>CM073606.1:19981443-21181443 GCA_037074985.1 Solanum bulbocastanum | reverse complement strand
AAGGGTGTATATCTTTGCGTTTTCTAGGTTTAGGGGTTTTTAGGGTGTTTAAGGGTTAAGTGTTTCTTAGGATTTTTTTAGGGTCTAGGGTTTTTAGGGCTTAGTATTTTTATTTTTTTTTTGTGTTTTTTAGATTTAGGGTTTAGGGTTTTTTTAGGTTTAGTGTTCTAGGTTAAGGGTTTTATTTAGGTATTTAGGGTATAAGGCTTTGGGTTTCTTGGATTAAGGGTTTTTAGGATTTTATAGGTTTAGTGTTTAGGGCTTAGGTTTTTTTTTGTGTTTTTTAGGATTTAGGATATACTAATTAGGACTTTATAGGGTTTAGAGCTTAGAGTTTTTTAGGTTTAGGGGGCATTGTATTTTGTTGGCTTTAGGGTTTAGGGCTTAGTGTGCTTTTGAATTTTTTAGGTTTAGGATTTACGGATTTTTATGATTTAGGGTTTGGAGCTTAGGGTTTTGTATGGGTTTTAAATGGTTTTTAGGATTTATTGGATTAGGGTTTTATAAGGTTTAGGGTTTAGGGATTCTTAGTGTTTTAGGTTTAGGGTTAAAGTTTTAGGTTAGTGTTTAGGGTTTAGGATTTAGGGTTTTTCAGGTTTACGATTTTAGGTTAAGGGATTTATCTAGGTTTTTAAGGGTTTAGGGCTTTGGAATTTCTCGTTTAAGGTTTTTAGGGTTTATAGGTTTAGGATTTAGGGCTTAGGGCTTTTTGTATTTTTTAGGGTGTAGCATATACGATTTAGGGCTTTATTGGGTTTAGATATTAAAGTTTTTTGTGTTTAGGATTTTTGGGTTATTAAGGGTTAAGTGTTTCTTTCTAGGGCTTAGGGTTTTTTTAGATTTAGGGTTTTAAGTTAAGGGGTTTATTTAGGTTTTTAGGGTTTAGGGCTTTGAGTTTTTTAAGTTATGGTTTATTCGAGTTTTATAGTTTTAGGGTTTAGGTCTTAGGGATTTTTTGTGTCTTTTATGGTTTAACATATACGATTTAGGGATTTCTTTCTAGGGCTTAGGGCATAAGGTGCTTTTGTCTTTTTTAGATTTAGGGTTTACAAATTTTTAGTATTTAGGGTTTAGGGCTTAGGGTTTTTCTTTTGTTTTTGAGAGTTTAGCATATAAATTTTGGGCTTTATAGGATTTAAAGAATAGAGTTTTTTAGATTTAGGGGTTTTTGGTTTTTTTTTTTTTGGGGGGGGGGGGGTTTTAAGGGTTAAGTGTTTCTTAGGGTTTAGGGTTTAGAGCTTAGGGTTTTTTGTGTTTTTTATATTTAGGGTTTATGGATTCTTAGTGTTTAAGGCTTATGATTTAGGGTTTTAGGTTAGTGTTTATGATTTAGGGCATACGGTTTATTATGTTTAGGGTTTTAGGTTAACGGTTTTATCTAGGGTTTCAGCGTTAAGGGATTTAGAATTTTTAGAATGTGGTTTTTAGGGTTTTATAGGTTTGGGTTTTTTAAGGACTTTTAAGGGTTAAATGTTTCTTTGGGTTTTTTACGGCTTAGGGTTTAGGGCTTAGAGTTTTTATGTATTTTTTAGGTTTAGAGTATACAAATTTTTAGGATAGAGGATTTAGTGCATAGGGTTTTTAGGGGTATTAAATAGTTTTTAGGGTTTAGGGTTTCATAAGGTTTAGGGTTTATAGATTTAGTTGTAGGATTTAGGATTTTAGGTTAGGCGTTTTTTAGGTTTAGCATTTAAGGTTGAGGGTTTTATCTAGGTTTTTAGGGCTTAGGATTTTTTTTGTGTGTTTTCATGGTTAAGCATATATGATTTAGGGCATTATATGGTTTAGTGCTTAGAGTTAGGGATTTTGGGGGGGGGGGGGGGTGGTTTAGGATTTTTATGGGTTAAGTGTTTCTTAGGGTTTTTAAGGGTATAGGGTTTAAGGATAAGGGTTTTCTGTGTCTTTTAGATTTAGGGTTTAGGATTTTTTTAGGGCTTAAGGCTTTGGGGTTTTTTTAGGTTTAGAATTTTGGTTGAGGGTTTTATCTAGGTTTTTAGTGTTTAGGGCTAAGCATTTGTAGGTTAAGGTTTTTGAGGGTTTGATAGGTTTGGGATTTAGGGCTTAGGGTTTTGTTTTTGTATGTTTTCATGGTTAAGCATATATGATTTAGGGCTTTATAGGGTTTAGAGCTTAGAATTTTTTAGGTTTAGGGAATTTTTTTTGGGGGGGGCGGGGGGGGCGGGGGGTTTGGGGTTTTTAAGGGTTAAGTGTTTCTTAAGATTTTTAAGGGTTAGGGTTTAAGGCTTATGATTTTTTTGTGTTTTTTAGATTTAGGATTTACGCCTTAGGATTTTTTTAGGTGTTTGGTTCTAGGTTAAGGGTTTTATTTAGGTTTTTACGATATAGGGCTTTGGGGTTTTTTAGGTTATGGATTTTTAGGATTTTATAGATTTAGGGTTTAGGGCTTAGAGTTTTTTAATGTCTTTTTTAGGGTTTAGGCTATACTATTTAGAGCTTCATAGGTTTAGAGCTTAGAGTTTTTTAGGTTTAGGGGGCTTTGTGTCTTTAATTGTTTAGAATTTAGGGCTTAGTGTTCTTTTGTATTTTTTAGGTTTAGGGTTTATGGATTTTTAAGATTTAGGTTTCAAATCTTAGGGTTTTCTAGGAGTTTTGAATGGGTTTTAGGGCTTATCTTAGGGTTTACAGGATTAGGGTTTCTTAAGGTTTAGGATTTATGGATTCTTAGTGTTTTAGGTTTATGATTTAGGGTTTTAGGTTAGTGTTTATGATTTATGGCATACGGTTTTTTAGGTTTAGTATTTTAGGTTAAGTGTTTTATCTAGGTTTTTAGGGTTTACGAATTTGGAATTTTTAGATTATGGTTTTTAGGGTTTTATAGGTTTAGGATATAGGGCTTAGGTTTTTGTGTTTTTTAGGGTTTAGCATATACAATTTAGGGCATTATTGGGTTTAGAGCTTAGAGTTTTATAGGTTTAGGGGGTTTTGGGTTGTTTAGAGTTTATTGTTTTTTTTTTTTTTTAGGATTTAGGGTTTCTTAAGGTGTAGGGTTTAGGGTTTCGTTGGATTATTTAGGGTTATTAAGGGTTAAATGTTTCTAAGGTTTTTAGGGCTTATGCTTTAGGGCCTAGTGTTTTTTTAGGTTTAGGGTTTTAGGTTAAAGCATTTTTTTAGGTTTTTAGGGTTTAGGGCTTTGTGTTTTTTAGGTTAAGGTTTTTTTTGGATTTTATAGGTTTAGGGCTTTGGGCTTAGGGTTTTTTGTGTTTTTTTAGGGTTTAACATATATGATTTAGGGCTTTATCAGGTTCAAAGCTTAGTCTTATTTATGTGCTTTTTAGGGGTTTTAAGGGTTAAATGTTTCTTAGGGTTTTTTTAGGGTTTAGGGCTTAGGGATTTGTTTATGTACGTTTTTAAGGTTTAGGGTTTACTGATTTTTAGGATTTAGGGTTTAGAGTTTAGGATTTTTTTAGGGGGTTTAAATGGTTGTTAGGGTTTATTTAAGGGTTTATAGGATTTTGATTAGCTAAGATTTACGGTTTTTGGTTTAGGATTTAGGGTTTTTGGTCATAGGGTTTTTTTAGGTTAAGGGTTTAATCTTTGTAGGTTTAGGACTTTGGGTTTTTTAGGTTAATGTTTTGTAGGGTTTAAAGGTTTAATGCTTAGGGCTTAGGGTTTTTTTTTTTTTTTGAGGGTTTAGCATATATAATTTTGGGCTTTATAGGGATTAGAGCATAGAGTTTTTTAGACTTAGGAGTTTTTGTTTATTTTTTAGGGTTTTTAAAGGTTAAGTGTTTCTTAGGGTTTAGGGTTTAGAGCTTAGAATTTTTTTGTTTTTTTTAGATTTAGGGTTTATGGATTCTTAGGTTTTAGGGTTTAGAGCTTAGGGTTTTTTGTGTTTTTTAGATTTAGGGTTTATGGATTCTTAGTGTATAAGGCTTATGATTTAGCGTTTTAGGTTAGTATTTATGATTTAGGGCATACGGTTTATTATGTTTAGGGTTTTAGGTTAAGGGTTTTATCTAGGTTATTAGGGTTGAGGGATTTGGAATTTTTAGATTGTGGTTTTTAGGGTTTTATAGGTTTAGGGTTTAGAGCTTAGAGTGCTTTAGGTTTAGGGCTTAGGTTTTTTTTAATTATATTTTTAGGGTTTAACATGTACAATTTAGGGCTTTATTGGGTTTAGTGCACAGAGTTTTTTAGGTTTAGGGGTTTTGGGGTTTTTAAGGATTTTTAAGGGTTAAATGTTTCTTTGGGTTTTTTACAGCTTAGGCTTTAGAGCTTAGAGTTTTATTGTATTTTTTAGGTTTAGGGTATACGGATTTTTAGGATAGAGGATTTAGAGCGTAGGGTTTTTTAGGGGTATTAAATAGTTTTTAGGGTTTATAGGATTTAGGGTTTCATAAGGTTAAGGGTTTATAGATTTAGGTGTAGAATTTAGGATTTTTGGTTAGGGGTTTTTCAGGTTTAGCGTTTAAGGTTGAGGGTTTTATCTAGGTTTTTAGGGTTTAGGGCTTAGGGTTTTGTATGTTAAGGTTTTTAGGGTTTAGGGCTTCGGGTTTTTAGGATTTCATAGGTTTAGGGTTTAGGCCTTAGGTTTTTTTTTTTTTTTTTTTGTGATTTTTAGGGTTTAGCATATATGATTTAGTGTTTTATAGGGTTTAGAGCTTTGAATTTTTTTTTTAGGTTTAGGGGTTTTTGGGTTGCAAAGGTTAAGTGTTTCATAGGGTTTTTTAGGGTTAAGGTCTTAAGTGGTAGGGCTTTCTTAGGTTTTGGGGTTATTAGGTTTTCTTAGGGTTTTTAAGGGTTAAGAATTTCTTAGGGTAAAGGGATTTGGTTTTTTGTGTATTTTTTTCGGTTTAGGGTTTTCCAATTTTATGATCTAGGGCTTAGAGCTTAGGGTTTCTATGGGGTTTAAATGGTTTTTAGGTTTTATTTTAGGATTTATAGGATTTAGGGTTTCTTAAGGTTTATGGTTTAGGGTTTCTTTAGGTTTAAGGTTTTAGGATATGATTTTTGGTTTATTTAGGTTTAGTGTTATAGGTTAAAGGTTTTATCTAGGTTTATGGTTTACGAATTAGTATTTTTTTGTGTTTTCTAGGGTTTAGCATATACAAATTAGGGCTTTATAGGGTTTATATTTTAGAGTTTTTGAGGTTAGTGGTTTTAGGCTTTTAGGGTTTTTAAGGGTTAAGTGTTTCTTAGGGGTTTTAATGGTTTAGGGCTTTGGGTTTATTGCATTTTTCAGGTTTAGGGTTTAAGGATTTTTAGGATTTTGGGTTTAGCATTTATGGTTGTGTAGGGGTTTTAAATGTTTGTTAGGGTTTATTTTAGTGTTTATAGGATTTTGGGTTTCTTAAGGTTTTAGGTTTAGGAATTAGGGTTTAGGTCTTAGGGATTTTCAAGATTTAGGGTTTTAGATTTAGGGTTTCTTAGGGTTTTAGGTTTAGGAATTAGGGTTTTAAGGTTTAGGGTTTAGGGCTTAGGAATTTTTTAAGTTTAGGATTTTAGGTTAGTGGGTTTATATAGATTTTTAGGTAAGGGTTTTATTTAGATTATTAGGGTTTAGGGCTTTGGGTATTTTGGGTTATAGGTTTTTAGGATTTTATAAGTATAGGGTTTAGAGCTTTGGGTTTTTTTTTTTTGTTTTGTATGGTTTAGCATATACAAATTAGGGCTTTAAAGGGTTAAGATATTAGAGTTTTTTTAGGTTTAGGGTTTTTGGGTTTTTTTAGGGTTTTTAAGGGATAGATGTTTCTTAGGGGTTTTAGGGTTTAGGGCTTAGGGTTTTTTTTTTTTTTTATGTATTTTAAGTTTAGGGTTTACGGATTTTAGGATTCATACCTTAGGGTTTTGTAGGTGTATTAAATGGTTTTTAGGGTTTATAGGATTTAGGGTTTTATATGGTTTAATGTTTAGGGTTTCTTAGGATTTTAGATTTTGGATTTAGGGTTTTAGGTTAGGGTTTAGATTTAGGGCTTAGGGGTTTTTAGGTTTAGCATTTTAGGTTGAGGGTTTTATCTAGGTTGTTTGGGTTTAGTGTTGTGGGTTTCGCATGTTAAGGTTTTTGAGGGTTTTATAGGTTTTGGATTTAGGGCTTAGTGTTTGTTGTGTGTTTTTAAGATATAGCATATATAGTTTAGGATTTTATTGAGTTTAGAGCTTAGAGTTTTTTTAGGTTTAGAGGTTTTTAGGATTTTTATGGGTTAATTGTTTCTTAGAGTTTTTTAAGGGTTTAGAGTTTAGGTCTTTAGGTTTTTTTTTTTATGTTATTTAGTTTTAGGGTTTAGGGTTATTTTTAGGTTAAGGATTTTATTTAGGTTTTTAGGGTTTAGGGCTTTGGGTTTTTTAGGTTAACAATTTTCAGGATTTTGTATGTTTATGGTTTAGGGCATAGGTTTTTTTTTTTTTTTTTTTTGTGTTTTTTAGGGTTTAGGATATATGATTTAGGGCTTTATAGGGTTTAGAGTTTCGAAATCTTTAGGTTTAGGGGATTTTCTATTTTTTAGGGTTTTTAAGGGTTAAGTATTTTTTAGGGTTTAGGGTTTAGGGCTGAGGCTGCTTTTGTGTTTTTTAGATTTAGGGTTTACGGATTTTTAAGATATAGGGTTTAGAGCTTAGGGTTTTGTAGTAAATTGTATTTATGGTTTATTTTATGGTTTATAGGATTTAGGGTTTCATATGGTTAAGGGTATAGGGATTCTTAGGGTTTTATGTTTAGGATTTGGGGTTTTAGGTTAGGGTATAGGGTTTAGGGTTTAGGGCTTAGGATTTTTTTAGGGTTAAGGTTTTAGATTAATGATTTTTAGGGATTAGGACTTTGTAAATTTTAGATTAAGCTTTTTAGGGTTTTATATGTTTAGGATTTAGGGCTTAGGGTTTTTTGTGTTTTCTATGGTTTATCATATATGATTTAGGGCTTTATATGGTTTAGAGCTTAGAGTTTTTTAAGTTTAGGGGTTTTTGGGTTATTTAGGGTTATTAAGGGTTAAGTGTTTCATAGGGTTTTTTAGGGCTTTGGGGTTCTTTTTAGGTTTAGTGTTTTGGGTTAAGGGTTTTATTTAAGTTTTTAGGGTTTAGGGCTTTGAGTTTTTTAGGTTAAGGTTTTTTCTTATTTTATATGTTTAGAGTTTAGGGCTTAGGGTTTTTTTTTGTGTTTTTTAGGGTTTTACATATACGATTTAGGGTTTTATAGGATTTAAAGCATAGAGTTCATTAGGGTTAGGGGTTTTTCATTTTTTTTTAAGGATTTTTAAGGGTTAAGTGTTTCTTAGGGTTTTTTAGGGTTTAGGGCTTAGGGTTTTTTTGTCTTTTTTGTTTTTAGGGTTTATGAATTTTTATGATTTAGGGTTTAGAGCTTAGGGTTTTGAAGGGTTTAAAATGGTTTTTAGGGTTTATAGGATTTATGGTATTTTTAAGGTTTAGGGTTTCTTAGGGTTTTAGATTTAGGATTTAGGGTTTTAGGTTAGGGTGTAGGGTTAAGGACTTGGGGTTTTTTTTTAGTTTTGGACCTACAATTTTGGTTTAGGGTTTTTTTAGGTTTAGGGTTTAAGGTTAAGGGTTTTATCTAGGTTTTTAGGGTTTAGGGCTTTGGGTTTTTTATGTTAAGGTTTTTAGGATTTTATAGGTTTAGGGTTTAGGGCTTAGGGTTTGCTTGTGTTTTTTAGGGTTTAGCAATTACGATTTAGGGCTCTATAGGGTTTTGAGGTTAGAGTGTTTTAGGGTTAGATGTTTCTGTATTTTTTAGGGCTTTTAAGGGTTAAGTGATTCTTTGGACTTTTAATGCTTAAGGGTTATAGGGTTTAGAGCTTAGGGTTTTAAATGGGTTTTAGGGTTTATTTTAGGGTTTCATAAGGTTTAGGGTTTATGGATTTTGAGGGTTTTAGATTTAGTATTTAGGGCTTTAGATTAGGGTTTAGGGTATATGGCTTAGGGTTTTTTTAAGTTTAGTGTTTTAGGTTAATGGTTTTATCTAGGTTTTTAGGGTTTCAGTCTTTGGAACTTTTCGATTATGGGTTTTAGGGTTTTATAAGTTTAGGATTTAGGGCTTAGGTTTTTTTGTGTTTTTTAGGATTTAGCATATAGGATTAAGGGTTTTATAGGGTTTAGAGCTTAGAGTTTTTTAGGTTTAGTGGTTTTTGGGTTATTTCGGGTTATTAAGGGTTAAGTGTTTCTCAGGGATTTTTAGGGCTTAGGGTTTTTTTTTTTAGGTTTAGTGTTTTGGGTTTGGGGTTTTATTTAGGTTTTTAGGGTTTAGGATTTGAGTTTTTTAGGTTTAGCGTTTTTCGGATTTTATAGGTTTCGGGTTTAAGGCTTATGTTTTTTTTTTTTTTTTTAGGGTTTAACATATACGATTTAGGGCTTTATAGGGTTTAGAGCTTATAGTTTTTTAGGTTTTGGGGTTTTTGTGATTTTTAGGGGATTTAAGGGTTAAGTGTTTCTTAGGTTTTTTTTTGTGTTTAGGGCTTATGGTGCTTTTGTGTTTTATAGATTTGGGGTTTATGGAATTTTAGGATTTAGGGGTTATAGCTTAGGGTTTTGTAGGTGTTATTTTTTTTTTTTTTAATAGTTTTTAAGGTTTATAGGATTTAAGTTTTCTTATGATTCAGGGTTTCTTAGTGTTTTAGGTTTAGGATTTAGGACTTGGGACTTTTTTAGTGTTAAGGCTTTTATCTCTATTTTTGGCATTTAGGGCTTTGGATTTTTTAGGTTAAAGTTTTTTAGGGTTCTATATGTTTAGGGTTTAGGGATAAGGGTTTTTTTTTTTTTTTTTTTGTGTTTTTTAGGGTTTAGAATATACGATTTAGGGCTTTATAGGGTTTAGAGCTTAAATTATTTTTAGGTTTAGGAGGTTTTGGGGTTTTTTATTTTTTTTTTGTTAATGTTTTTAATGGTTAAGTTTTTCTTAGTGTTTTTTTAGGGTTTAGGGTTTAAGGTTTAAGACTTAGGGTTTTTAATTGTTTGTAGGGTTTATCGGATTTAGGGTTTCTTAAGGTTTAGTGTTTAGGGTTTCTTAGGGTTTTAGGTTTAGGGTTTAGGGTTTTAGGTTAGGGTGTAGGGTTTAGGCCTTGGGGGATTTTTAGGTTTAGGGTTAAGGTTAGGGTTTAGGGTTTTGGGCTTAGGGTTTTTTTATGTTTAGGGTTTTAGGTTAAGAGTTTTATCTAGGTTTATGCCTTAGAGATTAAGGTTTTGAAGGGGTTTTAAATGGGTTTTAGGGTTTATTTGATTTAGGGTTACTTAAGGTTTAGATTTTAGAGTTTCTTAAGGTTTTATGTCTAGTATTTTTAGGGTTACTTAACGTTTAGGTTTTAGAGTTTCCTAAGGTTTTAGGTCTAGTATTTGGGTTTTAGGTTAGTGTGTAAGGTTTAGGCCTTAGGGGATTTTTACGTTTAAGGTTTAAGATTAGGGTGTAGGGTTTCGGGTTTAGGCTTTTTAATTTTTAGGTTTAAGGTTTTAGTTTAAGGGTTTTATCTAGGGTTTTAGCGTTTAGGGCTTTGGGTTTATTAGGCTAGGGTTTTTTAGGGTTATATATGTTTAGGGGTTTTTTTGTGTTTTTAGGGTTTAGTGTATATGATTTAGGGCTGTATAGGCTTTTGAGGTTTGTGTTTTATACATTTAGGGGTTTTCAGTTTTTTTAGGGTCTTTAAAAGTTAGTGTTTCTTAAGGTTTTTAGGGTTTATGGTTTAGAGCTTAGGGTTTCGTAGGGGTTTTAAATGGTTTTTAGGTTTTATTTTAGGGTTTATAGGATTTAGGTTTTATTAAGGATTAGAGTTTGGGGTTTCTTAAGCTTTTAGGATTAGGATTTAGAGTTTTAGGTTAGGGTTTTGGGATTTTTTAGGTTTAGGGTTTAAAGTTAAGGGTTTGATCTAGGTTTTAAGAGTTTAGGGCTTTGGGTATTTTCGATTAAGTTATTTTAGGTTTTTATAGGTTTGGGTTTAGGGCTTAGGTTTTTTTGTGTTTTTTACGGTTTAGCATATACTATTTAAGGTTTTATAGGGTTTAGAGCTTAGTGTTTTTTTAGGTGTAGGGTTTTTTAGGGTTTTTAACAGTAAAGTGTTTTTAGGGTTTTCTAGGGTTTAGGGCTTAGGTTATTTTTTATTTTTGTGTTTTTAAGGTTTAAGGTTTTTGGATTTTTAGGATTTAGGGTTTAAAATTTAAGGTTTTTGTAAGGGGTTTTAATTGGTTTTTTATGGTTTATAGGATTAAGGGTGGTTTCTTAAGGTTTGGGGTTAAGGATTTCTTAGGATTTTAGATTTAGTATTTAGGCTTTTAGGTTAGGGATTAGGGTTTAAGGCTTAGGTTTTTTTTTTTTTTTTTATGTTTAGGGTTTTAGGTTAAGGGCTTTATATAGGTTTTTATGGTTTAGGGTCTTTGGGTTTCTTAGGTTAAATTTTTTAGTGTTTTATAGGTTTATGGTTTAGGGCTTAGGTTTTATTTTTTTGTGCTTTAGGGTTTAGCATATATGAATTAGGTCTTTATAGGTTTTAGATCTTAGAATTTTTTAGGATTAGGGGTTTTTGAGTTTTTAGGTTTTTTAAGGGTTAAGTGTTTCATAGGGTATTTTTAGGGTTTATGGTTTAGAGCTTAGGGTTTTGTAGGGGTTTGAAATAGTTTTTAGGGTTTATTTTAGAGTTTATAGGCATAAGGGTTTCTTGAGGTTTAGGGTTTAGGGTTTAAGGCTTAGGGTTTTTTTTTTTTTTTTTAAGTTTAGGGTTTTAGGTTAACGGCTTTATATAGTTTTTTTTGGTTTAGGATCTTTGGGTTTCTTAGTTTAAATTTTTTAGGATTTTATAGGTTTATGGTTTAGGGCTTAGGTTTTATTTTTTTGTGTTTTTAGGGTTTAGCATATATGAATTAGGTCTTTATAGGTTTTAGAGCTTAGAATTTTTTAGGATTAGGGGTTTTTGAGTTTTTAGGGTTTTTAAGGGTTAAGTGTTTCATAGGGTTTTTTTTGGGTTTATGGTTTAGAGCTTAAGGTTTTGTAGGGGTTTCAAATGGTTTTTAGGGTTTATTTTAGAGTTTATAGGTATAAGGGTTTCTTGAGGTTTAGGGTTTAAGGTTTCTTATGGTTTTGGGTTTAGGACTTAGAATTTTAGGTTAGGGTTTAGGATTTTTTTAGGTTTCATGTTTTTGATTAAGGGTTTTATCTAGGATTTTATGGTTTAGGGCTTTGGGTTTTTTAGGTTAATGGTTTTAGGGTTTTATAGGTTTAGGGTTTAGGGCTTTTTCTATGTTTTTTAGTGTTTAGCATATATGAATTAGGGCTTTATAGTATTTAGAGCTTAGATTTTTTTTGGCTTAGGGGTTTTTGGGTTTTTAGAGGTTTTTAAGGTTTAAGTGTTTCTTAGGGATTTTTAAGGTTTAGGGTTTACATATTTTAAGAATTTAGGAATTAGAGCTTAGTGTTTTGTAGGGCTTAAAACTATTTTTTGGGTTTCAAGGATTTAGGGTTTCTTAAGGTTTAGGGTTTTAGGTTAAGAGTTTTATATAGGTTTTTAGGGTTTAGGTCTTTTGGTTTATTATGTTAAGGTTTTTAAGGATTTTATATGTTTAAGGTATTTTTTTGTGTGTTTTTTAGAGTTTAGCTGTTACGATTTACGGCTTTATAGGATTTTTGGGGTTTTTGGGTTTCTTAAGGTATTTAAGGGTTAAGTGTTTCTTAGGGTTTTTAGAGTTTAAGTTTTAGGGGTTAGGTATTTTTTTTTGTGTGTGTTTTTTAGGTTTAGGGTCTACAAATTTTTAGGATTTCGGATTTAGAGCTTAGAGTTTTTGGGGGTTTTAAATTGTTTTTATGGTTTATTTTAGGGTTTATATGATTTAGGGCTTTGGGTTTGGGTTTAGGGTTTTATCTAGGTTTTTAGGGTTTAGGGCTTTGTGTTTTTTGGGTTAATGTCTTTCAAGGTTGTATAGGTTTCGGGTTTTTGGTTGGGTTTTTTGTGTTTTTTAGGGTTAAGATATACTATTTAGGGCTTTATAGGGTTTAGAGGTTTGAGTTTCTTAAGTTTAGTGGTTTTTGTATTTTTAGTGTTTTCGAGGGTTAAGTGTTTCTTAGTGTTTTTTAGGGTTTAGTGTTTTTTGTGTTTTGTAGGTTTAGGGTTTATGAATTTTTAAGATTTAGGGTTTAAAGCTTAAGTTTCTGTAGGAGTTTTAATAGGGTTTTTAGGCTTTATTTTAGGGTTTAGAGGATTTAGGGTTTCTAAAGGTTTAAGATTAGGTTTAGGATTTAGGGCTGTGGGTCTTTTTAGGTTTAGGGTCTTAGGGTTTTATCTAGCTTTTCAGGGTTTGGGGGTTTTGGGTTTTTAGCTTAAAGTTTTTTTATGGTTTTATAGGCTTAGGGTTTAGGGTTTAGGATATTTTTTTTCTTCTGTTTTTAGGGTTTAACATATAGAATTTAGGTCTTTATAGGGTTTAGAGCTTAGATTTTTTTTAGGTTTAGGGGTTTTTGAGGTTTTTAAGGATTAAGTATTTCTTAAGGTTTAAGGCTTACAGTTTTTTGTGCTTTTTTGTTTTAGGGTTTACAAATTTTTAGGATTTAGGGTTTAGAGCTTACGGTTTTTTAGGAGTTTTATATGGTTTTTAGGGTTAATTTTAGGGTTTATAGGATTTTGGATTTCTTAAGGTTTAGGGAATTTTTAGGTTAAGGGTTTTTAGGGTTTAGGACTTTGCATTTTTTAAGTTATGGGTTTTTAGGGTTTTATAGGTTTAATGTTGAGGGCTTAGGGTTTTTTTGTGTGTTTTTTGGGTTTAGCATGTATGATTTAGGTCTTTATAGGGTTTAGAGCTTAGAGTTTTTATAGGTTTAGGGGTTTTGGGTTAATTAAGGTTTTTAAGGGTTAAGTGTTTCTTAGGGTTTTCTAGGATTTAGGTTTATGGGATATTTTTTTTGTGTGTTTTAGGTTTAATATTTACGGATTTTTTAGGATTTAGGGTTTAGAGCGTAGGGTTTTGTTTGAGTTTTAAATGATTTTTAGGGTTTATTAGATTTAGGATTTCTTAAGGCTTATGTTTTAGGGTTTCTTAGGGTTTTAGGTTTAGAATTTGAGGATTGAGGTTAGGGTTTAGGGTTTTGGACTTAGTGTTTTTTTAGGTTTAGGGTTTTAGGTTAAGAGTTTTATCTAGGGTTTTTATGGTTTAGGGCTTTGGGTTTTTTAGGTTAAGGTTTTTTTTTAGAGTTTTATTGGTTTATGGTTTACGACTTAGGGTTTTTTGTGTTTTTTAGGGTATAGCATATAGGGCTTGATAGTGTTTAAAGCTTAGAGTTTTTTAGGTTTAGGGATTTTTCCTTTCTTTTTTTTTTACATTTAGGTTTTATAGAGTTTTGGGATTTAGGGTATAGACCATAGGGGTTTTAGGGGCTTTCAATGGTTTTAGGGTTTATAGGATTTAGGGTTTCTTAAGGTTTACGGTTTAGGGTTATTTTGGGTTTTAGGTTGGCGATTTAGGGTTTCAGGTTCGTGTTTAGGGTTTAGCGCTTATTTTTTTTTTTAGTTTAGGGTCTTAGGTTAAGGGTTTTATCTAAGTTTTCAAGGGTTTGGGCTTTGGATTTTTTAGGTTAAGATTTTTTATGGTTTTATAGACTTGGGGGTTTTTTGGTGTGCGTGTTTTTTAGGGTTTAATATACACAATTTAGGGCTTTATAGGGTTTAGAGCTTAGATTTTTTTAGGTTTAGGGTTTTTTAAGACTTTTAAGGGTTAAGTGTTTCTTAGGGTTCAAGGCTTATGATTTTTTGTATTCTTTAGGTTTAGGATTTATGAATTTTTAGGATTTAGGGTTTTTTAGGAGTTTATTTGAATTTTTGGGTTTAATTTAGAGTTTATAGGATTCAGAGTTTCTTACGATTTTCGGTTTCTTAGGGTTTTAGGTTAGGGTTCAGGGTTTAGGGCTTAGGGTTTTTTTTAGGTTTAGGGTTTTAGGTTAAAGGTTTTATTTAGGTTTTTATGGTTTAGGGATTTCAGTTTTTTAGAGTTTTTTCTGTTTAGAGTTTAGTACTTAGGGTATTTTTGTTTTTTAGGGTTTAGTGGGTTGTTGGGTTTTTATGGGTTTTTAAGGGTTAAGTAGGTTTTTTTAGGGTTTAGGGTTTAGGGCTTAATATTTTTTTTTTTTGTGTTTTGTCAATTTAGGGTTTATAAATTTTTAGGATTTTGGGTTTAGAGCTTAGTGTTTTTACAAGTTTTTAATGGTTTTTAGGTTTCTTTTAGGATCTATAGGTTTTAGGGTTTCTTAAGGTTTAGTGTTTAGGGTTTCATAGGTCTTTAGGTTTAGGAGTTTGAGTTTTAGGTTAGATTTAGGATTTCTTTAGGTTTAGGGCTTTAGGTTAAGAGCTTTATCTAGGTTTTTAGGGTTTAGGGATTTGGGTTTTTTGGGTCAAGGTCTTTTAGGGTTTTATAGTTTTAGAGTTTTCGTCTTAGGTTTCTTTTTGTATTTTTTAGGTTTAGTATTTACCATTTAGGGCTTTATAGGGTTTAGAGCTTAGAGTTTTAGAGTTTAGGGGTTTTGGGTTTTTAAGCGTTAAGTGTTTCTTTGGGTTTTTTTAGTATTTAGGTTTTAGGGCTTTGGATATTTTGTGCTTTTGAGGTTTAGGTTTTATGGATTTTTAGGATTTAGGGTTTAGATTTTTGTGTTTTGTAGGGGTTTTAAATGGTTGTTAGGGTTTATTTTAGGGTTTATAGTGTTTTGGGTTTCTTAAGGTTTAGGGTTTAAGGTTTCTTAGGGATTTAGGTTTAGGAATTAGGGTTTTAGGTTAGGGTTTAGAGTCTAAGGATTATGAATTTTTTAGGTTTAGGGTTTTGGGTTAAGGGTTTTATCAAGGTTTTTAGGGTTTTGTTCTTTGGGTATTTTGGGTTAAGGGTTTTATCAAGGTTTTTAGGGTTTTGTTCTTTGGGTATTTTAGGTTAAGGGTTTTTAGCATTTTATAGGTTTTTTTTTTTTTTTTTTTTTTTGTGTTTTTTTGGGTTTCGTATATACAATTTAAGGGTTTAGAGCTTAGAGTGTTTTTTAGGTTTAAAGGTTTTTGTATTTTAAGGGGTTTTAAGGGTAGTATTTCTTAGGGTTTTTTAGGGTTGAGGGCTTAGCTTCTTTTTTTTTGGTGTTTTTTTTAGGTTTAGGGTTTACGAATTTTTAGGACTTATGGTTTAGAACCTAGGGTTTTGTAGGGATTTTAAATAGGTTTTAAGGTTTATTTTAGGATTTATATGATTTAGGAAACGCTTCTTAAAGTTTAGTGTTTCTTATGGTTTTAGGTTTAGGATTTTGGGTTTTAGGTTAGGGTTTAGGGCTTAGGTTTTTTTAGGTTTAGGGCTTAGGGTTAAGGATTTTATCAAGGTTTTTAGAGTTTAAGGATTTTGGTTTTTTAGGTTACTGGTTTTTAGGGATTATAGTTTTATGGTTTACGACTTAGGTTTTTTTTTTTTTTTTTTTTTTTTTTTTTTTGTGATTTTAGGGTTTAGCATGTACGATTTAGCGTTTTATAGGATTTAGAGGTTTGAATTTTTTTTAGGTTTAGGGGATTTTTGCCTTTTTAAGGTTTTTAAGGGCTAAGTGTTCCTTAGGGTTTTCTAGGGTTTAGGGTTTTTTTTTTTTTTTTGTCTTTTTTATGTTTAAGGTTTACGGATTTTTAGGATTTAGTGTTTAGATTTTAGGGTTTTGTAGGAGTTTTAAATGCTTTTTAGGCTTTATATTCAAATTGATAGGATTTAGGGTTTCTTAAGGTTTAGGGTTTTGGGTTTCTTAGGGTTTTAGATTTAGGATTTCGGCTTTTAGGTTAGAGTTTAGTGTTTAAGGCTTAGGGTTTTTTAGGTAGGATTTTAGGTTAAGGGTTTTATTTAGGCTTTTAGGGTTAAGGCTTTGGGTTTTTCAAGTTAAGGGTTTTTAGTGTTTTGTATGTTTATGGTTTAGGGCCTAGGTTTATTTTTGTGTTTATTAGGGTTTAGCATATAATATTCTGGGCTTGATAAGTCTTAGGGCTTAGTGTTTTTTAGGTTTAGGGGTTTTTGGTTGAGAGTTGGGGATTTTTAGGGATTTCAAATTGTTTTAAGGGTTTATATTTGGGTTTATAGGATTTAAGGTTTCTTAAGGTTTTGAATTTAGGGTTTCTTAGGGTTTTAGGTTCAGGATTTAGTGTTTTAGGTTAGGATTTAGGGTCTAGGGCTTAGGGTTTTTTAGGCTTAGAAATTTAGGTTTAGGGTTTTATCTAGGTTTTTAGGGTTTAGGGCTTGGGGTTTTTTTAGTTTAAGGTGTTTTAGGGTTTTATAGGTTAAAGGTTTAGGGCATAGGTTTTTTTGGTCTTTTTAGGGTTTAGCTTATACGATTTAGGGCTTTATGGGGTTTAGAGCTTAGAGTTTTTTAGGTTTAGAGGTTTTTGGATTTTTTAGGGTTTTTGGTTTAGAGCTTTGGGTTTTGTAAGGGTCTCAAATGGGTTTTAGGGTATATTTTATGGTTTATAGGATTTAGGGTTTCTTAAGATTTAGGGTTTAGGATTTCTTAGGGATTCAAGTTTAGGATTTAGAGTTTTACGTTAGGGTTTAGGGTTTTACGTTAAGGGTTTTATTTAGATCATTAGGGTTTAGGGCTTTGAGTTTTATAGGTTAATTTTTTTTAGGATTTTATAGGTATAGGGTTTAGGGCATAGGTTTTTTTCTTTTTTTTTTTTTTTTGTGTTTTTAGGGTTTAACATATACAATTTAGGGCTTTATAGGGTTTAGAGCATAGAGTTTTTGGGGTTTTTGGATTTTTTTAGGGTTTTTAAGGGGTTAAAAGTTTACTAGGGTTTTCTAGGTTTATGGTTTAGGGCTTAGGGGTTTTTTTTTTTGTGTTTTTTAGGTTTAGAGTTTACGGATTTTGGATTAGAGCATAGGGTTTTGTAGGGATATTAAATGGTTTTTAGGGTTTATAGGATTTAGGGTTTCATAAGGTTTAGGGTTTATGGATTAAGGTTTAGGACATAGGGTTTTAGGTTAGGGTTTAGAGTTTAGGAATTAGGGGTTTTTTTAGGTTTACTGTTTTGTTTGAGGGTTTAATCTAGGGTTTAGGGCTTAGCATTTTGTAGGTTAAGGTTTTTAAGGGTTATATAGGTTGGGATTTAGGGCATAGGGTTTTTTTGTGTGTTTTCATGCTTAAGCATATATGATTTAGGGCTTTATAGGGTTTAGAACTTAGAGTTTTTTAGGTTTAGGGATTCGGGGGGGGGGGGGTTTAGGGTTTTAAAGGGTTAAGTGTTTCTTAGGGTTTTTAAGGGTTTAGGGTTCAAGGATTAGGATTTTTTGTGATTTTTATATGTTGGATTTATGGATTAGGTTTTTTTTAAGTGGATGGTTCTTTGTTATTTAGGTTTTTAGGGTACAGGGCTTTGGGTTTTTTAGGTTAATGATTTTTAGGATTTTATAGGTTTATAGTTTAGGGCTTAGAGTTTTATAATGTTTTTTTAGGGTTTAGGATATACGATTTAGGGCTTCATATGTTTTGAGCTTATAGTTTATTATGTTTAGGGGGCTTTGTGTCTTTTAGTGTTTAGAATTTAGGGCTTAGTGTTCTTTTGTATTTTTTAGGTTTAGGGTTTATGGATTTTTAAGATATAGGTTTTAGATCTTAGGGTTTTGTAGGCATTTTAAATGGTTTTTAGGGTTTATTTTATGGTTTATAGGATTAGGTTTTCATAAGGTTTAGGATTTTATGGATTCTTAGTGTTTTAGGTTAGTCTTTATGAGTTAGAGCATATGGTATTTTAGGTTTAGTATTTTAGGTTAAGGGTTTTATCTAGTTTTTTAGGGTTTAGGGATTTGGAATTTTTAGATTATGGTTTTTAGGGTTTTATGGGTTTAGGATTTAGGGCTTAGGGTTTTTTGTGTTTTTTAGGGTTTAGCATATACAATTCAGGGCATTGGGTTTAGAGCTTAGAGTTTTTTAGGTTTAGGGGGTTTTGGGTAGTTTAGCCTTTTTTTGTTTTTAGGATTTAGGGTTTCTTAAGGTGTAGGGTTTAGAGTTTCATACGGTTATTTAGGGTTATTAAGGGTTAAATGTTTCTAAGTATTTTTAGGGCTTATGCTTTAGGTCTTAATTTTTTTTTTTTGGTTAAGGCATTTTTTTTAGGTTTTTAGGGTTTTGGGCTTTGCGTTTTTTAGGTTAAGGATTTTTTAAAATTTTATAGGTTTATGGTTTAGGGCTTAGGTTTAGTTTTGTGTTTTTTAGGGTGTAGCATATAAGATTCAGAGGTTGATAAGGCTTATAGCTTAGAGTTTTTTAGGTTTAGGGGTTTTTGGTTGAGAGATGGGGGGTTTTTAGGAGTTTCAAATGGTTTTAAGGGTTTATATTTGGGTTTATAGGATTTAAGGTTTCTTAAGGTTTTGAATTTAGGGTTTCTTAGGGTTTTAGATTCAGGATTTAGTGTTTTAGGTTAGGATTTAGGGTCTAAGGCTTAGGGCTCTTTTAGGCTTAGAGTTTTAGGTTTAGGGTTTTATCTAGGTTTTTAGGATTTAGGTCTTTGAGTTTTTTAGTTTAAGGTGTTTTAGGGTTTTATAGGTTTAAGGTTTAGGGTATAGATTTTTTTTGGCTTTTTAGGGTCTAGCATATACGATTTAGGGCTTTATGGGGTTTAGAGCTTAGAGTTTTTAAAGTTTAGAGGTTTTTTTGTTTTTGGTTTAGAGCTTTGGGTTTTGTGAAGGTCTCAAATGGGTTTTAGGATTCATTTAATGGTTTATAGGATGTGGGGTTTCTTAAGATTTAGGTTTAGGGTTTCTTAGGGTTTCAAGTTTAGGATTTAGAGTTTTAGGTTAGGGTTTAGGGTTTTGCGTTAAGGGTTTTATTTAGATCATTAGGGTTTAGGACTTTGTGTTATATAGATTAATGTTTTTTAGGATTTTATAGGTATAGGGTTTAGGGCTTAGGTTTTTTTATTCTGTGTTTTTAGGGTTTAACATATACAATTTAGGGCTTTATAGGGTTTAGAGCATAGAGTTTTTAGGTTTAGGTTGGATTTTTTTTAGGGTTTTTAAGGGTTAAAAGTTTACTAGGATTTTGTAGGTTCATGGCTTAGGGCTTAGGGATTTTTTTTGTGTTTTTTAGGTTTAGGGTTTCCTAATTTTTAGGATTTAGGAATTAGAGCATAGGGTTTTCTAGGGGTATTAAATGGTTTTTAGGGTTTATAGGATTTAGGGTTTCATAAGGCTTTGGATTTATGGATTAAGGTTTAGGATTTAGGGTTTTATGTCAGGGTTTAAAGTTTAGGGCTTAGGGGTTTTTCTAGGTTAGCATTTTGGTTGAGGGTTTTATATAGGTTTTTAGGGTTTAGGGCTTAGAATTTTTTAGGTTAAGGTTTTTGAGCGTTTTATATGTTTGGGATTTAGGGCTTAGGGTTTTCTTTTGTGTTTTTTCATGGTTAAGCATATATGATTTAGGACTTTATAGGGTTTAGAGCTTAGATTTTTTTAGGTTTAGGGATTTTGGGGGGGGGGGGGGCGGTTTAGGGTTTTTAAGGGTTTAGGGTTTAAGGATTAGGATTTTTTGTGTTTTATATACTTAGGATTTACTGCTTAGTATTTTTTTAGGTGTGTGGTTCTAGGATAAGGGTTTTATTTAGGTTTTTAGGGTGTAGAGCTTTGGGTTTTTTAGGTTAAGGATTTTTAAGATTTTATAGGTTTAGGGTTTAGGGCTTAGAGATTTTTTATGTCCTTTTTAGGGTTTAGGATATACGATTTAGGGCTTCATAGGTTTAGAGCTTAGAGTTTTTTAGGTTTAGGGGGCTTTGTGTCTTTTATTGTTTAGAATTTATGGCTTAGTGTTCTTTTGTATTTTTTAGGTTTAGGGTTTTTGGATTTTTAAGATTTAGGTTTTAGATCTTAGGGTTCTGTAGGAGTTTTGAAAGGTTTTTAGGGTTTATTTTAGGGTTTATAGGATTAAGGTTTCTGAAGGTTTAGGGTTTATGGATTCTTAGTGTTTTAGGTTTATCATTTAAGGTTTTAGGTTAGTGTTTATGATTTAGGGCATACAGATTTTTAGGTTTAGTATTTTAGGTTAAGGGTTTGATTTTTTGGGTTTAGGGATTTGGAATTTTTAGATTATGGTTTTTAGGGTTTTATAGGTTTAGGATTTAGGGCTTTGGGTTTTTTGTGTTTTTTAGGGTTTAGCACATACGATTTAGGGCATTATTATGTTTAGAGGTTAGAGTATTTTAGGTTTAGGGGGTTTTGGGTTGCTTAGGGTTTTTTTTTGTTTTTTAGTATTTAGGGTTTCATAAGGTGTAGGTTTTAGGGTTTCGTAGGATTATTTAGGGTTATCAAGGGTTAAATTTTTCTAAGTGTTTTTAGGGCTTAGTGTTTTTTTAGGTTTAGAGTTTTAGGTTAAGGCTTTTATTTAGGTTTTTAGGGTTTTGGGCTTTGTGTTTTTTGGGTTAAGGTTTTTTTTGGATTTTAAAGGTTTATGGTTTAGGGCTTTGGTTTATTATTGTGCTTTTTAGGGTTTAGCATATAAGATTCAGGGATTGATAAGGCTTAGAGCTTAGAGTTTTTTAGGTTTAGGGGTTTTTGGTTGAGAGCTGGGGGTTTTAAGGGATTTCAAATGGTTTTAAGTGTTTATATTTGGGTTTATAGGATTTAAGTTTTCTTAATGTTTTGGATTTAAGGTTCAAGATTTAGTGTTTTAGGTTAGGATTTAGGTTCTAGGGCTTAGGGTATTTTTAGGCTTAGAATTTTAGGTTTAGGGTTTCTTCGAGGTTGTGGGGTTTAGGGCTTCGGGGTTTTTAGTTTAAGGTGTTTTAGAGTTTTATAGGTTTAAGGTTTAGGGCATAGATTTTTTTGTCTTTTTAGGGTTTAACATATACGATTTAGGGCTTTATGGGATTTAGAGCTTAGAGTTTTTTAGGTTTAGAGGTTTTTTGGTCTTTTAGGGTTTTTATTTAGAGCTTTGGGTTTTATAGGGGTCTCAAATGGGTTTTAGGATTTATTTTATGGTTATAGGACTTAGGGTTTCTTAAGATTTCAGGTTTAGGATTTAGAGTTTTAGGTTAGGGTTTAGGTTTTTACGTTAAGGGTTACGACTTTGAATTTTATATGTTAATGTTTTTCAGGATTTTATAGGTAAAGGGCTTAGGTCTTAGGTTTTTTCTTTTTTGTGTTTTTAGGGTTTACCATATACAATTTAGGGTTTTATAGGGTTTAGAGCATAGAGATTTTAGATTTAGCGGTTTTTGGATTTTTTAAGGGTTTTTAAGGGTTAAAAGTTTACTAGGATTTTGTAGGTTTATGTCTTAAGGCTTAGGGTTTTTTTTTTTTTTTGTGTTTTTTAGGTTTAGGGTTTACAAATTTTTAGGATTTAGGATTTAGAGCATAGGGTTTTGTAGGGGTATTAAATGGTTTTTAGGGTTTATAGGATTTAGAGTTTCATAAGGCTTTGGATTTATGGATTAAGGTTTAGGATTTAGGGTTTTATGTCAGGGTTTAGAGTTTAGGGCTTAGGGGTTTTTCTAGGTTAGCATTTTGGTTGAGGGTTTTATATAGGTTTTTAGGGTTTAGGGCTTAGAATTTTGTAGGTTAAGGTTTTTGAGGGTTTTATATGTTTGGGATTTAGGGCTTAGGGTTTTTTTTGTGTGTTTTCATGGTTAAGCATATCTGATTTAGGCCTTTATAGGGTTTAGAGCTTGGTGTTTTTTAGGTTTAGGGATTTTTGAGGGGTTTTAGGGTTTTAAAGGGTTAAGTGTTTCTTAGGGTTTTTAAGGGTATAGGGTTTAAGGCTTAGGATTATTTATGTTTTTTATATTTAGGATTTACGTCTTAGGATTTTTTTTAGGTTGTATGTTTCTAGGTTAAGGGTTTTATTTAGGTTTTAAGGCTATAGGGATATGGGTTTTTTAGGCTAAGGATTTTTAGGATTTTATAGGTTTAGGGCTTAGAGTTTTATTATGTCTTTTTTAGGGTTTAGGATATACAATTTAGGGCTTCATACGTTTACAATTTAGGGCTTCATACGTTTAGATCTTAGAGTTTTTTAGGTTTAGGGTTTATGGATTTTTAAGATTTAGGTTTTAGATCTTAGTATTTTGTAGGAGTCTTAAATGATTTTTAGGATTTATTTTAGGGTTTATAGGATTTAAGGTTTCTTAAGATTTAGGGTTTAGGATTTCTTAGGGTTTCAGGTTTAAAATTTAGTGTTTTAGGTTAGGGTTTAGGGTTTACGTTAAGGGTTTTATTTAGATCATTAGTGTTTAGGGCTTTGAGTTTTATAGGTTAATGTTTTTTAGTATTTTATAGGTAAAGGGTTTAGGGCTTAGATATTTTTTTTTTTTGTGCTTTTAGGGTTTAAATTATACGATTTAGGGCTTTATAGGGTTTAGAGCATAGATTTTTTAAGGTTAGGGGTTTTTGGACTTTTTTAGGGTTTTTAACGGCTAAAAGTTTAATAGGGTTTTGTAGGCATATGGTTTAGGGCTTAGGGATTTTTTTTGTGTTTTTTAGGTTTAAGGTTTATCGATTTTTAGGATTTAGGATTTAGAGCATAAGGTTTTGTAGGGGTATTAAATGGTTTTTAGGGTTTATAGGATTTAGGGTTTCGTAAGGTTTAGTATTTATGGATTAAAGTTTAGGATTTAGGGGTTTAGGTTATGGTTTAGAGTTTAGGGCTTAGGGGTTTTTTTAGGTTTAGCGTTTTGGGTGAGGGTTTCATTTAGGTTTTTAGGGTTTAGGGCTTAGCATTTTGTAGGTTAAGGTTTTTCAAGGTTTTATAGGTTTGGAATTTAGGGCTTAGGGTTTTTTTTGTGTTTTTTCATGGTTAAGCATATATGATTTAGGTCTTTATAGGGTTTAGAGCTTAGAGTTTTTAGGTTTAGCGATTCTGGGGGGTTTTAGGGTTTTAAAGGGTTAAGTGTTTCTTAGGGTTTTTAAGGGTTTAGGGTTTAAGGCTTAGGATTTTTTGTGTTTTTTATATTTAGGATTTATGGCCTAGGATTTTTTTAGGTGTATGGTTCTAGGTTAAGGGTTTTATTTAGGTTTTTAGGGTATAGTGCTTTGGATTTTTTAGGTTAAGGATTTTTAGGATTTTATAGGTTTAGGGTTTAGGGCTTAGAGTTTTTTTATGTCTTTTTTAGCTTTTCGGATATACGATTTAGGGCTTCATAGGTTTTGAGCTTATAGTTTTTTGGGTTTAGGGCTCTTTGTGTCTTTTAGTGTTTAGAATTTAGGGCTTAGTGTTCTTTTGTATTTTTTAGGTTTAGAGTTTATGGATTTTAAAGATTTAGCTTTTAGATCTTCGGGTTTTGGAGGAGTTTTAAATGGTTTTTAGGGTTTATTTTAGTGTTTATAGGATTAGGGTTTATTAAGGTTTAGGGTTTATGGATTCTTAGTGTTTTAGGTTTATGATTTAGGGTTTTAGGTTAGTGTTTATGATTTAGGGCATACGGATTTTTAGGTTTAGTATTTTTGGTTAAGGGTTTTATCTAGTTTTATAGGGTTTAGGGATTTGGAATTTTTAGATTATGGTTTTTAGGGTTTTATAGGTGTAGGATTTAGGTCTTAGGGTTTTTTGTGTTTTTTAGGGTGTATCATATATGATTTAGGGCATTATTGGGTTTAGAGATTAGAGATTTTTAGGTTTAGGGGGTTTTGGGTTGTTTTGGGGTTTTTTTTTATATTTTTAGGATTTAGGGTTTCTTAAGGTGTAGGGTTTAGGGTTTCGTAGGGTTATTTATGGTTATTAACGGTTCAATGTTTCTAAGGGTTTTTAGGGCTTATGCTTTATGGCTTAATGCTTTTTTAGATTAAGGGTTTTGGGTTTAAGGCATTTTTTTAGGTTTTTATGGTTTAGGGCTTTTTGTTTTTTATGTTAAGGCTTTTTTCGAATTTTATAGGTTTAGGGTTTTTTTGTGTTTTTTAGGGTTTAACATATATGATTTAGGGCTTTATCAAGTTTAAAGCTTAGTGTTTTTTTTTTGTGTGTGTGTATTTTAGGGTTTTTAAGGGTTAAGTGTTTTTTAGGGTTTTTTTAGGGTGTAGGGCTTAGGGATTTTTTTGTGTACGTTTTTAAGGTTTAGGGTTTACTGATTTTTAGGATTTAGGGATTAGAATTTAGGGTTTTGTAGGGGGTTTAAATGGTTTATTTAAGGGTTTATAGGATTTTGGGTTAGCTAGGGTTCATGGTGTTTGGTTTAGGATTTAGGGTTTAAGGTTATGGTTTACAGTTTTTGGACTTAGGGTTTTTTAGGTTAAGGGTTTAATCTAGGTTTTGTGGGTTTAGGACTTTGGGTTTTTTAGGTTAATGTTTTTTAGGGTTTATCGATTTAAGGCTTAGGGCTTAGTGTTTTTTTTCTATTTTTGAGGGTTTAGCATATACAATTTTGGACTTTATAGGGTAAAGAGCATAGATTTTTTTAGATTTAGGGGTTTTTAGTTTTTCTTTTTTTAGGGTTTTTAAGAGTTAAGTGTTTCTTTGGGTTTTTAGGGTTTAGTGTTTCGAGCTTAGGGTTTTTTGTGTTTTCTAGATTTACGGTTTATGGATTCTTAGTGTTTTAGATTAGTGTTTATAATTTAGGGCATACGGATTATTGGGTTAAGGGTTTTATTTAAGTTTTTAGGGTTTAGGGATTTGGAATTTTTATATTGTGGTTTTTAGGGTTTTATACGTTTAGGATTTAGGGCTTAAGGCTTTTAGTGTTTTTTAGGGTTTAGCATATTTGATTTAGGGCTTTATTGGGTTTAGAGCTTAGAGTGTTTTAGGTTTAGGGCTTAGGTTTTTTTTTTATTTTTTTTTTTGGGTTTAGCATATACAATTTAGGGCTTTATAGGGTTTAGAGCACAGAGTTTTTTTGGTTTAGGGGTTTTTGGGTTTTTTATGGATTTTTAAGGGTTAAATGTTTCTAAGGGTTTTTTACGTCTTAGGGTTTAGGGCTTAGAGTTTTTTTGTATTTTTTAGGTTTAGGGTATACAGATTTTTAGGATTGAGGTTTTAGAGCGCAAGGTATTCTAGGGGTATTAAATAGTTTTGAGGGTTTATAGGATTTTGGGTTTCATAAGGTTTAGGGTTTAGAGATTTAGGTGTAGGATTTAGGATTTTAAGTTATGCATTTTGGGGGTGGGGGGTTAGGGTTTTTATGGGTTAAGTGTTTCTTAGGGTTTTTAAGGGTTTAGGGTTTAAGGCTTAGGGTTTATTGTGTCTTTTAGATTTAGGGTTTAGGATTTAGGGCTTATGATTTATTTAGGTTTAGGGTTCTAGGTTAAAGGTTTTATTTAGGTTTTTAGGGTATAGGGCTTTCGGTTTTTTGGGTTAAGGATTTTAGGATTTTATAGATTAGGGTTTAGGGCTTATAGTTTTTTTATGTCTTTTTTAGGGTTTAGGATATACGATTTAGGGCTTCATAGGGCTTAGAGCTACGAGTTTTTTAGGTTTCGTGTGCTTTGTGTCTTTTAGGGTTTAGGGTTTAGGGTTTAGTGTTCATTTGTATTTTTTAGGTTTAGGATTTATGGATTTTTAAGATTTAGGGTTTAGAGCTTAGGGTTTTGTAGTAGTTTGAAATGGTTTTTTGGGTTTATTTTAGGGTGTATAGGATTAGGGTTTCATAAGGTTTAGGGTTTATGGAGTTTTAGTGTTTTAGGTTTATGATATATGATATAGGGCTTCACAGGGTTTTGAGCTTAGAGTTTTTAGGTTTACAGGGCTTTGGGTGTTTTAGGGTTTTAGGGTTTAGGGCTTAGTGTTCTTTTGTATTTTTTAGGTTTAGGGTTTACGGTGTTTTAAGATTTTGGGTTTAGAGCTTAGGGTTTTGTAGGAGTTTTGCATGCTTTTTAGGGTTTATTTTAGGGTTTATAGGATTAGGGTTTCATAAGGTTTAGGGTTTACTGATTCTTAGTGTTGTAGGCTTTTGATTTAGAGTTTTATGTTAGTGTTTATGATTTAGCGCATACAGTTTTTTAGGTTTATGGTTTTAGGTTAAGGGTTTTATCTAGGGTTTTAGGATTTAGGGATTTAGAATTTTTAGATTATGGTTTTTAGGGTTTTATAGGTTTAGGATTTAGGGCTTAGAGTTTTTTGTGTTTTTTTTTGTGTCTAGCATATACGATTTGGGGATTTATTGGGTTTAAAGCTTAGAATGTTTTAGATTTAGGGCTTAGGGTTTTTTCTTTGGTGTTTTTTAGGGTTTGGCATATACAATTTAGGGATTTATTGAGTTGAGACCATATAGTTTTTTAGGTTTAGGGGTTTTTGGTTTTTTAAGGATTTTTAAGGGTTAAATGTTTCTTAGGGTTTTTTATGGCTTAGGGTTTAGGGCTTAGGAATTTTTTTTTGTGCTTTCTAGGTTTAGGGTTTACGGATTTTTAGAATTGAGGATTTAGAGCATAGGGCTTTTTCGGGTATTAAATAGTTTTTAGGGATTATAGGATTTAAGGTTTCATAAGGTTTAGGGTTTAGAGATTTAGGTGTAGGATTTAGGATTTTAGGTTAGCGGATTTTTAGGTGTAGCGCTTAAGGTTGAGGGCTTTATATAGGTTTATAGGGTTTAGGGCTTAGGGTTTTGTTGGTTAAGGTTTTTGAGGGTTTTGTAAGTTTGGGACTTAGGGCATAGGATTTTTTTTATGTGTTTTCTTGGTTAAGCATATATGATTTAGGGCATCATAGGGTTTACAACTTAGAGTTTTTTAGGTTTAGGGGTTTTTTTTTTTAGGGAGGGGGGGGTTAGGGTTTTTAAGGGTTCAGGGTTTAAGGCTTAGAGTTTTTTGTGTTTTTTAGATTTAGGGTTTTGGATTTAGGGCTTAGTATTTTTTTAGGTTTAGGGTTCTGGGTTAAGGATTTATTTAGTCTTTTAGGGTATAGGGCTTTGGGTTTTTTTGGTTAAGGATTTTTAGGATTTTATAAGTTTAGGGTTTAGGGCTTAGAGTTTTTTCATGTCTTTTTTACGGTTTAGGATATACGATCTAGGGCTTCATAGGGTTTAGAGCTTAGAGTTTTTTAGGTTTCGTGGTCTTTGTGTCTTTTAGGATTTTGGGTTTAGGGCTTAATGTTCTTTTTTATTTTTTTGGATTAGTGTTTACAGATTTTTAAGATTTAGGGTTTAGAGTTTAGGGTTTTGTAGGAGTTTTAAATGGTTTTTAGGGTTTATTTTAGGGTTTGTAGGATTAGGGTTTCATAAGGTTTAAGGTTTATGGATTCTTAGTGTTTTAAGTTTATGATTTAGGGTTTTAGGTTAGTTTTTATGGTTTAGGGCATACGGTTTTTTAGGTTTAGGGTTTTCAGTTAAGGATTTTATCTACGTTTTTTTGGTTTAGGGATTTGGATTTTTTAGATTATGGCTTAGAGTGTGTTAGGTTTAGTGCTTAGGTTTTTTTTTTTTTTTTTTTTTTTTTTTTTTTTTTTTTTTTTTTGTGTTTTTTATGTTTAAGCATATACAATTTAGGGCTTTATATGGTTTAGAGCGTAGAGTTTTTTAGGTTTAGGGGTTTTGGGTTTTTTAAGGATTAAATGTTTCTTAGGGTTTTTCACGGTTTAGGGTTTAGGGATTAGGGTTTTTTTTTTGTGTTTTTTGGGTTTAGCGTTTATATATTTTTAGGATTGAGGATTTAGAGCATAGGGATTTTTAGGGGTATTAAATAGTTTTTAGGGTTTCTTAAGGTTTAGGGTTTAGAGATTTAGGTGTAGGATTTAGGATTTTAGGTTATGGGATTTTTAGATTTAGCATTGAAGGTTGAAGGTTTTATCTAGGTTTTTAGAGTTTTGGGATTAAGGTTTTGTAGGTGAAGGTTTTTGAGGGTTTTATAGGTTTGGATTTAGGGCTTAGGGTTTTTGTGGGTTTTCAGGGTTTAGCATATATGATTTAGGGCTTCGAAGGGTTTATATCTTAGAGTTTTTTAGGTTTAGGGGTTTTTAGGGTGTTTTAGGGTTAAGTGTTTCTTAGGATTTTTTTAGGGTCTAGGGTTTTTAGGGTTTAGGTTTTTTTTTTTGTGTTTTTTAGATTTAAGTTTAGGGTTTAGGGCTTAGGGTTTTTTTAGGTTTAGTGTTCTAGGTTAAGGGTTTTATTAGGTTTTTAGGGTATAAGGCTTTGGGTTTCTTGGGTTAAGGGTTTTTAGGATTTAATAGGTTTAGTGTTTAGGGCTTAGGTTTTTTTGTGTTTTTTAGGGTTTAGGATATACGATTTAGGACTTTAATAGGGTTTAGAGCTTAGAGTTTTTTAGGTTTAGGGGGCATTGTATTTTGTTGGCTTTAGGGTTTAGGGCTTAGTGTGCTTTTGTATTTTTTAGGTTTAGGATTTACGAATTTTTATGATTTAGGGTTTGGAGCTTAGGGTTTTGTATGGGTTTTAAATGGTTTTTAGGATTTTTTGGATTAGGGTTTTATAAGGTTTAGGGTTTAGGGATTCTTAGTGTTTTAGGTTTAGGGTTTAGGGTTTTAGGTTAGTGTTTAGGGTTTAGGGTTTTTCAGGTTTACGATTTTAGGTTAAGGGATTTATCTAGATTTATAAGGGTTTAGGGCTTTGGAATTTTTTGTTTAAGGTTTTTAGGGTTTTATAGGTTTAGGATTTAGGGCATAGGGCTTTTTGTATTTTTTAGGGTGTAGCATATACGATTTAGGACTTTATTGGGTTTAGAGATTAAAGTTTTTTGTGTTTAGGATTTTTGGGTTATTAAGGGTTAAGTGTTCCTTGGGGTTTTCTAGGGATTATGCTTTAGGGCTTAGGGTTTTTTTGATGTTTAGGATTTTAAGTTAAGGGTTTTATTTACGTTTTTAGGGTTTAGGGCTTTGAGTTTTTTAAGTTGTGGTTTATTCGGATTTTATAGATTTAGGATTTAGGGCTTAGGGTTTTTTGTGTTTTTTTTGTGTCTAGCATATACGATTTGGGGATTTATTGGGTTTAAAGCTTAGAATGTTTTAGATTTAGGGCTTCGGGTTTTCTCTGTGGTGTTTTTTAGGGTTTAGCGTATACAATTTAGGGATTTATTGGGTTGAGAGCATATAGTTTTTTTAGGTTTAGGGGTTTTTGGTTTTTTTAGGATTTTTAAGGGTTAAATGTTTCTTAGGGTTTTTTACGACTTAGGGTTTAGAGCTTAGGATTTTTTTTTTGTGTTTTCTAGGTTTAGGGTTTACGGATTTTTAGGATTGAGGATTTAGAGCATGGGGCTTTTTAAGGGTATTAAATATTTTTTAGAGTTTATAGGATTTAAGGTTTCATAAGATTTAGGGTTTAGAGATTTAGGTGTAGGATTTAAGATTTTAGGTTAGCGGATTTTTAGGTGTAGTTCTTAAGGTTGAGGGTTTTATATAGGTTTATAGGGTTTAGGGCTTAGGGTTTTGTTGGTTAAAGGTTTTTGAGGGTTTTATAAGTTTGGGACTTAGGGCATAGGATTTCTTTTATGTGTTTTCTTGGTTAAGCATATATGATTTAGGGTTTTATAGGGTTGACAACTTAGAGTTTTTCAGGTTTAGGGGTTTTTTGGGGGGGGGGGTAGTTTTAGGGTTTTTAAGGATTCAGGGTTTAAGGCTTATGGTTTTTTTTGTTTTTTAGATTTAGGGTTTATAGGATTTTGGGTTTCTTAAGGTTTAGGGATTTATTTAGGTCAAGGGTTTTTAGGGTTTACGACTTTGCATTTTTTAGGTTATGGGTTTTTAGAGTTTTATAGGTTTAATGTTGAGGGCTTAGGGTCTTTTTTTTTATGGTGTTTTTTAGGTTTTAGCATATACAATTTAGGGCTTTATATGGTTTAGAGCATAGAGTTTTTTAGGTTTAGGGGTTTTTGGGTTTTTTAGGGATTTTTAAGGGTTAAATGTTTCTTAGGGTTTTTCATGGCTTAGGGTTTAGGAATTAGGTTTTTTTTTTGTGTTTTTTAGGTTTAGCGTTTATGTATTTTTAGGATTGAGGATTTAGAGCGTAGGGTTTTTTAGGGGTATTAAATAGTTTTTAGGGTTTATAGGATTTAGGATTTCATAAGGTTTAGGGTTTAGAGATTTAGGTGTAGGATTTAGGATTTTAGGCTAGGGGATTTTTAGATTTAGCGGTGAAGGTTGAGGGTTTTATCTAGGTTTTTAGAGTTTTGGGATTAGGGTTTTGTAGGTGAAGGTTTTTGAGGGTTTTATAGGTTTGGATTTAGGGCTTAGGGTTTTTTTCGTGTGTTTTTAGGGTTTAGCATATATGATTTAGGGCTTCGAAGGGTGTATATCTTCGAATTTTTTAGGTTTAGGGGTTTTTAGGGTGTTTAAGGGTTAAGTGTTTCTTAGGAATTTTTTAGGGTCTAGGGTTTTTAGGGCTTAGTTTTTTTTTTTTTTTTTTTTTTTTGTGTTTTTTAGATTTAGGGTTTAGGGTTTAGGGCTTAGGGTTTTTTTAGGTTTAGTGTTCTAGGTTAAGTGTTTTATTTAGGTTTTTAGGGTATAAGGCTTTGGGTTTCTTGGGTTAAGGGTTTTTAGGATTTTATAGGTTTAGTGTTTAGGGCTTAGGTTTTTTTGTGTTTTTTAGGGTTTAGGATATACGATTTAGGACTTTATAGGGTTTAGAGCTTAGAGTTTTTTAGGTTTAGGGGGCATTGTATTTTGTTGGCTTTAGGGTTTAGGGCTTAGTGTGCGTTTGTATTTTTTAGGTTTAGGATTTACGGATTTTTATGATTTAGGGTTTGGAGCTTAGGGTTTTGTATGGGTTTTAAATGGTTTTTAGGATTTATTGGATTAGGGTTTTATAAGGTTTAGGGTTTAGGGATTCTTAGTGTTTTAGGTTTAGGGTTTAAGGTTTTAGGTTATTGTTTAGGGTTTAGGGTTTAGGGTTTTTCAGGTTTACGATTTTAGGTTAAGGGATTTATCTAGGTTTTTAAGGGTTTAGGGCTTTGGAATTTTTCGTTTAAAGTTTTTAGGGTTTTATAGGTTTAGGATTTAGGGCTTAGGGCTTTTTGTATTTTTTTGGGTGTAGCATATACGATTTAGGACTTTATTGGGTTTAGAGATTAAAGTTTTTTGTGTTTAGGATTTTTGGGTTATTTAGGGTTATTAAGGATTAAATGTTTCTTTCTAGGGCTTATGCTTTAGGGCTTAGGGTTTTTTTAGGTTTAGGGTTTTAAGTTAAGGGTTTTATTTACGTTTTTAGGGTTTAGGGCTTTGAGTTTTTTAAGTTGTGGTTTATTCGGATTTTATAGGTTTAGGGTTTAGGGCTTAGGGTTTTTTTGTGTCTTTTATGGTTTAACATATACGATTTAGGGCTTTATAGGGTTTAAATCTTAGAGTCTTTTTAGGTTTAGTGGTTTTTGTGGTTTTTAAGGGTTAAGTGTTTCTTAGGATTTTTTTAGGGATTAGGGCTTAGGGTGCTTTTGTCTTTTTTAGATTTAGGGTTTACGAATTTTTAGTATTTAGGGTTTAGGGCTTAGGGTTTTTCTTTTGTTTTTGAGAGTTTAGCATATAAATTTTGGGCTTTATAGGGTTTAAAGAACAGAGTTTTTTAGATTTAGGGTTTTTTTTTTTTTTTGGGGGGGGGGGGTTATTAAGGGTTAAGTGTTTCTTAGGGTTTAGGGTTTAGAGCTTAGGGTTTTTTTTTGTGTTTTTTAGCTTTAGGGTTTATGGATTCTTAGTGTTTAAGGCTTATGATTTAGGGTTTTAGGTTAGTGTTTATGATTTAGGGCATACGGTTTATTATGTTTAGGGTTTTAGGTTAACGGTTTTATGTAGGTTTTTAGCGTTCAGGAATTTGGAATTTTTAGATTGTGGTTTTTAGGGTTTTATAGGTTTAGGTTTTAGAGCTTAGAGTGCTTTAGATTTAGGGATTAGGTTTTTTTTTTTTTTTTTTTAGGGTTTAGCATGTACAATTTAGGGCTTTCTAGGGTTTAGAGCATAGAGTTTTTTAGGTTTAGGGGTTTTGGGTTTTTTAAGGACTTTTAAGGGTTAAATGTTTCTTTGGGTTTTTTACGGCTTAGGGTTTAGGGCTTACAGTTTTTTTGTATTTTTTAGGTTTAGAGTATACAGAGTTTTAGGATAGAGGATTTAGAGTGTAGGGTTTTTTAGGGGTATTAAATAGTTTTTTAGGATTTATAGGGTTTAGGGTTTCATAAGGTTTAGGGTTTATATATTTAGGTGTAGGATTTAGGATTTTAGGTTAGATGTTTTTTAGGTTTAACGTTTAAGGTTGAGGGTTTTATCTAGGTTTTTAGGGTTTAGGACTTAGGGTTTTGTAGGTTAAGGTTTTTGCGGGTTTTGTAAGTTTAGGATTTAGGGCTTAGGATTTTTTTTGTGTGTTTTCATGGTTAAGCATATATGATTTAGGGCATTATATGGTTTAGTGCTTAGAGTTAGGGGTTTTGGTAGGGGGGGGGTTGGTTTAGGGTTTTTATGGGTTAAGTGTTTCTTATGGTTTTTAAGGGTATAGGGTTTAAGGCTAAGGGTTTTCTGTGTTGTTTAGATTTAGGGTTTAGGATTTAGGGCTTAGGATTTTTTTAGGGTTTAAGGTTTTGGGGTTTTTTTAGGTTTAGAATTTTGGTTGAGGGTTTTATCTAGGGTTTTAGTGTTTAGGGCTAATCATTTTGTAGGTTAAGGTTTTTGAGGATTTGATAGGTTTGGGATTTAGGGCTTAGGGTTTTGTTTTTGTATGTTTTCATGGTTAAGTATATATGATTTAGGGCTTCATAGGATTTAGAGCTTAGAATTTTTTAGGTTTAGGGATTTTTTTTTTTTGGGGGGGGGGGGGGGTTTAGGGTTTTTAACGGTTAAGTGTTTCTTAAGGTTTTTAAGGGTTAGGGTTTAAGGCTTATGATTTTTTTGTGTTTTTTAGATTTAGGATTTACGCCTTAGGAATTTTTTAGGTGTTTGGTTTTAGGTTAAGGGTTTTATTTAGGTTTTTACGGTATAGGGCTTTGGGGTTTTTTATGTTATGGAGTTTTAGGATTTTATAGATTTAGGGTTTAGGGCTTAGAGTTTTTTTATGTCTTTTTTAGGGTTTAGGCTATACTATTTAGAGCTTCTTAGGTTTAGAGCTCAGAGTTTTTTAGGTTTAGGGGTCTTTGTGTCTTTAAGTGTTTAGAATTTAGGGTTTAGTGTTCTTTTGTATTTTTTAGGTTTAGGGTTTATGGATTTTTAAGATTTAGGTTTTAGATCTTAGGGTTTTCTAGGAGTTTTGAATGGGTTTTAGGGCTTATCTTAGGGTTTACTGGATTAGGTTTCTTAAGGTTTAGGGTTTATGGATTCTTAGTGTTTTAGGTTTATGATTTAGGGTTTTAGGTTAGTGTTTATGATTTAGGGCATACGGTTTTTTAGGTTTAGTATTTTAGGTTAAGGGTTTTATCTAGGTTTTTAGGGTTTAGGAATTTGGAATTTTTTGATTATCGTTTTTTGGGTTTTATAGGGTTAGGATTTAGAGCTTAGGGTTTTTGTGTTTTTTAGGGTTTAGCATATACGATTTAGGGTATTATTGGGTTTAGAGCTTAGAGTTTTTAGGTTTAGGGGGTTTTGGGTTGTTTAGAGTTTTTTTTTTGTTTTTTTAGGATTTAGGGTTTCTGAAGGTGTAGGGTTTAGGGTTTCGTTGGATTATTTAGGGTTATTAAGGGTTAAATGTTTCTAATGGTTTTTAGGGCTTATGCTTTAGGGCCTGGTGTTTTTCTAGGTTTAGGGTTTTAGGTTAAGGCATTTTTTTAGGTTTTTAGGGTTTAGGGCTTTGTGTTTTTTAGGTTAAGGTTTTTTTTGGATTTTATAGGTTTAGGGTTTTTTTTTGTTTTTTAGGGTTTAACATATATGATTTAGGGCTTTATCAGGTTCAAAGCTTAGTCTTATTTTTGTGCTTTTTAGGGGTTTTAAGGGTTAAATGTTTCTTAGGGTTTTTTTATGATTTATGGCTTAGGGATTTGTTTATGTACGTTTTTAAGGTTTAGGGTTTACTGATTTTTAGGATTTAGGGTTTAGAGTTTAGGATTTTTTAATGGGTTTAAATGGTTGTTAGGGTTTATTTAAGGGTTTATAGGATTTTGGGTTAGCTAAGGTTTACGGTTTTTGGTTTAGGATTTAGGGTTTTTGGACTTAGGGTTTTTTTAGGTTAAGGGTTTAATCTAGGTTTTGTGGGTTTAGGACTTTGGGTTTTTTTGGTTAATGTTTTGTAGTGTTTAAAGGTTTAATGTTTAGGGCTTAGGGTTCTTTTTTTTTTTTTTTTTGAGGGTTTAGCATATACAATTTTGGGTTTTATAGGGATTAGAGCATAGAGTTTTTTTGATTTAGGGGTTTTTGGTTATTTTTTAGGGTTTTTAAGGGTTAAGTGTTTCTTAGGGTTTAGGGTTTAGAGCTTAGGGTTTTTTTGTGTTTTTTAGATTTAGGGTTTATGGATTCTTAGGGTTTAGGGTTTAGAGCTTAGGGTTTTTTTGTGTTTTTTAGATTTAGGGTTTATGGATTCTTAGGGTTTAGGGTTTAGAGCTTAGGGTTTTTTGTGTTTTTTAGATGTAGGGTTTATGGATTCTTAGTGTATAAGGCTTATGATTTAGCGTTTTAGGTTAGTGTATATGATTTAGGGCATACGGTTTATTATGTTTAGGGTTTTAGGTTAAGGTTTTTATCTAGATTATTAGGGTTGAGGGATTTGGAATTTTTAGATTGTGGTTTTTAGGGTTTTATAGGTTTACGGTTTAGAGCTTAGAGTGCTTTAGGTTTAGGGCTTAGGTTTTTTTTAATTATTTTTTTAGGTTTTAACATGTACAATTTAGGGCTTTATAGGATTTAGAGCACATAGTTTTTTAGGTTTAGGGGTTTTGGATTTTTTAAGGATTTTTAAGGGTTAAATGTTTCTTTGGGTTTTTTACAGCTTAGGGTTTAGAGCTTGGAGTTTTATTGTATTTTTTAGGTTTAGGTTATATGGATTTTTAGGATAGAGGATTTAGAGCGTAGGGTTTTTTAGGGGTATTAAATAGTTTTTAGGGTTTATAGGATTTAGGGTTTCATAAGGTTAAGGGTTTATAGATTTAGGTGTAGGGTTTAGGATTTTTGGTTAGGGGTTTTTTTGGTTTAGCGTTTAAGGTTGAGGGTTTTATCTAGGTTTTTAGGGTTTAGGGCTTAGGGTTTTGTAGGTTAAGGTTTTTGCGGGTCTTGTAAGTTTAGGATTTAGGGCTTAGGATTTTTTTGTCTATTTTCATGGTTAAGCATATATGATTTAGGGCATTATAGTGTTTAGTGCTTAGAGTTGTGGGTTTTTTTTGGGGGGAGGGGGTTGGTTTAGGGTTTTTATGGGTTAAGTGTTTCTTTGGATTTTTAAGGGTTTAGGGTTTAAGGCTATTAGTTTTCTGTGTCTTTTAGATTTAGGGTTTAGGGCTTAGGATTTTTTTAGCTTTAGGGTTCAACGTTAAGGATTTTATTTAGGTTTTTAGGTATAGGGTTTTGGGTTTTTTAGGTTAAGGATTTTTAGGATTTTATAGATTTAGGGTTTAGGGCTTAGAGTTTTTTTATGTCTTTTTTAGGGTTTAGGATATGCGATATAGGGCTTCATAAGGTTTAGAGCTACGAGTTTTTTAGGTTTTGGGGGTTTTTTGTCTTTTAGGGTTTCAGTTTTGGGCTTAGTGTCCTTTTGTATTTTTAAGGTTTAGTATTTACGGATTTTTAAGATTTAGGGTTTAGAGCTTAGGGTTTTGTAGTAGTTTTAAATGGTTTTTTGGGTTTATTTTAGGGTTTATAGGATTAGGGTTTCATAGGGTTTAGGGTTTATGGATTTTTAGTGTTTTAGGTTTATGATATATGATTTAGGGCTTCATAGGGTTTTGAGCTTAGAATTTTTAGGTTTATGGGGCTTTGGGTCTTTTAGGGTTTAGGGTTTAGGGCTTAGTGTTCTTTTGTATTTTTTAGGTTTAGGGTTTATAGTGTTTTAAGATTTAGGGTTTAGAGCTTAGGGTTTTGTAGGAGTTTTACATGCTTTTTAGAGTTTATTTTAGGGTTTATAGGATTAGGGTTTCATAAGATTTAGGGTTTATGGATTCTATGTGTTATAGGTTTATGATTTAGGGTTTTAGGTTAGTGTTTATGATTTAGGGCTTACAGTTTTTTAGGTTTAAGGTTTATGGATTTTTAAGATTTAAGGTTTAGAGCTTAGAGTTTTGTAGGAGTTTTAAATGGTTTTTAGGGTTTATTTTAGGGTTTATAGGATTAGGGTTTCATAAGGTTTCGGGTTTATGGATTCTTAGTGTTTTTGGTTTATTATTTAGGGTTTTAGGTTAGTGTTTATGATTCCGAGCATACGGTTTTTTAGGTTTAGGGTTTTAGGTTAAGGTTTTTATCTAGGTTTTTAGGGTTTAGGGATTTTCAATTGTTAGATTGTGGGTTTTAGGATTTTATAGGCTTTGGATTTAGGGCTTAGGGTTTCTTTTGCCTTTTGTAGGGTTTAGCATATTCAATTTAGGGCTTTATTGGGTTTAGAGCTTAGAGTGTGTTAGGTTTAAGGCTTAGGGTTTTTTTTGGGTGTTTTAGGGGTTTAGCATATACAATTTAGGGTTTATAGGGTTTAGAGCATAGAGTTTTTTAGGTTTAGGGGTTTTTGGATATTTTTAAGATTTTGAAGGGTTAAATGTTTCTTAGGGTTTTTTTTACGGCTTAGGGTTTAGGGATTAGGGTTCTTTTTGTGTTTTTTAGGTTTAGGGTTGACGGATTTTTACGATTGAAGATTTAGAGCATTTGATTTTTTGTGGGTATTAATTAGTTTTTAGAGTTTATAGGATTTAGGGTTTGATAAGGTTTAGGGTTTAAAGATTTAGGTATAGGATTTAAGATTTTAGGTTAGGGGTTTTTTTGGTTTAGCTTTTAATGTTTAGGGTTTTATCTAGGTTTTTAGGGATTAGGGCTTAGGCTTTTGTAGGTTAAGATTTTTGATTGTTTTGTAAATATGGGATTTAGTGCATAAGATTTTTTTTTGTGTGTGTTTTCATGATTAAACATATATGATTTAGGGCTTTATAAGGTTTAGAGCTAAGAGTTTTTTAGGTTTAGGGGTTTTGGGAGGTTTTTAGGGTTTAAGGCTTATGGTTTTTTGTGATTTTTAGATTTAGGATTTTGGATTTAGGGCTTAGGATTATTTTATGTTTAGGGTTCTAGGTTAAGTGTTTTATTTAGGTTTTTAGGGTATAGGTGTTTGGGTTATTAGGTTAAGAATTTTAAAGATTTTTATAGGTTTAGGGTTTAGGGCTTAGAGTTTTTTTCATGTCTATTTTAGGGTTTAAGATATACAATTTAGGGCTTCATAGGGTTTAGAGCTTAGAGTTTTCTAGATTTAGGGGGCTTTGTGTCTTTTAGGGTTTAGGGTTTATGGTTTAGGGCTTAGTGCTCATTTGTATTTTTTAGGTTTAGGGTGTATGGATTTTTAAAATTTAGGGTTTAGAGCTTAGGATTTTGTAGGAGTTTCAAATGGTTTTTAGGATTTATTTTAGGGTTTATAGGATTAGGGTTTCATATGGATTAAGATTCATGGATTCTTAGGGTTTAAGGTTTATGATTTAGGGTTTTAGGTTAGTGTTTATGATTTAGGGCATACGATTTTTTAGGTTTAGGATTTTAGGTTATGGGTTTTATCTAGGTTTTTAGGGTTTTGGGATTTTGTATTTTTAGATTATAGTTTTTAGGATTTTATAAGCTTAGGATTCAAGACTTAGGATTTTTTGTGTTTTTTGTGGTTTAGCATATACCATTTAGGGCTTTATTGGGTTTAGAGCTTAGAGTGTGTTAGGTTTAGAGCTTAGGGGTTTTTTTTTGGTGTTTTTTAGGGTTTAGCATATACAATTTAGGGCTTTATATGGTTTAGAGCATAGAGTTTTTAGGTTTAGGGGTTTTTGGGTTTTTAAAGTATTTTTAAGGTTTTTTTACGGCATAGGGTTTAGGGCTTAGGGTTTTTTTTGTATTTTTTAGGTTTAGGGTTTATGGATTTTTAGGATTGAGGATTTAGAGTGCAGGGTTTTTTAAGGGTATTAAATAGTTTTTAGGGTTTATAGGATTTAGGGTTTCATAAGGTTTAGGGTTTAGAGATTTAGGTGTAGGATTTAGGATTTTAGGTTAGGGGTTTTTTAGGTTTAGCGTTTAAGGTTGAAGGTTTTATCTAGGTTTTTAGGGTTTAGGGCTTAGCATTTTGTAGGTTAAGGTTTTTACAGGTTTGGGATTTAGGGCATAGGATTTTTTTTTTGTGTTTTCATGGTTAAGCATATATGATTTTGGGCTTTATAGGGTTTAGAGCTAAGAGTTGTTTAGGTGTAGGGGTTTTGGGGGTTTTTACGATTTTTAAAGGTTTAGGGTTTAAGGCTTAGGGTTTTATAGGTTTATGATTTAGGGCTTAGGGTTTTTTTTTATATGTTTTTTAGGGTTTAGCATATACGATTCAGGGTTTTATAGGGTTTATAGCTTAGAGTTTTTTAGGTTTAGGGGTTTTTGGGATTTTTAGGATTTTTAAGAGTTAAGTGTTTCTTATGGTTTTTTAGGGTTTAGAGCTTAGGGTTTTATTTAGGTTTAGGGTTGTAGGTTAAGGGTTTTATATAGGTTTTTAGAGTTTAGGGCTTTGGATTTTTTAGGATTTTATAGGTTTAGGGTTTAGGCCTTTGTTTTTTTTTTTTTTTTTTTTTTTTTTTTGTGATTTTTAGGGTTTAGCATATATGATTTAGTGTTTTATAGGGTTTAGAGCTTTGAGTTTTTTTTTAGGTTTAGGGGTTTTTGGGTTGCAAAGGCTAAGTGTTTCATAGGGTTTTTTAGGGTTAAGGTCTTAAGTGGTAGGGCTTTCTTAGGTTTTGGGTTTATTGGGTTTTCTTAGGGTTTTTAAGGGTTAAGTATTTCTTAAGGTAAAGGGATTTGATTTTTTGTGTATTTTTTTCGGTTTAGGATTTTCCAATTTTATGATCTAGGGCTTTGAGCTTAGGTTTTCTATGGGGTTTAAATGGTTTTTAGGTTTTATTTTAGGATTTATAGGATTTAGGTTTTCTTAAGGTTTAAGGTTTAGGGTTTTGGGTTTCTTTAGGTTTAGGATTTTGGGTTTATTTAGGTGTAGTGTTATAGGTTAAAGGTTTTATCTAGGTTTATGGTTTACGAATTAGGGTTTTTTTGTGTTTTCTAGGGTTTAGCATATACAAATTAGGGCTTTATAGGGTTTAGATTTTAGAGTTTTTGAGGTTAGGGGTTTTGGATTTTTAGGGTTTTTAAGGGTTAAGTGTTTCTTAGGGGTTTTTATGGTTTAGGGCTTTGGGTTTATTGTATTTTTCAGGTTTAGGGTTTAAGGATTTTTAGGATTGTGGGTTTAGTGTTTACGGTTTTGTAGGGGTTTTAAATGTTTGTTAGGGTTTATTTTAGTGTTTATAGGATTTTGGGTTTCTTAAGGTTTTAGGTTTAGGAATTAGGGTTTAGGTCTTAGGGATTTTCTAGATTTAAGGTTTTAGGTTTAGGAATTAGGGTTTTAAGGATTTAGGGCTTAGGAATTTTTTAGGTTTAGGATTTTAGGTTAATGGTTTTATTTGGATTATTAGAGTTTAGGGCTTTGGGTATTTTGGGTTATAGTTTTTTAGGATTTTATAAGTATAGGGTTTAGATCTTTGGGGGTTTTTTTTGTTTTGTATGGTTTAGCAAATACAATTTAGGACTTTAAAGGGTTAAGATATTAGAGTTTTTTTAGGTTTAGGGTTTTTGGGATTTTTTTTATGGTTTATAAGGGATAGATGTTTCTTAGGGTTTTTAGGGTTTAGGGTTTAAGGTTTAGGGCTTAGGATTTTTTTTTATGTTTTTTAGGTTTAGGGTTTACGGATTTTAGGATTTAGGATTTAGGATTCATAGCTTAGGATTTTGTAGGTGTATTAAATGGTTTTTAGGGTTTGTAGGATTTAGGGTTTTATATGGTTTAATGTTTAGGGTTTCTTAGGATTTTAGATTTTGGATTTAGGGTTTTAGGTTAGGGTTTAGATTTAGGGCTTAGGGGTTTTTAGGTTTAGCATTTTAGGTTGAGGGTTTTATCTAGGTTGTTTGGGTTTAGTGTTGTGCGTTTTCGCATGTTAAGGTTTTTGAGGGTTGTATATGTTTTGGATTTAGGGCTTAGTGTTTTTTGTGTGTTTTTATGATATAACATATATAGTTTAGGATTTTATTGAGTTTAGAGCTTAGAGTTTTTTTAGGTTTAGAGGTTTTTCGGGTTTTTATGGGTTAATTGTTTCTTAGAGTTTTTTAAGGGTTTAGAGTTTAGGTCTCTAGGTTTTTTTTTTGTGTTTTTTAGTTTTAGGGTTTAGGGTTTTTTTTAAGTTAAGGATTTTATTTAGGTTTTTAGGGTTTAGGGCTTTGGGTTTTTTAGGTTAACAGTTTTCAGGATTTTGTATGTTTATGGTTTAGGGCATAGGTTTTTTTTTTTTTTATGTCTTTTAGGGTTTAGGATATATGATTTAGGGCTTTATAGGGTTTAGAGTTTAGAAATCTTTAGGTTTAAGGGATTTTCTATTTTTTAGGGTTTTTAAGGGTTAAGTGTTTCTTAGGGTTTAGGGTTTAGGGCTGAGGGTTCTTTTGTGTTTTTTAGATTTAGGGTTTACGGATTTTTAAGATATAGGGTTTAGAGCTTAGGGTTTTGTAGTAAATTGTACTTATGGTTTATTTTATGGTTTATAGGATTTAGGGTTTTATGTGGTTAAGGGTTTAGGGATTCTTAGGGTTTTATGTTTAGGATTTGGGGTTTTAGGTTAGGGTATAGGGTTTAAGGCTTAGGATTTTTTTAGGTTTAAGGTTTTAGATTAAGGATTTTTAGGGATTAGGACTTTGTAAATTTTAGATTAAGCTTTTTAGGGTTTTATATGTTTAGGATTTAGGGCTTAGGGTTTTTTGTGTTTTCTATGGTTTAGCATATATGATTTAGGGCTTTATATGGTTTAGAGCTTAGAGTTTTTTAAGTTTAGGGGGTTTTGGGTTATTTAGGGTTATTAAGGGTTAAGTGTTTCATAGGGTTTTTTAGGGCTTAGGGGTTCTTTTGAGGTTTAGTGTTTTGGGTTAAGGGTTTTATTTAAGTTTTTAGGGTTTAGGGCTTTGAGTTTTTTAGGTTAAGGTTTTTTCTTATTTTATAGGTTTAGAGTTTTGGGCTTAGGGTTTGTTTTGTGTTTTTTAGGGATTTACATATACGATTTAGGATTTTATAGGATTTAAAGCATAGAGTTCGTTAGGGTTAGGGGTTTTTAATTTTTTTTTTTAGGATTTTTAAGGGTTAAGTGTTTCTTAGGGTTTAGGGCTTAGGGTTTTTTGTCTTTTTTGTTTTTAGGGTTTATGAATTTTTATGATTTAGGGTTTAGAGCTTAGGGTTTTGAAGGGTTTAAAATGGTTTTTACGGTTTATAGGATTTATGATTTTTTAAGGTTTAGGGTTTAGGGTTTCTTAGGATTTTAGATTTAGGATTTAGGGTTTTAGGTTACGGTGTAGGGTTAATGACTTAGGGGTTTTTTTCAGTTTAGGACCTACAATTTGGGTTTAGGGTTTCAAGCTTAGGGTTTTTTTAGGTTTAGGGTTTAAGGTTAAGGGTTTTATCTAGGTTTTTAGGGTTTAGGGCTTTGGGTTTTTTAAGTTAAGGTTTTTAGGGTTTTATAGGTTTAGGGTTTAGGGCTTAGGGTTTGCTTGTGTTTTTTAGGGTTTAGTAATTACGATTTAGGGCTCTATAGGGTTTTGAGGTTAGAGTGTTTTAGGGTTAGGTGTTTCTGTATTTTTTAGGGCTTTTAAGGGTTAAGTGATTCTTTGGACTTTTAATGCTTAGGTTACTTTTGTGTTTTGTAGCTTTAGGGTTTTTGTATTTTTAGATTATAGGGTTTAGAGCTTAGGGTTTTAAATGGGTTTTAGGGTTTATTTTAGGGTTTCATAAGGTTTAGGGTTTATGAATTTTGAGGGTTTTAGATTTAGGATTTAGGGCTTTAGATTAGGGTTTAGGGTCTATGGCTTAGGGTTTTTTTAGGTTTAGTGTTTTAGGTTAATGGTTTTATCTAGATTTTTAGGGTTTCAGGCTTTGGAACTTTTCGATTATGGGTTTTAGGGTTTTATAAGTTTAGGATTTAGGGCTTAGGGTTTTTTGTGTTTTTTAGGATTTAGCATATAGGATTAAGGGTTTTATAGGGTTTAGAGATTATAGTTTTTTAGGTTTAGTGGTTTTTGGGTTATTAAGGGTTAAGTGTTTCTTAGGAATTTTTAGGGCTTAGGGTTTTTTTTTTTTTAGGTTTACTGTTTTGGGTTTAGGGTTTTATTTAGGTTTTTAGGGTTTAGGGATTTGAGTTTTTTAGGTTTAGCGTTTTCGGATTTTATAGGTTTTGGGTTTAAGGCTTATGTTTTTTTTTTTTAGGGTTTAACATATACGATTTAGGGCTTTATAGGGTTTAGAGCTTATAGCTTTTTAGGTTTTGGGGTTTTTGTGTTTTTTAGGGGATTTAAGGGTTAAGTGTTTCTTAGGTTTTTTTTGGGTTTAGGGCTTATGGTGCTTTTGTGTTTTTTAGATTTGGGGTTTATGGATTTTTAGGATTTAGGGGTTATATCTTAGGGTTTTGTAGGTGTTTTTTTTTATATATAGTTTTTAGGGTTTATTTTAGGGTTTATAGGATTTATGTTTTCTTATGATTCAGGATTTCTTAGTGTTTTAGGTTTAGGATTTAGGGTTTAGGGTTTAGGACTTGGGATTTTTTTAGTGTTAAGGCTTTTATCTCTATTTTTAGCATTTAGGACTTTGGATTTTTTAGGTTAAAGTTTTTTAGGGTTCTATATGTTTAGGGTTTAGAGATAAGGGTTTTTTTTTTTTTTGTGTTTTTTAGGGTTTAGAATATACGATTTAGGGCTTTATAGGGTTTAGAGCTTAAATTATTTTTAGGTTTAGGAGGGTTTGGGTTTTTTTTTTTTTTTAATGTTTTTAATGGTTAAGTGTTTCTTAGTGTTTTTTTTATGGTTTAGGGTTTAAGGTTTAAGACTTAGGGTTTTTTTTTTTTTTTTTTTTGTCTTTTTTAGGTTAATGTTTTATAGATTTTTAGGATTTAGGGTTTAGAGCTTAGGGTTTTGAAGGGTTTTTAATTGTTTGTAGGGTTTATCGGATTTAGGGTTTCTTAATGTTTAGTGTTTAGGGTTTCTTAGGGTTTTAGGTTTAGGGTTTAGGGTTTTAGGTTAGGGTGTAGGGTTTAGGCCTTGGAGGATTTTTAGGTTTAGGGTTAATGTTAGGGTTTAGGGTTTTGGGCTTAGGGTTTTTTTAGGTTTGGGGTTTTAGGTTAAGAGTTTTATCTAGGTTTATGGCTTAGAGAGGATTTTTAGGTTTAGGGTTAATGTTAGGGTTTAGGGTTTTGGGCTTAGGGTTTTTTTAGGTTTAGGGTTTTAGGTTAAGAGTTTTATCTAGGTTTATGGCTTAGAGATTAAGGTTTTGAAGGGGTTTTAAATGGGTTTTAGGGTTTATTTTAGGGTTTATTGGATTTAGGATTACTTAAGGTTTAGGTTTTAGAGTTTCTTAAGGTTTTAAGTCTAGTATTTTTAGGGTTACTTAACGTTTAGGTTTTAGAGTTTCCTAAGGTTTTAGGTCTAGTATTTGGGTTTTAGGTTAGTGTGTAAGGTTTAGGCCTTAGGGGATTTTTACGTTTAAGGTTTAAGATTAGGGTTTAGGATTTTTAATTTTTAGGTTTAAGGTTTTAGTTTAAGGGTTTTATCTAGGGTTTTAGCATTTAGGGTTTTGGGTTTATTAGGTTAGGGTTTTTTAGGGTTATATATGTTTAGGTTTTTTTTTTTGTGTTTTTAGGGTTTAGGTTATATGATTTAGGGCTTTATAGGCTTTTGAGGTTTGTGTTTTATACATTTAGGGGTTTTCAGTTTTTTTAGGGTCTTTAAAAGTTAGTGTTTCTTACGATTTTTAGGGTTTATGGTTTAGAGCTTAGGGTTTTGTAGGGGTTTTAAATGGTTTTTAGGTTTTATTTTAGGGTTTATAGGATTTAGGTTTTATTAAGGCTTAGAGTTTGGGGTTTCTTAAGCTTTTAGGATTAGGATTTAAAGTTTTAGGTTAGGGTTTTGGGATTTTTTAGGTTTAAGGTTTAAAGTTAAGGGTTTGATCTAGGTTTTAAGGGTTTAGGGTTTTGGGTATTTTCGATTAAGTTATTTTAGGTTTTTATAGGTTTGGGTTTAGGGCTTAGGTCTTTTTTGTGTTTTTTAGGGTTTAGCATATACTATTTAAGGTTTTATAGGGTTTAGAGCTTAGTGTTTTTTAGGTGTAGGGTTTTTTAGGGTTTTTAAGGGTAAAGTGTTTTTAGGGTTTTATAGGGTTTAGGGCTTAGGTTTTTTTTTTTTTTTTTGTGCTTTTAAGGTTTAAGGTTTATGGATTTTTCGGATTTAGGGTTTAAAATTTAAGGTTTTTGTAAGGGGTTTTAATTGGTTTTTTTTTATGGTTTATATTAGGATTTATAGGATTAAGGGTGGTTTCTTAAGGTTTGGGGTTAAGGGTTTCTTAGGATTTTAGATTTAGTATTTAGGCTTTTAGGTTAGGGTTTAGGGTTTAAGGCTTAGGATTTTTTTTTTTTATGTTTAGGGTTTTAGGTTAAGGGCTTTCTATAGGTTTTTATGGTTTAGGGTCTTAGGGTTTCTTAGGTTAAATTTTTTAGGGTTTTATAGGTTTATGGTTTAGGGCTTAGGTTTTATTTTTTTTTGTGCTTTTAGGGTTTAGCATATATGAATTAGGTCTTTATAGGTTTTAGATCTTAGAATTTTTTAGGATTAGGGGTTTTTGAGCTTTTTAGGTTTTTTAAGGGTTAAGTGTTTCATAGGGTTTTTTTAGGGTTTATGGTTTAGAGCTTAAGGTTTTGTAGGGGTTTCAAATAGTTTTTAGGGTTTATTTTAGAGTTTATAGGTAATAAGGGTTTCTTGAGGTTTAGGGATAAGGGTTTAAGGCTTAGGGTATTTTTAAAAAGAAATTTAGGGTTTTAGGTTACCGGCTTTATATAGGTTTTTATGGTTTAGGGTCTTTGGGTTTCTTAGGTTAAATTTTTTAGGGTTTTATAGGTTTATGGTTTAGGGCTTAGGTTTTATTTTTTTGTGTTTTTAGGGTTTAGCATATATTAATTAGGTCTTTATAGGTTTTAGAGCTTAGAATTTTTTAGGATTAGGGGTTTTTGAGTTTTCAGGGTTTTTAAGGGTTATCTTTCATAGGATTTTTTTAGGGTTTATGGTTTAGAGCTTAAGGTTTTGTAGGGGTTTCAAATGGTTTTTAGGGTATATTTTAGAGTTTATAGGTATAAGGGTTTCTTGAGGTTTAGGGTTTAAGGTTTCTTATGGTTTTGGGTTTAGGACTTAGAATTTTAGGTTAGGGTTTAGGATTTAGGGCTTAGGATTTTTTTAGGTTTCAGGTTTTTGATTAAGGGTTTTATCTAGGATTTTATGGTTTAGGGCTTTAGGTTTTTTAGGTTAATGGTTTTAGGGTTTTATAGGTTTAGGATTTAGGGCTTAGGGGTTAGGGATTTTTCTGTGTTTTTTAGTGTTTAGCATATATGAATTAGGGCTTTATAGTATTTAGAGCTTAGATTTTTTTTAGCTTAGGGGTTTTTTGGTTTTTAAAGGTTTTTAAGGTTTAAGTGTTTTTTAGGGCTTTTTAAGGTTTAGGGTTTACATATTTTAAGAATTTAGGAATTAGAGCTTAGTGTTTTGTAGGGGTTTAAAATTGTTTTTTGGGTTTCAAGGATTTATGGTTTCTTAAGGTTTAGGGTTTTAAGTTAAGAGTTTTATATAGGTTTTTAGGGTTTAGGTCTTTGGGGTTATTATGTTAAGGTTTTTAAGGATTTTATAGGTTTAAGGTTTTTTTTTTTGTGTGTTTTTTAGGGTTTAGCTTTTACGATTTATGGCATTATAGGATTTTTGGGGTTTTTGGGTTTCTTAAGGTTTTTAAGGGTTAAGTGTTTCTTAGGGTTTAAGTTTTAGGGGTTAGGTTTTTTTTATGTGTGTGTTTTTTAGGTTTAGGGTCTACAAATTTTTAGGATTTAGGGTTTAGAGCTTAGAGTTTTTGGGGGTTTTAAATTGTTTTTATGGTTTATTTTAGGGTTTATATGATTTAGGGTTTTGGGTTTGGGTTTAGGGGTTTATCTAGGTTTTTGGGGTTTAGGGCTTTGGGTTTTCTAGGTTAATGTTTTTCAGGGTTGTATAGGTTTCGGGTTTTTGGTTGGGTTTTTTGTGTTTTTTAGGGTTTAACATATACTATTTTGGGCTTTATAGGGTTTAGAGGTTTGAGTTTCTTAAGTTTAGTGGTTTTTCTATTTTTAGTGTTTTCAAGGGTTAAGTGTTTCTTAGTGTTTTTTAGGGTTTAGTGTTTTTTGTGTTTTGTAGGTTTAGGGTTTATGAATTTTTAGGATTTAGGGTTTAAAGCTTAGGTTTCTGTAGGAGTTTTAATTGGGTTTTTAGGCTTTATTTTAGGGTTTATAGGATTTAGGGTTTCTAAAGGTTTAAGATTAGGTTTAGGATTTAGGGTTTTATGTTAGGGTTTAGGGTTTAGGGCTTTGGGTCTTTTTAGGTTTAGGGTCTTAGGGTTTTATCTAGGTTTTCAGGGTTTGGGGGTTTGGGGTTTTTAGCTTAAAGTTTTTTTATGGTTTTATAGGCTTAGGGTTTAGGATATTTTTTTTTGTGATTTGTAGGGTTTAACATTTAGAATTTAGGTCTTTATAGGGTTTAGAGCTTAGAGTTTTTTAGGTTTAGGGGTTTTTGAGGTTTTTAAGGATTAAGTATTTCTTAGGGTTTAAGGCTTACAGTTTTTTGTGCTTTTTAGTTTTAGGGTTTACGAATTTTTAGGATTTAGGGTTTAGAGCTTACGGTTTTTTAGGAGTTTTATATGGTTTTTAGGGTTAATTTTAGGGTTTATAGGATTTTGGGTTTCTTGAGATTTAGGGATTTTTTAGGTTAAGGGTTTTTAGGGTTTAAGACTTTTCATTTTTTAGGTTATGGGTTTTTAGGGTTTTATAGGTTTAATGTTGAGGGCTTAGGGTTTATTTGTGTGTTTTTTGGGTTTAGCATGTATGATTTAGGGCTTTATAGGATTTAGAGCTTAGAGTTTTTATAGGCTTAGGGGTTTTGGGTTAATTAAGGTTTTTAAGGGTTAAGTGTTTCTTAGGGTTTTCTAGGCTTTAGGGTTAAGGGATATTTTTTTTGTGTGTTTTAGGTTTATTATTTACAGATTTTTTAGGATTTAGGGTTTAGAGCTTAGGATTTTGTTTGAGTTTTAAATGCTTTTAAGGGTTTATAAGATTTAGGATTTCTTAAGGCTTATGTTTTAGGGTTTCGTAGGGTTTTAGATTTAGAATTTGAGGATTTAGGTTAGGGTTTAGGGTTTTGGACTTAGTGTTTTTTTAGGTTTAGGGTTTTAGGTTAAGAGTTTTATCTAGGGTTTTTATGGTTTAGGGCTTTGGGGTTTTTAGGTTAAGGTTCTTTTTTAGAGTTTTATTGGTTTATGGTTTACGGTTTACGACTTAGGGTTTTTTGTGTTTTTTAGGGTATAGCATATAGGGCTTAATAGTGTCTAAAGCTTATAGTTTTTTAGGTTTAGGGATTTTTCCTTTTTTTAATGCTTTTAGAGGTTAAGTGTTCTAGGGTGTCTGGTTTTGATCTTAGGGTTTTGTGGGGGGTTTTAAATGGGTTTTTAGGGTTTATAGGATATAGGGTTTCTTAAGGTTTAGGGTTTAGAGTTTCCTTATGGTTTAGGGTTTAGGGTTCTTTTAGGTTTAGGGTTTTAGGTTAAGGGTATTGTTTAGGTTTTTAGAGTTTAGGGATTTGGGTTTTGTAGGAATTTTAAATGGGTTTTTAGGGTTTATTTTATAGTTTTTAGGATTTAGGGTTTTTTAAGGTTTAGGGTTTATAGTTTCTTAAGGTTTTGGGTTAAGGATTTAGAGTTTTAGGTTAGGGTTTAGTGCTTGGGGTTTTTTTAGGTTTTCGATTTTTCGGATTTTATAGTCTTAGGATTTAGGGTTTGGGTTTTTTGTGTGTTTTTAGGGTTTACCATATACTATTTAGGGGTTTATAGGGTTGGCTTCAGTGCTTAGAATTTTTTTAGGTTTAGGGGTTTTTTGGTTTTCTCAAGGTGTTTTTAGGGTTAGGGATTTTTTTTTTGTTTTTTACATTTAAGTTTTATAGAGTTTTGGGATTTAGGGTATAGAGCATAATGGTTTTAGGGTTTATTTTAGGGTTTATAGGATTTAGGGTTTCTTAAGGTTTAAGGTTTACGGTTTAGGGTTTTTTTGGGTTTTAGGTTGGGGATTTAGGGTTTCAGGTTAGTGTTTAGGTTTTAGCGCTTAGTTTTGTTTTTAGTTTAGGGTCTTAGGTTAAGGGTTTTATCTAGGTTTTTAGGGGTTTGGGCTTTGGATTTTTTAGGTTAAGGTTTTTTATGGTTTTATGGACTTGGGGTTTTTTTGGTGTGTGTGTTTTTTAGGGTTTAATATACACAATTTAGGGCTTTATAGGGTTTAGAGCTTAGATTTTTTTAGGTTTAGGGTTTTTTGAGACTTTTAAGGGTGAAGTGTTTCTTAGGGTTTAAGGCTTATGATTTTTTGTATTCTTTAGGTTTAGGATTTATGAATTTTTAGGATTTAGGGTTTTTTAGGAGTTTATTTGAATTTTAGGGTTTATTTTAGAGTTTATAGGATTTAGAGTTTCTTACGATTTTCGATTTCTTAGGGTTTTAGGTTAGGGTTCAGGGTTTAGGGCTTAGGGTTTTTTTAGGTTTAGGGTTTCAGGTTAAGGGTTTTATTTAGGTTTTTATGGTTTAGGAATTTCAGTTTTTTGGGGTTTTTTCTATTTAGAGTTTAGTACTAAGGGTATTTTTGTGTTTTTTAGGGTTTAGTGGGTTGTTGGGTTTTATGGGTTTTTAAGGGTTAAGTAGGATTTTTTAGGGTTTAGGGTTTTGGGTTTAGTGTTTTTTTCTTTTTTGTGTTTTGTCAATTTAGGGTTTATAAATTTTTAGGATTTTGGGTTTAGAGCTTAGGGTTTTTACAAGTTTTTAATGGTTTTTAGGGTTTGTTTTAGGATCTATAGGTTTTAGGGTTTCTTAAGGTTTAGTGTTTAGGGTTTCATAGGTCTTTAGGTTTAGGAGTTTGAGTTTTAGGTTAGGGTTTAGGATTTCTTTAGGTTTAGGGATTTGGGTTTTTTGGGTCAAGGTTTTTCAGGGTTTTATAGTTTTTAAGTTTTCGGCTTAGTTTTTTTTTTTTTTTTTTTTTTTTTTTTTGTATTTTTTAGGTTTAGTATTTACCATTTAGGGCTTTATAGGGTTTAGAGCTTAGAGTTTTTGAGGTTAGGGGTTTTGGGTTTTTAAGCATTAAGTGTTTCTTAGGGTTTTTTTAGGATTTAGGTTTTAGGGCTTTGGATATTTTGTGCTTTTGAGGTTTAGGTTTTACAGATTTTTAGGATTTAGGGTTTAGATTTTTGGGTTTTGTAGGGGTTTTAAATGGTTGTTAGGGTTTATTTTAGGGTTTATAGTGTTTTGGGTTTCTTAAGGTTTAGGTTTTAAGGTTTCTTAGGGTTTTAGGTTTGGGAATTAGGGTTTTAGGTTAGGGTTTAGAGTTTGAGGATTAGGAATTTTTTAGGTTTAGGGTTTTGGGTTAAGGGTTTTATCAAGGTTTTTAGGGTTTTGTTCTTTGGGTATTTTAGGTTTAGGGTTTTTAGCATTTTATAGGTTTAGTTTTTTTTTTTTTTTTTCTTTTGTGTTTTTTCGGGTTTCATATATACAATTTAAGGGTTTAGAGCTTAGAGTGTTTTTTAGGTTTAAAGGTTTTTGTATTTTAAGGGGTTTTAAGGGTAGTGTTTCTTAGGGTTTTTTAGGGTTGTGGGCTGAGCTTTTTTTTTTTTTTTTTTTGTGTTTTTCAGGTTTAGGGTTTACGAATTTTTAAGACTTATGATTTAGAACCTAGGGTTTTGTAGGGATTTTAAATTGGTTTTAAAGTTTATTTTAGGATTTATATGATTTAGGAAACGCTTCTTAGATTTTAGTGTTTCTTATGGTTTTAGGTTTAGGATTTTGGGTTTTAGGTTAGGGTTTAGGGCTTAGGTTTTTTTAGGTTTAGGGCTTAGGGTTAAGGATTTTATCAAGGTTTTTAGAGTTTAAGGATTTTGGTTTTTTAGGTTACTGTGTTTTAGGGCTTATAGTTTTAGGGTTTACGATTTAGGTTTTTTTTTTTGTGATTTTAGGGTTTAGCATGTACGATTTAGCATTTTATAGGATTTAGAGGTTTGAATTTTTTTAGGTTTAGGGGATTTCTGCCTTTTTAGGGTTTTCAAGGGCTATGTGTTCCTTAGGGTTTTCTAGGGTTTAGGGTTTTTTTTTGTCTTTTTTATGTTTAAGGTTTACGGATTTTTAGGATTTAGTGTTTAGAGTTTTGGGTTTTGAAGGGGTCTCAAATGGGTTTTAGGGTATATTTTATGGTTTATAGGATTTAGGGTTTCTTAAGATTTAGGGTTTAGGATTTCTTAGGGATTCAGGTTTAGGATTTAGAGTTTTAGGTTAGGGTTTAAGGTTTTACGTTAAGGGTTTTATTTAGATCATTAGGGTTTAGGGCTTTGAGTTTTATAGGTTAATTTTTTTTAGGATTTTATAGGTATAGGGTTTAGGGCTTAGGGTTTTTTTTTTTTTTTTTTTTTTTTTGTGTGTTTTTAGGGTTTAACATATACAATTTAGGGCTTTATAGGGTTTAGAGCATAGAGTTTTAAGGTTTAGGGGTTTTTTGATTTTTTTTAGGGTTTTTAAGGTTTAAAAGTTTACTAGGGTTTTGTAGGTTTATGGTTTAGGGCTTAGGGGTTTTTTTTTTGTGTTTTTTAGATTTAGAGTTTACGGATTTTTAGGATTTTGGATTAGAGCATAGGGTTTTGTAGGGGTATTAAATGGTTTTTAAGGTTTATAGGATTTAGGGTTTCATAAGGTTTAGGGTTTATGGATTAAGGTTTAGGATTTAGGGTTTTAGGTTAGGGTTTAGAGTATAGGAATTAGGGGTTTTTTTATGTTTAGTGTTTTGGTTGAGGGTTTCATCTAGGGTTTAGGGCTTAACATTTTGTAGGTTAAGGTTTTTGAGGGTTATATAGGTTTGGGATTTAGGGCATAGGGTTTTTTTTGTGTGTTTTCATGGTTAAGCATATATGATTTAGGGCTTTATAGGGTTTAGAGCTTAGAGTTTTTTAGGTTTAGGGATTCGGGTGGGGGGGGGGGGGATTTAGGGTTTTAAAGGGTTAAGTGTTTCTTACGGTTTTTAAGGGTTTAGGGTTCAAGGATTAGGATTTTTTGTGATTTTTATATGTAGGATTTATGGATTAGGATTTTTGTAAGTGTATGGTTCTTGGTTATTTAGGTTTTTATGGTACAGGGCTTTGGGTTTTTTAGGTTAATGATTTTTAGGATTTTATAGGTTTATAGTTTAGGGCTTAGAGTTTTATAATGTTTTTTTAGGGTTTAGGATATACGATTTAGGGCTTCATATGTTTTGAGCTTATAGTTTTTTATGTTTAGGGGGCTTTGTGTCTTTTAGTGTTTAGAATTTAGGCGCTTAGTGTTCTTTTGTATTTTTTAGGTTTAGGGTTTATGGATTTTTAAGATTTAGGTTTTAGATATTAGGGTGTTGTAGGCGTTTTAAATGGTTTTTAGGGTTTATTTTATGGTTTATAGGATTAGGTTTTCATAAGGTTTAGGGTTTATGGATTCTTAGTGTTTTAGGTTAGTCTTTATGAGTTAGGGCATACGGTATTTTAGGTTTAGTATTTTAGGTTAAGGGTTTTATCTAGGTTTTTAGGGTTTAGGGATTTGGAATTTTTAGATTATGGTTTTTAGGGTTTTATGGGTTTAGGATTTAGGGCTTAGGGTTTTTTGTGTTTTTTAGTGTTTAGCATATATGATTTAGGGCATTGGGTTTAGAGCTTAGAGTTTTTTAGGTTTAGGGGGTTTTGGGTTGTTTAGGCTTTTTTTGTTTTTTAGGATTTAGGGTTTCTTAAGGTGTAGGGTTTAGGGTTTCGTACGATTATTTAGGGTTATTAAGGGTTAAATGTTTCTAAGTATTTTTAGGGCTTATGCTTTAGGTCTTAATTTTATTTTTTTTTTGGTTAAGGCATTTTTTTAGGTTTTTAGGGTTTTGGGCTTTGCGTTTTTTAGGTTAAGGAATTTTTTAAATTTTATAGGTTTATTGTTTAGGGCTTAGGTTTAGTTTTGTGTTTTTTACGGTGTAGCATATAAGATTCAGAGCTTGATAAGGCTTATAGCTTTGAGTTTTTTAGGTTTAGGGGTTTTTGGTTGAGAGATGGGGGTTTTTAGGAGTTTCAAATGGTTTTAAGGGTTTATATTTGGGTTTATAGGATTTAAGGTTTCTTAAGGTTTTAGATTTAGGATTTAGTGTTTTAGGTTAGGATTTAGGGTCTAAGGCTTAGGGTTTTTTTAGGCTTTGAATTTTAGGTTTAGGGTTTTATCTAGGTTTTTAGGATTTAGGTCTTCGAGCTTTTTAGTTTAAGGTGTTTTAGGGTTTTATAGGTTTAAGGTTTAGGGTATAGGTTTTTTTTGGCTTTTTAGGGTCAAGCATATACGATTTAGGGCTTTATGGGGTTTAGAGCTTATAGTTTTTTAGGTTTAGAGGTTTTTTTGTTTTTGGTTTAGAGTTTTGGGTTTTGTGAAAGTCTCCAATGGGTTTTAGGATTTATTTAATGGTTTATAGGATTTGGGGTTTGTTAAGATTTAGGTTTAGGGTTTCTTAGGGTTTCAGGTTTACGATTTAGTGTTTTAGGTTAAGGTTTAGGGTTTTGCGTTAAGGGTTTTATTTAGATCATTAGGGTTTAGGGCTTTGTGTTATATAGATTAATGTTTTTTAGGGTTTAACATATACAATTTAGGGCTTTATAGGGTTTAGAGCATAGAGTTTTTAGGTTTAATGGTTTTTGGATTTTTTTTTTAGGGTTTTTAAGGGTTAAAAGTTTACTAGGATTTTGTAGGTTTATGGCTTAGGGCTTAGGGATTTTTTTTGTGTTTTTTAGGTTTAGGGTTTATGGATTTTTAGGATTTAGGATTTAGAGCATAGGGTTTTGTAGGGGTATTAAATGGTTTTTAGGGTTTATAGGATTTAGGGTTTCATAAGGTTTAGTATTTATGGATTAAAGTTTAGGATTTAGGGTTTTAGGTTAGGGTTTAGAGTTTAGGGCTTATGGGTTTTTTTAGGTTTAGCATTTTGGGTGAGGGTTTCATCTAGGTTTTTAGGGTTTAGGGTTTAGCATTTTGTAGGTTAAGGTTTTTGAGGGTTTTATAGGTTTGGGATTTAGGGCTTAGGGTTTTTTTTGTGTGTTTTCATGGTTAAGCATATATGATTTAGGGCTTTATAGGGTTTAGAGCTTAGAGTTTTTTAGGTTTAGGGATTCTGGGGGGGTTTTAGTGTTTTAAAGGGTTAAGTGTTTCTTAGGGTTTTTAAGGGTTTAGGGTTTAAGGCTTAGGATTTTTCGTGTTTTTTATATTTAGGATTTATTGCCTAGGATTTTTTTAGGTGTATGGTTCTAGGTTAAGGGTTTTATTTAGGTTTTCAGGGTATAGTGCTTTGGGTTTTATAGGTTATGGATTTTTAGGATTTTATAGGTTTAGGGTTTAGGGCTTAGATATTTTTTATGTCCTTTTTAGGGTTTAGGATATACGATTTAGGGCTTCATAGGTTTAGGGCTTCATTTAGGTTTAGGGGGCTTTGTGTCTTTTATTGTTTAGAATTTAGGGCTTAGTGTTCTTTTGTATTTTTTAGGTTTAGGGTTTTTGGATTTTTAAGATTTAGGTTTTAGATCTTAGGGTTCTGTAGGAGTTTTGAATGGTTTTTAGGGTTTATTTTAGGGTTTATAGGATTAGGGTTTAGGGTTTATAGATTCTTAGTGTTTTAGGTTTATGATTTAGGGTTTTAGGTTAGTGTTTATGATTTAGGGCATACAGATTTTTAGGTTTAGTATTTTAGGTTAAGGGTTAGGTTTTTAGGGTTTAGGGATTTGGAATTTTTAGATTATGGTTTTTAGGGTTTTATAGATTTCAGATTTTGGGCTTTGGGTTTTTTTGTGTTTTTTAGGGTTTAGCACATACGATTTAGGGCATTATTGGGTTTAGAGCTTAGAGTTTTTTATGTTTAGGGGGTTTTGGGTTGTTTAGGGGTTTTTTTTTTTGTTTTTTAGGATTTAGGGTTTCCTAAGGTGTAGGTTTTAGGGTTATTTAGGGTTATCAAGGGTTAAATTTTTCTAAGGGTTTTTAGGGCTTATGCTTTAGGGCTTAGTGTTTTTTTAGGTTTAGAGTTTTAGGTTAAGGCATTTATTTAGGTTTTTAGGGTTTAAGGCTTTGTGTTTTTTGGGTTAAGGTTTTTTTTGGATTTTAAAGGTTTATGGTTTAGGGCTTTGGTTTATTACTGTGTTTTTTAGGGTTTAGCATATAAGATTCAGGGATTGATAAGGCTTAGAGCTTAGAGTTTTTTAGTTTTAGGGGTTTTTGGTTGAGAGATGGGGGTTTTAAGGGATTTCAAATGGTTTTAAGTGTTTATATTTGGGTTTATAGGATTTAAGTTTTCTTAATGTTTTGTATTTAAGGTTCAGGATTTAGTGTTTTAGGTTAGGATTTAGGTTCTAGGGCTTAGGGTTTTTTTAGGCTTTGAATTTTAGGTTTAGGGTTTCTTCTAGGTTTGTAGGGTTTAGGGCTTCGGGTTTTTTAGTTTAAGGTGTTTTAGAGTTTTATAGGTTTAAGGTTTAGGGCATAGGTTTTTTTTTGTCTTTTTAGGGTTTAGCATATACGATTTAGGGCTTTATGGGATTTGGAGATTAGAGTTTTTTAGGTTTAGAGGTTTTTGGGTCTTTTATGGTTTTTATTTAGAGATTTGGGTTTTATAGGGGTGTCAAATGGGTTTTAGGATTTATTTTATGGTTATAGGACTTAGGGTTTTTGAAGATTTCAGGTTTAGGGTTTCTTAGGGTTTCAGGTTTAGGATTTAGAGTTTTAGGTTAGGGTTTAGGGTTTTACGTCAAGGGTTAGGACTTTGAATTTTATAGGTTAATGTTTTTCAGGATTTTATAGGCAAAGGGTTTAGGTCTTAGGTTTTTTCTCTTTTGTGTTTTTAGGGTTTACCATATACAATTTAGGGTTTTATAGGCTTTAGAGCATAGAGTTCTTAGGTTTAGGGGTTTTTGGATTTTCTAAGGGTTTTTAAGGGTTAAAAGTTTACTAGGATTTTGTAGGTTTATGGCTTAGGGCTTAGGGTATTTTTTTTTTTGTGTTTTTTAGGTTTAGGGTTTACAAATTTTTAGGATTTAGAATTTATAGCATAGGGTTTTGTAGGGGTATTAAATGGTTTTTAGGGTTTATAGGATTTAGGGTTTCATAAGGCTTTGGATTTATGGATTGAGGTTTAGGATTTAGGGTTTTATGTCAGGGTTTACAGTTTAGGGCTTAGGGGTTTTTCTAGGTTAGCATTTTGGTTGAGGGTTTTATATAGGTTTTTAGGGTTTAAGGCTTAGAATTTTGTAGGTTAAGGTTTTTGAGGGTTTTATATGTTTGGTATTTAGGGCTTAGAGTTTTTTTTGTGTGTTTTCGTGGTTAAGCATATATGATTTAGGCCTTTATAGGGTTTAGAGCTTAGAGTTTTTTAGGTTTAGGGATTTTTGAGGGGTTTTAGTGTTTTAAAGGGTTAATGTTTCTTAGGGTTTTTAAGGGTTTAGGGTTTAAGGCTTAGGATTTTTTATGTTTTTTATATTTAGGATTTACGGCTTAGGATTTTTTTAGGTGTATGTTTCTAGGTTAAGGGTTTTATTTAGGTTTTTAGGCTATAGGGATATGGGTTTTTTAGGCTAAGGATTTTTAGGATTTTATAGGTTTAGGGTTTAGGGCTTAGAGTTTTATTATGTCTTTTTTAGGCTTTAGAATATACGATTTAGGGCTTGATACGTTTAGAGCTTAGAGTTTTTTAGGTTTAGGGTTTATGGATTTTTAAGATTTAGGTTTTAGATATTAGTGTTTTGTAGGAGTTTTAAATGATTTTTAGGGTTTATTTTAGGATTTAAGGTTTCTTAAAATTTAGGGTGTAGGATTTCTTAGGGTTTCAGGTTTAAAATTTAGTGTTTTAGGTTAGGGTTTAGGGTGTTTCGTTAAGGGTTTTATTTAGATCATTAGGGTATAGGGCTTTGAGTTTTATAGGTTAATGATTTTTAGTATTTTATAGGTAAAGGATTTAGGGCTTAGTTTTTTTTTTTTTGTGCTTTTAGGGTTTAACTTATACGATTTAGGGCTTTATAGGGTTTAGAGTATAGATATTTTAGGGTTAGGGGTTTTTGGATTTCTTTAGGGTTTTTACCAGTTAAAAGTTTAATAGGGTTTTGTAGGCTTATGGTTTAGGGCTTAGGGATTTTTTTTGTGTTTTTTAGGTTTAGGGTTTATGGATTTTTAGGATTTAGGATTTAGAGCATAGGGTTTTGTAGGGGTATTAAATGGTTTTTAGGGTTTATAGGATTTAGGGTTTCATAAGGTTTAGTATTTATGGATTAAAGTTTAGGATTTAGGGTTTTAGCTTAGGGTTTAGAGTTTAGGGCTTATGGGTTTTTTTAGGTTTAGCATTTTGGGTGAGGGTTTCATCTAGGTTTTTAGGGTTTAGGGCTTAGCATTTTGTAGGTTAAGGTTTTTGAGGGTTTTATAGGTTTGGGATTTAGGGCTTAGGGTTTTTTTTTTGTGTTTTCATGGTTAAGCATATATGATTTAGGGCTTTATAGGGTTTAGAGCTTAGAGTTTTTTAGGTTTAGGGATTCTGGGGGGGTTTTAGGGTTTTAAAGGGTTAAGTGTTTCTTAGGGTTTTTAAGGGTTTAGGGTTTAAGGCTTAGGATTTTTCGTGTTTTTTATATTTAGGATTTATGGCCTAGGATTTTTTTAGGTGTATGGTTCTAGGTTAATGGTTTTATTTAGGTTTTTAGGGTATAGTGCTTTGGGTTTTTTGGGTTAAGGATTTTTAGGATTTTATAGGTTTAGGGTTTAGGGCTTAGAGTTTTTTTATGTCTTTTTTAGCATTTCGGATATTCGATTTAGGGCTTCATAGGTTTTGAGCTTATAGTTTTTTGGGTTTAGGGGGCTTTGTGTCTTTTAGTGTTTAGAATTTAGGGCTTAGTGTTCTTTTGTATTTTTTATGTTTAGAGTTTATGGATTTTAAAGATTTAGGAGTTAGATCTTCGGGTTTTGGAGGAGTCTTAAATGGTTTTTAGGGTTTATTTTAGGGTTTATAGGATTAGGGTTTATTAAGGTTTAGGGTTTATGGATTCTTAGTGTTTTAGGTTTATGATTTAGGGTTTTAGGTTAGTGTTTATGATTTAGGGCATATGGATTTTTAGGTTTAGTATTTTAGGTTAAGGGTTTTATCTAGTTTTATAGGGTTTAGGGATTTGGAATTTTTAGATTATGGTTTTAGGGTTTTATAGGTTTAGGATTTAGGGCTTAGGGTTTTTTGTGTTTTTTAGGGTTTATCATATATGATTTAGGGCATTATTGGGTTTTGAGCTTAGAGTTTTTTAGGTTTAGGGGGTTTTGGGTTTTTTTTTATTTTTAGGATCTAGGGTTTCTTAAGGGGTAGGGTTTAGGGTTTCGTAGGGTTATTTATGGTTATTAACGGTTCAATGTTTCTAAGGGTTTTTAGGGCTTATGCTTTAGGGCTTAATGCTTTTTTAGGTTAAGGGTTTTGGGTTTAAGGCATTTTTTTAGGTTTTGAAGGTTTAGGGCTTTTTGTTTTTTATGTTAAGGCTCTTTTTGAATTTTATAGGTTTTGGGTTTTTTGTGTTTTTTAGGGTTTAACATATATGATTTGGGGCTTTATCAGGTTTAAAGCTTAGTGTTTTTTTGTGTGTGTATTTTAGAGCTTTTAAGGGTTAAGTGTTTTTTAGGGTTTTTTTAGGGTGTAGGGCTTAGGGATTTTTTTGTGTACGTTTTTAAGGTTTAGGGTTTACTGATTTTTAGGATTTAGGGATTAGAATTTAGGGTTTTGTAGGGGGTTTAAATGGTTGTTAGGGTTTATTTAAGGGTTTATAGGATTTTGGGTTAGCTAAGGTTCATGGTTTTTGGTTTAGGATTTAGGGTTTAAGGTTATGGTTTACGGTTTTTGGACTTAAGGTTTTTTTAGGTTAAGGGTTTAATCTAGGTTTTGTGGGTTTAGGACTTTGGGTTTTTTAGGTTAATGTTTTTTAGGGTTTATCGGTTTAAGGCTTAGGGCTTAGTGTTTTTTTTTCTGTTTTTGAGGGTTTAACATATACAATTTTGGACTTTATAGGGTAAAGAGCATAGAGTTTTTTAGATTCAGGGGTTTTTAGTTTTTCTTTTTTTAGGGTTTTTAAGAGTTAAGTGTTTCTTTGGGTTTTTAGGGTTTAGTGTATCGAACTTAGGGTTTTTTGTGTTTTTTAGATTTACGATTTATGGATTCTTAGTGTTTTAGATTAGTGTTTATAATTTAGGGCATACGGATTATTAGGTTTAGGGTTTTAGGTTAGATTTTAGGGTTTAGGGATTTGGAATTTTTAGATTGTGGTTTTTAGGGTTTTATACGTTTAGGATTTAGGGCTTAGGGCTTAGGCTTTTTAGAGTTTTTTAGGGTTTAACATATTTGATTTAGGGCTTTATTGGGTTTAGAGCTTATAGTGTTTTAGGTTTAGGGCTTAGGTTTTTTTTATTATTTTTTTTTGGGTTTAGCATATACAATTTAAAGCTTTATAGGGTTTAGAGCACAAAGTTTTTTAGGTTTAGGGGTTTTTGGGTTTTTTATGGATTTTTAAGGGTTAAATGTTTCTAAGGGATTTTTACGTCTTAGGGTTTAGGGCTTAGAGCTTTTTTGTACTTTTTAGGTTTAGGGTATACAGATTTTTAGGATTGAGGTTTTAGAGTGCAAGGTATTCTAGGGGTATTAAATAGTTTTGAGGGTTTATAGGATTTTGGGTTTCATAAGGTTTAGGGTTTAGAGATTTAGGTGTAGGATTTAGGATTTTAAGTTATGGGTTTTGTGGGTGGGGGGTTAGGGTTTTTATGGGTTAAGTGTTTCGTAGGGTTTTTAAGGGTTTAGGGTTTAAGGCTTAGGGTTTATTGTGTCTTTTAGATTTAGGGTTTAGGATTTAGGGCTTATGATTTATTTAGGTTTAGGGTTCTAGGTTAAAGGTTTTATTTAGGTTTTTAGGGTATAGGGCTTTCGGTTTTTTGGGTTAAGGATTTTAGGATTTTATAGATTAGGGTTTAGGGCTTAGAGTTTTTTTATGTCTTTTTTAGGGTTTAGGATATACGATTTAGGTCTTCCTAGGGCTTAGAGCTACGAGTTTTTTAGGTTTCGTGGGATTTGTGTCTTTTAGGGTTTAGGGTTTAGGGCTTAGTGTTCATTTGTATTTTTTAGGTTTAGGATTTACGGATTTTTAAGATTTAGGGTTTAGAGCTTAGGGTTTTGTAGTAGTTTGAAATGGTTTTTTGGGTTTATTTTAGGGTTTATAGGATTAGGGTTTCATAAGGTTTAGGGTTTATGGAGTTTTAGTGTTTTAGGTTTATGATATATGATTTAGGGCTTCATAGGGTTTTGAGCTTAGAGTTTTTAGGTTTACAGGGCTTTGGGTGTTTTAGGGTTTTAGGGTTTAGGGCTTAATGTTCTTTTGTATTTTTTAGGTTTAGGGTTTACGGTGTTTTAAGATTTTAGGTTTACAGCTTAGGGTTTTGTAGGAGTTTTATATGCTTTTTAGGGTTTATTTTAGGGTTTATAGGATTAGGGTTTCATAAGGTTTAGGGTTTACTGATTCTTAGTGTTGTAGGCTTTTGATTTAGAGTTTTATGTTAGTGTTTATGATTTAGGGCATACAGTTTTTTACGTTTATGGTTTTAGGTTAAGGGTTTTATCTAGGGTTTTAGGGTTTAGGGATTTGGAATTTTTAGATTATGGTTTTTAGGGTTTTATAGGTTTAGGATTTAGGGCTTAGGGTTTTTTGTGTTTTTTTTTTGTGTCTAGCATATATGATTTGGGGATTTATTGGGTTTAAAGCTTATAATGTTTTAGATTTAGGGCATAGGGTTTTTTCTTTGGTGCTTCTTAGGGTTTGGCGTATACAATTTAGGGATTTCTTGGGTTGAGAGCATATAGTTTTTTAGGTTTAGGGGTTTTTGGTTTTTTTAGGATTTTTAAGGGTTAAATGTTTCTTAGGGTTTAGGGCTTAGGATTTTTTTTTTGTGCATTCTAGGTTTAGGGTTTATGGATTTTTAGAATTGAGGATTTAGAGCATAGGGCTTTTTAAGGGTATTAAATAGTTTTTAGGGATTATAGGATTTAAGGTTTCATAAGGTTTAGGGTTTAGAGATTTAGGTGTTGGATTTTGGATTTTAGGTTAGCTGATTTTTAGGTGTAGCGCTTAAGGTTGAGGGTTTTATATAGGTTTATAGGGTTTAGGGCTTAGGGTTTTGTTGGTTAAGGTTTTTGAGGGTTTTATAAGTTTAGGGGTTAGGGTTTTTTTTTTTGTGTTTTTTAGGTTTAGAGTTTATATATTTTTAGGATTGAGGATTTAGAGCGTAGGGTTTTTTAGGGGTATTAAATAGTTTTTAGGGTTTATAGGATTTAGGGTTTCTTAAGGTTTAGGGTTTAGAGATTTAGGTGTAGGATTTAGGATTTTAGGTTATGGGATTTTTAGATTTAGCATTGAAGGTTGAAGGTTTTATCTAGGTTTTTAGAGTTTTGTGATTAAGGTTTTGTAGGTGAATGTTTTTGAGGGTTATATAGGTTTGGATTTAGGGCTTAGGGTTTTCGTGCGTTTTCAGGGTTTAGCATATATGATTTAGGGCTTCGAAGGGTTTATATCTTAGAGTTTTTTAGGTTTAGGGGTTTTTATGGTGTTTTAGGGTTAAGTGTTTCTTAGGATTTTTTTAGGGTCTAGGGTTTTTAGGGTTTAGGGTTTTTTTTTTTTGTGTTTTTTAGATTTAGTGTTTAGGGTTTAGGGCTTAGGGTTTTTTTAGGTTTAGTGTTCTAGGTTAGGGGTTTTATTAGGTTTTTAGGGTATAAGGCTTTGGGTTTCTTGGGTTAAGGGTTTTTAGGATTTAATATGTTTAGTGTTTAGGGCTTAGGTTTTTTTGTGTTTTTTAGGGTTTAGGATATACGATTTACGACTTTAATAGGGTTTAGAGCTTAGAGTTTTTTAGGTTTAGGGGGCATTGTATTTTGTTGGCTTTAGGGTTTAGGGCTAAGTGTGCTTTTGTATTTTTTAGGTTTAGGGTTTATGAATTTTTATGATTTAGGGTTTGGAGCTTAGGGTTTTTTATGGGTTTTAAATGGTTTTTAGGATTTTTTGGGTTAGGGTTTTATAAGGTTTAGGGTTTAGGGATTCTTAGTGTTTTAGGTTTAGGGTTTAGGGTTTTAGGTTAGTGTTTAGGGTTTAGGGTTTAGGGTTTTTCAGGTTTACGATTTTAGGTTAAGGGATTTATCTAGGTTTTTAAGGGTTTAGGGCTTTGGAATTTTTTGTTTAAGGTTTTTAGGGTTTTATAGGTTTAGGATTTAGGGCTTAGGGCTTTTTGTATTTTTTAGGGTGTAGCATATACGATTTAGGACTTTATTGGGTTTAGAGATTAAAGTTTTTTTTGTTTAGGATTTTTGGGTTATTTAGGGTTATTAAGGGTTAAGTGTTTCTTTGGGTTTTCTGGGGCTTATGGTTTAGGGCTTAGGGTTTTTTTTATGTTTAGGGTTTTAAGTTAAGGGTTTTATTTACGTTTTTAGGGTTTAGGGCTTTGAGTTTTTTAAGTTGTGGTTTATTCGGATTTTATAGGTTTAGGGTTTAGGGCTTAGGGTTTTTTTGTGTCTTTTATGGTTTAACATATACGATTTAGGGCTTTATAGGGTTTAAATCTTAGAGTTTTTTTAGGTTTAGTAGTTTTTGTGGTTTTTAGGGTTTTTAAGGGTTAAGTGTTTCTTAGGATTTTTTTAGGGATTAGGGCTAAGGGTGCTTTTGTCTTTTTTAGATTTAGGGTTTACCAATTTTTAGTATTTAGGGTTTAGGGCTTAGAGTCTTTTTTTTTTTTTTTGAGGGTTTAGCATATAAATTTTGGGCTTTATAGGGTTTAAAGAATAGAGTTTTTTAGATTTAGGGGTTTTAGGTTTTTTTTTTTTGGGGGGTTTTTAATGGTTAAGTGTTTCTTAGGATTTAGGGTTTAGAGCTTAGGGTTTTTTGTGTTTTTTAGATTTAGGGTTTATGGATTCGTAGTGTTTAAGGCTTATGATTTAGGGTTTTAGGTTAGTGTTTATGATTTAGGGCAAACAGTTTATTATGTTTAGGGTTTTAGTTTAAGGGTTTTATCTAGGTTTTTAGCATTCAGGGATTTGGAATTTTTAGATTGTGGTTTTTAGGGTTTTATAGGTTTAGGTTTTAGACCTTAGAGTGCTTTAGGTTTAGGGCTTAGTTTTTTTTTAATTATTTTTTTAGGGTTTAGCATGTACAATTTAGGGCTTTATTGGGTTTAGAGCACAGAGTTTTTTAGGTTTAGGGGTTTTGGGTTGTTTAAGGACTTTTAAGGGTTAAATGTTTCTTTGGGTTTTTTACGGCTTAGGGTTTAGGGCTTAGATTTTTTTTGTATTTTTTAGGTTTAGAGTATACGGATTTTTAGGATAGAGGATTTAGAGTGTAGGGTTTTTTAGGGGTATTAAAGAGTTTTTAGGGTTTAGGGTTTCATAAGGTTTAGGGTTTATAGATTTAGGTATAGGATTTAGGATTTTAGGTTTGGGGTTTTTTAGGTTTAGCGTTTAAGGTTGAGGGTTTTATCTAGGTTTTTAGGGTTTAGGGCTTAGGGTTTTGTAGGTAAAGATTTTTGCAGGTCTTGTAAGTTTAGGATTTAGGGCTCAGGATTTTTTTGTGTGTTTTCATGTTTCAGCATATATGATTTAAGGGATTATATGGTTTAGTGCTTAGAGTTAGGGGTTATGGGGGGGTGGGTGGTTTAGGGTTTTTATGGGTTAAGTGTTTCTTAGGATTTTTAAGGGTATAGGGTTTAAGGCTAAGGGTTTTCTGTGTCTTTTAGATTTAGGGTTTAGGATTTAGGGCTTAGGATTTTTTTAGGGATTAGGGCTTAGGGGTTTTTTTAGGTTTAGAATTTTGGTTGAGGGTTTTATCTAGGTTTTTAGGGTTTATGGCTTAGCATTTTGTAGGTTAAGGTTTTTGAGGGTTTGATAGATTTAGGATTTAGGGCTTAGGGTTTTGTTTTTGTGTGTTTTCATGGTTAAGCATATATGATTTAGGGCTTTAGAGGGTTTAGAACTCAGAATTTTTTAGGTTTAGGGATTTTGGGGGGGTTTTAGGGTTTTTAAGGGTTAAGTGTTTCTTAAGCTTTTTAAGGGTGAGGGATTAAGTCTTATGATTTTTTGTGTTTTTAAAATTTAGGATTTACACCTTAGGATTTTTTTAGGTGTTTGGTTCTAGGTTAAGGCTTTTATTCAGGTTTTTACTGTACAGGGCTTTGGGGTTTTTTTGGTTATGGATTTTTAGGATTTTATAGATTTAGGGTTTAGGGCTTAGAGTTTTTTTATGTCTTTTTTAGGGTTTAGGCTATATTATTTAGAGCTTCATAGGTTTAGAGCTTAGAGTTTTTTAGGTTTAGTGGGCTTTGTGACTTTTAGTGTTTAGAATTTAGGGCTTAGTGTTCTTTTGTATTTTTTAGGTTTAGGGTTTATGGATTTTTAAGATTTAGGTTTCAGATCTTAGGGTTTCTAGGAGTTTTAAATGGGTTTTAGGGTTTATTTTAGGGTTTATATGATTAGGGTTTCTTAAGGTTTATGGTTTATGGGTTTTTAGTGTTTTAGGTTTATGATTTAGGCTTTTAGGTTAGTGTTTATGATTTAGGGTATATGGTTTTTTAGGTTAGGGGTTTTATCCAGGTTTTTAGGGTTTAGGAATTTGGAATTTTAGATTATGGCTTTTAGGGTTTTATAGGTTTAAGATTTAGGGCTTAGGGTTTTTGTGTTTTTTAGGGTTTAGCATATACGATTTAGGGCATTATTGGGTTTAGAGCTTAGAGTTTTATAGGTTTAGGGGGTTTTGGGTTGTTTAGAGTTTTTTTTTTTTTTTTTTTTTTTTACGATTTAGGTTTTCTTAAGGTGTAGGGTTTAGGGTTTCGTTGGGTTATTTAGGGTTATTAAGAGTTAAATGTTTCTAAGGGTTTTTAGGGCTTATGCTTTAGGGCATAGTGTTTTTTTAGGTTTAGGATTTTAGGTTAAGGCATTTTTTTAGGTTTTTAGGGTTTAGGGCTTTGTGTTTTTTAGGTTAAGGTTTTTTTTGGATTTTATAGGTTTAGGGTTTTGGGCTTAGGGTTTTTTTGTGTTTTTTAGGGTTTAACATATATGATTTAGAGCTTTATCAGGTTTAAAGCTCAGAATTTTTTTTGTGCTTTTTAGGGGTTTTAAGGGTTAAATGTTTCTTAGGGTTTTTTTTATGGTTTAGGGCGTAGGGATTATTTTATGTACGTTTTTAAGGTTTAGGGTTAACTGATTTTTAGGATTTAGGGTTTAGTGTTTAGGATATTTTAGGGGGTTTAAATGGTTGTTAGGGTTTATTTAAGGGTTTATAGGATTTTGGGTTAGCTAAGGTTTACGGTTTTTGGTTTAGGATTTAGGGTTTTAGGTTAGGGTTTAGGGTTTTTGGACTTAGGGTTTTTTTTTAGGTAAAGGGTTTAATCTAGGTTTTGTGGATTTAGGACTTTGGGTTTTTTAAACTAATGTTTTTTAGGGTTTAAAGGTTTAATGTTTAGGGCTTAGGTTTTTTTTTTTTTGTTTTTGAGGGTTTAGCATATACAATTTTGGGCTTTATAGGGATTAGAGCGTAGAGTTTTTTAGATTTAGGGGCTTTTGGTTTTTTTTTTAGGGTTTTTAAGGGTTAAGTGTTTCTTCGGGTTTAGGGTTTAGAACTTAGGGTTTTTTGTGTTTTTTAGATTTAGGGTTTATGGATTCTTAGGGCTTAGGGTTTAGTGCTTAGGGTTTTTTGTGTTTTTTAGATTTAGGGTTTATGGATTCTTAGTGTATAAGGTTTATGATTTAGCGTTTTAGGTTAGTGTTTATGATTTAGGGCATATGGTTTATTATGTTTAGGGTTTTAGGTTAAGGGTTTTATCTAGGTTTTCAGGGTTGAGGGATTTGGAATTTTTAGATTGTGGTTTTTAGGGTTTTATAGGTTTAGGGTTTAGAGCTTAGAGTGCTTTAGGTTTAGGGCTTAGGTTTTTGTTAATTATTTTTTTAGGGTTTAGCATGTACAATTTATGGCTTTATATGGTTTAGTGCACAGAGTTTTTTAGGATTAGGGGTTTTGGGTTTTTAAGAATTTTTAAGGGTTAAATGTTTTTTTGGCTTTTTTACGGCTTAGGGTTTACAGCTTAGAGTTTTATTGTATTTTTTAGGTTTAGGGTATACGGATTTTTAGGATAGAGGATTTAGAGCATAGGGTTTTTTAGGGGTATTAAATAGTTTTTAGGGTTTGTAGGATTTACGGTTTCATAAGGTTTAGGGTTTATAGATTTAGGTGTAGGATTTAGGATTTTAGGTTAGGGGTTTTTTATGTTTAGCATTTAAGGTTGAGGGTTTTATCTAAGTTTTTAGGGTTTAGGGCTTAGGGTTTTGTAGGTTAAGGTTTTTGCGGGTTTTGTAAGTTTAGGATTTAGGGCTTAGGATTTTTTTGTGTGTTTTCATGGTTAAGCATATATGATTTAGGGCATTATAGTGTTTACTCCTTAGAGTTGGGGGTTTTTTCGGGGGGGGGGGGGGGTTGGTTTAGGATTTTTATGGGTTAAGTGTTTCTTAGGGTTTTTAAGGGTTCAGTGTTAAAGGCTAAGAGTTTTCTGTGTCTTTTAGATTTAGGGTTTAGGATTTTGGGCTTAGGATTTCTTTAGGTTTAGGGTTCTAGGTTAAGGGTTTTATTTAGGTTTTTGGGTTTTTTAGGTTAAGGATTTTTAGGATTTTATAGATTTAGGGTTTAGGGCTTAGAGTTTTTTTATGTCTTTTTTAGGGTTTAGGATATACGATTTAGGGCTTCATAAGGTTTAGAGCTATGAGTTTTTTAGGTTTAGGGGGTTTTCTATCTTTTAGGGTTTAGGGTTTAGGGTTTAGGGCTTAGTGTCCTTTTGTATTTTTAAGGTTTAGTATTTATGGATTTTTAAGATTTAGGGTTTAGAGCTTAGGGTTTTGTAGTAGTTTTAAATGGGTTTTTGGGTTTAGTTTAGGATTTATAGCATTAGGGTTTCATAGGGTTTAGGGTTTATGGAGTTTTAGTGTTTTAGGTTTATGATATATGATTTAGGGCTTCATAGGGTTTTGAGCTTAGAATTTTTAGGTTTATGGGGCTTTGGGTCTTTTAGGATTTAGGGTTTAGGGGTTAGTGTTCTTTTGTATTTTTTAGGTTTAGGGTTTACGGTGTTTTAAGATTTATGGTTTAGAGCTTAGGGTTTTGTAGGAGTTTTACATTCTTTTTAGGGTTTATTTTAGGGTTTATAGGATTAGGGTTTCATAAGGTTTAGGGTTTATGGATTCTATGTGTTTTAGGTTTATGATTTAGGGTTTTAGGTTAGCGTTTATGATTTAGGGCTTACAGTTTTTTAGGTTTAGGGTTTATGGATTTTTAAGATTTATGGTTTAGAGCTTAGAGTTTTGTAGGAGTTTTAAATGGTTTTTAGGGTTTATTTTAGGGTTTATAAGATTAAGGTTTCATAAGGTTTCGGGTTTATGGATTCTTAGTGTTTTAGGTTAGTGTTTATAATTTAGAGCGTATGGTTTTTTAGGTTTAGGGTTTTTGGTTAAGGATTTTATCTAGGTTTTTAGGGTTTAGGGATTTTCAGTTGTTAGATTGTGGGTTTTAGGATTTTATAGGCTTTGGATTTAGGGCTTAGGGTTTTTTTTTACCTTTTGTAGGGTTTAGCATATACGATTTAGGGCTTTATTGGGTTTAGAGCTTAGAGTGTGTTAGGTTTAGTGCTTAGGGCTTTTTTTTTGGGTGTTTTTTAGGGTTTAGCATATACAATTTAGGGCTTTATAGGGTTTAGAGCATAGAATTTTTTAGGTTTAGGGGTTTTTGAGTTTTTTTAGTATTTTGAAGGGTTAAATGTTTCTTAGGGTTTTTTTTTACGGCTTAGGGTTTAGGGATTAGGGTTTTTTTTTGTGTTTTTTAGGTTTAGGGTTGACGGATTTTTAGGATTGAGGATTTAGAGCATAGGGTTTTTTAGGGGTATTAAATAGTTTTTTGAGTTTATAGGATTTAGGGTTTCATAAGGTTTAGGGTTTAGAGATGTAGGTGTAGGATTTAGGATTTTAGGTTAGGGGTTTTTTTGGTTTAGCTTTTAAGGTTGAGGGTTTTATCTAGGTTTTTAGGGATTAGGGCTTAGGCTTTTGTAGGTTAAGATTTTTGAGTGTTTTGTAAATTTGGGATTTAGTGCATAGTATTTTTTTTTTGTGTGTGTTTTCATGATTAAACATATATGATTTAGGGCTTTATAGGGTTTAGAGCTAAGAGTTTTTTAGGGTTAGGGGTTTTGGGGGGTTTTTAGAGTTTTTAAGGGTTTAGGGTGTAAGGCTTATGATTTTTTGTGTTTTTTAGATTTAGGGTTTTGGATTTAGGGCTTAGGATTATTTTATGTTTAGGGTTCTAGGTTAAGTGTTTTATTTAGGTTTTTAGGGCATAGGGCTTTGGGTTATTAGGTTTAGAATTTTTATGATTTTTATAGGTTTAGGGTTTAGGGCTTAGAGTTTTTTTCATGTCTATTTTAGGGTTTAGGATATACGATTTAGGGCTTCATAGGGTTTAGAGCTTAGAGTTTTTTAGGTTTAGGGGGCTTTGTGTCTTTTAGGGTTTAGGGTTTAGGGTTTAGGTCTTAGTGCTCATTTGTATTTTTTAGGTTTAGGGTGTACGAATTTTTAAAATTTAGGGTTTAGAGCTTAAGATTTTGTAGGAGTTTTAAATGGTTTTTAGGATTTATTTTTGGGTTTATAGGATTAGGGTTTCATATGGATTAAGGTTCATGGATTCTTAGGGTTTAAGGTTTATGATTTAGGGTTTTAGGTTAGTGTTTATGATTTAGGGCATACGATTTTTTAAGTTTAGGATTTTAGGTTATGGGTTTTATCTAGGTTTTTAGGGTTTTGGGATTTTGTATTTTTAGATTATAGTTTTTAGGATTTTATAAGCTTAGGATTCAGGACTTAGGATTTTTTGTGTTTTTTGTGGTTTACCCTATACGATTTAGGGCTTTATTGGGTTTAGAGCTTAGAGTGTGTTAGGTTTAGGGCTTAGGGGTTTTTTTTTTTGGTGTTTTTTAGGGTTTAGCATATACAATTTAGGGCTTTATATGGTTTAGAGCATAGAGTTTTTAGGTTTAGGGGTTTTTGGGTTTTTAAAGTATTTTTAAGGGTTTTTTTACGGCATAGGGTTTAGGGCTTAGGGTTTTTTTTTTTGTATTTTTTAGGTTTAGGGTTTACGGATTTTTAGGATTGAGGATTTAGAGTGCAGGGTTTTTTAAGGGTATTAAATAGTTTTTAGGGTTTATAGGATTTAGGGTTTCTTAAGGTTTAGGGTTTAGAGATTTAGGTGTAGGATTTAGGATTTTAGGTTAGGGGTTTTTTAGGTTTAGCGTTTAAGGTTGAGGGTTTTATCTAGGTTTTTAGGGTTTAGGGCTTAGCAGCGTTTTGTAGGTTAAAGTTTTTGAGGTTTTTACAAGTTTGGGATTTCGGGCATAGGATTTTTTTTTTGTGTTTTCATGGTTAAGCATATATGATTTTGGGCTTTATAGGGTTTAAAGCTAAGAGTTTTTTAGGTGTAGGGGTTTTGGGGGGTTTTTACGATTTTTAAGGGTTTAAGGTTTAAGGCTTAGGGTTTTATAGGTTTATGGTTTAGGGCTTAGGGTTTTTTTTTTTTTTTTTATGTTTTTGAGGGTTTAGCATATACGATTCAGGGTTTTATAGGGTTTATAGATTCGAGTTTTTAGGTTTAGAGGTTTTTGGGATTTTTTGAATTTTTAAGAGTTAAGTGTTTCTTATGGTTTTTTAAGGTTTAGAGCTTAGGGCTTTATTTAGGTTTAGGCTTGTAGGTTAAGGGTTTTATATAGGTTTTTAGAGTTTAGGGCTTTGGATTTTTTAGGATTTTATAGGTTTAGGGTTTAGGCCTTAGGTTTTTTTTTTTTTTTGTTATTTTTAGGGTTTAGCATATATGATTTAGTGTTTTATAGGGTTTAGAGCTTTGAGTTTTGTTTTAGGTTTAGGGGTTTTTGGGTTGCAAAGGTTAAGTGTTTCATAGGGTTAAGGTCTTAAGTGGTAGGGCTTTCTTAGGTTTTGGGGTTATTGGGTTTTCTTAGGGTTTTTAAGGGTTAAGTATTTCTTAGGCTAAAGGGATTTGGTTTTTTGTGTATTTTTTTTTAGTTTAGGGTTTTCCAATTTTATGATATAGGGCTTAGAACTTAGGGTTTCTATGGGGTTTAAATGGTTTTTAGGTTTTATTTTAGGATTTATAGGATTTAGGGTTTCTTAAGGTTTAGGGTTTAGGGTTTTGGGTTTCTTTAGGTTTAGGGTTTTAGGTTAGGATTTTTGGTTTATTTAGGTTTAGTGTTATAGGTTAAAGGTTTTATCTAGGTTTATGGTTTACGAATTAGGGTTTTTTTGTGTTTTCTAGGGTTTAGCATATACAAATTAGGGCTTTATAGGGTTTAGATTTTAGAGTTTTCGAGGTTAGGGGTTTTGGGCTTTTACGGTTTTTAAGGGTTAACTGTTTCTTAGGGGTTTTTATGGTTTAGGGCTTCGGGTTTATTGTATTTTTCAGGTTTAGGGTTTAAGGATTTTTAGGATTTTGGGTTTAGTGTTTATGGTTTTGTAGGGGTTTTAAATGTTTGTTAGGGTTTATTTTAGTGTTTATAGGATTTTGGGTTTCTTAAGGTTTTAGGTTTAGGAATTAGGGTTTAGGTCTTAGGGATTTTCTAGATTTAGGGTTTTAGGTTTAGGAATTAGGGTTTTAGGTTTAGGGTTTCTTAGGGTTTTAGGTTTAGGAATTAGGGTTTTAGGTTTAGGGTTTAGGGCTTAGGAATTTTTTAGGTTAATGGTTTTATATATATTTTTAGGTAAGGGTTTTATTTAGATTCTTAGGGTTTAGGGCTTTGGGTATTTTGGGTTATAGTTTTTTAGGATTTTATAAGTATAGGGTTTAGAGCTTTGGGTTTTTTTTTTGTTTTGTATGGTTTAGCATATACAATTTAGGGCTTTAAAGGGTTAAGATATTAGAGTTTTTTTAGGTTTAGGGTTTTTGGGTTTTTTTAGGGTTTTTAAGGGATAGATGTTTCTTAGGGATTTTAGGGTTTTTTATCTGTTTTTTAGGTTTAGGGTTTACGGATTTTAGGATTTAGGATTCATAGCTTAGGGTTTTGTAGGTGTATTAAATGGTTTTTAGGGTTTATAGGATTTAGGGATTTATATGGTTTAATGCTTAGGGTTTCTTAGGATTTTGGATTTTGGATTTTGGATTTAGGGTTTTAGGTTAGTGTTTAGATTTAGGGCTTAGGGGTTTTTAGGTTTAGCATTTTAGGTTGAGGGTTTTATCTAGGTTGTTTGGGTTTAGTGTTGTGGGTTTTGCATGTTAAGGTTTTTGAGGGTTTTATAGGTTTTGGATTTACGGCTTAGTGTTTTTTGTGTGTTTTTATGATATAGCATATATAGTTTAGGATTTTATTGAGTTTAAAGCTTAGAGTTTTTTTAGGTTTAGAGGTTTTTGGGGTTTTTATGGGTTAATTGTTTCTTAGAGTTTTTTAAGGGTTTAGAGTTTAGGTCTTTTGGTTTTTTTTGGTGTTTTTTAGTTTTAGGGTTTGGGTTTTTTTTTTTTCAGTTTAAGGATTTTATTTAGGTTTTTAGGGTTTAGGGCTTTGGGTTTTTTAGGTTAACAGTTTTCAGGATTTTGTATGTTTATGGTTTAGGGCATAGGTTTTTTTTTTTTTATGTTTTTTAGGGTTTAGGATATATGATTTATGGCTTTATAGGGTTTAGAGTTTAGAAATCTTTAGGTTTAGGGGATTTTCTATTTTTTAGGGTTTTTAAGGGTTAAGTGTTTCTTAGGGTTTTTTAGGGTTTAGGGTTTAAGGCTGAGGGTGCTTTTGTGTTTTTTAGATTTAGGGTTTACGGATTTTTAAGATATAGGGTTTAGAGCTTAGGATTTTGTAGTAAATTGTATTTATGGTTTATTTTATGGTTTATAGGATTTATGGTTTCATACGGTTAAGGGTTCAGGGATTCTTAGGGTTTTATGTTTAGGATTTGGGGTTTTAGGTTAGGGTATAGGGTTTAGGGCTTTGGATTTTTCTAGGTTTAAGGTTTTAGATTAAGGATTTTTAGGGATTAGGACTTTGTAAATTTTAGATTATGCTTTTTAGGGTTTTATATGTTTAGGATTTAGGGCTTAGGGTTTTTTGTGTTTTCTATGGTTTAGCATATATGATTTAGTGCTTTATATGGTTTAGAGCTTAGAGTTTTTTAAGTTTAGGGGTTTTTGGTTATTTAGGGTTATTAAGGGTTAAGTGTTTCATAGGGTTTTTTAGGGCTTAGGGGTTCTTTTTAGGTTTAGTGTTTTGGGTTAAGGGTTTTATTTAAGTTTTTAGGGTTTAGGGCTTTGAGTTTTTTAGGTTAAGGGTTTTTCTTATTTTATAGGTTTAGAGTTTTGGGCTTAGGGTTTGTTTTGTGTTTTTTAGGGTTTTACATATACCATTTAGGGTTTTATAGGATTTAAAACATAGAGTTCGTTAGGGTTAGGGGTTTTTCATTTTTTTTTAGGATTTTTAAGGGTTAAGTGTTTCTTAGGATTTTTTTAGGGTTTAGGGCTTAGGGTTTTTTTATCCTTTTTATTTTTAGGGTTTATGAATTTTTATGATTTAGGGTTTAGAGCATAGGGTTTTGAAGGGTTTAAAATGGTTTTTAGGGTTTATAGGATTTACAGTTTTTTATGGTTTAGGGTTTAGGGTTTCTTAGGGTTTTAGATTTAGGATTTAGGGTTTTAGGTTAGGGTGTAGGGTTAAGGACTTAGGGGTTTTTTCAATTTAGGACCTACAATTTGGGTTTAGGGTTTCAGGCTTAGGGCTTTTTTAGGTTTAGGGTTTAAGGTTAAGGGTTTTATCTAGGTTGTTAGGGTTTAGGGCTTTGGGTTTTTTAGGTTAAGGTTTTTAGGGTTTTATAGGTTTAGGGTTTAGGGCTTAGGGTTTGCTTGTGTTTTTTAGGGTTTAGCAATTACGATTTAGGGCTCTATAGGGTTTTGAGGTTAGAGTGTTTTAGGGTTAGGTGTTTCTGTATTTTTTAGGGCTTTTAAGGGTTAAGTGATTCTTTGGACTTTTAATGCTTAGGTTACTTTTGTGTTTTGTAGCTCTAGGGTTTTCGTATTTTTAGGTTATAGGGTTTAGAGCTTAGGGTTTTAGGGTTTATTTTAGGGTTTCATAAGGTTTAGGGTTTATGGATTCTGAGGGTTTTAGATTTAGGATTTAGGGCTTTAGATTAGGGTTTAGGGTGTATGGCTTAGGGTTTTTTTAGGTTTAGTGTTTTAGGTTAATGGCTTTATCTATGTTTTTAGGGTTCAGGCTTTGGAACTTTTCGATTATGGGTTTTAGGGTTTTATAAGTTTAGGATTTAGGGCTTAGGGTTTTTTGTGTATTTTAGGATTTAGCATATGGGATTAAGGGTTTTATAGGGTTTAGAGCTTAGAGTTTTTTAGGTTTAGTGGTGTTTGGGTTATTTAGGGTTATTAAGGGTTAAGTGTTTCTTAGGGATTTTTAGGGCTTAGGGGTTTTTTTTAGGTTTAGGATTTTGAGTTTAGGGTTTTATTTAGGTTTTTAGGGTTTAGGGATTTGAGTTTTTTAAGTTTAGCGTTTTTCGGATTTTATAGGTTTCGGGTTTAAGGCTTATGTTTTTTTTTTGTTTTTAGGGTTTAACATATACGATTTAAGGCTTTATAGAGTTTAGAGCTTATAGTTTTTTAGGTTTTGGGGTTGTTGTGTTTTTTAGGGGATTTATGGGTTAAGTGTTTGTTATGTTTTTTTTGGGTTTAGGGCTTATGGTGCTTTTGTGTTTTTTAGATTTGGGGTTTATGGATTTTTAGGATTTTGGGGTTATATCTTAGGGTTTTGTAGGTGTTTTTTTTTTTTTAAATATAGTTTTTAGGGTTTATTTTAGGGTTTATAGGATTTATGTTTTCTTATGATTTAGGGTTTCTTAGTGTTTCAGGTTTAGGATTTAGGGTTTAGGGTTTAGGACTTGGGATTTTTTTAGTGTTAAGGCTTTTATCTCTATTTTTAGCATTTTGGGCTTTGGATTTTTTAGGTTAAAGTTTTTTAGAGTTCTATATGTTTAGGGTTTAGGGATAAGAGCTTTTTTTTTTTTTTTTGTGTTTTTTAGGGTTTAGAATATACGATTCAGGGCTTTATAGGGTTTAGAGCTTAACGTTTTTTTAGGTTTTGGTGTTTTTGGGGGTTTTTTTTTTTTTCAATGTTTTTAAGGGTTAAGTGTTTCTTAGTGTTTTTTTAGGGTTTAAGGTTTAGGGCTTAGGGTTTTTTTTTTTTTTTTTTTGGTCTTTTTTAGGTTTATGTTTTATAGATTTTTAGGATTTAGTGTTTAGAGCTTAGTGTTTTGAAGGGTTTTTAATTGTTTTTAGGGTTTATCAGATTTAGGGTTTCTTAAGGTTTAGTGTTTAGGGTTTCTTAGGGTTTTACGTTTAGGGTTTAGGGTTTTAGGTTATGGTGTAGGGTTTAGGCCTTGGGGGATTTTTAGGTTTAGGGTTAAGGTTAGGGTTTAGGGTTTTGGGCTTAGGGTTTTTCTAGGTTTAGGGTTTTATGTTAAGAGTTTTATCTAGGTTTATGGCTTAGAGATTAAGGTTTTGAAGGGGTTTTAAATGGGTTTTAGGGTTTATTGGATTTAGGGTTACTTAAGGTATAGGTTTTAGAGTTTCTTAAGGTTTTATGTTTAGTATTTTTAGGGTTACTTAACATTTAGGTTTTAGAGTTTCCTAAGGTTTTAGGTCTAGTATTTGGGTTTTAGGTTAGTGTGTAAGGTTTAGGCCTTAGGGGATTTTTACATCTAAGGTTTAAGATTAGGGTTTAGGGTTTTTAATTTGTAGGTTTAAGGTTTTAGTTTAAGGGTTTTATCTAGGGTTTTAGCGTTTAGGGCTTTGGGTTTATTAGGTTAGGGTTTTTTAGGGTTATATATGCTTAGGTTTTTTTTTTTGTGTTTTTTGGGTTCAGTGTATATGATTTAGGGCTTTATAGGCTTTTGAGGTTTGCGTTTTATACATTTAGGGGTTTTCAGATTTTTTAGGGTCTTTAAAAGTTAGTGTTTCTTAAGGTTTTTAGGGTTTATGGTTTAGAGCTTAGGGTTTCGTAGGGGCTTTAAATGGTTTTTAGGTTTTATAGGATTTAGGTTTTATTAAGGCTTAGAGTTTAGGGTTTCTTAAGCTTTTAGGATTAGGATTTAAAGTTTTAGGTTAGGGTTTTGGGATTTTTTAGGTTTAGGGTTTAAAGTTAAGGGTTTGATCTAGGTTTTAAGGGTTTAGGGCTTTGGGTATTTTCGATTAAGTTATTTTAGGTTTTTATAGGTTTGGGTTTAGGGCTTAGGTTTTTTTTTGTGTTTTTTAGGGTTTAGCATATACTATTTAAGGTTTTATAGGGTTTGGAGCTTAGTGTTTTTTAGGTGTAGGGATTTTTAGGGTTTTTAAGGCTAAAGTGTTTTTAGGGTTTTCTAGGGTTTAGGGCTTAGGTTTTTCTTTTTTTTTTTTTTTTTTTTTTTTTTTTTTTTTTTTTGTGTTTTTTAGGTTTAAGGTTTATAGATTTTTAGGATTTAGGGTTTAAAATTTAAGGTTTTTGTAAGGGGTTTTAATTGGTTTTTTATGGTCTATATTAGGGTTTATAGGATTAAGGGTGGTTTCTTAAAGTTTGGGGTTAAGGTTTTCTTAGGATTTTGAATTTAGTATTTAGGCTTTTAGGTTAGGGTTTAGGGTTTAAGGCTTAGGGTTTTTTTTTTTTTATGTTTAGGGTTTTAGGTTAAGGACTTTATATAGGTTTTTATGGTTTAGGGTCTTTGGGTTTCTTAGGTTAAATTTTTTAAGGTTTTATAGGTTTTTGGGTTTTTAAAGGTTTTTAAGGTTTAAGTGTTTGTTAGGGCTTTTTAAGGTTTAGGGTTTACATATTTTAAGAATTTAGGAATTAGAGCTTAGTGTTTTGTAGGGGTTTAAAATTGTTTTTTGGGTTTCAAGGATTTATGGTTTCTTAAGGTTTAGGGTTTTAGGTTAAGAGTTTTATATAGGTTTTTAGGGTTTAGGTCTTTGGGTTTATTATGTTAAGGTTTTCAAGGATTTTATAGGTTTAAGGTTTTTTTTTTATGTGGTTTTTAGGGTTTAGCTTTTACGATTTACGGCTTTATAGATTTTTGGGGTTTTTGGGTTTCTTAAGGTTTTTAAGGGTTAAGTGTTTCTTAGGGTTTAAGTTCTAGGGGTTAGGTTTTTTTTGTTGTGTGTGTTTTTTAGGTTTAGGGTCTACAAATTTTTAGGATTTAGGGTTTAGAGCTTAGAGTTTTGAGGGGTTTTACGTTGTTTTTATGGTTTATTTTAGGGTTTATATGATTTAGGGTTTTGGGTTTGGGTTTAGGGTTTTATCTAGGTTTTTAGGGTTTAGGGCTTTGGGTTTTCTGGGTTAATGTTTTTCAGGGTTGTATAGGTTTCGGGTTTTTGGTTGGGTTTTTTGTGTGTTTTTAGGGTTTAACATATACTATTTAGGGCTTTATAGGGTTTAGAGGTTTGAGTTTCTTAAGTTTAGTGGTTTTTGTATTTTTAGTGTTTTCAAGGATTAAGTGTTTCTTAGTGTTTTTTAGGGTTTAGTGTTTTTTGTGTTTTGTAGGTTTAGGGTTTATGAATTTTTAGGATTTAGGGTTTAAAGCTTAGGTTTCTGTAGGAGTTTTAATTGGGGTTTTAGGCTTTATTTTAGGGTTTATAGGATTTACGGTTTCTAAAGGTTTAAGATTAGGTTTAGGATTTAGGGTTTTATGTTAGGGTTTAGGGTTTAGGGCTTTGGGTCTTTTTAGGTTTAGGGTCTTAGGGTTTTATCTAGGTTTTCAGGGTTTGGGGGTTTGGGGTTTTTAGCTTAAAGTTTTTTTATGGTTTTATAGGCTTAGGGTTTAGGGTTTAGGATATTTTTTTTTGTATGGTTTTTAGGTTTTAACATATAGAATTTAGGTCTTTATAGGATTTAGAGCTTAGAGTTTTTAGGTTTAGGGGTTTTTGAGGTTTTTAAGGATTAAGTATTTCTTAGGGTTTAAGGCTTACAGTTTTTTGTGCTTTTTAGTTTTAGGGTTTACGAAGTTTTAGGATTTAGGGTTTAGAGCTTACGGTTTTTTAGGAGTTTTATATGGTTTTTAGGGTTAATTTTAGGGTTTATAGGATTTTGGGTTTCTTAAGGTTTATGGATTTTTTAGGTTAAGGGTTTTTAGGGTTTAGGACTTTGCATTTTTTAGGTTATGGGTTTTATAGGTTTAATGTTGAGGGCTTAGGGTTTTTTTGTGTGTTTTTTGGGTTGAGTATGTATGATTTAGGGATTTATAGGGTTTAGAGCTTAGAGTTTTTATACGCTTAGGGGTTTTGGGTTAATTAAGGTTTTTATGGGTTAAGTATTTCTTAGGGTTTTCTAGGCTTTAGGGTTAAGGGATATTTTTTTTTGTGTGTTTTAGGTTTAATATTTATGTATATTTTAGTATTTAGGGTTTAGAGCTTAGGGTTTTGTTTGAGTTTTAAATGCTTTTTAGGGTTTATAAGATTTAGGATTTCTTAAGGCTTATGTTTTAGGGTTTCTTAGGGTTTTAGGTTTAGAATTTGAGGATTTAGGTTAGGGTTTAGGGTTTTGGACTAAGTGTTTTTTTAGGTTTAGGGTTTTAGGTTAAGAGTTTTATCTAGGGTTTTTATGGTTTAGGGCTTGGGGTTTTTTAGGTTAAGTTTTTTTTTTAGAGTTTTATTGGTTTATGGTTTACGACTTAGGGTTTTTTGTGTTTTTAGGGTATAGCATATAGGGCTTGATAGTGTTTAAAGCTTAGAGTTTTTTAGATTTAGGGATTTTTTTCTTTTTTTAGTTCTTTTAAAGGTTAAGTGTTCTTAGGGTGTCTGGTTTTGAGCTTAGGGTTTTGTGGGGGGTTTTAAATGGGATTTTAGGGTTTATAGGATATAGGGTTTCTTAAGGTTTAGGGTTTAGAGTTTCCTTATGGTTTAGGGTTTAGGGTTCTTTTAGGTTTAGGGTTTTAGGTTAAGGGTTTTGTTTAGGTTTTTAGAGTTTAGGGATTTGGGTTTTGTAGGAATTTTAAATGGGTTTTTAGGGTTTATTTTAGATTTTTTAGGATTTAGGATTTTTTAAGGTTTAGGGTTTACAGTTTCTTAAGGTTTTGGGTTAAGGATTTAGAGTTTTAGGTTAGGGTTTAGTGCTTGGGGTTTTTTTAGGTTTTCGGTTTTTATGATTTTATAGGCTTAGGGTTTAGGGCTTTGGGTTTTTTGTGTGCTTTTAGGGTTTAGCATATACTATTTAGGGGTTTATAGGGTTCGCTTTAGTGCTTAGAATTTTTTTAGGTTTAGGGGTTTTTTGGTTTTCTCAAGGTGTTTTTAGGGTTAAGGATTTTTTTTTGGTTTTTTACATTTAGGTTTTATAGAGTTTTGGGATTTAGGGTATAGAGTATAGGTGTTTTAGGGGCTTTAAATGGTTTTAGAGTTTATTTTAGGGTTTATAGGATTTAGGGTTTCTTAAGGTTTACGGTTTAGGGTTTTTTTGGTTTTTAGGTTGGGGATTTGGGGTTTCAGGTTAGTGTTTAGGGTTTATCGCTTAGTTTTTTTTTTAGTTTAGGGTCTTAGGTTAAGGGTTTTATCTAGGTTTTTAGGGGTTTAGGGTTTGGATTTTTTAGGTTAAGGTTTTTTATGGTTTTATAGACTTGGCTGTTTTTTGGTGTGTGTGTTTTTTAGGGTTTAATATACACAATTTAGGGCTTTGTAGGGTTTTGAGCTTAGATTTTTTTAGGTTTAGGGTTTTTTGAGACTTTTAAGGGTTAAGTGTTTCTTAGGGTTTAAGGCTTATGATTTTTTGTATTCTTTAGGTTTAGGATTTACGAATTTTTAGGATTTAGGGTTTTTTAGGAGCTTATTTGAATTTTAGGGTTTATTTTAGAGTTTATAGGATTTAGAGTTTCTTACGATTTACGGTTTCTTAGGGTTTTAGGTTAGGGTTCAGGGTTTAGGGCTTAGGGTTTTTTTTAGGTTTAGGGTTTTAGGCTAAGAGTTTTATTTAGGTTTTTATGGTTTAGGGATTTCAATTTTTTAGGGTTTTTTCTGTTTATAGTTTAGTACTTAGGGTATTTTTGTGTTTTTTAGGGTTTAGTGGGTTGTTGAGTTTTTATGGGTTTTATGGATTTTTAAGGGTTAAGTAGGATTTTTTAGGGTTTAGGGTTTAGGGCTTAGTGTTTTTTTTTTTTGTGTTTTGTCAATTTAGGGTTTATAAATTTTTAGGATTTTGGGTTTAGAGCTTAGGGTTTTTAGAAGTTTTTAATGGTTTTTAGGGTTTCTTTTAGGATCTATAGGTTTTAGGGTTTCTTAAGGTTTAGTGTTTAGGGTTTCATAGGTCTTTAGGTTAGGGATTAGGATTTCTTTAGGTTTAGGGCTTTAGGTTAAGAGCTTTATCTAGGTTTTTATGGTTTAGGGATTTGGATTTTTTGGGTCAAGGTTTTTTAGGGTTTTATAGTTTTAAAGTTTTCGGCTAATGTTTTTTTTTTTTTTGTATTTTTTAGGTTTAGTATTTACCATTTAGGGCTTTATAGGGTTTAGTGCTTAGAGTTTTTGAGGTTAGGGTTTTGGCTTTTTAAGCGTTAAGTGTTTCTTAGGGTTTTTTTTAGGATTTAGGTTTTAGGGCTTTGGATATTTTGTGCTTTTGAGGTTTAGGTTTTACGGATTGTTAGGATTTAGGGTTTAGATTTTTGGGTTTTGTAAGGGTTTTAAATGGTTGTTAGGGTTTATTTTAGGGTTTATAGTGTTTTGGGTTTCTTAAGGGTTAGGGTTTAAGGTTTCTTAGGGTTTTAGGTTTAGGAATTAGGGTTTTAGGTTAGGGTTTATAGTTTAAGGATTAGGAATTTTTTAGGTTTAGGGTTTTGGGTTAAGGGTTTTATCAAGGTTTTTAGGGTTTTGTTCTTTGGGTATTTTAGGTTAAGGGTTTTTAGCATTTTATAGGTTTAGTTTTTTTTTTTTTTGTGTTTTTTCGGGTTTCGTATATACAATTTAAGGGTTTAGAGCTTAGAGTGCTTTTTTGGTTTAAAGGTTTTTGTATTTTAAGGGGTTTTAAGGGTAGTGTTTCTTAGGGTTTTTTAGGGTTGAGCGCTTAGCTTCTTATTTTTTTTGGTGTGTTTTTTAGGTTTAGGGTTTACAAATTTTTAGGACTTATGGTTTAGAACCTAGGGTTTTGTAGGGATTTTAAATGGGTTTTAAAGTTTATTTTAGGATTTATATGATTTAGGAAACGCTTCTTAGAGTTTAGTGTTTCTTATGGTTTTAGGTTTAGGATTTTGGGGTTTAGGTTAGGGTTTAGGGCTTAGGTTTTTTTAGGTTTAGGGCTTAGGGTTAAGGATTTTATCAAGCTTTTTAGAGTTTAAGGATTTTGGTTTTTTAGGTTACTGTTTTTTAGGGCTTATAGTTTTAGGGTTTACGACTTAGGTTTTTTTTTTTGTGATTTTAGGGTTTATCATGTACGATTTAGTATTTTATAGGATTTAGAGGTCTGAATTTTTTTAGGTTTAGGGGATTTCTGCCTTTTTAGGGTTTTTAAGGGCTAAGTGTTCCTTAGGGTTTTCTAGGGTTTAGGGTTTTTTTTTTGTCTTTTTTATGTTTAAGGTTTACGGATTTTTAGGATTTAGTGTTTAGAGTTTAGGGTTTTGTAGGAGTTTTAAACACTTTTTAGGCTTTATATTCAAATTGATAGGATTTAGGGTTTCTTAAGGTTTAGGGTTTTGGGTTTCTTAGGGTTTTAGATTTAGGATTTCGGGTTTTAGGTTAGAGTTTAGTGTTTAAGGCTTAGGGTTTTTTAGGGAGGATTTTAGGTTAAGGGTTTTATTTAGGTTTTTAGGGTTAGGGCTTTGGGTTTTTCAAGTTAAGGGTTTTTAGGGTTTTGTATGTTTATGGTTTAGGGGCAAGGTTTATTTTTGTGTTTTTTAGGGTTTAGCATATAAGATTCTAGGCTTGATAAGTTTTAAGGCTTAGAGTTTTTTAGGTTTAGGGGTTTTTGGTTGAGAGTTGGGGTTTCTTAGGGGTTTCAAATTGTTTTAAGGGTTTATAGGATTTAAGGTTTCTTAAGGTTTTGAATTTAGGGTTTCTTAGGGTTTTAGGTTCAGGATTTAGTGTTTTAGGTTAGGATTTAGGGTCTAGGGCTTAGGGTTTTTTTAGGCTTAGAAATTTAGGTTTAGGGTTTTATCTAGGTTTTTAGGGTTTAGGGCTTCAGGTTTTTTTAGTTTAAGATGTTTTAGGATTTTATAGGTTAAAGGTTTAGGGCATAGGTTTTTTTTGTCTTTTAAGGGTTTAGCTTATACGATTGAGAGCTTTATGGGGTTTAGAGCTTAGAGTTTTTTAGGTTTAGAGGATTTTGGATCTTTTAGCGTTTTTGGTTTAGAGTTTTGGGTTTTGAAGCGGTCTCAAATGGGTTTTAGGGTATATTTTATGGTTTATAGGATTTAGGGTTTCTTAAGATTTAGGGTTTAGGATTTCTTAGGGATTCAGGTTTAGGATTTAGAGTTTTAGGTTAGGGGTTAGGGTTTTATGTTAAGGGTATATTTTATGTTTAGAGTTTAGGATTTCTTAGGGATTAGGGTTTAGGGCTTTGAGTTTTATAGGCTAATTTTTTTTAGGATTTTATAGGTATAGGGTTTAGGGCTTAGGTTTTTTTTTTTTTTTCTTTTGTCTTTTTAGGGTTTAACATATACAATTTAGGGCTTTATAGGGTTTAGAGCATAGAGTTTTTAGGTTTAGGGGTTTTTGGATTTTCTAAGGGTTAAAAGTTTACTAGGATTTTGTAGGTTTATGGCTTAGGGCTTAGGGATTTTTTTTGTGTTTTTTAGGTTTAGGGTTTACAAATTTTTAGGATTTAGGATTTAGAGCATAGGGTTTTGTAGGGGTATTAAATGGTTTTTAGGGTTTATTGGATTTAGGGTTTCATAAGGCTTTGGATTTATGGATCTGGTTTAGGATTTAGGGTTTTATGTCAGGGTTTAGAGTTTAGGGCTTAGGGGTTTTTCTAGGTTAGCGTTTTGGTTGAGGGTTTTATGTAGGTTTTTAGGGTTTAGGGCTTAGAATTTTGTAGGTTAAGGTTTTTGCGGGTTTTATATGTTTGGGATTTAGGGCTTAGGGTTTTTTTTGTGAGTTTTCATGGTTAAGCATATATGATTTAGGGCTTTATAGGGTTTAGAGATTAGAGTTTTTTAGGTTTAGGGATTTTGGGGGGGGGGGGGGCGGTTTAGGGTTTTTAAGAGTTAAGTGTTTCTTAGGGTTTTTAAGGGTTTAGGGTTTAAGGCTTAGGATTTTTTGTGTTTTTTATACTTAGGATTTATGGCGTAATATTTTTTTAGGTGTATGGTTCTAGGATAAGGGTTTTATTTAGGTTTTTAGGGTGTAGGGCTTTGGGTTTTTTAGGTTAAGGATTTTTAAGATTTTATAGGTTTAGGGTTTAGGGCTTAGAGATTTTTTATGTCCTTTTTAGGGTTTAGGATATATGATTTAGGGCTTCATAGGTTTTGAGCTTAGAGTTTTTTAAGTTTAGGGGGCTTTATGTCTTTTATTGTTTAGAATTTAGGGCTTAGTGTTCTTTTGTATTTTTTAGGTTTAGGGTTTTTGGATTTTTAATATTTAGGTTTTAGATCTTAGGGTTCTGTAGAGTTTTGAATGGTTTTTAGGGTTTATTTTAGTGTTTATAGGATTAGGGTTTCTGAAGGTTTAGGGTTTATGGATTCTTAGTGTTTTAGGTTTATGATTTAGGGTTTTAGGTTAGTGTTTACGATTTAGGGCATACAGATTTTTAGGTTTAGTATTTTAGGTTAAGGGTTAGGTTTTTAGGGTTTAGGGATTTGGAATTTTTAGATTATGGTTTTTAGGGTTTTATAGGTTTAGGATTTAGGGCTTTGGGTTTTTTTGTGTTTTTTAGGGTTTAGTACATACGATTTAGGGCATTATTGGGTTTAGAGCTTAGAGTTTTATAGGTTTAGGGGGTTTTGGGTTTTTTTTTTGGTTGTTTTTTAGGATTTAGGGTTTCCTAAGATGCAGGTTTTAGGGTTTCGTAGGGTTATTTAGGGTTATCAAGGGTTAAAGTTTTCTAAGGGTTTTTAGGGCTTATGCTTTAGGGCTTAGTGTTTTTTTAGGTTTAGAGTTTTAGGTTAAGGCATTTATTTAGGTTTTTAGGGTTTAGGGCTTTGTGTTTTTTGGGTTATGGTTTTTTTTGGATTTTAAAGGTTTATGGTTTAGGGCTTTGGTTTATTATTGTGTTTTTTAGGGTTTAGCATATAAGATTTAGGGATTGATAAGGCTTAGAGCTTAGAGTTTTTTAGGTTTAGGGGTTTTTGGTTGAGAGCTGGGGGTTTTAAGGGATTTCAAATGGTTTTAAGTGTTTCTATTTGGGTTTATAGGATTTAAGTTTTCTTAATGTTTTGGATTTAAGGTTCAGGATTTAGTGTTTTAGGTTAGGATTTAGGTTCTAGGGCTTAGGGTTTTTTTAGGCTTAGAACTTTAGGTTTAGGGTTTCTTCTAGGTTAGTAGGGTTTAGGGCTTCGGGTTTTTTAGTTTAAGTTGTTTTAGAGTTTTATAGGTTTAAGGTTTAGGGCATAGGTTTTTTTTGTCTTTTTAGGGTTTAGCATATACAATTTAGGGCTTTATGGGGTTTAGAGCTTAGAGGTTTTTAGGTTTAGAGGTTTTTGGGTCTTTTTGGGTTTTTATTTAGAGCTTTGGGTTTTATAGGGGTCTCAAATGGGTTTTAGGATTTATTTTATGTTATAGGACTTAGGGTTTCTTAAGATTTCAGGTTTAGAGTTTCTTAGGGTTTCAGGTTTAGGATTTAGAGTTTTAGGTTAGGGTTTAGGGTTTTACATTAAGGGTTAGGACTTTGAATTTTATAGGTTAATGTTTTTCAGGATTTTATAGGTAAAGGGTTTAGGTCTTAGGTTTTTTCTCTTTTGTGTTTTTACGGTTTACCATATACAATTTAGGGCTTTATAGGGTTTAGAGCATAGAGTTTTTAGGTTTAGGGGTTTTTGGATTTTTTAAGGGTTAAAAGTTTACTAGGATTTTGTAGGTTTATGGCTTAGGGCTTAAGGTTTTTTTTTGTGTTTTTTAGGTTTAGGGTTTAATAATTTTTAGGATTTAGGATTTAGAGCATAGGGTTTTGTAGGGGTATTAAATGGTTTTTAGGGTTTATAGGATTTAGGGTTTCATAAGGCTTTGGATTTATGGATTAAGGTTTAGGATTTAGTGTTTTATGTCAGGGTTTAGAGTTTAGGGCTTAGGGGTTTTTCTAGGTTAGCGTTTTGGTTGAGGGTTTTATATAGGTTTTTAGGGTTTAAGGCTTAGAATTTTGTAGGTTAAGGTTTTTGAGGGTTTTATATGTTTGGGATTTAGGGCTTAGGGTTTTTTTTGTGTGTTTCCATGGTTAAGCATATATGATTTAGGCCTTTATAGGGTTTAGAGCTTAGAGTTTTTTAGGTTTAGGGATTTTTGAGGGGTTTTAGGGTTTTAAAGGGTTGAGTGTTTCTTAGGATTTTTAAGGGTTTAGGGTTTAAGGCTTAGGCTTTTTTATGTTTTTTATATTTAGGATTTACAGCTTAGGATTTTTTTAGGTGTATGTTTCTAGGTTAAGGGTTTTATTTAGATTTTTAGGCTATGGGACATGGGTTTTTTAGGCTAAGGATTTTTAGGATTTTATAGGTTTAGGGTTTAGGGCTTAGAGTTTTATTATGTCTTTTTTAGGGTTTAGGATATACGATTTAGGGCTTCATACGTTTAGAGCTTAGAGTTTTTTAGGTTTAGGGTTTATGGATTTTTAAGATTTATGTTTTAGATCTTAGTGTTTTGTAGGAGTTTTAAATGATTTTTAGTGTTTATTTTAGGGTTTATAGGATTTAAGGTTTCTTAAGATTTAGGGTTTAGGATTTCTTAGGGTTTTAGGTTTAAAATTTAGTGTTTTAGGTTAGGGTTTAGGGCTTTGAGTTTTATAGGTTAATGTTTTTTAGTATTTTATAGGTAAAGGGTTTAGGGCTTAGTTTTTTATTTTTTTTTGTGCTTTTAGGGTTTTACTTATACAATTTAGGGCTTTATAGGGTTTAGAGCATAGATTTTTTTAGGGTTAGGGGTTTTTGGATTCTTTTAGGATTTTTAATGGTTAAAAGTTTAATTGGGTTTTGTAGGCTTATGGTTTAGGGCTTAGGGATTTTTTTTTTGTGTTTTTTAGGTTTAGGGTTTATGGATCTTTAGGACTTAGTATTTTGAGCATAGGGTTTTGTAGGGGTATTAAATGATTTTTAGGGTTTATAGGATTTAGGGTTTCATAAGGTTTAGTATTTATGGATTAAAGTTTAGGATTTAGGGTTTTAGGTTAGGGTTTAGAGTTTAGGGCTTAGGGGTTTTTTTAGGTTTAGCGTTTTGGGTGAGGGTTTTATCTAGGTTTTTAGGGCTTAGGGCTTAGGGGTTTTTTTAGGTTTAGCGTTTTGGGTGAGGGTTTCATCTAGGTTTTTAGGGTTTAGGGCTTAGCATTTTGTAGGTTAAGGTTTCTGAGGGTTTTATAGGTTTGGGATTTAGGGCTTAGGGTTTTTTTTGTGTGTTTTCATGGTTAAGCATATATGATTTAGGGCTTTGTAGGGTTTAGAGCTTAGAGTTTTTTAGGTTTAGGGATTCTGGGGGGGTTTTAGGGTTTTAAAGGGTTAAGTGTTTCTTAGGGTTTTTAAGGGTTTAGGGTTTAAGGCTTAGGATTTTTTGTGTTTTTTAGATTTAGGATTTATGCCTTAGGATTTTTTTAGGTGTATGGTTCTAGGTTAAGGGTTTTATTTAGGTTTTTAGGGTATAGTGCTTTGGGTTTTTTAGGTTAAGGATTTTTAGGATTTTATAGGTTTAGGGTTTAGGGCTTAGAGTTTTTTTATGTCTTTTTTAGCATTTCGGATATACGATTTAGGGCTTCATAGATTTTGAGCTTATAGTTTTTTGGGTTTAGGGGGCTTTGTGTCTTTTAGTGTTTAGAATTTAGGGCTTAGTGTTCCTTTGTATTTTTTAGGTTTAGAGTTTATGGATTTTAAAGATTTAGGTTTTTGATCTTCGGGTTTTGGAGGAGTTTTAAATGGTTTTTAGGGTTTATTTTAGGGTTTATAGGATTAGGGTTTATCAAGGTTTAGGGTTTATGGATGCTTAGTGTTTTAGGTTAGTGTTTATGATTTAGGGCATACGGATTTTTAGGTTTAGTATTTTAGGTTAAGGGTTTTATCTAGTTTTATAGGGTTTAGGGATTTGGAATTTTTAGATTATGGTTTTTAGGGTTTTATAGGTTTAGGATTTAGGGCTTAGGGTATTTTGTGTTTTTTAGGGTTTATCATATATGATTTAGGGCATTATTGGGTTCAGAGCTTAGAGTTTTTTAGGTTTAGGGTGTTTTGGGTTGTTTTGGGTTTTTTTTTTTATTTTTAGGATTTAGGGTTTCTTAAGGTGTAGGGTTTAGGGTTTCGTAGGGTTATTTATGGTTATTAACGGTTCGATGTTTCTAAGGGTTTTTAGGGCTTATGCTTTAGGGCTTAATGCTTTTTTAGGTTAAGGGTTTTGGGTTTAAGGCATTTTTTTAGGTTTTTAAGGTTTAGGGCTTTTTGTTTTTTATGTTAAGGCTTTTTTCGAATTTTATAGGTTTAGGGTTTTTTTGTGTTTTTTAGGGTTTAACATATATTATTTAGGGCCTTATCAGGTTTAAAGCTTAGTGTTTTTTTTTATTTGTGTGTGTATTTTTGGGTTTTTAAGGGTTAAGTGTTTTTTAGGGTTTTTTTAGGGTGTAGAGCTTAGGGATTTTTTTGTGTACGCTTTTAAGGTTTAGGGTTTACTGATTTTTAGGATTTAGGGATTAGAATTTAGGGTTTTGTAGGGGGTTTAAATGGTTGTTAGGGTTTATTTAAGGGTTTATAGGATTTTGGGTTAGCTAAGGTTTATGGTTTTTGGTTTAGGATTTAGGGTTTTAGATTATGGTTTATGGTTTTTGGACTTAAGGTTTTTTTTGGTTAAGGGTTTAATCTAGGTTTTGTGGGTTTAGGACTTTGGGTTTTTTAGGTTAATGGTTTTTAGGGTTTATCGGTTTAAGGCTTAGGGCTTAGTGTTTTTTTTTCTGTTTTTGAGGATTTAGCATATACAATTTTGGACTTTATAGGGTAAAGAGCATAGAGTTTTTTAGATTCAGGGGTTTTTATTTTTTCTTTTTTTAGGGTTTTTAAGAGTTAAGTGTTTCTTTGGGCTTTTAGGGTTTAGTGTTTCGAGCTTAGGGTTTTTTGTGTTTTTTAGATTTACGATTTATGGATTCTTAGTGTTTTAGATTAGTGTTTATAATCTAGGGCATACAGATTATTAGGTTTAGGGTTTTAGGTTAAGGGTTTTATTTAAGTTTTTAGGGTTTAGGGATTTGGAATTTTTAGATTGTGGTTAGTAGGGTTTTATACGTTTAGGATTTAGGGCTTAGGGTTTTTAGTGTTTTTTAGGGTTTAGCATATTTGATTTAGGGCTTTATTGGGTTTAGAGCTTAGAGTGTTTTAGGTTTAGGGCTTAGGTTTTTTTTATTATTATTTTTTGGGTTTAGCATAAACAATTTAGGGCTTTATAGGATTTAGAGCACAGAGTTTTTTAGGTTTAGGGGTTTTTGGGTTTTTTGTGGATTTTTAAGGGTTAAATGTTTCTAAGGGTTTTTTACGTCTTAGGGTTTAGGGCTTAGAGTTTTTTTGTATCTTTTAGGTTTAGGGTATACAGATTTTTAGGATTGAGGTTTTAGAGCGCAGGTATTCTAGGGGTATTAAATAGTTTTGAGGGTTTATAGGATTTTGGGTTTCATAAGGTTTAGGGTTTAGAGATTTAGGTGTAGGATTTAGGATTTTAAGTTAGGGGTTTTGGGGGTGGGGGGGTTAGGGTTTTTATGGGTTAAGTGTTTCTTAGGGTTTTTAAGGGTTTAGGGTTTAAGGCTTAGGGTTTATTGCTTCTTTTAGATTTAGGGTTTAGGATTTAGGGATTATGATTTTTTTAAGTTTACGGTTCTAGGTTAAAGGTTTTATTTAGGTTTTTAGGGTATAGGGCTTTCGATTTTTTGGGTTAAGGATTTTAGGATTTTATAGATTAGGGTTTAGGGCTTAGAGTTTTTTATGTCTTTTTTAGGGTTTAGGATATACGATTTAGGGATTCATAGGGCTTAGAGCTACGAGTTTTTTAGGTTTCGTGGGCTTTGTGTCTTTTAGGGTTTAGGGTTTAGGGCTTAGTGTTCATTTGTATTTTTTAGGTTTAGGATTTACGGATTTTTAAGATTTAGGGTTTAGAGCTTAGGGTTTTTTAGTAGTTTGAAATGGTTTTTTGGGTTTATTTTAGGGTTTATAGGATTAGGGTTTCATAAGGTTTAGGGTTTATGGAGTTTTAGTGTTTTAGGTTTATGATATATGATTTAGGGCTTCATAGGGTTTTGAGCTTAGAGTTTTTAGGTTTATGGGGCTTTAGGTGTTTTAAGGTTTTAGGGTTTAGGGCTTAGTGTTCTATTGTATTTTTTAGGTTTAGGGTTTACGGTGTTTTAAGATTTTGGGTTTAGAGCTTAGGGTTTTGTAGGAGTTTTACATGCTTTTTAGGGTTTATTTTAGGGTTTATAGGATTAGGGTTTCATAAGGTTTAGGGTTTACTGATTCTTAGTGTTGTAGGCTTTTGATTTAGAGTTTTATGTTAGTGTTTATGATTTAGGGAATACAGATTTTTAGGTTTATGGTTTTAGGTTAAGGGTTTTATCTAGGGTTTTAGGGTTTAGGGATTTGGATTTTTTAGATAATGGTTTTTAGGGTTTTATAGGTTTAGGATTTAGGGCTTAGGGTTTTTTGTGTTTTTTTTGTATCTAGCATATACGATTTGGGGATTTATTGGGTTTAAAGCTTAGAATGTTTTAGATTTAGGGCTTAGGGTTTTTTCTTTGGTGTTTTTTAGGGTTTAGCGTATACAATTTAGGAATTTATTGGGTTGAGAGCATATAGTTTTTTAGGTTTAGGGGTTTTTGGTTTTTTTTAGGATTTTTAAAGGTTAAATGTTTCTTAGGGTTTTTTATGGCTTAGGGTTTAGGGCTTAGGATTTTTTTTTTGTGCTTTCTAGGTTTAGGGTTTACGGATTTTTAGGATTGAGGATTTAGAGCATAGGGATTTTTAAGGGTATTAAATAGTTTTTAGGGATTATAGGATTTAAGGTTTCATAAGGTTTAGGGTTTAGAGATTTAGGTGTAGGATTTAGGATTTTAGATTAGCGGAGTTTTAGGTGTAGCGCTTAAGGTTGAGGGTTTTATATAGGTTTATAGGGTTTAGGGCTTAGGGTTTTGTTGGTTAAGGTTTTTGCAGGTTTTATAAGTTTGGGACTTAGGGCGTAGGATTTTTTTTATGTGTTTTCTTGGTTAAGCATATATGATTTAGGGCTTCATAGGGTTTATGTCTTAGAGTTTTTTAGGTTTAGGGGTTTTGGGGGGGGGGGGGTTTAGGGTTTTTAAGGGTTCAGGGTTTAAGTCTTAGGGTTTTTTGTGTTTTTTAGATTTAGGGTTTTTGATTTAGGGCTTAGTATTTTTTTAGGTTTAGGGTTCTAGGTTAAGGATTTATTTAGTCTTTTAGGGTATAGGGCTTTGGATTTTTTAGGTTAAGGATTTTTAGGATTTTATAAGTTTAGGGTTTAGGGTTTAGGGCTTAGAGTTTTTTCATGTCTTTTTACGGTTTAGGATATACGATTTAGGGCTTCATAGGGTTTGGAGCTTAGAGTTTGTTAGGCTTCATGGTCTTTGTGTCTTTTAGGATTTTGGGTTTAGGGCTTAATGTTCTTTTGTATTTTTTAGGATTAGTGTTTACTGATTTTTAAGATTTAGGGTTTAGAGTTAGGGTTTTGTAGGAGTTTTAAATGGTTTTAGGGTTTATTTTAGGGTTTATAAGATTAGGGTTTCATAAGGTTTAAGGTTTATGGATTCTTAGTGTTTTAAGTTTATGATTTAGGGTTTTAGGTTTGTGTTTATGGTTTAGGGAATACGGTTTTTTAGGTTTAGGGTTTTAGGTTAAGGGTTTTATCTACGTTTTTTTGGTTTAGGGATTTGGAATTTTTAGATTATGGCTTAGAGTGTGTTAGGTTTAGGGCTTAGGTTTTTTTTTTTTTGTGTTTTTTATTTTTAAGCATATACAATTTAGGGCTTTATATGGTTTAGAGCATAGAGTTTTTTAGGTTTAGAGGTTTTGGGTTTTTTAAGGGTTAAATGTTTCTAGGGTTTTTCACGGTTTAGGGTTTAGGTATTAGGGTTTTTTTTTTGTGGTTTTTAGGTTTAGCGTTTATATATTTTTAGGATTGAGGATTTAGATCATAGGGTTTTTTAGGGGTATTAAATAGTTTTTAGGGTTTATAGGATTTAGGGTTTCTTAAGGTTAAGGGTTTAGAGATTTAGGTGTAGGATTTAGGATTTTAGGTTATAGGATTTTTAGATTTAGCGTTGAAGCTTGAATGTTTTATCTAGGTTTTTACAGTTTTGTGATTAAGGTTTTGTAGGTGAAGGTTTTATAGGTTTGGATTTAGGGCTTAGGGTTTTTGTGTGTTTTCAGGGTTTAGCATATACGATTTAGGGCTTCGAAGGGTTTATATCTTAGAGTTTTTTAGGTTTAGGGATTTTTAGGGTGTTTTAGGGTTAAGTGTTTCTTAGGATTTTTTTAGGGTCTAGGGTTTTTAGGGTTTAGGTTTAATTTTTTGTGTTTTTTAGATTTAGGGTTTAGGGTTTTTTTAGGTTTAGTGTTCTAGGTTAAGGGTTTTATTTAGGTTTTTAGGGTATAAGGCTTTGGGTTTCTTGGGTTAAGGGTTTTTAGTATTTTATAGGTTTAGTGTTTAGGGCTTAGGGTTTTTTGTGTTTTTTAGGGTTTAGGATATACGATTTAGGACTTTAATAAGGTTTAGAGCTTAGAGTTTTTTAGGTTTAGGGGGGCATTGTATTTTGTTGGCTTTAGGGTTTAGGGCTTAGTGTGCTTTTGTATTTTTTAGGTTTAGGATTTATGAATTTTTATGATTTAGGGTTTGGAGCTTAGGGTTTTGTATGGGTTTTAAATGGTTTTTAGGATTTTTTGGATTAGGGTTTTATAAGGTTTAGGGTTTAGGGATTCTTAGTGTTTTAGGTTTAGGGTTTAGGGTTTTAGGTTAGTGTTTAGGGTTTAGGGTTTAGGGTTTTTCAGGTTTACGATTTTAGGTTAAGGGATTTATCTAGGTTTTTAAGGGTTTAGGGCTTTGGAATTTTTCGTTTAAGGTTTTTAGGGTTTTATAGGTTTAGGATTTAGGGCTTAGGGCTTTTTGTATTTTTTAGGGTGTAGCATATACGATTTAGGACTTTATTGGGTTTAGAGATTAAAGTTTTCTGTGTTTAGGATTTTTGGGTTATTTAGGGTTATTAAGGGTTAAGTGTTTCTTTGGGTTTTCTAGGGCATATGCTTTAGGGCTTAGGGTTTTTTTTCTATTTAGGGTTTTATGTTAAGGGTTTTATTTACGTTTTTAGGGTGTAGGGCTTTGAGTTTTTTAAGTTATGGTTTATTCGGATTTTATAGGTTTAGGGTTTAGTGCTTAGGGTTTTTTTGTGTCTTTTATGGTTTAACATATACGATGTAGGGCTTTATAGGGTTTAAATCTTAGAGTTTTTTTAGGTTTAGTGGTTTTTGTGGTTTTTTGGGTTTTTAAGGGTTAAGTGTTTCTTAGGATTTTTTTAGGGATTAGGGCTAAGGGTGTTTTTGTCTTTTTTCGATTTAGGGTTTACCAATTTTTAGTATTTAGGGTTTAGGGCTTAGGGTCTTTTTTTTTTTTTTTGAGGGTTTAGCATATAAATTTTGGGCTTTATAGGGTTTAAAGAATAGAGTTTTTTAGATTTAGGGGTTTTAGGTTTTTTTTTTTTTTTTTTGGGTTTTTAAGGGTTAAGTGTTTCTTAGGATTTAGGGTTTAGAGCTTAGGTTTTTTGTGTTTTTTAGATTTATGGTTTATGGATTCTTAGTGTTTAAGGCTTATGATTTAGGGTTTTTGGTTAGTGTTTATGATTTAGGGCATATGGTTTATTATGTTTAGGGTTTTAGGTTAACGGTTTTATCTAGGTTTTTAGCATTCAGGGATTTGGAATTTTTAGATTGTGGTTTTTAGGGTTTTATAGGTTTAGGTTTTAGACCTTAGAGTGCTTTAGGTTTAAGGCTTAGGTTTTTTTTAATTATTTTTTTAGGGTTTAGCATGTACAATTTAGGGCTTTATTGGGTTTAGAGCACAGAGTTTTTTAGGTTTAGGGGTTTTGGGTTTTTTAAGGACTTTTAAGGGTTAAATGTTTCTTTGGGTTTTTTACGGCTTAGTGTTTAGGGCTTAGAGTTTTTTTGTATTTTTTAGGTTTAGAGTATACGGATTTTTAGGATAGAGGATTTAGAGCGTAGGGATTTTTAGGGGCATTAAATAGTTTTTAGGGTTTAGGGTTTCATAAGGTTTTGGGTTTATAGATTTAGGTGTAGGATTTAGGATTTTAGGTTTAGCGTTTAAGGTTGAGGGTTTTATCTAGGGTTTTAGGGTTTAGGGCTTAGGGTTTTGTAGGTTAAGGCTTTTGCAGGTCTTGTAAGTTTAGGATTTAGGGCTTAGGATTTTTTTGTGTGTTTTCATGGTTAAGCATATATGATTTAGGGGATTATATGGTTTAGTGCTTAGAGTTAGGGGTTATGGGGGGGGGGGGGTGATTTAGGGTTTTTATGGGTTAAGTGTTTCTTAGGGTTTTTAAGGGTATAGGGTTTAAGGCTAAGGGTTTTCTATGTCTTTTAGATTTAGGGTTTAGGATTTAGGGCTTAGGATTTTTTTCGGGTTTAAGGCTTAGGGGTATTTTTAGGTTTAGAATTTTGGTTGATGGTTTTATCTAGGATTTTAGGGTTTAGGGCTTAGCATTTTGTAGGTTAAGGTTTTTGAGGGTTTGATAGATTTTGGATTTAGGGCTTAGGGTTTTGTTTTTGTGTGTTTTCATGGTTAAGCATATATGATTTAGGGCTATATAGGGTTTAGAACTTAGAATTTTTTAGGTTTAGGGATTTTGGGGGGGGTTTAGGGTTTTTAAGGGTTAAGTGTTTCTTAGGCTTTTTAAGGGTTAGGGATTAAGGCTTATGATTTTTTGTGTTTTTTAGATTTAGGATTTATGCCTTAGGATTATTTTAGGTGTTTGGTTCTAGGTTAAGGCTTTTATTCAGGTTTTTACAGTACAGGGCTTCGGGGTTTTTTAGGTTATGGATTTTTAGGATTTTATAGATATAGGGTTTAGGGCTTGGAGTTTTTTTATGTCTTTTTTAGGGTTTAGGCTATACTATTTAGAGCTTCATAGGTTTAGAGCTTAGAGTTTTTTAGGTTTAGTGGGCTTTGTGACTTTTAGTGTTTAGAATTTAGGGCTTAGTGTTCTTTTGTATTTTTTAGGTTTAGGGTTTATGGATTTTTAAGATTTAGGTTTCAGATCTTAGGGTTTCTAGGAGTTTTAAATGGGTTTTAGGGTTTATTTTAGGGTCTATAGGATTAGGGTTTCTTAAGGTTTATGGTTTATGGATTCTTAGTGTTTTAGGTTAGTGTTTATGATTTAGGGCATACGGTTTTTTAGGTTTAGTATTTTAGGTTAAGGGTTTTATCTAGGTTTTTAGGGTTTAGGAATTTGGAATTTTAGATTATGGTTTTTAGGGTTTTATAGGTTTAAGATTTAGGGCTTAGGGTTTTTGTGTTTTTTAGGGTTTAGCATATACGATTTAGGGCATTATTGGGTTTAGAGTTTAGAGTTTTATAGGTTTAGGGGGTTTTGGGTTGTTTAGAGTTTTTTTTTTTTTGTTTTTTTAGGATTTAGGGTTTCTTAAGGTGTAGGGTTTAGGGTTTCGTTGGGTTATTTAGGGTTATTAAGGGTTAAATGTTTCTAAGGGTTTTTAAGGGTTAAGTGTTTCTTAGGGTTTAGGGTTTAGAGCTTAGGGTTTTTTGTGTTTTTTAGATTTAGGGTTTATGGATTCTTAGGGCTTAGGGTTTAGTGCTTAGGATTTTTTGTGTTTTTTAGATTTAGGGTTTATGGATTCTTAGTGTATAAGGCTTATTATTTAGCATTTTAGGTTAGTGTTTATGATTTAGGGCATACGGTTTATTATGTTTAGGGTTTTAGGTTAAGGGTTTTATCTAGGTTTTCAGGGTTGAGGGATTTGGAATTTTTAGATTGTGGTTTTTAGGGTTTTATAGGTTTAGGGTTTAGAGCTTAGAGTGCTTTAGGTTTAGGGCTTAGGTTTTTTTTAATTATTTTTTTAGGGTTTAGCATGTACAATTTATGGCTTTATAGGGTTTAGTGCACAGAGTTTTATAAGATTAGGGGTTTTGGGTTTTTAAGGATTTTTAAGGGTTAAATATTTCTTTGTGTTTTTTACGGCTTAGGGTTTACAGCTTAGAGTTTTATTGTATTTTTTAGGTTTAGGGTATACGGATTTTTAGGATAGAGGATTTAGAGAATAAGGTTTTTAGGGGTATTAAATAATTTTTAGGGTTTGTAGGATTTAGGGTTTCGTAAGGTTTAGGGTTTATAGATTTAGGTGTAGGATTTAGGATTTTAGGTTAGGGTTTTTTTATGTTTAGCATGTAAGGTTGAGGGTTTTATCTATGTTTTTAGGGTTTAGGGCTTAGGGTTTTGTAGGTTAAGGTTTTTGCGGGTTTTGTAAGTTTAGAATTTAGGGCTTAGGATTTCTTTGTGTGTTTTCATGGTTAAGCATATATGATTTAGGGCATTATAGTGTTTACTGCTTAGAGTTGGGGGTTTTTTTTGGGGGGGGGGGGGTTGGTTTAGGATTTTTATGGGTTAAGTGTTTCTTAGTTTTTAAGGGTTCAGTGTTTAAGGCTAAGAGTTTTTTGTGTCTTTTAGATTTAGGGTTTAGGATTTTGGGCTTAGGTTTTTTTAGGTTTAGGGTTCTAGGTTAAGGGATTTATTTAGGTTTTTAGGTGTAGGGTTTTGGGTTTTTTTTAAGGATTTTTAGGATTTTATAGATTTAGGGTTTAGGGCTTAGAGTTTTTTTATGTCTTTTTTAGGGTTTAGGATATACGATTTAGGGCTTCATAAGGTTTAGAGCTATGAGTTTTTTAGGTTTAGGGGTTTTTTTGTCTTTTAGGGTTTAGGGTTTAGGGTTTAGGGCTTAGTGTCCTTTTATATTTTTAAGGTTTAGTATTTACGGATTTTTAAGATTTAGGGTTTAGAGCTTAGGGTTTTGTAGTAGTTTTAAATGGTTTTTTGGGTTTATTTTAGGAATTATAGGATTAGGGTTTCATAGGGTTTAGGGTTTATGGATTTTTAGTGTTTTAGGTTTATGATATATGAGTTAGGGCTTCATAGGGTTTTGAGCTTAGAGTTTTTAGGTTTATGGGGCTTTGGGCCTTTTAGGGTTTAGGGTTTCGGGCTTAGTGTTCTTTTGTATTTTTTAGGTTTAGGGTTTATGGATTTTTAAGATTTAGGGTTTAGAGCTTAGGGTTTTGTAGGAGTTTTACATGCTTTTTAGGGTTTATTTTAAGGTTTATAGGAGTAGGGTTTCATAAGGTTTAGGGTTTATGGATTCTATGTATTTTAGGTTTATGATTTAGGGTTTTAGGTTAGTGTTTATGATTTAGGGCTTACAGTTTTTTAGGGTTTATGGATTTTTAAGATTTAGGGTTTAGAGCTTAGGGTTTTGTAGGAGTTTTACATGCTTTTTGGGGTTTATTTTAAGGTTTATAGGATTAGGGTTTCATAAGATTTAGGGTTTATGGATTCTATGTATTTTAGGTTTATGATTTAGGGTTTTAGGTTAGTGTTTAGGATTTAGGGCTTACAGTTTTTTAGGTTTAGGGTTTATGGATTTTTAAGATTTAGGGTTTAGAGCTTAGAGTTTTGTAGGAGTTTTAAATGGTTTTTAGGGTTTATTTTAGGGTTTATAGGATTAAGGTTTCATAAGGATTCGGGTTTATGGATTCTTAGTGCTTTAGGTTAGTGTTTATGATTCAGAGCATATGGTTTTTTAGGTTTAGGGTTTTTGGTTAAGGATTTTATCTAGGTTTTTAGGGTTTAGGGATTTCCAATTTTTAGATTGTGGGTTTTAGGATTTTATAGGCTTTGGATTTAGGGCTTAGGGTTTTTTTGCCTTTCGTAGGGTTTAGCATTTACGATTTAGGGCTTTATTGGGTTTAGAGCTTAGAGTGTGTTAGGTTTAGGGCTTAGGGTTTTTTTTTGTGTTTTTTAGGGTTTAGCATATACAATTTAGGGCTTTATAGGGTTTAGAGCATAGAATTTTTTAGGTTTAGGGGTATTTGAGTTTTTTTAGTATTTTGAAGGGTTAAATGTTTCTTAGGGTTTTTTTTACTGCTTAGGGTTTAGGGATTAGGGTTTTTTTTTCTTCTGTTTTTTAGGTTTAGGGTTGACAGATTTTTAGGATTGAGGATTTAGAGTATATGATTTTTTAGGGGTATTAAATAGTTTTTAGAGTTTATAGAATTTAGGGTTTCATAAGGTTTAGGGTTTAGAGATTGAGGTGTAGAATTTAGGATTTTAGGTTAGGGGTTTTTTTGGTTTAGCTTTTAAGGTTGAGGGTTTTATCTAGGTGTTTAGGGATTAGGGCATAGGCTTTTGTAGGTTAAGATTTTTGAGTGATTTGTAACTTTGGGATTTAGTGCATAGGATTTTTTTTTGTGTGTTTTCATGATTAAACATATATGATTTAGGGCTTTATAGGATTTAGAGCTAAGAGTTTTTTAGGTTTAGGGGTTTTGGGGGAATTTTTAGGGTTTTTAAGGGTTTAGGGTGTAAGGCTTATAGTTTTTTGTGTTTTTTAGATTTAGGGTTTTGGATTTAGGGCTTAGGATTATTTTATGTTTAGGGTTCTAGGTTAAGTGTTTTATTTAGGTTTTTAGGGTATAGGGCTTTGGGTTATTAGGTTAAGAATTTTAAAGATTTTTATAGGTTTAGGGTTTAGGGCTTAGAGTTTTTTTCATGTCTATTTTAGGATTTAGGATATACGATTTGGGGCTTTATAGGGTTTAGAGCTTAGAGTTTTTCAGGTTTAGGGGGCTTTGTGTCTTTTATGGTTTAGGGTTTAGGGTTTAGGGCTTAGTGCTCATTTGTATTTTTTAGGTTTAGGGTGTAAGGATTTTTAAAATTTAGGGTTTAGAGCTTAGGATTTTGTAGGAGTTTTAAATGGTTTTTAGGATTTATTTTAGGGTTTATAGGAGTAGGGTTTCATATGGATTAAGGTTCATGGATTCTTAGGCTTTAAGGTTTATGATTTATGGTTTTAGGTTAGTGTTTATGATTTAGGGCATACGATTTTTTAGGTTTAGGATTTTAGGTTATGGGTTTTATCTAGGTTTTTAGGGTTTTGGAATTTTGTATTTTTAGATTATAGTTTTTAGGATTTTATAAGCTTAGGATTCAGGACTTAGGATTTTTTGTGTTTTTTGTGGTTTAGCAATACGATTTAGGGCGTTATTGGGTTTAGAGCTTAGAGTGTGTTAGGTTTACGGCTTAGGGTTTTTTTTTTTTGGTGTTTTTTAGGGTTTAGCATATACAATTTAGGGCTTTATATGGTTTAGAGCATAGAGTTTTTAGGTTTAGGGGTTTTTGGGTTTTTAAAGTATTTTTAAGGGTTTTTTTACGGCATAGGGTTTAGGGCTTAGGGTTTTTTTTGTATTTTTTAGGTTTAGGATTTACGGATTTTTAGGATTGAGGATTTTGAATGCAGGGGTTTTTAAGGGTATTAAATAGTTTTTAGGGTTTATAGGATTTAGGGTTTCATAAGGTTTAGGGTTTAGAGATTTAGGTGTAGGATTTAGGATTTTTGGTTAGGGGTTTTTTAGGTTTAGCGTTTAAGGTTGAAGGTTTTATCTAGGTTTTTAGTGTTTCGGGCTTAGCGTTTTGTAGGTTAAGGTTTTTGAGGTTTTTACAAGTTTGGGATTTAGGGCATAGGATTTTTTTTTTTGTTTTCATGGTTAAGCATATATGATTTTGGGCTTTATAGGGTTTAAAGCTAAGAGTTTTTTAGGTGTAGGGGTTTTGGGGGGTTTTTTACGATTTTTAAGGGTTTAGGGTTTAAGGCTTAGGGTTTTATAGGTTTATGATTTAGGGCTTAGGGTTTTTTTTTTTTTTTTTTAATGTTTTTTAGGGTTTAGTATATACGACTCAGGGTATTATAGGGTTTATAGCTTAGAGTTTTTTAGGTTTAGGGGTTTTTGGGATTTTTAGGATTTTTAAGAGTTAAGTGTTTCTTATGGTTTTTTAGGGTTTAGAGCTTAGGGTTTTATTTAGGTTTAGGGTTGTAGATTAAGGGTTTTATATAGGTTTTTATAGTTTAGGGCTTCGGATTTTTTAGGATTTTATAGGTTTAGGGTTTAGGCCTTAGGGTTTTGTTTTTTTTTTTTTTTTTTTTGTGATTTTTAGGGTTTAGCATATATGATTTAGTGTTTTATAGGGTTTAGAGCTTTGAGTTTTTTTTTAGGTTTAGGGTTTTTTGGATTGCAAAGGTTAAGTGTTTCATAGGGTTTTTTATGGTTAAGGTCTTAAGTGGTAGGGCTTTCTTAGGTTTTGGGGTTATTGGGTTTTCTTAGGGTTTTTAAGGGTTAAGTATTTCTTAGGCTAAAGGGATTTGGTTTTTTGTGTATTTTTTTCGGTTTAGGGCTTTCCAATTTTATGATCTAGGGCTTAGAGCTTAGGGTTTCTATGGTGTTTAAATGGTTTTTAGGTTTTATTTTAGGATTTATAGGAATTAGGGTTTCTTAAGGTTTAGGGTTTAGGGTTTAGGGTTTTGGGTTTCTTTAGGTTTAGGGTTTTAGGTTAGGATTTTTGGTTTATTTAGGTTTAGTGTTATTGGTTAAAGGTTTTATCTAGGTTTATGGTTTATGAATTAGGGTTTTTTTGTGTTTTCTAGGGTTTAGCATATACAAATTAGGGCTTTATAGGGTTTAGATTTTAGAGTTTTTGAGGATAGGGGTTTTGGGCTTTTAGGGTTTTTAAGGGTTAAGTGTTTCTTAGGGGTTTTTATGGTTTAGGGCTTCGGGTTTATTGTATTTTTCAGGTTTAGGGTTTAAGGATTTTTAGGATTTTGGGTTTAGTGTTTATGGTTTTGTAGGGGTTTTAAATGTTTGTTAGGGTTTATTTTAGTGTTTATAGGATTTTGGGTTTCTTAAGGTTTTAGGTTTAGGAATTAGGGTTTAGCTCTTAGGGATTTTCTAGATTTAGGGTTTTAGGTTTAGGAATTAGGGTTTTAGGTTTAGGGTTTCTTAGGATTTTAGGTTTAAGAATTAAGGTTTTAAGGTTTAGGGTTTAGAGCTTAGGAATTTTTTAGGTTTAGGATTTTAGGTTAATGGTTTTATATAGATTTTAAGGTAAGGGTTTTTTTTAGATTATTAGGGTTTAGGGCTTTGTGTATTTTGGGTTATAGTTTTTTAGGATTTTATAAGTATAGGGTTTAGAGCTTTGGGTTTTTTTTTTTTTTTTGTTTTGTATGGTTTAGCATATACAATTTAGGGCTTTAAAGGGTTAAGATATTAGAGTTTTTTTAGGTTTAGGGATTTTGGGTTTTTTTAGGGTTTTTAAGGGATAGATGTTTCTTAGGGTTTTGGGCTTAGTTTTTTTTTTTTATGTTTTTTAGGTTTAGGGTTTACGGATTTTAGGATTTAGGATTCATATCTTAGGGATTTGTAGGTGTATTAAATGGTTTTTAAGGTTTATAGGATTTAGGGTTTTATATGGTTTAATGTTTAGGGTTTCTTAGGATTTTAGATTTTGGATTTAGGGTTTTAGGTTAGGGTTTAGATTTAGGGCTTAGGGGTTTTTAGGTTTAGCATTTTAGGTTGAGGGTTTTATCTAGGTTGTTTGGGTTTAGTGTTGTGGGTTTCGCATGTTAAGGTTTTTGAGGGTTTTATAGGTTTTGGATTTAGGGCTTAGTGTTTTTTGTGTGTTTTTATGATATAGCATATATAGTTTAGGATTTTATTGAGTTTAGAGCTTAGAGTTTTTTTAGGTTTAGAGGTTTTTGGGGTTTTTATGGGTTAATTGTTTCTTAGAGTTTTTTATGGGTTTAGAGTTTAGGTTTTTTTTTTGTTTTTTAGTTTTAGGGTTTATGGTTTTTTTTTTAGGTTAAGGATTTTATTTAGGTTTTTAGGATTTCGGGCTTTGGGTTTTTTAGGTTAACAGTTTTCAGGATTTTGTATGTTTATAGTTTAGGGCATAGGTATTTTTTTTAATGTTTTTTAGGGTTTAGGATATATGATTTAGGGCTTTATAGGGTTTAGAGTTTAGAAATCTTTAGGTTTAGGGGATTTTCTGTTTTTTAGGGTTTTTAATGGTTAAGTGTTTCTTAGGGTTTTTTAGGGTTTAGGGTTTATGGCTGAGGGTGCTTTTGTGGTTTTTAGATTTAGGGTTTACGGATTTTTAAGATATAGGGTTTAGAGCTTAAGGTTTTGTAGTAAATTGTATTTATGATTTATTTTATGGTTTATAGGATTTAGGGTTTCATATGGTTAAGGGTTTAGGGATTCTTAAGGTTTTTTGTTTAGGATTTGGGGTTTTAGGTTAGGGTATAGGGTTTAGGGCTTAGGATTTTTTTAGGTTTAAGGTTTTAGATTAAGGATTTTTAGGGATTAGGACTTTGTAAATTTTAGATTAAGCTTTTTAGGGTTTTATATGTTTACGATTTAGGGCTTAGTGTTTTTTGTGTTTTCTATGGTTTAACATATATGATTTAGGGCTTTATATGGTTTAGAGCTTAGAGTTTTTTAAGTTTAGGGGTTTTTGGGTTATTTAGGGTTATTAAGGGTTATTAAGGGTTAAGTGTTTTGTAGGGTTTTTTAGGGCTTAGGGGTTCCTTTTAGGTTTAGTGTTTTGGGTTAAGGGTTTTATTTAAGTTTTTAAGGTTTAGGGCTTTGAGTTTTTTAGGTTAAGGTTTTTTCTTATTTTATAGGTTTAGAGTTTAGGGCTTAGGGTTTGTTTTGTGTTTTTTAGGGTTTTACATATACGATTTAGGGTTTTATGGGATTTAAAGCATAGAGTTCGTTAGGGTTCGGGTTTTTTCATTGTTTTTTAGGATTTTTAAGGGTTAAGTGTTTCTTAGGGTTTTTTTAGGGTTTAGGGCTTAGGGTTTTTTGTCTTTTTTATTTTTAGGGTTTATGAATTTTTATGATTTAGGGTTTAAATTTTAGGGTGTTTTTAAGGGTTTAAAATGGTTTTTAGGGTTTATAGGATTTATTAAGGTGTAGGGTTTAGGATTTATTAGGGTTTTAGATTTAGGATTTAGGGTTTTAGGTTAGGGTGTAGGGTTAAGGACTTAGGGGTTTTTTCAGTTTAGGACCTACAATTTGGGTTTAGGATTTCAAGCTTAGGGTTTTTTTAGGTTTAGGGTTTAAGGATAAGGGTTTTATCTAGGTTTTTAGGGTTTAGGGCTTTGGGTTTTTTAAGTTAAGGTTTTTAGGGTTTTATAGGTTTAGGGTTTAGGGCTTAGGGTTTGCTTGTGTTTTTTAGGGTTTAGCAATTACGATTTAGGGCTCTATAGGGTTTTGAGGTTAAAGTGTTTTTGGGTTAGGTGTTACCGTATTTTTTAGGGCATTTAAGGGATAAGTGATTCTTTGGACTTTTAATGCATAGGTTACGTTTGTGTTTTGTAGCTTTAGGGTTTTCGTATTTTTAGGTTATAGGGTTTAAAGGTTAGGGTTTTAAATGGGTTTTAGGGTTTATTTTAGGGTTTCATAAGGTTTAGGGTTTATGGATTCTGAGGGTTTTAGATTTAGGATTTAGGGCTTTAGATTAGGGTTTAGGGTATATGGCTTAGGGTTTTTTTAGGTTTAGTGTTTTAGGTTAATGTTTTTATCTAGGTTTTTAGGGTTTCAGGCTTTGGAACTTTTCGATTATGGGTTTTAGGGTTTTATAAGTTTAGGATTTAGGGCTTAGGGTTTTTTGTGTTTTTTAGGATTTAGCATATAGGATTAAGGGTTTTATAGGGTTTAGAGCTTAGAGTTTTTTAGGTTTAGTGGTGTTTGGGTTATTTAGGGTTATTAAGGGTTAAGTGTTTCTTAGGGATTTTTAGGGCTTAGGGTTTTTTTTTAGGTTTAGTGTTTTGGATTTAGGGTTTTATTTAGGTTTTTAGGGTTTAGGGATTTGAGTTTTTTAGGTTTAGCGCTTTCGGATTTTATAGGTTTCGGGTTTAAGGCTTATGTTTTTTTTTTTTTAGGGTTTAACATATACGATTTAGAGCTTATAGCTTTTTAGGTTTTGGAGTTTTTGTGTTTTTTAGCGGATTTAAGGGTTAAGTGTTTCTTAGGATTTTTTTGGGTTTAGGGCTTATGGTGCTTTTGTGTTTTTGAGATTTGGGGTTTATGGATTTTTAGGATTTAGGGGTTATATCTTAGGGTTTTGTAGGTGTTTTTTTTTTTATATATAGTTTTTAGGGTTTATAGGATTTATGTTTTCTTATGATTTAGGGTTTCTTAGTGTTTTAGGTTTAGGATTTAGGGTTTAGGGTTTAGGACTTGGGATTTTTTTTAGTGTTAAGGCTTTTATCTCTATTTTTAGCACTTAGGGCTTTGAATTTTTTAGGTTAAAGTTTTTTAGGGTTCTATATGTTTAGGGTTTAGGGATAAGGGTTTTTTTTTTGTGTTTTTTAGGGTTTAAAATATACGATTTAGGGCTTTATAGGGTTTAGAGCTTAAATTATTTTTAGGTTTAGGTGTTTCTGGGGGTTTTTTTTTTTTTTTTTTAATGTTTTTAAGGGTTAAGTGTTTCTTAGTGTTTTTTTAGGGTTTAGGATTTAAGGTTAAGGGCTTAGGGGTTTTTTTTTTTTTTGTCTTTTTTAGGTTTATGTTTTATAGATTTTTAGGATTTAGGGTTTAGAGCTTAGGGTTTTGAAGGGTTTGTAAAAGTTTGTAGGGTTTATCGGATTTAGGGTTTCTTAAGGTTTAGTGTTTAGGGTTTTAGGTTTAGTGTTTAGGGTTTTAGGTTAGGGTGTAGGGTTTAGGCCTTGGGGGATTTTTAGGTTTAGGGTTAAGGTTAGGGTTTAGGGTTTTGGGCTTAAGATTTTTTTAGGTTTAGGGTTTTAGGTTAAGAGTTTTATCTAGATTTATGGCTTAGATATTAAGGTTTTGAAGGGGTTTTAAATGGGTTTTAGGGTTTATTGGATTTAGGGTTACTTAAGGTTTAGGTTTTAGAGTTTCTTAAGGTTTTATGTCTAGTATTTTTAGGGTTACTTAACGTTTAGGTTTTAGAGTTTCCTAAGGTTTTAGGTCTAGTATTTGGGTTTTAGGTTAGTGTGTAAGGTTTAGGCCTTAGGGGATTTTTATGTTTAAGGTTTAAGATTAGGGTTTAGGGTTTTTAATTTTTAGGTTTAAGGTTTTATTTTAAGGGTTTTATCTAGGGTTTTAGCGTTTAGGGCTTTGGGTTTATTAGGTTAGGGTTTTTTAGGGTTATATATGTTTAGGTTTTTTTTTTTTGTTTTAGGGTTTAGTGTATATGATTTAGGGCTTTATAGGCTTTTGAGGTTTGTGTTTTATACATTTAGGGGTTTTTAGTTTTTTTAGGGTCTTTAAAAGTTAGTGTTTCTTAAGGTTTTTAGGGTTTATGGTTTAGAGCTTAGGGTTTCGTAGGGGTTTTAAATGGTTTTTAGGTTTTATTTTAGGGTTTATAGGATTTAGGTTTTATTAAGGCTTAGAGTTTGGGGTTTCTTAAGCTTTTAGGATTAGGATTTAGAGTTTTAGGTTAGGGTTTTGGGATTTTTTAGGTTTAGGGTTTAAAGTTAAGGGTTTGATCTAGGTTTTAAGGGTTTAGGGCTTTGGGTATTTTCGATTAAGTTATTTTAGGTTTTTATAGGTTTTGGTTTAGGGCTTAGGTTTTTTTTGTGTTTTTTAGGGTTTAGCATATACTATTTAAGGTTTTATAGGGTTTAGAGCTTAGTGTATTTTAGGTGTAGGGTTTTTTATGGTTTTTAAGGGTAAAGTGTTTTTAGGGTTTTCTAGGGTTTAGGGCTTAGGTTTTTTTTTTTTTTTTTTGTGTTTTTAAGGTTTAAGGTTTTTGGATTTTTTGGATTTAGGGTTTAAAATTTAAGGTTTTTGTAAGGGGTTTTAATTGGTTTTTTTATGGTTTATATTAGGGTTTATAGGATTAAGGGTGGTTTCTTAAGGTTTGGGGTTAAGGGTTTCTTAGGATTTTAGATTTAGTATTTAGGCTTTTAGGTTAGGGTTTAGGGTTTAAGGCTTAGGTTTTTTTTTTTATGGGGTTTTAGGTTAAGGGCTTTATATAGGTTTTTATGGTTTAGGGTCTTTGGGTTTCTTAGGTTAAATTTTTTAGGGTTTTATAGGTTTATGGTTTAGGGCTTAGGTTTTATTTTTTTGTGCTTTTAGGGTTTAGCATATATGAATTAGGTCTTTATAGGTTTTAGATTTTAGAATGTTTTAGGATTAGGGGTTTTTGAGTTTTTAGGTTTTTTAAGGGTTAAGTGTTTCATAGGGTTTTTTTAGGGTTTATGGTTTAGAGCCTAGGGTTTGTAGGGGTTTCAAATAGTTTTTAGAGTTTATTTTAGAGTTTATAGGTATAAGGGTTTCTTGAGATTTAGGGTTTAGGGTTTAAGGCTTAGGGTTTTATTAAAAAAAATTTAGGGTTTTAGGTTACGGGCTTTATATAGGTTTTTATGGTTTAGGGTCTTTAGGTTTCTTAGATTAAATTTTTTAGGGTTTTATAGGTTTATGGTTTAGGGATTAGGTTTTATTTTTTTGTGTTTTTAGGGTTTAGCATATATGAATTAGGTCTTATAGGTTTTAGAGCTTAGAATTTTTTAGGATTAGGGATTTTTGAGTTTTTGGGGGTTTTAAGGGTTAAGTGTTTCATAGGTTTTTTTAGGGTTTATGGTTTAGAGCTTAAGGTTTTGTAGGGGTTTCAAATGGTTTTTAGGGTTTATTTTAGAGTTTATAGGTATAAGGGTTTCTTGAGGTTTAGGGTTTAAGGCTTCTTATGGTTTTGGGTTTAGGACTTAGAATTTTAGGTTGGGGTTTAGGATTTAGGGCTTATGGTTTTTTTAGGTTTTAGGTTTTTGATTAAGGGTTTTATCTAGGATTTTATGGTTTAGGGCTTTGGGTTCTTTAGGTTAATGGTTTTAGGGTTTTATAGGTTTAGGGTTTAGGGCTTAGGGGTTAGGGCTTTTTCTGTGTTTTTTAGTGTTTAGCATATATGAATTAGGGCTTTATAATATTTAGAGCTTATATTTTTTTTTGGCTTAGGGGTTTTTGGGTTTTTAAAGGTTTTTTAAGGTTTAAGTGTTTCTTACGGCTTTTTAAGGTTTAGGGTTTACATATTTTAAGAATTTAGGAGTTAGAGCTTAGTGTTTTGTAGGGGTTTAAAATTGTTTTTTGGGTTTCAAGGATTTATGGTTTCTTAAGGTTTAGGGTTTTAGGTTAAGAGTTTAATATAGGTTTTTAGGGTTTAGGCCTTTGGGTTTATTCTGTTAAGGTTTTTAAGGATGTTATAGGTTTAAGTTTTTTTTTTGTGTGTTTTTTAGGGTTTAGCTTTTACGGTTTACGGCTTTATAGGATTTTTGGGGTTTTTGGGTTTCTTAAGGCTTTTAAGGGTTAAGTGTTTCTTAGGGTTTTTAGGGTTTAAGTTTTAGGGGTTAGGTATTTTTTTTTTGTGTTTGTTTTTTAGGTTTAGGGTCTACAAATTTTTAGGATTTAGGGTTTAGAGCTTAGAGTTTTTGGGGGTTTTAAATTGTTTTAATGGTTTATTTTAGGGTTTATATGATTTAGGGTTTTGGGTTTGGGTTTAGGGTTTTATTTAGGTTTTTAGGGTTTAGGGCTGTGGGTTTTCTGGGTTAATGTTTTTCAGGGTTGTATAGGTTTTAGGTTTTTGGTTGGGTTTTTTGTGTTTTTTAGAGTTTAACATATACTATTTAGGGCTTTATAGGGTTTAGAGGTTTGAGTTTCTTAAGTTTAGTGGTTTTGTATTTTTAGTGTTCTCAAGGGTTAAGTGTTTCTTAGTGTTTTTTAGGGTTTAGTATTTTTTGTGTTTTGTAGGTTTAGGGTTTATGAATTTTTAGGATTTAGGATTTAAAGCTTAGGTTTCTGTAGGAGTTTTAATTAGGTTTTTAGGCTTTATTTTAGGGTTTATAGGATTTAGGGTTTCTAAAGGTTTAAGATTAGGTTTAGGATTTAGGGTTTTATGTTAGGGTTTAGGGTTTAGGGCTTTGGGTCTTTTTAGGTTTAGGGTCTTACGGTTTTTTATAGGTTTTCAGGGTGTGGGGGTTTGGGGTTTTTAGCTTAAAGGTTTTTTATAGTTTTATAGGCTTAGGGTTTAGGGTTTAGGATATTTTTTTTGTGTGTTTTTTAGGGTTTAACATATAGAATTTAGGTCTTTATAGGGTTTAGAGCTTAGAGTTTTTTAGGTTTAGGGGTTTTTGAGGTTTTTAAGGATTATGTATTTCTTAGGGTTTAAGGCTTACAGTTTTTTGTGCTTTTTAGTTTTAGGGTTTACGAATTTTTAGGATTTAGGGTTTAGAGCTTACGATTTTTTAGTAGTTTTATATGGTTTTTAGGGTTAATTTTAGGGTTTATAGGATTTTGGATTTCTTAAGGTTTAGGGATTTTTTAGGTTAAGGGTTTTTAGGGTTTAGGACTTTGCATTTTTTAGGTTATGGGTTTTTAGGGTTTTATAGGTTTAATGTTGAGGGCTTAGGGTTTTTTTTGTGTGTTTTTTAGGTTTAGAATGTATGATTTAGGGCTTTATAGGGTTTAGAGCTTAGAGTTTTTATAGGCTTAGGGGTTTTGGGTTAATTAAGGTTTTTAAGGGTTAAGTGTTTCTTAGGGTTTTCTAGGATTTAGGGTTAAGGGATATTTTTTTTGTGTGTTTTAGGTTTAATATTTACGGATTTTTTAGGATTTAGGGTTGAGAGCTTAGGGTTTTGTTTGAGTTTTAAATGCTTTTTAGCGTTTATACGATTTAGGATTTCTTAAGGCTTATGTTTTAGGGTTTCTTAGGGTTTTAGGTTTAGAATTTGAGGGTTTAGGTTAGGGTTTAGGGTTTTGGACTTAGTGTTTTTTTAGGTTTAGGGTTTTGGGTTAAGAGTTTTATCTAGGGTTTTTATGGTTTAGGGCTTTGGGTTTTTAGGTTAAGGGTTTTTTTAGAGTTTTATTGGTTTATGGTTTACGACTTAGGGTTTTTTGTGTTTTTTAGGGTATAGCATATAGGGCTTGATAGTGTTTAAAGATTAGAGCTTTTTAGGTTTAGGGATTTTTCCTTTTTTTAGTGCTTTTAAAGGTTAAGTGTTCTAAGGGTGTCTGGTTTTGAGCTTAGGGTTTTGTGGGGGTTTTAAATGGGTTTTTAGGGTTTATAGGATTTAGGGTTTCTTAAGGTTTAGGGTTTAGAGTTTCCTTATGGTTTAGGGTTTAGGGTTCTTTTAGGTTTAGGGTTTTAGGTTAAGGGTTTTGTTTAGGTTTTTAGAGTTTAGGGATTTGGGTTTTGTAGGAATTTTAAATGGGTTTTTAGGGTTTATTTTAGAGTTTTTTACGATTTAGGGTTTTTTAAGGTTTAGGGTTTACAGTTTCTTAAGGTTTTGGGTTAAGGATTTAGAGTTTTAGGTTAGGGTTTAGTGCTTGGGGTTTTTTTAGGATTTTATAGGCTTAGGGTTTAGGGCTATGGGTTTTTTGTGTATTTTTAGGGTTTAGCATATACTATTTAGGGGTTTATAATGTTGGCTTTAGTGCTTAGAATTTTTTTAGGTTGAGGGGTTTTTTGGTTTTCTCAAGGTGTTTTTAGGGTTAGGGATTTTTTTTTCGTTTTTTACATTTAGGTTTTATAGAGTTTTGGGATTTAGGGTATAGAACATAGGGTTTTTAGGGGCTTTAAATGGTTTTTAGGGTTTTTTTAGGTTTTAGGTTGGGGATTTAGGGTTTCAGGTTAGCGTTTAGGGTTTAGCGCTTAGTTTTTTTTTTTTAGTTTAGGGTTTTAGGTTAAGGGTTTTATCTAGGTTTTCAGGGGTTTGGGCTTTGGATTTTTTAGGTTAAGGTTTTTTATGGTTTTATAGACTTGGGGGTTTTTTGGTGTGTGTGTTTTTTAGGGTTTAATATACACAATTTAGGGCTTTATAGGGTTTAGAGCTTAGATTTTTTTAGGTTTAGGGTTTTTTGAGACTTTTAAGGGTTAAGTGTTTCTTAGGGTTTAAGGCTTATGATTTTTTGTATTCTTTAGGTTTAGGATTTACGAATTTTTAGTATTTAGGGTTTTTTAGGAGTTTATTTGAATTTTAGGGTTTATTTTAGAGTTTATAGGATTTAGAGGTTCTTACGATTTCTGGTTTCTTAGGGTTTTAGGTTTTTTTTTTTTTTTTATTTTTATTTTAACGACCCTTGGAGGGGTCAGGGGATTAGCAACACCCCCAGGCCTTAGCATATATAAATAAAAACAAATACACAGAGGGGAACATAAACCTTACCTCCACCATTGAAGGAGTCAGAATTGGTAGCCTACTAGTTAAACTAGTTGGTTCTCCAACACTTTCTCCAAGAAAAGGAAAGGACCCTATTGTCTAAGCACCTATATGAGAGTACTACTCTCGATACATAGATTCTAGGAAAGCGTAAATGAGGGAGACTCTCCCTTTACAAATTAGGAAAAGAAATTCTATCCTAACGAAAGAAGAGACTCTAAAGGAAGACAAGAGATCTTCAGAAGAATACCTGAAGGAATTTAGTTCCTTCCTAGGTATTCTTATCAATGATTATTCATGGAGGCTTTTTAATTCTTTTGATTTTTCATCTTCTGAAACTAGCCATACCTGCCAGGTCTTGTCTGAAGAATGCTGCTGCAATTTTGGGGAGTTGTTGGATGTTAGAGAATACCTGCAAGTTGGTGATTTGATGACTGTGCTTGGCCAGTGAATTCGCTACATAATTAGCTTCTCTAAGGGTATGAATACATTTGACCTGGTCGAGTTTATTGACTGTGTGTTGCAGCTTCTGCATTTGGTCAGCAAGATTCCAGGGAGCTGCTTTGTTGTTCTTAAACCAGTCTACCAGCGCCTGTGAATCAACTTCTAAAATCACATTCTTGTATCTCAGATTTGCACACCAGGATAAACCCAAAATGGCTGCCTCAACCTCAGCTTGGTTATTGGTTCCTTCTCCCAGAGGAGTTGAAAATGCAAGGATCAGTTCTCCGTTTGGATTTCTGATAATACCACCAGCTCCAATGCTGCCTAGATTGCATAATGCACTCCTATCAGTGTTAATTTTAACCCATTTATCAGGGGGTTTGATCCATTGCACCCTAGTAACCTTGGTATCATGAGTGCAACTCTCAATGAGTTTGCATAGTTTCCACCATTCCAAAGGCCAGTTGATGTACTGGAAGGTTGTTTGCAGGAGCTTAAAGGCATCTAACATAACTAGATATCGGACTCTTGCATTGCTAGATTGTTTACCTCCATATTTTTTTGCACACCTATTCTTCCAAAGATTCCAACAAATAAAGATAGGAACCGATTGAAGAATAAGTTAGTGTGCCTCATTGTTGTGGTTGGTATTCCACCACCTCATGATAGTATTTCTAAGTGGCAACGGATCGGTTTGGATACCAAGTGGTATAGCAAAATACCTCCATATATTCCTGGCAAAGGGGACTGGGTTAAAGGTATGTTCAATAGTGTCCAGCCCAGGAGAGTAACAGCAGTAGCATCTGCTAGGTCCAACCCCAAAATTGGCCAGCTTTTCATTAGTGGGAAGTTTGCCTCTAATTGTTCTCCAGAGAAGGAAAGAACATTTAAAAGGAATACTTTTATGCCAAGTGTAGGAGTTGAATTTAGTTTTCTCCCTTGCTTCTCTGATAATATTCCAAGCAGGGGAAACCGAAAATATGCCATTTAAGTTGGGAGTCCACACTGCCTGATCCTGCTGTCCTTGCTGCAGTTGTATCTGAAATGAAAGGATTTTATGAACCTGCTCAAGAGGAGCTAACTGGCTCACTTTTCTAATGTTCCATTGTCCCTCTTCAATAAAATCAATCACCTTGTCTCTGTTAAATATGTTACTATTTATAGTGAATTGAGCTAGAGGATCAACTCCCAGCCAGTTATCCCACCAAAATGAGCTGGAGCCACTTCTGATTTTCCACAGGATATGATTCTCCACAGTCTGCTTGTTCTTCATCATCAACCTCCAGGCTTGGGAGTCTCCAGTATCCCACTTTTTACTTATAGGGTTAGACCTTTGGCAATATTTAGCTTTAAGGAATTCACCCCATAAGGTTTGCTTAGTTCTAAACACCCCACCATTGTTTGAATTGGAAGGCTTGGCACACATCTTTCATGAGTTTAAGTCCAATACCTCCTTCTTCACATGGAAAGCTTAAATTTTTCCAGGATGACCAGTGATATTTCCTCTTGTCATTCCTCCATCCCCAGAAGAAGTCAGCCATAATCTGTTGGATCTGCATAATAATAGTAGAAGGAGGAGTAGTTGCTGAGAGGATGTGAATTGGAAGAGATTGTAAAACATACTTGACCAATGTAGCCTTCCCTCCATAGCTTAACATTTTAGACTGCCAACTTGTGATTTTGTTCACCACCTTATTGATAATATCCGAGAAGTAAATATTCTTTGATCTCCCAAAGAATAATGGGCATCCAAGGTAAGAGATAGGAGTTTCTTTCTGCTGGAAACCAGTGTGTTTCCTGATTCTGTCACAGGTAGTTTTGAAAGCATTAGAGTGAAGGAAGAAGTGACTTTTGTTTTTGTTGATGAGCTGGCCAGAGACCCTTTCATAAGTAGCCAAAGTGTGCATGATGAGTTTAAGGGACTGCCTCCTCCCAGATGTAAATATGATAATGTCATCAGCAAAGCCAAGATGGTTGATTTGAGGACCCCTTTCCTCCATATAGAATCCATGGTATTGAGGGTTCTAATTCAGCTGGTTCAAGGATCTGGATAGCATCTCAGCACCTAAAATAAATAGGGCTGGGGACAAAGGATCCCCCTGTTTAAGGCCTCTAGTGGAATGAAAAAAGCCATGTCTTTTGCCATTAATGATAATAGAATACCAATTGTTTGCCATAATTCTCCAAATCATATCAATCAGTATTTCATCAAACCCCATCTTCCTGAGAATAATACAAATATAGGACCACGAAACTCTGTCATAAACCTTTTCCATATCAAGCTTAATCACAACATTACTTCCAATGGCAGGTCTCTTGATCTGGTGTATGATTTCTTGAGCAAGCATAATGTTTTCAGTGATACTTCTTCCCTTCACAAACCTTGATTGATTAGGAGAGATCAGGTTTGGAAGAATAATGGTCAATCTGAGGCTTAGAATTTTAGAAATGATCTTGTTGGTGAAATTACTCAGGCTGATAGGTCTGAACTCAGACAGCTTGTTGGGATGTTGCACTTTAGGTAAAAGAACAAGGCAAGCATGGGAGATATACTTGGGGATCATCTGGCCATTGAAGAAAGCATGAATAACTGCCAGCAGGTCTTTCTTGATAATCTCCCAACATTTCTGAAAAAAATAACCATTCATTCCATCAGGTCCAGCAGTAGAGTTGGGGTTCATAGAATAAACTGCCTCCTTAAGTTCCTCCATAGAAAGTAAAGCCTTCATTCTGTCATTTTGATCCTTATTAACAAGTCTAGGGATGCATTTCATGGACTTTTCATCAATCAGCTTCTCCTCTCCTGTGAAGATGTCTTGAAAATATTCACAAGCAGCCTGTGCAATGTGCTCATCACCTTGTATCCATTCATCCTCATCCTTGAGGATTTTGTGAATGAATAACCTCCTCCTTCTGCCCTTTATCAAAGCATGAAAGTACTTAGAGTTTGCATCTCCTTCCTTGAACCAATGTAGCTAGGATTTTTGTTTAAGAATAGAATCTTCAAGTTTCATAAATTTGATGTACTCTGCATTGACACCATGAAGTTCTGCTCTGTGTTCCTCTATGTTGTTGTGGATAAGCCTTTCTTCTGACTTCCTTGCTTTCTCTTCAAATTCCTTGACCTTAGCATAAATATCCCCAAACTGCTGTTTAGACCAGACACTGAGGGTAGAGGAGAGTCTCTTCAATTTCTGGTGGAATACCCACATAGGATTTCCTTTTACAGGTCTGTCCCAACATTTGGCAACAGTCACTGCAAAGGAGGGTTGCTCAACCCAGCAATTTAAGAAATTGAAATATTTAATATGGTCTTCAGGTCTGGCATTAACTTCCATTAGCAGTGGGCAGTGATCAGATCCCACAGAAAGAAGGTGAGTAATATTAGTGTGAGGCATGTCTTGTAACCATCTATCATTAACCATAGCTCTGTCCAGCCTTTTCCAAATTCTGGAGTGAATGCCTCTTTGATTAGACCAGGTAAATTTAGGACCATTAAATCCCAAGTCCATGAGCCCACAAGCTTCAATCACACCAATAAATTCCAGGCTTTTCTTCATGGTGTAAGGACAACCTCCCATCTTTTCAGCTGTATCAGTAATCACATTAAAGTCTCCAACAGTACACCAGGGGATGGAGTCTCTAGTGTCAGCAAGGTTCAGAAGTCTATCCCAAAGAGGTCTCCTAAGATACTCTTTGCATTTGGCATAAACAATAGTCTTTAAATAAGTCATAGGAGCCTCAATGTGGTTGATTTCACAAGTAATCTGTTGCTCATCAGCTTCAAGTACAGTACAAGTAATATCATTAATCCAGAACAACCAAATCTTCCCATTAATATTACTGACTGCATGATCCATGGAAAGCATACTTTTAAAGGTATTCAGTTGGGCAGAGTCTGAGAAAGGTTCAAGAATAGCAATCATAGACACTTGATAAATGATTTTGAGATTTCTGAGTCTTTCGATAACCCCTTGGGTATTAATACCCCTAGCATTCCATATGATTGTACTAATCATTGAGATGATTTGGAGGCAAAGAGTCTTGTGTTTGGTCTTCCTGCAGTCACAGGAATATGGGTGGGATTTTTCCTGAGAGGGAGTTTTCCCAGGTGCAAACCTCTGGGTGATAATCCTTGATTGTTGGTAATCTGTTGCAGATCCTTTTCCAGTTCAATTTCATTGCTGGGACTGAATGCTTTGATCAAGAGATCACTGGTTTCATCATCATCATCTTGGATAGTGTCAGGGGGTTGTTCCTCCTCTAATTCCTCTTTTGAAACTTCCACATCATACTCATCTCTAACTGTTCTGTTAATCAGATCAGGAGGTTTTCCAAGAGTAGGATTAGGAGTGCTAAATTGAGCCTTCAGGGGAATAACATCCATTACATGGTCCACCATGATGAACTGATTGCAGACGTTATTTCCAGCCTGCGTACCCTCTACCTGAGTCTGATCCTGTTGTTGTTGTTCTGCCTTCTTTTTCTTAATAGCATCTCTCTTTTTTTTGCTAGGTTTGTTCTTGCTCTTAGGTGTATCAGCTTGTTTACTGGAGCTTGATTTGTTTCCCATATCCTTTGCCATAGAACCTTTAGGTTGATCATTCTCCAATCTATTAGATTGAACCTGATGAGGTCCCTCCTGAGGGGTCTGATGTTGCAGCATTTTTCTTCCAGTGGTAGCAGGAGTTTGTTTGTCATTTCTGAGGTCCCCCCAAACTGGTTCCCCTTCCTGCAAGTTAGAGGTTTTCTCCTGTCTTTCCTTCCTCCCTCCAACAGCTTCCTCAGCAACAGAAAAAGGGGGACTAACAAGGGAATGATTCACAGAATACTGATGATCAACATCATCAGCAATTATAGGGGATGGGGGTGTAAGAATCTGATCACCAGATTCTTCAACATCAATCACAGGAGTTTTAGATTTCATACCTGTTCCCAGGGGAAGCTTATGGTCCTGAGATGTTTTTTCTTGCCGTACCTGTACCTGGGAGTTTTGGCTCTTCCCTTGCTCTTGATTTTGTTGGTTGCTTTTATTTTTTCTTTTTATTTGAGTTTGCCATTGTTCCTCCTTGTGTGTTGTACTATCTTCAGTTGGTTTCTGCACCTTAGTTTGCCTATTTGATTGTGTTTTAGCAGTGCTTATGTCATTTTGTTGAGTCTCCTTAGAATTTTGATCCGTCTGTTTTCCTTGTCCTCTCTTGTTGGCCTCCATGTCCTTTCTTCTTTTTATTTCATCATCCCTTTCTTTCATAGGGCATTCTCCAAGAGAATGACCTTGATGTTTGCAGTAAAGGTAGTAGAGAGGGACATCTTCAAATTCTATTAATTTCCACTTACCTATAGTTGGATCCTTCTCAGAAAATCCCAACCAGACATGCTGGGGTCTGTTTTTAGTAATATCGATTTGAACTCTCACTTTTGCCACACTACCCCTAGTTTTTTGCATAGTTGCCGAGTCGAGATAAAGAGCTTTACCAATAGGAGACAACAAGGGGGTAAAGATGTCCATATAATAGCAGTGCCATGGCAGTTTAGGCAATGTAACCCAAATGGGAACAATTGGAGTTTCCTCAGCTGGTTTAAAAGTTGGAGTCCATACCTGTAACTTCATAGGCTGGCCAGCAATATACATTTTTTTTTTAGTCCAAACAGCAATGTGATCAGCTTCATTATCCAAATCAATGTAGATGTGCCTTGAGTTGAAGTGTGCGATTTTAACACCACCAGAAAGTTGTGTCTGCGCAATGAAACTCTTCCTTATGATTTCCATTTTGGGCATAGCATTGGTGAATTTCCCCACTAAAGTGAACTTGCATCGACCAGACATTTTCTGCATAAAATCATCCTCGTGAAAGGTGATGGAAGGGTATCCTTGCCTAGTGGATATGATTGGGGGAAGGATATCCATGGGGGTAGCATTTTTCGTTTGGTTAGCTTTAAGTCTATTGGCTAAGGTCTGAGTTACTGTGGGAGGGGAATGATCAGGAATTTGGAGAGTGGTATTTTTAGTGGCAGAGTTGTTCCTAGAATACATGTTTTGGTTCTGTTTGGGACTATTAGGATTGTTTCTTTGCTGGCTGGGTCGATAAGGATCAAAGTTGGACGAGATCTTGATGGGAGGGGGAACCACAGTGTCCATATTAAGCCCCTTAGCAGCAGCCTTCTCAGTCAGTTCACATATCTCGTTCACAGCAGCCTGCATACTACAGTGACCTTTCTCTTGCTCATTTTTATTGTTAAATGGATTATTGTATAACAAATGCTTGTGATCATTATTCTCCGAAGCAAAATTAACAGACTTACCTGTCTTTTCCATGCTGCAAATGTTATTGGCTTCATTGGTGTTAGTTTTTTCCTTCACTATCCAGATTGCCTTTTCCCTTTTGTCTTGTTGTTTCTCGCTCAGCTCTCTCGTATAAACATTAGCATTTGTGTGTTGTGCTACCTGAGTATGCTGCTGTGTTGTGCCCTGATTCCCTTGAAGTTTTCCTTGTGAGTTTGTCTCTTTTGTTCCTTTCATGATCTGCTGATACTGCTCTTGTGACACTGATTCATTTTTGCGAGTTGGAGTGTATTCCTTATTGTTATTGACATCAAAATTTGATGCCTTTGTGCCAGTAATAGATTCTAATGCCTCCCCCATGCGTTGTTCAGCATCCTTAGTTGCGGCTTGATCCTACAGATTAGGGGAATAGCAAACATTAGTGTAATATTGTTGTATTAAGGATTTTGGTACCCTAGAATTCTTATTCTCATCGCGAGGGGACGTCTGATACAGTTGTTCATCAGCATTGTTGACCGAAGTTCCGGTGGCTTTATCAGTTCGTGTGTCACCGGAGTTTTCACTATCAAAATCTTTCAAATTTGTGATGGGAGGATCTCCTTGACCTGGGGAAGATTCCCCATTGGTTGAACCATCATTTATCACATCGGAAGATGCTCGAAAATGAGGGCACACCGACAGCGATTCCTGGGCGATTTCTCGATAATGCGAGTTCTTGGATTTTTCAATTTGGATGATAGAATCGTTTGATTTTTGGCTTGCCGATAGATCTTTAAATGTAGATTCTTGCTTGTCAGCTGGATTAACACGAATCATCCCCGATTGTTCCAGGGAAATGATTTTCCGAGCCCAGTCTAACTCTCTCTCTAAAATCGTGACATGGATCGAGGAGTTAGCTGATGATTCAGGTGAAACGTCCAACTGTGGTCTGTAGACGCTGGAGTTCCGCACCTGATGAACTTGGTCCGACGGCCGGAGACCACTTCCCGGCGGCTCAATGGCCATTCTGGCAGCAGCTATTCTCTTTGCCTGTGAGAGCAAATTTTAGAGCATTGTTTTTAGAGAGAGAAAAAAATTGAGAAAATAGGGTTTTAGGGTTTTAGGTTAGGGTTCAGGGTTTAGGGCTTAGGGTTTTTTTAGGCTTAGGGTTTTAGGTTAAGGGTTTTATTTAGGTTTTTATGGTTTAGGGATTTCAGTTTTTTAGGGTTTTTTCTGTTTAGAGTTTAGTACTTAGGGTATTTTTGAGTTTTTTAGGGTTTAGTGGGTTGTTGGGTTTTTATGGGTTTTATGGGGTTTTAAGGGTTAAGTAGGATTTTTTAGGGTTTAGGGTTTTGGGCTTAGTGTTTTTTTTTTTTTTTTTTGTGTTTTGTCAATTCAGGGTTTATAATTTTTTAGGATTTTGGGTTAGAGCTTAGGGTTTTTACAAGTTTTTAATGGCTTTTAGGGTTTGTTTTAGGATCTATAGGTGTTAGGGTTTCTTAAGGTTTAGTGTTTAGGGTTTCATAGGTCTTTAGGTTTAGGAGTTTGAGTTTTAGGTTAGGGTTTAGGATTTCTTTAGGTTTAGGGCTTTAGGTTAAGAGCTTTATCTAGGTTTTTAGGGTTTAGGGATTTGGGTTTTTTGGGTCAAGGTTTTTTAGGGTTTTATAGTTTTAAAGTTTTCGGATTAGGTTTTTTTTTTTTTTTTTTTTTTTGTATTTTTTAGGTTTAGTATTTACCATTTAGGGCTTTATAGAGTTTAGAGCTTAGACTTTTTGAGGTTAGGGGTTTTGGGTTTTTAAGCGTTAAGTGTTTCTTAGGGTTTTTTTAGGATTTAGGTTTTAGGGCTTTGGATATTTTGTGCTTTTGAGGTTTAGGTTTTATGGATTTTTAGGATTTAGGGTTTAGATTTTTGGGTTTTGTAGGGATTTTAAATGGTTGTTAGGGTTTATTTTAGGGTTTATAGTGTTTTGGGTTTCTTAATGTTTAGGGTTTTAGGTTTAGGAATTATGGTTTTAGGTTAGGGTTTAGAGTTTAAGGATTAGGAATTTTTTAGGTTTAGGGTTTTGGGTTAAGGGTTTTATCAAGGTTTTTAGGGTTTTGTTCTTTGGGTATTTTAGGTTAAGGGTTTTTAGCATTTTATAGGTTTAGTTTTTTTTTTTTTTGTGTTTTTTCGGGTTTCGTATATACAATTTAAGGGTTTAGAGCTTAGAGTGTTTTTTAGGTTTAAAGGTTTTTGTATTTTAAGGGGTTTTAAGGGTAGTGTTTCTTAGGGTGTTTTAGGGTTGAGGGCTTAGCTTCTTCTTTTTTTTTTGTGTTTTTTAGGTTTAGGGTTTACGAATTTTTAGGACTTATGGTTTAGAACCTAGGGTTTTGTAGGGATTTTAAATGGGTTTTAAAGTTTATTTTAGGGTTTATATGATTTAGGAAACGCTCCTTAGAGTTTAGTGTGTCTTACGATTTTAGGTTTAGGATTTTCGGTTTTAGGTTAGGGTTTAGGGCTGAGGGTTAAGGATTTTATCAAGGTTTTTAGAGTTTAAGGATTTTGGTTTTTTAGGCTACTGTTTTTTAGGGCTTATAGTTTTAGGATTTACGACTTAGGTTTTTTTTTTTTTGTGATTTTAGGGTTTAGCATGTACGATTTAGCGTTTTATAGGATTTAGAGGTTTGAATTTTTTTAGGTTTAGGGGATTTCTGCCTTTTTAGGGTTTTTAAGGGCTAAGTGTTCCTTAGGGTTTTCTAGGGTTTAGGGCTTTTTTTTTTTGTCTTTTTTATGTTTAAGGTTTACGGATTTTTAGGATTTTGTGTTTAGAGTTTAGGGTTTTGTAGGAGTTTTAAACGCTTTTTAGGCTTTATATTCAAATTGATAGGATTTAGGGTTTCTTAAGGTTTAGGGTTTTGGGTTTCTTAGGGTTTTAGATTTAGGATTTTGGGTTTTAGGTTAGAGATTAGTGTTTAAGGCTTAGGGTTTTTTAGGTAGGATTTTAGGTTAAGGGTTTTATTTAGGTTTTTAGGGTTAGGGCTTTGGGTTTTTCAAGTTAAGGGTTTTTAGGATTTTGTATGTTTATGGTTTAGGGCCTAGGTTTATTTTTGTGTTTTTTAGGGTTTAGCATATAAGATTCTAGGCTTGATAAGTCTTAGGGCTTAGAATTTTTGAGGTTTAGGGGTTTTTGGTTGAGAGTTGGGGATTTTTAGGGGTTTCAAATTGTTTTAAGGGTTTATATTTGGGTTTATAGGATTTAAGTTTTCTTAAGGTTTTGAATTTAGGGTTTCTTAGGGTTTTAGGTTCAGGATTTAGTGTTTTAGGTTAGGATTTAGGGTCTAGGGCTTAGGGTTTTTTTAGGCTTAGAAATTTACGATTAGGGTTTTATATAGGTTTTTAGGGTTTAGGGCTTTGGGTTTTTTTAGTTTAAGGTGTTTTAGGGTTTTATAGGTTAAAGGTTTAGGGCATAGGCTTTTTTTGTCTTTTTAGGGTTTAGCATATACGATTTAGGGCTTTATGGGGTTTTGATCTTAGAGTTTTTTAGGTTTAGAGGTTTTTGGATTTTTTAGGGTTTTTGGTTTAGAGCTTTGGGTTTTGTAGGGGTCTCAAATGGGTTTTAGGGTATATTTTATGGTTTATAGGATTTAGGGTTTCTTAAGATTTAGGGTTTAGGATTTCTTAGGGATTCAGGTTTAGGATTTAGAGTTTTAGGTTAGGGTTTAGGGTTTTACGTTAAGGGTTTTATTTAGATCATTAGGGTTTACGGCTTTGAGTTTTATAGGTTAATTTTTTTTATGATTTTACAGGTATAGGGTTTAGGGCTTAGTTTTTTTTTTTTTTTTTTTTTTTTTTGTGTTTTTAGGGTTTAACATATACAATTTAAGGCTTTATAGGGTTTAGAGCATAGAGTTTTTAGGTTTAGGGGTTTTTGGATTTTTTTTTAGGGTTTTTAAGGGTAAAAGGTTTACTAGGGTTTTGTAGGTTTATGGTTTAGGGCTTAGGGGCTTTTCTTTTTGTGTTTTTTAGGTTTAGAGTTTATGGATTTTTAGGATTTTGGATTAGAGCATAGGGGTTTTGTAGGGGTATTAAATGGTTTTTAGGGTTTATAGGATTTTGGGTTTCATAAGGTTTAGGGTTTATGGATTAAGGTTTAGGATTTAGGGTTTTAGGTTAGGGTTTAGAGTTTAGGACTTAGGGGTTTTATTAGGTTTAGTGTTTTGGTTGAGGGTTTTATCTAGGGTTTAGGGCTTAGCATTTTGTAGGTTAAGGTTTTTTGTGTGTTTTCATGGTTAAGCATATATGATTTAGGGCTTTATAGGGTTTAGAGCTTAGAGTTTTTTAGGTTTAGGGATTCACGAGGGGCGGGGGGGGGGGGGGGGCGGTTTAGGGTTTTAAAGGGTTAAGTGTTTCTTAGGGTTTTTAAGGGTTTAGGGTTTAAGGATTAGGATTTTTTGTGATTTTTATATATAGGATTTATGGCTTAGGATTTTTTTTAAGTGTATGGTTCTTGGTTATTTAGGTTTTTAGGGTACAGGGCTTTGGATTTTTTAGGTTAACGATTTTTAGGATTTTATAGGTTTATAGTTTAGGGCTTAGAGTTTTATAATGTTGTTTTTAGGGTTTAGGATATACGATTTAGGGCTTCATATGTTTTGAGCTTATAGTTTTTTATGTTTAGGGGGCTTTGTGTCTTTTAGAGTTTAGAATTTAGGGCTTAGTGTTCTTTTGTATTTTTTAGGTTTAGGGTTTATGGATTTTTAAGATTAAGGTTTTAGATCTTAGGGTTTTGTAGGCATTTTAAATGGTTTTTAGGGTTTATTTTATGGTTTATAGGATTAGGTTTTCATAAGGTTTAGGGTTTATGGATTCTTAGTGTTTTAGGTTTATGATCTAGTGTTTTAGGTTAGTCTTTATGAGTTAGGGCATACGGTATTTTAGGTTAAGGGTTTTATCTAGGTTTTTAGGGTTTAGGGATTTGGAATTTTTAGATTATGGTTTTTAGGGTTTTATAGGTTTAGGATTTAGGGCTTTGGGTTTTTTGTGTTTTTTAGGGTTTAGCATATAATATTTAGGGCATTGGGTTTAGAGCTTAGAGTTTTTTTTAGGTTTAGGGGGTTTTGGGTTGTTTAGGATTTTTTTTTTTTTTTTAGGATTTAGGGTTTCTTAAGGTATAGGGTTTAGGGTTTCGTACGGTTATTTAGGGTTATTAAGGGTTAAATGTTTCTAAGTATTTTTAGGGCTTATGCTTTAGGTCTTAATTTTTTTTTTTTTTTTTGGTTAAGGCATTTTTTTAGGTTTTTAGGGTTTTGGGTTTTGGGTTTTTTAGGTTAAGAATTTTTTAAAATTTTATAGGTTTATGGTTTAGGGCTTAGGTTTAGTTTTGTCTTTTTTATGGTGTAGCATATAAGATTCAGAGCTTGATAAGGCTTATAGCTTAGAGTTTTTTAGGTTTAGGGGTTTTTAGTTGAGAGATGGCGGTTTTAAGGAGTTTCAAATGGTTTTAAGGGTTTATATTTGGGTTTATAGGATTTAAGGTTTCTTAAGGTTTTGAATTTAGGGTTTCTTAGGGTTTTAGATTCAGGATTTAGTGTTTTAGGTTAGTATTTAGGATCTAAGGCTTAGGGTTTTTTTAGGCTTAGAATTTTAGGTTTAGGGTTTTATCTAGGTTTTTAGGATTTAGGTCTTCAAGTTTTTTAGTATAAGGTGTTTTAGGGTTTTATAGGTTTAAGGTTTAGGGTATAGGTTTTTTTTGGCTTTGTAGGGTCTAGCATATACAATTTAGGGCTTTATGGGGTTTAGAGCTTAGAGTTTTTTAGGTTTAGAGGTTTTTTTGTTTTTGGTTTAGAGCTTTGGGTTTTGTGAAGGTCTCGAATGGGTTTTAGGATTTATTTAATGGTTTATAGGATTTGGGGTTTCTTAAGATTTAGGTTTAGGGTTTCTTAGGGTTTTAGGTTTAGGATTTAGAGTTTTAGGTTAGGGTTTAGGGTTTTGCGTTAAGGGTTTTATTTAGATCATTAGGGTTTAGGGCTTTGTGTTATATAGATTAATGTTTTTTTACGATTTTATAGGTATAGGGTTTAGGGCTTAGGTTTTTTTATTTTGTGCTTTTAGGGTTTAACATATACAATTTAGGGCTTTATAGGGTTTAGAGCATAGAGTTTTTAGGTTTAGGGGTTTTTGGATTTTTTTTTAGGGTTTTTACGGGTTAAAGGTTTACTAGGATTTTGTAGGTTTATGGCTTAGGGCTTAGGGATTTTTTTTTGTGTTTTTTAGTTTTAGGGTTTACAAATTTTTAGGATATAGGATTTAGAGCATAGGGTTTTGTAGGGGTATTAAATGGTTTTTATGGTTTATAGGATTTAGGGTTTCATAAGGCTTTGGATTTATGGATTAAGGTTTAGGATTTAGGGTTTTATGTCAGGGTTTAGAGTTTAGGGCTTAGGGGTTTTTCTAGGTTAGCATTTTGGTTGAGGGTTTTATATAGGTTTTTAGGGTTTAGGGCTTAGAATTTTGTAGGTTAAGGTTTTTGAGGATTTTATATGTTTGGGATTTAGTGCTTAGGGTTTTTTTTGTGTGTTTTCATGGTTAAGAATATATGATTTAGGGCTTTATAGGGTTTAGAGCTTAGAGTTTTTTAGTTTCACGGATTTTGAGGAGGGGGGGCGGTTTATGGTTTTTAAGGATTTAGTGTTTCTTAGGGTTTTTAAGGGTTTAGGGTTTAAGGCTTTGGATTTTTTGTGTTTTTTATACTTAGGATTTACGGCTTAGTGTTTTTTTAGGTGTATGGTTTTAGGATAAGGGTTTTATTTAGGTTTTTAGGGTGTAGGGCTTTGGGTTTTTTAGGTTAAGGATTTTTAAGATTTTATAGGTTTAGGGTTTAGGGCTTAGAGATTTTTTATGTCCTTTTTAGTGTTTAGGATATACGATTTAGGGCTTCATAGGTTTCGAGCATAGAGTTTTTTAGGTTTAGGGGGCTTTGTGTCTTTTATTGTTTAGAATTTAGGGCTTAGTGTTCTTTTGTATTTTTTAGGTTTAGGCTTTTTGGATTTTTAAGATTTAGGTTTTAGATCTTAGGGTTCTGTAGGAGTTTCGAATTGTTTTTAGGGTTTATTTTAAGGTTTATAGGATTAGGGTTTTTGAAGGTTTAGGGTTTATGAATTCTTAGTGTTTTAGGTTTATGATTTAGGGTTTTAGGTTAGTGTTTATGATTTAGGGCATCCAGATTTTTATGTTTAGTATTTTAGGTTAAGGGTTAGGTTTTTAGGGTTTAGGGATTTGGAATTTTTAGATTACGGTTTTTAGGGTTTTATAGGTTTAGGATTTAGGGCTTTGGGTTTTTTGTGTTATTTAGGGTTTAGAACATACGATTTAGGGCATTATTGGGTTTAGAGCTTAGAGTTTTTTAGGTTTAGGGGTTTTGGGTTGTTTAGGGTTTTTTTTTTTTTTTTTTTTAGGATTTAGGGTTTCCTAAGGTGTAGATTTTAGGGTTTCGTAGGGTTATCATGTGTTAAACTTTTCTAAGGGTTTTTAGGGCTTATGTTTTAGGGCTTAGTGTTTTTTTAGGTTTAGAGTTTTAGATTGAGGCATTTATTTAGGTTTTTAGGGTTTAGGGCTTTGTGTTTTTTGGGTTATGGTTTTTTTTGGATCTTAAAGGTTTATGGTTTAGGGCTTTGGTTTATTATTGTATTTTTTAGGGTTTAGCATATAAGATTCAGGGATTGATAAGGCTTAGAGCTTAGAGTTTTTTAGGTTTAGGGGTTTTTGGTTGAGAGCTGGGGGTTTTAAGGGATTTCAAATGGTTTTAAGTGTTTATATTTGGGTTTATAGGATTTAAGTTTTCTTATTGTTTTCGATTTAAGGTTCAGGATTTAGTGTTTTAGGTTAGGATTTAGGTTCTAGGGCTTAGGGTTTTTTTAGGCTTAGAATTTTAGGTTTAGGGTTTCTTCTAGGTTTGTAGGGTTTAGGGCTTCGGGTTTTTTAGTTTAAGGTGTTTAAGAGTTTTATAGGTTTAAGGTTTAGGGCATAGGTTTTTTTTGTCTTTTTAGGGTTTAGCATATACGATTTAGGGCTTTATGGGGTTTAGAGCTTAGAGTTTTTTATGTTTAGAGGTTTTTGGGTCTTTTAGGGTTTTTATTTAGAGCTTTGGGTTTTATAGGGGTCTCAAATGGGTTTTAGGATTTATTTTATGGTTATAGGACTTAGGGTTTCTTAAGATTTCAGGTTTAGGGTTTCTTAGGGTTTTAGGTTTAGGATTTAGAGTTTTAGGTTAGGGTTTAGGGTTTTACGTTATGGGTTAGGACTTTGAATTTTATAGGTTAATGTTTTTCAGGATTTTATAGGTAAAGGGTTTAGGTCTTAGGTTTTTTCTTTTTTGTGTTTTTCGGGTTTACCATATACAATTTAGGGCTTTATAGGGTTTAGAGCATAGAGTTTTTAAGTTTAGGGGTTTTTGGATTCTTTAAGGGTTTTTAAGGGTTAAAAGTTTACTAGGATTTTGTAGGCTTATGGCTTAGGGCTTAGGGTTTTTTTTTTTTGAGTGTTTTTTAGGTTTAGGGTTTACAAATTTTTAGGATTTAGGATTTAGAGCATAGGGTTTTGTAGGGGTATTAAATGGTTTTTAGGGTTTATAGGATTTAGGGTTTCATAAGGCTTTGGATTTATGAATTAAGGTTTAGGATTTAGGGTTTTATGTCAGGGTTTAGAGTTTAGGGCTTAGGGGTTTTTCTAGGTTAGCATTTTGGTTGAGGGTTTTATATAGGTTTTTAGGGTTTAAGGCTTAGAATTTTGTAGGTTAAGGTTTTTAAGGGTTTTATATGTTTGGTATTTAGGGCTTAGGGTTTTTTTTGTGTGTTTTCATGGTTAAGCATATATGATTTAGGCCTTTATAGGGTTTAGAGCTTAGAGTTTTTTAGGTTTAGGGATTTTTGAGGGGTTTTAGGGTTTTAAAGGGTTAAGTGTTTCTTAGGGTTTTTAAGGGTTTAGGGTTTAAGGCTTAGGATTTTTTATTTTTTTTATATTTAGGATTTACGGCTTAGGATTTTTTTAGGTGTATGTTTCTAGGTTAAGGGTTTTATTTAGGTTTTTAGGCTATAGGGATATGGGTTTTTTAGGCTAAGGATTTTTAGGATTTTATAGGTTTAGGGTTTAGGGCGTAGAGATTTATTATGTCTTTTTTAGGGTTTAGGATATACGATTTAGGGCTTCATACGTTTAGAGCTTAGAGTTTTTTAGGTTTAGGGTTTATGGATTTTTAAGATTTAGGTTTTAGATCTTGGTGTTTTGTAGGAGTTTTAAATGATTTTTAGGGTTTATAGGATTTAAGGTTTCTTAAGATTTAGGGTTTAGGATTTCTTAGGGTTTCAGGTTTAAAATTTAGTGTTTTAGGTTAGGGTTTAGGGTTTTACGTTAAGGGTTTTATTTGGATCATTAGGGTTTAGGGATTTGAGTTTTATAGGTTAATGTTTTTTAGTATTTTATAGGTAAAGGGTTTAGGGCCTAGTTTTTTTTTTTTTTTTTTTTTTTGTGCTTTTAGGGTTTAACTTATACGATTTAGGGCTTTATAGGGTTTAGAGCATAGATTTTTTAGGGTTAGGGGTTTTTGGATTTTTTTAGGGTTTTTAACGGTTAAAAGTTTAATAGGGTTTTGTAGGCTTATGGTTTAGGACTTAGGGATTTTTTTTGTGTTTTTCAGGTTTAGGGTTTATGGATTTTTAGGATTTAGGATTTAGAGCATAGGGTTTTGTAGGGGTATTAAATGGTTTTTAGGGTTTATAGGATTTAGGGTTTCATAAGGTTTAGTATTTATGGATTAAAGTTTAGGATTAAGGGTTTTAGGTTAGGGTTTAGAGTTTAGGGCTTAGGGGTTTTTTTAGGTTTAGCGTTTTGGGTGAGGGTTTCATCAAGGTTTTTAGGGTTTAGGGCTGAGCATTTTGTAGGTTAAGGTTTTTGAGGGTTTTATAGGTTTGGGATTTAGGACTTGGGGTTTTTTTTGTGTGTTTTCATGGTTAAGCATATATGATTTAGGGCTTTATAGGGTTTAGAGCTTAGAGTTTTTTAGGTTTAGGGATTCTGGGGGGTTTTAGGGTTTTAATGGGTTAAGTGTTTCTTAGGGTTTTTAAGGGTTTAGGGTTTAAGGCTTAGGATTTTTTGTGTTTTTTATATTTAGGATTTATGGCCTAGGATTTTTTTGGGTGTATGGTTCTAGGTTAAGGGTTTTATTTAGGTTTTTAGGGTATAGTGCTTTGGGTTTTTTAGGTTAAGGATTTTTAGGATTTTATAAGTTTAGGGTTTAGGGCTTAGAGTTTTTTATGGCTTTTTTAGCGTTACGGATATACGATTTAGGGCTTCATAGGTTTTGAGCTTATAGTTTTTTGGGTTTAGGGGGCTTTGTGTCTTTTAGTGTTTAGAATTTAGGGCTTAGTATTGTTTTGTATTTTTTAGGTTTAGAGTTTATGGATTTTAAATATTTAGGTTTTAGATCTTCGGGTTTTGGAGGAGTTTTAAATGGTTTTTAGGGTTTATTTTAGGGTTTATAGGAATAGGGTTTATTAAGGTTTAGGGTTTATTGTTTCTTAGTGTTTTAGATTTATGATTTAGGGTTTTAAGTTAGTGTTTATGATTCAGGGCATACGGATTTTTAGTTTTAGTATTTTAGGTTAAGGGTTTTATCTAGTTTAATAGGGTTTAGGGATTTAAAATTTTTAGATTATGGTTTTTAGGGTTTTATAGGTTTAGGATTTAGGGCTTAGGGTTTTTTTATGTTTTTTAGGGTTTATCATATATGATTTAGGGCATTATTGGGTTTAGAGCTTAGAGCTTTTTAGGTTTAGGGGGTTTTGGGTTGTTTTGGTTTTTTTTTTTTTTTAGGATTTAGGGTTTCTTAAGGTGTAGGGTTTAGGGTTTCGTAGGGTTGTTTATGGTTTTTAACGGTTCAATGTTTCTAAGGGTTTTTAGGGCTTATGCTTTAGGGCTTAATGCTTTTTTAGGTTAAGGGTTTTGGGTTTAAGGCATTTTTTTAGGTTTTTAAGGTTTAGGGCTTTTTGTTTTTTATGTTAAGGCTTTTTTCGAATTTTATAGGTTTAGGGTTTTTTGTGTTTTTTAGGGTTTAACATATATGATTTAGGGCTTTATCAGGGTTAAAGCTTAGTGTTTTTTTGTTTTTTTTTTTTTTGTGTATTTTAGGATTTTTAAAGGTTAAGTGTTTTTAGGGTTTTTTTAGGGTGTAGGGCTTAGGGATTTTTTTGTGTACATTTTTAAGGTTTAGGGTTTACTGATTTTTAGAATTTAGGGTTTTGTAGGGGTTTTAAATGGTTGTTAGGATTTATTTAAGGGTTTATAGGATTTTGGGTTAGCTAAGGTTCATGGTTTTTGGTTTAGGATTTAGGGTTTATGGTTATGGTTTACGGTTTTTGGACTTAAGGTTTTTTTAGGTTAAGGGTTTAATCTAGGTTTTGTGGGTTTAGGACTTTGGGTTTTTTAGGGTTTATCGGTTTAAGGCTTAGGGCTTAGTGTTTTTTTTCTGTTTTTGAGGGTTTAGCATATACAATTTTGGACTTTATATGGTAAAGAGCATAGAGTTTTTTAGATTCAGGGGTTTTTAGTTTTTCTTTTTTTAGGGCTTTTAAGAGTTAAGTGTTTCTTTGAATTTTTAGGGTTTAGTGTTTCGAGCTTAGGGTTTTTTGTGTTTTTTAGATTTACGGTTTATGGATTCTTAGTGTTTTAGATTAGCGTTTATAATTTAGGGCATATGGATTATTAGGTTTAGGGTTTTAGGTTAAGGATTTTATTTAAGTTTTTAGGGATTTGGAATTTTTAGATTGTGGTTTTTAGGGTTTTATACGTTTAGGATTTAGGGTTTAGGGTTTTTAGTGTTTTTTAGGGTTTAGCATATTTGATTTAGGGCTTTATTGGGTTTATAGCTTAGAGTGTTTTAGGTTTAGGGCTTAGGTTTTTTTAATTATTTTTTTTTGGGTTTAGCATATACAATTTAGGGCTTTATAGGGTTTAGAGCACAGAGTTTTTTAGGTTTAGGGATTTTTGGGTTTTTTATGGATTTTTAAGGGTTAAATGTTTCTAAGGGTTTTTTACGTCTTAGGGTTTAGGGCTTAGAGTTTTTTTGTATTTTTTAGGTTTAGGGTATACAGATTTTTAGGATTGAGGTTTTAGAGCGCAAGGTATTCTAGGGGTATTAAATAGTTTTGAGGGTTTATAGGATTTTGGGTTGCATAAGGTTTAGGGTTTAGAGATTTAGGTGTAGGATTTAGGATTTTAAGTTAGTGGTTTTGGGGGTGGGGGGTTAAGGTTTTTATGGGTTAAGTGTTTCTTAGGGTTTTTAAGGGTTTAGGGTTTAAGGCTTAGGGTTTATTGTGTCTTTTAGATTTAGGGTTTAGGATTTAGGGCTTATGATTTTTTTAGGTTTAGGGTACTAGGTTAGAGGTTTTATTTAGGTTTTTAGGGTATAGGGCTTTTGGTTTTTTGGGTTAAGGATTTTAGGATTTTATAGATTAGGGTTTAGGGCTTAGAGGTTTTTTATGTCTTTTTTAGGGTTTAGGATATACAATTTAGGGCTTCATAGGGCTTAGAGCTACGAGTTTTTTAGGTTTCGTGGGCCTTGTGTCTTTTAGGGTTTAGAGTTTAGGGCTTAGTGTTCATTTGTATTTTTTAGGTTTACGATTTACGGATTTTTAAGATTTAGGGTTTAGAGTTTAGGGCTTAGTGTTCATTTGTATTTTTTAGGGCTTAGGATTTTTTTTTTGTGCTTTTTAGGTTTAGGGTTTACGGATTTTTAGGATTGAGGATTTAGAGCATAGGGCTTTTTAAGGGTATTAAATAGTTTTTAGGGATTATAAGATTTAAGGTTTCATAAGGTTTAGGGTTTAGAGATTTAGGTGTAGTATTTAGGATTTTAGGTTAGCAGATTTTTAGGTGTAGCGCTTAAGGTTGAGGGTTTTATATAGGTTTATAGGGTTTAGGACTTAGGGTTTTGTTGGTTAAGGTTTTTGATGGTTTTATAAGTTTGGGACTTAGAGCATAGGATTTTTTTTTATGTGTTTTCTTGGTTAAGCTTAAATGATTTAGGGTTTCATAGGGTTTACAACTTAGAGTTTTTTAGGTTTAGGGGTTTTGTGGGGGGGGGGGGGTTTAGGGTTTTTAAGGGTTCAGAGTTTAAGGCTTAGGGTTTTTTGTGATTTTTAGATTTAGGGTTTTGAATTTAGGGCTTAGTATTTTTTTAGGTTTAGGGTTCTGGGTTAAGGATTTATTTAGTCTTTTAGGGTATAGGGCTTTGGGTTTTTTAGGTTAAGGATTTTTAGGATTTTATAAGTTTAGGGTTTAAGGCTTAGAGTTTTTTCATGTCTTTTTTACGGTTTAGGATATGCGATTTAGGGCTTCATAGGGTTTAGAGCTTAGAGTTTTTTAGGTTTCGTGGTCTTTGTGTCTTTTAGGATTTTGGGTTTAGGGGTTAATGTTCTCTTGTATTTTTTTAGGATTAGTGTTTACAGATTTTTAAGATTTAGGGTTTAGAGTTTAGGGTATTGTAGGAGTTTTAAATGGTTTTTAGGATTTATTTTAGGGTTTATAGGATTGGAGTTTCATAAGGTTTAAGGTTTATGGATTCTTAGTGTTTTAAGTTTATGATTTAGGGTTTTAGGTGAGTGTTTATGATTTAGGGCATACGATTTTTTAGGTTTAGGGTTTTAAGTTAAGGGTTTTATCTACGTTTTTTTGGTTTAGGGAGTTGGAATTTTTAGATTATGGCTTAGTGTGTGTTAGGTTTAGGGTTTAGGTTTTTTTTTTTTTTGTGTGTTTTTTATGGTTAAGCATATACAATTTAGGGCTTTATATGGTTTAGAGCGTAGAGTTTTTTAGGTTTAGGGGTTTTGGGTTTTTTAAGGATTTTTAAGGGTTAAATGTTTCTTAGGGTTTTTCACGGTTTAGGGTTTAGGGATTAGGGTTTTTTTTTGTGTTTTTTAGGTTTTGCGTTTATATATTTTTAGGATTGAGGATTTAGAGCGTAGGGTTTTTTAGGGTTATTAAATAGTTTTTAGGGTTTCTTAAGGTTTAGGGTTTATAGATTTAGGTGTAGGATTTAGGATTTTAGGTTATGGGATTTTTAGATTTGAGGGTTTTATCTAGGTTTTTAGAGTTTTGGGATTAAGGTTTTGTGGGTGAAGGTTTTTGAGGGTTTTATAGGTTTGGATTTAGGGCTTAGGGATTTTTCGTGCGTTTTCAGGGTTTAGCATATACGATTTAGGGCTTCGAAGGGTTTATATCTTAGAATTTTTTAGGTTTAGGGGTTTTTAGCGTGTTTTAGGGTTAAGTGTTACTTAGGATTTTTTTAGGGTCTAGGGTTTTTAGGTTTTAGGTTTTTTTTTTGTGTTTTTTAGATTTAGGGTTTAGGGTTTAGGGCTTAGGGTTTTTTTAGGTTTAGTGTTCTAGGTTAAGGGTTTTATTTAGGTTTTTAGGGTATAAGGCTTTGGGTTTCTTGGGTTAAGTGTTTTTAGGATTTTATAGGTTTAGTGTTTAGGGCTTAGGTTTTTTTGTGTTCTTTAGGGTTTAGGATATATGATTTAGGACTTTAATAGGGTTTAGAGCTTAGAGTTTTTTAGGTTTAGGGGGCATTGTATTTTGTTGGCTTTAGGGTTTAAGGCTAAGTGTGCTTTTGTATTTTTTAGCTTTAGGATTTACGAATTTTTATGATTTAGAGTTTGGAGCTTAGGGTTTTGTATGTGTTTTAAATGGTTTTTAGGATTTTTTGGATTAGGGTTTTATAAGGTTTAGGGTTTAGGTATTCTTAGTGTTTTAGGTTTAGGGTTTAGGGTTTTAGGTTAGTGTTTAGTGTTTAGGGTTTAGGGTTTTTCAGGTTTACGGTTTTAGGTTAAGGGATTTATCTAGGTTTTTATGGGTTTAGGGCTTTGAAATTTTTCGTTTAAGGTTTTTAGGGTTTTATAGGTTTAGGATTTAGGGCTTAGGGCTTTTTGTATTTTTTTGGGTGCAACATATACGATTTAGGACTTTATTGGGTTTAGAGATTAAAGTTTTTGGTGTTTAGGATTTTTGGGTTATTTAGGGTTATTAAGGGTTAAGTGTTTCTTTGGGTTTTCTAGGGCTTATGCTTTAGGGCTTAGGGTTTTTTTTTGAGGTTTAGGGTTTTAAGTTAAGGGTTTTATTTACGTTTTTAGGGTTTAGGGCTTTGAGTTTTTTAAGTTATGGTTTATTCGGATTTTATAGGTTTAGGGTTTAGGGCTTAGGGTTTTTTTGTGTCTTCTATGGTTTAACATATACGATTTTGGGCTTTATAGAGTTTAAATCTTAGAGTTTTTTTAGGTTTAGTGGTTTTTGTGGTTTTTAGGGTTTTTAAGGGTTAAGTGTTTCTTAGGATGTTTTTAGGGATTAGAGCTAAGGGTGCTTTTGTCTGTTTTAGATTTAGGTTTTACGAATTTTTAGTATTTAGGGTTTAGGGCTTAAGGTCTTTTTTTTTTTTGAGGGTTTAGCATATAAATTTTGGGCTTTATAGGGTTTAAATAACAGAGTTTTTTAGATTTAGGGGTTTTAGGTTTTTTTTTTTTGGGGTTTTTAAGGGTTAAGTGTTTCTTAGGGTTTAGAGCTTAGGGTTTTTTGTGTTTTTTAGATTTAGGGTTTATGGATTCTTAGTGTTTAAGGCTTATGATTTAGGGTTTTAGGTTAGTGTTTATGATTTAGGGCATACGGTTTATTATGTTTAGGGATTTAGGTTAAGGGTTTTATCTAGGTTTTTAGCATTCAGGGATTTGGAATTTTTAGATTGTGGTTTTTAGGGTTTTATAGGTTTAGGTTTTAAACCTTAGAGTGCTTTAGGTTCAGGGCTTAGGTTTTTTTTAAATATTTTTTTAGGGTTTAGCATGTACAATTTAAGGCTTTATTGGGTTTAGAGCATAGAGTTTTTTAGGTTTAGGGGTTTTGGGTTTTTTAAGGAATTTTAAGGGTTAAATGTTTCTTTGGGTTTTGTTACAGCTTAGGGTTTAGGGCTTAGAGTTTTTTTGTATTTTTTAGGTTTAGAGTATACGGATTTTTAGAATAGAGGATTTAGAGCATAGGGTTTTTTAGGGGTATTAAATAATTTTTAGGGTTTAGGGTTTATATATTTAGGTGTAGGATTTAGGAATTTAGGTTTGGGGTTTTTTAAGTTTAGTGTTTAAGGTTGAGGGTTTTATCTAGGTTTTTAGGCTTTACGGCTTAGGGTTTTGTAGGTTAAGGTTTTTGCGGGTCTTGTAAGTTTAGGATTTAGGGCTTAGGATTTTTTTGTGTGTTTTCATGGTTAAGCATATATGATTTAGGGGATTATATGGTTTAGTGCTTAGAGTTATGGGTTTTGGGGGGGTGGGGGGTGGTTTAGGATTTTTATGGGTTAAGTGTTTCTTAGGGTTTTTAAGGGTATAGGGTTTAAGGCTAAGGGTTTTCTGTGTCTTTTAGATTTAGGGCTTAGGATTTTTTTAGGGTTTAAGGCTTAGGGGTTTTTTTACGTTTAGAATTTTGTTTGAGGGTTTTATCTAGGTTTTTAGGGTTTAGGGCTTAGCATTTTGTAGGTTAAGGTTTTTGAGGGTTTGATAGATTTAGGATTTAGGGCTTAGGGTTTTGTTTTTGTGTGTTTTCATGGTTAAACATATATGATTTAGGGATTTATAGGGTTTAGAACTTAGAATTTCTTAGGTTTAGGGATTTTTTTTGGGGGGGGGGGGGTTTTAGGGTTTTTAAGGGTTAAGTGTTTCTTAGGCTTTTTAAGGGTTAGGGTTTAAGGCTTATGGTTTTTTGTGTTTTTTAGATTTAGGATTTACGCCTTAGGATTTTTTTAGGTGTTTGGTTCTAGGTTAAGGCTTTTATTCAGGTTTTTACGGTACAGGGCTTTGGGTTTTTTTAGGTTATGGATTTTTAGGATTTTATAGATTTAGGGTTTAGGGCTTAGAGTTTTTTTATGTCTTTTTTAGGGTTTAGGCTATACTATTTAGAGCTTCATAGGTTTAGAGCTTAGAGTTTTTTAGGTTTAGTGGGTTTATTGTCTTTTAGTGTTTAGAATTTAGGGCTTAGTGTTCTTTTGTATTTTTTAGGTTTAGGGTTTATGGATTTTTAAGATTTAGGTTTCAGATCTTAGGGTTTCTAGGAGTTTTAAATGGGTTTTAGGGTTTATTTTAGGGTTTATAGGATTAGGGTTTCTTAAGATTTAGGGTTTATGGATTCTTAATGTTTTAGGTTTATGATTTAGGGTTTTAGGTTAGTGTTTATGATTTAGGGCATACGGTTTTTTAGGTTAAAGGTTTTATCTAGGTTTTTAGGGTTTAGGAATTTGGAATTTTAGATTATGGTTTTTAGTAGGTTTAAGTTTTAGGGCTTAGGGTTTTTGTGTTTTTTAGGGTTTAGCATATATGATTTAGGGCATTATTGGGTTTAGAGCTTAGAGTTTTATAGGTTTAGGGGGTTTTGGGTTGTTTAGAGTTTTTTTTTTTTTTTTAGGATTTAGGGTTTCTTAAGGTGTAGGGTTTAGGGTTTCGTTGGGTTATTTAGGGTTATTAAGATTTAAATGTTTCTAAGGGTTTTTAGGGCTTATGCTTTAGGGCATAGTGTTTTTTTAGGTTTAGGTTTTTAGGTTAAGGAATATATTTAGGTTTTTAGGGTTTAGGGCTTTGTGTTTTTTAGGTTAATGTTTTTTTCGGATTTTATAGGTTTAGGATTTTGGGCTTAGGGTTTTTTGTGTTTTTTAGGGTTTAACATATATGATTTAAAGCTTTATCAGGTTTAAAGCTTAGAATTTTTTTTGTGATTTTTAGGGGTTTTAAGGGTTAAATGTTTCTTAGGGTTTTTTTTTATGGTTTAGGGCTTAGGGATTTGTTTATGTATGTTTTTAAGGTTTAGGGTTAACTGATTTTTAGGATTTAGGGTTTAGTGTTTAGGATTTTTTAGGGGTTTAAATGGTTGTTAGGGTTTATTTAAGGGTTTATAGGATTTTGGGTTAGCTAAGGTTTACGGTTTTTGGTTTAGGATTTAGGGTTTTAGGTTAGGGTTTAGGGTTTTTGGACTTAGGGTTTTTTTTAGGTTAAGGGTCTAATCTAGGTTTTGTGGGTTTAGGACTTTGGGTTTTTTAGGCTAATGTTTTTTAGGGTTTAAAGGTTTAATGTTTAGGGCTTAGGGTTTTTTTTTTTTTTGTTTTTGAGGGTTTAGCATATACAATTTTGGGCTTTTTAAGGATTAGAGCATAGAGTTTTTTAGATTTAGGGGTTTTTGGTTTTTTTTTTAGGGTTTTTAAGGGTCAAGTGTTTCTTAGGGTTTAGGGTTTAGAGCTTAGGTTTTTTTGTGTTTTTTAGATTTAGGGTTTATGGATTCTTAGGGCTTAGGGTTTAGTTCTTAGTTTTTTGTGTTTTTTAGAATTAGGGTTTATGGATTCTTAGTGTATAAGACTTATGATTTAGCGTTTTAGGTTAGTGTTTATGATTTAGGGCATACGGTTTATTATATTTAGGGTTTTAGGTTAAGGATTTTATCTAGGTTTTTAGGGTTGAGGAATTTGGAATTTTTAGATTGTGGTTTTTAGGGATTTATAGGTTTAGGGTTTAGAGCTTAGAGTGCTTTAGGTTTAGAGCTTAGGTTTTTTTAAATTATTTTTTTAGGGTTTAGCATGTACAATTTATGGCTTTATAGGGTTTAGTGCACAAAGTTTTTTAGGATTAGGGGTTTTGGGTTTTTAAGGACTTTTAAGGGTTAAATGTTTCTTTGGGTTTTGTTACGGCTTAGGGTTTACAACTTAGAGTTTTATTGTATTTTTTAGGTTTAGGATATACGGATTTTTAGGATAGTGGATTTAGAGCGTAGGGTTTTTTAGGGGTATTAAATAGTTTTTAGGGTTTATAAGATTTAGGGTTGCATAAGGTTTAGGGTTTATAGATTTAGGTGTAAGATTTAGGATTTTAGGTTAGGGGTTTTTTATGTTTAGCGTTTAAGGTTGAGGGTTTTATCTAAGTTTTTAGGGTTTAGGGCTTAGGGTTTTGTAGGTTAAGGTTTTTATGGGTTTTGTAAGTTTAGGATTTAGGGCTTAGGATTTTTTTTTGTGTTTTCATGGTTAAGCATATATGATTTAGGGCATATAGTGTTTACTGCTTAGAGTTGGGGGTTTTTTTTGGGGGGGGGGGGGGGTTGGTTTAGGATTCTTAGGGTTTTTAAGGGTTTCTTAGGGTTTTTAAGGGTTCAGTGTTTAAGGCTAAGAGTTTTCTGTGTCTTTTAGATTTAGGGTTTAGGATTTTGGGCTTAAGATTTTTATAGGTTTAGGGTTCTAGGTTAAGGGTTTTATTTAGGTTTTTAGGTATAGAGTTTTGGGTTTTTTAGGTTAAGGATTTTTAGGATTTTGTAGATTTAGGGTTTAGGGCTTAGAGTTTTTTTATGTCTTTTTTAGGGTTTAGGATATACGATTTAGGGCTTCATAAGGTTTAGTGCTATAAGTTTTTTAGGTTTAGGGGGTTTTCTGTCTTTTAGGGTTTAGGGTTTAGGGTTTAGGGCTTAGTGTCCTTTTGTATTTTTAAGGTTTAGTATTTACGGATTTTTAAGATTTAGGGTTTAGAGCTTAGGGTTTTGTAGTAGTTTTAAATGGTTTTTTGGGTTTATTTTAGGATTTATAGGATTAGGGTTTATGGATTTTTAGTATTTTAGGTTTATGATATATGATTTAGGGCTTCATAGGGTTTTGAGCTTAGAGTTTTTAGGTTTATGGGGCTTTAGGTCTTTTAGGGTTTAGGGTGTAGGGCTTAGTGTTCTTTTGTATTTTTTAGGTTTAGGGTTTACGGTGTTTTAAGATTTAGGATTTAGAGCTTACAGTTTTGTAGGTGTTTTACATGCTTTTTAGGGTTTATAGGATTAGGGTTTCATAAGGTTTAGGGTTTATGGATTCTATGTGTTTTAGGTTTATGATTTAGGGTTTTAGGTTAGTGTTTATGATTTAGGGCTTACAGTTTTTTAGGTTTAGAGTTTATGGATTTTTAAGATTTAGGGTTTAGAGCTTAGAGTTTTGTAGGAGTTTTAAATGGTTTTTAGGGTTTATTTTAGGGTTTATAGGATTAAGGTTTCATAAGGTTTCGGGTTTATGGATTCTTAGTGTTTTAGGTTAGTGTTCATGATTCAGAGCATATGGTTTTTTAGGTTTAGGGTTTTTGGTTAAGGATTTTATCTTGGTTTTTAGGGTTAGGGATTTTCAATTGTTAGATTGTGGGTTTTAGGATTTTATAGGCTTTGGATTTAGGGATTAGGGTTTTTTTGCCTTTTGTAGGGTTTAGCATATACGATTTAGGGCTTTATTGGGTTTAGAGCTTAGAGTGTGTTAGGTTTAGGGCTTAGGGTTTTTTTTTTGGTGTTTTTTAGGGTTTAGCATATGCAATTTAGGGCTTTATAGGGTTTAGAGCATAAAATTTTTTTGGTTTAGGGGTTTTTGAGTTTTTTTAGTATTTTGAAGGGTTAAATGTTTCTTAGGGATTTTTTACAGCTTAGGTTTTAGGGATTAGGGTTTTTTTGTGTTTTTTAGGTTTAGGGTTGACGGAGTTTTAGGATTGAGGATTTAGAGCATAGGGTTTTTTAGGGGTATTAAATAGTTTTTTGAGTTTATAGGATTTAGGGTTTCATAAGGTTTAGGGTTTAGAGATTTATGTGTAGGATTTAGGATTTTAGGTTAGGGGTTTTTTAGGTGTAGCATTTAAGGTTGAGGGTTTTATCTAGGTATTTAGGGATTAGGGCTTAGGCTTTTGTAGGTTAAGATTTTTGAGTGTTTTGTTAATTTGGGATTTAGTGAATAGGATTTATTTTTGTGTGTTTTCATGATTAAATATATATGATTTATGGCTTTATAGGGTTTAGAGCTAAGAGTTTTTTAGGTTTAGGGGTTTTGGGGGGTTTTTAGGGTTTTTAAAGGTTTAGGGTTTAAGGCTTAGGGTTTTTTGTGTTTTTTGGATTTAGGGTTTTGGATTTAGGGCATAGGATTATTTTATGTTTAGGGTTCTAGGTTAAGTGTTTTATTTAGGTTTTTAGGGTACAGGGCTTTGGGTTATTAGGTTAAGAATTTTTAAGATTTTTATAGGTTTAGGGCTTAGAGTTTTTCTCATGTCTATTTTAGGGTTTAGGATATACGATTTGGGGCTTCATAAGGTTTAGAGCTTAAAGTTTTTTAGGTTTAGGGGGCTTTGTGTCTTTTAGGATTTAGGGCTTGATTTTTAAAATTTAGGATTTAGAGCTTAGGATTTTGTAGGAGTTTTAAATGGTTTTAAGGATTTATTTTAGGGTTTATAGGATTAGGGTTTCATAGGGATTAAGGTTTATGGGTTCTTAGGGTTTAAGGTTTATGATTTAGGGTTTTAGGTTAGTGTTTATGATTTAGGGCATACGATTTTTTAGGTTTTAGGTTATGGGTTTTATCTAGGTTTTTAGGGTTTTGGGATTTTGTATTTTTAGATTATAGTCTTTAGGATTTTATAAGCTTAATATTCAGGACTCAGGATTTTTTGTGTTTTTTGTGGTTTAGCATATACGATTTAGGGCTTTATTGGGTTTAGAGCTTAGAGTGTGTTAGGTTTAGGGCTTAGGGGTTTTTTTTTTTGGTGTTTTTAGGGTTTAGCATATACAATTTAGGGCTTTATATGGTTTAGAGCATAGAGTTTTTTAGGTTTAGGGGGTTTTGGGTTGTTTAAGGGTTAAATATTTCTTAGTGTTTTTTTACGGCATAGGGTTTAGGGCTTAGGGTTTTTTTTTGTGTTTTTTAGGTTTAGGGTTTACGGATTTTTAGGATTGAGGATTTAGAGTGTAGGGTTTTTTAAGGGTATTAAATAGTTTTTAGGGTTTATAGGATTTAGGATTTCATAAGGTTTAGGGTTTAGAGATTTAGGTGTAGGATTTAGGATTTTAGTTTAGGGGTCTTTTAGGTTTAGCGTTTAAGGTTGAGGGTTTTATCTAGGTTTTTACGGTTTAGGGCTTAGCGTTTTGTAGATTACGGTTTTTGAGGTTTTTACAAGTTTGGGATTTAGGGCATAGGATTTTTTTGTGTTTTTTCATGGTTAAGCATATATGATTTTGGGCTTTATAGGGTTTAGAGCTAAGAGATTTTTAGGTTTAGGGGTTTTGGGGTTTTTTTACGGTTTTTAAGGGTTTAGGGTTTAAGGCTTAGGGTTTTATAGGTTTATGATTTATGGCTTAGGGTTTTTTTTTAAGTTTTTTAGGGTTTAGCATATACGATTCAGGGCTTTATAGGGTTTATAGCTTAGAGTTTTTCAGGTTTAGGGGTTTTTGTGATTTTTAGGAGTTTTAAGGGTTATGTGTTTCTTATGGTTTTTTAGGGTTTAGAGCTTAGGGTTTTATTTAGGTTTAGCGTTGTAGGTTAAGGATTTTATATAGGTTTTTAGAGTTTAGGGCTTTGGATTTTTTAGGATTTTATAGGTTTAGGGTTTAGGCCTTAGGTTTTTTTTTTTTTTTTTGTGAATTTTAGGGTTTAGCATATATGATTTAGTGTTTTATAGGGTTTAAAGCTTTGAGTTTTTTTTTTAGGTTTAGGGGTTTTTGTGTTGGAAAGGTTAAGTGTTTCATAGGGTTTTTTAGGGTTAAGGTTTAAGGTCTTAAGTGGTAGGCTTTCTTAGGTTTTGGGGTTATTGGGTTTTCTTAGGGTTTTTAAGGGTTAAGTATTTCTTAGGGTATTGGGATTTGGTTTCTTGTGTGTTTTTTCGGTTTAGGGTTTTCCAATTTTATGTTCTAGGGCTTAGAGCTTAGGGTATCTATGGGGTATAAATGGTTTTTAGGTTTTATTTTAGGATTTATAGGATTTAGAGTTTCTTAAGGTTTAGGGTTTTGTACTTTTGGGTTTCTTTAGGTTTAGGGTTTTAGGTTAGGATTTTGGGTTTATTTAGGTTTAGTGTTATAGGTTAAAGGTTTTATCTAGGTTTATGGTTTACGAATTAGGGTCTTTTTGTGTTTTCTAGGGTTTAGCATATACAAATTAGGGCTTTATAGGGTTTAGATCTTAGAGTTTTTGAGGTTAGGGGTTTTGGGATTTTAGCGTTTTTAAGGGTTGAGTGTTTCTTAAGGATTTTTATGGTTTAGGGCTTTGGGTTTATTGTGTTTTTCAGGTTTAGGGTTTAAGGATTTTTAGGATTTTGGGTTTAGTATTTATGGTTTTGTAGGGGTTTTAAATGTTTGTTAGGGTTTATTTTAGTGTGTATAGGATTTTGGGTTTCTTAGGGTTTTAGGTTAGGATTTTGGGTTTATTTAGGTTTAGTGTTATAGGTTAAAGGTTTTATCTAGGTTTATGGTTTACGAATTAGGGTTTTTTTGTGTTTTCTAGGGTTTAGAATATACAAATTAGGGCTTTATAGGGTTTAGATCTTAGAGTTTTTGAGGTTAGGGGTTTTGGGCTTTTAGCATTTTTAAGGGTTAAGTGTTTCTTAGGGATTTTTATGGTTTAGGGCTTTGGGTTTATTGTGTTTTTCAGGTTTAGGGTTTAAGGATTTTTAGGATTTTGGGTTTAGTGTTTATGGTTTTGTAGGGGTTTTAAATGTTTGTTAGGGTTTATTTTAGTGTTTATAGGATTTTGGGTTTCTTAGGGTTTTAGGTTAGGATTTTGGGTTTATTTAGGTTTAGTGTTTTAGGTTAAGGATTTTATCTAGGTTTATGGTTTACGAATTAGGGTTTTTTTTTGTCTTTTCTAGGGATTAGCATATATAAATTAGGGCTTTATAGGGTTTAGATCTTAGAGTTTTTGAGGTTAGGGGTTTTGGGCTTTTAGCGTTTTTAAGGGTTAAGTGTTTCTTAGGGATTTTTATGGTTTAGGGCTTTGGGTTTATTGTGTTTTTCAGTTTTAGGGTTTAAGGATTTTTAGGATTTTGGGTTTAGTGTTTATGGTTTTGTAGGGGTTTTAAATGTTTGTTAGGGTTTATTTTAGTGTTTATAGGATTTTGGGTTTCTTAAGGTTTTAGGTTTAGGAATTAGGGTTTAGGTCTTAGGGATATTCTAGATTTAGGGTTTTAGGTTTAGGAATTAGGGTTTTATGGTTTAGGGTTTAGGGTTTAGGAATTAGGGTTTTATGGTTTAGGGTTTAGGGCTTAGGAATTTTTTAGGTTTAGGGTTTTAGGTTAATGCTTTTATATAGATTTTTAGGTAAGGGCTTTATTTAGATTATTAGGGTTTAGGGCTTTGGGTATTTTGGATTAAGGTTTTTTAGGATTTTATAAGTATAGGGTTTAGAGCTTTGGGTTTTTTCTGTGTTTTGTATGGTTTAACATATACAATTTAGGGCTTTAAAGGGTTAAGATATTAGAGTTTTTTTTAGGTTCAGGGATTTTTGGGTTTTTTTAGGGTTTTTAAAGGATAGATGTTTCTTAGGGTTTTTAGGGTTTAGGGCTTAGGATTTTTTTTATGTTTTTTAGGTTTAGGGTTTACGGATTTTAGGATTTAGGATTCATAGCGTAGGGTTTTGTAGGTGTATTAAATGGTTTTTAGGGTTTATAGGATTTAGGGTTTTATATGGTTTAATGTTTAGGGTTTCTTAGGATTTTAGATTTTGGATTTAGGATTTTAGGTTAGGGTTTAGGTTTAGGGCTTAGGGGTTTTTAGGTTTAGCATTTTAGGTTGAGGGTTTTATCTAGGTTGTTTGGGTTTAGTGTTGTGGGTTTCTCTTGTTAAGGTTTTTGAGGGTTTTATAGGTTTTGGATTTAGGGCTTAGTGTTTTTTGTGTGTTTTTAGGATGTAGAATATATAATTTAGGATTTTATTGAGTTTAGAGCTTAGAGTTTGTTTAGGTTTAGAGGTTTTTGGGGTTTTTATGGGTTAATTGTTTCTTAGATTTTTTTAAGGGTTTAGAGTTTAGGTCTTTAGGTTTTTTTTTGTGCTTTTTAGTTTTAGGGTTTAGGGTTTTTTCTAGGTTAAGGATTTTATTTAGGTTTTTAGGGTTTAGGGATTTGGGTTTTTTAGGTTAACGATTTTCAGGATTTTGTATGTTTAGGGTTTAGGGCTTAGGTTTTTTTTTTTTTTTTTTGTGTTTTTTACGGTTTAGTATATATGATTTAGGGCTTTATAGGGTTTAGAGTTTAGAAATCTTTAGGTTTAGGGGATTTTCTATTTTTTAGGGTTTTTAAGGGTTAAGTGTTTCTTAGGGTTTTTTAGGGTTTAGGGTTTAGGGCTGAGGGTGCTTTTGTGTTTTTTAGATTTAGGGTTTACGGATTTTTAAGATATGGAGTTTAGAGCTTAGGGTTTTGTAGGGGCTTTAAATTGTATTTATAGTTTATTTTATGGTTTATAGGATTTAGGGTTTCATATGGTTAAGGTTTTAGGGATTCTTAAGGTTTTATGTTTAGGATTTGGGGTTTTATGTTAGGGTATAGGGTTTAGGGCTTAGGATTTTTTTAGGTTTAAGGTTTTAGATTAAGGATTTTTAGGGATTTGGACTTTGTAATTTTTAGATTAAGCTTTTTAGGGTTTTATATGTTTAGGATTTAGGGCTTAGGGTTTTTTGTGTTTTCTATGGTTTAGCATATATGATTTAGGGCTTTATATGGTTTAGAGCTTAGAGTTTTTTAGGTTTAGGGATTTTTGGGTTATTTAGGGTTATTAAGGGTTAAGTGTTTCATAGGGTTTTTTAGGGCTTAGGGGTTCTTTTTAGGTTTAGTGTTTTGGGTTAAGGGTTTTATTTAAGATTTTAGGGTTTAGGGCTTTGAGTTTTTTAGTTTAAAGTTTTTTCTGATTTTATAGGTTTAGGGTTTAGGGCTTAGGGTTTGTTTTGTGTTTTTTAGGGTTTTACATATACGATTTTATAGGATTTAAAGCATAGAGTTCGTTAGGGTTAGGGGTTTTTCATTTTTTGTTAGGATCTTTAAGGTTTAAGTGTTTCTTAGGGTTTTTTAGGGTTTAGGACTTAGGGTTTTTTTGTCTTTTTTGTTTTTAGGGTTTATGAATTTCTATGATATAGGGTTTAGCGCTTACGGTTTTGAAGGGTTTAAAATGGTTTTTAGGGTTTATAGGATTTATGGTTTTTTAAGGTTTAGGGTTTGTTAGGGTTTTAGATTTCGGATTTAGGGTTTTAGGTTAGGGTGTAGGGTTAAGGACTTTGGGGTTTTTTCAGTTTAGGACCTACAATTTAGGTTCAGGGTTTTAAGCTTAGGGTTTTTTTATGTTTAGGGTTTAAGGTTAAAGGTTTTATCTAGGTTTATAGCGTTTAGGGCCTTAGGTTTCTTAAGTTAAGGTTTTTAGGGTTTTATAGGTTTAGGGTTTAGGGCTTGGGGTTTTCTTGTGTTTTTTAGGGTTTTGCAATTACGATTTAGGGCTCTATAGGGTTTTGAGGTTAGTGTTTTAGGGTTAGGTGTTTTTGTATTTTCTAGGGCTTTTAAGGGTTAAGTGATTCTTTGGATTTTTAAGGCTTAGGTTGCTTTTGTGTTTTGTAGCTTTAGGGTTTTCGAATTTTTAGGTTATAGGGTTTAAAGCTTAGGGTTTATTTTAGGGTTTCATAAGGTTTAGGGTTTATGGATTCTGAGGGTTTTAGATTAGGGTTTAGGGTATATAGCTTAGGGTTTTTTTAGGTTTAGGATTTAGGGTTTTAGGTTAGGGTGTAGGGTTTAGGCCTTGGGGGATTTATAGGTTTAGGCTTTAAGGTTAGGGTTTAGGGTTTAAGGTTAGGGTTTAGGGTTTAGGGTTTTGGACTTAGGGTTTTTTTAGGTTTAGGGTTTTAGGTTAAGAGTTTTATCTAGGTTTATGGTTTAGAGATTAAGGTTTTGAAGGGGTTTTAAATGGGTTTTAGGGTTTATTGGATTTAGGGTTACTTAAGGTTTAGGTTTTAGAGTTTCTTAAGGTTTTATGTCTAGTATTTTTAGGGTTACTTAACGTTTAGGTTTTAGGTCTAGTATTTGGGTTTTAGGTTAGGGTGTAAGGTTTAGGCCTTAGGGGATTTTTACGTTTAAGGTTTAAGATTATGGTTTAGGGTTTCAGGCTTAGGGTTTTTAAATTTTAGGTTTAAGGTTTTAGTTTAAGGGTTTTATCTAGGGTTTTAGCGTTTAGGGTTTTGGGTTTATTAGGTTAGGGTTTTTTAGGGTTATATATGTTTAGGGTTTTTTTTTTGTGTTTTTAGGGTTTAATGTATATGATTTAGGGCTTTATAGGCTTTTGCGGTTTGTGTTTTATACGTTTAGGGGTTTTCATTTTTTTAGGGTCTTTAAAAGTTAGTTTTTCTTAAGGTTTTTAGGGTTTATGGATTAGAGCTTAGGGTTTCGTAGGGTTTTAAATGGTTTTTAGGTTTTATTTTAGGGTTTATAGGATTTAGGGTTTATTAAGGCTTAGAGTTTGGGGTTTCTTAAGCTTTTAGGATTAGGATTTAGAGTTTTAGGTTAGAGTTTTGGGATTTTTTAGGTTTAGGTTTTAAAGTTAAGGGTTTGATCTAGGTTTTAAGGGTTTAGGGCTTTGGGTATTTTCAATTAAGTTATTTTAGGTTTTTATAGGTTTGGGTTTGGGGCTTGGGTTTTTTTTGTGTTTTTTAGGGTTTAGCATATACTATTTAATGTTTTATAGGGTTTAGAGCTTAGAGTTTTTTAGGTGTAGGGTTTTTAAGGGTAAAGTGTTTTTAGGGTTTTCTAGGGTATAGGGCTTAAGTTTTTTTTTTTTTTTTTTTTGTGTTTTTAAGGTTTAAGGTTTATGGATTTTTAGGATTTAGGGTTTAAAATTTAAGGTTTTTGTAAGGGATTTTAATTGGTTTTTTATGGTTTATATTAGGGTTTATAGGATTAAGGGTGGTTTCTTAAGGTTTGGGGTTAAGGGTTTCTTAGGGTTTTAGATTTAGTATTTAGGCTTTTAGGTTAGGGTTTAGGGTTTAAGGCTTAGGGTTTTTTTTTTTTAAGTTTAGGGTTTTAGGTTAAGGGCTTTATATAGGTTTTTATGGTTTAGGGTCTTTGGGTTTCTTAGGTTAAATTTTTTAGGGTTTTATAGGTTTATGGTTTAGGGCTTAGGTTTTATTTTTTTGTGTTTTTAGGGTTTAGCATATATGAATTAGGTCTTTATAGGTTTTAGAGCTTAGAATTATTTAGGATTAGGGGTTTTTGAGTTTTATCGGTTTTTAAGGGTTAAGTGTTTCATAAGGTTTTTTTAGGGTTTATGGTTTAGAGATTAGGGCTTTGTAGGGGTTTCAAATGATTTTTAGGGTTTATTTTAGAGTTTATAGGTATAAGGGTTTCTTGAGGTTTAGGGTTTAAGGTTTCTTATGGTTTTGGGTTTAGGACTTAGAATTTTAGGTTAGGGTTTAGGATTTAGGGTTTAGGGTTTTTTTAGGTTTCAGGTTTTTGATTAAGGGTTTTATCTAGGATTTTATGGTTTAGGGCTTTGGGTTTTTTAGGTTAATATTTTTAGGGTTTTATAGGTTTAGGGTTTAGGGCTTAGGGGTTAGGGATTTTTTTGTGTTTTTAAGTGTTTAGAATATATGAATTAGGGCTTTATAGTATTTAGAGCTTATATATATTTTTTTTGGCTTAGGGGTTTTTGGGTTTTTAAGGTTTAAGTGTTTCTTAAGGATTTTTAAGGTTTAGGCTTTACATATTTTAAGAATTTAGGAATTAGAGCTTAGTGTTTTGTAGGAGTTGAAAATTGTTTTTAGGGTTTCAAGGATTTAGGGTTTCTTAAGGTTTAGGGTTTTAGTTTAAGGGTTTTATTTAGATTTTTAGGGTTTAGGTCTTTGGGTTTATTATGTTAAGGTTTTTAAGGATTCTATAGGTTTAAGGTTTAGGGCTTAAGGTTTTTTTTTTTGTGTGTTTTTTAGGGTTTAGCTTTTACGATTTACAGCTTTAGAGGGTTTAGAACTTAGAGTTTTTTAGGTTTTGGGGTTTTTGGGTTTGTTAGGGTTTTTAAGGGTTAAGTGTTTCTTAGGGTTTTTAGGGTTTAAGTTTTAGGGGTTAGGTTTTTTTTGTGTGTGTGGTTTTTAGGTTTTGGGTTAACATATTTTTAGGATTTAGGGTTTAGAGCTTAGAGTTTTTAGGGGTTTTAAATTGTTTTTGTGGTTTATTTTAGGGTTTATATGATTTAGGGTTTTGGGTTTTGGTTTAGGGTTTTATCTAGGTTTTTAGGGTTTAGGGCTTTGGGTTTTTTAGGTTAATGTTTTTCAGGGTTGTATAGGTTTAGGGTTTTCGGTTGGGTTTTTTGTGCTTTTTAGGGTTTGGCATACACGATTTAGGGCTTTGTAGGGTTTAGAGCTTTGAGTTTCTTAAGTTTAGTGATTTTTGAATTTTTAGGGTTTTCAAGGGTTAAGTGTTTCTTAGTGTTTTTTAGGGTTTTGTGTTTTTTGTGTTTTGTAGGTTTAGGGTTTATGAATTTTTAGGATTTAGGGTTTAAATCTTAGGCTTCTGTAGGAGTTTTAAATGGGTTTTTAGGCTTTATTTTAGGGTTTATAGGATTTAGGATTTTTAAAGGTTTAAGATTAGGTTTAGGATTTAGGGTTTTATGTTAGGGTTTAGGGTTTAGGGCTTTGGGGTTTTTTTTGGTTTAGGATCTTAGGGTTTTATCTAGGTTTTCAGGGTTTAGGGGTTTGGAGTTTTTAGCTTAAAGTTTTTTTATGGTTTTATAGGCTTAGGGTTTGGGGTTTAGGATATTTTTTTTGTGTTTTTTAGGGTTTAACATATAGAATTTAGGGCTTTATTGGGTTAGAGCTTAGAGTCTTTTAGGTTTTGGGGTTTTTGAGGTTTTTAAGGATTAAGTATTAATTAGGGTTTAAGGCTTATGATTTTTTGTGCTTTTTAGTTTTAGGGTTTACGAATTTTTAGGATTTAGGGTTTAGACCTTATGGTTTTTTAGGAGTTTATATGGTTTTTAGGGTTTATAGGATTTTGGTTTCTTAAGGTTTAGGGATTTTTTAGGTTAAGGGTTTTTAGGGTTAAGGACTTTGCATTTTTTAGGTTATGGGTTTTTAGGGTTTTATAGGTTTAATGATGAGGGCTTAGGGTTTTTTTGTGTCTTTTTTGGGTTTAGGATGTAAGATTTAGGGCTTTACAGGGTTTAGAGCTTAGAGTTTTTTTAGGCTTAGGGGTTTTGGGTAAATTAAGGTTTTTAAGGGTTAAGTGTTTCTCAGGGTTTTCTAGGCTTTAGGATTTAGGGATGGTTTTTTTTTGTGTTTTTTATGTTTAATATTTACAGATTTTTCAGGATTTAAGGTTTAGAGCTTAGGGTTTTGTCGGAGTTTTTAATGCTTTTTAGGGTTTATAAGATTTAGGCTTTCTTAAGGCCTATGTTTTAGGGTTTCTTAGGGTTTTAGGTTTAGAATTTGAGGATTTAGGTTAGGGTTTAGGGTTTAGGACTTAGTGTTTTTTTTAGGTTTATGGTTTTAGGTTAAGAGTTTATCTATGGTTTTTATGGTTTAGGACTTTGAGTTTTTTAGGTTAAGGTTTTTTTTAGAGTTTTATTGGTTTATGGTTTCGGACTTAGGGTTTTTTGTGTTTTTTAGAGTATAGCATATAGGGCTTGATAGTGTTTAAAGCTTAAAGTTTTTTAGGTTTAGGGATTTTTCCTTTTTTTAGTGCTTTTAAAGGTTAAGTGTTCTTACGGTGTATGGTTTTGAGCTTAGGGTTTTGTATGGGGTTTTAAATGGGTTTTTAGGATTTATAGGATTTAGGGTTTCTTAAGGTTTAGGGTTTAGAATTTCCTTATGATTTTGGGTTTAGGGTTCTTTTAGGTTTAGGGTTTTAGGTTAAGGATTTTGTTTAGGTATTTAGGGTTTAGGGATTTGGGTTTTGTAGGAATTTTAAATGGGTTTTTAGGGTTTATTTTAGAGTTTTTAGGATTTAGGGTTTCTTAAGGTTTAGGGTTTACAGTTTCTTAAGGTTTTAGGTCAAGGATTTAGAGTTTTAGGTTAGGGTTTAGGGCTTGGGGTTTTTTAGGTTTTGGGTTTTTAGGATTTTATAGGCTTAGGGTTTAGCGCTTCAGGTTTTTTGTGTATTTTTAGGGTTTAGCATATACTATTTAGGGGTTTATAGGGTTGGGTTTAGAGCTTAGAATTTTTTTAGGTTTAGGGGTTTTTTGGTTTTCTCAATGTTTTTTTAGGGTTAGGGATTTTTTTTTTATTTTTTACATTTAGGTTTTATAGAGTTTTAGGATTTAGGGTATAGAACATAGGGGTTTTAGGGGCTTTAAATGGTTTTAGGGTTTATTTTAGGGTTTATAGGATTTAGGATTTCTTAAGGTTTATGGTTTTTAGGGTTTTTTTGGGTTTTAGGTTGGGGATTTAGGGTTCAGGTTAGTATTTAGGGTTTAGCGCTTAGGTTTTTTTTTTTTAGTTTAGGGTCTTAGGTTAAGGGTTTTATCTTGGTTTTCAGGGGTTTGGGCTTTGGATTTTTTAGGTTAAGGTTTTTTATGGTTTTATAGATATGGGGTTTTTTGTGTGTGTGTGTGTTTTTTAGGGTTTACTATACACAATTTAGGGATATATAGGATTTAAAGCTTAGATTTTTTTAGGTTTAGGGTTTTTTGAGACTTTTAAGGGTTAAGTGTTTCTTAGGGTTTAAGGCCTATGATTTTTTGTATTTTTTAGGTTTAGGATTTACGAATTATTAGGATTTAGGGTTTTTTAGGAGTTTATTTGAATTTTAGGGTTTATTTTATAGTTTATAGGATTTAGAGTTTCTTATGGTTTAGGGTTTCTTAGGGTTTTAGGTTAGGGTTCAGGGTTTAGGCCTTAGGGCTTTTTTAGGTTTAGGGTTTTAGGTTAAGGGTTTTATTTAGGTTTTTAGGGTTTTGGGATTTCAGTTTTTTAGGATTTTTTCTTTTTAGAGTTTAGTGCCTAGGGTATTTTTGTGTTTTTTAGGGTTTAGTGGGTTATTGAGTTTTTATGGGTTTTTAAGGGTTAAGTAGGATTTTTTAGGGTTTATGGTTTAGGGCTTAGTGTTTTTTTTTGTGTTTTGTCAATTTAGGATTTATAAATTTTTAGGATTTTGGGTTTAGAGCTTGGGGTTTTTATGGGTTTTTAATGGTTTTTAGGGTTTCTTTTAGGATCTATACGTTTTAGGGTTTCTTAAGGTTTAGTGTTTAGGGTTTCATAGGTCTTTAGGTTTAGGAGTTTGAGTTTTAGGTTAGGGTTTAGGATTTCTTTAGGTTTATGGCTTTAGGTTAAGAGCTTTATCTAGGTTTTTAGGGTTTAGGGATTTGGGTTTTTTGGGTCAAGGTTTTTTAGGGTTTTATAGTTTTAAAGTTTTCGGCTTAGGTTTTTTTTTTTTTGTATTTTTTAGGTTTATTATTTACCATTTAGGGCTTTATAGGGTTTAGAGCTTAGAGTTTTTGAGGTTAGGGGTTTTGGGTTTTTAAGCGTTAAGTGTTTCTTAGGGTTTTTTTAGGATTTAGGTTTTAGGGCTTTGGATATTTTGTGCTTTTGAGGTTTAGGTTTTATGGATTTTTAGGATTTAGGGTTTAGATTTTTGGGTTTTGTAGGGGTTTTAAATGGTTGTTAGGGTTTATTTTAGGGTTTATAGTGTTTTGGGTTTCTTAATGTTTAGGGTTTAAGGTTTCTTAGGGTTTTAGGTTTAGGAATTAGGGTTTTAGGTTAGGGTTTAGAGTTTAAGGATGAGGAATTTTTTAGGTTTAGGGTTTTGGGTTAAGAGTTTTATCAAGGTTTTTAGGGTTTTGTTCTTTGGGTATTTTAGGTTAAGGGTTTTTAGCATTTTATAGGTTTAGTCCTTTTTTTTTGTGTTTTTTGGGGTTTCGTATATACAATTTAACGGTTTAGAGCTTAGAGTGTTTTTTAGGTTTAAAGGTTTTTGTATTTTAAGGGGTTTTAAGGGTAGTGTTTGTTAGGGTTTTTTAGGGTTGAAGGCTTTGCTTCTTTTTTTTTTGTGTGTGTGTTTTTTAGGTTTAGGGTTTACGAATTTTTAGGACTTATGGTTTAGAACCTAGGGTTTTGTAGGGATTTTAAATGGGTTTTAAAGTTTATTTTAGGATTTATATGATTTAGGAAACGCTTCTTAGAGTTTAGTGTGTCTTATGGTTTTAGGTTTAGGATTTTGGGTTTTAGGTTAGGGTTTAGGGCTTAGGTTTTTTAAGGTTTAGGGCTGAGAGTTAAGGATTTTATCAAGGTTTTTAGAGTTTAAGGATTTTGGTTTTTTAGGCTACTGTTTTTTAGGGCTTATAGTTTTAGGATTTACGACTTAGGTTTTTTTTTTTTTTTGTGATTTTAGGTTTTAGCTTGTACGATTTAGCGTTTTATAGGATTTAGAGGTTTGAATTTTTTTAGGTTTAGGGGATTTCTGCCTTTTTAGGGTTTTTAAGGGCTAAGTGTTCCTTTGGGTTTTCTAGGGTTTAGGGTTTTTTTTGTCTTTTTTATGTTTAAGGTTTACGGATTTTTAGGATTTAGTGTTTAGAGTTTAGGGTTTTGTAGGAGTTTTAAACGCTTTTTAGGCTTTATATTCAAATTGATAGGATTTAGGGTTTCTTAAGGTTTAGGGTTTTGGGTTTCTTAGGGTTTTAGATTTAGGATTTCGGGTTTTAGGTTAGGGTTTAGTGTTTAGGTTAGGATTTAGGATCTAGGGCTTAGGGTTTTTTTAGGCTTAGAAATTTAGGTTTAGGGTTTTATCTATGTTTTTAGGGTTTAGGGCTTTAGGTTTTTTAGTTTAAGGTGTTTTAGGGTTTTATAGGTTAAAGGTTTAGGGCATAGGTTTTTTTTTGTCTTTTTAGGGTTTAGCTTATACGATTTAGGGCTTTATGGGGTTTAGAGCTTCGAATTTTTTAGGTTTAGAGATTTTGGATTTTTTAGGGTTTTTGGTTTAGAGCTTTGGGTTTTGTAGGGGTTTTAAATGGGTTTTAGGGTATATTTTATGGTTTATAGGATTTAGGGTTTCTTAAGATTTAGGGTTTAGGATTTAGAGTTTTAGGTTAGGGTTTAGGGTTTTACATTAAGGGTTTTATTTAGATCATTAGGATTTAAGGGTTTGAGTTTTATAGGTTAATTCTTTTTACGATTTTATAGGTATATGGTTTAGGGCATAGGTTTTTTTTTTTTTGTGTTTTTAAGGTTTAACATATACAATTTAGGGCTTTATAGGGTTTAGAGCATAAAGTTTTTAGGTTTAGGGGTTTTTGGATTTTTTTAGGGTTTTTCAAGGTTAAAAGTTTACTAGGGTTTTGTAGGTTTATGGTTTAGGGCTTAGGGTTTTTTTTTTGTGTTTTTTAGGTGTAGGATTTACGGATTTTTAGGATTTAGGATTAGAGCATAGGGTTTTGTAGGGGTATTAATTGGTTTCTAGGGTTTATAGGATTTAAGGTTTCATAAGGTTTAGGGTTTATGGATTAAGGTTTAGAATTTGGGGTTTTAGGTTAAGGTTTAGATTTTATGACTTAGGGGTTTCTTAGGTTTAGTGTTTTGGTTGAGGGTTTTATCGAAATTTTTAGGGTTTAGGGCTTTGCATTTTGTGGGTTAAGGTTTTTGAGGGTTTTATAGGTTTGGGATTTAGGGCTTAGGGTTTTTTTTGTGTGTTTTCATGGTTAAGCATATATGATTTACGGCTTTATAGGGTTTAGAGCTTAGAGTTTTTTAGGTTTAGGGATTCTGGGGGGGTTTTAGGGTTTTAAAGGGTTAAGTGTTTCATAGGGTTTTTAATGGTTTAGGATTTAAGGGTTAGGATTTTTTGTGATTTTTATATTTAGGATTTACGGCTTAGGATTTTTTTAGGTGTATGGTTCTAGGTTAGGGGTTTTATTTAAGTTTTTAGGGTACAGGGCTTTGGGTTTTTTAGGTTAAGGATTTTTAGGATTCTATAGGTTTAGGGTTTAGTGCTTAGAGTTTTATAATGCCTTTTTTAGGGTTTAGGATATGCGATTTAGAGCTTCATGTGTTTTGAGCTTATAGTTTTTTAGGTTTAGGTGGCTTTGTGTCTGTTAGTGTTTAGAATTTAGGGCTTAGTGTTCTTTTGTATTTTTTAGGTTTAGGGTTTATGGATTTTTAAGATTTAGGCTTTAGATATTAGGGTTTTGTAGGTGTTTTAAATGATTTTTAGTGTTTATTTTAGGGTTTATAGGATTAGGGTTTCATAAAGTTTAGGGTTTATAGATTCTTAGTGTTTTAGGTTTATGATCTAGTGTTTTAGGTTAGTCTTTATGAGTTAGGGCATACGGTATTTTAGGTTTAGTATTTTAGGTTAAGGGTTTTATCTAGGTTTTTAGGGTTTAGGGATTTGGAATTTTTAGATTATGGTTTTTAGGGTTTTATAGGTTTAGGATTTAGGGCTTAGGGTTTTTTGTGTTTTTTAGGGTTTAGAATATATGATTTAGGGCATTGGGTTTAGAGCTTAGATTTTTTTAGGTTTAGGGGGTTTTGGGTTGTGTAGGTTTTTTTTGATTTCTAGGATTTAGGGTTTCTTAAAGTGTAGGGTTTAGAGTTTTGTACAGTTATTTAGGGTTATTAAGGGTTAAATGTTTCTATGGATTTTTAGGGCTTATGCTTTAGGTCATAGTTTTTTTTTTTTTCCAGTTAAGGCATTTTTTTAGGTTTTTAGGGTTTAGGGCTTTTCGTTTTTTAGGTTAAGGATTTTTTCAAATTTTATAGGTTTATGGTTTAGGGCCTAGGTTTAGTTTTGTGTTTTTTAGGGTTTAGCATATAATATTCAAAGCTTGATAAGGCTTATAGCTTAGAGTTTTTTAGGTTTAGGGGTTTTTGGTTGAGAGATGGGGGTTTTTAGGAGTTTCAAATGGTTTTAAGGGTTTGTATTTAGGTTTATAGGATTTAAGGTTTCTTAAGATTTTGAATTTAGGGTTTCTTAGGGTTTTAGGTTCAGGATTTAGTGTTTTAGGTTAGGATTTAGGGTCTAAGGCTTAGGGTTTTTTTAGGCCTTAGAATTTTTTTTTTTAAGGTTTTATCTAGGTTTTTAGGATTTAGGTCTTCGGGTTTTTTAGTTTAAGGTGTTTTAGGGTTTTATAGGCTTAAGGTTTAGGGTATAGGTTTTTTTTTGGCTTTTTAAGGTTTAGCATATACGATTTAGGGATTTATGGGGTTTAGAGCTTAGATTTTTTTAGGTTTAGAGGTTTTTTAGGGTTTTTGGTTTAGAGCTTTGGGTTTTGTAAGGGTCTCAAATGGGTTTTAGGGTTTATTTTATGGTTTATAGGATTTGGGGTTTCTTAAGATTTAGGTTTAGGGTTTCTTAGGGTTTCAGGCTTAGGATTTAGAGTTTTAGGTTAGGGTTTAGGGTTTTGCATTAAGGGTTTTATTTAGATCATTAGGGTTTAGGGCTTTGAGTTTTATAGATTAATGTTTTTTAGGATTTTATAGGTATAGGGTTTAGTGCTTAGGTTTTTTTATTTTGTGTTTTTAGGGTTTAACATATGCATTTTAGGGCTTTATAGGGTTTAGAGAATAGAGTTTTTAGCTTTAGGGGTTTTTGGATTTTTTTTTTAGGGTTTTTAAGGGTTAAATTTTACTAGGATTTTGTAGGTTTATGGTTTAGGGCTTAGGGTTATTTTTTGTGTTTTTGAGGTTTACGGTTTACAAATTTTTAGGATTTAGGATTTAGAGAATAGGGTTTTGTAGGGGTATTAAATGGTTTTTAGGGTTTATAGGATTTAGGGTTTCATAGGGTTTTGGATTTATAGATTAAGGTTTAGGATTTAGGGTTTTATGTTAGGGTTTAGAGTTTAGGGCTTAGGGGTTTTTCTAGGTTAGCATTTTGGTTGAGGGTTTTATCTAGGTTTTTAGGGTATAGGACGTAGCATTTTGTAGGTTAAGGTTTTTGAGGGTTTTATATGTTTGGGATTTAGGGCTTAGGGTTTTTTTTTTGTGTGTTTTCATGGTTAAGCATATATGACTTATGGCTTTATAGAGTTTGGAGCTTAGAGTTTTCTAGGTTTAGGAATTTTGGGGGAGGGGGGGGGGGGTTTAGGGTTTTTAAGGGTTAAGTGTTTCTTAGGGTTTTTAAGGGTTTAGGGTTTAAGGCTTAGGATTTTTTGTGTTTTTTATATTTAGGATTTACAACTTAGGTTTTTTTTAGGTGTATGGTTCTAGGATAAGGGTTTTATTTAGGTTTTTAAGGTGTAGGGCTTTGGGTTTTTTAGGTTAAGGATTTTTAAGATTTTATAGGTTTAGGGTTTAGGGCTTAGAGATTTTTTATGTCCTTTTTAGGGTTTAGGATATACGATTCAAGGCTTCATAGGTTTAGAGCTTAGAGTTTTTTAGGTTTAGGGGGCTTTTTGTCTTTTAGTGTTTAGAATTTAGGGCTTAGTGTTCTTTTGTATTTTTTAGGTTTAGGGTTTATGGATTTTTAAGATTTAGGTTTTAGATCTTAGGGTCCTGTAGGAGTTTTGAATGGTTTTTAGGGTTTATTTTAGGGTTTATAGGATTAGGGTTTATTAAGGTTTAGGGTTTATGGATTCTTAGTGTTTTAGGTTTATGATTTATGGTTTTAGGTTAGTGTTTATGATTTAGGGCATACAGATTTTTAGGTTTGGTATTTTAGGTTAAGGGTTTTATCTAGGTTTTTAGGGTTTAGGGATTTGGAATTTTTAGATTATGGTTTTTAGGGTTTTATAGGTTTAGCATTTAGGGCTTAGGGTTTTTTGTGTTTTTAAGGGTTTAGCATATACAATTTAGGGCATTATTGGGTTTAAAGCTTAGAGTTTATTAGGTTTAGCATATACGATTTAGGGCATTATTGGGTTTAGAGCTTAGAGTTTATTAGGTTTAGGGGCTTTTGGGTTGTTTAGGGTTTTTTTTTTGTTTTTTAGCATTTAGGGTTTCCTAAGGTGTAGGTTTTTGGGTTTTGTAGGGTTATTTAGGGTTATTAAGGGTTAAATTTTTCTAAGGGTTTTTAGGGCTTATGCTTTAGGGCTTAGTGTTTTTTTAGGTTTAGAGTTTTAGGTTAAGGCATTTATTTAGGTTTTTAGGGTTTAGGGCTTTGTGTTTTTTGGGTTAAGGTGTTTTTCGGATTTTAAAGGTTTATGGTTTAGGGCTTTGGTTTTTTGTTGTGTTTTTTAGGGTTTAGCATATAAGATTCAGGGATTGATAAGGCTTGGAGCTTAGAGTTTTTTAGGTTTAGGGGTTTTTGGTTAAGAATTTAGGGTTTTAAGGGATTTCAAATGGTTTTAAGTGTTTATATTTGGGTTTATAGGGTTTAAGATTTCTTAATGTTTTGGATTTAAGGTTTAGGATTTAGTGTTTTAGGTTGGGATTTAGGTTCTAGGGCTTATGGTGTTTTTAGGCTTTGAATTTTAGGTTTATGGTTTTATCTAGGTTTTTAGGGTTTAGGACTTTAGGTTTTTTAGTTTAAGGTGTTTTAGAGTTTTGTAGGTTTAAGGTTTAGGGCATACGTTTTTTTTGTCTTTTTAGGGTTTAGCATATACGATTTAGGGCTTTATGGGGTTTAGAGCTTAGAGTTTTTTAGGTTTAGAGGTTTTTTGGTCTTTTAGGGTTTTTATTTAGAGCTTTGGGTTTTATAGGGGTCTCAAATGGGTTTTAGGATTTATTTTATGGTTTATAGGATTTAGGGTTTCTTAAGATTTAGAGTTTAGTGTTTCTTAGGGTTTCAGGTTTAGGATTTAGAGTTTTAGATTAGGGTTTAGAGTTTTACATAGAGTATTCAGGTTTAGGGGTTTTTGGATTTTTTAAGGGTTACCATATACAATTTAGGGCTTTATAGGGTTTAGAGCATAGAGTATTCAGGTTTAGGGGTTTTTGGACTTTTTAAGGGTTTTTTATGGTTAAAAGTTTACTAGGGTTTTGTAGGTTTATGGCTTAGGGCTTAGGGTTTTTTTTGTGTTTATTAGGTTTAGGGTTTACGGATTTTTAGGGTTTAGAATTTAGTGCATAGGGTTTTGTAGGGGTATTAAATGGATTTTAGGGTTTATAGGATTTAGGGTTTCATAATGTTTAATGTTTATGGATTAAGATTTAGGATTTAAGGTTTTAGGTAAGGGTTTAGGGTTTAGGGCTTAGCATTTTGTAGGTTAAGGTTTTTTAAGGTTTTATAGGTTTGGGATTTAGGGCTTAGGGTTGTTTTTGTGTTTTTTCATGGTTAAGCATATATGATTTAGGGCTTTATAGGGTTTGGAGCTTAGAGTTTTTTTAGGTTTAGGGATTTTTGGGGGGTTTTAGGGTTTTTAAGGGTTTAGTATTTCTTAGGGGTTTTAACGGTTTAGGGTTTAAGGCTTAGGATTTTTTGTGTTTTTTATATTTAGGATTTACGGCATAGGATTTTTTTAGGTGTATGGTTCTAGGTTAAGGGTTTTATTTAGGTTTTTAGGCTATAGGGATTTGGGTTTTTTAGGCTAAGGATTTTTAGGATTTTATAGGTTTAGGGTTTAGGGCTTAGAGTTTTATTATGTCTTTTTTAGGGTTTAGGATATATGATTTAGGGCTTTATAGGTTTAGAGCTTAGAGTTTTTTAGGTTTAGGGTTTATGGATTTTTAAGATTTAGGTTTCAGATCTTAGGGTTTTGTAGGAGTTTTAAATAATTTTTAGGAATTATTTTAGGGTTTATAGGATTTAAGGTTTCTTAATATTTAGGGTTTAGGATTTCTTAGGGTTTCAGGTTTAAAATTTAGTGTTTTAGGTTAGGGTTTAGGGTGTTACGTTAAGGGTTTTATTCAGATCATTAGGGTTTAGGGCTTTGAGTTTTATAAGTTATTGTTTTTTAGTATGTTATAGGTAAAGGGTTTAGGGCTTAGCTTTTTTTTTTTTTTTTTTTTGTGCTTTTAGGGTTTAACTTATACAATTTAGGGCTTTAACCTCAAGACGCTATAAAGCCCTAAATCATATATGTTAAACCCTAAAAAACACAAAAAAAAATCATAAGCCCTAAACCCTAAACATATAAAACCGTAAAAACCCTTAAACTAACAAACCCAAATCCTTTAAGCCTAAAAACCAAGATAAAACCCTAAACATAAAAAAAAGTCTAGGCTCGAAATCCTAAACCCTAACATTAAACACTAAACCAAAAAAACACCTAAGGCCTAAACCCTAAACCCTAAAAAACCCTAAGAAACACTTAATCCTTAAAAACCCTAAAAAATACAGAAACCCCGAACCTTGAAAAACACTAGCCTCAAAACCCTACAAAGCCCTAAATCAATTGAGCTAAACCTTAAAGAACACAAAAAAAAACCCCAAAATACCCTTAACCCAATAAACCCAAATCCTTAAACCCTAAAAACCTAGATAAAACTCTTAACCTAAAACCTTAATCCTAAAAAAACCATAAGCTCGAAACCTTAAACCCTAAACATAAAAAACCACAAAGTCCTAAACCTTTTACCCTAACCTAAAACGCTAACAAACCCTAAACCGTAAACCTTAAGAAACCCTAAAAACCATTTAAAACCCTTCAAAACTACAAACTCTAAACCCTAAATCCTAAAAATCTATAAACCCTAAACCTAAAGAAGGGAAAAAAAACCCTAAGCCCCACCTAACCCTTAAAAACCCAAAAAAACTCATAAACCTAAAAAAACTCTAAGCTTTAAATGCTATAAAGCCCTAAATCATATATGTTAAACCGTAAAAAACACAAAAAAAAAACCCTTAGCCCTAAACCCTAACCTATAAAACCCTGTAAAACCTTAATCTAAAAACACAAAGCCCTTACCCCTAAAAACATAGTTGAAACCTTTAACCTAAAACCCTAAACCTAAAAAACCCAAAAGTCCTAAACCCTAAATCCTAAATCTAATACACTATGAAACCCTAAACATTAAGAAACCCTAAAATCCATTTAAAATCCCTACAAAACCCTATGCTATAAACCCTAAATCCAAAAAATCCGTAAACCCTATATCTAAAAAACATAAAAGCACCCTAAGCCCTAAACCCTAAGAAACACTTAACTCTTAAAACCCAAAAAAAACACAAAAAACCCTAAACCTAAAAAATTTTAGGCTCTAGATCCTATAAAGCCCTAAATCATATTTGTTAAACCCTAAAAACACAAAAAAACTGTAAGACCTAAACCCTAAACCTATAAAATTTGAAAAAATCTTAACCCAAAAAACTCAAAGCGCTAAATGCTAAAAACCTTAATAAAACCCTTAACCCAAAAACCTAAACCTAAAAATAACTCTAATCCCTAAAATACCCTAAGAAAAACTTAATCCTTAGAAACCCTAAAAATATAAAATCCCTTAAACCTAAAAAAGCTCAAAGCTCTAAACCTTATAAAACCCTAAATCATATATGCTAAACCCTATAAAACACAAAAAACCCTAAGCCCTAAATCCTAAATCTATAAAACCCTAAAAACTTTAATCTAAAAATTCCAAAGCCCTAAAACCTAAAAACCTAGATAAAATCCTTAACCTAAAATCCTACACCTAAAAAAACCTTAAGACCTAAGCCCTAAACCCTAAATCTAAAAAAAGGAAAAATACCTAAGCCCTAAACCCTAAGCCCTTAAAAAAAACCCAAAACTCCAACACCTAAAAAACTATAAGATCTAAACCCTATAAATCCCTAAATCGTTTATGCTAAACCCTTGAAAGACCCTAAGAAACACTTAACCCTAATTAACCCTAAATAACCCAAAAACAACTAAAATTAAAAAACTTTAACTTCCAAACCCTATAAAGCCCTAAATAGTATATGCAAAAGCCTAAAAACACACAAAAAACCCTAAGCCCTAAATGCCATATTTTTAAAACCCTCAAAAACCTTAACATACAAAACCCTAAGCCCTAAATCCTAAACCTATAAAAGCCTAAAAAACCTTAACCTAACAAACCCAAATCCCAAAACCCTAAAAACCTAGATAAAACCCTTAACCTAAAATTCTAAACCTAAAAATCCCTATGCCCTAAACCATAAACCCTAACATAAAACCCTATGAAACTCTAAAGCCTAAACCATATGAAACCCTAAAGCCTAAACCTTATGAAACCCTAAGTCCTATAAACCCTAAACACCATTTAATACCCTAACAAACCCTAAAAAAAAATCTCTAATCTCTAAACATATAAAGCCCTAATTCGTATATGAAAAACCCTAAAAACACAAAAAAACCACCCTACGCTCTAAACCATAAACCAATAAAACCCTAAAAAACCATAACCTAAAAATCCCAAAGACTTAAACCTTAAAAACCTAGATAAAGTCCTTAACCCAAATCCCTAAACCTAAAAAAACTCTAAGCCCTACACCCTAAATCCTAACCTAAAACCATAAATCCTAAACCTAAATCCCTAAGATACCCTAAACCCTAAACCTTAAGAAACCCTAAATCCTATAAACCATAATATAAATCCTAAAAATCATATAAAACCCTTAAAAAACCCTAAGCTTTAAGCCTAAATCCTAAATATCTGTAAACCTTAAACCTTAAAAACACAACAAAACCCTAAGACCTAAACCCTAGAAAACTAATAAGCAATTAACCATGAAAAAAAACCCTAAAAACCCCTAAACCTAAAAAAATTGTAAGCTCAAAACCCTATAAAGCCCTAACTATATATGATAAACCCTAAAAAACACAAAAAAACCCTAAACGTAAACCCTTCACCTATAAAACCCTAAAAATCCATAACCAAAAACAACCCAAAGCCCTAAACCCTTAAAAAGTAGATAAAACCCTTAACCCAAAACCCTAAACTTAAAAACACCAAACCCCTAAACCCTAACCTAAAATTCTAATCCTACACCTAAAACCTTAAGAAATTCTAAATCCTATCAACTCTAAAATAAATCGTAATTGCCATTTAAAACCCCTACAAAATCCTAAGCTCTAAATCATAAACCCTAAAAAATCCCTATGAAACACTTAGCCCTTGAAAACTCTAAAAAAACACCAAACCGCCTCCCCCCCCCCACCAAACCTATAAAACACTAAGTTCTAAACACTATATTATATGCTAAACCCAAAAAACATAATAAAAAAAAAAAAAAAAACCCCTCAGCCCTACACCAAAAACCTATAAAACCCTGAAAAACCTTAACCTAAAAAACCCAAAGTCGTAAACCCTAAAAACCTAGATAAAACCCCTAAAAAAAACCCTAAACCTAAAAATATCCTAAGACCTAAAACTTAAACCCTAACCTTAAACCAAAAATCGTAAACCCTAAACCCCATAAATTCTAAAATAAACCCTAAAAATTATTTAAAACCCCTACAAAAACCTAAACTCTAAACACTAAACCTACAAACACAAAAAAAACACTTAACCCTAAAAAATCCTAAGAAACACTTAACACTTAAAAACCCTAAAAAAATAACATTCGTTAAACCTAAAAACACTCAACGCTCTAAACCCGATAAAGCCTTAAATCGTATATACTAAATCCTAAAAAAAAACAAAAAAATCCTAAACCCTAAACCTAAAAAATCCTAAAAACGCTAAACCTAAAAAACATAGAGCCCTAAACACTAAAAAACCTAGATAAAACCCTTAACCTAAAACTCTAAACCTAAAAAATCCTTAAGACCTAAACCCTTAACCCTAACCTAAAACCTTGATTCCTAAACCTAAACCTTAAGAAACCCAAAATTCTATAAACCCTAACAACCACTTAAAACCCTTACGAAACTCGAAATTCTAAAAATCCATAAACCCTAAACCTAAAAAAAAAATACAAATCCCTAAACCCTAAAAAACCCTTAGAAATTAACTCTTAAAACCCTAAAAACCCAAAACCCCTAAACCTCAAAAACTCTAAGCTCTAAACCATCTAAAGCCCTAAATCATATATGCTAAACCTTAAAAAACACAAAAAAAACCCTAAGCTCAAAACCCTAAACCTATAAAACCCTAAAAACCTTAACCTAAAAAACCCAATGCCCTAAACCCTAAAAACCAAGATAAGAACCTTAACCTAAGAACCTAAACATAAAAAAAAACTCTAAGCCCTAAACTCTAAAGCCTAAACTAAAACCCTAAATCCTAAACATAATACCTGCATAAATATTAAGCCCTAAACCTTAAGAAACCCTAAATCCTATAAATCCTGAAATAAACCCTAAAACCCATTTAAAACTCCTAAAATCCATAAGCTCCAAACTCTAAATCCTAAATATCTGTAAACCCTAAACCCAAAAAATACAAAAAATAACTAAACCCTTGGAAATGTAAGAAACACTTAACCCTTAAAAACCCTAAAAACCAAAAAACCCATTGAACTAAAAAAACTCTAAGCTCTAAACCCTATAAAGCCCTAAATCGTATATACTAAACCCTACAACACACAAAAAAAACCTTAAGTCCTAAACCCTAAACCTATAAAATCCTACAAACCCTTAACCTAAGAATCCCAAAGCCCTAAAACCTAAAAACCAATATAAAACCCTTAACCTAAAACCCTAAACCTAAAAGACCCTAAGCCCTAAACCCTAACCTAAAACACTAAATATTAAAATTAAAACCTTAAGAAACTCTAAACCCTAAAGCTTAAGAATACGTAAATCTTATAAACCCTAAAATAAACATTAAAAACCATTTAAAACCTCTAAGTTCTAAACCAGAAACCCTAAAAAACACTTAACCCTTAAAAACCCTAAACCTAAAAAACTCAAAGCTTTAAACCCTATCATGCCCTAAATCTTTTATGCTTAACCCTAAAATACACAAAAAACCCTAAGCGCTAAACCATAAACCTATAAAACTCTAAAATACCTTAACCCAAAAAACCCAAAGTCCTAAACCATAAAAACCCTAGATAAAACCCTTAACGTAAAACCCTAGACCTAAAAAAACATGAAGCCCTTAACCCTAACCTAAATCCTTAGATTCTAAAACAAATACTCTAAGAAACCCTAAACCCTAGACCTTAAGAAACCATAAATCTTATAAACCCTAATATAAACACTACAAAGCATTTAAAACCTCTACAAAACCCTAAGCTCTAAACCCTAAATCCTAAAAAATCCATAAATCTTAAATTGAAAAAGTACACACAAAAAAAAACCCTAAACCCTAATCAATTGAAAACCCTAATAAACACTTAACCCTTAAAAACACTAAGAAAACACAAAAACCCCTACACCTAAAAAAACTATAAACTCTAAACCATTTAAAACACCTACAAAACCCTAACCTCTAAACACAAAATCCCAAAAAACCATAAACTCTAGACTTAAAAATTAGAAGAAAAAAAAACCCTAAGGCCTAATCCCTAAACCCTAAAAAGCTGTAAGAAACACTTAGACCTTGAAAACCTTAAAAACCCTATAAATCCCTAAATCGTATATGCTAAACCCTAAAAGAACACTAAAAAAGCCCCTATGTCTTGAACCCTAAACCTATGAAACCCTAAAAACCTAGATAAAATCCTTAACCCAAAACCCTAAACCTGAAAAACCCTAAACTGTAACCTAAAACTCTATATCCTAAAGCTAAAAACCCTAAGAAATCCTAAGCTTTAAACTTAAGAAACCCTAAATCTTATAAACCCTAAAATAAACCCTTAAAACAATAAAGCCCTTAATCGTATATGCTAAACCATAAAAAACACAAAAAAAAACCCAAATCCCTAAAGCCTAACCTAAAACTCTAAATCCCAAACCTATAACTCTAAGAAACCCTAAAACCTAAACCTTAATAAGCCCTAAATCCAATAAACCCTAAAATAAACCCTGAAAACAATTTAAAACTCCTAAAACTCACTAAAAACCCTAAGCTCTAAACCATAAATCTTAAAAATTTAAAAGCCCTAAATTGAAAAAAACCCTAAGAAACACTTAACCCTTACAAACCCTAAAAAACCTAATAGACCCTAAACCTAAAAAACTCTAAGCTCTAAGCCCTATAAAACCCTAAATCGTATGTGCTAAACCCTAAAAGACACAAAAAAAAAACACTAAGCCCTAAACCATAAACCTATAAAACCCTAAAAACCCCAATGCCTTAAACCCCAAAATCCCAGATAAAACCATTAACCTTAAATCATAAACCTAACAAAACCCTAAGCCATAAACCCTAAACCCTAACATAAATCCCTAAGAAATCCTAAACCTTAAGAATCCCTAAATCCTATAAATCCTAAAAAATACCATAAAGACCATTTAAAACAACAAAAAATAGCAAGCTCTAAATGCTAAATCCTCAAAATCCATAAACCCTAACATAAAAACACATAAAAACCCTCAACTTGAAACCCTAAACCCTATAAAACCCTAAGAAACACTTAACCCTTAAAAACTCTAAAGAATACAAAAACCCCTAAACCTAAAAAACTATAAGCTCTAAACCTTATAAACCCCTATATCATTTATTCTAAACCCTAAAAACACAATACAAAAACCCTAATAAACCCTAATCATACAAAATCCTAAAAACCATAAACCTAAAAATCCAAAAGCCCTAAAACCTAAATGCTAAACCTAAAAACTAAAAGAACCCTAAACCCTAAACCTTAAAAAACCCTAAATCCCTTAAACCCTTATATAATCCCTAAAAACCATATAAAACTCCTACAAAACCCTAAGCTCTAAACCCTAAACCCTAAAAATCTGTAAAAGCTAAACCTATAAAACACAAAAAACTGAAAGCCTTAAACCCTAAGAAACACTTAACCATTAAAAACCCTAAAACCCCCAAAAACCCCTAAAACTAAAAAATTCTAAGCTCTATATGCTATAAAGCCCTAAATTTTATATGATAAACACAAAAAAACACAAAAATAAGCCCTAAGGGCTTAACCCTAAACCTATAAAACCCTAAAAACGTTAACCCAAAAAAACCAAAGCCCTAAACCATAAAAACCCTAGATAAAACCCTAGACCTAAAAAACATAAAGCCCTAAACCCTAAACCCTAAATCCTTAGATTCTAAACCTTAAATTCTAAGAAACCCTAAACCCTAGACCTTACGAAACCATATATCTTATAAACCCTAATATAAACACTACAAAACATTTAAAACCTCTACAAAACCCTAAGCTCTAAATCCTAAATCCTAAAAAATCCATAAATCTAAAGTTGTAAAAATACAAAAAAAACACTAAACCCTAATCAATAGAGAACCTTAAGAAACACCCTTAAAAACACTAAGAAAACCCAAAAACCCCTACACCAGAAAAAACTCTAAGTTCTAAACCATTGAAAACCCCTACAAAACCCTAACTTCTAAACACTAAATCCTAAAAAACCATTAACCCTAAACCTAAAAATCAGAAGAAAAAAACTCCCAAGGCCTAAACCCTAAACCCTAAACCCTAAAAATTTGTAACAAACACTTAAATTTTGAAAACCTAAAAAAACCTCGAAACCTAGAAAAGTCTAAGCTCCAAACCCTATAAATCCCTAGATCGTATATGCTAAACCCTAAAAAGATACAAAAAAAACCGTAAGGCCTGAACCCTAAACCTATAAAACTCTAAAACCCTAGATAAAATTCTTGACCTAAAACCCTAAATCTAAAAAACCGTAAACCGTAACCTAAAACTCTATATCTTAAACCTAAAAACCTTAAACCCTAACCTTAAGATACCATAAATCCTATAAACCCTAAAATAAACCCTTAAAACAATAAATCCCATAATCGTATATGCTAAACCCCAACAAACACACAAAGAACCCCAAATCCGTAAAGCCTAAACCTATAAAATCCAAAAAAGACCATTAATTTAATAAACCCAAAGAACTAAACCCTAAAAACCTAGATAAAACCATTAACCGTAAACCCTAAACCTAAAAAACCCGTGGCACTAAACACTAAACCCTTACCTAAAACCCTAAATCCTAAACTTAAACCCATTAAAAACTCAAACACTACTAAACCTAAAAGAGTTGAAGCACTAAACCCTATAAATTAGTAAATCATATAAGTTAAACCCTGAAAAACACACACAAAAAAGACTTAAGACATGAACCCTAAACCTAATACCCTAAATCCTAAACCTAAAATGCTAAATCCTAAACTTAAAACCCTAAATCCTAAATCCAAAACCCTAAACCCTAACCTAACAACCTAAAACCTAAACCTAAAAACCCTAAGAAACCTAAACCATAACCTTAAGAAACCCTAAATCCTATAAAACCTAAAACAAACCCTAAAAACAATTTAAAACCCCTAAAAATCCTAAGATCTAAACCCTAAATCCTAAAATTCCGCGAAACCTAAAAAAAACACAAAAAATCCTTAAGCCCTATACCCTACGCCCTAAAAACCCCTAAGAAACACTTAACCCTTAAAAATCCTAAAAAGACCCAAAAAACCCCTAAACCTAAAAAAACTCTAAGCTCTAAATCCTATAAAGCCCTAAATTTTATATGCTAAAACCTAAAAAACACAAATACAAAAAACATAAAAAGCCCTAAGCCCTAAACCCTAAACCTATAAAATCCTAAAAAATCTTACCTAAAAAACCCAAAGACTTAAACCCTAAAATCCTAGATAAAACCCTAAACCAAAAAAAAAAAAACAAGAGAAAATCCTAAACCTATAAAATCCTAAGAAACCTTAGACCAAAAAACCCAAAGCCTTAAATCCTAAACTAGAGAATACCCTTAATATAAAACCCTAAACCGTAAAATACCTAAGCCCTAAACCCTAAACCTAAAATCTTAATCCTAAACCTAAAACCCAAATAAACCCTAAACCCTAAAACTTATGAAACCCTATATCCTATAAACTATAAAAACAATTTAAAACCCCTATAAAACACTAAGCTCTAAACCCTAAATCCTAAAAATCATTAAACCCTGAACATAAAAAACACAACCAAGCCCAAATCCCTAAAACTTAAACCTTAAAAAACACTAAGAAACACTTAACCTTTAAAAACCTTGAAAAATCCAAAATCCCTTAAGCCTAAATAAAAGAAGCTAACCTCTAAATCCTATAAAGCCCTAAATCATATATGTTAAATGCTAAAAAACACAAAAAAAAAAAAAAAAAACCTAAGCCCTAAATCCTAAACCTGTAAAACCCTAAAAAATATTAACCTTAAAAAACCCAAAGCCCTAAACCCTAAAATCCTAGATAAAATACTTAACCAATAACCCTAAACCTAAAAATAAACCTAAGCCCAAAACCCTAAAACCTAACCTAAAACTCTAAATCCCAAACTTATAACCCTAAGAAATCCTAAACCCCAAAACTTAAGTAACCCTAAATCCTATAAACCCTAAAATAAACCCTAAAAACCATTTAAAACCCCTAAAACTCCCTAAAAACCCTAAGCACTAAACCATAAAGCCTAAAATTTTAAAAAACCTAGATTGAAAAAAAAAAACCCTAAGCCTTAAACCCTAAGAAACACTTAATCCTTAAAAACCCTTAAACCCCCAATAACCCCTAAACCTAAAAAACTCTAAGCTCTAAACCCTATAAAACCCTAAATCGTAAATCCTAAAAAACACACAAAAAAAAAGAACTAAGGCCTAAACCTTAAACCTATAAAATCCTAAAAACCCCAAAGCCTTGAAACCCAAAATCCCAGATAAAACCCTTAACCTAAAACCCTAAACCTAACAAAACCCTAAGCCATAAACCATAAACCCTAACATAAATCCCTAAGAAACCCTAAACCTTAAGAATCCCTAAATCCTATAAATCCTTAAATAAACCATAAAGACCATTTAAAACACCTAAAAAACCCTAAGTTCTAAATGCTAAATCCTAAAAGTCTGTAAACCATAAACATAAAAAAACACAACAAAAACCAAAGCCCTAAACCTTAAACCTTAAAAAACCCTAAGAAACACTTAACCCTTAAAAACCTTAAAGAATCCAAAACCCCTTAAACCTAAAAAAAAAAAAGTAAAAAAAGCTAAGCTCTAAACCCTATAAGGACCTAAATCATATTTGTTAAACGCTAAAAAAAACCTAAGCCCTAAACCCAAACTATAAAACCCTACAAAACATTAACCTAGAAAAACCCAAATCCCTAAACCCTAAAATCCTAGATAATACCCTTAACCTATAACCCTAAACCTAAAAAAAAAACTATGCCCTAAACCCTAGACCCTAACCTAAAATTCTAAATCCTAAGCCTATAACCTTAAGAAACCCTAAATCCTAAACCTTAAAAAACCCTAAATCCTATAAACCTAAAAACCATTTAAACCCCCTAAAAACCCTAAGCTCTAAGCGCGAAATCTTAAAAATTCAAAAACCCTCAACCAAAACAAAACCCTCAGCCCTAAACCCTAAACCCTAAAAAATCATAAGAAACACTTAACCCTTAAAAACCCAATAACCCCGAAACCTAAAAACTCTAAGCTCTACACCCAATAAAGCCCTAAATTGTATATTCTAAACCCTAAAAAATACAAAAAAAAAACCCTAAGCCCTAAACTTTAAACCTATAAAACCCTAAAAAACCTAAAGCCTTAAACCCCAAAATCTCATATAAAACCCTCAAACTTAAACCCTAAACCTAACAAAACCCAAAGCCATAAACCCTAAACCCTAACATAAATCCCTAAGAAACCCTAAACCTTAAGAATCACTAAATCCTATAAATCCTAAAATAAACCATAAAGACCATTTAAAACCCCCCAAAAACCCTAAGCTCTAAACCCTAAATCATAAAACTCTGTAAGCCCTAACCTAAAAACACAGAAAAAAACCTAAGCCCAAACCCTAAACCCTAAGAAACACATAACCCTTAAAAACTCTAAAAAATACAAAAACCCCTAAACCTAAAAAATGGTAAGCTCTAAACGCTATAAACCCCTATATCGTATATCCTAAACCCTAAAATACACAAAAAAAAAAAAAAAACCCTAATCATACAAAATCCTAAAAACCCTACACCTAAAAATCCAAAAGCCCTAAACCCTAACATAAAACCTAAATGCTAAACCTAAAACCCTAAGTAACCCTAAGCCCTAAACCTTAAAACACCCTAAATCATGTAAAACCTTTATATTATACCTAAAATCCATATAAAACCCCTACAAAACCCGAAGCTCTAAACCTTAAAACCTAAACCTAAAAAATACAGAAAACTAAAAACCTTAAACCTAAGAAACACTTAATGCTTAAAAACCTCAAAAAACCCCTAACCCTAAAAAATTCTAAGCTCTTTTCCCTATAAGGCACTAAATTATATATTCTAAACCCTAAAAAACACAAAAAATCCCTAAATCCTAAACCTAAAAACCCTAAAAATCTAGATAAGAACCTTAACCTAAAAACCTAAACAAAAGAAAAACCCTAAACCCTAACCTAAAACCCTAAATTCTAAACCTAAAACCCAAAGAAACCTTAAACCCTAAACTTTAAGAAACCTTAAATTCTATAAATCCTAAAATAAACCCTAAAACCCATTTAAAACTCCTAAAATCCCTAAGCTCGAAATCCTAAATCCAAACAATATGTAAACCCTAAACCTAAAAAATCACTAAAACCTGAGAAACTTGAGAAACCTAAGAAACACTTAACCCTTAAAATCCCTAAAAACCAAAAAACCCCTAAACCTCACAACACCCTAAGCCCTAAATCCTAAACCTATAAAATCCTACAAACACTTAACCTAAAAAATACAAAGCCCTAAAACCTAAAAACCTAAATAAAATCCTTAACCTAAAACCCTAAGCCCTAAACCCTAACCTAGAACTCTAAATCCTATACCTAAAATCTTAAAAAACTCTAAACCCTAAACCTTAAGAATCCCTAAATTCTATAAACCCTGAAATAAACCTTAAATACCATTTAAAACCCCTAAGCTCTAAACTAGAAACCGTGAGAAACACTTAGCCCTTAAAAACCCTAAAAAATGCCTAAACCTAAAAAACTCTAAGCTTTAAATCCTATCAAGCCCTAAATCTAATATGCTTAACCCTAAAATACATAAAAATACATAAGCCCTAAACCATAAATCTATAAAACTCTACAAAACCTTAACCTAAAAAACCAAAGCCCTAAACCATAAAAACCCTAATAAAACCCTTAACCTAAAATCATAGACCTAAAAAAAACATGAAGCCCTAAACCCTAAACCCTAACCTAAATCCTTAGATTCTAAACCTAAAACCCTAAGAAACCCTAAACCTTAGACCTTAAGAAACCATAAATCCTATAAACCCTAATATAAACACTGCAAAACATTTAAAACCTATACAAAACTCTAAGCTCTAAATCCCAAATCCTAAAAAGTTCGTAAGTCTTAATCTTAAAAAATACAAAAAAAAACCTAAACCCTAATCAATAGAAAACCCTAAATAACATTTAACCCTTAAAAACACTAAGAAAACCCAAAAACTCCTACACCTAGTAAAACTCTAAGATCTAAACCATTTAAAACCCTACAAAACCCTAACCTCTAAACACTAAATCCTAAAAAATGATAAACCCTAAACCTAAAAATCAGAAGAAAAAAAAATCCTAAGACCTAAACCCTAAAAAGGTCATATGAAACAGTTAAACCATGAAAATCCTAAAAAAGTCTAAGCGCCAAACCCTATAAATCCATAAATATTATATGCTAAACCCTAAAAAACACAAAAGCCCCTAATTCTTTAACCCTAAACATATAAAACACTAAAACCCTAGATAAAATCCTTAACCTAAAACCTTAAACCAAAAAAAACCCTAAACCCTAACGTAAAACCCTAAATCCCAAACCTAAAAATCCTAAACCCTAATCTTATTAAGAAACCCTAAATCCGATAGTCTTAAAATAAGCCCTGAAATCCATTTAAAACCCCTAAAAACCCTAAGATCTAAATCCTAAATCCTTAAAACCCGTTTAACCTAACACATAAATCCTAAAAATCCATAAACCTAAAAAGCCTCTAACGCCTAAGCCCTAAACCATAACCTAAAACACTAAATCTTAAACCTAAACCCTAACCTAAAAACCTAAATCCTAATAATTGATAAACCCTAATCCAAAAAACACACAAAAAAAACCCCTAAGCCCTAAAACATAAACCATAAAAAACCATAACAAATAGTTAAACCTTTAAAATCCTAAAAAACCCAAAAATCCCTAAATTGAAAAAAACTCTAAGCTCTAAACACTATAAAGCCCTAAATAGTATATGATAAACCCTAAAAAACACAAAAAACCCCTAAGCCATACCCTAAACCTATAACCCAAAAAACCTAAATCCCTAAACCTTAAAAACGTAGATAAAACCCTTAACCTATAACCCTAACCCCAAAACCCTAACCGAAAATCCTAAATCCTAAACCTAAAATCCTAAGAAATTCTAAACCTTAAACCATAAGAAAACCTAAATCCTATGAACCCTAAAAAACCCTAAGCTTTAAACCCTAAACCCTAAGAAACACTTAACCCTTAAAAACCCTAAAAAGTACAGAAACCCCTGACTTTAGAAAATTCTAACCTCAAAATCCTATAAACACTTAAATCATATATGCTAAACACTAAAAAACACAAAAAAAATAATAATCATAAGCCTTAAACCCTAAAACTATAAAACCCAAAAAACCCTTAACCTAAAAAACCCATATTCTTAAAGCCTAAAAACCCAAATAAAACGCTAAACCTAAAACGCTAAACCTAAAAAAACCCTCAGCCCAAAAGCGTAAAACCTAACATTAAACCATAAACCAAGAAAACCCCTAAGACCTAAGCCCTAAGCCCTAAAAAACCCTAAGAAATACTTAAGCCTTAAGAACCATAAAAAATACAGAAACCCCAAACCCTGAAGAACACTAAACTCAAAACCCTATAAAGCCCTAAATCATATAAGCTAAACCCTAAGAAAGACAAAAAGCCCTAAACACTAGACCTATAAAACCCTATAAACCCTTAACCTAATAAACTCAAATCCCTAAACCCTAAAAACCTACATAAATCCTTAACCTAAAATCTTAAACCTAAAAAAACCCTAACCCCAAAACACTAAACCCAAACCTTAAACCCTAAACATAAAAAACCACTAAGCCCTAAACCCTATACCATAACCTAAAACCCTAAGAAACCCAAAATCGTAAACCTTAAGAAACCCTAACTCCCATAAACCCTACAAACCATTTAAAACCCTTCAAAACTCTAAGCTCTAAACCCTAAATCCTAAAAATCTATAAACCCTAAACCTAAAAAGCACAAAAAAGCCTGAGCCCCAAAACCCTAAACACTAAAAAACCCTAAGAAACACTTAACTCTTAAAAACCCTTAAAAACCCAAAAAACCCCTAAACATAAAAAAACTCTAAGCTCTAAATGCTATAAATCTCTAAATCGTATATGCTAAACCGTAAAAAATAAAAAAATAAAAAACCCTTAGCCCAAAACCATAAACATATAAAGCCCTATAAAACCTTAATCTAAAAAATACAAAGCTCTTACCCCTAAAATCTTAGTAAAAACCTTAACTTAAAACCCTAAACCTAAAAAAACAAAAGTCATAAACTCTAAATCCTAACCTAAAACCCTAAATCATAAACCTAATACACTATAAAACCCTAAGAATTAAGAAACCCTAAAATAAACCCTAAAACTCATTTAAAATCCCTACAAAAACCTAAGCTATAAACCCTAAATCTTAAAAATCCGTAAACCCTATATCTAAAAAACATAAAAGCATCCTAAGCCCTAAACCCTATGAAAAAATTAACTCTTAAAACCCTAAAAAAAGACACAAAAAACCCTAAACCTAAAAAACTTTAGGCTCTAGACCTTATAAAGCCCTAAATCGTATTTGTTAACCCCTCAAAACACAAAAATACTTTAAGACCTAAAACCTAAACCTATAAAATGTTAAAAAATCATAACCTAGAAAGCTCAAAGCCGAAAACCCTAAAAACCTTAATAAAACCCTTAACCCATAACCCTAAACCTAAAAATAACCCTAAGCCCTAAAAAACACGAAGAAACACTTAACCCTTAAAAATCCTAAAAATATAAAATCCCTTAAACCCAAAATAACTCAAAGCTCTAAACCCTACAAAGCCCTAAATCATATATGCTAAGCCCTAAAATATACAAAAAAACCCCAAGCCCTAAATCCAAAATCTATTAAACCCTAAAAACCTTAATCTAAAAATTTCGAAGCCCAAAAACCTAGTTAAATCCTTAACCTAAAATCGTAAACCTAGAAATACCCTAAGACCTAAGACCTAAACCCTAAATCTAAAAAAATAAAAAAAAACCTAAGCCCTAAACCGTAAGCCCGTAAAAACCCTAAAAACCCCCAAAACCCCTAAACCTAAAAAACTATAAGATCTGAACCCTATAAAGCCCTAAATCAATTATGCTAAACCGTTGAAAAACCCTAAGAAACACTTAATCCTAAAAAACACTACATAACCCAAAAACAACTAAACCTAAAAAACTCTAGGCTTCAAACCCTATAAAGCCCTAAATTGTATATGCTAAACCCTAAAAACACACAAAAAAAACCTAATCCCTAAATGCCATATCAATAAAACTCTCAAAAACCTTATCCTACGAAACCCTAAACCTATAGAAGCCTAAAAAACCTTAGCCTAACAACCCAAATCCCTAAACCCTAAAAACCTAGATAAAACCCTCAACCTAAAATTATAAACCTAAAAAACCCCTAAGTTCTAAACCATAAACCCTAACCTAAGACCCCAAATCTAAATTTAAAACCCTATGAAACCCTAAACCCTAAACCTTATGAAACCCTAAGTCCTATAAACACTAAACACCATTTAATACCCTTACAAACCCTAAAAAAACCAAAAATTCTTAAATCTAAAATCTCTAATCTCTAAACCCTATAAAGCTCTAAATCATATGTGCGAAGCCCTCAAAGCACAAAAAAAAAAAAAACACTAAGCCCTAAACCATAAACCTAAAAAACCTGAATGTAAAAATCCCAAAGCCTTAAACTCTATACCCTAACCTAAAACCCTAAATCCTAAACCTAAATCCCTAAGATACCTTAAACCCTAAACCTTAAGAAACCCTAAATACTATAAACCATAATATAAACCCTAAAAAACATTTAAAACCCCTACAAAACCCTAAGCTCTAAAGCCTAAATCCTAAAGATCTGTAAACCTTAAATCTTAAAAACACAAAAAAATCCTAAGACCTAAACCCTAAAAAACCCTAAGAAGTAGTTAACCTTAAAAAAAACCCAAAAGACCCCTAAATCTAAAAAATCTGTAAGCTCAAAACCTTCTAAAGCCCTAATTGTATATGCTAAACCCAAAAAAACACAAAAAAAACCTTTAGCCATAAACCCTTCACCTATAAAACCCTAAAAAACAATAACCAAAAACAACCCAAAGCCCTAAACCCTTAAAACATAGGTAAAACCCTTAACCTAAAACCCTAAGCATAAAAACACCCTAAGCCCAAACCCCTATACCATAACCTAAAAGTCTAATCCTACTCCAAAAACCTTGAGAAACTCTAAATCTTATAAACCCTAAAATAAAATGTAATCACCATATAAAACCCCTATAAAACCCTAAGCTCTAAACAATAAACCCTAAAAACACTCTAGGAAACACTTAACCATTAAAAACCCTAAACATAAAAAAAACTCTTAGCTTTAAACCCTATCAAGCCCTTAATCTTATATGCTTACCCTAAAATACACTAATAAACCCTAAGCCCTAAACCATAAACCTATAAAACTCTAAACACCTTAACCTACAAAACCCAAAGCCCTAAACCGTACCCTAGATAAAACCCTTAACCTAAAATACTAGACCTAAAAAACCATGAAGCCATAAACACTAAACCTTAACCTAAATCCTTAGATTCTAAACCTAAAACTCTAAGAAACCCTAAACCCTACGCCTTAAGAAACCATAAATCTTATAAACACTACAAAACATTTAAAACCTCTACAAAACCCTAAGCTCTAAATCCTAAATCCTAAAAAATCCATAAATCTTAAACTGAAAAAAACACAAAAAAACCCTAAACCCTAATCAATATAAAACCCTAAGAAACACTTAACACTTAAAAATACTAAGAAAACCCAAAACCCCTACACCTAAAAAACTCTAAGCTCTAAACCATTTAAAACCCCTACAAAACCCTAACCTCTAAACACAAAATCCTACAAAACCATAAACCCTAAACCTAAAAATTTGAAGAAGAAGAAAAAAACCCTAAGGCCTAAACCCTAAACCCTAAAAAGCCATAAGAAACACTTAAACCTTGAAAACCTTAAAAACCGCTAAATCTAAAAAATTATAAACTCCAAACCCTATAAAATCCTAAATCCTAAACATAAAAACCATAAGAAACCCTAAACCCCAGCCTTAAGAAACCCTAAATTCTATAAAACCTAAGACAAACCCTAAAAACAATTTAAAACCCCTAAAAATCCTAAGATCTAAACCCTAAATCATAAAATTCCATGAACCCTAAATAAAGCATAAAAAAACCCTAAGCCCTATAGCCTACACCCTAAAAAACCCTAAGAAACACTTAACCCTTAAAAACCATAAAAGACCTATAAACCCCTAAACCTAAAAAAACTCTAAGCTCTAAACCCTATAACGCCCTAAATTTTATATGCTAAACCCTAAAAAACACAAATTAAAAAAATGAAAAAAAAACCCTAAGCCCTAAACCCTAAACCTATAAAATCCTAAAAAATCTTAATAAAAAACCCAAAGACTTAAACCTTAAAAACCTGGATAAATCCTTAAACCTAAAAAACCAAGACAAAACACTAAACCTATAAAATCCTGAGAAACCTTAGCCTAAAAAACCCAAAGCCTTAAACCCTAAACTAGATAATACACTTAACCTAAAACCCTAAACCTTAAAAAACCCTAAGCCCCAAACCCTAAACCTAAAATCTTAATCCTAAACCTAACACCCAAAGAAACCCTAAGCCCTAAAAACAATTTAAAACCCCAATAAAACACTAAGCTCTAAACCCAAAATACTAAAAATCTGTAAACCCTAGACATAAAAAACACAACAAAACCTAAACCCCTAAACCTTAAACCTTAAAAAACCATAAAAAACACTTAACCCTTAAAAACCTTTAAAAATCCAAAATCTGTTAAACCTAAAAAAAAAAAAAAGAAGCTAAGCTCTAAACCCTATAAAGCCCAAAATCATATGTGATAAATGCTAAAAACACAAAAAAATAAAAACCTAATTCCTAAACCCTAAATATATAAAACCCTAAAAAACATTAACCTAAAAAAACCCAAAGCCCAAAACCCTAAAATCCTAGATAAAACACTTAACCAATAACCTTAAACCTAAAAAAAACCTATGCCCTAAACACTAAAACCTAACCTAAAACTCTAAATCCCAAACCTATAACCCTAAGAAACCCTAAACCCTCAACCTTAAGAAACCCTATATCCTATAAACCCTAAAATAAACCCTAGAAACCATTTAAAACACCTAAAACTCCCTAAAAACCCTAAGCTCTAATTCACAAATCCTAAAAATTTAAAAACCCTAGATTGAAAAAAAACCACTAAGCCCTAATCCCTAAAAAACCTTAAGAAACAGTCAACCCTTAAAAACCCTAAACCCTAAATCTTAAGATATCCTAAATCCTATAAACCCTATAATAAACCCTAAAAACCATTTAAAACCCCCTAAAAACCCCAATCTCTAAATCCTAAAAACTTAAAAACCCTCAGCCCTAAACCCTAACCCCTAAACAATCCTAAGAAACACTTAACCCTTAAAATCCCAAAAAAACTCAATAACCCCTAAACCTAAAAAACTCTAAGCTATACAACCTATATAGCCCTAAATCGTACATTCTAAATCCTAAAAAATGCAAAAAAAAAAAAAAAAAAAAAAAAAAAAAAAAAAACTCTAGACCCTGACCTTAAACCTATAAAACCCCAAAAAACCCAAAGCCTTAAACCCCAAAATCTCAAATAAAACCCTTAACCCAAAACCCTAAACCTTACAAAATCCTAAGCCATAAACCCTAAACCCTAACATAAATACCTAAGAAACCCTAAACCTTAAGACTCCCTAAATCCTACAAACCCTAAAATAAACCATAAAGACCATTTAAAACCCCCAAAAAACCCTAAACTCTAAACCCTAAATACTAAAAATCCACATACCCTAACCTAAAAACACCAAAAAAAAAAAAACCTAAGCCCTAAACCCTAAACCCTAAGAAAAACTTAACCCTTCAAAACTCTAAAAACTACAAAAAAAAAAAAAAAAAACCCTAAATCTAAAAACTGGTAGGCTCTAAACCCTATAAACCACTATATTGTAGATCCTAAACCATAAAAACACAAAAAAAAAAAAAAAACCTAAGCCCTAAACCCTGATCCTACAAAATCCTAAAAACTCTAAAACTAAAAATCCAAAAGCCGTAAACCCTCACCTAAATCCTAAATGATAAACCTAAAACCCTAAGAAACCCTAAACCCTAAACCTTAAAAAATCCTAAATCCTATAAGCCCTTATATAATCCACAAAAACCATATAAAACCCCTACAAAACCCTAACCTCTAAACCCTAAACCAAAAATCCAAAAGCCGTAAACCCTCACCTAAATCCTAAATGATAAACCTAAAACCCTAAGAAACCCTAAACCCTAAACCTTAAAAAATCCTAAATCCTATAAGCCCTTATATAATCCACAAAAACCATATAAAACCCCTACAAAACCCTAACCTCTAAACCCTAAACCAATCCGTAAAACCTAAAACTAAAAAACACAAAAAACTGAAAGCCTTAAACCCTAATAAACACTTAACCCTTAAAACCCCTAAAAACCTCAAAAACCACTAAATCTAAAATCTCTAAACTCTATACCCTATAAAGCCCTAAATTATATATCTTATACCCTAAAAAACACAAAAAAACCCTAAACCCTAAACCTATAAAACCCTAAAAACCATAACCTAAAAATCCCAAAGCCCTAAACCCTAAAAACATAGATAAGAACCTTAACCTAAGAACATAAACATAAAAAAAACCCAAAGCCCTAAACCCTAAACCCTAACCTAAAACCCGAAGAAACTTAAACCATAAACCTTAAGAAACCCTAAATCCAATAAATCCTAAAATAAACCCTAAATCCCATTTAAAACTTCTAAAATCCCTAAGGTCAATACCATAAATCCTAGAAATCTGTAAACCCTAAAGATAAAAAATACAAAAAATACTAAACCCTGAGAAACCTAAGAAACACCTAACCCTTAAAACCCCTAAAAACAAAAAAAATCCCAAAACCTAAAAAAATTCTAAGCTCTAAACCCTATAAATTCGTAAATCATATATACTAAGCCCTACAACACACAAAAAATAACCCTCCTAAGCCCTAAACGCTAAACCAATAAAATCCTTCAATCCCTTAACCCAAAGAACCCAAAGCCCTATAACCTAAAAACCTAAATAACACCCTTAACCTAAAACCCCAAACCTAAAAAACCCTAAGCCCTAAACCCTAACCTAAAACTCTAAATCCTAAACCTAAAACCTTAAGAAACTCTAAACCCTAAATCTTAAGAATCCCTATATTCTATAAACCCTAAAATAAACCTTAAATACTATTTAAGACCACTAAGCTCTAAAGCAGAAACACTAATAAACACTTAACTGTTAAAAACCTTAAAAAACACCTAAACCTAAAAAAATATAAGCTTTAAACCCTATCAAGCCCTAAATCTTATATGCTTAACCCTGAAACACATAAAAATCCCTAAGTCCTAAACCATAAACCTATAAAACTCTAAACTACCCAAAGCCCTAAACCATAAAAACCCTAAATAAAACCCTTAACCTAAAACCCTAGACCTAAAAAAACATGAAGCCCTAAACCCTAAACCCTAACCTAAATCCTTAGATTCTAAACCTAAGACCCTAAGAAACCCTAAACCCTAACCTAAATCCTTAGATTCTAAACCTAAGACCCTAAGAAACCCTAAACCCTAGACCTTAAGAAACCATAAATCTTATAAACCCTAATATAAACACTGCAAAGCATTTACAACCTCTACAAAACCCTAAATCCTAAAAAACCCATAAATCTTAAACTTAAAAAACACAAAAAAGAAAAAACACTAAACCCTAATCAATAGAAAACACTAAGAAACATTTAAACCTTAAAAACACTAATAAAACCCAAAAACTCCTACACCTAATAAAACTCTAAGCTCTAAACTATTTAAAAGCCCTACAAAACCCTTACCTCTAAACACTAAATCCTAAAAAACCATAAACCCTAAACCTAAAATCAAAAGAAAAAAAAAACCTAAGGCCTAAATCCTAAACCCTAAAAAAGCCGTAAGAAACACTTAAACCTTGAAAACCATAAAAACCCCTAAACCTAAAAAAAGTCTAAGCTCCAAACCCTATAAATCCGTAAATATTATATGATAAACCCTAAAAAATACAAAAAAAAAAAAAAACAAAATTCTTGAACCCTAAACATATAAAACACTAAAAACCTAGATAAAATCATTAACCCTAAAAACCATTTAAAACCCCTAAACACCCAAAGATCTAAACCATAACTCCTTAAAATCCATAAACCCTAACACTTAAAACACAAAAAATCCCCTAAGCCCTAAAAAACCCTAAGAAACACTTAACCATTAAAAACCATACCAAAACCCAAAAACCCCTAAACCAAAAAAGCTCTAAGCTCTAAATCCTACCAAGCCCTAAATCGTATATGCTAAACCCTAAAAAACACAAAGAAAACCCTAAGCTATAAACCCTAAACCTATTAAATCCTAAAAAACCTAAACCTAAAAAACCCAAAGTCCTAAACCCTTAAAACCTAGATAAATCACATAAACTAAAACCCTAAACATAAAAAAGCACTAAAACCTAAACCCTAACCTAAAACTCTAATTCCTAAACCTACACCCTAACCTAAAAACCTTACCCAAAGAAACCCTAAATCCTATAAACCCTAAAAACAATTTAAAACCCCTAAAACAATAATCTCTAAACCCTTAATTCTAAATATCTGTAAATCCTAAACCTTAAAATCACAAAATAACTCTAAGCCCTAGACCCTAAACCTTCAAAAATGCTAAGAAACACTTAACCCTTAAAAAAACCCAAAAACCCCTAAACCTAAAAATCTCTATGATCTTAACCGTATAAACCCGAAATCATTTATGCTAAACACAAAAAACACAAAAAAACCAAAAGCCCTAAACCCTAAGATCATAGATAAAACCTTTAACCTAAAATCCTAATGAAAACCCAAAGAAACCCTATAACTTCAGATACCCTAAATCATATAAACCTTAAAATAAACCCCAAAAACCATATAAACCCCTAAAAAAGCCAAATCTATTTTCCCTAAATCAAGAAAATCCGTAAACCCTAAACCTAAAAGACATAAAAAATAATAACTTAAGCCCTAAACCATAAATCTTAAAAAACCCTTAGATACACTTAATCCTTAAAAACATTAAAAACTCTAAACTTAAAAACCTACAAGCTCTAAACCCTATAAAGCCATAAATCATATAAGTTAAATCCTAAAAAACCCTATGCCCTAAAATCTAAATCTATAAAACCCTAAAAAACATTAACCTAAAAAACACAACCTAAACCCTAAAAACCTAGATAAAACCCTTTACCTAAAACCCTAAACCTAAAAAAGCCACCGTAAGCCCTTAACCAAAACCCTAACCAAAAACCCTAAATCCTAAACCTAAACCATAAGAAACACTAAGCCTAATACCTAAACAAAACCTAATTCCCATAAACACTAAAATAAACCCTAAGTTCTAAATCTTAAATCCTAAAAAGCCTCTAAGGCCTAAACCCTAAACCCTAACCTAAAACACTAAATCCTAAACCTAAACCCAAACCTAAAAACCTAAATCCTAAAAATTGATAAATCCTAAACCTAAAAACACAAAAAAAAAACCCTAAGCCCTAAACCATAAACCCTAAAAAACCATAAGAAACACTTAAACCTTAAAAATCCTAAAAATCCCAAAAATCCATAAATCGAAAAAAACTCTAAGCTCTAAATACTATAAAGACCTAAGTCGTATATGTTAATCCCTAAAAAAACACAAAAAACCCTAAGCCCTATAACCTAAACCTAAAACCCAAAAAACTTAAGGCCTTAAACCTTAAAAACATAGATAAAATCCTTAACCTATACACCTAAACCGAAATCCCTAACCTAAAATCCTAAATTCTAAACATAAAACCCTAAGAAATCCTAAACCTTAAACCATAAGAAAACCTAAATACTATGAACCCTAAAATAAGCCCTAAAAACAATATTAAAACCCTAAGCTCTAAACCATAAACCCTAAAAAAACCCCAAGAAAAACTTAATCCTTAAAAACCCTAAAAAATACAGAAACCCCTAACTATGAAAAACTCTAACCTCAAAACCTTATAAAGCCCTAAATCATATATGCTAAACCCTAGAAAACACCAAAAAAAATAAAATTATAAGCCCTAAACCTAAACCAATAAAACCAGAAAAACCCTTAGCCTAACAAACCCAAATCCTTAAGACATAAAAACCCAGATAAAATCCTAAACCTAAAAAAACCATACGCCCTAAACCCTAAACCCTAACATTAAACCCTAAACCTAAAAAAAACCCCCAAGGCCCAAACCCTAAATCCTAAAAAACCCTAAGAAACACTTAACCCTTAAAAATCCTAAGAAATATAGAAACCCCGAACCCTGAAAAACACTAACCTCAAAACCCTATAAACCCCTAAATCATATAAGCTAAAACTTAAAAAATACAAAACAAAACCCTAAGCCCTAAATCCTCAGCCTATAAAAACCCTAAAAACCCTTTACCTAATAAACCCAAATCCCTAAACCCAAAAAACATAAATAAAACCCTTAACCAAAAACGTTAAACATAAAAAAATTCAAAGCCCGAATAAACCCAAACCTTAAACCCTAAACATAAAAAACCAATAAGGCCTAAACGCTATACACTAACCTAAAACCTTAAGAAACCCTAAATCCCATAAATCCTAAAAACCATTTAAAACCCTTCAAAACTCTAAGCTTAAAATCCTAAATCCTAAAAATCTATAAACACTAAACCTAAAAACACAAAAAACCCGAAGCCCCAAAACCCTAAACCCTAAAAAACCCTGAGAAATACTAAAAACCCCTAAACCTAAAAAAACTCTCAGCTCTAAATGCTATAAAGCTCTAAATCGTATATATTAAACCATACAAAACACAAAAAAAAAAAAACCCTTAGCCCTAAACCTTAAACATATAAAACCGCAATAAAAAAACAAAAAGCCCTTACCCTTAAAAAACATAGTTAAAACCCTTAACCTAGAACCCTAAATCTAAAAAAAACAAAAGTCCTAAACCATAAATCCTAACCTAAAACCCTAAATCCTAAACCTAATACACTATGAAATCCTAAACATCTAGAAACCCTAAAATAAACCCTAAAACCCATTTAAAATACCTAGAAAACCCTAAGCTACAAACTCTAAATCCTAAAAATCCCTAAACCCTATATCTAAAAAAACATAAAAGCACCCTAAGACCTAAACCCTAAGAAACACTTAACTCTTAAAACCCTAATAAAAACACAAAAAACCCTAAACCTAAAAAACTTTAGGCTCTAGACCCTATAAAGCCCTAAATCGTATTTGTTAAACCCTAAAAACACAAAAAAAAACTTTAAGACCTAAATCCTAAACCTATAAAAGCTGAAAAAACCTTAGCTTAAAAAACTCAAAGCCCTAAATCCTAAAAACCGTAATAAAACCCTTAACCCAAAACCCCAAACCTAAAAATAACCATGAGTCCTAAAAAGCTCTAAGAAACACTTAACCCTTAAAAACCCTGAAAATATAAAATCCCTTAAACCTAAAAAAACTCAAGGATCCAAACCCTTTAAAGCCCTAAATCGCATATGCTAAACCCTCAAAAACACAATAAACCCTAAAAAACAAAATAAACCCTAAGCCCTAAATCCTAAATCTATAAAACCCTAAAAACCTTAATATAAAAATTTCAAAGCCCTAAAACCTAAAAACCTAGATAAAATCCTTAACTTAAAATCCAAAACCTAAAAAAAACCCTAAGCCCAAAACCCTAAACCCTAAATCTAAAAAAACAGAAAAAATCTAAGCCCTACACCTTAAGCCCTTAAAAACCCCTAAACCTAAATAACTATAAGATCTAAACCCTATAAAGCCCTAAATCGTTTATGCACTTAACCCTAAATAACCCTAAACAACCCAAAAACACCTAAACCTAAAAAACTCTATGCTGCAAACCCTATAAAGCCCTAAATCGTATTTGCTAAACCCTAAAAACACATAAAAAATCATAAGCCATAAATGCCATATCTATAAAAACCCTCAAAAACCTTAACCTACAAAACCGTAAGCTCTAAACCCTAAACCCTAAACCTATAAAAGCATAAAAAACCCTAACTACAAAACCCAAATCCCTAAACACTAAAAACCTAGATAAAGCCCTCAACCTAAAATTCTAAACCTAAAAATCCCCTAAGCCCTAAACCATAAACCCTAACCTAAAACCCTAAATTCTAAATTTAAAACCCTATAAACCTCTAAACCCTAAACCTTATGAAACCCTAGGTCCTATAAACCCTAAACAACATTAAATACCCTTACATACCATAAAAAAACCAAAAATCACTAAACTTAAATTCTCTCATCTCTAAACCCTATAATGCTCAAAATCGTATATGTGAAACCCTAACAACACAAAAAAGAAAAACTGAGGCCCTAAACAATAAACTTATAAAACCCTAAAAAAACATTAACCCAGAAATCCCAAAGCCTTAAACCTTAAAAACCTAGATAAAGCCCTTAACCCAAATCCTTAAAACTACAAAAACCCTAAGCCCTAAACCCTAAACCCTAACCTAAAACCCTAAATCCTAAACCTAAATCCCTAAGATACCCTAAACCCTAAACCTTAAAAAACCCTAAATCCTATAAACCATAATATAAACCTTAAAAAACGTTTAAAACCCCTATAAGACCCAAAGCTCTAAAGCCTAAATCCTAAAGATTTGTAAACCTTTAACCTTAAAAACACAACAGAACCCTAAGACCTAAACCCTAGAAAACCCTAAGAAGCAGTTAACCTTCAAAAAAGCCCTAAGAACCCCTAAACCTAAAAAAGAATTGTAAGCTCAAAACCCTATAAAGCCCTAATTGTATGTGCTAAACCCTAAAAAACACACAAAAAAAAACCCTAAGCCGTAAACCCTTCACCTATAAAACCCTAAAAAACCATAAACTTAAATCCAAAATCGTAAACTCTAAATGCTATAAATTCTAAAATAAACACTAAAAATCATTTAAAACCCCTACAAAAACTAAAGCTCTAAGCCCTAAAACTAAAAACACAAACAAAAAAAAACTTAACCCTAAAAAACCCTAAGAAATACTTAACCCTTAAAAACCCTAAAAATGTAAAATCCATTAAACCTAAAAAAACTCAAAGCTCTGAACCCAATAAAACCCTAAATCGTATAAACTAAACCCTAAAAAATACAAAAAGCCCCTAAACTCTGAACCTAAAAAATCCTTATGCCCTAAACCCTTAACCCTAACCTAAAACCCTAATTTCTAAACCTAAACCTTAAGAAACCCAAAATCCTATAAACCCTAAAATACACCCAAAAAACCACTTAAAACCCTTACGAAACCCTAAAATCTAAATCTGAAATCCTAAAAATCTATAAACCCTGAACCTAAAAGATAAAAAAATTCGAAAGTCCTAAACCCTAAACCTTAAAAAATCCTAAGAAACACTTAACCCTTAAAACCCTAAAAACCCAGAATCCCTAATCATCAAAAACTCTAAGCTCTAAACCATCTAAAGCACCAAATCGTATACGCTAAACCCTAAAAAATTCAAAAAAACCCTAAGTCCTAAACCCTAAACGTATAAAACCATAAAAACCTTTACCCCAAAAACAAGCCCTAAACCCTAAAAACGTAGATAAGAACCTTAACCTAAGAACTTAAACATAAAAATAACACTAAGCCCTATACCAACCATAACCTAAAACCCTAAATCTTGAACCTAAAACCCAAAGAAACCTTAAACCCTAAACATTAAGAAACCCTAAATCCTATAAATCCTAAAATAAATCCTAAAACCCATTTAAAAGTCCTAAAATCCATAAGCTCGAAACTCTAAATCCTAAAAATATATAAACCCTAAACCTAAAAAATACAATAAATAACTAAACCCTGGGAAACCCAAGAAACACTTAACCCCTAAAAACATTAAAAACCAAAAAACCCCTAAACCTAAAAAAACTCGAAGCTCAAAACCCTATAAAGCCCTAAATCATATACACTTAACCCTACAACACATAAAAAAGCCCTAAGCCTTAAACCCTAAACCTATAAAATCCTACAAACCCTTAACCAAAAAAACCAAAAGCCCTAAAACCTAAAAACCTAAATAATACCCTTAACCTAAAACCCTAAACCTAAAAAACCCTAAGCCCTAAACCCTAACCTAAAACACTAAATCCTAAACCTAAAACCTTAAGAAACTCTAAACCTTAAACCTTAAGAATCTCTAAATCCTATAAACCCTAAAATAAACCTTAAAACCCATTTAAAACCCCAAGTTCTAAACTAGAAACCTAAGAAACACTTAACCCTTGAAAACCCTAAGATACCCTAAACCTTAAAAACTCTAAGCTTTAAACCCTATCAAGCCCTAAATCTTATATGCTTAACCCTAAAATAGACAAAAAACCCTAAGCCCTAAACCAAAAACCTATAAAACTCTAAAAACCATTAACCTAAAAAACCAAAAGCCCTAAACCATAAAAATCCTAGATAAAACCCTTAGCCCAAAACACTAGACCTAAAAAATCATGAAGCCCTAAACCCTAAACCCTAAACCCTAACCTAAATCCTTAGATTCTAAACCTAAAAATCAAAGAAACCCTAAACCCATGACCTTAAGAAACCATAAATCTTATAAACCCTAATATATAAACACTACAAAGCATTTAAAACCTCTACAAGACCCTAAGCTCTAAACCCTAAATCCTAAAAAATCCATAAATCTTAAACTGAAAAAAACACAAAAAAAAAAAAAAAAAACTAAACCCTAATCAATAGAAAGCCTATGAAACACTTAAGCCTTAAAAACACTAAGATAATCCAAAAACCCCTAAATCTAAAAATACTCTAAGCTCTAAACTATTTAAACCTACAAAACCCTAACATCTAAACAGTAAATCCTAAAAACTATAAACCCTAAACCTAAATATTAGAAGAATAAAAACCCAAACGCCTAAACCCTAAACCCTAAAAAGTCATAAGAACCACTTAAACCTTGAAAACCTAAAAATCCCTAAACCTAAAAAAGTCAAACCTCCAAACCCTATAAATCCCTAAATCGTATATGCTAAACCCTAAAAAAAAAAAAAAAAAAAAAAAAAATCCTAAGTCGTTAACCGTAAACCTATAAAACCCTAAATAGCTAGATAAAATCTTTAACCTAAAACCCTAAACCGTAACCTAAAACTCTATATCGTAAACCTAAAAACCCTAGAAAACCCTAAATTCTACAAACCCTAAAATAAACCCTTAAAACAATAAAGCCCTTAATCATATATCTTAAACCCTAACAAACACACAAAGAACCCCAAATCCCTAAAGCTGAAAACTATAAGATCCAAAAAAACCTTAATCTAAAAAACCCAAAGCACTAAACCCTAAAAACCTAGGTAAAACCATTAACCTTAAACCCTAAACCTAAAAAAATCCAAGGCCCTAAACACTAAACCCTAACCTAAAACTCCCCCTAAATCCTAAATTTAAAACCCCTAAAAACTCAAAACCCCTAAACCTAAAAGAGTCTAAGATCCAAACCCTATAAATCCATAAATCATATAAGCTAAACCCTAAAAAACACACAAAAAAACACCCAAGCCTTGAACCCTAAACCTAATACCCTAAACGTTAACCTAAAACCCTAAATCCTAAACCTAAAACCCTAAACGTTAACCTAAAACCCTAAATCCTAAACCTAAAAACCCTAAGAAACCCTAAAACCCTTGCCTTAAGAAACCCTAAATCCTATAAAACCTAAGTCAAACCCTAAAAACAATTAAAAACCCCTAAAAATCCTAAGATCTAAACCCTAAATCCTAAAAATCCGTGAACCCTAAAAAAACACAAAAAGTCCCTTTGGCCTATACCCTAAAAAACCCTAAAAAGGCCTAAAACCCCTAAACCTAAAAAAATCTAAGCTCTAAACCCCATAAAGCCATAAATTGTTTATGCTAAACCATAAAAAACACAAATAAAAAAGAAAAAAAACCCTAAACCTATAAAAACCAAAATAAAACCCTAAACCTATAAAATCCTAAGAAACCTTAGCCTAAAAAACCCGGAGCCTTAAAGCCTAAACTAGATAATACCCTTAACCTGAAACCCTAAACCATAAAAAACCCTAAACCTAAAATCTTAATCCTAAACCTAAAACCCAAAGAAACCCTAAACCCTAAAACTTAAAAAACCATAAATCCTAATAACAATTTAAAACCCTACAAAACACTAAGCTCTAAACCCTAAATCCTAAAAATCTGTAAACCCTAAACATAAAAAACACAACAAAACCCAAACCCCTAAACCTTAAACCTTAAAAAACCCTAAGAAACACTTAACGCTTAAAAAACTTAAAAAATCCAAAATCCCTTCAACCTAAAAAAAAAAAAAAAAAAAAAGCTAAGCTCTAAATCCTATAAAGCCCTAAATCATATATGTTAAATGCTAAAACACACACACTAAAAGAAAAAACAAGCTCGAAATCCTAAACATATAAAACCCTAAAAAGCATTAACCTACAAAAACCCAAATCCCTAAACCCTAAAAACCTAGATAAAACCCCTAACCTAAAACCTTAAACCTAAAAAAACCCTAAGCCCAAAACCCTAAACCCAAACCTTAAACCCTAAACATAAAAAATCACTAAGGCCTAAACCCTATACCCTAACCTAAAACCCTAAGAAACCCAAAACCGTAAACCTTAAGAAACCCTAAATCCCATAAAACCTACAAACCATTTAAAACCCTTCAAAACTCTAAGCTCTAAACCCTATCTAAAAATCTACAAACCCTAAACCTAAAAAACACAAAAAACCCAAGCCCTAAAACCCTAAACCCTAAAAAACCCTAAGAAACACTTAACCCTTAAAACCCAAAAAAACCCTAAACCTAAAAATACTCTAAGCTCTAAATGCTATAAATCCTTAACTCCTATATGCTAAACCGTAAAAAACACAAAAAAAACCCTTAGTCGTAAACCCTAAACATATAAAGCGCTGTAAAACCTTAATCTAAAAAACACAAAACCCTTACCCCTAAAAACTTAGTAAAAACCTTAACCTAAAACCCTAAAAATATAAAAAACAAAAGTCCTAAACTCTAAATCCCAACCTAAAACCCTAAATCATAAACCTAATACACTATGAAACCCCAAACATTCAGAAACCCTAAAATAAACCCTAAAATCCATTTAAAATCCCTACAAAAACCTAAGCTATAAACCCTAAATTGTAAAAATCCGTAAACCATATATGTAAAAAACATAAAAGCACCCTAAGTCCTAAGCCCTAAGAAACACTTAACTCTCCAAATCCTTAGAAAACCATAAAAAAACCTTACACCTAAATAAATTTAGGCTCTAGACCCTATAAAGCCCTAAATCATATTTGTTAAACCCTAAAAACACAAAAAAACTTTAAGACCAAAACCCTAAAAACCTTAATAAAACCCTTAACCCATAACCTTAAACCTAAAAATAGTCGTAAGCCCTAAAAACCCTTAAGAAACACTTAACCCTTAAAAACCCTAAAAATATAAAATCCCTTAAACCTAAAAAAATTCAAAGCTCTAAACCCTACAAAGCCCTAAATCGTATATGCTAAACCCTAAAAGATACAAAAATTTCGAAGCCCTACATCCTAAATCTATTAAACCCTAAAAACCTTAATCTAAAAATTCCAAAACCTAAAAACCTAGATAAATCCTTAACCTAAAATCTGAAAACTAGAAAAAACTCTAAGCCCTAAACCCTAAATCTAAAAAAACAAAAAAAAAACATAAGCCCTAAACCGTAAGCCCTTAAAAACCGTAAAAACCCCTAAAAGCCCTAAACTAAAAAAACTATAAGATCTAAACCCTATAAATCCCTAAATCATTTATGTTAAACCCTTGAAAAACCCTAAGAAACACTTAACCCTAAAAAACACTAAATAACCCAAAAACACCTAAACCTAAAAAACTCTAAGCTCCAAATCCTATAAAGCCCTAAATTGTATATGCTAAACCCTAAAAACACACAAAAAAAACCTAATCCCTAAATACCATATCTATAAAACCCTCAAAAACCTTATCCTACAAAACCCTAAACCCTAAACCCTAAACCTATAAAAGCCTAGAAAACCAAAACCTAACAACCCAAATCCCTAAACCCTAAACCTTATGAAACACTAAGTCCTATAAATACTAAACACCATTTAATACCCATACAACCCCTAAAAAAACCAAAAATCCCTAAACCTAAAATCTCTGATCTCTAAACCCTAAAAAGCTCTAAATCGTATATGCAAAACCCTAAAAACATTTAAAAATAAAAAACTAAGCCCTAAGCCATAAAACTATAAAACCATAAAAAACCTGAAACTAAAAATCCCAAAGCCTTAAACCTTAAAAACCTAGATAAAGCCCTTAACCCAAATCCCTAAACCTAAAAAACCCTAAGCCCTAAACCCTATACCCTAACCTAAAACCCTAAATAAACCATAATATAAACCCTAAAAAACATTTAAAATCCCTACAAAAACCCTAATCTCTAAAGCCTAAATCCTAAAGATCAGTAAACCTTAAATCTTAAAAACACAAAAAAACCCTAAGATCTAAACCCTAGAAAACCCTAAGAAGTAGTTAGCCTTGAAAAAAACCCTAAAAACCAATAAACCTAAAAAAACTGTAAGCTCAAAATCCTATAAAGCCCTAATTGTATATGTTAAACCCAAAAAGACACAAAAAAAATTCCTAAGCTGTAAACACTTCACCTATAAAACCCAAAAAGACCATAACCAAAAACAACCCAAAGCTCTAAACCTTTAAAACAAAGGTAAAACCCTTAACCTAAAACCCTAAACTTAAAAATACCCTAAGTCCAAACCCCTAAACCCTAACCTAAAACTCTAATCCTACACCTAAAACCTTGAGAAACTCTAAATCCTATAAACCCTAAAATAAACCGTAATTACCATTTAAAACCCCTACAAAATCCTAAGCTCTAAACCATAAATCCTAGAAACACCCTAAGAAACACTTAACCCTAAAAAACCCTAAACCTAAAAAACTCTTAGCTTTAAACTCTATCAAGCCCTAAATCTTATATGCTTACCCTAAAATACACAAAAAACCCTAAGCCCTAAACCATAAACCTATAAAACTCTAAAAACCTTAACCTACAAAACCCAAAGCCCTAAACAGTAAAAACCCTAGATAAAACCCTTAACCTAAAACTAGACCTAAAAAACCATGAAGCCGTAAACCCTAAACCCTAAACCCTAACTAAAATCCTTAGATTCTAAACCTAAGATCCTAAGAAACCCTAAACCCTAAACCTTAAGAAACCATCAATCTTATAACCACTACAAAACATTTAAAACCTCTACAAAACCCTAAGCTTTAAACCCTAAATTCTAAAAAATTCATAAATCTTAAACTGAAAAAACACAAAAAAAAACCCTAAACTCCAATCAATAGAAAACCCTAAGAAACACTTAACACTTAAAAACACTAAGAAAACCCAAAAACCCCTACACCTAAAAAAACTCTAAGCTCTAAACCATTTAAAACCCCTACAAAACCCTAACCTCTAAACACAAAATCCTACAAAACCATAAACCCTAAACTTAAAAATCAGAAAAATAAAAAAACCCTAAGGCCTAAACCGTAAACCTTAAAAAGCCATAAGAAACACTTAAACCTTGAAAAACATAAAAACCCTTAAACCTAAAAAAGTCTAAGCTCCAAACCCTATAAATCCCTATTTCGTACATGCTAAACCCCAAAAAAACACAAAAAAAAACCGTAAGTCTTGAACCCTAAACCTATAAAACCCTAAAACCCTCGATAAAATCCTTAACCTAAAACACTAAACCTAAAAAACACTAAACCGTAACCTAAATCACTATATCCTAAACCTAAAAACCCTAAGAAACCAAAAACCCTAACCTTAAGAAACCCTACATCCTATAAACCTTAAAATAAACCCTTAAAACAATAAAGCCCATAAACGTATATGCTAAACCCTAACAAACACACAAAGAACCCCAAATCCCTAAAACTTATACCTATAAAATCCAAAAAAAATAAAACCTTAATCTAAAAAATCCAAAGAACTAAACCCTTAAAACATTGTTAAAACCAATAACCTTAAACCCTAAACCTAAAAATACACTAGACCCTAAACACTAAACTCTAACCTAAAACCCAAAATCCTAAACTTAAAACCCCTAAAAACCCATAAACCTAAAAGAGTCTAAGCTCCACACCCTATAAATCCCTAAATCATAAAAGCTAAACCCTAAAAAACACACAAAAAGAAAACTTAAGCCTTGAACCCTAAACCTAACACGCTAAATCCTAAACCTAAAATGCTAAGTCCTAAACCTAAAACCCTAAACCATAACATAAAACCCTAAATCCTAAACCTTAAAACCCTAAGAAACCTTAAACCCTAACCTTAAGAAATCCTAAATCCTATAAAACCTAAGACAAACCCTAAAAACAATTTAAAACCCCTAAAAATTCTATGATCAAAACCCTAAATCCTAAAAATCTATGAACCCTAAAAGAAACACAAAAAATCCCTAAGCCCTATACCCTACACCCTAAAAAACCCTAAGAAACCCTCAACCTTAAAAACCCTAAAAAGACCCAAAAACCCCTAAACCTAAAAAACACTAAGGTCTAAACCCAATAAAGCCTTAAATTGTATATGCTAAATCCTAAAAAACACAAAAAAAAAAAAAAAAAAAACAAAAACAAAAAACTAAGCCCTAAACCCTAAACCAATAAAATCCTAAAAAACCCAAAGACTTAAACCCTAAAAAAACTAGATAAAACCCTAAACCTCAAAAAAAAAAAAAAAAAAAACCCTAAACCTATAAAATCCTAATAAACCTTAGCCTAAAAAACCCAAAGCCTTAAGCCCTAAACTAGATAATACCCTTAACCTAAAACCCTAAACCTTAAAAAACCCTAAACCCTAAACTCTAAACCTAAAATCTTAATCCTAAACCTAAAGCCCAAAGAAACCCTAAACCCTAAAACTTAAGAAATCTTAAATCCAATAAACCCTAAAAGAAATTTTAAATCCCTATAAAACACTAAGCTCTAAACCCTATATCCTAAAAATCTATAAACCCTAAACATAAAAAATACAACAAAACCCAAACCTCTAAACCTTAAACCTTAAAAAGTCATAAGAAACACTTAACCCTTAAACCTTAAAAATACCAAAATCACTTAAACATAAAAAAAAAAAAAAAAAAAAGCTAAGCTCTAAACCCTATAAGACCTAAAACATATATGCTAAACACTAAAAAACACAAAAAGAAAAAAAAAACCTAAGCCCTAAACCCTAAAACACTTTAACTTAAAAAATCTCAAAGCCCTAAATCCTAAAATCCTAGATAAAACCCTTAACCTATAACCCTAAACCTAATAATAAAAAAAAAACCTAAGCCCTAAACCCTAAAACTCTAAATCCCAAAACTGTAACCCTAAGAAACCCTAAACCCTAAACCTTAAGAAACCATAAATCCTATAAACCCTAAAATAAATCCTAAAACCCATTTAAAACCCCTAAAACTCCCTAAAATCCCTAAGCGCTAAACCACAAATTCTAAAAATTTAAAAACCCTAAACTGGAAAAAAAAAAAAAAGAACCTAAATCATAAACTCTAAAAAACCGAAACACTTAATCCTTAAAAACACTAAAAAACCCAATAACCCCTAAACCTAAAAAACTTTCGGCTCTAAACCCTATAAACCCCTAAATCGTATATGCTAAACCCTAAAAAACACACAAAAAAAAAAAAAAAGAACTAAGTCCTAAACCTTAAACCTATAAAATCTTAAAAGTCCCAAAGCCTTATACCCAAAATCCAATATAAAACCATTCACCTAAAACCCTAAACCTAACAAAACCCTAAGCCATAAGCCCTAAACCCTCACATAGATCCCTAAGAAACCCTAAATCATAAGAATCACTAAATCCTATAAATCCTAAAATAAACTATAAAGACCATTTAAAACACCTAAAAAATCCTAAGCTCTAAACCCATAAATCCTAAAAATCTAAACCCTAAACATAAAAAACACAACAAAACCCAATGCCCAAAACCTTAAACCTTGAAAAACCCTAAGAAACACTTAACACTTAAAAATCTTAAAAATTCCAAAAATGTTTAAACCTAAAAAAAGTTAAGCTCTAAACCCTATAAAGACCCAAATCATAGATGCTAAAAGCTAAAAAACCAAAAAAAAAAAAAAAAAAAAACCTAAGGCCTAAACCCTAAACCTATAAAACCCTAAAAACCATTAACCTAAAAAAACCGACAGCCCTAAACCCTAAAATCCTAGATAAAACCCTTAACCTATAACCCTAAACCTAAAAAGAACATATGCCCTAAACCCTAATCCCTAACCTAAAACTCTACATCCTAAACCTATAACCTTAATTAACCCTAAATCCTATAAACCCTAAAAATCATTTAAAACCCCTAAAATCCCCTAAAAACCCTAAGCTGTAAACCCCAAATTCGAAAAATTTAAAAACCCTCAACCTAAAAACACACAAAAAACCCTAAGCCCTAAACCATATACCCTAAATAACCATAAGAAACACTTAACCCTTAAAAACCCTAAAAAACCCAAAACTCCCTAAATCGAAAAAAACTCTAAGCTCTAAACAATATAAAGCCCTAAATCGTATATGCTAAACCCTAAAAAAAATGAAAAAAACCCTTAGCCCTATACCCTAAACCTAAAACCCAAAAAACCTAATGCCCAAAACGTTAAAAACATAGATAAAACCTTTAGCCTATAACCCTAAACCCAAAACCCTAACCCAAAATCCTAAATCCTAAATCTAAAACCTTAAGAAATCCTAAAACTTAGGCCTTAAGAAAACCTAAATCCTATGAACCGTATAATAAACCCTAAAAACAATTTAAAACCCCTAAAAAACCCTAAGCTCTAAACATTAAACCCTAAAAAACCCCAAGAAATACTTAACTCTTAAAAACCCTAAAAAATACAAAAACCCCTAACTTTGAAAAACTCTAACGTTAAAACACAATAAAGCCCTAAATCGCATATGCTAAACCCTAAAAAACATAAAAAAAAAAATCATAAGCCCTAAACCCTAAAGCTATAAAAACCTAAAAACCTTGAACCTAACAAACCCAAACCCTTAAAGCCTAAAAACCCAGATAAAACCTTTAACCTAAAACCCTAAACCTAAAAAAACCCTAAGCCCAAAATCGTAAACCTTAACATTAAACCCTAAGCCTAAAAAAACCCTAAGGCCTAAACCTTAAACCCTAAAATATCCTAAGAAACACTTAACCCTTAAAAACCCTAAAAAATACAGAAACCCCAAACAATGAAAAACACTAACCTCAAAACCCTATAAAGCCCTAAATCATATAAGCTAAACCCTAAAACACACACACAAAAAAAAACTCTAAGCCCTAAATCCTAAACCTATAAAACCCTAAAATCCCTTAACCTAATAAACCCAAATCCCTTAACCCTAAAAACCAAGATAAAACCCTTAATCTAAAACCTTAAACCTAAAAAAAACCTTAAGCCTGAAACCCTAAACCCAAACCTTAAACCTTAAACATAAAAAACAACTAAGACCTAAATCCTATACCCTAACCTAAAACCCTAAGAAAACCTAAACCGTAAACTTTAAGAAACGCTAAATCCCATAAACCCTGCAAATCATTTAAAACCCTTCAAAAGTCTAAGCTTTAAACCCTATATCCTTAAACCCTAAACCTAAAAAACACAAAATAACCTAAGCTCCAAAACCCTAAACCCTAAAAAGCCCTAAGAAACTTGAAAACCCCGAAACCCATAAACCTAAAATAACTCTAAGCTCCAAATGCTATAAAGCCCTAAATCGTATATGCTAAACCGTAAAAGACACAAAAAAAACCCCTAGCCCTAAACCTTAAAGAAATAATGCCCTATAAAACTTAGTTAAAACCCTTAACCCAAAACTCTAAACCTAAAAAAAACCAAAAGTCCTTAACCCTAAATCCTAAACCCAATACACTATGAAACCCTAAACATTAAGAAACCCTAAAATAAACATTAAAACCCATTTAAAATCCCTACAAAACCCTAAGCTATAAACCTTAAATTCTAAAAATTCATAAACCCTATATCTAAAAACAATAAAAACACTCTAAGCCCTAAACCCTAAGAAACACTTAACACTTAAAACCCTAGAAAAACATAAAAAACACTAAACCTAAAAAGCTTTAGGCTGTAGACCCTATAAAGCCCTAAATCGTATTTGTTAAACCCTAAAAACACAAAAAAAGTTTAAGACCTAAACCCTAAACCTATAAAATCTAAAAAAATCTTAACCCAAAAAACTCAAAGCCCTAAACCCTAAAAGCCTTAATAAAACCCTTAACCCAAAACCCTAAACCTAAAAATAACCCCAAGCCCTAAAAAACCCTAAGAAACACTTAACCCTTAAAAACACTAAAAATATAAAATCCCTTAAACCTAAAAAATCTCAAAGCTCTAAACCCTATAAAACCCTAAATCATATATGCTAAACCCTAATAAATACAAAAAACCCTAAGCCCTAAATCCTAAATCTATAAAACCCTAAAAACCTTAATTTAAAAATTCCAAAGCCCAAAAACCTCAAAACCTAGATAAAATCCTTACCCTAAAATCCTAAACCTAAAAAAACCCTAAGTCCTAAATCCTAAATCTAACAAAAAAAAAAAAAAGCCTAATCCCTAAACCCCAAAATCTAAAAAAACACAAAAAAACCTAAGCCCTAAACCCTAAGACCTTAAAAACACTAAAAAAAACCAGCCCAAAACCCCTAAACCTAAAAAACTATAAGATCTAAACCCTATAAAGCATTAAATCGTTTATGTTAAATCCTTGAAAAGCCCTAAGAAACACTTAACCCTAAATAACCCAAAAACATCTACATCTAAATCTAAAAAACTCTAAGCTCCAAACCCTATAAGCCCAAAATTGTATATGCTAAACCCTAAAAACACACAAAAAACCCTAAACCTCGAATGTCATATCTATAAAACCCTCAAAAACCTTAACCTACAAAAAGCTAAGCCCTAAACCCTAAACCTATTAAAGCCAAAAAAACCTTAACCTAACAAACCCAAATCCCTAAACCCTAAAAACCTAGATAAAACCCTCAACCTAAAATTCTAAACCTAAAAAACCCTTAAGCCCTAAACCATAAACCCTAACTTAAAACCCTAAATTCTTAATTTAACACCCTATGAAACCCTGAACCCTAAACCTTATGAAACCCTAAGTCCTATAAACCCTAAACAACATTTAATACCTAAAAAATCCAAAAATCCCTAAACCTAACATCTCTAATCTATAAACCCTATAAAGCCCTAAATCGTATATACGAAACCCAAAAAACACACAAAAAACCCGAAGCCTTAAATGACATATCTATAAGACCATCAAAAACCTTAACTTACAAAACCCTAAACCTATAAAAGCCTAAAAATCCTTAACCTATCAAACCCAAATCCCTAAACCCTAAAAACCTAGATAAAACCCTCAACCTAAAATTCTAAACCTACAAGACCCCTAAGCCCTAAACCATAAACCTTAACCTAAGACCCTAAATCTAAATTTAAAACCCTATGAAACTCTTAAGTCCTATAAACCCGTAACAACATTTAATACCCTTACAAAGCCTAAAAAACCAAGAATCCCTAAACCTAAAATCTCTAATCTCTAAACCTTATAAAGCTGTAAATAATATATGCGAAACCCTAACAACACAAAAAAAAAACCCAAGCCCTAAATCATCAACTTACAAAACCCTAAAAAACCTTAACCCATAAATCCCAAAGCATTAAACCTTAAAAACCTAGATGAAGCCCGTAACCCAAATCCCTAAACCTAAAAAAAAACCCTAAGCCCTAAACCCTAAACCCTAACCTAAAATCCTAAATCGTAAACCTAAATCCCTAAGATACCCTAAACCCTAACACCTTAAGAAACCCTAAATCCTATAAACCCTAAAAAACATTTAAAATCGTACAAAACCCTAAGCTCTAAAGCCTAAATCCTGAAGATCCGTAAACCTTAAACCTTAAAATCACAACAAAACCCTAAGACCTAAACCCTAGAAAATCCTAAGAAGTAGTTAACCTTGAAAAAAATCCTAAAAACCCATAAACCTAAAAAAATTGTAAGCTCAAAACCCTATAAAGCCCTAATTGTATATGCTAAATCCTAAAAAACACAAAAAAAAAAAAAAACCCAAAGTCGTAAACCCTTCACCTATAATACCCTAAAAAACCATAACAAAAACAACCCAAAGCCCTAAACCCTTAAAACATAGATAAAACCCTTAACTAAAACACTAAAATTAAAAACACCCTAAGCCCAAACCCCTAAACCCTAACCTAAAACTCTAATCCTGCACCTAAAATCTTAAGAAGCTCTAAATCCAATGAACCCTAAAATAAACCGAAATTACCATTATAAACCCCTACAAAACCGTTAGCTCTAAACCACAAACCCTAAAAATACCTTATGAAACACTTAACTCTTAAAAACCCCAAAAAAACACAAAAACCCCCAAACTTAAAAAACACTAAGCTCTAAACACTATAATATATACAAAAACCTAAAAAATATTTTAATAAAATATCCTCAGCCCTAAACCATAAACCTACAAAACCATAAAAAGCCTTAACCAAAAAAACCCAAAGCCCTAAACCCTAAAAACCTAGATAAAACCCTTAACCTACAAAAACCCTAACACCTAAAACCCAAAATCGTAAACCCTAAATCCTATAAATTCTAAAATAAACCCTAAAAATCATTTAAAACCCTTATGAAAACCTAAGCTCTAAATCCTAAACCTAAAAACACAAAAAAAAACACTAAGCCCTAAACCCTAAGCCCTAAAAAACACAAAGAAACACTTAACCATTAAATATCCTAAAAATATAAAATCCGTTAAACCTACAAAAACTCAAAGCTCATAAACCCAATAAAACGCTAAATCGTATATACTAAACTCGAAAAAACACAAAAAAGCCGTAAACCCTACACCTATAAAATCCTAAAATCCCAAAGCCCTAAACCCTAAAAAAGCTAGATAAAACCCTTAACCTAAAACCTTAAACCTAAAATATCCTTAAGCCCTAAACCCTTAACCTTAACCTAAAACCCTAATTCCTAAATCTATACCTTAAGAGACCAAAAATCCTATAAACCCTAAAATAAATACTAACAACCACTTAAAACCACTACGAAACCCTAAACTATAAACCCAAAATCCTAAAAATCTGTAAACCTTGCACCTATAAAACAAAAAAAATCCAAAGCGCTAAACCTTAAACCCTAAGAAACACTTAACCCTTAAAAACCCTAATAACCCAAAAACCCTAAACCTTAAAAACTCTAAGCTATAAACCATTTAAAGCCCAAAATAATATATGCTAAACCCTAAAAACCACAGAAAAAAACCCTAAGCCCGAAACCTTAAACCTATAAAATCCTACCATAAACCCTAAAAACCTAGATAACAACCTTAATCTAAGAACCTAAACATTGAAAAAACCCTAAGCCCTAAACCCTAAATCATAACCTAAAACCCTAAACCTTAAACTCTAAAACCCTAAGAAACCTTAAACTCTAAAACTCTAAGAAACCCTAAATCCTATAAATCCCAAAATAAATCCTAAAACCCATTTCAAACTCCTAAAATCCATAAGCTCGAAACTCTAAATCCTAAAAATATGTAAACCCTAAACCTAAAAAATGCAAAAAATAACTAAACCCTGGGATACCTAAGAAACACTTAACCATTATATATTCTAAACCTAAAAAACTCTAAGCTCTAAACCGTATAACGCCCTAAATCATATATACTAAATCCCACAACAGACAAAAAAAATCCTAAACACTAAACCTATAAAATTCTACAAACCCTTAACCTAAAAATATCCAAAGCCCTAAAACCTAAATAAAACCCTTAACCTCAAACTCTAAACCTAAAAAACCCTATGCCCAAAACCCTAACCTAAACTATAAATCCTAAACCTAAACCCTTAAGAAACTCTAAATCGTAAACCTTAAGAATCCCTAAATCCAATAAACCCTAAAATAAACCTTAAAAACCATTTAAAACGTTCTAAAACATAGACCCTAAGAAACACAAAAACCGTAAACCTAAAAAACTCTAAGCTTTAAAACTATCAAGCCCTAAATCTTATATGCTTAACCCTAAAATACACAAAAAAACCCTAAGCCCTAAACCATAAACCTATAAATCTCTAAACAACCTTAACCCACAAAACCCAAAGCCCTAAACCATAAAAAGCCTAGATGAAACCCTTAACCTAAAATACTAGACCTAAAAAAACATGAAGCCGTAAACCCTAAACCGTAAAGCCTAACCTAAATCCTTAGATTCTAAACCTAAAACTCTAAAAAAACCCTTAATCTAGACCTTAAAAAACCATAAATCTTATAAACCGTAATATAAACACTACAAAGCATTTAAAACCTCTACAAAACCCTAAATCCTAAAAAATCCATAAATCTTAAACTGAAAAAACACAAAAAAAAAAAAGCCTAAACCCTAATCAATAGAGAACCCTAAGAAACATTTAACCCTTAAAAACATTAAGAAAACCCAAAAACCCCTACACCAAAAAAAATTCAAAGTTCTACACTGTTTAAAACCCTTACAAAACCCTTACCTCTAAACACTAAATCCAAAAAAACCATAAACCCTAAACCTAACAATCAAACACAAAAAAACCCTAATGCCTAAACCCTAAACCCTAAAAAAGCCGTAAGAAACACTTAAACCTTGAAAGCCTTAAAAACCCCTAAACCTAGATAAAACCATTAACCTTAAACTTATAAACCTAAAAAAACCCTAGGCCCTAAACACTAAACCCAAACCTAAAACCTAAATCCTATACTTAAAACCCCTAAACCTAAAATATTCTAAGCTACAAACCATATAAATCCCTAAATCATATAAGCTAAATCCTACAAAACACAAAAAAAAAAAAAAAAAAACACTAAGCCTTGAACCCTAAACCTAAAACCGTAAATCCTAAACCTAAAACCATAAATCCTAAATCTAAAACCCTAAATCAATAACCAAAAACCCTAAATCCTAAACCAAAAATCCTAAGAAACCCTAAACCCCAGCCTTAAGAAACTCTAAATCCAATAAAACCTATGACAAACCCTAAAAACAATTTAAAACCCCTAAAAATCCTAAGATCTAAACCCTAAATCCTAAAAATCCGTGAACCCTTAAAAAAACATAAAAAGCCCCTAAGCCCTATACCCTATGCCCTAAAAAACCCTAAGAAATACTTAACCTTTAAAAACCATAAAAGACCCAAAAACCCCTAAACCTAAAAAACTCTAAGCTCTAAACCATATAAAGCCCTAAATTGTATATGCTAAAACCTAAAAAACAAAAATTAAAGAAACAAAAATTAAAACCCTAAACCTATAAAATCCTAAAAAATTTAACCTAAAAAACCCAAAGACTAAAACCTTAAAAACCTACATAAAACCCTAAACATAAAAAAACCAAGATAAAACCTTAAACCTATAAAATCCTAAGAAACCTTAGCCTAAAAAACCCAAAGCCTTAAGCCCTAAACTAGATAATACCCTTAACCTAAAACCCTAAACCTTAAAAAACCCTAAACCTAACATTTTAATCCTAAACCTAAAACCCAAAGAAACCCTAAACCCTAAAACTTAAGAAATTCTAAATCCAATAAACCCTAAAAACAATTTTAAACCCTTACAAAACACTAAACTCTAAACCCTATATCCTAAAAATCTATAAACCCTAAACATAAAAAATACAACAAAACCCAAACCTCTAAACCTCTAAACCTTAAACCTTAAAAAATCATAAAAAACACTTAACCCTTAAACCTTAAAAAATCCAAAATCCCTTAAACATAAAAAAAATGAAGCTAAGCTCTAAACCCTATAAGACCTAAATCATATATGCTAAACGCTAAAAAATACAAAAAAAAAAAAAAAAAAAAAAAACCTAAGCCCTAAACCCTAAACCTATAAAACCCTAAAAAACATTAATTTAAAAAATCTCAAAGCTCTAAATCGTAAAATCCTAGATAAATCCCTTAACCTATAACTCTAAACCTTAAAAAAAAACCTAAGCCCTAAACCCTAAAACCTAACCTAAAACTCTAAATCCCAAACCTGTAACCCTAAGAAACCCTAAACCCTAAACCTTAAGAAACCATAAATCCTAAAACTCATTTAAAACCCCTAAAATTGCCTAAAATCCCTAAGCGCTAAACCACAAATTCTAAAAATTTAAAAACCCTAAACTGAAAAAAAAGAACCTAAGCCCTAAACTCTAAAAAATCCTAAGAAACACTTAACCCTAAAAAACCCAATAACCCCTAAACCTAAAAAACTTTCAGCTCTAAACCCTATAAACCCCTAAATCGTATATGCTAAACCCTAAAAAACACACAAAAAAAAAAAAAAAAAAAAAAAAAAACCAAGTCCTAAACCTTAAACCTATAAAATCCTAAAAACCCCAAAGCCTTATACCCCAAAATCCCATATAAAACCATTCACCTAAAACCTTAAACCTAACAGAACCCTAAGCCATAAACCCTAAACCCTCAAAAAAATCCCAAAGAAACCCTAAACCTGAAGGATCCCTAAATCCTATAAATCCTAAAATAAACCATAAAGACCATTTAAAACACCTAAAAAATCCTAAGCACTAAACCCATAAATCCTAAAAATCTAAACCCTAAACATAAAAAACACAACAAAACCCAAAGCCCAAAACCTTAAACCTTGAAAAACCCTAAGAAACACTTAAACCTTAAAAATCTTAAAAAATCCAAAAACGCTTAAACCTAAAAAAAGTTAAGCTCTAAACCCTATAAAGCCCTAAATCATATATGCTAAAAGCTAAAAAACCAAATAAAAAGAAAAAAACCTAAGGCCTAAACCCTAAACCTATAAAACCCTAAAAAACATTAACCTAAAAAAACTGAAAGCCCTAAACCCTAAAATCCTAGATAAAACCCTTAACCTCTAACCCTAAACCTAAAAAGAACATATGCCCTAAACCCTAATTCCTAACCTAAAACTCTACATCCTAAACCTCTAACCTTAAGAAACCCTAAATCCTATAAACCCTAAAATAAACCCTAAAAACCATTTAAAACCCCTAAAATCCCCTAAAAACCCCTAAAAACCCTAAGTTGTAAACCCCAAATCCAAAAAATTGAAAAACCCTCAACCTAAAAACACACAAAAAACTCCAAGCCCTAAATCGTATACCCTAAAAAACCATAAGAAACACTTAACCCTTAAAAACACTAAAATCCCTAAATCTAAAAAAACTCTAAGCTCTAAACACTATAAAGCCCTAAATCGTATATGCTAAACCCTAAAAAACACAGCAAAAAAAAACCCTAAGCCCTATACCCTAAACCTAAAACCCAAAAAACCTAATGCCCAAAACATTAAAAACATAGATAAAACCCTTAACCTATAACCCTAAACCAAAAACTCTAACCCACAATGCTAAATTCTAAATCTAAAACCTTAAGAAATCCTAAACCTTAAGCCATAAGAAAACCTAAATCCTATGAACCATATAATAAACCCTAAAAACAAATTAAAACACCAAAAAAACCCTAAGCTCTAAACATTAAACCCTAAAAAGCCCCAAGAAACACTTAATTCTTAAAAACACTGAAAAATACAGAAACCCCTAACTTTGAAAAACTCTAACCATAAAACACTATAAAGTCCTAAATCATATATGCTAAACCTTAAAAAACACAGACAAAAAAAAATCATAAGCCCTAATCCCTAAACCTATAAAAACCTAAAAACCTTGAACCTAACAAACCTAAATCCTTAATGCCTAAAAACCCAGATAAAACCCTTAACCTAAAACCCTAAACCTAAAAAAACCCTAAGCCCAAAATCGTAAACCTTAACATTAAACCTTAAATCTAAAAAAACCCTAAGGCCTAAACCTTAAACCATAAAAAATCCTAAGAAACACTTAACCCTTAAAAATCCTAAAAAATACAGAAACCCCGAACAATGAAAAACATTAACCTCAAAACCCTATAAAGCCCTAAATCATATAAGCTAAACCCTAAAAAACACACACAAAAAAAAAAACTCTAAGCCCTAAATCCTAAACCTATAAAACCCTAAAAACCCTTAACCCAATAAACCCAAATTCCTAAACCCTAAAAACAAAGATAAAACCCTTAATCTAAAACCTTAAACCTAAAAAAACCCTAAGCCCGAAACCCTAAACCCAAACCTTAAACCCTAAACATATAAAACAATTAAGACCTAAACCCTATACCCTAACCTAAAACCCTAAGAAAACCTAAACCGTAAACTTTAAGAAACCCTACAAATCATTTAAAACCCTTCAAAACTCTAAGCTTTAAACCCTATATCCTAAAAATCCTTAAACCCAAAATCTAAAAAACACAAAAAACCTTAAGCCCCAAAACCCAAAACCCTAAAAAGCCCTAAGAAACACTTAACCCTTAAAAACCCCGAACCCCATAAACCTAAAATAACTCTAAGCTCTAAATGCTATAAAGCCCTAAATCGTATATGCTAAATCGTAAAAACACAAAAAAAAAACCCCCTTAGCCCTAAACCTTAAAGATATAAAGCCCTATAAAACCTTAATCTAAAAAACACAAAGCCTTTACCCCTAAAAACTGAGTTAAAATCCTTAACCCAAAACCCTAAACCTAAAAAAAACCAAAAGTCCTTAACCCTAAATCCTAACCTAAAACCCTAAATCCTAAACCTAACACACTATGAAACCCTAAACATTAACAAACCCTAAAATAAACATTAAAACCCATTTAAAATCCCTACAAAATCCTAAGTTATAAACCGTAAATCCTAAAAATCCATAAACCCTACATCTAAAAAACATAAAAGCACCCTAAGCCCTAAACCCTAAGAAACACTTAACTCTTAAAACCTAGAAAAACACAAAAAACCTAAACCTAAAAAGCTTTAGGCTATAGACCCTATAAAGCCCTAAATCGTATTTGTTAAACCCTAAAAACACAAAAAAGGTTTAAGACCTAAACCCTAAACCTATAAAATCTGAAAAAAACTTAACCTAAAAATCTCAAAGCCCAAAACCCTAAAAACCTTAATAAAACCCTTAACCTAAAATCCTAAACCTAAAAATTACCCTAAGCCCTAAAAAACCCTAAGAAACATTTAACACTTAAAAACCTTAAAAATATAAAATCCCTTAAACCTAAAAAAACTCAAATCTCTAAACCCTATAAAGCCCTAAATCGTATCTGCTAAACCCTAATAAATACAAAAAACCCTAAGCCTAAATCCCAAATCTATAAAACCCTAAAAACCTTAATCTAAAAATTCCAAAGCACAAAAACCTAAAAACCTAGATAAAATCCTTACCCTAAAATCCTAAACCTAAAAAAACCCTAAGCCCTAAACCCTAAATCTAATAAAACAGAAAAAAAAACATAAGCACTAAACCCTAAGACCTTAAAAACACTAAAAAAAAAGCCCAAAACCCCTAAACCTAAAAAACTATTAGATCTAAACCCTATAAATCATTAAATCGTTTATGTTAAACCCTTGAAAAACCCTAAGAAACACTTAACCTTAAATAACACAAAAACACCTAAACCTATAAAACTCTAAGCTCCAAACCCTATAAAACCCTAAGTTATATATGCTAAACCCTAAAAACACACAAAAAATCCTTAGCCCCGAATGTCATATCTATAAAACCCTCAAAAACCTTAACCTACAAAAAGCTAAGCCCTAAACCCTAAACCTATTAAAGCCAAAAAAAACCTTAACCTAACAAACCCAAATCCCTAAACCCTAAAAACCTAGATAAAACCCTCAACCTAAAATTCTAAACCTAACAAACCCCTAAGCCCTAAACCATAAACCCTAACTTAAAACCCTAAATTCTTAATTTAACACTTTATGAAACCCTAAACCCTAAACCTTATGAAACCCTAAGTCCTATAAACCCTAAACAACATTTAATACCTAAAAAAAACCAAAAATCCCTAAACCTAACATCTCTAATCTATAAACCCTATAAAGCCCTAAATTGTATATGCGGAACCCTAAAAGCACAGAAAAAACCCTAAGCCCTAAATGCCATATCTATAAAACCCTCAAAAACCTTAACTTACAAAACCCTAAACCTATAAAAGCCTAAAAAACCTTAACCTATCAAACCCAAATCCCTAAACCCTAAAAAATCCTAAACCCTAAAAACCTAGATAAAACCCTCAACCTAAAATTCTAAACCTACAAGACCCCTAAGCCCTAAACCATAAACGCTAACCTAAGACTCTAAATCTAAATGTAAAACCCTATGAAAATCTAAGTCCTATAAACCCGTAACAACATTTAATACCCTTACAAACCAGAACCAAAAATCCCTAAACCTACAATCTCTAATCTCTATCCCCCTATAAAGCCCTAAATAATATATGCAAAAACCTAACAACACAATAAAAAAACTAAGCCCTAAACCATAAACTTACAAAACCCTAAAAAATCTTAACCCATAAATCCCAAAGCATTAAACCTTAAAAACCTAGATGAAGCCTGTAACCCAAATCCCTAAACCTAAAAAAACCCTAAGCCCTAAACCCTAAACCCTAAACCCTAACCTAAAATCCTAAATCGTAAACCTAAATCCCCAAGATACCCTAAACCCTAAGACCTTAAGAAACCCTAAATCCTATAAACCCTAAAAAACATTTAAAATCCGTACAAAACCCTAAGCTCTAAAGCCTAAATCCTAAAGATCTGTAAACCTTAAACCTTAAAAACACAACAAATCCCTTAGAAACACTTAACCATTCAAAACTCTAAAAACTACAAAAAAAAAAACCCTAAACCTAAAAAATGGTAGTCTCTAAAACCTATAAACCCCTATATTGTAGATCCTAAACTATAAAAACACACAAAAAAAAAACCTAAGGCCGAAACCCCAATCCTACAAAATCCTAAAACCCTAAACCTAAAAATCCAAAAGCCCTAAATACTCACCTAAAAGCTGAATGCAAAACCTAAAACTCAAATAAACCCTAAACCCTAAACCTTAAAAACCCTAAATCCTATAAACCCTTTTATAATCCATAAAAACCATATAAAAACTCTACAAAACCAAAAGCTCTAAACCCTAAACCCTAAAAATTCGTAAAACCTAAAACTAAAAAACACAAAAAACTGAAAGCCTTAAGCCCTAAGAAACACTTAACCCTTAAAACCCCTAAAAACTTCAAAAACCCCAAAATCTAAAAAAACTCTAAGCTCTATACCCTATAAACCCCTAAATTATATATGCTAAACCCTAAAAAACACAAAAAAAAACCCCTAAATACTAAACCTATAAAACCCTAAAAATCTCAAAGTGCTAAATCCTAAAAACCTAGATAAGAACCTTCACCTAAGAACGTAAAAATAAAAAAAACCCAAATCCCTATAACCTATACCCTAACCTAAAACCCTAAATCCTAAACCTAAAACCCGAAGAAACCTTAAACCAATAACATTAAGAAAACCTAAATCCTATAATCCTAAAATAAACCCTAAAACCCATTTTAAACTCCTAAAATCCCTAAGGTCGAAACCCTAAATCCTAAAAATCCGTAAATCCTAAACCTAAAAAATACAAAAAATACTAAACCCTGAGAAACCTAAGAAACAAATAACCCTTAAAACTCCTAAATCTTATATGCTTAACCCTAAAACAAACAAAAATCCCTAAGCCCTAAACCATAAACCTATAAAACTCTAAAAAACCCAAAGTCCTAAAACATAAAAACCCTAAATAAAACCCTTAACCTAAAACCCTAAACCTAAAAAAACATGATACGCTAAACCCAAAACCCTAACCTAAATCCTTAGATTCTAAACCTAAAACCCTAAGAAACCCTAAACCCTAGACCTTAAGAAACCATAAATCATATAAACACTGCAAAGCATTTACAACCTCTACAAAACCCAAAGCTTTAAACCCTAAATCCTAAAAAATCCATAAATCTTAAACTTAAAAAACACAAAAAAAAAACCTTAAATCCTAATCAATAGAAAACCCTAAGAAACATTTAATCCTTAAAAACACTAATAAAACCCAAAAACTCCTACTCCTAATAAAACTCTAAGCTCTAAACCATTTAAAACCCCTACGAAACCCAACGTCTAAACACTAAATACTAAAAAACCATAAACCCTAAAGCTAAAGATCAAAAGAAAAAAAACCGTAAAGCTTAAATCCTAAACCCTAAAAAAGCCGTAAGAAACACATAAACCTTGAAAACCCTAAAAACCCCTAAACCTAAAAAAGTCTAAGCTCCAAACCCTATAAATCCCTAAATATTATATGCTAAACCCTAAAAAATAAAAAATAAAAACCCTAATTCTTGATCCCTAAACATATAAAACACTAAAAACCTAGATAAAATCCTTAACCCTATAAAAACCCTTGAAAACCATTTAAAAACCCTAAAAACCATAAGATCTAAACCCTAACTCCATAAAATCCGTAAACCCTAACACTTCAAACACAAAAAAACCGTAAGCCCTAAAAAACCCTACTAAAACCCAAAAACCCCTAAACCTAAAGATCTCTAAGCTCTAAATCCTACCAAGCCCTAAATCGTATATGCTAAACCCTAAAAAACACAAAAAAAAAAATCCTAAGCTCTAAACCCTAAGCCTATTAAATCCTAAAAAACCTAAACCTAAAAAACCCAAAGCCCTAAACCCTTAAAACATAGATAAATCACATAAACTAAAACCCTAAACCAAAATAAACCCTAAGCACTAAACCCTAAACCCTAACCTAAAACTCTAATTCCTAAACCTAATCCCTAACCTAAAAACCTAAAACCCAAAGAAACCCTAAATACTATAAACCCTGAAAACAATTTAAAACCCCTAAAACAATAATCTCTAAACCCTTGATTCTAAATATCTATAAACCCTAAACCTTAAAAAGACAAAATAACCCTAAGCCCTAGACCCTAAACCTTCAAAAACCTTAAGAAACACTTAACCCTTAAAAACCTTTAAAAAACCCAAAAACACCTAAACCTAAAAAACTCTATGCTCTTAACTGTATAAAGCCCCAAATCATTTATGCTAAACACAAAAAACACAAAAAAAAACCCAAAGCCCTAAACCCTAAGATCATAGATAAAACCCTTAACCTAAAACCCTAATCGAAAACCCTAAGAAACCCTAAATTTTAAGAAGTCCTAAATCATATAAACCTTAAAATAAACCATAAAAACCATATCAACCCCAAAAAAAGCCAAATCTCTAATCCCTAAATCAAGAAAATCCATAAACCCTAAACCTAAAAGACACAAAAAAAATACCTTAAGCCCTAAACCATAAATCTTAAAAAACCCTTAGATACACTTAATCCTTAAAAACATTAAAAACCCTAAACCTAAAAAACTATAAGCTCTAAACCCTATAAAGCCATAAATCATATAAGTTAAACCCTAAAAAACCCTATGCCCTAAACCTTAAACCTATAAACCCCTAAAAAACATTAACCTAAAAAACCCAAAGCCCTAAACCCTTAAAACATATATAAAACCCTTTACCTAAAACCATAAACCTAAAAAAGCCAACCTAAGCCCTTAACTCGAAACCCTAACCAAAAACCCTAAATCCTAAACCTAAACCATAAGAAACACTAGCCCAATACCTAAACAAAACCTAAATCCCATAAACACTAAAATAAACCCTAAGTTCTAAACCCTAAATCCTAAAAACACATAAACCTAAAAAGCCTCTAAGGCCTAAACCCTAAACCCTAACCTAAAACACTAAATCCTAAACCTAAACCCTAACCTAAAAACCTAAATCCAAAAAATTGATAAAACCTAAACCTAAAAACACACAAAAAAACCCTAATCCCTAAACTTAATCCTTAAAAAATCATAAGAAACACTTAACCCTTAAAATCCTAAAAACCCCAAAAATCCCTAGATCGAAAAAAATCTAAGCTCTAAATACTATAAAGCCCTAAATCGTATATGCTAAATCCTAAAAAACACAAAAAAACCCTAAGCCCTATACCCTAAACCTAAAACCCTAAAAACCTAAAGCCTTAAACCTTAAAAACATAGATAAAACCCTTAACCTATAACCCTAAACCCGAAGCCCAAACCTAAAATCCAAAATTCTAAACCTAAAACCCTAAGAAATCCTAAACCTTAAACCATAAGAAAACCTAAATACTATGAATGCTAAAATAAACCCTAAAAACAATTTAAACCCCCTAAAAAACCCTAAGCTCTAAATCCTAAACCCTAAAAAAGCCCCAAGAAATACTTAACCCTTAAAAACCCTAAAAAATACAGAAACCCTTAACTTTGAAAACCTTTAACCTCAAAACCCTATAAAGCCCTAAATCATATATGCTAAACCCTAAAAAACACACAAAAAAAATCATAAGCCCTAAACCTAAACCTATAAAACCATAAAAACCCTTAATCTAACAAACCCGAATCCTTAAAGCATAATAACCCAGATAAAACCCTAAACCTAAAAAAACCCTATGCCCTAAACCCTAAACCTTAACATTAAACCCTAAACCCTAACATTAAACCCTAAACCTAAAAAACCCTTAAGGCCTAAACCCTAAACCCTAACATTAAACCCTAAACCTAAAAATCCTTAAGGCCTAAATCCTAAACCCTAAAAAACCTTAAGAATCACTTAATCCTTAAAAACCCTAAAAAATACAGAAACCCCGAACACTGAAAAACACTAACCTCAAAACCCTATAAAGCCCTAAATCATATAAGTTAAACCATAAAAAACACAAAACAAAACCCTAATCCCTAAATCCTAAACCAACAAATCCATAAAAACCATAACATAATAAGCCCAAATCCCTAAACCCTAAAAACTAGATAAAACCTTTTACCAAAACATTAAACATAAAAAAATCCTAAGCCCGAAACCTTAAACCCTAAACAAAAAAAACCAATAAGGGCTAAACCCTATACCCTAACCTAAAACCCTAAGAAACTTTAAACCGTAAACCTTAAAAAACCCTAAATCCAATAAACCCTAAAAACCATTTAAAACCCTCCAAAACTCTAAACTCTAAACCCTAAACTCTAAAAATCTATAAACACTAAACCTAAAAAACACAAAAAACCCTAAGCCCCAAAACCGTAAACACAAAAAAACCCTAAGAAATACTTAACCCTTAAAAACCCCCAAAACCCTTAAACCTATAAAAACTCTCAGCTCTAAATTCTATAAAGCCCTAAATCGTATATGCTAAACCATAGAAAACATAAAAAAAAAAAAAAAACCATAGCCCTAAACCCTAAACATATAAAACCCAATAAAACCATAATCCAAAAAACATAAAGCCCTTACTCCTAAAAAACGTAGTAAAAACCCTTAACCTAGAACCCTAGACCTAAAAAAACCAAAAGTCCTAAACCCTAAATCCTAAACCTAATACACTATGAAACCCTAAACATTAAGAAAACCTAACATAAACCTTAAAATCCATTTAAAATCCCTACAAAACCCTAAGCAGCAAATCCTAAATCCTAAAAATCCCTAAACCCTATATCTAAAAAACATAAAAGCACCCTAAGCCCTAAACCCTAAGAAACACTTAACTCTTAAAACCCTTAAAAAAACACAAAAAACCCTAAACCTAAAAAACTTTAGGCTCTAGACCCTATAAAGCCCTAAATCATATTTGTTAAACCCTAAGAACACAAGAAAACTTTGAGACCTAAATCTTAAACCTATAAAATCTGAAAAAACATTAACGTAAAAAACTCAAAGCCTGAAACCGTAAAATCGTAATAAAACCCTTAACCCAAAACCCCAAACCTAAAAATAACCCAAAGTACTAAAAAACCCTAAGAAACACTTAACCCTCAAAAAATCCTGAAAATATAAAATCCCTTAAAGCTAAAAAAACTCGAAGCTCTAAACCCTTTAAAGCCCTAAATGGCATATGCTAAACCCTAAAATACACAATAAACCCTAAGCCCTAAATCCTAAATCTATAAAACGCTAAAAACCTTAATCTAAAAATTCCAAACCCCTAAAACCTAAACACCTAGATAAAATCCTTAACCTAAAATCCTAAACCTAAAAATAACCCTAAGCCCAAAACCCTACACCCAAAATCTAAAAAAAAATAAAAAAACCTAAGCCCTAAACCCTAAGCCCTTAAAAACCCCCAAAACCCCTAACCTAAAAAACTATAAGATCTAAACCCTATAAAGCCCTATATCATTTATGCTAAATCCTAAGAAACACTTAACCCTAAATAACCCTAAACAACCCAAAAACATCTAAACCTAAAAAACTCTAAGTTGCAAACCCTATAAAGCTTTAAATCATATATGCTAAACCCTAAAAACACACAAAAAATCCTAAAAACACATAAAAAAACCCTAAGCCAAAAATGCCATATCTATAAAAACCCTCAAAAACCTTAACCTACAGAACCCTAAGCTCTAAACCCTAAACCCTAAACCTATAAAAGCCTAAAAAACCTTAACCTAAGAAACCCAAATCCCTAAACCCTAAAAACCTAGAAACCTAAATAAAGCCCTCAACCTAAAATTCTAAACCTTAAAAACCCCTAAGCCCTAAACCATAAACCCTAACCTAAAGCCCTAAATTCTAAATTTAAAACCTTATGAAACTCTAAACCCTAAACCTTATGAAACCCTAGGTCCTATAAACCCTAAAGACAATTTAATACCCTTACAAACCCTGAACAAACTAAAAATCCCTAAACCTAAACTCTCTAATCTCTAAACCCTATAAAGCTCTAAATTGTACATGCAAAAGCCTAACCACACAAAAAAAAAAAAAAAAAAAAAACTTAAGCCCTAAACCATAAACCTATAAAACCCTAAAAAAACCTTAACCCAAAAATCCCAAAGCCTTAAACCTTTAAAACATAGCCAAAGCCCTTAACCCAAATCCCTAAACCCTAAACCCTAACCTAAAACCCAAAATCTTAAACCTATAAAATCTGAATAAACCTTAACGTAAAAAATTCAAATCCTGAAACCCTAAAATCGTAATAAAACCCTTAACCCAAAACCCCAAACCTAAAAATAACCCAAAGTCCTAAAAAACCCTAAGAAACACTTAACCCTTAAAAATCCTAAAAATATAAAATCCCTTAAACCTAAAAAAACTCAAAGCTCTAAACCCTTTAAAGCCCTAAATGGTATATGCTAAAACCTAAAATACACAATAAACCCTAAACCCTAAATCCTAAATCTATAAAACCCTAAAAACCTTAATCTAAAAATTCCAAACCCCTAAAACCTAAAAACCTAGATAAAATCCTTAACCTAAAATCCTAAACTTAAAAATAACCCTAAGCCCAAAACCCTACACCCAAAATCTACAAAAAAATAAAAAAACCTAAGCCCTAAATCCTAAGCCCTTAAAAACCACCAAAACCCCTAAACCTAAAAAACTATAAGATCTAAACCCTATAAAGCCCTATATCATTTATGCTAAATCCTAAGAAACACTTAACCCTAAATAACCCTAAACAACCCAAAAACACCTAAACCTAAAAAACTCTAAGCTGCAAATCCTATAAAGCTCTAAATCATATATGCTAAACCCTAAAAACACACAAAAAATCCGAAAACACACATAAAAAACCCTAAGCCATAAATGCCATATCTATAAAAACCCTCAAAAACCTTAACCTACAGAACCCTAAGCTCTAAACCCTAAACCCTAAACCTATAAAAGCCTAAAAAACCTTAACCTAAGAAACCCAAATCCCTAAACCCTAAAAACCTAGAAACCTAGATAAAGCCCTCAACCTAAAATTCTAAACCTTAAAAACCCCTAAGCCCTAAGCCATAAACCCTAACCTAAAACCCTAAATTCTAAATTTAAAACCTTATGAAACTCTAAACCCTAAACCTTATGAAACCCTAGGTCCTATAGACCCTAAAGACAATTTAATACCCTTACAAACCCTGAACAAACTAAAAATCCCTAAAACTAAAATCTCTAATCTCTAAACCCTATAAAGCTCTAAATCGTACATGCAAAACCCTAACAACACAAAAAAAAAAAAAAAAAAACTCAAGCCCTAAACCATAAACCTATAAAACCCTGAAAAAACCTTAACCCAAAAATCCCAAAGCCTTAAACCTTTAAAATGTAGCCAAAGCCCTTAACCCAAATCCCTACACCCTAAACCCTAACCTAAAACCCTAAAATCTTAAACCTATAAAATCTGAAAAAACCTTAACGTAAAAAATTCAAATCCTGAAACCCTAAAACCGTAATAAAAACCTTAACCCAAAACCCCAAACCTAAAAATAACCCAAAGTCCTAAAAAACCCTAAGAAACACTTAACACTTAAAAATCCTGAAAATATAAAATCCCTTAAACCTAAAAAAACTCGAAGCTCTAAACCATTTAAAGCCCTAAATGGCATATGCTAAAACCTAAAATACACAATAAACCCTAAGCCCTAAATCCTAAATCTATAAAACCCTAAAAACCTTAATCTAAAAATTCCAAACCCCTAAAACCTAAAAACCTAGATAAAATCCTTAACCTAAAATCCTAAACCTAAAAATAACCCTAAGCCCAAAACCCTACACCCAAAATCTAAAAAAGAATAAAAAAAACCTAAGCCCTTAAAAACCACCAAAACCCCTAAACCTAAAAAACTATAAGATCTAAACCCTATAAAACCCTATATCATTTATGCTAAATCCTAAGAAACACTTAACCCTAAATAACCCTAAACAACCCAAAAACACCTAAACCTAAAAAACTCTAAGCTGCAAACCCTATAAAGCTCTAAATCATATATGCTAAACCCTAAAAACACACAAAAAATCCTAAAACACACATAAAAAACCCTAAGCCAAAAATGCCATGTCTATAAAAACCCTCAAAACCTTAACCTACAGAACCCTAAGCCTTAAACCCTAAATCCTAAACCTATAAAAGCCTAAAAAACCTTAACCCAAGAAACCCAAATCCCTAAACCCTAAAAAACTAGAAACCTAGATAAAGCCCTCAACCTAAAATTCTAAACCTTAAAAACCCCTAAGCCCTAAACCATATACGCTAACCTAAAACCCTGAATTCTAAATTTAAAACCTTATGAAACTCTAAACCCTAAACCTTATGAAACCCTAGGTCCTATAAATCCTAAAGACAATTTAATACCCTTACAAACCCTGAACAAACTAACAATCCCTAAACCTAAAATCTCTAATCTCTAAACCCTATAAAGCTCTAAATCATACATGCAAAACCCTAACAACACAAAAAAATAAAATAAATAAACTTAAGCCCTAAACCATAAACCTATAAAACCCTAAAAAAACCTTAACCCAAAAATCCCAAAGCCTTAAACCTTTAAAACGTAGCCAAAGCCCTTAACCCAAATCCCTAAACCCTAAACCCTAACCTAAAACCCTAAATCTTAAACCTATAAAATCTGAAAAAACCTTAACGTAAAAAATTCAAATCCCGAAACCCTAAAACCGTGATAAAACCCTTAACCCAAAACCCCAAACCTAAAAATAACCCGAAGTCCTAAAAAAACCCTCAGAAACACTTAACCCATAAAAACCCTTAAAATATAAAATCCCTTAAACCTAAAAAAACTCGAAGCTCTAAACCCTTTAAAGCCCTAAATGGCATATGCTAAACCCTAAAATACACAATAAACCCTAAGCCTTAAATCCTAAATCTATAAAACCCTAAAAACCTTAATCTAAAAATTCCAAACCCATAAAACCTAAAATCCTAGATAAAATCCTTAACCTAAAATCCTAAACCTAAAAATAACCCTAAGGACAATCCCTTACACCCTAAATCTAAAAAAACAGAAAAAAAAACCTAAGCCCTAAACCCTAAGCCCTTAAAAACCCCCAAAACCCCTAAACCTTAAAAATATAAGATCTAAACCCTATAAATCCCTGTATCATTTATGCTAAACCCTAAGAAACACTTAACCCTAAATAACCCTAAACAACCCAAAAACACCTAAACCTAAAAATCTCTAAGCTGCAAACGCTATAAAGCTCTAAATCGTATATGCTAAACCCTAAAAACACACAAAAAACCCTAAGCCATAAATGACATATCTATAAAAACCCTCAAAAACCTTAAACCTACAAAACCCTAAACTCTAAACCCTAAACCCTAAACCTATAAAAGTCTAAAAAACCTTAACCCAAGAAACCCAAATCCCTAAACCCTAAAAACTTAGTTAAAGCCCTCAACCTAAAATTCTAAACCTAAAATTCTGAACCTAAAAAACCCCTAAGCCCTAAACCATAAACCCTAACCTAAAACCCTGAATTCTAAATTTAAAACCTTATGAAACTCTAAACCCTAAACCTTATGAAACCCTAGGTCCTATAAACCCTAAACAACATTTAATACCCTTACAAACCCTAAAAAAACTAAAAATCCCTAAACCTAAAATCTCTAATCTCTAATCTCTAAACCCTATAAAACTCTAAATCGTACATGCAAAACCCTAACAACACAAAAAAAAAAGTCTTAAGCCCTAAACCATAAACCTACCCTGAGCCCTAAACCCTAACCTAAAACCCTAAATCCCTAAGATACCCTAAACCCTAAACCTTAAGAAACCCTAAATCCTATAAACCATAATATAAATCCTAAAAAACATTTAAAACCCCTACAAAACCCTAAGCTCTAAAGCCTAAATATTAAAGATCCGTAAACATTAAACCTTAAAAACACAATAGAACCCTAAGACCTAAACCCTAGAAAACACTAATAAGCAGTTAACCTTGAAAAAAAACCCTAAAAACCCCTAAACCTAAAAAAATTGTACGCTCCAAACCCTATAAAGCCCTAATTGTATATGCTAAACCCTAAAAAACACCAAAAAAAAACCTATGTCGTAAACCCTTCACATATAAAACCCTAAAAAACCATAACCAAAAAGAGCCCTAAGCCCTTAAAACATAGATAAAACCCTTAACCTAAAACCCTAAACTTAAAAACACCCTAGGTCCAAAGCCCTAAACCCTAACCTAAAACTCTAATCCTACACCTTAAACCTTAACAAACTCTAAATCATATAAACCCTAAAATAAAGCATAACTACCATTTAAAACCCCTACAAAATTGTAAGCTCTAAACTATAAACCCATAAAAAACCCTATGAAACAATTAACTCTTAAAAACCCTAAAAAAAACCCCAAAAACTCCCCAAAGCTAAAAAACACTAAGCTCTAAACACTATACTATATGCAAAACCTTAAAAAACATAAATAAAAAATACCCTCAGCCCTAAACCATAAACCTAGAAAACCCAGAAAAACCTTAACCTAAAAAACCCAAAGCCCTAAACCGTAAAACCATAGATAAAATCTTTAACCTAAAACCCTAAACCTAAAAAAACCTTAAGACCTAAACCCTAAACTTAAACCCAAAATCGTAAACCCTAAATCCTATAAATTTTAAAATAAACCCTAAAAATCATTTAAAACCCCTACAAAAACCTAAGCTTTAAACCCTAAACCTAAAAACACACAAAAAAAAAAAACACTTAACACTAAAAAACCCTAAGAAATACTTAACCCTTAAAAACCCTAAAAATATAGAATCCATTAAACCTAAAAAAACTCAAAGATCTAAACCTGATAAAACCCTAAATCATATAAACTAAATCCTAAAAAGCACAAAAAAGCCCTAAACCTTAAACCTAAAAAATCCTAAAAACCCTAAAACTAAAAAATCCAAAGCCCTAAACCCTAAAAAACATAGGTAAAACCCTTAACCTAAATCCCTAAACCTAAAAAATCCTTAAGCCCTAAACCTTTAACCCTAACCTAAAACCCTGATTTCTAAACCTAAACCTTAAGAAACCCAAAATCCTATAAATCCTAAAATACACCCAAACAACCACTTAAAACCCTTACGAAACCCTAAATTTTAAATCTCACATCCTAAAAATGCGTAAACCCTGAACCTAAAAAATAAAAAAAATCCAAAGCCCTAAACCCTAAGAAACACTTAACCCTTAAAACCCAAAAAACCCAAAACCCCTAAACATCAAAAACTCTAAGCTCTAAACTATCTAATGCCTTAAATCATATATATTAAACCCTAAACCTATAAAAACATAAAAACCTTTACCTAAAACACCCAAAGCCCTAAATCATAAAAACCAAGATAAGAACCTTAACCTAAGAACCTAAAACATAAAAAAAAAAAAAACCCTAAATCTTAAACCCTAAACCCTAACCTAAAACCCTAAATCCTAAACCTGAAACTCGAAGAAACCTTAAACCCTAAACATTAAGAAGCCCTAAATCCTATAAATCCTAAAATAAACCCTAAAACCTATTTAAAGCTCCTAAAATCCATAAGCTTGAAACTCTTAAACCTAAAAATATGTAAACCCTAAACCTAAAAAATAAAAAAAATAACTAAACCCTGGGAAATGTAAGAAACACTTAACCCTTAAAAACCCTAAAAACCCTAAAACCCCTAAACCTAAAAAAAGTCTAAGCTCTAAACCCTATAAAGCCCTAAATCGTCTATACTAAACCATACAGCACATAAAAAAAAACTAAGCCCTAAATCCTAAACCTATAAACTCCTACAAACCCTTAACCTAAAAAACCCAAAGCCATAAAACCTAAAAACCTAAATAAAACCCTTAACCTAAAACCCTAAACCGAAAAACCCTAAGCCCTAAACCCTAACCTAAAACTCTAAATCCTAAACCTAAAACCTTAAACCTTTAGAATCTCTAAATCTTACGAACCCTAAAATAAACCTTAAAAACCATTTAAAACCCCAAGTTCTTAACCAGAAACCTTAAGAAACACTGAACCCTTAAAAACCCTAAAATACCCTAAACCTAAAAACTCTAAGCTTTAAACCCTATGAAGCCCTAAATCTTATATGCTTAACCCTAAAATAGACAAAAAACCCTAAGCCCTAAACCAAAAACCTATAAAACTCTAAAAACCATTAACCTAAATAACCCAAAGCCCTAAACCATAAAAATCCTAGATAAAACCCTTAACCTAAAACACTAGACCTAAAAAAACATGAAGCCCTAATCCCTAAACCCTAAACCCAAACCTAAATCGTTAGATTCTAAACCTAAAAATCTAAGAAACCCTAAACCCAAGACCTTAAGAAACCATAAATCTAATAAACTCTAATATAAACACTACAAAGCATTTAAAACCTCTACAACACCATAAGCTCTAAACACTAAATCCTAAAAATCCATAAATCTTAAATTGAAAAAAAAACACAAAAAAAAAACATAAACCCTAATCAATAGAAAACCCTAAGAAACACTTAACCCCTAAAAACACTAAGATAACCCAAAAACCCCTAAACCTAAAAAAACTCTAAGCTCTAAACCATTTAAAAGCGCTACAAAACCCTAACCTCTAAACACTAAATCCTAAAAAACTATATACCTTAAACCTAAAAATTAGAAGAAAAAAAGCCCTAAGGCCTAAACCCTAAACCCTAAAAAGTGGTAAGAAACACTTAAACCTTGAAAACCTTAAAAACCCCTAAACCTAAAAGAGTCAAACCTCCAAACCCTTCAAATCCCTAAATCGTATATGCTAAACCCTAAAAAAATAGAAAAAAAACCCCAAGTCTTGAACCGTAAACCTATAAAACCCTAAAAACCTAGATAAAATCCTTAACCTAAAACCCTAAACCTAAAAAACCCAAAACTGTAACCTAAAAGCCTATATCCTAAACCTAAAAACCTTTTTTTTTGGTAACTGTAACTTTATTACCAGATATGTCAATTTATACAGGATTAGAATTCTGGATATGGACATGTTCCATTCTCAGAATCCTACTAAAACTCAAAACAAACTAATTATAATCTAGGCTAGGGATAAAAATTAAGATTCTGTATTTATCCTGTTAATCTATTAATCGTACTAGCTCTATGATGTATCTCTTGTGTAATTAATCTATTGATCATGCCTGCGTTCCTTTTCTTTTGTTGAAATATTCGAAAGTTCCTCTCCTGCCATATGTAATATATTGTTGCTGCCAGTACCATTCTGTATACATCCGCCACAATAGACTTCCATTTAGCATACCCTATGGCCCATTCCAGTTCTTCATTCCAACCCTCACAATCTCTTGTAATTAGTATCCAGTTGAGCATTCTGTGCCAGATTTGTTTAGTGAAGTTACAAGAGAAAAATAAATGTTGATGTGTCTCAACTTCAGCCTTGCATAAGGCACATACACATCTCCTATAATTCCCCAGTTGCTTAAACCCTAAAATAAACCCTTAAAACAATAAAGCCCTTGATCGTATATGCTAAACCCTAACAAACACACAAAGAACTCCAAATCCCTAAACCCGAAACCTATAAAATCCAACCCAAAGCACTGAACCCAAAAAACCTAGGTAAAACCATTAACCTTAAACCCTAAACCTAAAAAAAAACCCTAGGCCCTAAACACTAAACCCTAACCTAAAATCATAAATCCTAAACTTAAAACCCCTAAAAACACAAAACCCCTAAACCTAAAAGAGTCTAAGCTCCAAACCCATAAATCATACAAGCTAAACCCTAAACCTTAAAAAACTCTAAACCTAAAATCTTAACCCTAAACCTAAAACCCAAAGAAACCCTAAACCCTAAAACTTAAAAAACCATAAATCCTATAAATCCTAATAACAATTTAAAACCCTACAAAACACTAAGCTCTAAACCCTAAATCCTAAAAAATTGTAAACCTTAACCTATAACCCTAAACTTAAAAAAACCTAAGCCCTAAACCTTAAAACCTTAAATCCCAAACCTATAACCTTAAGAAACCCTAAACCCTAAACCTTAAGAAACCATTTAAACCCTAAAAACCATTTAAAACCACAAAAACTCCTGAAAAACCCTAAGCTCTAAACCATAAACCCAAAATATTCAAAAACCCTAAACCAAAAAAAAAAACCCTAAGCCCTAAATCCTAAAAAACCCTTAGAGACACTTAACCCTTAAAAACTCTAAAAAACCCAAGAACCCCCAAACCTAAAAAACCCTAAGCACTAAACGTTTAAAGCCCTAAATCATATATGCTAAACCCTAAAAAACACAAGAAAAACCCTAAGCACTAAACCTTAAACCTATAAAATCCTAAAAACCCCAAAGCATTTAATCCCCAAAATCCCAGATAAAACCCTTAACCTAAAACCCTAAACCTAACAAAACTCTAAGCCATAAACCCTAAACCCTAACATAAATCCCTAAGAAATCCTAAACCTTAAGAATCCCTAAATCTTATAAATCTTAAAATAAACCATAAAGACAATTTAAAACACCTAAAAAACCCTAAGTTCTAAACCCTAAATCCTAAAAATCTATAAATCCTAAACATAAAAACACAATGGAACCCAAAGCCCTAAACCTTAAACCTTAAAAAACCCTAAGAAACACTTAACCTATAAAAACCATAAAAGATCCAAAAGCCCTTAAACCTAAAAAATAGCTAAGCTCTAAACCCTATAAAACCCTAAATCATATATGCTAAACGCCAAAAAACCCAAAAAAATCCTAAACCTATAAAACCCTAAAAAACATTAACCTAAAAAAACCCAAAACCCTCAACCCTAAAATCCTAGATAAAACAAGGAACCTATAACCCTACACCTAAAAAAAAACCTAGGCCCTAAACACTAAACCCTAACGTAAAACTCTAAATCCTTAACCTATAACCTTAAGAAATCCTAAATCCTATAAACCGTATAATAAACCCTAAAAACCATTTAAAACCCTTAAAACCCCCAAAAAACCCTAAGCTCTAAACCTTAAATCCTAAAAATTAAAATACCCTCAACCAAAAAAAAAAAAACCTTCAGCCTTAAACCCTAAACCCTATTAAATTCTAAGAAACACTCAACCCTTAAAAACCCTAAAAAACCCAATAACCCCTAAACCTAAAGAACTCTAAGCTCTACACCCTATAAAGCCTTAAATCGTATATTCTAAACCCTAAAAAACACAAAAAAAAAAAAAACCTAAGCCCTAAACTTTAAACCTATAAAACCCTAAAAAACCCAAAGCCTTAAACCCCGAAATCTCATATAAAACCCTTAACCAAAAACCCTAAACCTAACAAAATCAAAAGCCATAAACCCTAAACCCTAACATAAATCCCTAAGAAACCCTAAACCTTAAGAATCCCTATATCCTATAAATCCTAAAATAAGCTATAAAGACCATTTAAAATCCCAAAAAACCCTAAGCTCTAAACCCTAAATCCTAAAAATCCATAAACCCAAACCTAAAAACACAAAAGACCCCTACACCTAAAAAATGGTAAGCTCTAAACCCTATAAACCCCTATATCGTATATCCTAAACCCAAAAAAAAAAAAAAAAAAACCCTATGCCCAAACCCTAATCATACAAAATCCTAAAAACCCTAAACCTAAATATCCAAAATTCCTAAACACTAACCTAAAACCTAAATGCTGAACCTAAAACCCTAAGAAACCCTAAAGCCTAAACTTTAAAAAATCCTAAATCTTGTAAACCCCCCCTACAAAACCCTAAGCTCTAAATCCTAAAACCTAAACCTAAAAAACACAAAAAACTTAAACCCTTAAACCCTAAGAAACACTTAACCCTTAAAAACCTCAAAAACCCCCTAAACCTAAAAAACTCTAAGCTCTGTACCCTATAAAGCCCTAAATTATATATTCTAAGCCCTAAAAAACAAAAAAAAACCCTAAACCCTAAACCTATAAAACCCTATAAATCTTAACCTAAAAAGACAAAAACCATAAACCCTAAAAACCTAGATAAGAACCTTAAACTAAGAACCAAAACATAACAAAAACACAAAGCCCTAAACCGTAAACCCTAACCTAAAACCCTAAATCCTAAAAAATGATACACCCTTAACCTAAAAACACACAAAAACCCTAAGCCCTATACCATAAACCCTAAAAATCTATAAGAAACACTTAACCCTTAAAAATCCTAAAAAACCCAAATATCCCTAAATCGAAAAAAACTCTAAGCTCTAAACACTATAAAGCCCTAAATCGTATATGCTAAACCATACAAAACACAAAAAAAAAAACCCTAATCCCTATACCCTAAACCTAAAACCTAAAAAACCTGAACCCAAAAAACCTAAAGCCCTAAACCCTAGAAAAATAGATAAAATCCTTAACTTATAACCCTAACCTAAAATACTATATCCAAAACCTAAAACCATAAGAATTCCTAAACCTAAAACCCTAAGAAATCCTAAACCTTAAACCATAAGAAAACCTAAATCCTATGAACCTTAAAATAAACCCTAAAAAAATTTAAAACACATAAAAAACCCTAAGCTTTAAACCCTAAACCCTAAAAAACCCCAAGAAACGCTTAACCCTTAAAACTCCTAAAAAATACAAAAACCCCTAACTTTGAAAAACTCTAACCTCAAAACCCTATAGAGCCCGAAATCATATATGCTAAACCCTAAAAAACACACAAAAAAAAATCATAAGCGCTAAACCGTAAACATATAAAACCCTAAAAACCCTTAACCTAACAAACCCAAATCCTTGAAGCCTAAAAACCCAGATAAAACCCTTAACGTAAAACCCTAACATTAAAGATAAAAAAACCCTAAGCCCAAAACCCTAAACCCTAACATTAAACCCTAAACCTAAATATCCCCTCAAGCCTGAACCCTAAACCCAAAAAACCCTAAGAAACACTTAACCTTTAAAAATCGTAAAAAATATAGAAACCCCGAACCCTGAAAAACACTAGCATCCAAACCCTATAAAGCCCTAAATCATATAAGTTAAACCATAAAAAACACACACAAAAAAAAATACCTAAGCCCTAAACCCAAACCTATAAATTAACCTAATAAACCCAAATCTCTAAACCCTAAAAACCTATATAAAACCCTTAACCGAAAACCTTCAACCTAAAAACACCCTAAGCCTAAAACCCCAAACCCAAACCTTAAACCCTTAACATAAAAAACCAGTAAGGCCTAAACCTTATACCCTAACTTAAAACCCTAAGAAACCCTAAACCAAAGACCTTAAGAAACCCTAAATCCGATAAACCCTAAAAACCATTTAAAACCCTTCAAAACTCTAAGCTCTAAACCCTAAATCCTAAAAATCTGTAAACCCTAAACCTAGAAAACACAAAAAAAACCCTAAGCCCCAAAACCCTAAACCTAAAAAAACTCTAAGCTCTAAATGCTATAAATCCCTAAATCGTATATGTTAAACCGTAACAAACACAAAAAAAACCCTTAGCCCTATAAAACCTTAATCTAAAAAACACAAAGCCCTTACTCCTAAAAACTTAGTTAAAATCCTTAACCTAAAACCCTAAACCTAAAAAAACCAAAAGTCCTAAACCCTAAATCCTAACTTAAAACCCTAAATCCTAAACCTAAAACCCTAAATCCTAAACCTAATACACTATGAAACCCTAAACATTAAGAAACCCTAAAACCTATTTAAAATCCCTACAAAACCCTAAGCTATAAACCCTAAATCCTAAAAATCTGTAAACCATATATCTAAAAAACATAAAAGCACCCTAAGCCCTAAATCCTAAGAAACAATTAACTCTTCAAATCCTTAGAAAAACATAAAAAACCTTAAACCTAAATAACTTTAGGCTCTAAACCCTATAAAGCCCTAAATCATATTTGTAAACCCTAAAAACACAAAAAAACATTAAGACCTAAACCCTAAAAACCTTAATAAAACCCTTAACCTATAACCCTAAACCTAAAAATAACCCTAAGCTCTAAACCCTACAAAGCCCTAAATCGTATATGCTAAACCCTAAAAGATACAAAAAACCCAAAGCCCTAAATCCTAAATCTATCAAACCTAAAAACCTTTATCTAAAAATTTCAAAGCCCAAAAACCTAAAAACCTAGTTAAATCCTTAACCTTAAATCCTAAACCTAAAAAACCCTAAGCCCTAAACCCTAAATCTAAAAAAAAAAAAAAAAAAAAACTGAGCCCTAATCCATAAGCCCTTAAAAAGCCTAGAAACCTCCAAAAGCCCTAAACCAAAAAAACTTTAAGATCTAAACCCTATAAAGCCATAAATTGTTTATGCTAAACCCTTGAAAAACCCTAAGAAACACTTAACCCTAAAAAACACTAAATAACCCAAAAACACCTAAACCTAAAAAACTCTAAGCTCCAAACCCTATAAAGCCCTAAATTGTATATGCTAAACCCTAAAAAGACACAAAAAAAACCTAAGCCCTAAATGCCCATATATATAAAACCCTTAAAAACCTTAACCTACAAAACCCTAAGCCCTAAACCCTAAACCTATAAAAGCCTAAAAAACCTTAGCCTAACAAACCCAAATCCCTAAATTCTAAAAAACCTAGATAAAACCCTCAACCAAAAATTCTAAACCTAAAAATCCCTTAAGCCCTAAACCATAAACCCTAACCTAAGACCTGAAATCTAAATTTAAAACCCTATGAAACCCTAAACCTTAAACCTTATGAAACCCTAAGTCCTATAAATACTAAACACAATTTAATACCCTTACAAACTCTAAAAAAAACCAAAAATTCCTAAACTTAAAATCTCTAATCTCTAAGCCCTATAAAGCTCTAAATTGTATATGCGAAACCCTAAAGACACACACAAAAAAAAACTAAGCCATAAACCATAAACCTATAAAACCCTAAAAGACCTGAACCTAAAAATCCCTAAGCCTTACACCTTAAAAACCTAGATAAAGCCCTTAACCCAAATCCCTAAACCTTAAAAAACCCTAAGCCCTAAATCCTATACCCTAAACTAAAACCCTAAATAAACCATAATATAAACCCTAAAAAAAAATTAAAATCCCTACAAAACCCTAAGCTCTAAAGCCTAAATCCTAAATATCCGTAAACCTTAAATCTTAAAAACACAAAACCCTAAGACCTAAACCCTAGACAACCCTAAGAAGTAGTTAGCCCTGAAGAAAACCCTAAAATCCCCTAAACCTTAAAAAACAATAAGCTCAAAACCCTATAAAGTAATAATTGTATATGCTAAACCTAAAAAAACACAAAAAAATCCCTAAGCCATAAACCCTTCACCTATAATACCCAAAAAAACCAAAACCAAAAACAACCCAAAGCCCTAAACCCTTAAAACATAGGCAAAAACCTTATCCTAAAACCCTAAACATAAAAACACCCTAAACCCAAACCCCTAAACCCTAACCAAAAACTCTAATCCTACACCTAAAACCTTGAGAAACTTTAAATCCTATAAACCCTAAAATAAACCGTAATTACCATTTTAAACCCCTACAAAATCCTAAGCTCTAAATTATAAACCCTAAAAACACCCTAAGAAACTCTTAACCCTTAAAAACCATAACAAAACCCTAAACCTAAAAAACTCTTAGCTTTAAACCCTATCAAGCCCTAAATCTTATATGCTTACCCTAAAATACACAAAAAACCCTAAGCCCTCAACCATAAACCTATAAAACTCTAAAAACCTTAACCTACAAAACCCAAAGCCCTAAACTGTAAATCCCTAGATAAAACCCTCAACCTAAAACCCTAGAACTAAAAAACCATGAAGCCGTAAGCCATAAACCCAAAACCCTATCCTAAATCCTTAGATTATAAACCTAAAACCCTAAAACCCATAACTTAAGAAACCATAAATCTTATAAACACAACAAAACATTTAAAACCTCTACAAAACCCTAAGCTCTAAACCCTAAATCCTAAAAATCCATAAATCTTAAACTGAAAAAACACAAAAAAACCCTAAACCCTAATCAATAGAAAACCCTAAGAAACACTTAACACTTAAAAACACTAAGAAAACCCAAAAACCCCTACACCTAAAAAAACTCTAAGCTCTAAACCATTTAAAACCCCTACAAAACCCTAACCTCTAAACACAAAATCCTACAAAACCACAAACCCTAAACCTAAAAATCAGAAGAATTAAAAAACCCCAAGGCCTAAACCCTAAACCTTAAAACATCATAAGAAACACTTAAACCATGAAAACTTTAAAAACCCCTAAACCTAAAAAAGTCTAAGATCCAAACCTTATAAATCCCTAAATCGTATATGCTAAACCCCAAAAAAACACAAAAAAAAAAAACCGTAATTCTTGAACCCTAAACCTATAAAACCCTAAAACTCTAGATAAAATCCATAACCTAAAACATTATACCTAAGAAACCCTAAACCGTAACTTAAAACTCTATATCCTAAACCTAAGAACCCTAAGAAACCCGAAACCCTAACCTTAAGAGACCCTAAATCCTATAAACCTTAAAATAAACCCTTAAAACAATAAAGCCCATAAACGTATATGCTAAACCCTAACAAACACACAAAGAACCCCAAATCCCTAAAGCTTAAACCTATAAAATCCAAAAAAAAAAAAAAAAAACTTAATCTACAAAATCCAAAGAACTAAACCCTAAAAACCTTTTTAAAACCAATAACCTTAAACCCTAAACCTAAAAAAACCCTAGGCCCTAAACACTAAACCCGAACCTAAAACCAAATCCTAAACTTAAAACCCCTAAAAACTCAAAAACCCCTAAACCTAAAAGAGTCTAAGCTCCAAACCCTATAAATCCCTAAATCATATAAGCTAAACCCTAAAAAACACACATAAAAAAAAACCTAAGCCTTGAATCGTCAACCTAATACCCTAAATCCTAAACCTAAAACGCTAAATCCTAAACCTAAATCCTAAATCCTAAACCTAATACCCTAAACCATAACCTAAAACCCTAAATCCTAAACCGTAAAACCCTAAGAAACCTTAAACCCTAACCTTAAGAAATCCTAAATCCTATAAAACCTAAGACAAACCCTTAAAATAATTTTAAAACCCTAAAAATTCTATGATCAAACCCCTAAATCCTAAAAATCTGTGAACCCTATATGAAACACAAAAAATCCCTAAGCCTGATACCCTACAACCTAAAAAACCCTAAGAAACACTTAACCCTTAAAACCCCTAAAAAGACCCAAAAACCCTTAAACCTAAAAAACACTAAGCTCTAAACCCAATAAAGCCTTCAATTGTATATGCTAAATCCTAAAAAACATAAACAAAAAAAAATTTAAAAAACCTAAGCCCTAAACCCTAAATCTATAAAATCCTAAAAAACCCAAAGACTTAAACCCTAAAAACCTAGATAAAACGCTAAACCTAAAAAAACAGAGATAAAACCCTAAACCTATAAAATCCTAAGAAACCTTAGCCTAAACAACCCAAAGCCTTAAACCCTAAACTAGATAATACCCTTAACCTAAAACCCTAAACAATAAAAAACCCTAAGCCCTAAACCCTAAATCTAAAATCTTAATCCTAAACCTAAAACCCAAATAAACCCTAAAACTTAAGAAATCCTAAATCCTATAAACCCTAAAAACAATTTAAAACCCCTACAAAACACTAAGCTCTAAACACTATATCCTAAAAATCTATAAACCCTAAACATAAAAAATACCACAAAACCCACATCTCTAAACTTTAAACCTTAAAAAACCCTAAGAAACACTTAACCCTTAAACCTTAAAAAATCCAAAATCCCTTAAACGTAAATAAAAGAAGCTAAGATCTAAACCCTATAAGCCCTAAATCATATATGCTAAAAGCTAAAAAACACAAAAAAAAAAAAAAAAAAACCTAAGCCCTAAACCCTAAAAAACATTAACCAAAAAAAACCAAAATCCCAAATAAAACCCTTAACCTATAACCCTAAAGCTAAAAAAAAAAAAAAAAAAACCTAATCCCTAATCCCTAAAACTCTAAATCCCAAACCTATAACCCTAAGAAACCCTAAACCCTAAACGTTAAGAAATCATAAATCCTATAAACCCTAAAATAAATCCTAAAACCCATTTAAAATCCCTAAAAACCCTAAGTGCTAACCACAAATCCTAAAATTTTAAAAACCCTAAACTGAAAAAAAAGAACCTAAGCCCTAAACCCTAAAAAACCCTAAGAAACACTTAACCCTTAAAAACCTAAAAAATCCAATAACCCCTAAACCTAAAAAACTTTAAGCTCTAAACCCTATAAGCCCTAAATCGTATATGCTAAACCCTAAAAAACATACACAAAAAAAAAAATAAGTCCTAAACCTTAAACATATAAAATCCTAAAAACCTCAAAGCCTTATACCCCAAAATCCCAGATAAAGCCATTCACCTAAAACCCTAAACCTGACAAGACCCTAAGACATAAACCCTAAACCCTCACATAAATCCCTAAGAAACCCTAAACCTTAAGAATCCCAAAATCCTATAAATCCTAAAATAAACCATATAGACCATTTAAAACACCTAAAAAACCCTAAGCTCTAAACCCACAAATCCTAAAAATCTAAACCCTAAACATAAAAAATACAACAAAACCCAAAGCCCAAAACCTTAAACCTAGAAAAACACAAAGAAACACTTAACCCTTAAAAACCTTAAAAAATCCAAAAATGCTTAAACCTAAAAAAAGTTAAGCTCTAAACCTATAAAGCCCTAAATCATATATGCTAAAAGCTAAAAAATAGAAAGAAAAAAAAACCCTAAGCCCTAAATCATATATGCTAAACCCTAAAAAACACAAAAAAAAAATAAATCATAAGCCCTAAATCCTAAACCTATAAAAACCTAAACACCTTGAACCTAACAAACCCAAATCCTTAAAGCCTAAAAACCCAGATAAAACATTTAACCTAAAACCCTAAACCTAAAAAAACCCTAAGCCTAAAACCGTAAACCTTAACATTAAAACCCTAAACCTAAAAAACCCCTAAGGCCTAAACCTTAAACCTTAAAAAACCCTTGAAACCCCTAAAAAAAATAGAAACCCCGAACCATGAAAAACACTAACCTCAAAACCCTATAAAGCCTAAATCATATAAGCAAAACCCTAAAAAACACAAAAAAGAAAACTAAGCCCTAAACCCTAAACCTATAAAACCCTAAAAACCCTTAACCTAATAAACCCAAATTCCTAAACCCTAAAAACCAAGATAAAACCCTTAACCTAAAACCTTAAACCTAAAAAAACCATAAGCCCGAAACTCTAAACCCAAACCTTAAACCCTAAACATAAAAAACCACTAAGGCCTAAACCCTATACGCTAACCTAAAACCATAAAAAACCCTAAATCCCATAAACCCTACAAATCATTTAAAACCCTTCAAAACTCTAAGCTCTAAACCCTAAATCCTAAAAATCCTTAAACCCTAAACCAAAAAAATACAAAAAACCCTTCGCCCAGAAAACACTAAATCCTAAAAATCCCTAAGAAACACTCAACCTTTAAAAACCCCGAAACCAATAAACCTAAAATAACTCTAAGCTATAAATGCTATAAAGCCCTAAATTGTATATGCTAAACTGTAAAACATACAAAAAAAACCCTAGCCCTAAACCATAAAGATATAACGCCCTATAAAACCTTAATATAAAAAACACAAAGCCCTTACCCCTAAAAACTTAGTTAAAACCCTTAAACTCGAAACCCTAAACCTAAAAAAACCAAAAGTCCTAAACCCTAAATCCTAACCTAAAACCGTAACTCCTAAACCTAATACACTATGAAACCCTAAATAAACCTTAAAACCCATTTAAAATCCCTACGAAACCCTAAACTATAAATCCTAAATCCTAAAAATCCGTAAACCCTATATCTAAAAAACATAAAAGCAACCTAAGCCCTAAGAAACTCTTAACTCTTAAAACCCTAGAAAAACACAAAAAACCCTAAACCTAAAAAGCTTTAGGTTGTAGACCCTATAAAGCCCTAAATCGTATTTGTTAAACCCTAAAAACACAAAAATGGTTTAAGACGTAAACCATAAACCTATAAAATCTAAAAAAAACTTAACCTAAAAAACTCAAAGCCCTAAACCTTAAAAACCTTAATAAAACCCTTAACCCAAAACCCTAAACATAAAAATAACACTAAGCCCTAAAAACCCTAAGAAACATTTAACCCTTAGAATCCCTAAAAATATAAAATCCCTTAAACCTAAAAACACTCAAAGCTCTAAACCCTATAAGCCCTAAATCGTATATGCTAAACCCTAAAAAATACAAAAAACCCTAAGCCCTAAATCCTAAATCTATAAAACCCTAAAAACCTTAATCTAAAAATTCCAAAACACAAAAACCTAAAAACCTAGATAAAATCCTTAACTTAAAATCCTAAACCTAAAAAAATCCTAAGCCCTAAACCCTAACTCTAAAAAAACAGAAAAATGCCTAAGCCTTAAACCCTAAATCTAAAAAAAAAGAAAAAAACCTAAGCCCTAAACACTAAGCCCTTAAAAACACTAAAAAAACTAGCCCAAAACCCCAAAACCTAAACAACTATAAGATCTAAACCCTATAAAGCCTTAAATCGTTTATGTTAAACCCTTGAAAAACCCTAAGAAACACTTAACCCTAAATAACCCAAAAACACCTAAACCTAAACAACTCTAAGCTCCAAACCCTATAAAGCCCTAAATTGTATATGCTAAACCCTAAAAACACACGAAAAACCCTAAGCCCTACGTGTCATATCTATAAAACCCTCAAAAACCTTAACCTACAAAACCCTAAGCCCTAAACCCTAAACCTATTAAAGCCTAAAAAACCTTAACCCAACAAACCCAAATCCGTAAACCCTAAAAACCTAGATAAAACCCTTAACCTAAAATTCTAAATCTAAAAAAGCCCTAAGCCTTAAACCATAAGCCATAACTTAAAACCCTAAATTCTTAATTTAAAACATGAAACCCTAACCCTAAACCTTATGAAACCCTAAGTCCTATAAACCCTAAACAACATTTAATACCCATACAAACCCAAAAAAACCAAAAATCCCTAAATCTAAAATCTCTAATCTATAAACCCTATAAAGCCCTAAATTATATATGCGGAACCCTAAAAACACACAAAAAGCCCTAAACCCTAAATGCCATATCTATAAAACCCCCAAAAACCTTAACCTACAAAACTCTAAACCCAAAACCCTAAACCTAAAAAAGCCTAAAAAACCATAACTTATCAAACCCAAATCCCTGAACCCTAAAAACCTAGATAAAACCCGCAACCTAAAATTCTAAACCTACAAGACCCCTAATCCCTAAACCATAAACCCTAATCTAAAACCCTAAATTCTAAATTTAAAATCCTATGAAACCCTAAACCCTAAACCTTATGAAACCCTAAGTCCTATAAACCCTAAACAACATTTAATACCCTTAAAAACCCTAAAGAAACCAAAAATCCCTAAACCTAAAATCTCTAATCTCTAAACCCTATAAAGCTCTAAATCGTATATGCGAAACCCTAACAATACAAAAAAAAGCCTAAGCCCTAAACCATAAACTTATAAAACCCTAAAAAACCTTAACCCATAAATCCCAAAGCACTAAACCTTAAAACCCTAGATGAAGCCCGCAACCCAAATCCCTAAACCTAAAAAAACCCTAAGCCCTAAATCCTAAACCCTAACCTAAAACCCTAAATCCTAAACATAAATCCCTAAGATACCCTAAACCCTAAACCTTAAGAAACCCTAAATCCTATAAACCATAATATATACCCTAAAAAACATTTAAAACCCCTACAAAACCCTAAGCACTAAAGCCTAAATCCTAAAGATTCGTAAACCTTAAACCTTAAAAATGCAACAAAACCCTAAGACCTAAACCCTAGAAAACCCTAAGAAGCAGTTAACCTTGAAAAAACCCTAAACACCCCTAAACCTAAAAAAATTGTAAGCTCAAAACCTTATAAAGCGCTAAATGTATATGCTAAATCCTAAAAAACACAAAAAAACCCCAAAGCCGTAAACCCTTCACCTATAAAACCCTAAAAAACCATAACTAAAAACAACCCAAAGCTATATACCCTTAAAACATAGATAAAACCCTTAACCTAAAATGCTAAACTTAAAAGCACCCTAAGCCCAAACCCCTAAACCCTAACCTGAAACTCTAATCCTGCACCTAAAACCTTAAGAAACTCTAAATCCTATGAACCCTAAAATAAACCGTAATTACCATTTAAAACCCCTACAAAACCATAAGCTTTAAACCACAAACCCTAAAATAACCTTATGAAACACTTAACTCTTAAAAACCCTAAAAAAAAAACAAAAACCCCCAAACCTAAAAGACACTTAGCTCTAAACACTATATTATATGCAAAACCCTAAAATATATTTTAATAATAAACCCTCAACCCTAAACCATAATCCTAGAAAACCTTTAAAAACCTTAACCAAAAAAATCCAAAGCCCTAAACCCTAAAAACCTTGATAAAACCCTTAACCTAAAAGCCTAAATCTACAAAAACCTTAACACCTAAAACCCAAAATCGTAAACCCTAAATCCTATAAATTCAAAAATAAACCCTAAAAATCATTTAAAACCCCTAGGAAAACCTAAGCTCTAAACCCTAAACCTAAAAACACAAATAAAAATCATAAGCCCTAAACCCTAAGCCCTAAAAAACCCAAAGAAAGACTTAACCCTTAAAAACCCTAAAAATATAAAATCCGTAAAACCTAAAAAAACTCAAAGCTCATAAACCCTATAAAACCCTAAATCGTATATACTAAACCCTAAAAAACCTAGATAGAACCCTTAACCTAAAACCCTAAACCTAAAATATCCTTAAGCCCTATACCCTTACCTTAACCTAAAACCCTAATTCCTAAATCTAAACCTTAAGAAACCCAAAATCCTATAAATCCTAAAATAAATCCTAACAACCACTTAAAACCCCTACGAAAACCTAAACTATAAATCTAAAATCCTAAAAATCTGTAAACCCTAAACCTAAAAAACAAAAAAAATCCAAAGCACTAAACCCTAAACCCTAAGAAACACTTAACCCTTAAAAACCCTAAAAAGACCAACAAACCCCTAAACCTAAAAAACTCTAAGCTCTAAACGATATAAAGCCCTAAATCGTATATGCTAAACCCTAAAAACCATAGAAAAAAACCCTAAGCCCTAAACCTTAAACCAATAAAATCCTAAAAACCTTAACCCAAAAAATCCAAAGCCCTAAACACTAAAAACATATATAAGAACCTTAATCTAAGCCTAAACATTGAAAAAACCCTAAGCCCTAAACCCTAAACCCTAAACCTAAAACCCGAAGAAACCTTAAACTCAAAACCTTAAGAAATCCTAAATCCTATAAATCCTAAAATAAATCCTAAAACCCATTTAAAGCTCCTAAAATACATAAACTCTAAATCCTAAAAATATGTAAAACCTAAACCTAAAAAATGCAAAAAATAACTAAACCCTGGGATACCTAAGAAACACTTAACCATTAAAAATCCTTAAACCCAAAAAACCCCTAAACCTAAAAAAATACTAAGCTCTAAACCGTATAATGCCCTAAATCATATATACTAAACCCCACAACACACCCTAAACCCTAAACCTATAAAACCCTACAAACCCTTAACCTAAAAAATCCAAAGCCCTAAAACCTAAATAAAACCCTTAACCTAAAACTCTAAACCTAAAAAACCCTAACCTAAAACTCTAAATCCAAAACCTAAAACCTTACGAAACTCTAAACCCTAAACCTTAAGAATTCCTAAATCCTATAAACCCTAAAATAAACCTTAAAAACCATTTAAAACCGTTCTAAAACATAAACCCTAAGAAACACAAAAACCCTAAACCTAAAAAACTCTAAGCTTTAAAACTATCAAGCCCTAAATCTTATATGCTTAATCCTAAAATACACAAAAAACCCTAAACCCTAAACCATAAACCTATAAAAATCTAAAAAACCATAACCTACAAAGCCCAAAGCCCTAAACCACAAAACCCTTAACCAAAACTCGTAGACCTAAAAAAACATGAAGCCATAAACCCTAAACCATAAAAAACCCTAGATGAAACCCTTTACCTAAAATCCTAGACTAAAAAAAACATGAAGCCATAAATCCTAAACCCTAAACCCTAACCTAAATCCTTAGATTCTAAACCTAAAACTCTAAGAAACCCTTAACCTAGACCTTAAGAAACCAAAAATCTTATAAACCATAATATAAACACTACAAAGCATTTAAAACCTCTGCAAAACCCTAAGCTCTAAACCCTAAATCCTAAAAAATCCATAAATCTTAAACTAAAAGAACACAAAAAAAAAAAAATCCTAAACCCTAATTAACAGAAAACCTTAAGAAACACAAAGAAAACCCAAAAACCCATACAAAATCCTGACCTCTAAACACTAAATCCTAAAAAACCATAAACCCTAAACCTAACAATCAAAAACAATAAAACCTTAAGGCCTAAACCCTAAACCCTAAAAAGCCGTAAGAAAAACTTAAACCTTGAAAACCTTAAAAACCTCTAAACCTTAAAAAGTCTAAGCTCCAACCCAATAAATCCCTAAATCGAATATGCTAAACCCTAAAAAAAACAAAAAAAAGGGGCTAGTCTTGAATCCTAAATGTATAAAATTGTAAAACCCTAGATAAAATCCTTGACCTAAAAAACCCAAAACTGTAACCTAAAACTCTATATCCTAAACATAAAAACCCCAAACCCTAACCTTAAGAAACTAAATCCTATAAACCCTAAAATGAACCCTTAAATCAATAAAACCCATAATTGTATATGCTAAACCCTAACAAACAAGCAAAGAACACCAAATCCCTAAAGCCTAAACCTATGAAATACAAAAAAAAAAACCTTAATATAAAAAACTGAAAGCACTAAACCCTAAAAACCTAGATAAAACCATTAACATTAAACTTATAAACCTAAAAAAACCCTAGGCCCTAAATGCTAAACCCTAACCTGAAACCTAAATCCTAAACTTAAAACCCCTAAAATCTCAAAAACCCCTAAACCTAAAAGAGTCTAAGCTCCAAACCCTATAAATCCCTAAATCATATAAGCTAAATCCTTAAAAACACAAAAAACAAAAAAAAACTAAGCCTTGAACCCTAAACCTAAAACCGTAAATCCTAAACCTAAAACCCTAAACCCTAACCTAAAACCCTAAATCCTAAAACCGTAAATCCTAACCCTAACCTAAAACTCTAAATCCTAAAACTGTAAATCCTAAACCTAAAACCCTAAACCCTAACCTAAAACCGTAAATCCTAAACCTAAAAACCCTAAGAAACATTAAACCCCAGCCTTAAGAAACCCTAAATCCTATAAAACCTATGACAAACCCTAAAAACAATTTAAAACCCCTAAAAATCCTAAGATCTAAATCCTAAATCCTAAAAATCCGTGAACCCTAAAAAAAACATAAAAAACCCCTGAGCCCTATACCCTACACCCTAAAAAACCCTAAGAAACACTTAACTCTTAAAAACCATAAAAGACCCAAAAACCCCTAAGAAACACTTAACCCTTAAAAATTTTAAAAAGACCCAAAAACCCCTAAACCTTAATAAGACTATGATAAAAATGAAACATAGCCCAAATTCCGACCTACCCCCCACATTGGTATCAGAGCTAATTACTAAAAAAGGTAATTATAAAATCACAGAGTTAAACCTAATAAGATGAGAAGACCTCATAAAAATACTTTAATCTATAAACAGATAAAACATGAATTAAAATCTTTATATATGACATATAAAAGACTAAATAAACAAATAATCAAAACTATAGAAGAAATCCATGAACTAAATAAATTAATCACAAAAATATCCATATTAGAATATAAGTATATTATTCACTTAAAACAAAGATTAGAACATAAATAAACATGAATAAGGAAGAATTTGCAATAAACGAAAAAACATATGAAAATTATGACGGACTAAAGATAAAAATAGTATTCTCAAATCTAGGTAGAAAATATAAGAAGATAGGAAATCAATTATATTTAATGTTAGAAAAAGAAGAAGTAAAATTAGAAGATAGTCTAACAGCCATGGTAAGAATAGCTAAAGAAAATGAAGAAATAGATAGACAAAAAGAAATAGAACAAATACAACACATAACTGACACTAAAAATGACAAGATAAGAGAATTAGAAAAAGAATTACAAATATTAAAAGAATTATATGAAAAACAGTGTAAAAAAAAAGAAGAAGAAAAATTATTAATAGAAATATAGCAATATAAAAAAAAAACTTACAAAAAATCAAGAAAATACAACAACAGAAAATAAAAATGAAAATAAAATGGAATTACATATAGAAACTATAGAAGAAGAAAATATGAAAATGGATCAAAATTCAGATATATGTGAATCAGAAATAAGTGAAACATACACAGAAATAATAACTAACATAAATAATAGTAAAAAATTAATAGAAAATACAGAAGTAGAAATAAATTATGATGAAAAAATAAAAGAAGAACCTAGTAGTAGCAGTAACCCAAGAATATATATAAAACATAAAAAACCACAACTAATTACCCGAGATTATACAAGTTCAGATAGAGAAAATGCTTTATGGAACAAAAGACTAAATATACAAAAATGGAATCCTAAACAAATAAATGAACACCCTGAATACTTAGATTTAGACTGTGTAGTAGATATAAATCAAACTATACAACTATGGATAGGTCATATATCAAAACAAATTATAGATAATAAAATTAATATAACAGAAGTACCAGGATACATAGAAAGAACACTAATAGGAGAAGTAAAATTATGGTTTTTGAACCTAGAAGAAGAAAGTAAAAAGACATTAAGATCAAATAAAGACATGCAAGCTAAAGAAACAACATCAACATTAGACATACTTTATAAATATGAAACAGCTATAAGAAATGAATTTAGTAGCATCACAACATAAGAAGAAGAACGTCAAAAAGATAAAATCATAAATAGAAATTTAATGAATAAATTAGGAATATGTAATATGTGTTATTTAGAAGAATATACTTGTGCATACAAAGAATATTATTATAAAGGAGTTTATAATAAACTAGAAAGTCCAGGAATAAGACACTTATATTTTACGAAATTACCAGAACCATTTAGTTCAAAAATAATAAAAGCATGGGAAGAAGCAGAATTACAAGATACATTAGGAGCTAGAATAAAATTTGTTAAACAATGGTATGCAAACATATGTGAAAAATATAGAGAAGAAATAAAAATGGAAAAAACTATAAGAAAGAACTTAGCATGTTGTAAAGACAAGATAGCACCACAGTTTGGTTGTAGTGACCAATATTATAAAAAATACAAAAAGAAAAGATTTAAAAAATATAAAAAATCAAAACATAAATATAGAAATCCCAGGAAAAGATACTATACAAAAAACTAAACGACCATATAGAAAAAATAAAAGTATAAGTGAATGTAAGTGTTATAATTGCGGAAACTTAGGACATTTAGCAAAAGACTGTAAAGTACCAAAAAATCCGAACAAAAAACAAATATCAGAAATAATTATAGAAGAAGAAGTTTGTTTACAATTAGAATATATAGACTATGAATTAGAAAGTAAAGATAGTATTTATGAAATATCTGATAATGAAGCAGAATATCAAACAGATAATGAAATAGAACAACTAGATGACTGAAGAAAATATACAAGAAGAATATACAATAGATGAATATTCAGAACAAAAAATAATATTTGATAATAATATATTTGAAAAAGTAAAAGGAAAAGAAATTGACTTAAGTGTAGAAAAAATATTTAATATACCATTAATAAAGAATCCTTTTAAAAGAAATAAAGAAGAATTTTATATAATTAGCCAAAAAGAACATATTATAGATTGCAAATATGCTCAAGGAAAAGCCGAAGTACCAATTATAAATAAAAGAGAATTAAATAAGGAAGTACAAAAAATAAAAAGTAGAGAACAAATTAAATATGTACATCTAGGAGGAATAGAAATACTTATAAAAGCCTATTTTAAAGAAGGAATAGATACCCCAATAGAAATATATTCAGCAGATGATAGAATATTAGAACTTATAGAAAAAAGCGTAATAACAGTAGTAAGAGGAAACTTAATATATCAAAAGTTTAAATTTACAGTAAACACTAATTATTCAGTAGCATTAACAGACCAAAATATAGATAAAACATTAGTATTATATTGGAAAATTAATGGAATAACATTAACCCCAGGAAGTAAAATATGTACAACTAGATGTAAAAATTTATATGTATTAACTACCAAACACAAAATAAGTGCAAAAAGTAAGATAAAAGGCATAGAGATAGAAACCCCATTTGAACAATTTGTAAAATAATAGATAATAACAATTATTCATATAAAGAAATAGACACTAACGAAAATTTAGAAATTATAGAAGAAAGAATAGGAAGAGCTAGAGAAACTAAAAATTTGCAAAGAGAATATACAAAAAAGATAGCATATGATATAATCCCCAATAAATATTACATAATAGGAGTAATAGAAGAAAAAGAGCATTTAATATTAATAGATACTAAACAAGAAGATAATTATATAATAGATAAGCTATTAGATAAAGAAGAAATGGAAATAAACAAAGCTACAAAACAAAAATGTTCAGATTTACCAGCACTAATAGTAGCTCAATTAGAAATAGAAAAAGAAATAATAATAGCAGATATACCTATGAAAATAAAATTAGAAATTAGTGAAACCTTACAAGCAGATATTATATTTGGATTAAAATGGTTAGAAGAATTAAAACCTTATAAGATAGAATCTAATCACATAATTATCACTTATAATAACAAAACAACGTTAATAAAAAGAATAATATTATGAAAATACATGTACTTATGAAAATAATAGTAGAAGGATACTATAATAGATATTATACACCAATGATAGATACAGGAGCAGAAGTTAACATATGTAAATATAACTGTTTACCAAAAGATAAATGGATAAAATTAAAAACCCCTATAATAGTAAAAGGATTTAATAATGAAGGAAGTTTAATACATCATAAAGCAAGAGATATAAAAATACAAATATGGGATAAGATACTTAAGATAGATGAAATATATAATTATGATTTACCTACTAAAGATATAATTTTAGGAATACCATTTCTAGAAAGATATTATCCACATGTAATAACTAAAACACACTGGTGGTTAACAACACCATGTAAGCATAAAATAGGAGCAAAAAGAGTAGTAAATAAAATACGAAAAGATACAGAATGGATTAAAGGAAGTGAAAAAATTACACAAAAATTAGAAAACATGCCAAATAATACCAATAGTATAGAATATATAATATTCACAATAGATAAACTAAGTCCAATAAAAAATAAATTAGAACAATTATATAGTGAAGATCCATTAAAAGGATGGAATAAACATAAAACAACTATAAAAATAGAATTAATAGATGAAAATAGTATAATAACCCAGAAACCATTAAAATATAATTTTGATGACTTAAAAGAATTTAAGATACATATAACAGAATTACTAGAAAAAGAATATATACCAGAGAGTAATAGTAAACATACTAGCCCAGCATTTATTGTTAATAAACATAGTGAACAAAAAAGAAAAAAAAGTAGAATGGTTATAGATTATAGAAATTTAAATGCAAAAACTAACACTTATAATTACCCAATTCCAAATAAAATATTAAAAATCAGACAAATACAAGGATATAATTATTTTAGTAAATTTGACTGTAAATCAGGATTTTACCACCTGAAATTAGAAGAAGAATCTAAAAAATTAACAGCATTCATAGTACCACAAAGATTTTATGAATGGAATGTATTACCATTTGGATATAAAAACGCACCAAGTAGATTTCAACACTTTATGGATATTTATTTCACAAAATTACATAACTGCATAGTATACATAGACGACATACTATTATACTCAAGAGCATATGATGAACATATAAAATTACTAGAATAATTCATCAACACAGTAGAAGAATCAGGAATAAGTTTAAGTAAAAATAAAGCAGAAATTATGAAAAATCAAATAGAATTCCTAGGAATACAAATATATAAAAATGGAATTAAAATGCAACAACACATAATACAAAAAATTATAAATTCAGAAGAAATGTTAGATACGAAAAAGAAATTACAATCATTTTTAGGCCTAGTAAACCAAGTAAGGGAATATATACCTAGACTAGCTGAATATTTAAAACCTTTACAAAAGAAATTGAAAAAAGATATAGAATATAATTTTAATGAAGAAGATAAAAAACATATTAAAAAGATAAAAGAAAAATGTCAACAATTACCAAAATTATGCTTTCCAGATGAAAACAAAAAATTTAATTACATAGTAGAGTCAAATGCAAGTGAAAATAAATATGGAGGAGTGTTAAAATATAAATATGAAAATGATAAATTAAAACATCATTGTAGATATTACTCAGGAACATTTACAGAAACAGAGGTAAAATGGGAAATTAATAGAAAAGAATTATTTGCCTTATATAAATGTTTATTAGCGTTTGAACCATATATCGTATATAATAAATTTATTGTTAGAACAGATAATACACAAGTTAAATGGTGGCTAACAAAAAAGGTACAAGACTCAGTTACAACAAAGGAAATTAGAAGATTAGTATTAAATATCTTAAATTTTACTTTTACTATTGAATTAATTAAAACTGACAAGAATGTTATTGCAGACTACCTATCAAGACAAGGCAGTACAGACAGATTTTGAAGAAACACTTACAAACACAATACTTATGGAAAAGTTACTAGAACAAATTACGATGCTTAACAGCAGAGTATCCCTCATGGAGGAAAGATATGTGGAGTCGGACCACAATAAAAAACCAGAGCTAGTAGTGCAGTCGGAGCACTCTAAAAAACCAGACCTAGAAGGTGACGATGGGAAACACCTAAAAACCCAACTTACTAACAAATTATCTATTGATGCAGGTAAAGAAGATACGCAAGGATCATTTACAACTATTAAAAGAAAAAATTACAACTTGAATAAGGTATTTGATAAGCCTTATGCCACACCAAACATACCAAAGAACGAATTATTCGTACCACCTCAAATACATACCTATGCAACTTCAATTAGCCAGACAAAAAAGACATACAACCATATAACCCGAACTTACATAGAAAATCTTGATAAAATACAAACTTTCTTAAACACCCAACCTATTGAATCACCAGAAAAATTAAAAAACCACCAAGGATACATTACTAATAAATTATAAAATTACAATAAATTAATTGCATTACCAGGTACAAAACCGAATCTAGTAGCAACATGTTATTCATATGGACTTATATCAACAGCTTACACAACTACTGGAGATGAACTCATACATATACCAGAATTATACCAAGCGCTTATGAATTACAAACGAGTTACAAAAGGACAATTATTTTACATCAGATTTTATTCGGCACCAGCAGAAATATTATTTTATGAGATAAAACCTGTCATTACAGTTATAAAAATAGGCATGACAAAGGATTATATTATCCTAGAAGAAATTACAAAACAACCAATTATACAGAAGACTGATATACCAGACTTTTACGCAAACAAAAGAATTATCGGACTAAGTACTATATTAGCGGAGTTATCCAATGCTTATGACGAAACTAACTACATATGGAAATATCATTCAAGGAACCATTTGTTGATTTATTCTACGGCGAAAGAATTACGACATATGGATAAATTAGAAGTTAAGCAATGGGCTATATCACTACTTAAACCGGAGCATGAACTAATTACAAAATCTATCAGAAAAGGATTTATTTCAGAAGACAGCTTAGAGCAATATTGCAAAATTATTGGAACAAAATATACGGAACACGAATGTAGCAGATGCAACGGAGTAAGCAACTACATACCAGCAGTCAACATAGAATAAACAGGTGGAAGGCACAAACTTAAAGAAGAAAACACGTGGACGGATGATAATCAAAGAGAAATCACTTATTGATGGAAGAATCTACTTTTGAAAAAGGAAGAAAAAGACAAATACAAGTGGACGGCTATGACGGAAAGAAGATAAAGAAAAAGAGATAAAGACAAAGGGATAAAGATAAAGAGATAAAGAAAACGACTTAAAGAAGAAAAGATATAAAGTTATGTCGGGGACTGACATGTAAATAGATAGAGACTTACTTTGTAAATTAGTTTTCTTATTTTTCATTCTTAGTCCTTAGGAGTTTTGTATATATAGGAGAGTCATTTGTAAAGAAAGGATCATCGGGAAATCCGAAAATCCTCCCAAAACACTCTCTCATATTTCAAAGTTTGTAAAAATTTATATTATCAATAAAAACTTATCTTTCAATCCCCACATTATGGAGCAAAACTTAGCAGGAAATGCAAACCTATCACATGTATGATTCAAAAACTTATGATGTTATGATATTGATAACATTTAATTTATGATTATGATATTTATGATAACAATAATTATGATATTGATAAATATGCTTAGCTAAATTAGTTAATTCCTGTCAACCATATTATATTATGTGATATGCTTATGCTTGTTATTATGATTTAAAATTATTCAATATTTTGTTATCTAGTTTACTAGCATAGAGAAAAGTAGGAGAAAACTTCCAGAACTATGCCATCCAAAAATGGGAAACCGGTGAAGGCAAGAAGGCCGTGTTAGGGGAGTACCTAATTGTTGAGGCGCTGTTTAGGAAGATAATATCTGAAAAATGTATCATGCTAGTAGTGACAAGATAATAAAAGATGAATATTTTAGATCATAATAAGCTAACATAAGAGTACCATATGGTAGACATGGAAGGCAGGAATGAAAAATAATTTGACAAAAGCACAGATAATAACTATGAACATAACAAATCCAATAACTGTAGTAGTTGACAATAGTTATTTTGATGATAATTATAAAATACTTATTTTTAAAATATTAGAAAAAATAAACGAACCAAATTTAAGAAAATTAATATGGGAAAAAATATTAAGATACGAAGAAGATGAAATAAATCATTTATTAAAACAAGAATGGTATGATGACATAAGACATATAATACAAAGTACAGACTATTTAGACTTCATATACTCTTCAGATTACAATAGTGATTAACATATAATGATAAATGAAGAATATTTTCAACTATGGAAAGAAATATCAACAGAAATAGACTCATGGGAACAAATTATAAAAACTTATTTAGAAATGTATTTTAAAACACAGGACCTAAAATACTTAAAAATGCTAATAGAAGAAGCTCAAATTATCTTACATAAAAAGGAAAAAGAAGATGAATATTATAAAAAAGCATTCACTTAATAAAAAGACTATGATAAAAATAAAAAGACTATGATAAAAATGAAACATAGCCCAAATTCCGACCTACCCCCCACATTTGGTGTGGCTGCTGGGATATAAAGCCCTAAATTATATATACTAAACCATAAAAAAAACAAATAAAAAATACAAATAAACACTAAGCCCTAAACCCTAAACCTATAAAATCCTAAAAAACCCAAAGACTTAAACCCTAAAAACCTAGATAAAACCCTAAACCTAAAAAAAACCAAGACAAAATCCTAAATCTATAAAATCCTAAGAATCCTTAGCCTAAAAAATCCAAAGCCTTAAACCCTAAACTATATAATACCCTTAACCTAACACCCTAAACATTATAAAACCCTATGCCCTAAATGCTAAACCTAAAATCTCAATCCTAAACCTAAAACCCAAAGAAACCCTAATCCCTAAAACTTAGAAACCTAAATCCTATAAACCCTAAAAACAATTTAAAAAAAAAATCTGTAAATTCTAAACATAAAAAATAAAAAATAAAAACCGTAACCCTGTAACCCTAAACCTTCAAAAACCCTAAGAAACACTTAACCTTAAATAATCCAAAATCCCTTAAACATGAAAAAAAAAAAGAAGCTAACCTCTAAACTCTATAAGCCCTAAATCATATATATTAAATGCTAAAAAACACAAAAAAAATTGAGCCCTAAACCCTAAACCTATAAAACCCTAAAAAACATTAACCTAAAAAATCCCAAAGCTCTAAAGCCTAAAATCCTAGATAAAACCCTTAACCTATAACCCAAAACCTAAAAATAAACCTAAGCCCTAAACCCTAAAACCTAACCTAAAACTCTAAATCCCAAACCTATAACCCTAAGAAACCCTAAACCTTAAAATAAACCCTAAAAACCATATAAAACCCCTAAAACTCCCTAAAAACCCTAAGCTCTAAACCATATATCCTAAAACTTTAAAAACCCTAAACCCAAAAAAAACCCTAACCCCTAAACCCTAAAAAACCCTAAAAACACTTAGCCCTTAAAAACCCTAAAAACACCAATAACCCCTAAACCTAAAAAATTCTAAGCTCTAAACACAATAAAGCCCTAAATCGTATATGCTGAACCCTAAAAAACACAAAAAAAAAATCCTAAGCCCTAAACCTTAAACCTGTAAAATCCTACAAACCCCAAAGCCTTATACCCCAAAATCCCAGATAAAACCCTTAACCTAAAACTTTAAGCCATAAACCCTAAACCCTAAGAAACCCTAAACCTTAAGAATCCCTAGATCCTATAAATCCTAAAATAAACCAAAAAGACCATTTAAAAATACTAAAAAACCCTAAGCTCTAAACCCTAAATCCTAAAAATTTGTAAACCCTAAACATAAAAACACAACAAAACCAAAAGCCCTAAACCTTAAACCTTAAAAAACCCTAAGAAACACTTACCCTCAAAAACCTTAAAAAATACAAAAACGCTTAAACCTAAAAAAAAACCTAAGCTCTAAACCCTATAAAGCCCTAAATCATATATGCTAAACGCTAAAAAGCATTAACCCAAAAAAACCCAAAGCCCTAAACCCTAAAATCCTAGATAAAACCCTTAACCGATAACCCTACACCTAAAAAAAAACCTAAGACCTAATCCTTAAACCCTAACCTAAAACTCTAAATCCTAAACCAATAACCTTAAGAAACCCTAAACCCTAAACCTTAAGAAACCCTAAATCCAATAAACCCTAAAAACCATTAAAACCCCTAAAAATCCTAAGGCGTAAACCCTAAATCCTAAAAATTTAAAAACCCTCAACCCAAAAGAAACCTCAGCCCAAAACCTTAAACCTTAAAAAATCCTAAGAAACACTTAGCCATTAAAAACCCTAAAAATTCCAATAACCCCGAAACCTAAAAAACTATAAGCTCTACCCCATATAAAGCCCTAAATCGTATATTCTAAACCCTAAAAAGAACAAAAAAAAACCCCAAGCCCTAAACCTTGAACCTATAAAACGCTAACAAACCCTAAACCGTAAACCTTAAGAAACCCTAAAAATCATTTAAAACCCTTCAAAACTACACACTCCAAATCCTAAAAATCTGTAAACCCTAAACCTAAAGAAGGGAAAAAAAACCCTAAGCCCCACTTAACCCTTAAAAACCCAAAAAAAACACCTAAACCTAAAAAAACTCTAAGCTTTAAATGTTATAAAGCCCTAAATCGTATATGTTAAACCGTAAAAAACACAAAAAAAATACCCTTAGCCCTAAACCCTAACCTATAAAACCCTATAAAACCTTAATCTAAAAAACACAAAGCCCTTACCCCTAAAAACATAATTAAAACCTTTAACCTAAAACCCTAAACCTAAAAAATCCAAAAGTCCTAAACCCTAAATCCTAAACCTAATACACTATGAAACCCTAAACATTAAGAAACCCTAAAATCCATTTAAAATCCCTACAAAACCCTATTCTATAAACCCTAAATCCAAAAAATCCATAAACCCTATATCTAAAAAACATAAAAGCACCCTAAGACCTAAACCCTAAGAAACACTTAACTCTTAAAACCCAAAAAAAACACAAAAAACCCTAAACCTAAAAAATTTTAGGCTCTAGATCCTGTAAAGCCCTAAATCGTATTTGTTAAACCCTAAAAACACAAAAAAACTGTAAGACCTAAACCCTAAACCTATAAAATCTGAAAAAATCTTAACCTAAAAAACTCAAAGCGCTAAACGCTAAAAACCTTAATAAAACCCTTAACCCAAAATCCTAAACCTAAAAATAACTCTAATCCCTAAAATACCCTAAGAAACACTTAACCCTTAAAAACCCTAAAAATATAAAATCCCTTAAACCTAAAAAAGCTCAAAGCTCTAAACCTTATAAAGCCCTAAATCATATATGCTAAACCCTATAAAACACAAAAAACCCTAAGCCCTAAATCCTAAATCTATAAAACCCTAAAAACTTTAATCTAAAAATTCCAAAGCCCTAAAACCTAAAAAACTAGATAAAATCCTTAACCTAAAATCCTACACCTAAAAAAACCTTAAGACCTAAGCCCTAAACCCTAAATCTAAAAAAAGGAAAAATACCTAAGCCCTAAACCCTAAGCCCTTAAAAAAACCCCAAAACTCCAACACCTAAAAAGCTATAAGATCTAAACCCTATAAATTCTTAAATTGTTTATGCTAAACCCTTGAAAGACCCTAAGAAACACTTAATCCTAATTAACCCTAAATAACCCAAAAACAACTAAAATTAAAAAACTTTAACTTCCAAACCTATAAAGCCCTAAATAGTATATGCTAAAGCCTAAAAACACACAAAAACCCTAAGCCCTAAATGCCATATTTATAAAACACTCAAAAACCTTAACATACAAAACCATAAGCCCTAAACCCTAAACCTATAAAAGCCTAAAAAACCTTAACCTAACAAACCCAAAATCCTAAAAACCTAGATAAAACCCTTAACCTAAAATTCTAAACCTAAAAATCCCTAAGCCCTAAACCATAAACCCTAACATAAAACCCTACGAAACCCTAAAGCCTAAACCTTATGAAACCCTAACCTAAAACCGTATGAAACCCTAAAGCCTAAACCTTATGAAACCCTAAGTCCTATAAACCCTAAACACCATTTAATACCCTAACAAACCATAAAAAAAATCCCTAAACCTAAAATCTCTAATCTCTAAACATATAAAGCCCTAATTCATATATGCAAAACCCTAAAAACACAAAAAAAACACCCTAAGCTCTAAACTATAAACCAATAAAACCCTAAAAAACCATAACCTAAAAATCCCAAAGACTTAAACCTTAAAAACCTAGGTAAAGTCCTTAACCCAAATCCCTAAACCTAAAAAAACTCTAAGCCCTACACCCTAAACCCTAACCTAAAACCATAAATCCTAAACCTAAATCCCTAAGATACCCTAAACCCTAAACCTTAAGAAACCCTAAATCCTATAAACCATAATATAAATCCTAAAAAGCATATAAAACCCTTAAAAAACCCTAAGCTTTAAGCCTAAATCCTAAATATCTGTAAACCTTAAACCTTAAAAACACAACAAAACCCTAAGACATAAACCCTAGAAAACTAAAAAGCAATTAACCATGAAAAAAACCCTAAAAACCCCTAAACGTAAAAAAATTGTAAGCTCAAACCCCTATAAAGCCCTAATTGTATATGCTAAACCCTAAAAAACACAAAAAAAACCCTAAATCGTAAACCCTTAAACCCTAAAAATCCATAACCAAAAACAACCCAAAGCCCTAAACCCTTAACCTAAAACCCTAAACTTAAAAACACCAAACCCCTAAACCCTAACCTAAAATTCTAATCCTATACCTAAAACCTTAAGAAACTCTAAATCCTATCAACTCTAAAATAAACCGTAATTGCCATTTAAAACCCCTACAAAACCCTAAGCTCTAAACCATAAACCCTAAAAAATCCCTATGAAACACTTAGCTCTTGAAAACTCTAAAAAACACAAAACAGCCTCCCCCCCCCCCCTAAACCTGTAAAACACTAAGTTCTAAACACTATATTATATGCTAAACCCAAAAAACATAATAATAATAAAAAAAAAAAACCTCAGCCCTACACCAAAAACCTATAAAACCCTGAAAAACCTTAACCTAAAAAACCCAAAGTCATAAACCCTAAAAACCTAGATAAAACCCCTAAAAAAAACCCTAAACCTAAAAATATCCTAAGACCTAAAACTTAAACCCTAACCTTAAACCCAAAATCGTAAACCCTAAACCCTATAAATTCTAAAATAAACCCTAAAAATTATGTAAAACCCCTACAAATACCTAAACTCTAAACACTAAACCTACAAACACAAAAAAAAAACACTTAACCCTAAAAAATCCTAAGAAACACTTAACACTTAAAAACCCTAAAAAAATAACATTCGTTAAACCTAAAAACACTCAACGCTCTAAACTCGATAAATCCATAAATTGTATATACTAAATCCTAAAAATAACAAAAAAATCCTAAACCCTAAACCTAAAAAATCCTAAAAACGCTAAACCTAAAAAACATAGAGCCCTAAACACTAAAAAACCTAGATAAAACCCTTAACCTAAAACTCTAAACCTAAAAAATCCTTAAGACCTAAACCCTTAACCCTAACCTAAAACCTTGATTCCTAAACCTAAACCTTAAGAAACCCAAAATTCTATAAACCCTAACAACCACTTAAAACCCTTACGAAACCCGAAATTCTAAAAATCCATAAACCCTGAGCCTAAAAAACAAATCCAAATCCCTAAACCCTAAAAAACCCTTAGAAACACTTAACTCTTAAAACCCTAAAAACCCAAAACCCCTAAACCTCAAAAACTCTAAGCTCTAAACCATCTAAAGCCCTAAATAATATATGCTAAACCTTAAAAAACACAACAAAAACCCTAAGCCAAAAACCCTAAAAACCTTAACCTAAAAAACCCAATGCCCTAAACCCTAAAAACCAAGATAAGAACCTTAACCTAAGAACCTAAACATAAAAAAAAAAATCTAATCCCTAAACTCTAAAGCCTAAACTAAAACCATAAATCCTAAACCTAATATCCGCATAAATCTTAAACCCTAAACCTTAAGAAACCCTAAATCCTATAAATCTTGAAATAAACCCTAAAACCCATTTAAAACTCCTAAAATCCATAAGCTCCAAACTCTAAATCCTAAATATCTGTAAACACTAAACCCAAAATATACAAAAAATAAATAAACCCTTGGAAATGTAAGAAACACTTAACCCTTAAAAACCCTAAAAACCAAAAAACCCATTAAACTAAAAAAACTCTAAGCTCTAAACCCTATAAAGCCCTAAATCGTATATACTAAACCCTACAACACACAAAAAAAACCCTAAACCTATAAAATCCTACAAACCCTTAACCTAAAAATCCCAAAGCCCTAAAACCTAAAAACCAATATAAAACCCTTAACCTAAAACCCTAAACCTAAAAAACCCTAAGCCCTAAACCCTAACCTAAAACTCTAAATCTTAAAATTAAAACCTTAAGAAACTCTAAACCCTAAAGCTTAAGAATACCTAAATCTTATAAACCCTAAAATAAACATTAAAAACCATTTAAAACCTCTAAGTTCTAAACCAGAAACCCTAAAAAAACACTTAACCCTTAAAAACCCTTAAAAAACCCTAAACCTAAAAAACTCAAAGCTTTAAACCCTATCAAGCCCTAAATCTTTTATGCTTAACCCTAAAATACACAAAAAAACCCTAAGCGCTAAACCATAAACCTATAAAACTCTAAAAAACCTTAACCCAAAGTCCTAAACCATAAAAACCCTAGATAAAACCCTTAATGTAAAGCCCTAGACCTAAAAAAACATGAATCCCGTAACCCTAACCTAAATCCTTATATTCTAAAACAAATACTCTAAGAAACCCTAAACTCTAGACCTTAAGAAACCATAAATCTTATAAACCCTAATATAATCACTACAAAGCATTTAAAACCTCTACAAAACCCTAAGCTCTAAACCCTAAATCCTAAAAAATCCATAAATCTTAAATTGAAAAAACACACAAAAAAAAAACCCTAAACCCTAATCAATTGAAAACCCTAAGAAACACTTAACCCTTAAAAACACTAAGAAAACACAAAAACCCCTACACCTAAAAAAACTATAAACTCTAAACCATTTAAAACACCTACAAAACCCTAACCTCTAAACACAAAATCCTAAAAAACCATAAACTCTAGACTTAAAAATTAGAAGAAAAAAAAAACCCTAAGGCCTAATCCCTAAACCTTAAAAAGCTGTAAGAAACACTTAAACCTTGAAAACCTTAAAAACCCTATAAATCCCTAAATAGTATATGCTAAACCCTAAAAGAACACTAAAAAAAACCCTATGTCTTGAACCCTAAACCTATGAAACCCTAAACCTGAAAAACCCTAAACTGTAACCTAAAACTCTATATCCTAAAGCTAAAAACCCTAAGAAATCCTAAGCCCTAAACTTAAGAAACCCTAAATCTTATAAACCCTAAAATAAACCCTTAAAACAATAAAGCACTTAATCATATATGCTAAACCCTAAAAAACACAAAAAAAAAACCCAAATCCCTAAAGCCTAACCTAAAACTCTAAATCCCAAACCTATAACTCTAAGAAACCCTAAAACCTAAACCTTAATAAGCCCTAAATTCAATAAACCCTAAAAACAATTTAAAACTCCTAAAACTCACTAAAAACCCTAAGCTCTAAACCATAAATCTAAAAAATTTAAAAGCCCTAGATTGAAAAATACCCTAAGAAACACTTAACCCTTACAAACCCTAAAAAAACCTAATAGACCCTAAACCTAAAAAACTCTAAGCTCTAAGCCCTATAAAACCCTAAATCGTATGTGCTAAACCCTAAAAGACACAAAAAAAAACACTAAGCCCTAAACCTTAAACCTATAAAACCCTAAAAACCCCAATGCCTTAAACCCCAAAATCCCAGATAAAACCATTAACCTTAAATCATAAACCTAACAAAACCCTAAGCCATAAACCCTAAACCCTAACATAAATCCCTAAGAAATCCTAAACCTTAAGAATCCCTAAATCCTATAAATCCTAAAAAATACCATAAAGACCATTTAAAACAACAAAAAACTGTAAGCTCTAAATACTAAATCCTCAAAATCCATAAACCCTAACATAAAAACACACAAAAAGACCCTCAACTTAAAACCCTAAACCCTATAAAACCCTAAGAAACACTTAACCCTTAAAAACTCTAAAGAATACAAAAACCACTAAACCTAAAAAACTGTAAGCTCTAAACCTTATAAACCCCTATATCATTTATTCTAAACCCTTAAAACACAATACAAAAACCCTAATAAACCCTAATCATACAAAATCCTAAAAACCATAAGCCTAAAAATCCAAAAGCCCTAAACCCTAACCTAAAACCAAAATGCTAAACCTAAAAACTAAAAGAACCCTAAACCCTAAACCTTAAAAAACCCTAAATCCCTTAAACCCTTATATAATCCCTAAAAACCATATAAAACTCCTACAAAACCCTAAGCTCTAAACCCTAAACCCTAAAAATCCATAAAAGCTAAACCTATAAAACACAAAAATCTGAAAGCCTTAAACCCTAAGAAACACTTAACCATTAAAAACCCTAAAACCCCCAAAAACCCCTAAACCTAAAAAATTCTAAGCTCTATATGCTATAAAGCCCTAAATTGAATATGATAAACCCAAAAAAACATAAAAAAAATCCTAAGGGCTTAACCCTAAACATATAAAACCCTAAAAACCTTAACCCAAAAAACCCAAAACCCTAAACCATAAAAACCCTAGATAAAACCCTTAACCTAAAACCCTAGACCTAAAAAACATGAAGCCCTAAACCCTAAACCCTAAATCCTTAGATTCTAAACCTTAAATTCTAAGAAACCCTAAACCCTAGACCTTACGAAACCATAAATCTTATAGACCCTAATATAAACACTACAAAACATTTAAAACCTCTAAAGTTGTAAAAACACAAAAAAAAAAAAAAACACTAAACCCTAATCAATAGAGAACCTTAAGAAACACCCTTAAAAAACTCTAAGAAAACCCAAAAATCCCTACACCTGAAAAAACTCTAAGCTCTAAACCATTGAAAACCCCTACAGAACCCTAACTTCTAAACACTAAATCCTAAACAACCATAAACCCTAAACCTAAAAATCAAAAAAAATAAACCCCAAGGCCTAAACCTTAAACCCTAAAAATTTGTAACAAACACTTAAATTTTGAAAACCTAAAAAAACCCCGAAACCTAGAAAAATCTAAGCTCCAAACCCTATAAATCCCTAAATCGTATATGCTAAACCCTAAAAAAATACAAAAAAAAACGTAAGGCGTGAACCCTAAACCTATAAAACTCTAAAACCCTAGATAAAATTCTTGACCTAAAATTCTAAATCTAAAAAACCGTAAGCTGTAACCTAAAACTCTATATCTTAAACCTAAAAACCCTAAACCCTAACCTTAAGATACCATAAATCCTATAAACCCTAAAATAAACCCTTAAAACAATAAATCCCATAATCGTATATGCTAAACCCCAACAAACATACAAAGAACCCCAAATCCTTAAAGCCTAAACCTATAAAATCCAAAAAAGACCATTAATTTAAAAAACCCAAAGAACTAAATCCTAAAAACCTAGATAAAACCATTAACCATAAACCCTAAACCTAAAAAAACCCAAGGCCCTAAACACTAAACCCTTACCTAAAACCCTAAATCCTAAACTTAAACCCATTAAAAACTCAAACACTGCTAAACCTAAAAGAGTTGAAGCTCTAATCCCTATAAATCCGTAAATCATATAAGCTAAACCCTGAAAAACACACACAAAAAAGACTTAAGCCATGAACCCTAAACCTAATACCCTAAATACTAAACCTAAAATGCTAAATCCTAAACTTAAACCCTAAATCCTAAATCCAAAACCCTAAACCCTAACCTAACAACCTAAATCCTAAACCTAAAAACCCTAAGAAACCTAAACCATAACCTTAAGAAACCCTAAATCCTATAAAACATAAAACAAACCCTAAAAACAATTTAAAACCCCTAAAAATCCTAAGATCTAAACCCTAAATCCTAAAATTCCATGAACCCTAAAAAAAACACAAAAAATCCTTAAGCCCTATACCCTATGCCCTAAAAACCCCTAAGAAACACTTAATCCTTAAAAATCCTAAAAAGACCCAAAAAACCCCTAAACCTAAAAAACTCTAAGCTCTAAATCCTATAAAGCCCTAAATTGTATATGCTAAAACCTAAAAAAACACAAATACAAAAAACATAAAAAGCCCTAAGCCCTAAACCCTAAACCTATAAAATCCTAAAAAAGCTTACCTAAAAAACACAAAGACTTAAACCCTAAAAACCTAGATAAAACCTTAAACCAAAAAAAAAAAAACCAAGACAAAATCCTAAACCTATAAAATCCTAAGAAACCTTAGACCAAAAAACCCAAAGCCTTAAATCCTAAACTAGAGAATGCCCTTAATCTAAAACCCTAAACCGTAAAATACCTAAGCCCTAAACCCTAAACCTAAAATCTTAATCCTAAACCTAAAACCCAAATAAACCCTAAACCCTAAAACTTATGAAACCCTATATCCTATAAACTATAAAAACAATTTAAAACCCCTATAAAACACTAAGCTCTAAACCCTAAATCCAAAAAATCATTAAACCCTGAACATAAAAAACACAACCAAACCCAAATCCCTAAAACTTAAACCTTAAAAAACCCTAAGAAACACTTAACCTTTAAAAACCTTGAAAAATCCAAAATCCCTTAAGGCTAAATAAAAGAAGCTAACCTCTTAACCCTATAAAGCCCTAAATCATATATGTTAAATGCTAAAAAACACAAAAAAAAAAAATAACCTAAGCCCTAAATCCTAAACTTGTAAAACCCTAAAAAACATTAACCTTAAAAAACCCAAAGCCCTAAACCCTAAAATCCTAGACAAAATACTTAACCAATAACCCTAAACCTAAAAATAAACCTAAGCCCAAAACCCTAAAACCTAACCTAAAACTCTAAATCCCAAACTTACAACCCTAAGAAACCCTAAACCCCAAAATAAACCCTAAAACCCATTTAAAACCCCTAAATCTCCCTAAAAACCCTAAGCACTAAACCATAAATCCTAAAAATTTAAAAAACCTAAATCGAAAAAAAAAAAACCCTAAGCCTTAAACCCTAAAAAACCCTAAGAAACACTTAATCCTTACAAACCCTTAAACCCCCAATAACCCCTAAACCTAAAAAACTCTAAGCTCTAAACCCTATAAAGCCCTAAATCGTATATGCTAAATCCTAAAAAACACAAAAAAAAAAAAAAAGAACTAAGGCCTGAACCTTAAACCTATAAAACCCTAAAAACCCCAAAGCCTTAAAACCCAAAATCCCAGATAAAACCCTTAACCTAAAACCCTAAACCTAAAACCCTAAACCTAACAAAATCCTAAGCCATAAACCATAAACCCTAACATAAATCCCTAAGAAACCCTAAACCTTACGAATCCCTAAATCCTATAAATCCTTAAATAAACCATAAAGACCATTTAAAACACCTAAAAAACCCTAAGTTCTAAATGCTAAATCCTAAAAGTCTGTAAACCATAAACATAAAAAAACACAACAAAACCCAAAGCCCTAAACCTTAAACCTTAAAAAACCCTAAGAAACACTTAACCTTTAAAAACCTTAAAGAATCCAAAACCCCTTAAACCTAAAAAAAAAAGTAAAAAAAGCTAAGCTCTAAACCCTATAAAGACCTAAATCATATTTGCTAAACGCTAAAAAACACACACAAAAAAAAAACCTAAGCCCTAAACCCAAAAACTATAAAACCCTACAAAACATTAACATAGAAAAACCCAAAGCCCTAAACCCTAAAATCCTAGATAATACCCTTAACCCATAACCCTAAACCTAAATAAAAACTAAGCCCTAAACCCCAGACCCTAACCTAAAATTCTAAATCCTAAACCTATAACCTTAAGAAACCCTAAACCCTAAACCTTAAAAAACCCTAAATCCTATAAACCTAAAAACCATTTAAACCCCCTAAAACCCCCTAAAAACCCTAAGCTCTAAGCGCGAAATCTTAAAAATTCAAAAACCCTCAACCAAAACAAAACCCTCAGCCCTAAACCCTAAACCCTAAAAAATCCTAAGAAACACTTAACCCTTAAAAACCCTGAAAAACCCAATAACCCCGAAACCTAAAAAACTCTAAGCTCTACACCCTATAAAGCCCTAAATTGTATATTCTAAACCCTAAAAAATACAAAAAAAAAAAAAAAACCCTAAGCCCTAAACTTTAACCCTAAAAAACCCTAAAAAACCTAAAGCCTTAAACCCCAAAATCTCATATAAAACCCTTAAACTTAAACCCTAACCTAACAAAACCCAAAGCCATAAACCTTAAACCCTAACATAAATCCCTAAGAAACCCTAAACCTTAAGAATCACTAAATCCTATAAATCCTAAAATAAACCATAAAGACCATTTAAAACCCCCCAAAAACCCTAAGCTCTAAACCCTAAATCATAAAACTCCGTAAGCCCTAACCTAAAAACACAGAAAAAAACCTAAGCCCAAACCCTAAACCCTAAGAAACACATAACCCTTAAAAACTCTAAAAAATACAAAAACCCCTAAACCTAAAAAATGGTAAGCTCTAAACACTATAAACCCCTATATCGTATATCCTAAACCCTAAAATACACAAAAAAAAAAAAACCCTAAGCCCTAAACCCTAATCAAACAAAATCCTAAAAACCCTACACCTAAAAATCCAAAAGCCCTAAACCCTAACCTAAAACCTAAATGCTAAACCTAAAACCCTAAGTAACCATAAACCCTAAACCTTAAAACACCCTAAATCTTGTAAAACCTTTATATTATACCTAAAATCCATATAAAACCCCTACAAAACCCGAAGCTCTAAACCTTAAACCCTAAAATCCGTAAAACCTAAACCTAAAAAATACAGAAAACTAAAAGCCTTAAACCTAAGAAACACTTAATGCTTAAAAACCTCAAAAACCTCCTAAACCTAAAAAACTCTAAGCTCTTTTCCCTATAAAGCACTAAATTATATATTCTAAACGCTAAAAAACACAAAAAATCCCTAAATCCTAAACCTAAAAACCCTAAAAACCTAGATAAGAACCTTAACCTAAAAACCTAAACAAAAGAAAAACCCAAAGCCCTAAACCCTAAACCCTAACCTAAAACCCTAAATTCTAAACCTAAAACCCAAAGAAACCTTAAACCCTAAACTTTAAGAAACCTTAAATTCTATAAATCCTAAAATAAACCCTAAAACCCATTTAAAACTCCTAAAATCCCTAAGCTCAAAATCCTAAATCCTAAAAATATGTAAACCCTAAACCTAAAAAATACAAAAAAATCACTAAAGCTTGAGAAACTTGAGAAACCTAAGAAACACTTAACCCTTAAAATCCCTAAAAACCAAAAAACCCCTAAACTTCACAAAACCCTAAGCCCTGAATCCTAAACCTATAAAATCCTACAAACGCTTAACCTAAAAAATCCAAAGCCCTAAAACCTAAAAACCTAAATAAAACCCTTAACCTAAACCCCTAAGCCCTAAACCCTAACCTAAAACTCTAAATCCTATACCTATAATCTTAAAAAACTCTAAACCCTAAACCTTAAGAATCCCTAAATTCTATAAACCCTGAAATAAACCTTAAATACCATTTAAAACCCCTAAGCTCTAAACTAGAAACCGTGAGAAACACTTAACCCTTAAAAACCCTAAAAAATGCCTAAACCTAAAAAACTCTAAGCTTTAAATCCTATCAAGCCCTAAATCTAATATGCTTAACCCTAAAATACATAAAAATACATAAGTCCTAAACCATAAATCTATAAAAATCTAAAAAACCTTAACCTAAAAAACCAAAGCCCTAAACCATAAAAACCCTAATAAAACCCTTAACCTAAAATCATAGAACTAAAAAAACATGAAGTCCTAAACCCTAAACCCTAACCTAAATCCTTAGATTCTAAACCTAAAACCCTAAGAAACCCTAAACCCTAGACCTTAAGAAACCATAAATCCTATAAACCCAAATAAACACTGCAAAACATTTAAAACCTATACAAAACTCTAAGCTCTAAATCCCAAATCCTAAAAAATTCGTAAGTCTTAATCTTAAAAAATACAAAAAAAAACCTAAACCCTAATCAATAGAAAACCATAAATAACATTTAACCCTTAAAAACACTAAGAAAACCCAAAAACTCATACACCTAGTAAAACTCTAAGCTCTAAACCATTTAAAACCCTACAAAACCCTAACCTCTAAACACTAAATCCTAAAAAATGATAAACCCTAAACCTAAAAATCAGAAGAAAAAACAAACCCTAAGACCTAAATCCTAAAAAGGTCGTATGAAACAGTTAAACCTTGAAAATCCTAAAAAAGTCTAAGCTCCAAACCCTATAAATCCATAAATATTATATGCTAAACCCTAAAAAACACAAAAACCCCTAATTCTTTAACCCTAAACATATAAAACACTAAAACCCTAGATAAAATCCTTAACCTAAAACCTTAAACCTAAAAAAACCCTAAACCCTAACGTAAAACCCTAAATCCCAAACCTAAAAACCCAAAACCCTAATCTTATTAAGAAACCCTAAATTCGATAGTCTTAAAATAAGCCCTGAAATCCATTTAAAACCCCTAAAAACCCTAAGCTCTAAATCCTAAATCCTTAAAACCCGTTAACCCTAACACATAAATCCTAAAAATCCATAAACCTAAAAGCCTCTAAGGCCTAAGCCCTAAACCATAACCTAAAACACTAAATCTTAAACCTAAACCCTAACCTAAAAACCTAAATCCTAATAATTGATAAACCCTAATCCAAAAAACACACAAAAAAAAAACCTAAGCCCTAAAACATAAACCATAAAAAACCATAACAAATAGTTAAACCTTTAAAATCCTGAAAAACCCAAAAATCCCTAAATTGAAAAAAACTCTAAGCTCTAAACACTATAAAGCCCTAAATAGTATATGATAAACCCTAAAAAACACAAAAAAAAACCCCTCAGCCATACCCTAAACCTATAACCCAAAAAACCTAAATCCGTAAACCTTAAAGACGTAGATAAAACCCTTAACCTATAACCCTAACCCCAAAACCCTAATCGAAAATCCTAAATCCTAAACCTAAAACCCTAAGAAATTCTAAACCTTAAACCATAAGAAAACCTAAATCCTATGAACCCTAAAAAACCCTAAGCTCTAAACCCTAAACCCTAAGAAACACTTAACCCTTAAAAACCCTAAAAAATACAGAAACCCCTAACTTTAGAAAATTCTAACCTCAAAACCCTATAAACGCTTAAATCATATATGCTAAACACTAAAAAACACAAAAAAAAAAAAAAAGCATAAGCCTTAAACCCTAAGAAAGACAAAAAGCCCTAAACACTAGACCTATAAAACCCTCAAAACCCTTAACCTAATAAACTCAAATCCCTAAACCCTAAAAACCTAGATAAATCCTTAACCTAAAATCTTAAACCTAAAAAAATCCCAAGCCCAAGACACTAAACCCAAACCTTAAACCCTAAACATAAAAAACCACTAAGGCCTAAACCCTATACCATAACCTAAAACCCTAAGAAACCCAAAATTGTAAACCTTAAGAAACCCTAACTCCCATAAACCCTACAAACCATTTAAAACCCTTCAAAACTCTAAGCTCTAAACCCTAAATCCTAAAAATCTATAAACCCTAAACCTAAAAAGCACAAAAAATCCTGAGCCCCAAAACCCTAAACACTAAAAAACCCTAAGAAACACTTAACTCTTAAAAACCCAAAAAACCCCTAAACATAAAAAAACTCTAAGCTCTAAATGCTATAAATCTCTAAATCGTATATGCTAAACCGTAAAAAATAAAAAAAATAAAAAACCCTTAGCCCGAAACCATAAACATATAAAGCCCTATAAAACCTTAATCTAAAAAATACAAAGCTCTTACCCCTAAAAACTTAGTAAAAACCTTAACTTAAAACCCTAAACCTAAAAAAACAAAAGTCATAAACTCTAAATGCTAACCTAAAACCCTAAATCATAAACCTAATACACTATCAAACCCTAAGAATTAAGAAACCCTAAAATAAACCCTAAAACTCATTTAAAATCCCTACAAAAACCTAAGCTATAAACCCTAAATCTTAAAAATCTGTAAACCCTATATCTAAAAAACATAAAAGCACCCTAAGCCCTAAACCCTAAGAAAAAATTAACTCTTAAACTAAAAAAAGACACAAAAAACCCTACACCTAAAAAACTTTAGGCTCTAGACCTTATAAAGCCCTAAATCGTATTTGTTAAACCCTCAAAACACAAAAAAACTTTAAGACCTAAAACCTAAACCTATAAAATCTTAAAAATTCATAACCTAGAAAGCTCAAAGCCCTAAACCCTAAAAACCTTAATAAAACCCTTAACCCATAACCCTAAACCTAAAAATAACCCTAAGCCCTAAAAAACACGAAGAAACACTTAACCCTTAAAAACCCTAAAAATATAAAATCCCTTAAACCCAAAATAACTCAAAGCTCTAAACCCTACAAAGCCCTAAATCATATATGCTAAGCCCTAAAATATACAAAAAACCCCAAGCCCTAAATCCGAAATCTATTAAACCCTAAAAACCTTAATCTAAAAATTCCAATGCCCAAAAACCTAAAAACCTAGTTAAATCCTTAACCTAAAATCGTAAACCTAGAAATATCCTAAGACCTAAGCCCTAAACCCTAAATCTAAAAAAATAAAAAAAAACCTAAGCCCTAAACCGTAAGCCTGTAAAAACCCTAAAAACCCCCAAAACCCCTAAACCTAAAAAACTATAAGATCTAAACCCTATAAAGCCCTAAATCAATTATGCTAAACCGTTGAAAAACCCTAAGAAACACTTAATCCTAAAACACACTAAATAACCCAAAAACACCTAAACCTAAAAAACTCTAGGCTTCAAACCCTATAAAGCCCTAAATTGTATATGCTAAACCCTAAAAACACACAAAAAAAACCTAATCCCTAAATGCCATATCTATAAAACCCTCAAAAACCTTATCCTACAAAACCCTAAACCTATAAAAGCCTAAAAAACCTTAACCTAACAACCCAAATCCCTAAACCCTAAAAACCTAGATAAAACCCTCAACCTAAAATTATAAACCTAAAAAACCCCTAAGCCCTAAACCATAAACCCTAACCTAAGACCCTAAATCTAAATTTAAAACCCTATGAAACCCTAAACCCTAAACCTTATGAAACCCTAAGTCCTATAAACACTAAACACCATTTAATACCTTTACAAACCCTAAAAAAACCAAAAATCCCTAAACCTAAAATCTCTAATATCTAAACCCTATAAAGCTCTAAATCATATATGCGAAGCCCTAAAAGCACAAAAAAAAAAAAAAAAAAAAAAAACTAATCCCTAAACCATAAACCTAAAAAACCTGAACCTAAAAATCCCAAAGCCTTAAACCCTATACCCTAATCTAAAACCCTAAATCCTAAACCTAAATCCCTAAGATACCTTAAACCCTAAACCTTAAGAAACCCTAAATCCTATAAACCATAATATAAACCCTAAAAAACATTTAAAACCCCTACAAAACCCTAAGCTCTAAAGCCTAAATCCTAAAGATCTGTAAACCTTAATCTTAAAAACACAACAAAACCCTAAGACCTAAACCGTAAAAAACCCTAAGAAGTAGTTAACCTTAAAAAAAAAACCCAAAAAACCCCTAAATCTAAAAAACCTGTAAGCTCAAAACCTTCTAAAGCCCTAATTGTATATGCTAAACCCAAAAAAACACAAAAAAACCTTTAGCCATAAACCCTTCACCTATAAAACCCTAAAAAACAATAACCAAAAACAACCCAAAGCCCTAAACCCTTAAAACATAGGTAAAACCCTTAACCTAAAACCCTAAGCGTAAAAACACCCTAAGCCCAAACCCCTACACCCTAACCTAAAAGTCTAATCCTACTCCAAAAACCTTGAGAAACTCTAAATCTTATAAACCCTAAAATAAACTGTAATCACCATATAAAACCCCTATAAAACCCTAAGCTCTAAACAATAAAGCCTGAAAACACTCTATGAAACACTTAACCATTAAAAACCCTAAACATAAAAAAAACTTTTAGCTTTAAACCCTATCAAGCCCTAAATCTTATATGCTTACCCTAAAATACACTAATAAACCTTAAGCCCTAAACCATAAACCTATAAAACTCTAAACACCTTAACCTACAAAACCCAAAGCCCTAAACCGTACCCTAGATAAAACCCTTAACCTAAAATACTAGACCTAAAAAACTATGAAGCCATAAACACTAAACCTTAACCTAAATCCTTAGATTCTAAACCTAAAACTCTAAGAAACCCTAAACCTAAACCCTACACCTTAAGAAACCATAAATCTTATAAACACTACAAAACATTTAAAACCCCTACAAAACCCTAAGCTCTAAATCCTAAATCCTAAAAAATACATAAATTTTAAACTGAAAAAAACACAAAAACAACCCTAAACCTTAATCAATATAAAACCCTAAGAAACACTTAACACTTAAAAATATTAAGAAAACCCAAAACCCCTACACCTAAAAAAACTCTAAGCTCTAAACCATTTAAAACCCCTACAAAACCCTAACCTCTAAACACAAAATCCTACAAAACCATAAACCCTAAACCTGAAAATCAGAAAAAGAAAAAAAAAACCCTAAGTCCTAAACCCTAAACCCTAAAAATCCATAAGAAACACTTAAACCTTGCAAACCTTAAAAACCCCTAAATCTAAAAAATTATAAGCTCCAAACCCTATAAAATCCTAAATCCTAAACCTAAAAACCATAAGAAACCCTAAACCCCAACCTTAAGAAATCCTAAATCCTATAAAACCTAAGACAAACCCAAAAACAATTTAAAACCCCTAAAAATCCTAAGATCTAAACCCTAAATCATAAAATTCCATGAACCCTAAATAAAACATAAAAAAACCCTAAGCCCTATAGCCTACACCCTAAAAAATCCTAAGAAACACTTAACCCTTAAAAACCATAAAAGACCTATAAACCCCTAAACCTAAAAAAACTCTAAGCTCTAAACCCTATAACGCCCTAAATTTTATATGCTAAACCCTAAAAAGCACAAATTAAAAAAATGAAAAAAAAAAAACCCTAAACCTATAAAATCCTAAAAAATCTTACTAAAAAACCCAAAGACTTAAACCTTAAAAACTTGGATAAATCCCTAAACCTATAAAACCAAGACAAAACACTAAACCTATAAAATCCTAAGGAACCTTAGCCTAAAAAACCCAAAACCTTAAACCCCAAACTAGATAATACACTTAACCTAAAACCCTAAACCTTAAAAAACCCTAAACCTAAAATCTTAATCCTAAACCTAACACCCAAAGAAACCGTAAGCCCTAAAAACAATTTAAAACCCCAATAAAACACTAAACTCTAAACCCTAAACACTAAAAATCTGTAAACCCTAGACATAAAAAACACAACAAAACCTAAAGCCCTAAATCTTAAACCTTAAAAAACCATAAGAAACACTTAACCCTTAAAAACCTTTAAAAATCCAAAATCCGTTAAACCTAAAAAAAAAAAAAAAAAGAAGCTAAGCTCTAAACCCTATAAAGCCCAAAATCATATATGATAAACGCTAAAAAACACAAAAAAACAAAAACCTAATTCCTAAACCCAAAACATATAAAACCCTAAAAAACATTAACCTAAAAAAACCCAAAGCCCCAAACCCTAAAATCCTAGATAAAACACTTAACTAATAACCGTAAACCTAAAGAAAACCTATGCCCTAAACACTAAAACCTAACCTAAAACTCTAAATCCCAAACCTTTAACCCTAAGAAACCCTAAACCCTAAACCTTAAGAAACCCTAAATCCTATAAACCCTAAAATAAACCCTAGAAACCATTTAAAACACCTAAAACTCCCTAAAAACCCTAAGCTCTAAATCACAAATCCTAAATATTTAAAAACCCTAGACTGAAAAAAAACCCCTAAGCCCTAATCCCTAAAAAACCCTAAGAAACAGTCAACCCTTACAAACCCTAAACCTAAATCTTAAGATACCCTAAATCCTATAAACCCTAAAAACCATTTAAAACCCCCTAAAAACCCTAATCTCTAAATCCTAAATCCTAAATCCTAAAAACCTAAAAACCCTCAATCGAAAAAACCCTCAGCCCTAAACTCTAACCCCTAAACAATCCTAAGAAACACTTAACCCTTAAAAACCCAAAAAAAACTCAATAACCCCTAAACCTAAAAAACTCTAAGCTATACAATCTATATAGCCCTAAATCGTACATTCTAAACCCTAAAAGATGCAAAAAAAAAAAACTCTAGACCCTAACCTTAAACCTATAAAACCCCAAAAAACCCAAAGCCTTAAACCCCAAAATCTCAAATAAAATCCTTAACCCTAACATAAATACCTAAGAAACCCTGAACCTTAAGACTCCCTAAATCCTACAAACCCTAAAATAAACCATAAAGACCATTTAAAACCCCCCCAAAACCCTAAACTCTAAACCCTAAATACTAAAAATCCACATACCCTAACCTAAAAACACCCAAAAAAAAAAAAAAAAAACCCTAAGCCCTAAACCCTAAGAAAACCTAAGAAAAACTTAACCCTTCAAAACTCTAAAAACTACAAAAAAAAACCCTAAATCTAAAAACTGGTAGGCTCTAAACCCTATAAACCACTATATTGTAGATCCTAAACCATAAAAACACAAAAAAAAAAAAACCTAAGCCCTAAACCCTAATCCTACAAAATCCTAAAAACCCTAAAACTAAAAATCCAAAAGCCCTAAACCCTCACCTAAATCCTAAATGATAAACCTAAAACCCTAAGAAACCCTAAACCCTAAACCTTAAAAAATCCTAAATCCTATAAGCCCTTATATAATCCACAAAAACCATATAAAACCCCTACTAAACCCTAAGCTCTAAACCCTAAACCAATCCGTAAAACCTAAAACTAAAAAACACAAAAAACTGAAAGCCTTAAACCCTAATAAACACTTAACCCTTAAAACCCCTAAAAACCTCAAAAACCTCTAAATCTAAAAACTCTAAACTATATACCCTATAAAGCCCTAAATTATATATCCTATACCCTAAAAAACACAAAAAAACCCTAAACCCTAAACCTATAAAACCCTAAAAATCATAACCTAAAAATCCCAAAGCCCTAAACCCTAAAAACCTAGATAAGAACCTTAACCTAAGAACATAAACATAAAAAAAATCCAAAGCCCTAAACCCTAAACCCTAACCTAAAACCCGAACAAACCTTAAGCCATAAACCTTAAGAAACCCTAAATCCAATAAATCCTAAAATAAACCCTAAATCCCATTTAAAACTCCTAAAATCCCTAAGGTCAAAACCATAAATCCTAGAAATCTGTAAACCCTAAACATAAAAAATACTAAACCCTGAGAAACCTAAGAAACACCTAACCCTTAAAACCCCTAAAAACAAAAAAATCCCAAAACCTAAAAAAATTCTAAGCTCTAAACCCTATAAAGTCGTAAATAATATATACTAAACCCTACCACACACAAAAAATAACCCTCCTAAGCCCTAAATGCTAAACCAATAAAATCCTTCAATCCCTTAACCCAAAGAACCCAAAGCCCTATAACCTAAAAACCTAAATAACACCCTCAACCTAAAACCCCAAACCTAAAAAACCCTAAGCCCTAAACCCTAACATAAAACCCTAAAACCTAAACCTAAAACCTTAAGAAACTCTAAACCCTAAACCTTAAGAATCCCTATATTCTGTAAACCCTAAAATAAACCTTAAATACTATTTAAGACCCCTAAGCTCTAAAGCAGAAACACTAATAAACACTTAACTGTAAAAAACACCTAAACCTAAAAAAATATAAGCTTTAAACCCTATCAAGCCCTAAATCTTATATGCTTAACCCTAAAACACATAAAAATCCCTAAGTCCTAAACCATAAACCTATAAAACTCTAAAAAGCCCAAAGCCCTAAACCATAAAAACCCTAAATAAAACCCTTATCCTAAAACCCTAGACCTAAAAAAACATGAAGCCCTAAACCCTAAACCCTAACCTAAATCCTTAGATTCTAAACCTCAGACCCTAAGAAACCCTAAACCCTAGACCTTAAGAAACCATAAATCTTATAAACCGTAATATAAACACTGCAAAGCATTTACAACCTCTACAAAACCCAAAATCCTAAAAAACCCGTAAATCTTAAACTTAAAAAACACAAAAAAGAAAAAACACTAAACCCTAATCAATAGAAAACACTAAGAAACATTTAAACCTTAAAAACACTAATAAAACCGAAAAACTCCTACACCTAATAAAACTCTAAGCTCTAAACCATTTAAAAGCCCTACAAAACCCTTACCTCTAAACACTAAATACTAAAAAACCATAAACCCTAAACCTAAAATCAAAAGAAAAAAAAAACCTAAGGCCTAAATCCTAAACCCTAAAAAAGCAGTAAGAAACACTTAAACATTGAAAACCATAAAAACCCCTAAACCTAAAAAAGTCTAAGCTCCAAACCCTATAAATCCGTAAATATTATATGATAAACCCTAAAAAATACAAAAAAAAAAAAAAAAAAAAACCCAAATTCTTGAACCCTAAACATATAAAACACTAAAAACCTAGATAAAATCATTAACCCTAAAAACCATTTAAAACCCCTAAACACCCAAAGATCTAAACCCTAACTCCTTAAAATCCATAAACCCTAACACTTAAAACACAAAAAAAACCCCTAAGACCTAAAAAACCCTAAGAAACACTTAACCATTAAAAACCATACCAAAACCCAAAAACTCCTAAACCAAAAAAGCTCTAAGCTCTAAATCCTACCAAGCCCTAAATCATATATGTTAAACCCTAGAAAACACAAAGAAAACCCTAAACTATAAACCCTAAACCTATTAAATCCTAAAAAACCTAAACCTAAAAAACCCAAAGTCCTAAACCCTTAAAACCCAGATAAAACACATAAACTAAAACCCTAAACATAAAAAAGCACTAAACCCTAAACCCTAACCTAAACCTCTAATTCCTAAACCTAAACCCTAACCTAAAAACCTTACCCAAAGAAACCCTAAATCCTATAAACCCTAAAAACAATTTAAAACCCCTAAAACAATAATCTTTAAACCCTTAATTCTAAATATCTGTAAACCCTAAACCTTAAAAACAAAAAATAACCCTAAGCCCTAGACCCTAAACCTTCAAAAACGCTAAGAAACACTTAACCCTTAAAAACCTTAAAAAAAACCCCTAAACCTAAAAATCTCTATGATCTTAACCGTATAAACCTGAAATCATTTATGCTAAACACAAAAAACACAAAAAAACCAAAAGCCCTAAACCCTAAGATCATAGATAAAACTCTTAACCTAAAATCCTAATGAAAACCCAAAGAAACCCTATAACTTCAGATACCCTAAATCATATAAACCATAAAATAAACCCTAAAAACCATAAAAACCCCTAAAAAAGCCAAATCTCTAATCCCTAAATCAAGAAAATCCATAAACCCTAAACCTAAAAGACACAAAAAAAAATAACTTAAGCCCTAAACCATAAATCTTAAAAAACCCTTAGATACACTTAATCCTTAAAAACATTAAAAACTCTAAACTTAAAAACCTACAAACTCTAAACCCTATAAAGCCATAAATCATATAAGTTAAATCCTAAAAAACCCTATGCCCTAAAATCTAAATCTATAAAACCCTAAAAAACATTAACCTAAAAAACACAAAGCCCTAAACCCTAAAAACCTAGATAAAACCCTTTACCTAAAACCCTAAACCTAAAAAAGCCACCGTAAGCCCTTAACCAAAACCCTAACCAAAAACCCTAAATCCTAAACCTAAACCATAAGAAACACTAAGCCTAATACCTAAACAAAACCTAATTTCCATAAACACTAAAATAAACCCTAATCTAAATCTTAAATCCTAAAAAGCCTCTAAGGCCTAAACCCTAAACCCTAACCTAAAACACTAAATCCTAAACCTAAACCCAAACCTAAAAACCTAAATCCTAAATATTGATAAATCCTAAACCTAAAAACACAAAAAAAAACCCTAAGCCCTAAACCATAAACCCTAAAAAACTATAAGAAACACTTAAACCTTAAAAATCCTAAAAATCCCAAAAATCCATAAATCGAAAAAAACTCTAAGCTCTAAATACTATAAAGCCCTAAGTCGTATATGTTTAAACCTAAAAAAACACAAAAAACCCTAAGCCCTATACCCTAAACCTAAAACCCAAAACACTTAAGGCCTTAAACCTTAAAAACATAGATAAAATCCTTAACCTATACACCTAAACCGAAATCTCTAACCTAAAATCCTAAATTCTAAACATAAAACCCTAAGAAATCCTAAACCTTAAACCATAAGAAAACCTAAATACTATGAACCCTAAAATAAACCCTAAAAATAATTTTAAAACCCTAAGCTCTAAACCATAAACCCTAAAAAAACCCCAAGAAAAACATAACCCTTAAAAACCCTAAAAAATACAGAAACCCCTAACTATGAAAAACTCTAACCTCAAAACCTTTTAAAGCCCTAAATCATATATACTAAACCCAAGAAAACACCAAAAAAAATAAATTATAAGCCCTAAACCTAAACCTATAAAACCAAAAAAACCCTTAGCCTAACAAACCCAAATCCTTAAGACATAAAAACCCAGATAAAACCCTAAACCTAAAAAAACCATACGCCCTAAACCCTAAACCCTAAACCTAAAAAAAAACCCCTAGGCCCAAACCCTAAGTCCTAATAAACCCTAAGAAACACTTAACCCTTAAAAACTCTAAGAAATATAGAAACCCCGAACCCTGAAAAACAATAACCTCAAAACCCTATAAACCCCTAAATCATATAAGCTAAAACCTAAAAAATACAAAACAAAACCCTAAGCCCTAAATCCTAAACCTATAAAAACCCCCTTAACCTAATAAACCCAAATCCCTAAACCCAAAAAACATAGATAAAACCCTTAACCTAAAACGTTAAACATAAAAAAATTCAAAGCCCGAAACCCTATACCCAAACCTTAAACCGTAAACATAAAAAACCAATAAGGCCTAAACGCTATGCACTAACCTAAAACCTTAAGAAACCCTAAATCCCATAAACCCTAAAAACCATTTAAAACCCTTCAAAACTCTAAGCTTAAAATCCTAAATCCTAAAAATCTGTAAACACTAAACCTAAAAACACAAAAAACCCGAAGCCCCAAAACCCTAAACCCTGAGAAATACTTTAAACCTTAAAAACCCCTAAACCTAAAAAAACTCTCAGCTCTAAATTCTATAAAGCTCTAAATCGTATATATTAAACCATACAAAACACAAAAAAAAAAAAAAAAAAACCCTTAGCCCTAAACCTTAAACATATAAAACTGCAATAAAAAAACACAAAGCCCTTACCCTTAAAATACTTAGTTAAAACCCTTAACCTAGAACCCTATATCTAAAAAAACCAAAAGTCCTAAACCATAAATCCTAACCTAAAACCCTAAATCCTAAACCTAATACACTATGAAATCCTAAACATCTAGAAACCCTAAAATAAACCCTAAAACCCATTTAAAATACCTAGAAAACCCTAAGCTACAAACTCTAAATCCTAAAAATCCCTAAACCCTATATCTAAAAAACATAAAAGCACCCTAAGCCCTAAACCCTAAGAAACACTTAACTCTTAAAACCCTAATAAAAACACCAAAAACCCTAAACCTTAAAAACTTTAGGCTCTAGACCCTATAAAGCCCTAAATCATATTTGTTAAACCCTAAAAACACAAAAAAAAAACTTTAAGACCTAAATCCTAAACCAATAAAAGCTGAAAAAAACTTAGCTTAAAAAACTCAAAGCCTTAAACCCTAAAAACCGTAATAAAATCCTTAACCCAAAACCCAAAACCTAAAAATAACCCTGAGTCCTAAAAAGCTCTAAGAAACACTTAACCCTTAAAAACCCTGAAACTATAAAATCCCTTAAACCTAAAAAAACTCAAGGATCCAAACCCTTTAAAGCCCTAAATCGCATATGCTAAACCCTAAAAAACACAATAAACCCTAAGCCCTAAATCCTAAATCTATAAAACCCTAAAAACCCTAATATAAAAATTTCAAAGCCCTAAAACCTAAAAACCTAGATAAAATCCTTAACCTAAAATCCTAAACCTAAAAAAAACCCTAAGTCCAAAACCCTAAACCCTAAATCTAAAAAAAAATAAAAAATTTAAACCCTACACCCTAAGCCCTTAAAAACCCCCAAAACCCCTAAACCTAAAAAACTATAAGATCTAAACCCAATAAAGCCCTAAATCGTTTCTGCACTTAACCCTAAATAACCCTAAACAACACAAAAACACCTAAACCTAAAAAACTCTATGCTGCAAACCCTATAAAGCCCTAAATCGTATTTGCTAAACCCTAAAAACACACAAAAATTCATAAGCCATAAATGCCATATCTATAAATACCCTCAAAAACCTTAACCTACAAAACCCTAAACTCTAAACCCTAAACCCTAAACCTATAACCCAAATCCCTAAACACTAAAAACCTAGATAAAGCCCTCAACCTAAAATTCTAAATCTAAAAATCCCCTATGCCCTAAACCATAAACCCTAACCTAAAACCCTAAATTCTAAATTTAAAACCCTATAAAACTCTAAACCCTAAACCTTATGAAACCCTAGGTCCTATAAACCCTAAACAACATTAAATACCCTTACATACCCTAAAAAAACCAAAAATCACTAAACTTAAATTCTCTCATCTCTAAACCCTATAATGCTCAAAATTGTATATGTGAAACCCTAACAACACAAAAAAAAAAATTGAGGCCCTAAACAATAAACTTATAAAACCCTAAAAAAACATTAACCCAGAAATCCCAAAGCCTTAAACCTTAAAAACCTAGATAAAGCCCTTAACCCAAATCCTTAAGGCTACAAAAACCCTAAGCCCTAAACCCTAAACCCTAACCTAAAACCCTAAATCCTAAACCTAAATCCCTAAGATACCCTAAAACCTAAAACTTAAGAAACCCTAAATCCTATAAACCATAATATAAACCCTAAAAAGCGTTTAAAACCCCTATAAGACCCTAAGCTCTAAAGCCTAAATCCTAAAGATTTGTAAACCTTAAACCTTAAAAACACAACAGAACCCTAGGACCTAAACCCTAGAAAACCCTAAGAAGCAGTTAACCTTCAAAAAAGCCCTAAAAACCCCTAAACCTAAAAAAGAATTGTAAGCTCAAAACCCTATAAAGCCCTAATTGTATATGCTAAACCCTAAAAAACACAAAAAAAACCCTAAGTCGTAAACCCCTCACCTATAAAATCCTAAAAAACCATAAACTTAAACCCAAAATCGTAAACTCTAAATCCTATAAATTCTAAAATAAACACTAAAAATCATTAAAAACCCCTACAAAAACTAAAGCTCTAAGCCCTAAACCTAAAAACACACACAGAAAAAAAAAACACTTAACCCTAAAAAACCCTAATAAATACTTAACCCTTAAAATACATTAAACCTAAAAAAACTCAAAGCTCTAAACTCGATAAAACCCTAAATCGTATAAACTAAACCCTAAAAAATACAAAAAATCCCTAAACTCTAAACCTAAAAAACCCTTATGCCCTAAACCCTTAACCCTAACCTAAAACCCTGATTTCTAAACCTAAATCTTAAGAAATCCAAAATCCTATAAACCCTAAAATACACCCAAAAAACCACTTAAAACCCTTACGAAACCCTAAAATCTAAATCTGAAATCCTAAAAATTTGTAAACCCTGAACCTAAAAGATAAAAAGAATCCAAAGCCCTAAACCCTAAACCTTAAAAAATCCTAAGAAACACTTAACCCTTAAAACCCTAAAAACCCAAAACCCCTAAACATCAAAAACTCTAAGCTCTAAACCATCTAAAGCACCAAATCATATACGCTAAACCCTAAAAAAATTCAAAAAAACCCTAAGTCCTAAACCCTAAACCTATAAAACCATAAAAACCTTTACCCAAAAAACAAGCCCTAAACCCTAAAAACGTAGATAAGAACCTTAACCTAAGAACTTAAACAGAAAAATAACCCTAAGCCCTATACCAACCATAACCTAAAACCCTAAATCCTGAACCTAAAACTCAAAGAAACCTTAAACCCTAAATATTAAGAAACCCTAAATCCTATAAATCCTAAAATAAATCCTAAAACCCATTTAAAAGTCCTAAAATCCATAAGCTCTAAACTCTAAATCCTAAAAATATATAAACCCTAAACCTAAAAAATACAATAAATAACTAAACCCTGGGAAACCCAAGAAACACTTAACCCTTAAAAACATTAAAAACCAAAAAACCCCTAAACCTAAAAAAACTCTAAGCTCAAAACCCTATAAAGCCCTAAATCATCTATACTTAACCCTACAACACATAAAAAAGCCCTAAGCCCTAAACCCTAAACCTATAAACTCCTACAAACCCTTAACCAAAAAAACCAAAAGCCCTAAAACCTAAAAACCTAAGTAATACCCTTAACCTAAAACCCTAAACCTAAAAAACCTTAAGCCCTAAACCCTAACCTAAAACTCTAAATCCTAAATCTAAAACCTTAAGAAACTCTAAACCTTAAACCTTAAGAATCTCTAAGTCCTATAAACCCTAAAATAAACTTTAAAACCCATTTAAAACCCCAAGTTCTAAACTAGAAACACTTAACCCTTGAAAACCCTAAGATACCCTAAACCTAAAAAACTCTAAGCTTTAAACCCTATCAAGCCCTAAATCTTATATGCTTAACCCTAAAATAGACAAAAAACCCTAAGCCCTAAATCAAAAACCTATAAAACTCTACAAACCATTAACCTAAAAAACCCAAAGCCCTAAACCATAAAAATCCTAGATAAAACCCTTAGCCTAAAACACTAGACCTAAAAAAACATGAAGCCCTAAACCCTAAACCCTAAACCCTAAACCCTAACCTAAATCCTTAGATTCTAAACCTAAAAATCAAAGAAACCCTAAACCCATGACCTTAAGAAACCATAAATCTTATAAACCCTAATATATAAACACTACAAAGCATTTAAAACCTCTACAAGACCCTAAGCTCTAAATCCTAAAAAATTCATAAATCTTAAACTAAAAAAAACACAAAAAAAAAAAACTAAACCCTAATCAATAGAAAACCTATGAAACACTTAAGCCTTAAAAACACTAAGATAACCCAAAAACCCCTAAACCTAAAAATACTCTAAGCTCTAAACTATTTAAACCTACAAAACCCTAACATCTAAACAGTAAATCTTAAAAACTATAAACCCTAAACCTAAATATTAGAAGAATAAAAACCCAAACGCCTAAACTCTAAACCCTAAAAAGCCATAAGAAACACTTAAACCTTGAAAACCTAAAAATCCCTAAACCTAAAAAAGTCAAACCTCCAAACCCTATAAATCCCTAAATCGTATATGCTAAACCCTAAAAAAACACAAAAAAAAATCCTAAGTCTTTAACCGTAAACCTATAAAACCCTAAATAGCTAGATAAAATCTTTAACCTAAAACCCTAAACCGTAACCTAAAACTCTATATCGTAAACCTAAAAACCCTAGAAAACCCTAAAATAAACCCTTAAAACAATAAAGCCCTTAATCGTATATCCTAAACCCTAACAAACACACAAACAACCCCAAATCCCTAAAGCCGAAAACTATAAGATCCAAAAAAACCTTAATCTAAAAAACCCAAAGCACTAAACCCTAAAAACCTAGGTAAAACCATTAACCTTAAACCCTAAATCTAAAAAAATCCAAGGCCCTAAACACTAAACCCTAACCTAAAACTCCCCCTAAATCCTAAATTTAAAACCCCTAAAAACTCAAAACCCCGAAACCTAAAAGAGTCTAAGCTCCAAACCCTATAAATCCATAAATCATATAAGCTAAACCCTAAAAAACACACAAAAAAAACACCCAAGCCTTGAACCCTAAACCTAATACCCTAAATCCTAAACCTAAAACCCTAAATCCTAAACCTAAAACCCTAAACGTTAACCTAAAACCCTAAATCCTAAACCTAAAAACCCTAAGAAACCCTAAACCCTAGCCTTAAGAAACCCTAAATCCTATAAAACCTAAGTCAAACCCTAAAAACAATTAGAAAACCCTTAAAATCCTAACATCAAAACCCTAAATCCTAAAAATCTGTGAACCCTAAAAAAAACACAAAAAGTCCCTTTGGCCTATACCCTAAAAAACCCTAAAAAGACCTAAAAACCCCTAAACCTAAAAAACTCTAAGCTCTAAACCCCATAAAGCCCTAAATTTTTTATGCTAAACCATAAAAAACACAAATAAAAAAACAAAAAAATCCTAAACCTATAAAAACCAAAATAAAACCCTAAACCTATAAAATCCTAAGAAACCTTAGCCTAAAAAACCCAGAGCCTTAAAGCCTAAACTAGATAATACCCTTAACCTAAAACCCTAAACCATAAAAAACCCTAAACCTAAAATCTTAATCCTAAACCTAAAACCCAAAGAAACCCTAAACCCTAAAACTTAAAAAACCATAAATCCTAATAACAATTTAAAACCCTACAAAACACTAAGCTCTAAACCCTAAATCCTAAAAATCTGTAAACCCTAAACATAAAAAACACAACAAAACCCAAACCCCTAAACCTTAAACCTTAAAAAAATCCTAAGAAACACTTAAAGCTTAAAAAACTTAAAATCAAAATCCCTTAAACCTAAAAAAAAAAAAAAAAAAAGCTAAGCTCTAAACCCTATAAAGCCCTAAATCATATATGTTAAATGCTAAAACACACACACAAAAAAAAAAAAAAAAAAAGCTCGAAATCCTAAACATATAAAACCCTAAAAAGCATTAACCTAAAAAAACCCAAATCCCTAAACCCTAAAAATCTAGATAAAACCCCTAACCTAAAACCTTAAACCTAAAAAAACCCTAAGCCCAAAACCCTAAACCCAAACCTTAATCCCTAAACATAAAAAATCACTAAGGCCTAAATCCTATACCCTAACCTAAAACCCTAAGAAACCTAAAACCGTAAACCTTAAGAAACCCTAAATCCCATAAAACCTACAAACCATTTAAAACCCTTCAAAACTCTAAGCTCTAAACCCTATGTAAAAATCTACAAACCCTAAACCTAAAAAACACAAAAAACCCTGAGCCCTAAAACCCTAAACCCTAAAAATCCCTAAGAAACACTTAACCCTTAAAACCCAAAAAAACCCTAAACCTAAAAATACTCTAAGCTCTAAATGCTATAAATCCTTAAATCCTATATGCTAAACCGTAAAAAACACAAAAAAACCCTTAGTCGTAAACCCTAAACATATAAAGCCCTGTAAAACCTAAATCTAAAAATCACAAAGCCCTTACCCCTAAAAACGTAGTAAAAACCTTAACCTAAAACCCTAAAACTAAAAAAAACAAAAGTCCTAAACTCTAAATCCCAACCTAAAACCCTAAATCATAAACCTAATACACTATGAAACCCCAAACATTCAAAAACCCTAAAATAAACCCTAAAACCCATTTAAAATCCCTACAAAAACCTAAGCTATAAACCCTAAATCCTAAACATCCGTAAACTGTTTATGTAAAAAACATAAAAGCACCCTAAGTCCTAAACCCTAAGAAACACTTAACTCTCCAAATCCTTAGAAAACCATAAAAAACCTTACACCTAAATAACTTTAGGCTGTAGACCCTATAAAGCCCTAAATCATATTTGTTAAACCCTAAAAACACAAAAAAACTCTAAGACCAAAACCCTAAAAACCTTAATAAAACCCATAACCTTAAACCTATAAATAACCCTAAGCCCTAAAAACACCTAAGAAACACTTAACCCTTAAAAACCCTAAAAATATAAAATCCCTTAAACCTAAAAAAACTCAAAGCTCTAAACCCTACAAAGCCCTAAATCGTATATGCTAAACCTTAAAAGATACAAAAATTCCTAAGCCCTAAATCCTAAATCTATTAAACCCTAAAAACCTTAATCTAAAAATTCCAAAGCCCAAAAACCTAAAAACCTAGATAAATCCTTAACCTAAAATTCGAAAACTAGAAAAAACCCTAAGCCCTAAGCCCTAAACCCTAAATCTAAAAAATCAAAAAAAAAAACATAAGCCCTAAACCGTAAGCCCTTAAAAACCCTAAAAACCCCCAAAAGCCCTAAACTAAAAAAACTATAAGATCTAAACCCTATAAATCCCTAAATCGTTTATGTTAAACCCTTGAAAAACCCTAAGAAACACTTAACCCTAAAAAACACTAAATAACCCAAAAACACCTAAACCTAAAAAACTCTAAGCTCCAAATCCTATAAAGCCCTAAATTGTATATGCTAAACCCTAAAAACACACAAAAAAAACCTAATCCCTAAATGCCATATCTATAAAACCCTCAAAAACCTTATCCTACAAAACCCTAAACCCTAAACCTATAAAAGCCTAGAAAACCAAAACCTAACAACCCAAATCCCTAAACCCTAAACCTTATTAAACACTAAGTCCTATAAATACTAAACACCATTTAATACCCATACAAACCCTAAAAAAACCAAAAATCCCTAAACCTAAAATCTCTGATCTCTAAACCCTAAAAAGCTCTAAATCGTATATGCGAAACCCTAAAAACATTTAAAAATAAAAAACTAAGCCCTAAATCATAAAACTATAAAACCATAAAAAACCTGAAACTAAAAATCCCAAAGCCTTAAACCTTAAAAACCTAGATAAAGCCCTTAACCCAAATCCCTAAACCTAAAAAAAACTAAGCCCTAAACCCTATACCCTAACCTTAAACCCTAAAAAAACCATAATATAAACCCTAAAAAATATTTAAAAGCCCTACAAAAACCCTAAGCTCTAAAGCCTAAATCCTAAAGATCCGTAAACCTTAAATCTTAAAAACACAACAAAACCCTAAGATCTAAACCCTAGAAAACCCTAAGAAGTAATTAGCCTTGAAAAAAAACCCGTAAAAACCACTAAACCTAAAAAAACTGTAAGCTCAAAATCCTATAAAGCCTTAATTGTATATGCTAAACCCAAAAAGACACAAAAAAAATCCCTAAGCCGTAAACCCTTCACCTATAAAACCCAAAAAAGACCATAACCAAAAACAACCCAAAGCTCTAAACCTTTAAAACAAAGGTAAAACCCTTAACCTAAAACCCTAAACTTAAAAATATCCTAAGTCCAAACCCCTAAACCCTAACCTAAAACTCTAATCCTACACCTAAAACCTAGAGAAACTCTAAATCCTATAAACCCTAAAATAAACCGTAATTACCATTTAAAATCCCTACAAAACCCTAAGCTCTAAACCATAAATCCTAGAAACACTTAACCCTTAAAAACCCTAAAAAACCCTAAACCTAAAAAACTCTTAGGTTTAAACTCTATCAAGCCCTAAATCTTATATGCTTACCCTAAAATACACAACAAAACCCTAAGCCCTAAACCATAAACCTATAAAACTCTAAAAACCTTAACCCACAAAACCCAAAGCCCTAAACAGTAAAAACCCTAGATAAAACCCATAACCTAAAACTAGACCTAAAAAACCATGAAGCTATAAACCCTAAAACCTAAACCCTAACTTAAATCCTTAGATTCTAAACCTAAAATCCTAAGAAACCCTAAACCCTAGACCTTAAGAAATCGTCAATCTTATAAACACTACAAAACATTTAAAACCTCTACAAAACCCTAAGCTCTAAACCCTAAATTCTAAAAAATTCATAAATCTTAAACTGAAAAACACAAAAAAAACCCTAAACCCTAATCAATAGAAAACCCTAAGAAATACTTAACACTTAAAAACACTAAGAAAACCCAAAAACCCCTACACCTAAAAAAACTCTAAGCTCTAAACCATTTAAAACCCCTACAAAACCCTAACCTCTAAACACAAAATCCTACAAAACCATAAACCCTAAACTTAAAAATCAGAAAATAAAAAAACCCTATAAATCCCTATTTCGTATATGCTAAACCCCAAAAAAACACAAAAAAAAAAACCGTAAGTCTTGAACCCTAAACCTATAAAACCCTAAAACTCTCGATAAAATCCTTAACCTAAAACACTAAACCTAAAAAACACTAAACCGTAACCTAAATCTCTATATCCTAAACCTAAAAACCCTAAGAAACCAGAAATCCTAACCTTAAGAAACCCTAAATCCTATAAACCTTAAAATAAACCCTTAAAACAATAAAGCCCATAAATGTATATGCTAAACCCTAAAAAACACACAAAGAACCCCAAATCCCTAAAACTTATACCTATAAAATCCAAAAAAATAAAAATAAAACCTTAATCTAAAAAATCCAAAGAACTAAACCCTAAAAACATTGTTAAAACCAATAACCTTAAACCCTAAACCTAAAAAAACACTAGACCCTAAACACTAAACCCTAACCTAAAACCCAAAATCCTAAACTTAAAATCCCTAAAAACCTATAAACCTAAAAGAGTCTAAGCTCCACACCCTATAAATGCCTAAATCATATAAGCTAAACCCTAGAAAACACACAAATAGAAAACTTAAGCCTTGAACCCTAAACCTAACATGCTAAATCCTAAACCTAAAATGCTATGTCCTAAACCTAAAACCCTAAACCATAACATAAAACCCTAAATACTAAACCTTAAAACCCTAAGAAACCTTAAACCCTAACCTTAAGAAATCCTAAATCCTATAAAACCTAAGACAAACCCTAAAAACAATTTAAAACCCCTAAAAATTCTATGATCAAAACCCTAAATACTAAAAATCTGTGAACCCTAAAAGAAACACAAAAAATCCCTAAGCTCTATACCCTACACCCTAAAAAACTCTAAGAAACACTCAACCCTTAAAAACCCTAAAAAGACCCAAAAACCCCTAAACCTAAAAAACACTAAGCTCTAAACCCAATAAAGCCTTATATTGTATATGTTAAATCCTAAAAAACACAAAAAAAAAAAAAAAAAACTAAGCCCTAAACCCTAAACCAGTAAAATCCTAAAAAACCCAAAGATTTAAACTCTAAAAAACTAGATAAAACCCTAAACCTAAAAAAACAAAAATAAAACCCTAAACCTATAAAATCCTAAGAAACCTTAGCCTAAAAAACCCAAAGCCTTAAGCCCTAAACTAGATAATACCCTTAACCTAAAACCCTAAACCTTAAAAAACCCTAAACCTAAAATCTTAATCCTAAACCTAAAACCCAAAGAAACCCTAAACCCTAAAACTTAAGAAATCCTAAATCCAATAAACCCTAAAAACAATTTTAAACCCCTATAAAGCACTAAGCTCTAAACCCTATATCCTAAAAATCTATAAACCCTAAACATAAAAAATACAACAAAACCCAAACCTCTAAGCCTTAAACCTTAAAAAATCATAAAAAACACTTAACCCTTAAACCTTAAAAATACCAAAATCACTTAAACATAAAAAAAAAAAAAAAAAAAAAAAAGCTAAGCTCTAAACCCTATAAGACCTAAAACATATATGCTAAACACTAAAAAACACAGAAAAAAAAAAAAACCTAAGCCCTAAACCCTAAACCTATAAAACCCTAAAACACTTTAACTTGAAAAATCTCAAAGCCCTAAATCCTAAAATCCTAGATAAAACCCTTAACCTATAACCCTAAACCTAATAATAAAAAAAAAACCTAAGCCCTAAACCCTAAAACTCTAAATCCCAAAAATGTAACCCTAAGAAACCCTAAACCCTAAACCTTAAGAAACCATAAATCCTATAAACCCTAAAATAAATCCTAAAACCCATTTAAAACCCCTAAAACTCCCCAAAATCCCTAAGCGCTAAACCATAAATTCTAAAAATTTAAAAACCCTAAATTGAAAAAAAAGAAGAACCTAAGCCATAAACTCTAAAAAACCCTAAGAAACACTTAATCCTTAAAAACACTAAAAAACCCAATAACCCCTAAACCTAAAAAACTTTTAGATCTAAACCCTATAAACCCCTAAATCGTATATGCTAAACCCTAAAAAACACACACAAAAAAAGAAGAACTAAGTCGTAAACCTTAAACCTATAAAATCTTAAAAATCCCAAAGCCTTATACCCCAAAATCCAATATAAAACCATTCACCTAAAACCCTAAACCGAACAAAACCCTAAGCCATAAGCCCTAAACCCTCACATAAATCCCTAAGAAACCCTAAACCATAAGAATCCCTAAATCCTAGAAATCCTAAAATAAATCATAAAGACCATTTAAAACACCTAAAAAATCCTAAGCTCTAAACCCATAAATCCTAAAAATCTAAACCCTAAACATGAAAAACACAACAAAACCCAATGCCCAAAACCTTAAACCTTGAAAAACCCTAACAAACACATAACACTTAAAAATCTTAAAAAATCCAAAAATGTTTAAACCTAAAAAAAGTTAAGCTCTAAACCCTATAAAGACCCAAATCATAGATGCTAAAAGCTAAAAAACCAAAAAAAAAAGAAAAACCTAAGGCCTAAACCCTAAACCTATAAAACCCTAAAAACCATTAACCTAAAAAAACCGAAAGCCCTAAACCCTAAAATCCTAGATAAAACCGTTAACCTATAACCCTAAACCTAAAAAGAACATATGCCCTAGACCCTAACCCCTAACCTAAAACTCTACATCCTAAACCTATAACCTTAAGAAACCCTAAATCCTATAAACCCTAAAATAAACCCTAAAAATCATTTAAAACCCCTAAAATCCCCTAAAAACCCTAAGCTGTAAATCCCAAATCTGAAAAATTTAAAAACCCTCAACCTAAAAAAACACAAAAAACCCTAAGCCCTAAACCATATACCCTAAAAAGCCATACGAAACACTTAACCCTTAAAAACCCTAAAAAACCCAAAAATCCCTAAATCGAAAAAAACTCTAAGCTCTAAACACTATAAAGCTCTAAATCGTATATGCTAAACCCTAAAAAATATGAAAAAAACCCTTAGCCCTATACCCTAAACCTAAAACCCAAAGAACCTAATGCCCAAAACGTTAAAAATATAGATAAAACCCTTAGCCTATAACCCTAACCCAAAATCCTAAATCCTAAATCTAAAACCTTAAGAAATCCTAAAACTTAGGCCTTAAGAAAACCTAAATCCTATGAACCATATAATAAACCCTAAAAACAATTTAAAACCCCTAAGAAACCCTAAGCTCTAAACATTAAACCCTAAAAAACCCCAAGAAACACTTAACTCTTAAAAACCCTAAAAAATACAGAAACCCCTACCTTTGAAAAACTCTAACCTTAAAACACTATAAAGCCCTAAATCGCATATGCTAAACCCTAAAAAACGTAAAAAAAAATAAAATGATAAGCCTTAAACCCTAAAGCTATAAAAACCTAAAAACCTTGAACGTAACAAACCCAAACCCTTAAAGCCTAAAAACCCAGATAAAACCTTTAACCTAAAACCCTAAACCAAAAAAAACCTTAAGCCCAAAATCATAAACCTTAACATTAAACCCTAAGCCTAAAAAAACCCTAAGGCCTAAACCTTAAACCCTAAAATACCCTAAGAAACACTTAACCCTTAAAAACCCTAAAAAATACAGAAACCCCGAACAATGAAAAACACTAACCTCAAAACCCTATAAAGCCCTAAATCATATAAGCTAAACCCTAAAAAACACACACAAAAAAAAAAAACATTAAACCCTAAATCCTAAACCTATAAAACCATAAAAACCCTTAACCTAATAAACCCAAATCCCTAAACCCTAAAAACCAAGATAAAACCCTTAATCTAAAACCTTAAACCTCAAAAAACCTCAAGCCTGAAACCCTAAACCCAAACCTTAAACCTTCAACATAAAAAACAACTAAGACCTAAATCCTATACCCTAACCTAAAACCCTAAGAAAACCTAAACCGTAAACTTTAAGAAACCCTAAATCCCATAAACCCTGCAAATCATTTAAAACCCTTCAAAACTCTAAGCTTTAAACCCTATATCCTTAAAATCCTTAAACCCTAAACCTAAAAAACACAAAAAACCCTAAGCCCCAAAACCCTAAACCCTAAAAAGCCCTAAAAAACACTTAACCCTTAAAAACCCCGAAACCCATAAACCTAAAATAACTCTAAGCTCTAAATGCTATAAAGCCCTAAATCGTATATGCTAAACCGTAAAAACCACAAAAAAAAACCCTAGCCCTAAACCTTAAAGAAATAAAGCCCTATAAAACCTTAATCTAAAAAACACAAAGCCATTCCCCCAAAAACTTAGTTAAAACCCTTATCCCAAAACCCTAAACCTAAAAAAACCAAAAGTCCTTAACCCTAAATCCTAAACCCAATACACTATGAAACCTTAAACATTAAGAAACCCTAAAATAAACATTAAAACCCATTTAAAATCACTACAAAACCCAAAGCTATAAACCTTAAATCCTAAAAATCCGTAAACCCTATATCTAAAAAACATAAAAGCACCCTAAGCCCTAAACCCTAAGAAACACTTAACTCTTAAAACCCTAGAAAAACACAAAAAACACTAAACCTAGAAAGCTTTAGGCTGTAGACCCTATAAAGCCCTAAATCGTATTTGTTAAACCCTAAACCCTAAACCTATAAAATCTAAAAAAATCTTAACCTAAAAAACTCAAAGCCCTAAACGCTAAAAACCTTAATAAAACCCTTAACCCAAAACCCTAAACCTAAAAATAACCCCAAGCCCTAAAAAACCCTAAGAAACACTTAACCCTTAAAAACACTAAAAATATAAAATCCCTTAAACCTAAAAAAACTCAAAGCTCTAATCCCTATAAAACCCTAAATTGTATATGCTAAACCCTAATAAATACAAAAATCCTAAGCCCTAAATCCTAAATCTATAAAACCCTAAAAACCTTAATTTAAAAATTACAAAGCCCAAAAACCTCAAAACCTAGATAAAATCCTTACCCTAAAATCCTAAACCTAAAAAAACCCTAAGCCCTAAATCCTAAATCTAAAAAAAAAAAAAAAAAAAAGCCTAAGCCCTAAACTCTAAATTTAAAAAAACAGAAAAAAACCTAAGACCTAAACCCTAAGACCTTAAAAACACTACAAAAAACAAGCCCAAAACCCCTAAACCTAAAAAAACTATAAGATCTAAACCCTATAAAGCATTAAATCATTTATGTTAAACCCTTGAAAAACCCTAAGAAACACTTAACCCTAAATAACCCAAAAACATCTAAACCTAAAAAACTCTAAGCTCCAAACCCTATAAAGCCCAAAATTGTATATGCTAAACCCTAAAAACACACAAAAAACCTTAAACCCCGAATGTCATATCTACAAAACCCTCAAAAACCTTAACCTACAAAAAGCTAAGCCCTAAACCCTAAACCTATTAAAGCCAAAAAGACCTTAATCTAACAAACCCAAATCCCTAAACCCTAAAAACCTAGATAAAACCCTCAACCTAAAATTCTAAACCTAAAAAACCCCTAAACCCTAAACCATAAACCCTAACATAAAACCCTAAATTCTTAATTTAACACCCTATGAAACCCTAAACCCTAAACCTTAAGAAACCCTAAGTCCTATAAACCCTAAACAACATTTAATACCTAAAAAAACCAAAAATCCCTAAACCTAAAATCTCTAATCTATAAACCCTATAAAGCTGTAAATTGTATACGCGGAACCCTAAAAACACACAAAAAACCCGAAGCCTTAAATGACATATCTATAAAACCCCCAAAAACCTTAACTTACAAAACCTTAAACCTATAAAAGCCTAAAAATCCTTTACCTTAACCTATCAAACCCAAATCCCTAAACCCTAAAAACCTATATGAAACCCTCAACCTAAAATTCTAAACCTACAAGACCCCTAAGCCCTAAACCATAAACCCTAACCTAAGACCCTAAATCTAAATTTAAAACCCTATGAAACTCTAAGTCCTATAAACCTGTAACAACATTTAATACCCTTAAAAATCCTAAAAAACCAAGAATCCCTAAACCTAAAATCTGTAATCTCTAAACCCTATAAAGCCCTAAATAATATATGCGAAACCCTAACAACACAAAAAAAAACCCAAGCCCTAAACCATCAACTTACAAAATCCTAAAAAACCTTAACCCATAAATCCTAAAGCATTAAACCTTAAAAACCTAGATGAAGCCCGTAACCCAAATCCCTAAACCTAAAAAAAAACCCTAAGCCCTAAACCCTAAACCCTAAACCCTAACCTAAAACCCTAAATCCTATGCCTAAATCCCTAAGATATCCTAAACCCTAAACCTTAAGAAACCCTAAACCCTATAAACCCTAAAAAACATTTAAAACCTCTACAAAACCCTAATCTCTAAAGCCTAAATACTAAAGATTTGTAAACCTTAAACCTTAAAAACACAACAAAACCCTAAGACCTAAACCCTAGAAAATCCTAAGAAGTAGTTAACCTTGAAAAAAATCCTAAAAACCCCTAAACCTAAAAAAATTGTAAGCTCAAAACCCTATAAAGCCCTAATTGTATATGCTAAATCCTAAAAAACACAAAAAAACATCGTAAACCCTTCACCTATAATACCCTAAAAAACCATAACCAAAAACAACCCAAAGCCCTAAACCCTTAAAACAAAATAAAACCCTTAACTAAAACACTAAAATTAAAAACACCCTATGCCCAAACCCCTAAACCCTAACCTAAAACTCTAATCCTGCACCTAAAATCTTAAGAAACTCTAAATCCTATGAACCCTAAAAGAAACCAAAATTACCATTATAAACCCCTACAAAACCGTTAGCTCTAAACCACAAACCCTATAAAAACCTTATGAAACACTTAACTCTTAAAAACCCCAAAAAAACACAAAAACCCCCAAACTTAAAAAACACTAAGCTCTAAACACTATATTATATGCAAAACCCTAAAAAATATTTTAATAAAATATCCTCAGCCCTAAACCATAAACCTACAAAACCTTAAAAAATCTTAACCAAAAAAACTCAAAGCCCTAAACCCTAAAAACCTAGATAAAACCCTTAACCTACAAAAACCCTAACACCTAAAATCCAAAATCGTAAACCCTAAATCCTATAAAGTCTAAAATAATCCCTAAAAATCATTTAAAACCCCTATGAAAACCTAAGCTCTAAATCCTAAACCTAAAAACACAAAAAAAAACACTAAGCCCTAAACCCTAAGCCCTAAAAAAAACAAAGAAACACTTAACCCTTAAAAATCCTAAAAATATAAAATCCGTTAAACCTAAAAAAACTCAAAGCTCATAAACCCAATAAAACGCTAAATCGAATATACTAAACCCGAAAAAACACAAAAAAGCCCTAAACCCTACACCTATAAAATCCTAAAATCCCAAAGCCCTAAACCCTAAAAAAGCTACATAAAACCCTTAACCTAAAACCTTAAACCTAAAATATCCTTAAGCCCTAAACCCTTAACCTTAACCTAAAACCCTAATTCCTAAATATAAACCTTAAGAAACCAAAAATCCTATAAACCCTAAAATAAATACTAACAACCACTTAAAACCACTATGAAACCCTAAACTATAAACCCGAAATCCTAAAAATCTGTAAACCCTGCACCTATAAAACAAAAAAAATCCAAAGTGCTAAACCTTAAACTCTAAGAAACACTTAACCCTTAAAAGCCCTAATAACCCAAAAACCCTAAACCTCTAAAACTCTAAGCTCTAAACCATATAAAGCCCTAAATAATATCTGCTAAACCCTAAAAACCACATAAAAAAACCCGAAGCCCTAAACCTTAAACCTATAAAATCCTACCGTAAACCCTAAAAACCTAGATAAGAACCTTAATCTAAGAACCTAAACATTAAAAAAACCCTAAGCCCTAAACCCTAAATCGTAACCTAAAACCCTAAACCTTAAACTCTAAAACCCTAAGAAACCTTAAACTCTAAAACTCTAAGAAACCCTAAATCTTATAAATCCCAAAATAAATCCTAAAACCCATTTAAAACTCCTAAAATCCATAAGCTCGAAACTCTAAATCCTAAAAATATGTAAACCCTAAACCTAAAAAACGCAAAAAATAACTACCCTAGGATACCTAAGAAACACTTAACCATTATATATTCTAAACCTAAAAAAACTCTAAGCTCTAAACCGTATAATGCCCTAAATCATATATACTAAACCCCACAACACACAAAAAAAATCCTAAACGCTAAACCTATAAAATTCTACAAACCCTTAACCTAAAAAAATCCAAAGCCCTAAAACCTAAATAAAACCCTTAACCTCAAACTCTAAACCTAAAAAACCCTATGCCCAAAACCCTAACCTAAACTATAAATCCTAAACCTAAACCCTTAAGAAACTCTATATCATAAACCTTAAGAATCCCTAAATCCAATAAACCCTAAAATAAACCTTAAAAACCATTTAAAATGTTCTAAAACATAGACCCTAAGAAACACAAAAACCCTAAACCTAAAAAACTCTATGCTTTAAAACTATCAAGCCCTAAATCGTATATGCTTAACACTAAAATACACAAAAAAAACCCTAAGCCCTAAACCATAAACCTATAAATCTCTAAACAACCTTAACGCACAAAACCTAAAGCCCTAAACCATAAAAAGCCTAGACGAAACCCTTAACCTAAAATACTAGACCCAAAAAAACATGAAGCCGTAAACGCTAATCCCTAAAGCCTAACCTAAATCCTTAGATTCTAAACCTAAAACTCTAAGAAACCCTTAATCTAGACCTTAAAAAACCATAAATCTTATAAACCCTAATATAAACACTACAAAGCATTTAAACCTCTACAAAACCCTAAATCCTAAAAAATCCATAAATCTTAAACTAAAAAAACACACAAAAAAAAAAGCATAAACCCTAATCAATAGAAAACCCTAAGAAACATTTAACCCTTAAAAACACTAAGAAAACCCAAAAACCCCTACACCAAAAAAAATTCTAAGTTCTAAACTGTTTAAAACCCTTACAAAACCCTTACCTCTAAACACTAAATCCAAAAAAACCATAAACCCTAAACCTAACAATCAAACACAAAAAAACCCTAATGCCTAAACCCTAAACCCTAAAAAGCCGTAAGAAACACTTAAACCTTGATAGCCTTAAAAACCCCTAAACCTAAAAAAGTCTAAGCTCCAAACTCAATAAATCCCTAAATCGTATATGCTAAACCCTAAAAAAAACAAAAACACCATAAGTCTTGAACCCCAAACGTATAAAACCCTAAAACCCTAGATAAAATCCTTAACCTAAAAAACCCTAAACCATAACTTAAATCCTATATCCTAAACCTAAACACCCTAAACCCTAACCTTAAGAAACTAAATCCTATAAACCATAAAATAAACCCTTAAAACAATAAAGCCCTTAATCGTATATGCTAAACCCTAACAAACACACAAAGAACACCGAATCCCTAAAGCCTAAGCTTATGAAATCCAAAAAAAACCTTAATCTAAAATACCAAAAGCACTAAACCCTAAAAACCTAGATAAAACCATTAACCTTAAACTTATAAACCTAAAAAAATCCTAGGCCCTAAACACTAAACCCAAACCTAAAACCTAAATCCTATACTTAAAACCCCTAAACCTAAAAGATTCTAAGCAACAAACCATATAAATCCCTAAATCATATAAGCTAAATCCTACAAAACACAAAAAAAAAAACACTAAGCCTTGAACCCTAAACCTAAAACCGTAAATCCTAAACCTAAAACCATAAATCCTAAATCTAAAACCCTAAATCCCTAACCTAAAACCCTAAATCCTAAACCAAAAATCCTAAGAAACCCTAAACCCCAACCTTAAGAAACCCTAAATCCAATAAAACCTATGACAAGCCCTAAAAACAATTTAAAACCCCTAAAAATCCTAAGATCTAAACCCTAAATTCTAAAAATTTGTGAACCCTTAAAAAAACATAAAAAAACCCCAAGTCCTATACCCTACGCCCTAAAAAACCCTAAGAAATACGTAACCTTTAAAAACCATAAAAGACCCAAAAACCCCTAAACCTAAAAAAACTCTAAGCTCTAAACCATATAAAGCCCTAAATTGTATATGCTAAACCCTAAAAAACACAAATTAAAGAAACAAAAACAAAAACCCTACATCTATAAAATCCTACAAAATTTAACCTAAAAAACCCAAATATTCAAACCTTAAAAACCTAGAGAAAACCCTAAACATAAAAAAACCAAGATAAAACCCTAAACCTATAAAATCCTAAGAAACCTTAGCCTAAAAAACCCAAAGCCTTAAGCCCTAAACTAGATAATACCCTTAACCTAAAACCCTAAACCTTAAAAAACCCTAAACCTAAAATCTAAATCCTAAACCTAAAATCCAAAGAAACCCTAAACCCTAAAACTTAAGAAATTCTAAATCCAATAAACCCTTAAAACAATTTTAAACCCTTACAAAACACTAAGCTCTAAACCCTATATCCTAAAAATCTATAAACCCTAAACATAAACAATACAACAAAACCCAAACCTCTAAACCTTAAACCTTAAAAAATCATAAGAAACACTTAACCCTTAAACCTTAAAAAATCCAAAATCCCTTAAAGATAAAAAAAAAATGAAGCTAAGTTCTAAACCCTATAAGACCTAAATCATATATGCTAAATGCTAAAAAATACAAAAAAAAAAAAAGAAAAAAAAAAACCTAAACCCTAAATCTATAAAACCCTAAAAAACATTAATTTAAAAAATCTCAAAGCTCTAAATCGTAAAATCCTAGATAAAACCCTTAACCTATAACCCTAAACCTAAAAAAAAAAAAAAAACCTAAGCCCTAAACCCTAAAACCTAAGCTAAAACTCTAAATCCCAAACCTGTAACCCTAAGAAACCCTAAACCCTAAACCTTAAGAAACCATAAATCCTAAAACTCATTTAAAACCCCTAAAACTCCGTAAAATCCCTAAGAGCTAAACCACAAATTCTAAAAATTTAAAAACGCTAAACTGAAAAAAAAGATCCTAAGCCCTAAAATCTAAAAAATCCTAAGAAACACTTAACCCTAAAAAGCCCAATAACCCCTAAACCTAAAAAACTTTCATCTCTTAACCCTATAAACCCCTAAATCGTATATGCTAAACCCTAAAAACACAAAAAAAAAAAAAAAAAAAAACCAAGTCCTATACCTTAAAACTATAAAATCCTAAAAACCCCAAAGCCTTATACCCCAAAATCCCATATAAAACCATTCACCTAAAACCCTAAACCTAACAGAACCCTAAGCCATAAACCCTAAACCCTCACAAAAATCCCTAAGAAGCCCTAAACATGAAGGATCCCTAAATCCTATAAATCCTAAAATAAACCATAAAGACCATTTAAAACACCTAAAAAATTCTAAGCACTAAACCCATAAATCCTAAAAATCTAAACCCTAAACATAAAAAACACAACAAAACCCAAAGCCCAAAACCTTAAACTTTGAAAAACCCTAAGAAACACTTAAACCATAAAAATCTTAAAAAATCCAAAAACGCTTAAACCTAAAAAAAGTTAAGCTCTAAACCCTATAAAGCCCTAAATCATATATGCTAAAAGCTAGAAAACCAAAAAAAAAAAAAAAAACCTAAGGCCTAAACCCTAAACCAATAAAACCCTAAAAAACATTAACCTTAAAAAACCGAAATCCCTAAACCCTAAAATCCTAGATAAAACCCTTAACCTATAACCCTAAACCTAAAAAGAACATATGCCCTAAACCCTAATTCCTAACCTAAAACTCTACATCCTAAACCTATAACCTTAAGAAAACCTAAATCCTATAAACCCTAAAATAAACCCTGAAAACCATTTAAAACCCCTAAAATCCCCTAAAAACCCTAAGAAACCCTAAATCATATAAACCTTAAAATAAACCATAAAAACCATATCAACCCCAAAAAAAGCCAAATCTCTAATCCCTAAATCAAGAAAATCCATAAACCCTAAACCTAAAAGACACAAAAAAAATACCTTAAACCCTAAACCATAAATCTTAAAAACCCCTTAGATACACTTAATCCTTAAAAACATTAAAAACCCTAAACTTAAAAACTATAAGCTCTAAACCCTGTAAAGCCATAAATCATATAAGTAAAACCCTAAAAAACCCTATGCCCTAAACCTTAAACCTATAAAACCCTAAAAAACATTAACCTAAAAAACCCAAAGCCCTAAACCCTTAAAACATATATAAAACCCTTTACCTAAAACCATAAACCTAAAAAAGCCAACCTAAGCCCTTAACTCGAAACCCTAACCAAAAACCCTAAATCCTAAACCTAAACCATAAGAAACACTAGCCCAATACCTAAACAAAACCTAAATCCCATAAACACTAAAATAAACCCTAAGTTCTAAACCCTAAATCCTAAAAATACATAAACCTAAAAATCCTCTAAGGCCTAAACCCTAAACCCTAACCTAAAAGACTAAATCCTAAACCTAAACCCTAACCTAAAAACCTAAATCCGAAAAATTGATAAAACCTAAACCTAAAAACACACAAAAAAACCCTAATCCCTAAACTTAATCCCTAAAAAATTATAAGAAACACTTAACCCTTAAAAAGCCTAAAAACTCCAAAAATCCCTAGATCAAAAAAAATCTAAGCTCTAAATACTATAAAGCCCTAAATCGTATATGCTAAATCCTAAAAGTCACAAAAAAACCCTAAACCCTATACCCTAAACCTAAAACCCAAAAAACCTAAAGCCTTAAACCTTAAAAACATAGATAAAACCCTTAACATATAACCCTAAACCCGAAGCCCAAACCTAACATCCAAAATTCTAAACCTAAAACCCTAAGAAATCCTAAACCTTAAACCATAAGAAACACTAGCCCAATACCTAAACAAAACCTAAATCCCATAAACACTAAAATAAACCCTAAGTTCTAAACCCTAAATCCTAAAAATACATAAACCTAAAAAGCCTCTAAGGCCTAAACCCTAAACCCTAACCTAAAAGATTAAATCCTAAACCTAACCCTAACCTAAAAACCTAAATCTGAAAAATTGATAAAACCTAAACGTAAAAACACACAAAAAAACCCTAATCCCTAAACTTAATCCCTAAAAAATTATAAGAAACACTTAACCCTTAAAAAGCCTAAAAACTCCAAAAATCCCTAGATCAAAAAAAATCTAAGCTCTAAATACTATAAAGCCCTAAATCGTATATGCTAAATCCTAAAAGTCACAAAAAAACCCTAAACCCTATACCCTAAACCTAAAACCCAAAAAACCTAAAGCCTTAAACCTTAAAAACATAGATAAAACCCTTAACGTATAACCCTAAACCCGAAGCCCAAACCTAACATCCAAAATTCTAAACCTAAAACCCTAAGAAATCCTAAATATTAAACCATAAGAAACACTAGCCCAATACCTAAACAAAACCTAAATCCCATAAACACTAAAATAAACCCTAAGTTCTAAACCCTAAATCCTAAAAATACATAAACCTAAAAATCCTCTAAGGCCTAAACCCTAAATCCTAACCTAAAACACTAAATCCTAAACCTAAACCCTAACCTAAAAACCTAAATCCGAAAAATTGATAAAACCTAAACCTAAAAACACAAAAAAAAACCCTAATCCCTAAACTTAATCCCTAAAAAATTATAAGAAATACTTAACCCTTAAAAAGCCTAAAAACTCCAAAAATCCCTAGATCAAAAAAAATCTAAGCTCTAAATACTATAAAGCCCTAAATCGGGTATGCTAAATCCTAAAAAACACAAAAAAACCCTAAGCCCTATACCCTAAACCTAAAACCCAAAAAACCTAAAGCCTTAAACCTTAAAAACATAGATAAAACCCTTAACCTATAACCCTAAACCCAAAGCCCAAACCTAACATCCAAAATTCTAAACCTAAAACCCTAAGAAATCCTAAACCTTAAACCATAAGAAACACTAGCCCAATACTTAAACAAAACCTAAATCCCATAAACACTAAAATAAACCCTAAGTTCTAAACCCTAAATCCTAAAAATACATAAACCTAAAAAGCCTCTAAGGCCTAAACCCTAAACCCTAACCTAAAACACTAAATCCTAAACCTAAACCCTAACCTAAAAACCTAAATCTGAAAAATTGATAAAACCTAAACCTAAAAACACACAAAAAAACCCTAATCCCTAAACTTAATCCCTAAAAAATTATAAGAAACACTTAACCCTTAAAAAGCCTAAAAACTCCAAAAATCCCTAGATCAAAAAAAATCTAAGCTCTAAATACTATAAAGCCCTAAATCGTATATGCTAAATCCTAAAAAACACAAAAAAAACCTAAGCCCTATACCCTAAACCTAAAACCCAAAAAACCTAAAGCCTTAAACCTTAAAAACATAGATAAAACCCTTAACCTATAACCCTAAACCCGAAGCCCAAACCTAACATCCAAAATTCTAAACCTAAAACCCTAAGAAATCCTAAACCTTAAACCATAAGAAAACCTAAATACTATGAATCCTAAAATAAACCCTAAAAACAATTTAAACCCCCTAGAAAACCCTAAGCTCTAAATCCTAAACTCTAAAAAAGCCCCAAGAAATACTTAACCCTTAAAAACCCTAAAAAATACAGAAACCCTTAACTTTGAAAACCTCTAACCTCAAAGCCCTATAAAGCCCTAAATCATATATGCTAAACCCTAAAAAACACACAAAAAAAATCATAAGGTCTAAACCTAAACCTATAAAACCATAAAAACCCTTAACCTAACAAACCCGAATCCTTAAAGCATAAAAACCAAGATAAAACCCAAAACCTAAAACCCTAAACCCTAAACCCTAACATTAAACCCTAAACCTAAAAAACCCTTAAGGCCTAAACCTTAAACCCTAACATTAAACCCTAAACCTAAAAATCCTTAAGGCCTAAACCCTAAACTCTAAAAAACCTTAAGAATCACTTAATCCTTAAAAACCCTAAAAAATATAGAAACCCTGAACACTAAAAAAAACTAACCTCAAAACCCTATAAAGCCCTAAATCATATAAGTTAAACCATAAAAAACACAAAACAAAACCCTAATCCCTAAATCCTAAACCAATAAATCCATAAAAACCATAACATAATAAGCCCAAATCCCTAAACCCTAAACACTAGATAAAACCCTTTACCAAAACGTTAAACATCAAAAAATCCTAAGCCCGAAACCTTAAACCCTAAACAAAACAAACCAATAAGGGCTAAACCCTATACCCTAACCTAAAACCGTAAGAAACTTTAAACCGTAAACCTTAAAAAACCCTAAAAACCATTTAAAACCCTTCAAAACTCTAAACTCTAAACCCTCAACTCTAAAAATCTGTAAACACTAAACCTAAAAAACACAAAAAACATTAAGCCCCAAAACCGTAAACACTAAAAAACCCTAAGAAATACTTAACCCTTAAAAACCCCCAAAACCCCTAAACCTATAAAAACTCTCAGCTCTAAATTCTATAAAGCCCTAAATCATATATGCTAAATCATAAAAAACATAAAAAAAAAAAAAAAACCTTAGCCCTAAACCCTAAACATATAAAACCCAATAAAACCATAATCCAAAAAACACAAAGCCCTTACTCCTAAAAAACTTAGTAAAAACCCTTAACCTAGAACCCTAGACCTAAAAAACCAAAATTCCTAAACCCTAAATCCTAACCTAAAACCCTAAATCCTAAACCTAATACACTATGAAACCCTAAACATTAAGAAAACCTAACATAAACCTTAAAATCCATTTAAAATTCCTACAAAACCCTGAGCTGCAAATCCTAAATCCTAAAAATCCCTAAACCCTATATCTAAAAAACATAAAAGCACCCTAAGCCATAAACCCTAAGAAACATTTAACTCTTAAAACCCTAAAAAAAACACAAAAAACCCTAAACCTAAAAAACTTTAGGCTCTAGACCCTATAAAGCCCTAAATCATATTTGTTAAACCCTAAGAACACAAGAAAACTTTGAGACCTAAATCTTAAACGTATAAAATCTGAAAAAACCTTAACATAAAAAACTCAAAGCCCGAAACCCTAAAACCGTAATAAAACCCTTAACCCAAAACCCCAAACCTAAAAATAACCCAAAGTCCTAAAAAACCCTAAGAAACACTTAACCCTTAAAAATCCTGAAAATATAAAATCCCTTAAACCTAAAAAAACTTGAAGCTCTAAACCCTAAGCCCTGAATCCTAAATCTATAAAACCCTAAAAACCTTAATCTAAAAATTCCAAACCCCTAAAACCTAAAAACCTAAATAAAATCCTTAATCTAAAATCCTAAACCTAAAAATAACCCTAAGCCCAAAACCCTACACCCAAAATCTAAAAAAAAATAAAAAACCTAAGCCCTAAACCCTAAGCCCTTAAAAACCCCCAAAACCCCTAAACCTAAAAAACTATAAGATCTAAACCCTATAAAGCCCTATATCATTTATGCTAAATCCTAAGAAACACTTAACCCTAAATAACCCTAAACATCCCAAAAACACCTAAACCTAAAAAACTCTAAGCTGCAAACCCTATAAAGCTCTAAATCATAAATGCTAAACCCTAAAAACACACAAAAAATCCTAAAAACACATAAAAAACCCTAAGCCAATAATGCCATATCTATAAAAACCCTCAAAAACCTTAACCTACAAAACCCTAAGCTCTAAACCCTAAACCCTAAACCTATAAAAGCCTAAAAAACCATAACCTAAGAAACCCAAATCCCTAAACCCTAAAAACCCAGAAACCTAGATAAAGCCCTCAACCTAAAATTCTAAACCTTAAATACCCCTAAGCCCTAAACCATATACCCTAACCTAAAACCCTAAATTCTAAATTTAAAACCTTATGAAACTCTAAACCCTAAACCTTATAAAACCCTAGGTCCTATAAACCCTAAAGACAATTTAATACCCTTACAAACCCCGAACAAACTAACAATCCCTAAACCTAAAATCTCTAATCTCTAAACCCTATAAAGCTCTAAATCGTACATGCAAAACCCTAACAACACGAAAAAAAAAAAAAACTTAAGCCCTAAACCATAAACCTATAAAACCCTAAAAAAACCTTAACCCAAAAATTCCAAAGCCTTAAACCTTTAAAACGTAGGCAAAGCCCTTAACCCAAATCCCTAAACCCTAAACCCTAACCTAAAACCCTAAATCTTAAACCTATAAAATCTAAAAAAACCTTAACGTAAAAAATTCAAATCCCGAAACCCTAAAACCGTGATAAAACCCTTAACCCAAAACCCCAAACCTAAAAATAACCCGAAGTCCTAAAAAACCCTAAGAAACACTTAACCCATAAAAATCCTGAAAATATAAAATATCTTAAACCTAAAAAAACTCGAAGCTCTAAACCCTTTAAAGCCCTAAATGATATATGCTAAACCCTAAAATACACAATAAACCCTAAGCCCTAAATCCTAAATCTATAAAACCCTAAAATCCTTAATCTAAAAATTCCAAACCCATAAAACCTAAAATCTTAGATAAAATCCTTAACCTAAAACCCTAAACCTAAAAATAACCCTAAGGACAATATTTTACACCCTAAATCTAAAAAAACAGAAAAAAAACCCTAAGCCCTTAAAAACCCCCAAAACCCCTAAACCTAAAAAACTATAAGATCTAAACCCTATAAAGCCCTGTATCATTTATGCTAAACCCTAAGAAACACTTAACCCTAAATAACCCTAAACAACCCAAAAACACCAAAACCTAAAAATCTCTAAGCTGCAAAAGCTATAAAGCTCTAAATCGTATATGCTAAACCCTAAAAACACACAAAAAACCCTAAGCCATAAATGACATATCTATAAAAACCCTCAAAAACCTTAACCTACAAAACCCTAAGCTCTAAACCCTAAACCCTAAACCTATAAAAGCCTAAAAAACCTTAACCTAAGAAACCCAAATCCCTAAACCCTAAAAACTTAGTTAAAGCCCTCAACCTAAAATTCTAAACCTAAAATTCTGAACCTAAAAAACCCCTAAGCCCTAAACCATAAACCCTAACCTAAAACCCTGAATTCTAAATTTAAAACCTTATGAAACTCTAAACCCTAAACCTTATGAAACCCTAGGTCCTATAAACCCTAAACAACATTTAATACCCTTACAAACCCTAAAAAAACTAAAAATCCCTAAACCTAAAATCTCTAATCTCTAATCTATAAACCCTATAAAGCTCTAAATCGTACATGCAAAACCCTAACAACACAAAAAAAAAAAATCTTAAGCCCTAAACCATAAACCTACCCTGAGCCCTAAACCCTAAACCCTAACCTAAAACCCTAAATCCCTAAGATACCCTAAACCCTAAACCTTAAGAAACCCTAAATCCTATAAACCATAATATAAATCCTAAAAAACATTAAAAACCCCTACAAAACCCTAAGCTCTAAAGCCTAAATATTAAAGATCCATAAACATTAAACCTTAAAAACACAATAGAACCTTAAGACCTAAACCCTAGAAAACACTAATAAGCAGTTAACCTTGAAAAAAACCCTAAAAACCCTTAAACCTCAAAAAAATTGTATGCTCCAAACCCTATAAAGCCCTAATTGTATATGCTAAACCCTAAAAAACACAAAAAAAAAAACCTAAGTCGTAAACCCTTCACATATAAAACCCTAAAAAACCATAACCAAAAACAGCCCAAAGCCCTAAGCCTTTAAAACATAGATAAAACCCTTAACCTAAAACCCTAAACTTAAAAACACCCTAAGTCCAAACCCCTAAACCCTAACCTAAAACTCTAATCCTACACCTAAAACCTTAACAAACTCTAAATCATATAAACCCTAAAATAAAGCATAACTACCATTTAAAACCCCTACAAAATTGTAAGCTCTAAACCATAAACCCATAAAAAACCCTATGAAACAATTAACTCTTAAAAACCCTAAAAAAAAACCCAAAAACTCCCCAAACCTAAAAAACACTAAGCTCTAAACACTATACTATATGCTAAACCTTAAAAAACATAAATAAAAAATACCCTTAGCCCTAAACCATAAACCTAGAAAACCCAGAAAAACCTTAACCTAAAAAACCCAAAGCCCTAAACCATAAAACCATAGATAAAATCTTTAACCTAAAACCCTAAACCTAAAAAATCCCTAAGACCTAAACCCTAAACCCTAAACTTAAACCCAAAATCGTAAACCCTAAATCCTATAAATTTTAAAATAAATCCTAAAAATCATTTAAAACCCCTACAAAAACCTAAGCTTTAAACCCTAAACCTAAAAACACAGAAAAAAAAACACTTAACCCTAAAAAACCCTAAGAAATACTTAACCCTTAAAAACCCTAAAAATATAGAATCCATTAAACCTAAAAAAACTCAAAGATCTAAACCTGATAAAACCCTAAATCGTATAAACTAAATCCTAAAAAACACAAAAAAGCCATAAACCGTAAACCTAAAAAATCCTAAAAACCCTTAAACTAAAAAACCCAAAGCCCTAAACCCTAAAAAACATAGGTAAAACCCTTAACCTAAATCCCTAAACCTAAAAAATCCTTAAGCCCTAAACCTTTAACCCTAACAAAAACCCTGATTTCTAAACCTAAACCTTAAGAAATCCAAAATCCTATAAACCCTAAAATACACCCAAACAACCACTTAAAACCCTTACGAAACCCTAAATTTTAAATCTCACATCCTAAAAATGCGTAAACCCTGAACCTAAAAAATAAAAAAAATCCAAAGCCCTAAACCCTAAACCCTAAAAAACCCTAAGAAACACTTAACCCTTAAAACCCAAAAAACCCAAAACCCCTAAACATAAAAAACTGTAAGCTCTAAACTATCTAATGCCTTAAATCGGATTTATAGGATTTAGGGATTCTTAAGGTTTAGAGTTTCTTAGGGATTTATGTTAGGGTTTAGGGTTTATGGCTTTGGATTTTGTTAGGTTTAGGGTTTAAGTTTAAGGGTTTTATATGAGATTTTGGGGTTTAAGGCTTTGGGTTTTTTAGGGTTTTATAGGTTGAAAGTTTAGGGCTTAGGGTTTTTGTGTTTTTAGGATTTAGAATATACAATTTAGGGCTTTATAGGGTGTAGCTTAGAGTTTTTTAGGTTTCGGGGTTATTGGGTTTTTCAGTGTTTTTAAGGGTAAAGTGTTTCTTAGGATTTTTGGGGTTTAGGGTTTAGGGCTGAGGGTTTTTTCAGTTGAGGGTTTTTAAGTTTTTATTACTTAGGATTCAGAGCTTAGGGATTTTAGGGTGTTTAAAATGGTTTTTAAGGTTTATTGGATTTAGGGTTTCTTAAGATTTAGGGTTTAGGGTTTCTTAAGGTTATAGGTTTAGAATTCAAAAATTTAGGTTAGGGTTTAATGTTTAGGGCTTGGGATTTTTATAGGTTTAGGGTTATAGGTTAAGGGTTTTATCTAGTATTTTATGGTTTGGGGCTTTGGGTTTTTCTAGGTTAATGTTTTTTAAGGTTTTATAGTTTTAGGGTTTAGGGCTTAGGATTTTTTTTTTTGTGTTTTTTAGCATTAAGCATATATGATTTAGGGCTTTATAGGGTTTAGAGCTTAGCTTTTTTTTTTGTTTTTTTTTTAGGTTTAAGGGGTTTTGGATTCTGTAAGGTTTTTAAGGGTTAAGAGTTTCTTTGGGTTTTCTAAGGTTTAAGGTTTAGGGCTTTGGGTTTTGTTGTATTTTTTATGTTTAGGGTTTTTAGATTTTTAGGATTTAGCGTTTAGAGCTTAGGTATTTTTAGGTGTTTTAACTGGTCTTTATGGTTTATTTAAGGATGTATAGGGTTAAGGGATTCTCAAGGTTTAGGGTTTCTTAGGGATTTATTTTAGGGTTTAGGGTTTTAGTTTAAGGGTTTTATTTGGGATTTTGGGGTTAAAAGCTTTGGGGTTTTTAGGGTTTTATAGATTTAAGGTTTAGGCCTTAGGTTTTTTTGTGTTTTTTAGGGTTTAGCATATACGATTAAGGGCTTTATAGGGTTTAGAGCTTAGAGTTTTTTAGGTTTAAGGGTTATTGGGTGTTTTAGTGTTTTTAAGAGTTAAGTGTTTCTTAGGGTTTTTTAGGGTTTAGGGCTTAGGTTTTTTTTTTTCGGTTTAGGGTTTTTAAATTTTTAGGATTTATGGCTTAGTGCTTAGGGTTTTTAATGGTTTTTAGGGTTTATTTAGGGTTTATAGGACTTAGGGTTTCTTAAGGTTTAGGAATTTAGGGTTTCTTAGGGTTATAGGTTTGGGATTTAGAGTTTTAAGTTAGGTTTTAGGGTTTAGGGCTTAGGTTTATTTTTAAGGTTTAGGGTTATAGGTTAGGGGTTTTATCTAGGATTTTAGGGTTTAGGGCTTTGGGTCTTGATAGGTTAATGTTTTTCAGGGTTTTATAGGTTTAGGATTTAGGGCTTAGGTTCTTTTTTTTTTTTTTTTTTTTTATGTTTTTTAGCGTTTAGCATATATGATTTAGGGCTTTATAGGGTTTAGAGGTTAGCTTCTTTTTTTTAGGTTTAAGGGATTTTGGATTTTTCAAGGTTTTTAAAGGTTAGGTGTTTCTTAGGGTTTTTTAAGGTTTAAGGTTTAGGAATATGGGTTTTGTTGTGTTTTTTATGTTTAGGGTTTATAGATTTTTAGGATTTAGGGTTTAGAGCTTTGTGTTTTGTAGGGGTTTTAAATTGTTTTTATAGTTTATAGGATTTAGGGTTTCTTAAGTTCTAGGGTTTAGGGTTTATTTGGGCTTTAGGTTTAGAATTAAGATTTTTGGTTTAGGGTTTAGAGTTTTTTAAGGCTTAGGGTTTTAGGTTAAGGGTATTATCTAGTTTAGGGTTTAAGGCTTTCGGTTTTTTAGTCTAAGGTTTCTTATGATTTTATAGGTTTAGTGTTTTATCTTGATTATTTTTTTGGTTTAGGATCTTATCTAGGTTTTTAGGGTTTAAGTGTTTGGGTTTTTTAGGTATGGTTTTTTAGGATTTTATAGGTTTAGGGTTTAGGGTTTAGGGCTTAGGGTTTTTTATGTTTTTGTTATCTATATTTTTTAGGGTTTAACATATACAATTTAGGGCTTTATAGGGTTTAGAGCTTAGAGTTTTTTAGATTTAGGGTTTTTGGGTCTTTTTAGGACTTTTAAGGGTTAAGTGTTTCTTAGGGGTTTTTAGGGCATAGGGTATAGGGCTTAGAGATTTTTTGTATTCTTTTTTAGGGTTCACAGAATTTTAGGATTTAGGGTTTAGATCTTAGGATTTTTAGGGGTTTAAATTGTTTTTAGGGTTTGTTTTAGGTTTTATAGGATTTATGGTTTCTTAAGGTTAGGGTTTAGGGTTTCTTAGGGTTTTTAGGTATAGGATTTAGGGTGTTAGGTTAGGGTTTAGGGTTTGAGGTTTAGGATTTAGGGTTTTAGGTTTAGGATTTAGCGTTTTAGATTTAGGATTTAGGGTATTAGGTTTAGAGTTCAAGGCTTAAGTTTTTTTTTTTTGTGTGTGTTTTTTGGGGTTTAACTTATATGATTTACAGATTTATAGGGTTTAGAGTTTAGACTCTTTTAGTTTTAGCACTGTTTGAGTTTTTAGGGGTTTTAAGTATAGGATTTAGGGTTTTAGGTTAGGGTTTAGTGTTTAGGGCCTTGGGATTTTTTAGATTTAGAGTTTATAGTTGATGGTTTTAGCTAGGTTTTTAGGGTTTAGTTTTTTGGGTTTTTGAGATCAAGGGTTTTTCTTTTGGATTTTATAGGTTTAGGTTTTAGGGATGTGGGGTTCTTTGTGTGTTTGTTAGGGTTTAGCATATACGATTATGGGATTTATTGTTTTAAGGGTCTATTTTAGGGTTTGTAAGATTTAGGGTTTCTTAAGGTTAGGGTTTAAGGTTTAGGGTTTTTAAGTTTAGGATATAGAGTTTTAAGTTACGGTTTAGGGTTTTTTAGATTTAGGCTTTTAGGTTAAGAATTTTATCTATGGTTTTAGAGTTTTATAGGTTTAGGGTTCAGAACTTACGGGTTTTTTTTTGTGTTTTTTTGGGATTAACATATACGATTTAGGGATTTATAGGGTTTGGATCTTAGACTTTTCTAGGTTTAGGGGTTTTTTAGGTTTTCATGGTTTAAGTGTTTCTTACGACTTTTTTGGGTTTAGGGTTTAGGCCTTCGGGGTTTTTTTTTCTTCGGATTTTTAGGTTTAGGGTTTATGGTTTTTTAGGATTTAGTGTTTAGAGGTTAGAGTTTTTTAAATGGTTTAGAGGTTAGAGTTTTTTTTAGGTGTAGGGGTTTTTGGGTTTTGTTAGTGTTTTTCAGGGTTAAGTTTTTCTTAGGGTTTTCTATTGATTAAGGTTTAGGGTTTTTTTTTTTTATTTTTTTTTGTGTTTTTATAGTTTAAGATTAATGGATTTTTTAGGATTTAGGGTTTAGACCTTAGGGTTATGTAGAGGTTTTAAATGCTTTGTAGTGTTTATATTAGGGTTTATAAGATTTATGGTTTCGTAAGGTATACGGATTAGGGTTTCTTAGAATTTTAGGTTTAGAATCTAAGGATTTAGGGTTTAAGGCTTCATGTTTTTTAGGTCTAGGGTTTTAGGTTAAGGGTTTTATCTAGGGTTTTATAGGTTTAGGGTTAAGGACTTAGGGTTTTTTTTGTGTTTTTTTGGGTTTATCATATATAATTTAGGGTTTTATAGGGTATAGAGCTTAGAGTTTTTTAGGTTTAGGGGTTTTTGAGGTTTTAGGGTTTTTAAGGGTTAAGTGTTTCTTAGGGTTTAAGACTTTCAGTTTGTTGCGTTTTTTAGGTTTAGCTTTTACGAATTTTGAGGGTTTAGGGTTTAGAGCTTAGGGTTTTGTAGGATTTTTATATGTGTTTTTGGGATTATATAAGGGTTTAAGGGATTTAGTGTTTTTTAAGGTTTAGGGTTTCTTAAGGTTTTATGTTTAGCATTTAGGTTTTAGGTTAGGGTTTAGGGCTTTTAGATTTTTAGGTTTATGGTTTTTAGGATTTTGTATGATTAGGGTTTAGGGCTTAGGATTTTTGTTTTGTCTTTTTGGGGTTTAGAATAAGTGATATAGGGGTTTATAGGGTTTAGAGCTTACAAGTTTTTAGGTTTAGGGGTTTTTGTATTCTTTAGAGTTTTTAATGGTTAAGTGTTTCTTAGGGTTTTATAGGGTTTAGGATTTCAGGCTTAGGGTTTTTTTTGTGTGTTTTTATGTTAGGGTTTGTGGATTTTGAGGATTTAGGATTTAGAGCTTATGGTTTTTTTTTGGTGTTTTAAATGGTCTTTATGGTTTTTTTTAGGATTTATAGGATTTAGGGATTCTTATGGTTTAGGGTTTCTTAGGGATTTGGCTTAGGGTTTTGTTAGGTTTAGGGTCTTAGGTTAATGGTTTTATCTGGGATTTTGGGGTTTAAGGCATTGGGGTTTTTAGGGTTTTTTGGGTTTTATAGGTTTAAGGCTTAGGGCTTAGGGTTTTTCTTGTGTTTTATAGGGTTTAGCATATACAATTAAGGGCTTTATAGGGTTTAGAGCTTATAATTTTTTAGGTTTAGGGGTTCTTGGGTTTTTTAGGGTTTTTAAGGGTTAAGTGTCTCTTAGGGTTTATTAGGATTTAGGGCAGAGGTTTTTTTTTGGGTTTAGAGCTTATAATTTTTTAGGTTTAGGGGTTCTTGGGTTTTTTAGGGTTTTTAAGGGTTATGTGTCTCTGAGGGTTAGGATTTAGGGCAGAGGTTTTATTTTGGGTTTAGTGTTTTTAAATATTTAGAATTTATGGTTTAGAGCATAGGGTTTTTAGGGAGTTTTCGAGGTGTTAAATGGTTTTTAGGGTTTATTTTAGGGTTTATAGTATTTAGGGTTTCTTAAGCTTTAGGGTTTTGGGTTTCTTAGGGTTATAGGTTTGGGATTTAGGGTTTTAGGTTAGGTTTTAGGGTTTAGGGGTTAGGTTTTTTTTAGGTTTAGATTTATAAGTTAAGGGTTTTATCTAGAATTTTAGTGTTTAGGGATTTGGGTTTTTTTAGGTTAATGTTTTTAAGGGTTTTATAGGTTTAGAATTTAGGGCTTGGGTTTTTTTTTTGTGTGTCTTTTAGCGTTTAGCATATATTATTTAGGGCTTTATGGGGTTTAGAACATAGCTTTTTTTTTGTTTAGGTTTAAGGGATTTTGGATATTTTAAGTTTTTTAAGGGTTACGTGTTTCTTAAGATTTTTTAAGGTTAAAGGGTTTGGGTTTTATTGTGTTTTTAATGTTTAGGGTTTACAGATTTTTAGAATTTAGGGTTTAGAGCTTAGTGTTTTGTAGGGCTTTAAATTGTTATTAGGATTTATAGGATTTATGATTTTTTAAGTTTTAGGGTTTAGGGTTTCTTTGGGTTTTAGGTTTAGGACTAAGATTTTAGGTTTAGGGTTTTTAACGGTTTAGGGTATTAGGATAAGGGTATTATCTAGTTTAGGCATTAAGGCTTTGGTTTTTTTAGGCTAAGGTTTCTTAGGATTTTATTGGTTTAGGGTTTTGTCTTGGTTTTTTTAGGTTTAGGGTTTTATCTAGGTTTTTAGGGTTAAAGTCTTTGGGTTTTTTAGGTAAGCTTTTTTAGGATTTTATAGGTTTAGGGTTTAGGGCTTAGGGTTTTTTTTTTGTTTTTTTTTTTGTGTTTTCTATGGTTTAGCATATACAATTTAGAGCTTTATAGGGTTTAGAGCTTAGAGTTTTTTAGGTTTAGAGGTTTTTGGGTCTTTTTAGGGTTTTTTAGGGCTAAGGTATTTTTTGTGTTTTTTTTAGGGTTTACGGATTTTTAGGATTTAGCGTTTTGATCCTTGGATTTTTAGGGTTTTTAAGTTGTTTTTAGGGTTTGACTTAGGTTTTATAGCATTTAGGGTTTCTTAAGGTTAGGGTTTAGGGTTTCTTAGGGTTTTTAGGTTTAGGATTTAGGGTTTTAGATTAAGGTTTAGGGTTTTAGGCTTTGGATTTATGGTTTTAGGTTTAGGATTTATGGTTTTAGGTTTAGGATTTAGGGTATTACGTTTAGGGTTCAAGGCTTGGGTTTTTTTTTTGTGTGTTTTTTAGTGATTTATGGATTTATAGGGTTTGGATCTTAGACTATTGTAGGTTTAGGGGTTTTGAGTTTTTAGGGGATTTAAGTTTAGGATTTAGGGTTTTAGGTTGGGGTTTAGTGTTTAGGGCCTAGGGTTTTTTTAGGTTTAGGGTTTAAGGTTAATTGTTTTACCTAAGTTTTTATGGTTTAGTGCTTTGGGTTTTAAATGGTTTAGAGCTTATTGTTTTTTTAGGTTTAGGGGTTTTTGGGTTATCTTAGTGTTTTTAAGAGTTAAGTGTTTCTTAGGGTTTTCTATTGATTAGGGTTTAGGGTTTTTTTTGTGATTTTTTTCAGTTTAAGATTTATGTATTTTTTAGGATTTAGGGTTTAGAGCTTAGGGTGTTGTAGAGGTTTTAAATGTTGTGTAGTGTTTACGTGAGGGTTTATAAGATTTATGGTTTCTTAAGGTCTTGAGTTTAGGGTTTGTTAGATTTTTAGGTTTTGAATCTAAGGATTTAGGTTAGGGTTTAGGATTTAGGGTTTAGGGCTTCATGTTTTTTTATGTCTAGTGTTTTAGGTTAAGGGTTTTATCTAGGATTTTCATGGTGTAGGGATTTGGGTTTTTTAGGTTAATGGTTTTTAGAGATTTATAGGTTTTTCGTTTAGGGCTTAGGGTTTTTGTCTATTTTATGATTAAGCATATAAGATTTAGGGCTTGATAAGGTTTAAAGCTTAGAGTTTTTTAGGTTTAGGGTATTTTAGGGTTTTTAAGGGTTAAGTGTTTCTTAGGGTTTCTGGTTTAGAACTTGGGGTTTTAAATGGTTTTTAAGGTTTATTTTATGGTTTATAGGATTCAGAGATTCTTAAGGTTTAAGTTTTAGAGTTTCTTAAGGTTTTAGGTTTAGGATTTAGAGTTTTAGGTTAGGGTTTTGGGCTTATGGATTTTTAGGTTTAGGGTTTTCGGTTAAGGGTTTTATTTATGTTTTTAGGTTATAGGGCTTTGGGTTTTTTATGTTAAGGGTTTGTAGGAGTTTATAGGTTTAGGATTTAGGGCTTAGGGTTTTTTTATGTGTTATAGGGTTTAGTATATACGATTTAGGGCTTTATAGGGTTTTGAGCTTAGAGTTTTTTCAGCTTTAAGGGTTTTTTGGTTTTTAGGGTTTTTAAGGGTTAAGTGTTTCTTAGGCTTCCCAGGGTTTAGTTATTTTTTTTTTTTATTTTTTCAGTTTAGGGTTTACAAATTTTTAGGATTTAGAGTTTCTAGCATATGGATTTTAGGAGTTTTAAATGGGTTTTAGGGTTTATTTTAGGATTTACAGGATTTATGGTTTCTTAAGGTTTCTTCGAGTTTTAGGTTAAGGATTTAGGGTTTTAGGTTAGGGTTTAGGGTATAGGGCTTAGGGTTTTTTTTATGTTTAGGTTCTTAGGTTAAGGTTCTTATCTAGGTTTTTAGGGTTTAGGGCTTAGGGTTTTTTAGGTAAAGGTTTTTATGGTTTTATAGTTTTAGGGTTTAGGACTTAGGGTTTTTTTTGAATTTTTTAGGGTTTAGCATATAAGATTTAGGGCTTTAGATGGTTTAGAGCTTAGAGTTTTTGATGTTTAGGGGTTTTGAGTTTTTTAGGATTTTAAGAGTTAAGTGTTTCTTAGAGTTTTTTAGAGTTTAGGGTTTAGGGTTTAGGGCTTTGGATTTCTTTTTATTTTTTAGGTTCAGGGTTTACGGATTTTTAGGATTTCAGATTTAGAGTTTAGGGTTTCGTAAGGGTTTTAAGTCGTTGTTTGGGTGTATTCTAGGTTTATAGGATTTTGGGTTTCTTAAGGTTTAGGTTTAGAAATCAGGGTTTTAGGTTAAGGTTAAGGGTTTAGGGCTTAAGGATTTATTAGGTTTAGGGTTTTATCTATGTTTTTTAGGGTTTAGGGCTTTGGGTTTTTAAGGTTAAGGGTTTTTAGGATTTTTTAGGTTTAGGGTTTAGGGCTTAGGGCTTAGGGTTTTTTAAGGTTTGGGGTTTTAGGTTAAGGGTATTATCTAGTTTAGGGCTTAATGCTTTGGGCTTGTTTGGCTAAGGTTTCTTAGGATTTTATAGGTTTAGGGTTTTATCTTTGTTTTTTAGGTTTAGGGTTTCATCTAGGTTTTTAGGGTTTAAGTCTTTAGGTTTTTTGGGTAAGGTTTTTTAGGATTTTATAGGTTTAGGATTTAGGGCTTAGGGTTTGTTTTCTTTTTTTTATTTGTGTTTTTTAGGATATAGCATATACAATTTAAGGTTTTATAGGGATTAGAGTTTAGTGTTTTTTAGGTTTAGGGTTTTTTGGTCTTTTTAGTGTTTTTAAGGGTTAAGTGTTTCTTACGATTTTTTAGGGCGTAGGGTATAGGGTTTAGGGATTTTTTGTCTTTGTTTTAGGGTTCACAGAATTTTTGGATGTAGGGTTTAGATCTTAGGATTTTTAGGGGTTTTAAATTGTTTTGAGGGTTTGTTTTAGGTTTTATAGGATTTAGGATTTTCTAAGGTTCGGGTTTAAGGTTTCTTAGGGTTTTAAGGTTTAGGATTTAGGGTTTTAGGTTAGGGTTTAGGGTTTTAGGTTTAGGATTTAGGTTATTAGGTTTAGGGTTCAAGGCTTAGGTTTTTTTTTTTTTTTTGTGCTTTTTGAGAGTTTAGCTTATATGATTTAGGGATTTATAGGGTTTGGAGCTTAGACTCTTTTAGGTTTAGGGGTTTTTGAGTTTTTAGGGGTTTTAAGTTTAGGATTTATGGTTTTAGGTTAGGGTTTAGTGTGGTTCTTTTAGGTTTAAGGTTTAAGGTTACTGGTTTTATCTAGGTTTTTAGGGTTTAGTTCTTTGGAATATTTAGATTAAGTTTTTTTTTTTTTTTTTTGGATTTTATAGGTTTAAGCTTTAGGGATTTGGGGTTCTTTGTGTGTTTGTTAGGGTTTAGCATATACATTTATGGGCTTTATTGTTTTAAGGGTTTATTTTAGGGTTTATAGGATTTAGGGTTTCTTAAGGTTAGGGTTTAGGATTTCGTAGGGTTTTTAGGTTTAGGATATAGAGTTTTTTTGGTTTAGTGTTTTAGGTTAAGGATTTTATCTAGGGTTTTAGGGTTTTATAGGTTTAGTGTTCAAGACTTACGGTTTTTTTGTCTTTTTTTTGGGGTTTAGCATATACGATTTAGGGATTTATAGGTTTTGGAGCTTAGACTTTTTTAGGTTTTCAAGGTTTAAGTGTTTCTTATGGCTTTTTAGGGTTTAGGGTTTAGGCATTAGGGTTTTTTTTTTCTTTTTATTTTTAGGTTTGGGGTTTATGTTTTTGTAGGATTTTGTATTTAGAGGTTAGGGTTTTGTAGGTTTTAAATGGTTTAGAGCTTAGAGATTTTTTAGGTGTAGGGGTTTTTGTGTTTTCTTAGTGTATTCAGGTGTTAAGTATTTCTTAGGGTTTTCTATTGATTAGGGTTTAGGTTTTTTCTGTGTTTTTTTAGTTTAAGATTCATGGATTTATTAGGATTTAGGGTTTAGAGCTTAGGGTTTTGTAGAGGTTTTAAATGTTTTGTAGTGTTTATAAGATTTATGGTTTCTTAAGGTCTAGGATTTAGGGTTTCTTAGGGTTTTAGGTTTAGAATCTAAGGATTTAGGTTAGGGTTTAGGGTTTAGGGTATATGGCTTCAGCGTTTTTTAGGTTTGGGGTTTTAGGTTAAGGGTTTTATCTACGATTTTTACGGTTTAGGGCTTTGGGTTTTGTGGGTTAATGTTTTTAGAGTTTTATAGATTTATGGTTTAGGGCTTAGGAGATCTAGGGCTTGATAGGGTTTAAACTAAGAGTTTTTCAGGTTTAGGGTTTTGTTTTGGTTTTTAAGGGTTAAGTGTTTCTTAGGGTGTTTTTAGGGTTATGGTTTAGAGCTTACGGTTTTGTAGGGGTTTTAAATGGTAATTATGATTTATTTTAGGGTTTATAGGATTTAGAGTTTCTCAAGGTTTTAGGTGTAGGATTAGAGTTTTAGGTTAGGGTTTAGGGGTTTGGACTTAGGGTGTTTTTAAGTTTAGGGTTTTAAGTTAAGGGTTTTACCAATGTTTTAAGGGTTTAGGGCTTTGGGTTGTTTTTGGTTATGGTTTTTTAGGGTTTTATAGGTGAAGGGTTTACGACTTAGGGTTTTTTTTTTGTGTTTTTTTGGGTTTAGCATATACAATTAGGGCTTTATAGGGTTTTGAGCATACAATTTTTTTTAGGTTTAGGGGTTTTTAGGGGTTTTTTCAAGGTTAACTACTTCTTAGGGTTTTCTAGGGTTTAAGACTTAGGGTTTTGTTGTGTTTTTAAGATTTAATGTTTACGGATCTTTAAGATTTATGCTTTAGAGCTTAGGGCTTTGTAGGGGTTTTAAATGTTTTTTAGGGTTTATATTATGGTTTATAGGATTTAGGATTTCTTAAGGTATAGGGTTTAGGGTATCTTAGGGATTTAGGTTTAGGATATAGGGTTTTAGGCTAGGGTATACGATTTATGGCTTAGGGTTTTTTTAGGTTTAGGGATTTGGGTTAAGGGCTTTATCTAAGTTTTTAAGGTTTAAGGCTTTGGGATTTTTAGGTTCAAGTCTTTTAGGGTTTTATAGGTTTATGGTTTAGGGCTTAGTTTTTTTTTTGTATTTTTAGGATTTAGCATATACGATTTAGAGCTTTATAGGGTTTAGAGATTAGAGATTTTAGGTTTATGGATTCTTGGTTTTTTTAGGGTTTGTAAGGTTATTAAATGGTGTTTAGTGTTTATAGGACTTAGGGTTTCATCATGTTTAGGGTTTATGGTTTCATAGGGTTTTAAATTTAGATTTATGTTCTTAGGTTAGGGTTTATGGTTTAGGGCTTAGGGGTCTTTTAGATTTAGAATTTTATGTTGAGGGTTTTATCTAGGTTTTTAGGGTGAAGGGATTTCGGTTTGTTAGGTTAAGGTTTTTTTGGCTTTTATAGGTTTAGTGTTTAGGGCTTAGGGATTTGTTGGTTAAGGTTTTTGAGGGTTTTATAGATATGGCATTTAGGGATTACATTTTTTTGTGTGTTTTTAGGGTTTAGCATATACAATTTAGGGCATTATAGGGTTTGGAGCTTAGAGTTTTTTATGTTTAGGTGTTTTTGGGTTATTTAGTTTTTTTTAGGGTTAAGTCTTTCTTAGTGTTTTGCAAGGGTTTAGCATAAACGATTTAGGGCATTATAGGGTTTAGATCTTATAGTTTTTTAGGTTTAGGGATTTTGGGCAGTTTTAGGGTTTTTAAGGGCTTACGGTTTAGGGCTTAGGTTTTTTTTTTTTTGCTTTTTTAGATTTAGGGTTTAGGGCTTAGGGTTTTTTTAGGTTTAGGATTTTAGGTTAAGGATTTAACTAGGTTTTTAGGTTTTTGGACTTAGGAATTTTTAGATTAAGGTTTTTAGGGTTTAATAGATTTAGGATTTAACGCTTAGGGTTTTTTGTATTTTTTAGGGTTTAGCATATACGATTTAGGGCTTTGTAGGGTTTATAGCTTTGATTTTTTTTAGGTTTAAGGGATTTTATATTTTTTAGGGCTTAGGGTTATTTTTAGGTTTAAGGTTATGGGTTAAGGGTTTTGTTAAGGTTTTTAGGGTTTAGGTCTTTGAGCTTTTTAGGTTAAGATTTTTAAAGACTTTATAGGTTTAGGGTTTAGGTCTTAATGTTTTTTTGCGTTTTTATGGTTTAGCAAATACGATTTAGGGCTTTATAGTGGCTAGAGCCTGAAGTTATTTAGGTTTAGGGTTTTTTTATGTTTTCCTAAGAATTTAAAGAGTTAAGTGTTTCTTAGGGTTTAGGGCTTAGGGTGCTTTTATGTTTTCTAGATATAGGGTTTACGAATTTTTAGGATTTAGGATTTATATCTTAGGTTTTTGTAGGGATTTTAAATGGGTTTTAGGGTTTATTTAGGGTTTCTTAATGTTTAGGGTTTCATAGTGTATTAGGTTTAAGATTTAGGGTTTTAGGTTAGGATTTAGAGTTTAGGACTTTTCTTTTTTTTAGGTTTAGGGTTTTAGGTTAAGGCTTTTACTAAGTTTTTAGGGGTAAGGGGTTTGTGTTTTTTAGATTAAGGTTTTATAGGGCTTTATATGTTTAGGGTTTAGGGCTAAGTGTTTTTTTTTACATGTTTAGGGTTTAGGGCTAAGTGTTTTTTTTACATGTTTAGGGTTTAGGGCTAAGTGTTTTTTTTTTTTTAGTGTTTTTTATGATTTAGCATATATGATTTAGGGATTTATGGAATTTAGAGCTTAGAGGTTTTTTAGGTTTTGGGGTATTTTTGTGTTTTTAAGGATTAAATGTAGGGTTTAGGGTTTTGGGGCTCAGGGTTTTTTTTATGTCTAGGGTTTATAGATTTTTAGGATTTAGGGGTTAGAGCTTTGAGTTTTGAAGAGTTTTAAATGGTTTGTAGGGTTTATGGGATTTAGGGTTTCTTAAGGTTTTGTGGTTAGAGTTTTCTAAAGTTAGGGTTTCTGTATTTTTTAGGGTTTTTAAAGATTAAGTGTTTCTTAGGATTTAGGGTTTAGAGCTTAGGGTTTTTTAGGGATTTTAAATTGTTTTTAGGGTTTATTTTAGGGTTCATAGGATTTTGGTTTTCTTATGGTTTAAGGTTTAGAATTTCTTTGGGTTTTAGGTTTAGGATTTAGGATTTGGTTAGGGTTTTGGGGTAGGGTTATAGGTTAAGGGTTTTATCTATGTTATTAAGGTTTAGGGATTTAGGTTTTTTGGGTTATAGGTTTAGGGTATAGGGCTTAGGGTTTTTTTGTGTTTTTTAGGATTTAGCATATGCGATTTAGGGCTTTATAATGTTTAGAGCTTAGAGTTTTTTTCGATTATGGGATTCTTGGGTTTTTTAGGATTTTTAGGTCTTAAGTGTTTCTTATGGTTTCTTCTAGTTTAAGGTTTAGGCTTTAGGGTTTTTTGTATGATTTTTGGTTTAGGGTTTATCAATTATTAGGATTTAGGTATTTAGGTTAGGGTTTAGGTTTAAGATTTAGTGTTTTAGGTTATGGTTTAGGGTTTAGGCCTTAGAGGCTTTTTAGGTTTATGGATTTTTAAGATTTATGGTTTAGAGCATGGGGTTTATTTTAGTGTTTGTGGGATTTAGGTTTTCAGTAGGTATTAGGTTTAGTGCTTCTTATGGTTTGGGTTCAGGATTTAGGGTTTTTGGTTAAGGCTTATGGTTAAGGGCTTAGGGTGGGTTTTTTAGGTTTAGGATTTTAGGTAAAGGGTTTTATCTAGGTTTTTAGGGTTTAGGGCTTTGGGTTTTTAGGTTAATGTTTTTTAGAGTTTTATAGGTTTAGGGTTTACGGTATAGGGTTTAGCTTATATGATTTATGGCTTTGTAGGTTTTAGAGCTTATAGTTTTTTAGTTTTAGGGTTTTTAAGGTTTTTAAAGATTAAGTGTATCTAAGGGTTTTTTAAGATTTAGGGTTTAGGGCTTAAGGTATTTTTTTTATGTCTTTTAGGTTTAGGGTTTACGTATTTTTATGATTTTGGTATTAGAAATTCGTGTTTTGTAGGGGTTTATATGGTTTTTAGGGTTTATTTTAGGGTTTTATATGATTTAGGGTATCTTAAGGTTAGGGGTTTTATCTACGGTCTTAGGGTTTAGGGCTTTGGGTTTTTTTTTTTTCCTGTTTTTAGGGTTTAGCATAATTGATTTGGGGCTTTATATGGTTAAGAGCTTAGAGTTTTTTAGGTTTAGGGGTTTTTGGGTTTTTTTAAGGTTTTTAAGGGTTAAGTGTTTCTGATGGTTTTTGAAGTTTTAGGGTTTAGGGATGAGGGTTATTTTGTGTTTTTAAGATTTAGGGTGTACATATTTTTAGAATTAAGGGTTCAGAGCTTAGTTTTTTAGGGGTTTTAAATTGTTTTTAGGGATTATAGGATTTAAGGTTTCTTTGGGTTTTAGGTTTTTAGGTTAGGATTTAGGTTTAGGAATTAGAGTTTTAGGTTAGGGTTTTTTAGGTTTGGGGTTTTAGTTTATGTGTTTTATCTAGGTTTTAAGGGTTTAGGGCTTTGGGTTTTTTAGGTTTAGGGTTTTAGTTCATGTGTTTTATCGGGGTTTCAATGGTTTAGGGCATTGGGATTTTTAGGTTTAGGTATTTTAGGATTTAACAGGTTTAGGGTTTTTTTTGTGTTTTTTAGGATTTAGCATATACGATTTAGGGCTTGATAGGATTTAGAACTTAGAGTTTTTTAGGTTTAGGGGTTTTTTGGGTTGTTTTATGGTTTGTAATAGTTAAGTGTTTCTTAGGGTTTTTTAGAGCTTAGGGTTTTTTTGTGTTTTAAGTGTTAGGTTTTACGGATTTTAAGGGTTTAAGGTTTAGATCTTTGGGTTTTTAGGGGTTTTAAAGGGATTTCAGGGCTTATTTTAAGGCTATCGAATTTAGGGCTTCTTAATAAGATTAGGGTTTAGGGATTTTAGGTTTAGGATTTAGGGTTTTACATTAGGGTTTAGGGTTTTTTTAGGTTTAAGGTTTTGGTTAAGGATTTGATCTAGGGTTTTAGTGTTTTATATGTTTATGTTTAAAGAAATAGGGGTTTTTGTATTAGTTAGGGTTTAGCATATAATAAATAGGGATTTATAGGGTTTGGAGCTTAGACTTTTTTAGGTTTACGGGTTTTTAGGATTTTCTAGGTTTTAAGTGTTTCCTACGATCTTTTTAGGGTTTAGGCCTTAGGGTTTTGTTTTTTCTTCTGATTTTTAGGTTCAAGGTTTATCGTTTTTTAGGATTTAGTGTTTAGAGGTTAGGCTTTTGTAGGGTTTTAAATGGTTTAGAGCTTAGAGTTTTACTAGGTGTAGGAGGTTTTGGGTTTTCTTAGTGTTTTTAACGGTTAAATGTTACTTACGGTTTTCTATTGATTAGGGTTTAGGGGTTTCTTTTTTTTTTTGTATTTTTTAAGATTAAGATTTACGGATTTTTTAGGATTTAAGGTTTAGAGCTTAGGGTTTTGTAGAGGTTTTAAATGTTTTGCAGTGTTTATATTCGGCTTTATAGGATTTATGGTTTCATAAGGTCTATGGTTTTAGGTTTAGAATCTAAGGATTTAGGTTAGGGTTTAGGGTTTAGGGCTTCATGTTGTTTTAGGTCTAGGATTTTAGGCTAAGGGTTTTATTAGGGTTTTTATGGTTTAGGGCTTTGGGTTTTTTAGGTTAAGGTTTTTTAGAGTTTTATAGGTTTATAGTTTAGGGCTTATGGATTTTTATGTATTTTAGGGTTAAGCATATAAGATTTAGGGCTTGATAGGGTTTAAAGCTTAGAATTTTTTAGGTTTAGGTGTTTTTTAAGGTTTTTAAGGGTTAGGCATTTCTCAGGGTTTCTAGTTTAGAGCTTAGGGGTTTTAAATGGTATTTAAGGTTTATTTTAGGGTTTATAGAATTTAGGGATTCTTAAGGAAAAGGGTTTACAGTTTCTTAAGGTTTTAGGTATAAGATTTAGAGTTTTAGGTTAGGGTTTAGGGCTTAGGATTTTAGGTTAAGGGTTTATGTAGGTTTTAGGGTTTTGGGTTTTTTAGGTTAAGGGTTTGTAGGATTTTATAGGATTAGGGTTTAGGGCTCAGGGTTTTTTGAGGTTTAGGGGTTTTTTGGTTTTTAGGGTTTTTATGGGTTAAGTTTCTCTTAGGTTTCTCAAGTTTCTCAGGGTTAAGTGTTTTTTTAATATTTTTTAGGTTTAGGGTTTACATATTTTTAGGATTTAATGTTTCGAGCTTAGGGATTTTAGGAGTTTTAAATGAGTTTTAGGGTTTATTTTAGGTTTTATAGGATTTAGGGTTTCTTAAAAGTTAGGGTTTAAGGTTTCTTCGGGGTTTAAGTTTAGAATTTAGGGTTTTAGGTTAGGGTTTAGGGTTTAGGGCTTTGGGTTTTTCTTATGTTTAGGTTCTTCGGTTAAGGTTCTTATTTAGGTTTTTAGGGTTCAGGGCTTTATGTTGTTTAGGTTAAGGTTTTTAAGGTTTTATATGTTTTGGATTTAGGGATTTTTTCTATTTTTTAGGGTTTAGCATATATAATTTAGGGCTTTATAGGGTATAGAACTTAGAGCTTTTTAGGTTTAGGGTGTTTTTGAGGTTTTTAAGTGTTAAATGTTTCTTAGGGTTTAAGGCTTTCAATTTTTTGTGTTTTTTGGGATAAGGTTTTACAGATTTTTAGGGTTTAAGTTTTAGAGCTTTGGGTTTTGTAGGGGTTTTATATCGTTTTTAGGTATAAGTGTTTTACAGGATTTAGGGTGTTTTAAGGTTTAGGGTTTTGGGTTTCTTAGGATTTTAGGTTTCGTATTTAGGTTTTAGGTTAGGGTTTAGGGCTTTTGGATTTTTAGGTTTAGGGTTTTTAGGATTTTGTATGACTATGGTTTAGGGCTTAGGTTTTTTTTTGTGTGTTTTTAGGGCTTAGGGTTTTTTTTGTGTGTTTTTAAGGTTTAGGATATACGATATAGGGGTTTATAAGGTTTAGAATTTACCATTTTTTAGGTTCAGGGATTTTTTATAACTTTTTAGAGTTTTTAAGGGTTAAATGTTTTTTAGGGTTTAGGGTTTAGGGCTTAGGTTTTTTTTTTTTGTGTTTTTAGGTTAGGGTTTACGGAGCTTTGGGATTTAGGGTTTAGAGCTTAGGATTTTTTTGGGGGTTTTAAATGGACTTTATGGTTTATTTTAGGGTTTATAGGATTTAGGGATTATTAAGGGTTAGGGTTTATTAGGGATTTATGTTAGGGTTTAGGATTTTTGGCTTTGGGTTTTGTTAGGTTTTGGGTTTAAGTTTAAGGGTTTTATATGAGATTTTGGGGTTTAAGGATTTGGGTTTTTTAGGGTTTTATAGGTTTAAAGTTTAGGGCTTAGGGTTTTTTTGTGTTTTTTAGGGTTTAGAGTATACGATTTAGGGCTTTCTAGGGTGTAGGGCTTAGAGTTTTTTAGGTTTCGGGGTTATTGGGTTTTTTAGGGTTTTTAAGGATCAAGTGTTTCTTAGAATTTTTTAGGGTTTAGGGTTGAGGGTTTTTTTTTTTTTTGATTGAAGGTTTTTAAATTTTTAGTATTTAGGATTTAGAGTTTAGGGTTTTTAGGGAGTTTAAATGGGTTTCAAGGTTTATAGGATTTAGAGTTTTTAAAGGTTTGGTTTAGGGTTTCTTAAGGTAATAGGTTTAGGATTTAAAATTTTAGGTTAGGGTTTAGGGTTTAGGGCTTAGGTTTTTTTTAAGTTTAGGGTTATTGGTTAAGGGTTTTATCTAGGATTATGGGGTTTAGGGCTTTGGGTTTTTCTAGGTTAATGTTTTTTAGGGTTTTATAGTTTTATGGTTTAGGGCTTAGGGTTTTTTTTGTGTTTTTTAGTGTTTAGCATATATGATTTAGTGCTTTATAGGGTTTAGAGCTTAGATTTTTTATTTTTTTTTTTAGGTTGAAGGGGTTTTGGATTCTTTAAAGTTTTTAAGGGTTAAGTGTTTCTTAGGGTTTTTTAAGGTTTAAGGTTTAGGGCTTTGGGTTTTGTTGTGATTTTTATATTTAGGGTTTACAAAAATTTAGGATTTAGCGTTTAGAGCTTACGGTTTTTTAGGTGTTTTAAATGGTCTTTATTGTTTATTTAAGGATTTATAGGATTTAGGGATTCTTAAAGGTTTAGGGTTTCTTAGGGATTTATGTTAGGGTTTAGGGTTTATGGCTAAGAATTGTGTTAGGTTTAGGGTTTTATTTGGGATTTTGGGGTTTAAGGCTTTTGGGTTTTTTAGGTTTAGGGGTTATTGGGTGTTTTCGGATTTTTAAGAGTTAAGTGTTTCTTACGGTTTTTTAGGGTTTAAGGCTTAGGGGTTTTTTTTTTTCGATTTAGGGTTTTTAAATTTTTAGGATTTATGGTTTAGTGCTTTGGGTTTTTAGGGAGTTTTAGGGGTTTTTAATGGTTTATAGGGTTTATTTTAAGGTTTATAGGATTTAGGGTTTCTTCAAGTTTAGGGTTTAGGGTTTCTTAGGGTTATAGGTTTGGGATTTAGAGTTTTAGGTTAGGTTTTAGGGTTTAGGGCTTAGGGTTATAGGTTTGGGATTTAGAGTTTTAGGTTAGGTTTTAGGGTTTAGGGCTTAGGTTTATTTTTAGGTTTTGGGTTATACGTTAAGTTTTTTATCTAGGATTTTAGGGTTTAGGGCTTTGGGTTTTTTTAGGTTAATGTTTTTTAGGGTTTTATAGGTTTAGGGTTTAGGGTTTAGGGCTTAGGTTTTTTTTTTTTTTTTTTTTTTTGGTCTATTTTAGCATTTAGGATATATGATTTAGTGCTTTATAGGGTTTAGAGGTTAGCCTCTTTTTTTAGGTTAAAGGGATTTTGGATTTTTCAAGGTTTTTAAATGTTAAGTGTTTCTTAAGGTTTTTTAAGGTTTAAGGTTTTGGGGTTTGGGTTTTGTTGTATTTTTTATGTTTAGGGTATATATATTTTTAGGATTTATGGTTTAGAGCTTAGTGTTTTGTAGGGGTTTTAAATTGTTTTTACTGTTTATAGGATTTAGGGTTTCTTAAGTTTTAGGGTTTAGGATTAAGATTTTAGGCTTAGGGTTTTTTAAGGTTTAGGGTTTTAGGATAAGGGTATTATCTAGTTTAGGGTTTAAGGCTTTGGATTTTTTAGTCTAAGGTTTCTTAGGATTTTATATATTTAGGGTTTTATCTTTTTTTTTTTTTGGTTTAGGGTTTTATCTAGGTTTTTAAGGTTTAAGTCTTTGGGTTTTTTAGGTAAGGTTTGTTTGGATTTTATAGGTTTAGGGTTTTTTATGTTTTATTTAGTTGTGTTTTTTAGGGTTTAGCATATACAATTTAGGGCTTTATAGGGTTTAGAGCTTAGAGTTTTTGAGGTTTAGGGGTTTTTGGGTCTTTTTAGGATTTTTAAGGGTTAAGTGTTTCGTAGAGGTTTTTAGGGCGTAGGGTATAGGGCTTAGGGATTTTTTGTGTTTTTTTTAGGGTTTGCGGAATTTTGGAATATAGGGTTTAGATCTTAGAATTTTTAGGGGTTTTAAATTGTTTTTAGGGTTTGTTTTAGGTTTTATAGGATTTAGGGTTTCTTAAGGTTAGGATTTAGGGTTTCTTAGGATTTTTAGGTTTAGGATTTAGGGTGTTAGGTTGGGGTTTAGGGTTTTAGGTTTAGGATTTAGGGTTTTAGGTTTAGGATTTAGCATTTTAGGTTTAGGATTTAGGGTATTAGGTTTAAGGTTCAAAGCTTAAGTTTTTTTTTGTGTGGTTGTTAGGGTTTAGCATATACAATTTAGGGCTTATTAGGATTTAGAGCTTAGAGTTTTTTAGATTTAGGGGTTTTTGGGTCTTTTTAGGATTTTTAAGGGTTAAGTGTTTCTTAGGGGTTTTAAGGGCGTAGCGTATAGGGCTTAGGGATGTTTGGTGTTTTTTTAAGGTTCGCGGAATTTTAGGATTCAGGGTTTAGATCTTAGGATTTTTAGGGGTTTTAAATTATTTTTAGGGTTTGTTTTAGGTTTTATGGGATTTAGGGATTCTTAAGGTTACGGTTTAGGGTTTCTTAGGGTTTTTAGGTTTAGGATTTAGGGTGTTAGGTTAGGGTTTAGTGTTTTAGGTTTAGGATTTAGGGTTTTAGGTTTAGGATTTAGCGTTTTAGGTTTAGGATTTAGGGTATTAGGTTTAGGGTTCAAGGCTTAAGTTTTTTTTTGTGTGTTTTTTAGGGTTTAGCTTATATGATTTATAGATTTATAGGGTATAGAGCTTGGACTCTTTTAGGTTTAGCGGTGTTTGAGTGTTTAGGGGTTTTAAGTTTATGATTTAGGGTTTTAGGTTAGGGTTTATTGTTTAGGGCGTAGGGTTTTTTTAGATTTAGGGTTTAAGGTTAATGGTTTTATCTAGGCTTTGAGGGTTTAGTTCTTTGGGTTTTTTAGATTAAGGGTTTTTTTATTTTATTTTATATGTTTAGGCTTTAGAGATTTGGGTTTCTTTGTGTGTTTGTTAGGGTTTAGCATATACGATTATGGGCTTTATTGTTTTAAGATTCTATTTTAGGGTTTATAAGATTTAGGGTTTCTTAAGTTAGGGTTTAGAGTTTTTTAGGGTTTTTAGGTTTAGGACATAGAGTTTTAGGCTACGGTTTAGGGTTCTTTAGATTTAGGATTTTATGTTAAGAATTTTATCTAGGGTTTTAGAGTTTTATAGGTTTAGGGTTCAGGACTTTTTTTTTATTTTTTTTTTATTTTTTTAGGGTTTAGCATATACAATTTAGGGATTTATAGGGTTTGGAGCTTCAACTTTTCTAGGTTTAGGGGTATTTTAGGTTTTCAAGGTTTAAGTCTTTCTTACGACTTTTTAGGGTTTAGGGTTTAGGCCTTTGGGTTTTTTTTTTTTTTTTTGAATTTTTAGGTTTAGGGTTTATGCTTTTTCAGGATTTAATGTTTAGAGGTTAGGGCTTTGTTGTGGTTTTAAATGGTTTAGAGCTTAGAGCTTTTTTAGGTGTAGGGGTTTTTGGGTTTTCTTAGTGTTTTTAAGGGTTAAGTGTTTCTTAGGGTTTTCTATTGATTAGAGTTTAGGATTTTTTTTTGTGTGTTTTTTCAGTTTAAGATTTATAGATTTTTTAGGATTTAGGGTTTAGAGCTTAGGGTTTTATAGAGGTTTTAAATGCTTTGTAGTGTTTATATTAGGATTTATAAGATTTATGGTTTCGTAAGGTCTACAGTTTAGGGTTTCTTAGAATTTGAGGTTTAGAAACTAAGGATTTAGGGTTTAGGGTTTAGGGCTTCATGGTTTTTTGGTCTAGGGTTTTAGGTTAAAGGTTTTATCTAGGGTTTTTATGGTTTAGGGCTTTGGGTTCTTTGGTTTAAGGTTTTTAGGGTTTTATAGGTTTAGGGTTAAGGGCTTAGGGTTTTTTTTGGGTTTATCACATACAATTTAGGGCTTTATAGGGTATAGAGCTTAGAGTATTTTAGGTTTAGGGGCTTTTTAGGTTTTAGGATTTTTAAGGGTTAAGTGTTTCTTAGGGTTTAAGCTTTTCAGTTTTTTTGTGTTTTTTAGGTTTAGCTTTTATGGATTTTTTGGGTTTAGGGTTTAGAGCTTAGGGTTTTGTAGGAGTTTTATATGGTTTTTAGGGATTATATAAGGGTTTAAGGGATTTAAGGTTTTTTAAGGTTTAGGGTTTAGGGTTTATTAAGGTTTTAGGTTTAGCATTTAGGCTTTAGGTTAGGGTTTAGGGCTTTTGGATTTTTACGATTATGGTTTTTGGGATTTTGTATGATTAGGGTTTAGGGCTTAGGGTTTTTGTTTTGTGTTTTTGGGGTTTAGATTAAATGATATAGGGGTTTATAGGGTTTAGAGCTTACAATTTTTTAGGTTTTAGGGGTTTTTGTATTCTTTAGAGTTTTTAAGGGCTAAGTGTTTCTTAGGGTTTTATAGGATTTAGGGTTTCGAGCTTAGGGTTTTTTTGTGTGTTTTTATGTTAGGGTTTATGGATTTGGAGGATTTAGGGTTTAGAGTTTATAGTTTTTTTGGTGTTTTAAATGGTCTTTGTGGCTTTTTTTAGGATTTAGGAATTCTTAAGGTTTAGGGTTTCTTAGGGATTTATGTTAGGGTTTAGAATTTATGGCTTAGGATTTTGTTAGGTTTAGGGTTTTAGGTTAATGGTTTTATTTGGGATTTTGGGTTTTAAGGCATTGGGGATTTTAGGGTTTTATAGGTTTACAGTTTAGGGCTTAGGGTTTTTCTTGTGTTTTTTAGGGTTTAGCATATACACTTTAGGGCTTTATAGGGTTTAGAGCTTAGCGTTTTTTAGGTTTAGGGGTTCTTGGGATTTTTAGGGTTTTTAAGGGTAAAGTGTCTCTTAGGATTTTTTAGGATTTAGGGCTTAGGTTTTTCTTTTTTGGTTTAGGGTTTTTAAATATTTGGGATTTATAGTTTAGAGCATAGGGTTTTTAGGGAGTTTTCGGGGTTTTAAATGGTTTTTAGGGTTTATAGGATTTAGGGTTTCTTCAGGTTATAGGTTTGGGATTTAGGGTTTTAGGGTTTAGGGCTTAGATTTTTCTTAAGTTTAGGGTTATAGGTTAAGCGTCTTATCTAGGATTTTAGGGATTAGGGCTTTGGGTTTTTTTTTTGTTAATGTTTTTTAGGGTTTTATAGGTTTAGGATTTAGGGCTTAGGTTTTTTTTTTTTTTTTTTGTTTTTTGTGTTTTTTAGCATTTAGCATATATGATTTATTTATTAGGTATAGAGCTTGGCTTCTTTTTTATTTTAGGTTTAAGGGATTTTGGATTTTTAAGTTTTTTAAGGGTTAAGTGTTTCTTAGGGTTTTTTTATGGTTTAATGTTTAGGGGTTTGGTTTTTGTTGTGTTTTTTATGTTTAGGGTTTACAGATTTTTAGAATTTAGGGTCTACAACTTAGTGTTTTGTAGGGTTTTAAATTATTATTAGGATTTATAGGATTTATTGTTTTTTAAGTTTTAGGGTTTAGGATTTCTTTGGGTTTTAGGTTTATGATTAAAATTTTAGGTATAGGGTTTTTAAAGGTTTAGGGTTTTAGGTTAAGGGTATTATCTAGTTTAGGGTTTAAGGCTTTGGGTTTTTTAGGTTAAGGTTTTATAGGATTTTATAGGTTTAGGGTTTTATCTTTTTTTTAGGTTTGGGGTTTTATCTAGGTTTTTAGGGTTAAAGTCTTTGGGATTTTTAGGTAAGGTTTTTTAGGATTTTATATGTTCAGGGTTTAGGGCTTAGGGTTTTTTTTTTTGGTCTTTTTATTTGTGTTTTTTATGATTTAGCATATACAATATAGGGCTTTATGGGGTTTAGAGCTTAGAGCTTTTTAGGTTTAGGGGTTTATACGTCTTTTTAGGGATTTTTAGGGTATAGGGCTAAGGGATTTTTTGTGTTCTTTTAGGGTTCACGGATTTTTAGGAATTAGGGTTTAGATCTTAGTATTTTTAGAGTTTTCAAATTGTTTTTAGGGTTTGACTTAGGTTTTATAGGATTTAGGGTTTCTTAAGGTTAGGGTTTAGGGTTTCTTAGGGTTTTTATATTTAGGATTTAGGGTTTTAGGTTAGGGTTAAGGGTTTCAGGCTTAGGATTTAGGGTTTTAGGTTTAGGATTTAGGGTATTAGGTTTAGGGTTCAAGGCTTGGGTTTTTTTTTGTGTGTTTTTTAGGGTTTAGCTTATATGATTTATGGATTTATAAGGTTTGGAGCTTAGACACTTTAGGTTTAGGGGTTTTAAGTTTAGGATTTAGGGTTTTATGTTAGGGTTTAGTGTTTAGGGCCTAGGGTTTTTTTAGGTTTAGGGTTTAAGGTTAACGGTTTTACCTAGGTTTTTAGGGTTTAGTGCTTTGGGTTTTTTGGATTAAGGTTTTTTTGTATTTTATAGGTTTAGGATTTAGGGATTTGGGGTTCTTTGTATGTTTGTTAGGGTTTAGCATATACAATTAAGGGCTTTATTGTTTTAAGAGTTTATTTTAGGGTTTATAGAATTTAGGTTTCTTAGGGTTTTTGGGTTTATGATATAGAGTTTTAGGTTACGGTTTAGGGTTTTAGGTCAAGGATTTTATCTAGGTTTTTAGGGTTTTATAGGTTTACGGTTCAAGACTTTTTGTGTTTTGTTAGGGTTTAGCATATAAGATTTAGGGATTTATAGGGTTTGGAGGTTTGACTTTTTTAGCTTTAGGGGTTTTTAAGGTTTTCAAGGTTCAAGTGTTTCTTACAATTCTTTAGGGTTTAGGTTTAGGCCTTAAGGATTTTTTTTATTCTATTTTTTAGGTTTAGGGTTTATAGTTTTTTAGGATTTAGTGTTTAGAGGTTAGGGTTTTGTAGGGGTTTTAAATGGTTTAGATCTTATAGTTTTTTTAGATTTAGGGGTTTTTGGGTTATCTTAGTGTTTTTAAGGGTTAAATGTTTCTTAGGGTTTTCTATTAATTAGGGTTTATGGGTGGGTTTTTTTGTGTTTTTTTCAGTTTAAGATTTATGGATTTTTTAGGATTTAGGGTTTAGAGCTTAGCATGTTGTAGAGGTTTTAAATGCTTTGTAGTGTTTATATTAGGGTTTATAAGATTTATTGTTTGTTAAGGTCTTGGGTTTAGGGTTTCTTTGTTTTTTAGGATTAGAATTTAAGTATTTAGGTTAGGGTTTAGGGTTTAGGGTTTAGGGTTTAGGGCTTCATGTTTTTTTATGTCTAGTGTTTTAGGTTAAGGGTTTTATCTAGGATTTTTATGGTTTAGGGATTTGTGTTTTTTAGGTTAATGGTTTTTAGAGTTTTATAGGTTTTTGGTTTAGGGCTTAAGGTTTTTTGTCTATTTAAGGATTAAGCATATAAGATTTAGGGCTTTATAGGGTATAAAGCTTAGAGTTTTTTAGGTTTAGGGTATTTTAGGGTTTTTAAGGGTTAAGTGTTTCTTAGGGTTTCTGGTTTAGAACTTGGGGTTTTAAATGGTTTTTAAGGTTTATTTTAGGGTCTATAGGATTTAGAGATTCTTAAGGTTTAATTTTTAGAGTTTCTTAAGGTTTTAAGTTTAGGATTTTGAAGTTTAGATTAGGGTTTAGGGCTTAAAATTTTTTAGGTTTAGGGTTTTTTTATGTGTTGTAGGGTTTAGTATATACAATTTAGAGCTTTATAGGGTTTTGAACTTAGAGTTTTTTTAGGTTTAGGGGTTTTTACGGGTTAAGTGTTTCTTATGTTTCCCATGGTTTAGTTATTTTTTGTATTTTTTAGGTTTAGGGTTTACAGATGTTTAGGATTTAGAGTATTGAGCTTAGGGATTTTAGGGGTTTTAGATGATTTTTAGGGTTTATTTTTGGATTTATAGGATTTAGGATTTCTTAAGGTTTAGGGTTTAAGGTTTCTTCGGGTTTTAGGTTCAGGATTTAAGGTTTTAGGTTAGGGTTTAGGGTATAGGGCTTAGGGTTTTTTTATGTTTAGGTTCTTAGGTTAAGGTTCTTATCTAGGATTTTAGGGTTTAGGACTTTGGGTTTTTAAGGTAAAGGTTTTTTATGGTTTTATAGGTTTAGGGTTTAGGACTTGGGGTTTTTTTTTAATTTTCTAGGGTTTAGCATATACGATTTAGGGCTTTAGATGGTTTAGAGCTTAGAGTTTTTGATGTTTAGGGGTTTTGGGTTTTTAAGGTTTTAAGGGTTAACTGTTTCTTAGGGTTTTTTAGGATTTACGGTTTAGGGCTTTGGATATTTTTAAATTTTTAGGTTCACGATTTACAGATTTTTAGGATTTCAGATTTAGAGTTTAGGGTTTCGTAAGGGTTTTAAGTGGTTTTTTGGGTGTATTTTAGGGTTTATAGGATTTTTGGTTTCTTAAGGTTTAGGTTTAGAAATTAGGGTTTTAGGTTAGGGTTAAGGATTTAGGGCTTCAGGATTTTTTAGGTTTATAGTTTAAAGTTAAGGATTTTATCTATGTTTTTTAGGGTTTAGGGCTTTGGGTTTTTTGGGTTAAGGATTTTTAGGATTTTTTAGGATTAGGTTTTTAGGGCTTTTTCGTGTTTTTTAGGGTTTAGTTTATACGATTTAGGGTTTTATCTGGTTTAGAGCTTTGAGTTTTTTTAGGTTAATGGATTTTATATTTTTAGGGTTTTTAAGGGTTAAGTATATCTTAGGGTTTCTTAGGGTTAGGTTTTTTTTTTTTGGTGTTTTTAGGATTAGGTTTTAGAGCATAGGTTTTTGTAGGGGTTTTAAATGATCTTGAGGGTTTATTTTAGAATTTATAGGATTTAGGGTTTATGATTTTGGGTTTAAGTTTAGGGTTTAGGGTTTATGTCAAAAGGTTTTTTTAGGTTTAGGATTTTCGGTTAAGGGTTTTATCTAGGGTTTTAGGGTTTAAGGCTTTGGGTTTTTTAGGTTAAGGTTTTTCTGGATTTTCTAGGTTTATGGTTTAGGGCCGAGGGGTTTTTTTTTTTTTTTTTTTTTCATTTTTTAAGGTTTAGCATATAGTATAGTGTTTAGAGATTAGTGTTTTTTAGGTTTGGGGGGGGGGGGGGGATTTGGGTTTTTTTAGGGTTTGTAAGTGTTAAGTGTTTCATAGGGTTTTTTTTTTATAGGTTTATGGTTTAGAGCTTACGGTTTTCTAAGGGTTTTAAATGGTAGTTATGCTTTATTTTAGGGTTTATATGATTTAGAGTTTCTTAAGGTTTTGGGTGTAAGATTAGAGTTTTAGGTTAGGGTTTAGGGGTTTGGGCTTAGGGTGTTTTTAAGTTTAGGGTTTAAGGTTAACGGTTTTATCTATGTTTTAAGGGTTTAGGGCTTTGGGTTGTTTTTGTGTATGGTTTTTTAGGGTTTTATAGGTAAAGGGTTTTTTTTTTGTGTTTTTTAGGGTTTAGCATATACAATTAGGACTTTATAGGGTTTTGAGCATACAATATTTTTAGGTTTAGGGGTTTTTAGGGTTTTTTTGAAGGTTAACTGCTTCTTAAGGTTTCTAGGGTTTAGGTCTTAGGGTTCTGTTGTGTTTTTAAGGTTTACAGATCTTTAGGATTTAGGCTTTAGAGCGTAGGGTTTTGTAGGGGTTTTAAATGATTTTTAGGGTTTATATTATGGTTTATCGGATTTAGGGTTTCTTAAGGGTTAGGGTTTAAGGTATCTTAGGGATTTAGGTTTAGGATTTAGGGTTTTAGGTTAGGGTTTAGGGTGTAGGGCTTAGGGTTTTTTTTGGTTTTGGGATTTGGGTTAAGGGCTTTATCTAGGTTTTTAAGGTTTAAGGCTTTGGGATTTTTGGGTTAAGGTTTTTTTTAGGGTTTTATAGGTTTATGGCTTAGGGCTTTAGTCTTTTTTTTTTGTGTTGTTAGGGTTTCGCATATACGATTTAGAGCTTTATAGGGTTTAGAGTTGAGAGATTTTAGGTTTAGGAATTTTTGGTTTTTTTAGGGTTTGTTAGGGTATTAAATGTTGTTTAAAGTTTATAGAACCTAGGGTTTCATAAGGTTTAGGGTTTAAAGTTTCATAAGGTTTTAAATTTAGAATTTAGGGTTTTAGGTTAGTGTTTATGGTTTAGGGCTTAGGGCTTTTTTAGGTTTAGAATTTTAGGTTGAGGGCTTTATCTAGGTCTTTAGGGTTTAGGAATTTGGGTTTCTTAGGTTAAGGTCTTTTATGTTTTATAGGTTTAGTGTTTAGGGTTTAGAGCTTAGTGTTTTGTGGGTTAAGGTTTTTGAGGGTTTTTATAGATATGGCATTTATGGCTTAGGGTTTTTTGTTTGTTTTTAGAGTTTAACATATACGATTTAGGGCTTTATAGGGTTTGCAGCTTAGAGTTTTTTAGGTTTAGGTGTTTTTGGGTTATTTAGGGTTAAGTGTTTCTTAGGGTTTAGCATAAACGATTTAGAGCTTTATAGGGTTTAGATCTTATAGTTTTTTAGGTTTAGGGGTTTTGGGGGATTTTAAGGGCTTAGGGTTTAGGGCTTAGGTTTTTTTTTTTTGTGTTTTTAGATTTAGGGTTTAGGGTTTTGGGCTTAGTTTTTTTTTTAGGTTTAGGATTTTATCAAGATTTTTAGGTTTTAGGGCTTGGGAATTTTTAGATTAAGGTTTTTAGAATTTTATAGATTTAGGATTTAGGGTTTAGGGTTTAGGGTTTATTGTGTTTTTTGGGTTTAGCATATATGATTTAGGGCTTTAAAGGATTTAGAGCTTCTAGTTTTTTTAGGTTTAAGGGATTTTATATCTTCAGGGCTTTTAAGGGTTAAGTGTTTCTTAGAGTTTTTTAGGACTTAGGGTTATCTTTAGGGTTAGGGTTTTGGGTTAAGCGCTTTATTACGGTTTTTAGGGTTTAGGGCTTTGAGTTCTTTTAGTTAAGGTTTTTTTTCAGATTTTATAGGTTTAGGATTTAGGTCTTGAAGTTTTTTTTTTGTGTTTTTAGGGTTTAACAAATACGATTTAGGGCTTTATAGGATCTAGAGCCTAGAGTTTTTTATGTTTAGGGTTTTTCGTGTTTTTTTTTGGTGTTTTAAGAGTTAAGCGTTTCTTAGGGATTTTTAGGATTTAGGGTTTGTAGCTTATGGTTTTGTAGGGATTTTATATGGGTTTTAGGGTTTATTTTAGGGTTTCTTAATGTTTAGGATTTCATAGTGTATTAGGTTTAGGATTTAGGGTTTTAGTTGAGGATTTAGGGTTTAGGACTTCTGGTTATTTTAGGTTTAGCGTTCTAGGTTAAGGGTTTTAACTAAGTTTTTTAGGTATAGGGATTTAGGTTACGGGCTTCATCTACATTTGTAAGGTTTAATTTTTTGGGATTTATGGGTTAAGGTTTTTTTAGGGTTTTATAAGTTTATGGTTTAGGACTTAGGTTTTTTTTTTTTTTTGTGTTGTTAGGGTTTTGCATATATGATTTAGGGCTTTATAGGGTTTAGAGATTAGAGGTTTTAGATTTAAGGATTTTTGGATTTTTTATGGTTTGTAAGGGCATTTAATGTTGTTTAGGGTTTATAGGACTTAGGCTTTCATAAGGTTTAGGGTTTAAAGTTTCATAGGGTTTTAAATTTAGAATTTAGGGTTTTAGGTTAGGGTTTATGGTTTAGGGCTTAGGGGTCTTGTAGGTTTTTTTTAGGTTAAGGGTTTTATCTAAGTTTTTAGGGTTTAGGGATTTGGGTTTGATAGGTCAAGGTTTTTTAGGCTTTTATAGGTTTAGGGTTTTTGATTTAGGGTTTTGTAGGTTAAGGTTTTTGAGGGGTTTATAGATATGGCATTTAGGGCTTAGGGTTTTTTGTGTGTTTTTAGGGTTCCTTATGTAGGATTTAGGGCTTTATAGGATTTATAGATTAGAGATTTTAGGTTTAGGGATTTTTTTTTTAGGGTTTGTATGGGTTTTAAATGTTGTTTAGGGTTTATAGGACATAGGGTTTCATAAGGTTTAGGGTTTAGGGTTTCATAGGGTTTTAAATTAAGAATTTAGGGTTTTAGTTAGGGTTTATGGTTTAGGGCTTAGGGATTTTTTATGTTTAGAATTTTAGGTGGAGGGTTTTATCTAGGTTCTTAGGGTTTAGGGATTTGGGTTTGTTAGGTTAAGGTTTTTTAGGCTTTTATAGGTTTAGGGTTTAGGGCTTAGGGTTTTGTAGGTTAAGGTTTTTGAGGGTTTTATAGATATGACATTTAGGGCTTAGGATTTTTTGTGTGTTTTTATGGTTTACCATATACAATTTAGGGCTTTATAGGGTTTGGAGCTTAGAGTTTTTTAGGTTTAGATGTTTATGGGTTATTTAGGGTTAAGTGTTTCTTAGGGTTTTTGAGGAATTTAGCATAAACGATTTAAGGCTTTATAGGGTTTAGGTCTTATAGTTTTTTTGGTTTAAGGGTTTTGGGCTGGTTTTTTTAATGTTTTTAAGGGATTAGGGTTTACGGCCTAGGTTTTTTTGCTTTTTTTGATTTAGGGTTTAGGGCTTAGGCCTTTTTCTTTTTATTTTAGATTGAGGGTTTAGGGCTTATGGCTTAGAGTTTTTATAGGTTTAGTATTTTTGGTTAAGGATTTTATCTGGGTTTTTAGGTTTCTGGGCTTTGGAATTTTTAGATTAAGGTTTTTAGGATTTAGGGCTTAGGGTTTTTTGTATTTTTTAGGGTTTAGCATATATGATTTAGGGCATTATAGGGTTTAGAGCTTTGAATTTTTTTAGGTTTAAGGGATTTTATACTTTTAGGGTTTTAAAGGGTTAAGTGTTTCTTAGGGTTTTTTATGGCTTAGGGTTATTTTTAGGTTAAGGGTTTTATTAAGGCTTTTAGGGTTTAGGGCTTTGAGATTTTTGGGTTAAGATTTTTTTAGCTTTTATAGGTTTAGGGTTTAGGTCTTAAACTATTTTTGTGTTTTTAGGGTTTAAGAAATATGATTTAGGGCTTTATAGGGTCTAGAGCCTAAAGCTTTTTAGGTTTAGGGTTTTTTGTGTTTTTCTAAGGCTTTAAGAGTTAAGTGTTTTTTAGGGTATAGGGCTTAGGGTGCTTTTATGTTTTTTAGATATAGGCTTTACAGATTTTTAGGATTTAGGGTTTATAGCTTTGGGTTTTGTAGGGATTTTAAATGGGTTTTAAGGTTTATTTTAGGGTTTCTTAATGTTTAGGATTTCATAGTGTATTAGGTTTAGGATTTAGGGTTTTAGGTTAGTATTTAGAGTTTAGGACCTTTTTTTTAGGTTTAGGGTTTTAGGTTATGGGTTTTAACTAACTTTATAGGGTTAAGGGCTTTGTGTTTTTTAGACTAAGGTTTTATAGGGCTTTATATGTTTAGTATTTAGGGCTAAGAGTTTTTTTTTGTGTTTTTTACGGTTTAGCATATACAATTTAGTACTTTATAGCATTTAGATCTTAGAGTTATTTTAGCTTTAGGGGTTCGGGGTTTTTAAGGGTTAAGTGTTTCTTAGGATTTTTTAGGGTTTAGGGTTTTTGGGCTTAGTGCTTTTTGTGTTTTTTAGGTTTAGGGTTTAAGGATTTTTAGGATTTAGGGTTTATAGCTTAGAGCTTTGAAGAGTTTTAAATGATTTGTAGGGTTTATGGGATTTAAGGTTTCTTAAAGTTTACGATTTAGGGTTTCTTAGGGTTTTAGGTTAGAGTATAGGGTTTAGGCCATAGTGGTTTTTTATGTTTAAAGTTTAAGGTTTGGGTTTAGGGTTTTGGGTGTAGGGTTTTTTAGGTTTAAGGTTTAGGTTAAGGGTTTTATCTTGGTTTTTAGGGTTTAGGTATTTGGGTTTGTTCGGTTAAGTGTTTTTAGGGTTTTATAGGTTTAGGATTTAGGGCTTAGGTTTTTTTTTTTTTTTGTGTTTTTTAGGGTTTAGCTTATATGATTTAGGGCTTTATAGGGTTTTGAGGTTAGTGTTTTTCATGGTTCAGGGTTTCTGTATTTTTTAGGGTTTTAAAGGGTTAAGTGTTTCTTAGGGTTTTTTAAGGTCTAGGGTTTAGGCCTTAGGGGTTTTTTAGGTTTAGGGTTTGATGTTAAGGTTTATAGTTTCTAGATTAGGGTTTTTTTAGGTTTAGGGTTTTAGTTTAAGGGTTTTATCTGGGTTTTTAGGCTTTAAGAATTTGGATTCATCAGGTTAAAGGTTTTTAGGTTTTTATAGGTTTAGGGTTTAGGGCTTATGATTATTTTTTTGTGTATTTTTTAGGGTTTAGCGTATATGATTTAGGGCTTTATAGGGTTTTGAGGTTAGAGTTTTTCAACGTTAGGGGTTTCTGTATTTTTTAGGCTTTTTAAGGGTTAAGTGTTTCTTGGGGTTTTTTAGGGTTTAGGGTTTAGAGCTTAGAGGTTTTTAGGGGTTTTAGATTGTTTTTAGGGTTTATTTTACAGTTCATAGGATTTAGGTTTTCTTATGGTTTAAGGTTTAGGATTTCTTAGGGTTTTAGATTTAGGATTTAGGGTTTTTGGTTTAGGGTTATAAGTTAAGGGTTTTATCTATGTTTTTAACATTTAGGGCATTAGGTTTTTTGGATTTTAGGTTTAGGGTTAGGGTTTTTTAGGTGTTTTAAATGGTCTATATGGTTTATTTTAGGATTTAGGGATCCTTAAGGTTTAGGGATTCTTAGGGATTTATGTGAGGGTTTAGGGTTTATGGCTTAGGGTATGGTTAGGTTTAGGGTTTTAGGTGAAGGTAGTTTTATCTGGGATTTTGGGGTTTAAGGCTTTGGGTTTTTAGGATTTTATACGTTTAAGGTTTAGGACTTAATTTTTTTTTTCTTTTTGTGTTTTTTAGGATTTAGCATATACTATTTAGGGTTTTATAGGGTTTAGAGCTTAGAGTTTTTTAGGTTTAGTGGTAATTGGGTGTTTTAGGATTTTTAAGGGTTAAGTGTTTCTTTGGGTTTTTTAGGGTTTAGGGCTTAAGATCTTCTTTTTGGGTTTAGGGTTTTTAAATTTTTAGGGTTGGTGGTTTAGCGCTTAGGGTTTTTAGGGAGTTTCCGGGGTTTTAGGATTTATTTTAGGGTTTATAGGATTTATGGTTTCTTAAGGCTTAGGTTTAGGGTTTCTTAGGGTTATTGGTTTGGGATTTAAAGTTTTAGGTTGGGTTTTAGGGTTTATGGCTTAGGTTTTTTTTTTTTTTTTTTAGGTTTTGGGTTATATGTTAAGGATTTTATCTAGGATTTTAGGATTTATGGCTTTGGGTTTTTTTAAGTTAATGATTTTTATGGTTTTATAGGTTTAGGGTTTAGGGCTTAGTTTTTTTTTTTTTTTTTTTTTTTTTTTTTTTTTTTTTTTAGCGTTTAGCATATATGATTTAGGGCATATAGGGTGTAGAACTTAGCTTCATTTTTTAACGTTTAAGGGATTTTGGATTTTTTAAGGTTTAAGTGTTTCTTAGGGTTTTTTTAAGGTTTAAGGTTAAGAGGTTTGGGTTTTGTTGTGTTTTTTATGTTTAGGGTTTATAAATTTTTAGGTTATAGGGTTTAGAGCTTAGTGGTTTAAAGGGGTTTTAAATTATTTTTAGGGTTTATAGGATTTAGGATTTCTAAAGTTTTAGGGTTTAGGGTTTCTTCGGGTTTTAGGTTTAGGATTAAGATTTTAGGTTTAGGGTTTAGGGCTTAGGGTTTTTTAAGTTTTAGGGTTTTAGATTAAGGGTATTATCTAGTTTAGGGTTTAAGGCTTTGAGGTTTATAGGCTAAGGTTTCTTAGGATTTTATAGGTTTAGGGTTTCATCTTTGGTTTTTTAGGTTTAGGGTTTTATCTAGGTTTTTAGGGTTTAAGTCTTTGGGTTTTTTAGGTAAGGTTTTGTAGGATTTTATAGGTTTAGGGTTTAGGGCTTAGGAATTTTTTTTTATTTGTGTTTTTTAGGATTTAGCATATACAACTTAAGGCTTTATAGCGTTTAGAGCTTAGTGTTGTTCAGGTTTAGGGATTTTTGGATCTTTTTAGGGTTTTTAAGGGTTAAGTGTTTCTTAGGGTTTTTAGGGCGTAGGGTATAGGGCTTAGGGATTTTTTGTGTTTCTTTTAGGGTTCACAGATTTTTAGGATTTAGGGCTTTTATCATAGGATTTTTAGGGGTTTTAAATTGATTTTAGGGTTTGTCCTAGGTTTATAGGATTTAGGATTTCTTAAGGTTAGGGTTTAGGGTTTCTTAGGGTTTTAAGGTTTAGCATTTAGGGTTTTAGGTTAGGGTTTAGGGTTTTAGGTTTTGAATTTAGGGTTTTAGGTTTAGGATTTAGCATTTTAGATTTTGGATTTAGGGTATTAGGTTTAGGGTTCAAGGATTAGTTTTTTTTTTTTGTGTTTTTTTTAAGGTTTAGCTTATATGATTTAGGGATTTACAGGGTTAGGAGCTTAGACTCTTTTAGGTTTAGGGGGTTTTGAGTTTTTAGGGTTTTTAAGTTTAGGATTTAGGGTTTTAGGTTAGGATTTAGTGTTTAGGTCCTAGGATTTTTTTAGATTTAGGGTTTGAGGTTATTGGTTTTAATTAGGTTTTTAGGGTTTAGTTCTTTCAATTTTTTATATTAAGGTTATTCTTTTGGATTTTATAAGTTTAAGCATTTGGGATTTGGGGTTCTTTGTGTGTTTGTTAGGGTTTAGGGATTTATAGGGTTTGGAGCTTAGACTTTTTTAGGTCTAGGGGTTTTTAAGGGTTTCAGGGTTTAAGTGTTTCTTATGGCTTTTTATGGTTTGCGGTTTAGGCTTTATTCTTTTTTCTTCTGATTTTTAGGTTTAGGGTTTATGGTTTTCTAGGATTTTGTGTTTAGAAATTAGGGTTTTGTAGGGGTTTTAAATGGTTTAGAGCTTAGAGTTTTTTTAGGAGTAGGGGTTTTTGGGTTTTCTTAATGTTTTTAAGTGTTAAGTGTTTCTTAGGGTTTTCAACTAATTAGGGTTTAGCACTTTGGGTTTTGTAGGTTAAGGTTTTTAGTGTTTTATAGATTTATGGTTTAGGGCTTAGGGTTTTCTGTGTATTTTAGGGTGAGCATATAAGATATAGGGCTTGATAGGATTTAAAGCTAAGAGTTTTTTAGGTTTAGGGTTTTTAAGGGTTAAGTGTTTCTTAGGGTGTTTTTAGGGTTTATGGTTTAGAGCTTAGGGTTTTGTAGGGGTTTTAAGTGGTAATTATGGTTTATTTTAGGGTTTATAAGATTTAGAGTTTCTCAAGGTTTTAGGTGTTGGATTAGAGTTTTAGGTTAGGGTTTTGGGGTTTGGGCTTAGGGTGTTTTTAAGTTTAGGGTTTAAGGTTAAGGGTTTTACCTATGTTTTAAGGGTTTAGGGCTTTGGGTTGTTTTTTCTTATGGATTTTAAGGATTTAGGGTTTAGATCTTAGGGTTTTTAGGGGTTTGAAATGGATTTCAAGGCTTATTTTAAGGCTATCAAATTTAGGGTTTCTTAATAAGATTAGGGTTTAGAGATTTTAGGTTTAGGATTTAGGGTGTTTCATTAGGGCTTAGTGTTATTTTAGGTTTAAGGTTTTTGGTTAATGATTTTATCTAGGGTCTTAGTGTTTTATATGTTTAGGTGAAAGAATTAAGGGATTTATAGGGTTTAGCATATAATATTTAGGGATTTATAGGGTTTGGAGCTTAGACTTTTTTAGGTTTAGGGGATTTTAGGATTTTCAAGGTTTAAGTGCTTGTTACGATCTTTTTAGGGTTTAGGCCTTAGGGTTTTTTTTTTCTTCTGATTTTTAGGTTTAAGGTTTATCCTTTTTTAGGATTTAGTGTTTAGAGGTTAGGGTTTTGTAGGGTTTTAAATGGTTTAGAGCTTAGAGTTTTACTAGATGTAGGAGTTTTTAGGATTTCTTAGTGTTTTGAAAGGTTAATTGTTACTTAGGGTTTTCTATTGATTAGGGTTTAGGTTTTTTTTTTTTTGTATTTTTAAGATTAATATTTACGGATTTTTTAGTATTTAGGGTTTTAATCTTAGGGTTTTGTGATGTTTTTAAATGCTTTGCAGTGTTTATATTAGGTTTTATAGGATTTATGGTTTCTTAAGGTCTAGGGTTTAGGGTTTCTTAGGGTTTTATGTTTAGAATCTAAGGATTTAGGTTAGGGTTTAGGGTTTAGGGCTTCATGTTTTTTTAGGTCTAGGATTTTAGGTTAAGGGTTTTATTAGGGTTTTTATAGTTTAGGGCTTTGAGTTTTTTAGGTTAAGGTTTTTTAGAGTTTTATAGGTTTATGGTTTAGGGCTTATGAATTTTTATGTATTTTAGGGTTAAGCATATAAGATTTAGGGCTTGATAGGGTTTAAAGCTTAGAGTTTTTTAGGTTTAGGAATTTTTAGGGTATTTAAGAATTAGGTGTTTCTTAGGGCTTCTAGTTTAGAGCTTAGAGGTTTTAAATGGTATTTAAGGTTTATTTTAGGGTTTATTGAATTTAGGGATTCTTAAGGTTTAGTGTTTAGAGTTTCTTAAGATTTTAGGCATAGGATTTAGAGTTTTAGGTTAGGGTTTAGGGCTTATGGTTTTAGGGTAAGGGTTTTATTTAGGTTTTTAGGTTTTAGGGCTTTGGGATTTTTAGGTTATGGGTTTGTAGGACTTTTTAGGTTTAGGGTTTAGGGCTTAGGGTTTTGTGAGGTTTAGGGATTTTTTGGATTTTAGGATTTTTAAGGGTTAAGTGTTTCTTAGGTTTCTCAACTTTCTCAAGGTTTAGTGATTTTTTTTGTAATTTTTAGGTTTAGGGTTTACATATTTTTAGGATTTAGGGTTTCGAGCTTAGGGATTTTAGGAGTTTTAAATGGATTTTAGGGTTTATTTAAGGATTTATAGGATTTAGGGTTTCTTATAGGTTAGGGTTTAAGGTTTCTTCGGTTTTAGGTTTAGAATTTAGGGTTTCAGGTTAGGGTTTAGGGTTTAGGGCTTTCGATTTTTCTTATATTTAGGTTCTTAGATTAAGGTGCTTATCTAGGGTTTTAGGGTTTAAGGCTTTGTGTTTTTAAGGTTAAGGTTTTTATGGTTTTATAGGTTTAGGATTTAGGGATTTTTTCTTTTTATTAAGGTTTAGCATATATAATTTAGGGCTTTATAGGGTACAAAGCTTAGAGTTTTTTAGGTTTAGAGGGTTTTTGAGGTTTTTGAGCATTAAGTGTTTCTTAGGGTTTAAGGCTCTCAGTTTTATGTGCTTTTTAGGTTTAGGTTTTACAGATTTTTAGGATTTAAGGTTTAGAGCTTCAGGTTTTGTAGGGATTTTTTATGGTTTTTAGGTATAATATAAGGGCTTTACAGGATTTAGGGTGTTTTAGGGTATAGGGTTTAGGGTTTTTGAGGGTTTTAGCATTTAGGTTTTAGGTTAGGATTTAGGGCTTTTAGATTTTTACGTTTAGGGTATTTAAGATTTTGTATGATTAGGGGTTAGGGCTTAGGGTTTTTTTTTTTTTTTGTGTTTTTAGGGTTTAGGATATACAATATAAGGGTTTATAAGGTTTAGAGCTTACCATTTTTTAGGTTTGGGGTTTTTTGTATTTTTTAGAGTTTTTAAAGGTTAAATGTTTCTTAGGGTTTAGGGTTTAGGGCATAGGTTTTTTTTCTGTGTTTTTAGGTTAGGATTTTCGGAGTTTTAGGATTTAGGATTTCGAGCTTAGGGTTTTTTGGCGGTTTGAAATGGTCTGTATTGTTTATTTTAGGATTTAGGGATTCTTAAAGTTTAGGGTTTCTTAGGGATTTATGTTAGGGTTTAGGGTTTATGGCTTTGGGTTTTGTTAGGTTTAGGGTTTATGTTTAAGGTTTTATATGAGATTTTGGGGTTTAAGACTTTGGGTTTTTTAGGGTTTTATAAGTTTAAAGTTTAGGACTTACGGTTTTTTTTGTGTTTTTTAGGGCTTAGAATATACAATTTAGGTCTTTATAAGCTGTAGCTTAGAGTTTTTTAAGTTTCAGGGTTATTGGGTTTTTCAGGGTTTTTAAAGGTTAAGTGTTTCTTAGGATTTTTAGGGTTTAGGGCTGAGGGTTTTTAAGTTTTTATTATTTAGAATTCAGAGCTTTGGGATTTTAAGGGGTTTTAAATGGTTTTTAGGGTTTAGTTTAGGGTTTATAGGATTTAGGGGTTTCTTAAGGTTATAGGTTTAGAATTTAGAAATTTAGGTTAGGGTTTAAGGTTTAGGGCTTGGGTTTTTTTATAGGTTTAGGGTTATAGGTTAAGGGTTTTATCTAGGATTTTAGGGTTAAGGGATTTGGGTTTTTCTAGGTTAATGTTTTTTAAGGTTTTATAGATTTAGGGTTTAGGGTTTAGGTTTTTTTTTTTCATGTTTTTTAGCATTAAGCATATATGATTTAGGGCTTTATAGGGTTTAGAGCTTATATTTTTATTTTTTTTTAGGTTGAAGGGGTTTTGGATTCTTTAGGGTTTTTAAGGGTTAAGTGTTTCTTTGGGTTTTCTAAGGTTTAAGGTTTAGGGCTTTGGGTTTTGTTGTGTTTTTTATGTTTAGGGTTTACAAATATTTAGGATTTAGCATTTAGAGCTTTGGGTATTTTAGGTGTTTTAAATGGTCTTTATGGTTTATTTAAGGATTTATAGGATTTGTGGATTCTTAAGGTTTAGGGTTTCTTAGGGATTTATGTTAGGGTTTAGGGTTTATGGCTTAGGGTTTTGTTAGGTTTAGGGTTTTAGTTTAAGGGTTTTATTTGGGATTTTGGGGTTTAAGGCTTTTGGGCTTTTAGGGTTTTATAGGTTTAAGGTTTAGGCCTTAGGTTTTTTTTGTGATTTTTAGGGTTTAGCATATACTATTAAGGGCTTTATAGGGTTTAGAGCTTAGAGTTTTTAAGGTTTAGGAGTTATTGGGCTTTTTAGCGTTTTTAAGAGCTAAGTGTTTCTTAGGGTTTAGGGCTTAGGGTTTTTTTTTCGGTTTAGGGTTTTTAAATTTTTAGGATTTATGGTTAGTGCTTAGGGTTTTTAATTGTTTTTAGGGTTTATTTTAGGGTTTATAGGACTTAGGGTTTCTTAAGGTTTAGGGATTTAGGGTTTCTTAGGGTTATAGGTTTGGGATTTAGAGTTTTAGGTTATGTTTTAGGGTTTAGGGCTTAGGTTTATTTTTAAGGTTTAGGGTTATATGTTAAGGGTTTTATCTAGGATTTTAGGGTTTAGGGCTTTGGGTTTTTTTAGGTTAATGTTTTTTAGGGTTTTATAGGTTTAGGGTTTAGGGCTGAGGTTCTTTTTTTTTTTTTTATGTTTTTTAGCGTTTAACATATATGATTTAGGGCTTTATAGGGTTTAAAGGTTAGCTTCTTTTTTTTAGGTTTATGGGATTTTGGATTTTTCAAGGTTTTTAAAGGTTAGGTGTTTCTTAGGGTTTTTTAAGGTTTAAGGTTTAGGGGTTTGGGTATTGATGTGTTTTTTAAGTTTAGGGTTTATAGATTTTTAGGATTTAGGGTTTAGAGCTTATTGTTTTGTAGGGGTTTTAAGTTGTTTTAATAGTTTATAGGATTTAGGGTTTCTTAAGTTTTAGGGTTTAGGTTTATTTGGGTTTTAGGTTTAGGATTAAGATTTTCGATTTTGGGCTTAGGGCTTAAAGTTTTTTAAGGTTTAGGGTTTTAGGTTAAGGGTATTATCTAGTTTAGGGTTTAAGGCTTTGGATTTTTTAGTCTAAGTTTTCTTATGATTTTATAGGTTTAGTGTTTTATCTTGGTTTTTTTTTTTGGTTTAGGGTCTTATCTAGGTTTTAAGGGTTTAAGTGTTTGGGTTTTTTAGGATTTTATAGGTTTAGGGTTTTTTGTGTTTTTGTTATTTGTGTTTTTTAGGGTTTAGCGTATACAATTTTGTGCTTTGTAGTGTTTAGAGCTTAGAGTTTTTTAGATTTAGGGGTTTTTGGGTCTTTTTAGGATTTTTTAAGGGTTAATTGTTTCTTAGGGATTTTTAGGTCATAGGGTATAGGGCTTAGGGATTTTTTGTGTTTTTTTTAGGGTTCCCAGAATTTTAGGATTTAGGGTTTAGATCTTAGTATTTTTAGGGGTTTTAAATTGTTTTTAGGGTTTGTTTTAGGTTTTATAGGATTTATGGTTTCTTAAGGTTAGGGTTTAGGGTTTCTTAGGGTTTTTAGGTTTATGATTTAGGGTGTTAGGTTAGGGTTTAAGGTTTTAGGTTTAGGATTTAGGGTTTTAGGTTTAGGATTTAACGTTTTAGGTTTAGGATTTATGGTATTAGGTTTAGAGTTCAAGGCTTAAGTTTTTTTTTTTTTTTTTGTGTGTGTTTTTTTGGGGTTTAGCTTACATGATTTATGGATTTATAGGGTTTTGAGCTTAGACCCTTTTAGGTTTAATGCAGTTTGAGTTTTTAGACGTTTTAAGTTTAGGATTTAGGGTTGTAGGTTAGGGTTTAGTTTTTAGGGCCTTGGGATTTTTTAGATTTAGGGTTTAAGGTTAATGGTTTTATCTAGGTTTTTAGGGTTAAGTTCTTTGGGCTTTTTAGATTAAGGTTTTTTTTATTGGATTTTATAGGTTTAGGTTTTAGGGATTTGGGGTTCTTTGTGTGTTTGTTAGGGCTTAGCATATACGATTATGGGCTTTATTGTTTTAAGGGTCTATTTTAGGGTTTGTAAGATTTAAGGTTTCTTAAGGTTAGGGTTTAGGGTTTTTTAGTGTTTTTAGGTTTAGGATATTGAGTTTTAGGTTACGGTTTAGGGTTTTAGGTTAAGAATTTTATCTAGGGTTTTAGAGTTTTATAGGTTTAGGGTTCAGAACTTACGGGTTTTTTTTGTTTTTTTTTAGTGTTAGCATGTACTATTTAGGGATTTATAGGGTTTGGAGCTTAGACTTTTCTAGGTTTAGGGGTTTTTTAGGTTTTCAAGGTTTAAGTGTTTCTTACGACTTTTTAGGGTTTAGGGTTTAGGCTTTCAGGTTTTTTTTTTTTTTTTTTTTTGATTTTTAGGTTTAGGGTTTATGGTTTTTTAGGATTTAGTGTTTAGAGGTTAGAGTTTTTTAAATGGTTTAGAGCTTAGAGTTTTTTTAGGTGTAGGGGTTTTTGGGTTTTCTTAGTGTTTTTCAGGGTTAAGTTTTTCTTAGAGTTTTCTATTGATTAGGGTTTAGGGCTTTTTTTGTTGTGGTTTTGCAGTTTAAGATTTATGGATTTTTTAGGATTTAGGGTTTAGAGCTTAGGGTTATGTAGAGCTTTTAAATGCTTTGTAGTGTTTATATTAGGGTTTATTAGATTTATGGTTTCGTAAGGTCTACGGATTAGGGTTTCTTAGAATTTTAGGTTTAGAATCTAAGGATATAGGGTTTAGGGTTTAGGGTTTAAGGCTTCATGTTTTTTAGGTCTAGGGTTTTAGGTTAAGGGATTTATCTAAGGTTTTTATGGTTGAGGGCTTTGGGTTTTCTGGGTTAAGGATTTTAGGGTTTTATAGGTTTAGGGTTAAGGTCTTAGGGTTTTTTTTTTGTGTTTTTTTGGGTTTATCATATACAATTTAGGGCTTTATAGGGTATAGAGCTTAGAGTTTTTTAGGTTTAGGGGTTTTTGAGGTTTTAGGGTTTTTAAGGGTTAAGTATTTCTTAGGGTTTAAGGCTTTCAGTTTGTTGTATTTTTTAGGTTTAGCTTTTACAAATTTTGAGGGTTTAGGGTTTTGAGCTTAGGGTTTTGTAGGAGTTTTATATGGTTTTTTGGGATTATATAAGGGTTTAAGGGATTTAGTTTTCTAAAAGGTTTAGGGTTTAGGGTTTTTTAAGGTTTTAGGTTTACCAATTAGGTTTTAGGTTAGGGTTTAGGGCTTTTGGATTTTCAGGTTTATGGTTTTTAGGATTTTCTATGATTAGTGTTTTGTAGGGTTTTAAATTATTACTAGGATTTATAGGATTTATTGTTTTTTAAGTTTTAGGGTTTAGGGTTTCTTTGAGTTTTAGGTTTAGGATTAAGATTTTAGGTTTAGGGTTTTTTAAGGTTAAGGGTATTATCTAGTTTAGGCATTAAGGCTTTGGTTTTTTTAGGCTAAGGTTTATAGGTTTAGGGTTTTATATAGGTTTTTAGGGTTAAAGTCTTTGGTTTTTTTAGGTATGGTTTTTTAGGATTTTATAGGTTTAGGGTTTAGGGTGTTTTTTTGTTTGTTTTTTTATTTGTGTTTTCTATGGTTTAGCATATACAATTTAGGGCTTTATGGGATTTAGAGCTTAGAATTTTTTAGGTTTAGGGGTTTTTAGGTCTTTTTAGGGCTAAGGGATTTTTTTTGTTATTTTTTAGGGTTTAGGGATTTTTAAGATTTAGCGTTTTGATCTTAGGATTTTTAGTGTTTTTAAATTCTTTTTAGGGTTTGACTTAGGTTTTATAGCTTTTAGGGTTTCTTAAGGTTAGGGTTTAGGGTTTCTTAGGGTTTTTAGGTTTAGGATTTAGGGTTTTAGGTTAAGGATTAGGGTTTTAGGCTTAGGATTAGGGTTTTAGGTTTAGGATTTATGGTTTTAGGTTTAGGATTTAGGGTATTACGTTTAGGGTTTGAGGCTTGGGTTTTTTTTTTTTTTTTGTGTGCTTTTTAGGGTTTAGCTTATATGATTTATGGATTTATAGGGTTTGGAGCTTAGACTCTTTTAGGTTTAGGGGTTTTGAGTTTTTAGGTGATTTAAGTTTAGGATTTAGGGTTTTAGGTTAGGGTTTAGTGTTTAGGGCCTAGGGGTTTTTTAGGTTTAGGGTTTAAGGTTAATTGTTTTACCTAGGTTTTTACAGTTTAGTGCTTTGGGTTTTAAATGGTTTTGAGCTTATAGTTTTTTTAGGTTTAGGGGGTTTTGGGTTATCTTAGTGTTTTTAAGGGTTAAGTGTTTTTTAGGGTTTTCCATTGATTAGGGTTTAAGGTTTTTTTTTTTTTTTGTGTATTTTTTTAGTTTAAGATTTATGAATTTTTTAGGATTTAGGGTTTAGAGATTAGGGTGTTGTAGAGGTTTTAAATGTTGTGTAGTGTTTATATGACGGTTTATAAGATTTATGGTTTCTTAAGGTCTTGAGTTTAGGGTTTCTTAGATTTTTTGGTTTTGAATCTAAGGATTTAGGTTAGGGTTTAGGGTTTAGGGTTTAGGGCTTCATGTTTTTTTAGGCCTAGTGTTTTAGGTTAAGGGTTTTTAGAGTTTTATAGGTTTTTAGTTTAGGGCTTAGGGTTTTTTGTCTATTTTAGGATTAAGCGTATAAGATTTAGGGCGTGATAGGGTTTAAAGATTAGAGTTTTTTAGGTTTAGGGTTTTTAAGGGTTAAGTGTTTCTTAGGGTTTCTGGTTTAGAACTTGGGGTTTTAAATGGTTTTTAAGGTTTACTTTAGGGTTTATAGGATTTAGAGATTCTTAAGGTTTAAGGTTTAGAGTTTCTTAAGGTTTTAGGTTTAGTATTTAGAGTTTTAGGTTAGGGTTTAGGGCTTATGATTTTTTAGGTTTAGGGTTTTATTTAGGTTTTTAGGTTTTAGGGCTTTGGGTTTTTTAGGTTAAGGGCTTGTAGGAGCTTATAGGTTTATGGTTTATGGCTTAGGGTTTTTTTTATGTGTTGTAGGGTTTAGTATATACAATTTAGGGCTTTATAGGGTTTTGAGCTTAGAATTTTTTTAGGTTTAGGGGTTTTTTAGTTTAGGGTTTTTAAGGGTTAAGTGTTTCTTAGGTTTCCTAGGGTTTAGTTATTTTTTGTATTTTTTTAGGTTTACGGTTTACAAATTTTTAGTGCTTACAGTTTCTACCGTATGGATTTTAGGAGTTTTAAATCGGTTTTAGGGTTTATTTTAGGATTTACAGGATTTATGGTTTCTTAAGGTTTAGGGTTTAAGGTTTCTTCGGGTTTTAGGTTTAAGGATTTTGGGTTTTAGGTTAGGGTTTAGGGTATAGGGCTTAGGGTTTTTTTTATGTTTAGGTTCTTAGGTTAAGGTTCTTATCTAGGTTTTTAGGGTTTAGGGCTTTGGATTTTTTATGTAAGGGTTTTTATGGTTTTATAGGCTTAGGGTTTAGGGCTTAGGGTTTTTTTGAATTTTTTAGGGTTTAGCTTATACAATTTAGGGCTTTAGATGGTTTAGAGCTTAGAGTTTTTGATGTTTAGGGGTTTTGAGTTTTTGGGGTTTTAAGGGTTAAGTGTTTCTTAGGGTTTTTTAGGATTTAGGGTTTAGGGTTTAAGGTTTTGGATTTTTTTTTATTTTTTATGTTCAGGGTTTACGAATTTTTAGGATTTCAAATTTAGAGTTTTGGGTTTTTTAAGGGTTTTAAGTGGTTGTTTGGGTGTATTTTAGGGTTTATAGGATTTTGGGTTTCTTAAGGTTTAGGTTTAGAAATCAGGGTTTTAGGTTAGGGTCAAGGGTTTAGGGCTTAAGGATTCATTAGGTTTAGGGTTTTAGGTTAAGGGCTTTATCTATGTTTTTTAGGGTTTAGGGCTTTGGATTTTTTAGGTTAAGGGTTTTTAGGATTTTTTAGGTTTAGGGTTTAGGTCTTAGGGTTTTTTAAGGTTTAGGATTTTTGGTTAAGGGTATTATCTAGTGTAGAGTTTGAGGCTGTGGGTTTTTTAGGCTAAGGTTTCTTAGGATTTTATAGGTTTAGGGTTTTATCTTTGTTTTTTTTTAGGTTTAGGGTTTCATCTAGGTTTTTAGGGTTTAAGTCTTTGGGTTTTTTTAGGTAAGGTTTTTTAGGATTTTATAGATTTAGGGTTTAGGGCTTAGGGTTTGTTTTCTTTTTTTTATATGTGTTTTTTAGGATTTAGCATACACAATTTAAGGCTTTATAGGGTTTAGAGCTTAGTGTTTTTTAGGTTTAGGGTTTTTGGGTCATTTTAGTGTTTTTAAGGGTTAAGTGTTTCTTAGGGTTTTTTAGGGCGTAGGGTATAGGGCTTAGGGATTTTTTTGTTTCTTTTAGGGTTCACAGAATTTTAGGATTTAGGGTTTATATGTTAGGATTTTTAGGGGTTTTAAATATTTTTTAGGGTTTGTTTTAGGTTTTATACGATTTAGGATTTCTTAAGGTTAGGGTTTAGGGTTTCTTAGGGTTTTAAGGTTTAGGATTTAGGGTTTTAGGTTGGGGTTTAGGGTTTTAGGTTTAGGATTTAGAGTTTTAGGTTTAGGATTTAGGTTATTAGGTTTAGGGTTCAAGGCTTAGGTTTTTTTTTTCTTGTGTTTTTTAGAGTTTAGCTTATATGATTTAGGGATTTATAGGGTTTGGAGCTTAGACTCTTTTAGGTTTAGGGGTTTTAAGTTTAGGATTTATGGTTTTTGGTTAGGGTTTAGTGTTTAGGGCCTAGGGTTCTTCTAGGTTTAGGGTTTAAGGTTATTGGTTTTATCTAGGTTTTTAGGGTTTAGTTCTATGGAATTTTTAGATTAAGGATTTTTTTTTTGGATTTTATAGGTTTAAGCTTTAGGGATTTTGAGTTCATTGTGTGTTTGTTAGGGTTTAGCATATACGTTTATGGGCTTTATTGTTTTGAGGGTTTATAGGATTTAGGGTTTCTTAAGGTTAGGGTTTAGGGTTTTTTAGGGTTTTAAGGTTTAGGATATAGAGTTTTAGGTTACGATTTAGGGATTTTTAGGTTTAGTGTTTTAGGTTAGGGATTTTATATAGGGTTTAAGGGTTCTATAGGTTTAGTGTACAAGACTTACGGTTTTTTTTTGTGTTTTTTTGGGGTTTAGCATATACGATTTAGGGATTTATAGGGTTTGGAACTTAGACTTTTTTAGGTTTAGGGGTTTTTAAGGTCTTCAAGGTTTATGTGTTTCTTATGGCTTTTTAGGGTTTAGGGTTTAGGCATTAGGTTTTTTTTTTTTTTTTTTTTTTTTAGTTTTAGGGTTTATGGTTTTGTAGGATTTTGTGTTTAGAGGTTTGGGTTTTGTAAGGGTTTTAAATGGTTTAGAGCTTAGAGTTTTTTTTAGGTGTAGGGTGGTTTTTTGTGTTTTCTTAGTATATTCAGGTGTTAAGTATTTCTTAGGGTTTTCTATTGGTTAGGGTTTAGGGTTTTTTTTGTCTTTTTTCAGTATAAGATTTATGGATTATTTAGGATTTATGGGTTAGAGCTTAGGGTTTTGTAGAGGTTTTAAATGTTTTGTAGTGTTTATAAGATTTATGGTTTCTTAAGGTCTGGGATTTAGGGTTTCTTAGGGTTTTAGGTTTAGAATCTAAGGATTTAGGTTAGGGTTTAGGGTTTAGGGTTTATGGCTTCAGGGTTTTTTAGGTCTGGAATTTTAGGTTAAAGGTTTTATCTAGGGTTTTTACGGTTTAGGGCTTTGGGTTTTGTAGGTTAAGGTTTTCAGAGTTTTATAGATTTATGGTTTAGGGCTTAGGAGATTTAGGGCCTGATAGGGTATAAAGCTAAGAGTTTTTTAGGTTTAGGGTTTTTTTTTTTTATGGTTTTTAAGGGTTAAGTGTTTCTTAGGGTGTTTTTAGGGTTTATGGTTTAGAACTTAGGATTTTGTAGGGGTTTTAAATGGTAATTACGATTTATTTTAGGGTTTATAGGATTTAGAGTTTCTCAAGGTTTTAGGTGTAGGATTAGAGTTTTAGGTTTGGGTTTAGTAGTTTGGGCATAGGGTGTTTTTATGTTTAGGGTTTAAGGTTAAGGGTTTTACCAATGTTTTAAGGGTTTAGGGCTTTGGGTTGTTTTTGGTTATGGTTTTTTAGGGTTTTATAGGTGAAGGGTTTACGGCTTAGGGTTTTTTTTTTGTGTTTTTTTGGGTTTAGCATATACAATTTGGGCTTTATAGGGTTTTGAGCTTACAGTTTTTTTAGGTGTAGGGGTTTTTAGGGGTTTTTTCAAGGTTAACTACTTCTTAGGGTTTTCTAGGGTTTAGGTCTGACAATTTTGTTGTACTTTTAAGATTTAAGGTTTACGGATCTTTAAAATTTAGGCTTTAGAGCTTAGGGCTTTGTAGGGGTTTTAAATGTTTTTTAGGGTTTATATTATGGTTTATAGGATTTAGGGTTTCTTAAGGTATAGGGTTTAGGGTATCTTAGGGATTTAGGTTTAGGATTTAGGGTTTTAGGCTAGGGTATAGGGTTTATGGCTTAGGGTTTTTTTAGGTTTAGGGATTTGGGATAAGGGCTTTATCTAGGTTTTTAAGGTTTAAGGCTTTGAGATTTTTAGGTTCAAGTCTTTTAGGGTTTTATAGGTTTATGGTTTAGGGCTTAGTTTTTTTTTTTGTATTTTTAGGGTTTCGCATATATGATTTAGAGCTTTATAGGGTCTAGAGATTAGAGGTTTTAGGTTTAGGGATTCTTGGTTTTTTTTAGTGTTTGTAAGGGTATTAAATGGTGTTTAGTGTTTATAGGACTTAGGGTTTCATAAGGCTTAGGGTTTAGGGTTTTGTAGGGTTTCAAATTTAGATTTAGCGTAGGTTAGGGTTTATGGTTTAGGGCATAGGGGTCTTTAAGGTTTAGAATTTTATGTTTAGGGTTTTATCTAGGTTTTTAGGGTCAAAGGATTTCGGTTTGTTAGGTTAAGGTTCTTTTGGCTTTTATAGGTTTAGTGTTTAGGGCTTAGGGTTTTGTAGGTTAATGTTTTTGAGGGTTTTATAGATTTGGCATTTGGGGATTACGTTTTTATTTTGTGTGTGTGTTTTTAGGGTTTAACATATACAATTTAGGGCTTTATAGGGTTTTGAGCTTAGAGTTTTTTAGGTTTAGGTTATTTGGGGTTATTTAGTTTTTTTTAGGGTTAAGTGTTTCTTAGGAATTTTCAAGGATTTAGTATAAACGATTTAGGGCTTTATAGGGTTTAGATCTTATAGTTTTTTAGGTTTAAGGATTTTGGGGGTTTTTAGGGTTTTTAAGGGCTTACGGTTTAGGGTTTAGGTTTTTTTTTGTTTTTTTAGATTTAGGGTTTAGGGCTTGGGGTTTTTTTAGTTTTAGGATTTTAGGTTAAGGATTTAACTAGGTTTTTAGGTTTTTGGAATTTTTAGATTAAGGTTTTTAGGGTTTAATAGATTTAGGATTTAGGGCTTAGAGTTTTTTGTATTCTTTAGGGTTTAGCATATACAATTTAGGGCTTTGTAGGGTTTATAGATTTGAGTTTTTATAGGTTTAAGGGATTTTATATTTTTAGGGTTTTTAAGTGTTAAGTGTTTCTTAGGGATTTTTAGGGCTTAGGGTTATGGGTTAAGGGTTTTGTTAAGGTTTTTAGGGTTGAGGGCTTTGAGCTTTTTAGGTTAAGATTTTTAAAGACTTTATAGGTTTAGGTGTTAGGTCTTAAAGTTCTTTTGTGTTTTTAGGGTTTAACAAATACGATTTAGGGTTTTATATGGTCTAGAGCCTAAAGTTATTTAGGTTTAGGGTTTTTTTATGCTTTTCTAAGGATTTGAAGAGTTAAGTATTTCTTTGGGTTTAGGGCTTAGGGTGCTTTTATATTTTATAGATATAGGGTTTACAGATTTTTAGGATTTAGGGTTTATAGCTTAGGGTTTTGTAGGGATTTTAAATGGGTTTTAGGGTTTATTTAGGGGCTTCATAGTGTATTAGGTTTAAGATTTAGGGATTTAGGTTAGAATTTAGAGTTTAGGACTTTTGTTTTTTTTAGGTTTTGTGTTTTAGGTTAAGGTTTTTACTAAGTTTCTAGGGGTAAGGGGATTGTGTTTTTTAGATGAAGGTTTTATAGGGCTTTATATGTTTAGGGTTTAGAGCTAAGTGTTTTTTTTTTGTGCTTTTTGCGGTTTAGCATATACGATTTAGGGATTTATGGCATTTAGAACTTACAGTTTTTTTTAGGTTTAGGGGTATTTTTGGGTTTTTAAGGATTAAGTGTAGGGTTTAGGGTTTTGGGGCTCAGGGTTTTTTGGTTTTTTTAGGTCTAGGGTTTATACATTTTTAGGATTTAGGGGTTAGAGATTTGAGTTTTGAAGAGTTTTAAATGGTTTATGGGATTTAGGGTTTCTTAAGGTTTATGGTTTCTTTGGGTTTTAGGTTAGGGTATAGGGTTAGGCCTTAGTGGTTTTTTATGTTTAGGGAATAAGGTTTGGGTTTAGGGTTTCGAGCTTAGGGTATTTTTAGATTTAAGGTTTTAGGTTAAGGGTTTTATCTAGGTTTTTAGGCTTTAGGGATTTGGGTTTATTAGGTTTAGGGGTTTTAGGGTTTAGGGCTTTTTGTGTTTCTTAGGGTTTAGCTTATATGATTTAGGGCTTTATAGGGTTTTGAGGTTAGTGTTTTTCAGGGTTCGGGGTTTCTGTATTTTTTAGGGTTTTTAAGGGTTAAGTGTTTCTTAATGGTTTTTAAGGTTTAAGGTTTAGGCCATAGGGGTTTTTTAAGTTTAGGGTTTAATGTTAGGGTTTACTATTTTGGGCTGAGGGTTTTTTTAGGTTAAGGGTTTTATTTGGGTTTTTACGCTTTAAGAATTTGGGTTTGTTTGGTTAAAGGTTTTTAGGGTTTTATAGTTTTAGGGTTTAGGGCTTATGATTTTTTTTTGTGTTTTGTAGGTTTTTGCATATATGATTTAAGGCTTGAAAGGGTTTTGAGGTTAGAGTTTTCTAAAGTTCGGTTTTCTGTAATTTTTAGGGTTTTTAAGGGTTAAGTGTTTCTTAGGGTTTAGGGTTTAGAGCTTAGGGGTTTTTAGGGGTTTTAAATTGTTTTTAGGGTTTATTTTAGGGTTCATAGGATTTAGGTTTTCCTATGGTTTAAGGTTTAGAATTTCTTTGGGTTTTATGTTTAGGATTTAGGATTTTCGGTTAGGGTTTTGGGGTAGGGTTATAGGTTAAGGGTTTTATCTATGTTTTTAAGGTTTAGGGATTTAGGTTTTTTGGGTTATAGGTTTAGGGTATAGGGCTTAGGGTTTTTTTTGTGTTTTTTAGGATTTAGCATATGCGATTTAGGGCTTTATAATGTTTAGAGCTTAGAGTTTTTTTCTATTATGGGATTTTTGGGTTGTTAGGATTTTTAAGGCTTAAGTGTTCCTTATGGATTTTTATGGTTTAGGGTTTTTTTTTGTGTGATTTTTGGTTTTGTGTTTATCAATTATTAGGATTTAAGTTTTTTGGTTAGGGTTTAGGTTTAAGATTTAGTGTTTTAGGTTATGGTTTAGGGTTTAGGCCTTAGAGGCTTTTTAGTTTTATGGATTTTTAAGATTTATGGTTTAGAGCATAGGGTTTATTTTAGTGTTTGTGGTATTTAGGTTTTCTTTAGGTATTAGGTTTAGTGCTTCTTATGGTTTAGGTTCAAGATTTAGGGTTTTTGGTTAAAGCTTAGGGTTAAGGGCTTAGGGTGGGTTTTTTAGGTTTAGGGTTTTGGGTAAAGGGTTTTATCTAGGTTTTTAGGGTTTAGGGCTTTGGGTTTTTAGGTTAATGTTTTTTTAGGGTTTTATAGGTTCAGGGTTTAGGGTATAGGGTTTAGCTTATATGATTTATGGCTTTGTAGGGTTATAGTTTTTTAGGTTTAGGGTTTTTAAGATTTTTAAGGATTAAGTGTATCTAAGGGTTTTTTAAGATTTAGGGTTTAGGGCTTAAGGTATTTTTTTTTTTATGTCTTTTAGGTTTATGGTTTACGGATTTTCATGATTTAGGGATTAGAGATTCGGGTTTTGTAGGGGTTTATATGGTTTTTTGGGTTTATTTTAGGGTTTATATGATTTAGGGTATCTTAAGATTAAGGGTTTTATCTATGGTCTTAGGGTTTAGGGCTTTGGGTGTTTTTTTTTTTTTTTTTTTTTTTTTTTTGTGTTTTTAGGGTTTAGCATAATTGATTGGGGCTTTATATGGTTAAGAGCTTAGAGTTTTTTAGGTTTAGGGGTTTTTGGGTTTTTTTAAGGTTCTTAAGGGTTAAGTGTTTCTAAGGGTTTTTGAAGTTTTAGGGTTTAGGGATGAGGGTTATTTTGTGTTTTTAAGGTTTAGGGTTTAATATTTTTAGAATTAAGGGTTCAGAGCTTAGTGTTTTTAGGGGTTTTAAATTGTTTTAAGGGATTATAGGATTTAAGGTTTCTTTTGGTTTTAGGTTTTTAGGTTAGGGTTTAGGTTTGGGAATTAGAGTTTTAGGTTAGGGTTTTAGTTTATGTGTTTTATCTAGGTTTTAAGGGTTTAGGACTTTGGTTTTTTAAGGTTTAGGGTTTTACTTTATGTGTTTTATCTAGATTTCAATGGTTTAGGGCTTTGGTTTTTTAGGTTTAGGTCTTTTAGGATTGAACAGGTTTAGGGTTTTTTTGTGTTTTTTAAGAGTTAGCATATACGATTTAGGGCTTGATAGGATTTAGAACTTAGAAGTTTTTAGGTTTAGGGGTTTTTGGGTTGTTTTATGCTTTGTAATGGTTAAGTGTTTCTTAGGGTTTTTTAGGGCTTAGGTTTTTTTTTTTTTGTGTTTTAAGTGTTAGGGTTTACGGATTTTAAGGATTTAGGGTTTAGATATTTGGGTTTTTAGGGGTTTTAAATGGATTTCAAGGCTTATTTTAGAGCTATCGGATTTAGGGTTTCTTAATAAGATTAGGGTTTAGGGATTTTAGGTTTAGGATTTAGGGTTTTACGTTAGGGTTTAGGGTTTTTTTAGGTTTAAGGTTTTGGTTAAGAATTTGATCTAGGGTTTTAGTGTTTTATATGTTTAGGGTTAAAGAATTAGGGGTTTTTGTGTTATTTAGGGTTTAGCATATAATATTTATGGATTTATAGGATTTGGAGCTTAGACTTTTTTAGGTTTACGGGTTTTTAGGACTTTCAAGGTTTAAGTGTTTCTTGCGATCTTTTTAGGGTTTAGGCCTTAGGGTTTTTTTTTCCTTCTAATTTTTAGGTTTAAGATTTATTGTTTTTTAGGATTTAGTGTTTAGAGGTTAGGGTTTTGTAGGGTTTTAAATGGTTTAGAGCTTAGCGTTTTACTAGGTGTAGGAGTTTTTAGGTTTTCTTAGTGTTTTAAAGGGTTAAATGGTACTTGGGGTTTTCTATTTATTATGGTTTAGGGTTTTTTTTTTGTATTTTTAAGATTAAGATTTATGGATGTTTTAGGATTTAGGGTTTAGAGCTTAGGGTTTTGTGATTGTTTTAAATGCTTTGTTGTGTTTATATTAGGGTTTATAGGATTTATTGTTTCTTAAAGTCTAGGGTTTGGGGTTTCATAGGGTTTTAGGTTTAGAATCTAAGGATTTAGGTTAGGGTTTAGGGTTTAGGGCTTCATGTTTTTTTAGGTCTAGGATTTTAGGTTAAGGGTTTTATTAGGGATTTTATAGTTTAGGACTTTGGGTTTTTACGTTAAGGTTTTTTTGAGTTTTATAGGCTTATGGTTTAGGGCTTATGGATTTTTATGTATTTTAGGGTTAAGCATATAAGATTTAGGGCTTGATAGGGTTTAAATCTTAGAGTTTTTTAGGTTTATGCATTTTTTAGGGTTTTTAAGGGTTAGCTGTTTCTTAGGGTTTCTAGTTTAGATCTTAGGGGTTTTAAATGGTATTTAAGGTTTATTTTAGAGTTTATAGAATTTAGGGATTCTTAACGTTTAGTGTTTAGAGCTTCTTAAGGTTTTAGGTATAGGATTTAGAGTTTTAGGTTAAGGTTTAGGGCTTAGCATTTTAGGTTAAGGGTTTTATTTAGGTTTTTAGGTTTTGGGGCTTTGGGTTTTTTAGGTTAAGGGTTTGTAGAATTTTATAGGTTTAGGGTTTAGTGAGGTTTAGGGATTTTTGGTTTTTAGGGTTTTAAAGGTTAAGTGTTTCTTAGGTTTCTCAAGTTTCTCAGGGTTTAGTGAGTTTTTTTGTATTTTTTAGGTTTAGCGTTTACATATTTTTAGGATTTAGGGTTTCTTACAGGTTAGGGTTTAAGGTTTTCTTTGGGTTTTATGTTTAGAATTTAGGGTTTTAGGTTAGGTTTTAGGGTTTAGGGCTTTGGGTTTTTCTGTGTTTAGGTTCTTTGGTTAAGGTTCTTATCTAGGTTTTTAGGATTTAGGGCTTTGTGATTTTTAGGTTAGATTTTATGGTTTTATAGGTTTAGGATTTAGGGATTTTGTTCTGTTTTTTAGTGTTTAGAATATATAATTTAGGGCTTTATAGGGTATAGAGCTTAGAGTTTTTTAGGTTTAGGAGGTTTTTAAGCGTTAAGTGTTTCTTAAGGTTTAAGACTTTCAATTTTTTGTGCTTTTTAGGTTTAGGTTTTATGGATTTTTAGGGCTTAAGGTTTAGATCTTCGGGTTTTGTAGGGGTTTTTTATGGTTTTAGGTATAACATAAGGGTTTTATAGGATTTAGGGTTTCTGAAGGTTTTAGGTTTAGCATTTAGGTTTTAGGTTAAGGTTTAGGGCGTTGGATTTTTAGGTATAGGGTTTTTAGGATTTTGTATATTAGGGTTTAGGGCTTAGGGTTTTTTTTTTGTATGTTTTTAGGGTTTAGGATATACGATATAGGGGTTTATAGGGTTTAGAGATTACCATTTTTTAGGTTTAGGGCTTTTTGTATTTTTTAGAGTTTTTAAGGGTTAAGTGTTTCTTAGGGTTTAGGGTTTAGAGCTTAGGTTTTTTTTTTGTGTTTTTAGGTTAGGGTTTATGGAGTTTTAGGATTTAGGGTTTAGAGGTTAGGGTTTTCTGGGGGTTTTAAATTGTCTTTTATGGTTTATTTTATGATTTATAGTATTTAGGGATTCTTAAGGTTTAGGGGTTCTTAGGGATTTATGTTAGGGTTTAGGGTTTAGGGTTTATGGCTTTGGATTTTGTTAGGTTTAGGGTTTAAGCTTAAGGGTTTTATATGAGATTTTGGGATTTAAGGCTTTGGGTTTTTTAGGGTTTTTTAGGTTTAGAGTTTAGGGCTTAGGTTTTTTTTTGTGTTTTTTAGGGTTTAGAATACACGATTTAGGGCTTTATTGGGTGTAGCTTAGAGTTTTTTAGGTTTTGGGGTTATTGGGTTTTTCAGGGTTTTTAAGGGTTAATTGTTTCTTAGGATTTTTTAGGATTTAGGGTTTAGGGTTGAGGGTTTTTAAGTTTTTATTATATAGGATTTAGAGCTTAGGGATTTTAGGGGGTTTTAAATGGTTTTTAGGGTTTATTTTTGGATTTGTAGGATTTAGGGTTTCTTAAGATTTAGGGTTTAGGGTTTCTTAAGGTTATAGGTTTAGAATTTAGAATTTTAGGTAGGATTTAGGGTTTAGGACTTAGGTTTTTTTTTAGGTTTAGGGTTATAGGTTAAGGGTTTTATCTAGGATTTTAGGGTTTAGGGCTTTGGGTTTTTCTAGGTTAATGTTTTTTAGGGTTTTATAGTTTTAGAGTTTAGGGCTTAGGGGTTTTTTTTGTGTTTTTTTAGCATTTAGCATATATGATTTAGGGCTTTATAAGGTTTAGAGCTTAGCTTTTTTTTTTTTTTTTTCTTTTTTTTTAGGTTTAAGGGGTTTTGGATTCTTTAAGGTTTTTAAGGGTTAAGTGTTTCTTTGGGTTTTTTAAGGTTAAGGTTTAGGGCTTTGGGTTTTGTTGTGCTTTTTATTTTTAGGGTTTACAGATTTTTAGTATTTATCATTTAAAGCTTAGGGTTTTTTAGGTGTTTTAAATGGTCTTTATGGTTTATTTAAGGATTTATTGGATTTAGGAATTCTTAAGGTTTAGGGTTTATGGCTTAGGATTTTGTTAGGTTTAGGGTTTTAGGTTAAGGGTTTTATTTGGGTTTTTGGGGTTTAAGGCTTTCGGGTTTTAGGGTTTTATGGGTTTAAGGTTTAGGCCTTAGTTTTTTTTTGTATTTTTTAGTGTTTAGTATATACGATTTGGGGCTTTATAGGGTTTAGTACTTAGAGTTTTTTAGATTTAAGGGTTATTGGGTGTTTTAGGGTTTTCAAGAGTTAAGTGTTTCTTAGGATATTTTAGGGTTTAGGGATTAGGTTATTTTTTTTGGTTTAGGGTTTTTAAATTTTTAGGATTTATTGTTTAGTGCTTAGGGTTTTTATGGACTTTTAGGGGTTTTAATTTGTTTTTAGGGTTTATTTTAGGGTCTATAGGATTTAGGGTTTCTTAAGGTTTAGGGTTTCTTAGGGTTATAGGTTTGGAATTTAGAGTTTTAGGTTATGTTTTAGGGTTTAGGGTTTCTTAGTGTTATATGTTTGGGATTTAGAGTTTTAGGCTAGGTTTTAGGGTTTAGGGCTTAGGTTTAGTTTCAGGTTTAGGGTTATAGGTTAAGGGTTTTATCTAGGATTTTAGGGTTTAGTTTTTTTAGGTTAATGTTTTTTAGGGTTTTATAGGTTTAGGGTTTAGGGCTTAGGTTTTTTTGTGTGTGTTTTTTAGCATTTAGCATATATGATTTCGGTCTTTATAGGATTTGGAGGTTAGCTTTTTTTTTTTAGGTTTAAGGGATTTTGGATTTTTCAAAGTTTTTAAAGGTTAAATGTTTCTTAGGATTTTTTAAGGTTTAGGGGTTTGGGTTTTGTTGTGTTTTTTATGCTTAGGGTTTATAGATTTTTAGGATTTAGGGTTTAGGGTTTCTTAGGGTTATATGTTTGGGATTTAGAGTTTTAGGTTAGATTTTAGGGTTTAGGGCTTAGGTTTATTTTTATGTTTAGGGTTATAGGTTAAGGGTTTTATCTAGGATTTTAGGGTTTAGTTTTTTTAGGTTAATGTTTTTTAGGGTTTTATAGGTTTAGGGTTTATGGCTTAGGATTTTTTTTTTTTTTGTGTTTTTTAGCATTTAGCATATATGATTTAGGGCTTTATAGGGTTTGGAGGTTAGCTTCTTTTTTTTTAGGTTTATGGGATTTTGGATTTTTCAAGGTTTTTAAAGGTTAAGTGTTTCTTAGGATTTTTTTAAGGTTTAAGGTTTAGGGGTTTGGGTTTTGTTGTGTTTTTTATGTTTAGGGTTTATAGATTTTTAGGATTTAGGGTTTAGAGCTTAGTGTTTTGTAGGGGGTTTTAAATTGTTTTTATAATTTATAGGATTTAGGGTTTCTTAAGTTTTAGGGTTTAGGGTTTATTTGGGTTTAAGGTTTAGGATTAAGATTTTAGGTTTAGGGCTTAGGGTTTTTTAAGGTTTAGGGTTTTAGGTTAAGGGTATTATCTAGTTTAGGGTTTTAGGCTTTGGGTTTTTTAGTGTAAGGTTTCTTATGATTTTATAAGTTTAAGGTTTTATCTTGGTTTTTTATTGGTTTAGGGTTTTATCTAGGTTTATAGGGTTTAAGTGTTTGGGCTTTTTAGGTAAGGTTTTTTAGGATTTTATAGGTTTAGGTTTAGGGCTTAGATTTTTTTATGTTTTTTTTATTTGTGTTTTTTAGGGTTTAGCATATACAATTTAGGGCTTTACAGGGTTTAGAGCTTCGAGTTTTTTAGATTTAGGGGTTTCTGGATCTTTTGAGGATTTTTAAGGGTTAAGTGTTTCTTAGGGGTTTTTAGGTCATAGGGTATAGGGCTTAGGGATTTTTTATGTTTTTTTAGGGTTCACGGAATTTTAGGATTTAGGTGTTTAGATCTTAGGATTTTTAGGGATTTTAAATTGTTTTAGGTTTTATAGGATTTAGGGTTTCTTAAGGTTAGGGTTTAGGGTGTTTTAGGGTTTTTAGGTTTAGGATTTAGGGTGTTAGGTTAGGGTTTAGGGTTTTAGGTTTAGGATTTAGGGTTTTAGGTTTAGGATTTAGCGTTTTAGGTTTAGGGTTTAAGGCTTAAGTTTTTTTTTTTTTTTTTTTTTTTTGCATTTTTTGGGGGTTAGATTATATGATTTATGGATTTATTGTGTTTATAGCTTAGACTCTTTTAGATTTATCTATGTTTGAGTTTTTAGGGGTTTTAAGTTTAGGATTTAGGGTTTTAGGTTAGGGTTTAGTGTTTAGGGCCTTGGGATTTTTTAGATTTAGAGTTTATGGTTGATGGTTTTATCTAGGTTTTTAGGGTTTAGTTCTTTGGGTTTTTGAGATCAAGGGTTTTTTTAGATTTAGGGTTTAAGGTTAATTTTTTTATCTAGGTTTTTAGGGTTTAGTTCTTTGGGTATTTTAGATTAAGGGTTATTTTTGGATTTTATAGGTTTAGGCTTTAGGGATTTGGGGTTCTTTGTGTGTTTGTTGGGGTTTAGCATATACGATTATGGGCTTTATTGTTTTAAGGGTCTATTTTAGGGTTTATAGGACTTAGGGTTTCTTAATGTTAGAGTTTAGGATTTTTTAGGGTTTTTAGGTTTAGGATATAGAGTTTTAGGTTACGGTTTGGGGTTTTAGGTTAAGAATTTTATCTAGAGTTTTAGAGTTTTATAGGTTTAAGGTTCAGAACTTACGGTTTTTCTTGTGTTTTTTTAGGGTTTAACATATACGATTCAGGGATTTATAGGGTTTGGAGCTTGGAATTTTGTAGGTTTAGGGGTTTTTTAGGTTTTCAAGGTTTAAGTGTCTCTTATGACTTTTTAGGGTTTAGGGTTTAGGCCTTCGGGTTTTTTTTTTGATTTTGAGGTTTAGGGTTTATGGTTTTTTAGGATTTAGTGTTTAGAGGTTAGGGTTTTATAGGGGTTTTAAATGGTTTAGAGCTTAGAGTTTTTTTAGGTGTAGGGGTTTTTGGGTTTTCTTAATGTTTTTAAGGGTTAAGTGTTTCTTAGGGTTTTCTATTGATTAGGGTTTAGGTTTTTTTTTGTGTTTTTGCCGTTTAAGATTTATGGATTTTTTAGAATTTAAGGTTTAGAGCTTAGGGTTTTGTAGAGGTTTTAAATGCTCTCTAGTGTTTATGTTAGGGTTTATAAGATTTATGGTTTTGTTAGGTCTATGGTTTAGGGTTTCTTAAAATTATAGGTTTAGAATCTAAGGATTTAGGGTTTAAGGTTTATAAGATTTATGGTTTCTTAAGGTCTTGGGTTTAGGTTTCTTATATTTTTAGGTTTAGAATCTAAGTATTTAGGTTAGGGTTTAGGGTTTAGGGTTTGGGGTTTAGGGTTTAGGGTTGAGGGTTTCATGTTTTCTTAGGGCTAGTGTTTTAGGTTAAGGGTCTTATCTAGGATTTTTATGGTTTAGGGCTTTGGGTTTTTTAGGTTAATGGTTTTTAGAGTTTTATAGGTTATTGGTTTAGGGCTTAGGGTTTTTTTCTCTATTTTAGGGTTAAGCATATAAGATTTAGGGCTTCATAGGGTTTAAAGCTTAGAGTTTTTTAGGATTAAGGTATTTTAGGGTTTTTAAGTATTAAGTGTTTCTTAGGGTTTCTGGATTAGAACTTGGGGTTTTAAATTGTTTTTAAGGTTTATTTTAGGGTTTATAGGATTTAGGTTTTCTTAAGGTTTAAGGTTTAGAGTTTCTTAAGGTTTTAGGTTTAGGATTTTGAGTTTTAGGTTAGGGTTTAGGGCGTAGAGATTTTTAGGTTTAGGGTTTTATGTTAAGGGTTTTATTTAGGATTTTAGGTTTTAGGGCTTTGGGTTTTTTAGGTTAAGGGTTTGTAGGAGTTTATAGGTTTAGCGTTTAGGGCTTAGGGTTTTTTTATGTGTTGTAGGGTTTAGTATATATGATTTAGGGCTTTATAGGGTGTGAGCATACAGTTTTTTTAGGTTTAGGGGTTTTTAAGGTTTTTAAGGGTTAAGTGTTTCTTAGGTTTCCCAGGGTTTAGTTATTTTTATATTTTTTAGGTTTAGGGTTTACAAATTTTTAGGATTTAGAGTTTCGAGCTTATGGATTTTAGGAGTTTTAAATAGGTTTTAGGGTTTATTTTAGGATTTATTGGATTTAGGGTTTAAGGTTTCTTTCGATTTTAGGTTCAGGATTTAGGGTTTAGGGTATAGGGCTTAGGGTTTTTTTTATATTTAGGTTCTTAGGTTAAGGTTCTTATCTAGGTTTTTAGGGTTTAGGGCTTTGGGCTTTTTAGGTAAAGATTTTTATGGTTTTATAGGTTTAGGGTTTAGGACTTAGGGTTTTTTTTTTGAATTTTTTAGGGTTTAGCATATACTATTTAGGGCTTTAGATGGTTTAGAGCATAGAGTTTTTGATGTTTAGGGGCTTTGGGTTTTTAGGGTTTTAAAGGTTAAGTGTTTCTTAGGGTTTTTTAGGGTTTAGGGTTTAGGGCTTTGAATTTTTTTTAATCTTTAGGTTCAGGGTTTACGAATTTTTAGGATTTTAGATTTAGAGTTTAGGGTTTCGTAAGGGTTTTATGTGGTTGTATGAGTGTATTTTAGGATTCATAGGATTTTGGGTTTCTTAAGGTTTAGGTTTTGAAATTAGGGTTTTAGGTTAGGGTTAAGGGTTTAGGGCTTAAGGATTTTTTAGGTTTTGGGTTTTAGGTTAAGATTTTTATATATGCTTTTTAGGGTTTAGGGCTTTGGGTTTTTTAGGTTAAGGGTTTTTAGGATTTGTTAGGTTTAGGGTTTAGGGCTTTTTTGTGTTTTTTAGGGTTTAGTTTATACTATTTAGGGTTTTATCGGGTTTAGAGCTTTGAGTTTTTTTATGTTTAATGGATTTTATATTTTTAGGGTTTTTTAGGGTTCAGTATTTCTTAGGGCTTTTTAGGGTTAAGTGTTTTTTTTTTCCTTGTTTTTTTAGGATTAGGGTTTAGAGCTTAGGTTTTTGTAGGGGTTTTAAAGGATTTTTAGAGTTTATTTTAGAATTTATAGGATTTAGGTTTTACGATTTTGGGTTTAAGATTAGGGTTTTAAGGTTTTTCTAGGTTTTCTTGGTTTATGGTTTAAGGTTGAGGATTTTTCTTTTTTCTTTTTTTTTTTACGTTTTTTAAGGTTTAGCATATAGTATAGTGTTTAGAGCTTAGTGTTTTTTAGGTTTGGGGGTTTTTGGGTTTTTTTAGGGTTTTTAAGAGTTAAGTGTTTCATAGGATTTTTTTATGGGTTTATGGTTTAGAGCTTACGGTTTTCTAGAGGTTTTAAATGGTAGTTATGCTTTATTTTAGGGTTTATATGATTTAGAGTTTCTTAAGGTTTTAGGTGTAGGATTAGAGTTTTAGGTTAGGGTTTAGGGGTTTGGGCTTAGGGTGTTTTTAAGTTTAGGGTTTAAGGTTAATGGTTTAATCTATGTTTTAAGGGTTTAGGGCTTTGGGTTGTTTTTGGTTATGGTTTTTTAGGGTTTATAGGTGAAGGGTTTACGACTTATGGATTATTTTTGTGTTTTTTTGGGTTTAGCATATACAATTAGGGCTTTATAGGGTTTTGAGCATACAATTTCTTTAGGTTTAGGGGTTTTTGGGGTCTTTTTGAAGGTTAACTGCTTCTTAGGGTTTTCCAGTGTTTAGGTCTTAGGTTCCTGTTGTGTTTTTAAGGTTTAAGGTTTACAGATCGTTAGGATTTAGGCTTTAGAGCGTAGGGTTTTGTAGGGGTTTTAAATGATTTTTAGGGTTATATTATGGTTTATAGGATTTAGGATTTCTTAAGGTTTAGGATTTAGGGTATCTTGGGGATTTAGGTTTAGGATTTAGGGTTTTAGGTTAGGGTTTAGGGTATAGCGCTTAGAGTTTCTTTATATTTAGGGATTTGGGTTAAGGGCTTTATCTAGGTTTTTAAGGTTTAAGTCTTTGGGATTTTTGGGTTAAGGTTTTTTAGGGTTTTTATAGGCTTATGGTTTTGGGATTTAATTTTTTTCTTTTTTTTGTGTTGTTATGGTTTCGCATATATGATTTAGAGCTTTATAGGGTTTAGAGATGAGAGATTTTAGGTTTAGGGATTTTTGGTTTTTTAGGGTTTGTAAAGGTATTAAATGTTGTTTAGGGTTTATAGGACCTAGGGTTTCATAAGGTTTAGGGGTTAAAGTTTCATAGGGTTTTAAATTTAGAATTTAAGGTTTATGGTTTAGGACTTAGGGGTTTTTTAGGTTTAGAATTTTAGGTTGAGGGCTTTATCTTGGTTTTTATGGTTTAGGGATTTGGGTTTCTTAGGTTAAGGTCTTTTATGCTTTTATAGTTTTAGGGTTTAGGGTTTAGAGATTAGGGTTTTATAGGTTAAGGTTTTTGAGTGTTTTTGTAGATATGGCATTTATGGCTTAGGGTTTTTTGTGTGTTTCTAGGGTTTAGCATATACAATTTTGGGCTTTATAGGGTTTGTAGATTAGAGTTTTTTAGGTTTAGGTGTTTTTGGGTTGTTTAGGGTTATTTAGGATTAAGTGTTTCTTAGGGTTTAGATCTTTTAGTTTTTTAGGTTTAGGGGTTTTAGGGGATTTTAAGGGCTTAGGTTTTTTTCTTTTTTTTTAGGTTTAGGGTTTAGGGTTTTTTTTAGGTTTAGGATTTTGGGTTAAGGATTTTATCAAGGTTTTTAGGTTTAGGGCTTTGGAACTTTTAGATTAAGGTTTTTAGGGTTTTACAGATTTAGGATTTAGGGCTTAGGGTTTATTGTATTTTTTTGGATTTAGCATATACGATTTAGGGCTTTAAAGGGTTTAGATCTTTGTGTTTTTTTAGGTTTAAGGAATTTTATATTTTCAGGATTTTTAAGGGTTAAGTGTTTCTTAGGGTTTTTTTAGGATTTAGGGTTATTTTTAGGTTTGGGGTTTTGGGTTAAGGGTTTTGTTATGGTTTTTAGGGTTTAGGGCTTTGAGTTTTTTAAGTTAAGGTTTTTTTCAGATTTTATAGGTTTAGGATTTAGGTCTTAAAGTTTTTTTTGTGTTTTTAGGGTTTAACAAATATGATTTAGGGCTTTATAGGGTATAGAGACTAGAATTTTTTAGGTTTAGGGTTTTGTGTTTTTTTTTTTAGGATTTTAAGAGTGAAGTGTTTCTTAGGATTTAGGGCTTAGGGTGCTTTTATGTTTTTTAGGTATAGGGTTTAGGGATTTTTAGGATTTAGGGTTTGTCACTTAGGGTTTTGCAAGGATTTTAAATGTGTTTTAGGGTTTATTTTAGGGTTTCTTCATGTTTAGGGTTTCATAGTGTATTAGGTTTATGATTTAGGGTTTTAGGTTAGGATTTAGAGTTTAGGACTTTTGGTTTTTTTAGGTTTAGGGTTCTAGGTTAAGGGTTTTAACTAAGTTTTTTAGGGTATAGGGTTTAGGGCTTAGGGTTTTTTTAGATTTAGGGATTTGGTTTACGGGCTTCATCTACGTTTTTAAGGTTTAATGCTTTGGGATTTATGGGTTAAGGTATTTCAGGGTTTTATAAGTTTATAGTTTAGGTATTCGGTTTTTTTTTTGTGTTGTTAGGGTTTTCCATATACGATTTAGGGCTTTATAGGGCTTAGAGACTAGAGGTTTTAGGTTTAGGGATTTTTGTCTTTTTTAGGGTTTGTAAGGGTATGAAATGTTGCTTAGGGTTTATAGGACTTAGGGTTTAATAAGGTTTAGGGTATAGAGTTTCATAGGGTTTTAAATTTAGAATTTAGGGTTTTAGGTTACGGTTTACAGTTTAGGGCTTAGGGATCTCGTAGGTTTAGAATATTAGGTTGAGGGTTTTATCTAGGTTTTTAGGGTTTAGGTATTTGGGTTTGATAGGTTAAGGTTTTTTAGGCTTTTATAGGTTTAGGGTTTTGCATTAGGGTTTTGTAGGTGAAGGTTTCTGAGGGTTTTATAGATATGGCATTTAGGGCTTAGGGATTTTTGTGTGTTTTTTGGGTTCCGCATATAGGATTTAGGGCTTTATAGGATTTATAGATTAGAGATTTTACGTTTAGGGATTTTTGACTTTTTTTAGGGTCTGTATGGGTATTAAATGTTGTTTAGGGTTTATAGGACTTAGAGTTTCACAAGGTTTAGGGTTTAGGGTTTCATAGGGTTTTAAATTAAGAATTTAGGGTTTTAAGTTAGAGTTTATGGTTTAGGGCTTAGGGATTTTTTAGGTTTAGAATTTTAGGTTGAGGGTTTTATCTAGGTTCTTAGGGTTTAGGGATTTGGGTTTGTTAGGTTAAGGTTATTTAGTCTTTTATAGAATAGGGTTTAGGGCTTAGGGCTTTGTAGGTTAAGGTTTTTGAGGGCTTTATAGATATGACACTTAGGGCTTAGGGTTTTTTGTGTTTTTTTAGGGTTTAGCATATACAATTTAGGGCTTTATAGGGTTTGGAGCTTAGAGTTTTTTAGGTTTAGGTGTCTTTGGGTTATTTAGGGTTAAGTGTTTCTTAGGGTTTTTCAAGGGTTTAGCCTAAATGATTTAAGGCTTTATAGGGTTTAGGTCTTATAGTTTTTTAGGTTTAAGGGTTTTGAGCTGGTTTTTTTTAGTGTTTTTAAGGGCTTAGGGTTTACGACTTAGGTTTTTTTTTTTTTTTTTTTACGATTTAGGGTTTAGGGATTAGGCTTTTTTCTGTTTTTTTAGATTTAGGGTTTAGGACTTAGGGCTTAAGGTGTTGGGTTTTTTTAGGTGTAGGATTTTAGGTTAAGGATTTTATCCGGGTCTTTAGGTTTTTAGGCTTTGGAATTTTTAGATTAAGGTTTTTAGGGTTTTATATATTTAGGATTTACGGCTTAGGGTTTTTGGTATTTTTTAGGGTTTAGCATATACGATTTAGGGCTTTATAGGGTTTAGAGGTTTGAATTATTTTAGGTTTAAGGGATTTTATATTTTCAGGGTTTTTAAGGGTTAAATATTTCTTAGGGTTTTTTTATGGCTTAGGGTTATTTGTAGGTTTAGGGTTTTGGGTTAAGGGTTTTATTAAGGTTTTTAGGGTTTAGGGCTTTGAGTTTTTTAGGTTAAGATTTTTTCAGATTTTATAGGTTAAGGGTTTAGGTCTTAAACTTTTTTTGTGTATTAGGGTTTAACAAATATGATTTATGGCTTTATAGGCTCTAGAACCTAAAACTTTTTAGGTTTAGGGTTTTTTGTGTTTTTCTAAGGTTTTAAGAGTTAAGTGTTTCTTAGGGTTTAGGGCTTAGGGTGCTTTTATGTTATTTTGTTATAGGGCTTACGGATTTTTAGGATTTAGGGTTTATAGCTTTGGGTTTTGTAGGGATTTTAAATGGGTTTTAAGGTTTATTTTAGGATTTCTTAATGGTTAGGGTTTCATAGTGTATTAGGATTAGGATTTAGGGTTTAGTACTTTTGGTTTTTTTAGGTTAAGGGTTTTAACAAAGTTTTTAGGGGTAAGGGCTTTGTGTTTTTTAGATTAAGGTTTTATAGGATTTTATATGTTTAGGGTTTAGGGCTAAGGGTTTTTATGTGTTTTTTATGGTTTAATATAGACGATTTAGGGATTTATAGCATTTAGAGCTTAGAGTTATTTTAGGTTTAGGGGTTTCGGGGTTTTTAAGGGTTGAGTGTTTCTTTGGGTTTTTTAGGGTTTAGGATTTTATGGCTTAGGGCTTTTTGTGTTTTTTAGGTTTAGGGTTTAAGGATTTTTAGGATTTAGGGTTTAGAGCTTAGAGTTTTGAAGGGTTTTAAATGATATGTAGGGTTTATGGGATTTAGAGTTTCTTAAAGTTTACGGTTTAGGGTTCCTTAGGGTTTTAGGTTAGGGTATAGGGTTTAGGCCTTAGTGGTTTTTTATGTTTAATTTTTAAGGTTTAGGTTTAGGGTTTTAGGCTTAGGGTTTTTATAGGTTTAAGGTTTTAGGTTAAGGGTTTTATCTTGGTTTTTAGGGTTTAGGGATTTGGGTATAGTAGGTTAAGGGTTTTATAGGTTTAGGGTTTAGGGCTTAGGGCTTAGCTTTTGTGTTTGTGTTTTTTAGGGTTTAGCTTATATGCTTTTGGGCTTTATAGGGTTTTGAGGTTAGCGTTTTTCATGGTTTGGGGTTTCTTTATTTTTTAGGGTTTTTAAGGGTAAGTGTTTCTTAGTTTTTAAGGTTTAGGATTTAGGCCTTAGGGGATTTTTAGGTTTAGGGTTTAATGTTAAGGTTTACGGTTTCGAGATTAGGGTTTTTTTAAGTTTAGGGTTTTAGGTTAAGGGTTTTATCTGGGTTTTTAGGCTTTAAGGATTTGGGTTTGTTAGGTTAAAGGTTTTTAGGTTTTTATAGGTTTAAGGTTTAGGGTTTAGGGTTTATTAAGGTTATAGGTTTATTATTTAAAGTTTTAGGTTAGGGTTTATGGTTTAGGGTTTATGTTCTTTTTTGATTTAGGGTTATAGGTTAAGGGTTTTATCTAGGATTTTAGGGTTTAGGGCTTTGGGTTTTTTTAGGTTAATGTTTTTTAGGGTTTTATAGGTTTAGGGTTTAGGGCTTAGGGTTTTTATTTTTGTGTTTTTTAGCTTTTAGCATGTATGATTGAGGACTTTGTAGGGTTTAGAGCTTAGCTCTTTTTATGTTTAAGTGTTTTTGGATATTTTAAGGTTTTTAAGGGTTAAGTGTTTCTTAGGGTTTTTTAAGGTTTAAGGTTTTGGGCTTTGGGTTTTATTGTGTTTTTTATGTTTAGGGTTTAGATTTTTAGGATTTAGGGTTTAGAGCTTAGGGTTTTTTTAGGTGTTTTAAATGGTCTATATGATTTATTTTAGGATTTATAGGATTTAGGGATTCTTAAGGTTTAGAGTTTCTTAGGGATTTATGTGAGGGTTTAGGGTTTATGGCTTAGGATTTTGTTAGGTTTAGTGTTTTAGGTGAAGGGTTTTATGTGGGATTTTGGGGTATAAGGCTTTGGGGTTTTTAGGGTTTTATAGGTTTAAGTTTTAGTATGTAATTTTTTTTTTGTGTTTTTTAGGGTTTAGCATATACGATTTAGGTGTTTATATGATTTAGAGCTTAGAGTTTTTTAGGTTTAGGGTTAATTGGGTTTTTTAGGGTTTTTAAGGGTTAAGTGTTTCTTTGGGTTTTTCAGGGTTTAGGGCTTAGGTTCTTTTTTCGTTTTAGGGTTTTTAAATTTTTAGGATTTGTGGTTTAGCGCTTAGGGTTTTTAGGGAGTTTTAGGGGTAAATGTGTTTTAGGATTTATTTTAGGGTTTATAGGATTTATGATTTCTTAGGGTTTATAGTTTAGGGTTTCTTATGGTTATAGGTTTAGGATTTAGAGTTTTAGGTTAGGTTTTAGGGTTTAGGTTTTTTTTGTAGGTTTAGGGTGATAGGTTAAGGGTTTTATCTAGGATTTTAGGATTTAGGGCTTTGGGTTTTTTTATGTTAATGTTTTTTAGGGTTTTATAGGTTTAGGGCGTAGGTTTTTTTTTTTTTGTGTTTTTTAGCATTTAGCATATATGATTTAGGTCTTATATGGTTTAGAGCTTAGCTTCCTATTTTAACGTTTAAGAGCTTTTGGATTTTTTAAGGTTTAAGGGTTAAGTGTTTCTTAGGGTTTTTTAAGCTTTAAGTTTTAGAGGTTTGGGTTTTGTTGTGTTTTTTATGTGTAGGGGTTATAGATTTTAGGATATAGGGTTTAGAGTTTAGTGGTTTGAGGGGTTTTAAATTGGTTTTAGGGTTTATAGGATTTAGGATTTCATAAGTTTTAGGGTTTAGGGTTTCTTTGGGTTTTATGTTTAGGATTAAGATTTTAGGTTTATGGTTTAGGGCTTAGGGTTTTAGATTAAGGGTATTATCTAGTTTAAGACTTTGGGTTTTTCAGGCTAAGGTTTCTTATGATTTTATAGGTTTAGGGTTTTATCTTTGTTTTTTTTAGGTTTAGGATTTTATCTAGGTTTTTAGGGTTTAAGTCTTTGGGTTTTTTAGGTATGGTTTTGTAGGATTTTATAGGTTTAGGGTTTAGGGCTTAGGTTTTTTTTGTTTTTTTTATTTGTGTTTTTTAGGATTTAGCATATACAATTGGGTCTTTTTAGGGTTTTTAAGGGTTAAGTGTTTCTTAGGGTTTTTTAGGGCGTAGGGTATAGGGCTTAGGGATTTTTTGTGTTTCTTTTAGGGTTCACAGATTTTTAGGATTTATGGTTTTGATCATAGGATTTTTAGGGGTTTTAAATTATTTTTTGGGTTTGTCTTAGGTTTTACAGGATTTAGGATTTCTTAAGGTTAGGGTTTAGGGTTTCTTAGGGTTTTAAGGTTTAGGATTTAGGGTTTTAGGTTAGGGTTTAGGGTTTTAGGTTTAGCATTTAGCGTTTTAGATTTTGTATTTAGGGTATTAGGTTTAGGGTTCAAGGCTTAGTTTTTTTGTTTTTTTTTTTTGTGTTTTTAGGGTTTATCTTATATGATTTAAGGATTAATAGGGTTTGGAGCTTAGACTCTTTCAGGTTTAGGGGTTTTTGAGCTTTTTGGTGTTTTAAGTTTAGGATTTAGGGTTTTAGGTTAGGGTTTAGTGTTTAGGGCCTAGGGTTTGTTTTGGTTTAGGGTTTAAGGTTATTGGTTTTATCTAAGTTTTTTGGGTTTAGTTCTTTGGACTTTTTAGATTAAGTTTTTTTATTTTTGGATTTTATAGGTTTAAGCATTAGGAATTTGGGGTTCTTTGTGTGTTTGTTAGGGTTTAACATATACATTTATGGACTTTATTGTTTTAAGGGTTTATTTTAGGGTTTATTGGATTTAGGTTTTCTAAGGTTAGGGTTTAGGGTTTCTTAGGGTTTTTAGGTTTAGGATATAGAGTTTTAGGTTACAGTTTAGGGTTTTTTAGGTTTAGTGTTTTAGGTTATGGATTTTATCTAGGGTTTTAGGGCTTTATAGGTTTAGGGTTCAAGACTTACTATTTTTTTTGTGTTTATTTGGGGTTTACAAGTACGATTTAGGGATTTATAGGGTTTGGAACTTAGACTTTTTTAGGTTTAGGGGTTTTTAAGATTTTCAAGGTTTAAGTGTTTCGTATGGCATTTTAGGGTTTAGGGTTTAGGCCTTAGGGTTTTTTTTTTCTTTGATTTTTAGGTTTAGGGTTTATGGTTTTGTAGGATTTTGTGTTTAGAGGTTAGGGTTTTGTAGGGGTTTTAAATGGTTTAGAGCTTAGAGTTTTCCTAGGAGTAGGGGTGTTTGGGTTTTCTTAGTGTTTTTAAGTGTTAAGTGTTTCTTAGGGTTTTCTATTGATTAGGGTTTAGGGTTTTTTTTTATGTGTTTTTTTAGTTTAAGATTTATGGATTTTTTAGGATTTAAGGTTTAGAGCTTAGGGTTTTGTAGATGTTTTAAATGTTTTGTAGTGTTTATAAGATTTATGGTTTCTTAAGGTCTAGGGTTTAGGGTTTATTATTGTCTTAGGTTTAGAATGTAAGGATTTAAGTTAGGGTTTAGGGTTTATGTCTTCATGGTTTTTAGGTCTAGGGTTTTAGGTTAAGGGTTTTATCTAGGATTTTTACACTTTAGGGCTTTGGGTTTTGTAGGTTAAGGTTTTTAGAGTTTTATAGGTTTATGGTTTAGGGTTTAGGGTTTTTTAGTGTATTTTAGGGTAAGAAAATAAGATTTAGAGCTTGATAGGGTTTAAAGCTAAGAATTTTTTTAGGTTAAGGGTTTTTTTTAGGGTTTTTAAGGGTTAAGTGCTTCTTATGGTGTTTTTAGGGTTTATGGTTTAGAGCTTAGGGTTTTGTAGGGGTTTTAAATGGTAATTACGGTTTATTTTAGGGTTTATAGTATTTAGAGTTTCTCAAGGTTTTAGGTGTAGGATTAGAGTTTTAGGTTAGGATTTAGGGGTTTGGGCTTAGGGTGTTTTTAAGTGTAGGGTTTTAGGTTAAGGGTTTTACCTATGTTTTGAGGGTTTAGGGCTTTGGGTTGTTTTTGGTTATGGTTTTTTAGGGTTTTATAGGTGAAGGGTTTACAACTTATGTTTTTTTTTGTGTGTGTTTTTTTGTGTTTAGCATATACAATTAGAGATTTATAGGGTTTTGAGCTTATAGTTTTTTTAGGTTTAGGGGTTTTTAGGAGTTTTTTTCAAGGTTAACTACTTCTTAGGATTTTCTAGGGTTTAGGTCTTAGGGTTTTGTTGTGTTTTTAAGATTTAAGGTTTACGGATCTTTAGGATTTAGGCTTTAGAGCTTAGGGTTTTGTAGGGGTTATAAATGTTTTTTAGGATTTTTATTATGGTTTATAGGATTTAGAGTTTCTTGGAGTTAGGGTTTAGGGTATCTTAGGGATTTATGTTTAGGATTTAGGGTTTTAGGGTTGGGTATAGGGTTTAGGGCTTAGGGTTTTTTTAGGTTTAGGGATTTGGGTTTAGGGCTTTATCTAGGTTTTTAAGGTATAAGGCTTTGGGATTTTTAGGTTCAGGTCTTTTAGGATTTTATAGGTTTATGGTCTAGAACTTAGTTTTTTTTTTTTTTTTTGTGTTTTTAGGGTTTCGCATATACGATTTAGAGCTTTATAGGGTTTAGAGATTAGAGATTTTAGGTTTTGGGATTTATGGTTTTTTTAGGGTTTGTAAGGGTATTAAATGGTGTTTAGTGTTTATAGGACTTAGGGTTCCGTAAGGTTTAGGGTTTAGGGTTTAATAGGGTTTTAAATTTAGATTTAGGGTCTTAGATTAGGGTTTATGGTTTAGGGCTTAGGGGTTTTTTAGGTTTAGAATTTTAGGTTGAGGGTTTTATCTAGGTTTTTAGGGTTTGTTAGGTTAAGGTTTTTTAGGCTTATATAGGTTTAGGGTTTAGGGCTTAGGGTTTTGTAAGTTAAGGTTTTTGAGGGTTTTATAGATATGGCATTTAGGCTCAGGTTTTTTTTTTTATGTGTTTTTAGGGTTTAGCATATACAATTTAGGGCTTTATAGGGTTTGGAGCTTAGAGTTTTTTAGGTTTAGGTGTTTTTGGGTTATTTAGTGTTTTTTAGCGTTACATGTTTCTTAGGGTCTTCCAAGGGTTTAGCATAAATGATTTAGGGCTTTATTGGGTTTAGAGCTTATAGTTTTTTAGGTTTAGGGGTTTTGGGGGTTTTTAAGGGCTTACAGTTTAGGGCTTAGTTTTTTTTTCTTTTTTAAGATTTAGGGTTTAGGGCTTAGGGCTTAGGGTTTTTTTAGGTTTAGGATTTTTGGTTAAGGATTTAACTAGGATTTTAGGTTTTTGGGCTTTGGAATTTTTAGATTAAGGTTTTTAGGGTTTTATAGATTTAGGATTTAGGGCTTGGGATATTTTGTATTTTTTAGGCTTTAGCATATACGATTTAGGGCTTTGTAGGGTTCAGAGCTTTGAGTTCTTTTAGGTTTAAGGGATTTTATATTTTTAGGGTTTTTAAGGGTTAAGTGCTTCTTAGGGTTATTTAGGGCTTAGGGTTATTTTTGGGTTTAGGGTTATGGGTTAAGGGTTTTATTAAGGTTTTTAGGGTTTAGGGCTTTGAGCTTTTTGGCTTATGATTTTTAAAGATTTTATAGGTTTAGGGTTTAGGTCTTAAATTTTTTTTGTGTTTTTAGGGTTTAACAAGTACGATTTTGGGCTTTATAGGGTCTAGAGCCTAAAGTTATTTAGGTTTAGGGTTTTTTATGTTTTTCTAAGGATTTAAAAAGTTAAGTGTTTCTTAGGGTTTAGGGCTTAGGGTGCTTTTATGTTTTTCAGTTATAGGGTTTACCAATTTTTAGGATTTAGGGTTTATAGCTTATGTTTTTGTAGGGATTTTAAATGGGTTTTAGGGTTTATTTTAGGGTTTCTTAATGTTTAGGGTTACATAGTGTATTAGGTTTAGGATTTAGGGTTTTAGGTTAGGATTTAGAGTTTAGGACTTTTGTTTTTTTTTAGATTTAGGGTTTTAGGTTACGGTTTTTACTAAGTTTTTAGGGGTAAGGGCTTTATGTTTTTAGATTAAGGTTTTATAGGATTTTATATATTTAGGGTTTAGAGCTAAGGGTTTTTGTTGTGTTTTTTACGATTTAGCATATACGATTTAGGGATTTATAGCATTTAGAGCTTATAGTTTTTTTTAAGTTTAGGGATTTTTTGGGTTTTTAAGGGTTAAGTTTTTCTTAGGGATTTTTAGTGTTTAGGGTTTTGGGGCTCAGGATTTTTTAGTTTTTTAGTTTAGGGTTTATAGATTTTTAGGATTTAGGTGTTAGAGTTTAGAGTTTTGAAGGGTTTTAAATGGTTTGTAGGGTTTATGGGATTTAGGGTTTCTTAATGTTTACAGTTTAGGGTTTTTTATGGTTTTAGGTTAGGGTATAACATTTAGGCCTTAGTTGTTTTTTATGTTTAGGGTTTAAGGTTTGGGTTTAGGGTTTCGGGCTTAGGGCTTTTTTAGGTTTAAGGATTTAGGTTAAGGGTTTAATCTAAGTCTTTAGGGTTTAAGGATTTGGGTTTATTTGGTTAAGGGTTTTTAAGGTTTATAGGTTTAGGGTTTAGGGATTTTTGTGTTTCTTAGGGTTTAGCTTATGTGATTTAGGGCTTTATAGGGTTTTGAGGTTAGTGTTTTTCAGGGTTCGGGATTTCTATATTTTTTAGGGTTTTTTAAGGGTTAAGTATTTCCTAGGGTTTTTTAGGGTTTAGGGTTTAGGCCTTAGGGGTTTTCTAAGTTTAGGGCTTAATGTTAGGGTTTACGGTTTTGGGTTGAGGGTTTTTTAGGTTTAGGGTTTTAGGTTAAGGGTTTTAGGGTTTAAGAATTTGTATTTGTTAGGTTAAGGGTTTTTAGGGGATAGTTTTAGGGTTTAGGGCTTATAATTTTTTTTTTTGTGTGTGTTTTTTAGGGTTTAGCATATATGATTTAAGGTTTTATAGGGTTTTGAGGTTAAAGTTTTCTAATGTTAGGGGTTTCTATATTTTTTAAGGTTTTTAAGGGTTAAGTGTTTCTTAGGGTTTAGGGTTTAGAGCTTAGGGTTTTAAATTGTTTTTACGATTTATTTTAGGGTTTATAGGATTTAGGTTTTCTTATGGTTTAAGGTTTAGAATTTCTTAGGGTTTTAGGTTTAGGATTTAGGATTTTCGGTTAGGGTTTTGGGTTTAGGGTTTAGGTTAAGGGTTTTATTTATGCTTTTAAGGTTTAGGGATTTAGGTTTTTTGGGTTATAGGTTTAGGGTATAGGGCTAAGGTTTTTTTTGTGGTTTTTAGGGTTTAGCATATACGATTTAGGGCTTTATAGTGTTTAGAGCTTAGAGTTGTTTTTCGACTTAGGGATTTTTGGGTTCTTTAGGATTTTTAAGGCTTAAGTGTTTCCTATGGTTTTTTATGGTTTATGGTTTAGGGCTTAGGGTTTTCTTGTGTGTTTTTTGGTTTAGGGTTTATCAATTAATAGGATTTAGGTTAGGGTTTAGGTTTAAGATTTAGTATTTTAGGGAATGGTTTAGGGTTTAGGATGTAGGGTTTAAAGCATAGGGTTTATTTTGGTGTTTGTGGGATTTAGGTTTTCTTTAGGAATTAGGTTTAGTATTTCTTATGGTTTACGTTCAGGATTTAGGGTTTTTGGTTAGGGTTTAGGGTTAAGGGCTTAGGGTGGGTTTTTTTAGGTTTGGGGTTTTAGGTAAAGGGTTTTATCTAGGTTTTTAGGGTTTAGGCTTTGGGTATTTAGGTTAATGTTTTTTAGGGTTTTATAGGTTTAAGGTTTAGGGTTTAGGGTATAGGGTTTTTTACGATTTAGCTTATATGATTTATGGCTTTGTAGGGTTTAGAGCTTATAGTTTTTTAGGTTTAGGGTTTTTAAGGTTTTTAAGTATTAAGTGTATATAATGGTTTTTTATGATTTAGGATTTGGGGCTTAAGGTATTTATTTATTTCTTTTAGGTTTAGGGTTTACAAATTTTCATGATTTAAGGATTAGAGATTCAGGTTTTGTAGGGATTTATATGATTTTTAGGGTTTATTTTAGGGTTTATATGATTTAGGGTATCTTAAGGTTTAGGGTTTCTTAGGGTTTTCGATTAGGGATTTAGGTTAAGGGTTTAATCTATGATCTTACGGTTTAGGGATTTGGGTTTTTTTTTTTTTTTTTTTTGTGTTTTCGAGGATTTAGCATAATTGATTTGGGGCTTTATATGGTTAAGAGCTTAGAGTTTTTTAGGTTTAGGGGTTTTTGGGTTTTTCTAATGTTTTTAAGGTTAAGTGTTTCTGAGGGTTTTTGAAGGTTTAGGGTTTAGGGCTGAGGGTTATTCTGTGTTTTTAAGGTTTAGGGTTTACATATTTTTAGAATTAAGGGTTCAGAGCTTAGTTATTTTAGGGGTTTTAAATTGTTTTTAGGGATTATAGGATTTAAGGTTTCTTTGGGTTTTAGGTTTTTAGGTTAGGGTTTAGGTTTTGGAATTATTGTTTTAGGTTAGAGTTTTTTTAGGTTTAGGGTTTTAGTTTATTTGTTTTATCTAGGTTTTAAGGGTTTAAGGCTTTGTTTTTTTTAGGTTTAGGGTTTTAGTTTATGTGTTTTATCTAGGTTTTAATGGTTTAGGGCATTGGGTCTTTTAGGTTTAGGTTTTTTAGTATTTAGCAGGTTTAGGGCTTTTTTTGTGTTTTTTAGGATTTATCATATACGATTTAGGGCTTGATAGGATTTAGAGCTTAGAGTTTTTTAGGTTTAGGGAGTTTTTTGGGTCTTTTTATGGTTTGTAATGGTTAAGTGTTTCTTAGGGTTTTTTAGGGCTTAGGTTTTTTTGTGTTTTAAGTGTTAGGGTTTATGGGTTTTAAGGATTTTGGCTTCAGATCTTTGGGTTTTTAGGGGTTTTAAATGGATTTTGGGCTTACTTTAATGCTATCGGATGTAGGGTTTCTTAATAAGATTAAGGTTTAGGGATTTTACGTTTAGGATTTAGGATTTTACGTTAGGGTTTAGGGTTTTTTTATGTTTAAGGTTTTTGGTTAAGGATTTTATTTATGGTTTTAGTGTTTTATATGTTTAGGGTTAAAGAATTAGGGGTTTTTGTGTTATTTAGGGTTTATCATATAATATTTAGGGATTTATATAGTTTGGAGCTAAGACTTTTTTAGGTTTGGGGGTTTTTAGGATTTTCAAGGTTTAAGTGTTTCGTACGATCTTTTTGGGGTGTAGCATATAATATTTAGGGATTTATAGGGTTTGGAGATTAGAATTTTTTAGGTTTAGGGTTTTTTAGGATTTTCAAGGTTAAAGTGTTTCTTACTATCTTTTTTAGGGTTTAGCATATACAATTTAGGGATTTATAGGGTTTCGAGCTTAGAGTTTTTTAGATTTAGGGGCTTTTGGGTCTTTTTAGGATTTTTAAGGGTTAAGTGTTTCTTAAGGATTTTTAGGGCGTAGGGTATAGGGCTTAGGGATTTTTTGTGCTTTTGTTAGGGTTCGAGGAATTTTAGGAATTAGGGTTTAGATCTTAGGATTTTTAGTTTTAAATTGTTTTTAGGGTTTGTTTTAGGTTTTAAGGATTTAGGGTTTCTTAAGGTTAGGGTTTAGGGTTTTTTTAAGGTTTTTAGGTTTAGGATTTAGGGTGTTAGGTTAGGGTTTAGGGTTTTAGGTTTAGGATTTAGCGTTTTAGGTTTAGGATTTCGGGTATTAGGTTTAAAGTTCAAGGCTTAAGTTTTTTTTGTGTGTTTTTTGGGGTTTAGCTTATATGATTTATGGATTTATAGGGTTTAGAGCTTAGACTCTTTTAGGTTTAGTGGTGTTTGAGTTTTTAGGGGTTTTAAGTTTAGGATTTAGGGTTTAGTGTTTAGGGCCTAGTGTTTTTTAAGATTTAGGGTTTAAGGTTAATGGTTTTATCTAGATTTTTAGGGTTTAGTTCTTTGGGTTTTTTAGATTAAGGGTTTTTTTTTGGATTTTATAGGATTAGGCGTTAGGGATTTGGGGTTCTCTGTGTGTTTGTTAGGGCTTAGCATATACGATTACCGGCTTTATTGTTTTAAGGGTCTATTTTAGGGTTTCTTAAGGTTAGGTTTTAGGGTTTATTTTATAGATATGGCATTTAGGGCTTAGGGTTTATTGTATGTTTTTAGGGTTCCACATATACGATTTAGGGTTTTATAAGGTTTATATATTAGATATTTTATGTTTAGGTATTTTTGGTTTTTTTTAGTGTTTATAGGACTTAGGGTTTCATTAGGTTTAGGGTTTAGGGTTTCATAGGGTTTTAAATTAAGAATTTTGGATTTTAAGTTAGGGTTTATGGATTAGGGCTTAGGGGTTTTTTAGGTTTAGAATTTTAGGTTGAGGGTTTTATCTTGGTTTTTAGGGTTTAGGGATTTTGGTTTGTTAGGTTAAGGATTTTTAGGCTTTTATAGGTTTAGGGTTTACAGCTTACGATTTTGTAGGTTAAGGTTTTTGAAGGTTTTATAGATATAAAATTTAGGGCTTAGGGTTTTTTGTGTGTGTTTTAGGGTTTAGCATATACAATTTAGGGCTTTATAGGGTTTGGAGCTTAGAGTTTTTTAGGTTTAGGTGTTTTTGGGTTATATAGGGTTAAGTGTTTCTTAGGGTTTTTCAAGGGTTTAGCATAAACGATTTAAGGCTCTATTAGGTTTAGATCTTATAGTTTTTTAGGTTTAGGGGTTTTGGGCTTTTTTTTTTAGTGTTTTTAAGGGATTAGGGTTTACGGCTTAGGTTTTTTTGCTTTTTTTGATTTAGGGTTTAGGGCTTAGGCCTTTTTCTTTTTTTTTTTAGATTGACGGTTTAGGGCTTAGGGTTTTTTTAGGTTTAGGATTTTAGGTTAAGGATTTTATCTAGGTTTTTAGGTTTTTGGGTTTTGGAATTTTTGGATTAAGGTTTTTAGGGTTTTATAGATTTATGATTTAGGGCTTAGGGTTTTTTGTATTTTTTAGGGTTTAGTATATACGATTTAGGGCTTTATAGTGTTTAGAGCTTTGAGTTTTTTTAGGTTCAAGGGATTTTATATTTTTAGGGTTTTTAAGGGCTAAGTGTTTCTTAAGGCTTTTTAGGGCTTAGGTTTATTTTTAGGTTTAGGGTTTTGGGTTAAAGGTTTTATTATGTTTTTTAGGGTTTAGGGCTTTGAGTTTTTTAGGTAATGATTTTTTCAGATTTTATAGGTTTAGGGTTTAGGTCTTAAACTTTTTTTGTGTTTTTAGGGTTTAACAAATACAATTTTGGGCTTTATAGGTTCTAGAGCCTAAAGCTTTTTAGGTTTAGGGTTTTTTATGTTTGTCTAGGGTTTTAAGAGTTAAGTGTTTCTTAGGGTTTAGGGCTTAGGGTGCTTTTATGTTTTTTAGATATAGGGTTTATGGATTTTTAGGATTTAGGGTTTATAGCTTAGGGTTTTATAGGGATTTTAAATGGGTTTTAAGGTTTATTTTAGGGTTTATTAATGTTTAGGTTTTCATAGTGTATTAGGTTTAGAATTTAGGGTTTTAGGTTAGGATTTTGGGTTTAGGACTTTTGGTTTTTTTAGGTTTAGGGTTTAAGGTTAAGGGTTTTAACTAAGTTTTTAGGGGTAAGGGCTTTGTGTTTTTTAGATTAAGGTTTTATAGGGCTTTATATGTTTAGGGTTTAGGGCTAAGGTTTTTTTTGTGTTTTTTACGATTTACCATATATGATTTAGGGCTTTATAGCATTTAGAGCTTAGAGTTATTTTAGGTTTATGGGTTTCGGGGTTTTTAAGGGTTAAGTGTTTCTTAGGGTTTTTTAGGATTTAGGGTTTTGGGGCTTAGGGTTTTTTGTGTTTTTTAGGTTTAGGGTTTAAGGATTTTTAGGATTTAGGGTTTAGAGCTTAGAGTTTATAAGGGTTTTAAATGATTTGTAGGGTTTATGGGATTTAGGGTTTCTTAAAGTTTACGGTTTAGAGTTTCTTAGGGTTTTAGGTTAAGGTATAGGGTTTAGGCCTTAGTGGTTTTTTATGTTTAAGGTTTAAGGTTTGGGTTTAGGGTTTTTTTAGGTTTAAGGTTTTAGGTTAAGGGTTTTATCTTGGTTTTTAGGGTTTAGGGATTTGGGTTTATTAGGTTAAGGGTTTTATTTTATTTATTTTTATTTTTTTATTTGAACGACCGTTGGGGGGTCAGGGGGTTAGCAACACCCCCAGGCCATAGCATTAATTAAAAACAAAGGTATAAGGAGGGGGGCATAAACCTTAATTCCAATCCTAAGGTGGTTCCGAAGTCGACTGACCTGTAACGGCTCGTCAACTCTTTCCCATAATAAAACAAAAGAAGTAAACCTAGAACTAAGCACCTAAGGAGAGAACTCCTCTCGATACAAATATACTAGGAAAACATAAATAAGGGAGACTATCCCCTTACTACAGAAAGCCTAAATAAAGGACCTAGTCAATAACTAATTCTATCTCGGACAAGCACAACTGACTAGAATACTGCCAAAGGAAACCAAAAAACAAGTCAAGGAGGTTTTTTGATTCTTTTCAATTTCTTTCTTCTAAAACTTTGAACTCCCATTTTTTCCAGAATATAGCTACCTCATATTGTATTTGGTAATTGGTTGTAAGTGTAGTAATGTTGGATGATATCAAGTCAGTGACTTTGTTTGGAGAGTAAGTCTACTGTGCTATTAACTTCTGTGTAGGTATGGACACATTGAAAGAACTCTCACTGATTAACGAGCATTTATATCTCCTGTACAAAACTTTGCATCTTCCAAGGAGAAATAGAAGTCTTTAATAACCACCTGATTAAGAGTTCTGAATCCACTTCAAGAATGATGTTCTTATAACTATGTTAAATACACCAGTTTAAACCGTAATTGGCAGCTTGGATTTCTGGCTGGTTATTGGTCCCTTCATCAAGAGGTATCACAAAGGCATATGTTATATCTCCAAACTCATTCCTCAGAATGCCCCCCCCCCCCCCACCCAATCTCCTAGGGATTGTGCAAAGCACTACCATTAGTGTTGAGCTTATATCTATTAGTGGGGGGGCGGGGGCGGTTTCCAAATTACTGAAGTGACTTTAACATCATGTTTACATCTTTCAATCATGTCGATCAGTTTTGTCCACTGTAGAGGCCACTGCATGTACGGGAAAACTAAATTAAGAAGATAAATAATGTCTTTGAAGACCATGAACTTGATTCTGCTGATGTTGGATTTCCTATCCCCATACTTCACTGAGCATCTGTTCTTCCATAAGTTCCAACAGACCACTATGGAAAGTGTTTGGATAAGGATCTTGTGAGCTTCATTTTTTCCTTGTATCTCCCTCTAATTTAGTAGTCTACTTCTTAGAGAAGGCTGCTGGAAATTAACTCCCATAGCACCTGAAAAATAGTTCCAAATATGAGCAGCAAAACGTCCTCCTTTAGGTTTAGAATTTTAGGTTGAGGATTATATATAGATTTTTAGGGTTTAGGGATTTGGGTTTGTTAGGTTAAGGTTTTTTAGGCTTTTATAGGTTTAGGGTTTAGGGCTTAGGGTTTTGTAGGTTAAGGTTTTTGAGGGTTTTATAGATATGGCATTTAGGGCTTTGGTTTTTTTTGTGTGTTTTTAGGGTTTAGCCTATACAATTTAGGGCTTTATAGGGTTTGGAGTTTAGAGTTTTTTAGGTTTAGGTGGTTTTGGGTTATTTAGTGTTAAGTATTTCTTAGAGTTTTTCAAGGGTTTAGCATAAACAATTTAGGGCTTTATAGGGTTTAGATCTTATAGTTTTTTAGGCTTAGGGGTTTTGGGGATTTTTAGGATTTTGAAGGGCTTACGGTTTAGGGTTTAGGTTTTTTTTTTTTTTTTTTTAGATTTAGGGTTAAGGGCTTAGGGCTTAGTGTTTTTTTAGGTTTAGGATTTTAGGTTAAGGATTTAACTAGCCTTTTAGGTTTTTGGGCTTTGGAATATTTAGATTAAGGTTTTTAGGGTTTAATAGATTTAGAATTTAGGATATAGGGTTTTTTGTATTTTTTAGGGTTTATCATATACGATTTAGGGCTTTGTAGGGTTTAGAGCTTTGAGTTTTTTTAGGTTTAAGGGATTTCATATTTTTATGGTTTTTAAGGGTTAAGTGTTTCTTAGGGTTTTTTAGGGCTTAGGTTTATTTTTATGTTTAGGGTTATGGATTAAGGGTTTTATTAATGTTTTTAGGGTTTAGGGCTTTGAGCATTTTAGGTTAAGATTTTTAAAGACTTTATAGGTTTAGGGATTAGGTCTTAAAGTTTTTTTTATATTTTTAGGTTATAACAAATACTATTTAGGGCATTATAGGTTATAGAGCCTAAAGTTATTTAGGTTTAGGGTTTTTTATGTTTTTCTAAGGATGTAAAGAGTTAAGTGTTTCTTAGGGTTTAGGGATTAGGGTGCTTTTATGTTTTATAGATATAGGGTTTACAGATTTTTTGGATTTAGGGTTTATAGCTTAGGTTTTTGTAGGGATTTTAAATGGGTTTTAGGGGTTATTTTAGGGTTTCTTAATGTTTAGGGTTTTATAGTGTATTAGGTTTAGGATTTAGGGTTTTAGGTTAGGATTTAGAGTTTAGGACTTTTGTTTTTTTTAGGTTTAGGGTTTTAGGTTAAGGTTTTTACTTAGTTTTTAGGGGTAAGGGCTTTCTGTTTTTTAAATTAAGGTTTTATAGGGCTTTATATGTTTAGGGTTTAGGGCTAAGGGTTTTTTTTTGTGCTTTTTATGGTTTAGCATATACAATTTAGGGATTTATAGCATTTAGAGCTTAGAGTTTTCTGAGGTTTAGGGGTTTTTTGGGTTTTTAAGGGTTTTTAAGGATTAAATGTTTCTTAGGGTTTTTTACGGTTTAGGGTTTTGGGGCTCAGGGTTTTTTGTATTTTTTAGGTTTAGGGTTTATAGATTTTTAGGATTTAGGGTTTAGAGCTTAGAGTTTTGAAGGGTTTTAAATGGTTTGTAGGGTTTATGGGATTTAGGGTTTCTTAAGGTTTACGGATTAGGGTTTCTTAGGGTTTTAGGTTAGGGTATAGGGTTTAGGCCTTAGTGGTTTTTTATGTTTAGGGTTTAAGGTTTGGGTTTAGGGTTTTGGGCTTAGGGTTTTTTTAGGTTTAAGCTTTTAGGTTAAGGGTTTTATCTAGTTTTTTAGTCTTTAGGGATTTGGGTTTATTAGGTTTAGGGATTTTAGTGTTTTATAGGTTTCGGGTTTAGGGATTTTTGTGTTTCTTAGGGTATAGGTTTTAGGCCTTAGTGGTTTTTTATGTTTAGGGTTTAAGGTTTGGGTTTAGGGTTTCAGGCTTAGAGTTTTTTTAGGTTTAAGATTTTAGGCTAAGGGTTTTATCTAGGTTTTTAGGGTTTAGGGATTTGGGTTTATTAGGTTAAGGGTTTTTAGGATTTTATAGGTTTAGGGTTTAGGGCTTTATGTGTTTCTTAGTGTTTAGTGTTTTTCAGGGTTCGGGGTTTCTTTATTTTTTAGGGTTTTTAAGGGTTAAGTGTTTCTTAGGATTTTTTGGGGTTTAGGGTTTAGGTCTTAGGGGTTTTCTAAGTTTAGGGTTTGCTGTTAGGGTTTACTGTTTTGGGCTAAGGGTTTTTTTAGGTTTAGGGTTTTAGGTTAAGGGAATTATTTGTGTTTTTAGGCTTTAAGAATTAGGGTTTGTTGGGTTAAGGGTTTTTAGGGTTTTATAGTTTTAGGGTTTAGGGGTTATGATTTTTTTTTGTGTTTTTTATGGTTTAGAATATATGATTTAAGGTGTTATAGGGCTTTGAGGTGAGAATTTCTAAAGTTAGGGTTTCTGTATTTTTTAGGGTTTTTAAGGGTTGTGTGTTACTTAGGGTTTAGGGTTTAGAGCTTAGGGTGTTTTAGGGGTTTTTAATTGTTTTTAGGGTTTATTTTAGCATTCATAGGATTTAGGTTTTCTTATGGTTTAAGGTTTAGAATTTATTAGGGTTTTAAGTTTAGGATTTAGGATTTTCGGTTAGGGTTTTGGGGTTAGGGTTATAGGTTAAGGGTTTTATCTATATTTTTAAGATTTAGGGATTTAGGTTTTTTGGGTTAAGATTTTTTGGGTTATAGGTTTAGGGTATAGGGCTTAGGGTTTTTTTTGTGTTTTTTAGGATTTAGCATATACGATTTACGGCTTTATAAGGTTTAGAGCTTAGAGTTTTTTTCGATCTAGGGATTTTTGGGTTTTTTAGGATTTTTAAGGCTTAAGTGTTTCTTATGATTTTTGATGGTTTATGTTTTAGGGCTTAGGGTTTTTTTGAGTGTTTTTTGGTTTACGGTTTATCAATTATTAAGATTTAGGATTTTTGGTTAAGGTTTAGAGTTAAGGGATTAGGTTGGGTTTTTTAGGTTTAGGGTTTTAGGTGAAGGGTTTTATCTAGGTTTTTAGGGTTTAGGGCTTTGGGTTTTAAGTTAATGCTTCTAGGGTTTTATATGTTTAGGGTATAGGGTTTTTTAGGGTTTAGCTTATATGATATATGGATTTGTAGGGTTTAGAGCTTAAAGTTTTTTAGGTTTAGGGTTTTTGAGGTTTTTAAGGATTAAGTGTATCTAAGGGTTTTTTAAGATTTAGGGTTTAGGGCTTAAGGTATTTTTTATGTCTTTTAGGTTTAGGGTTTGCGGATTTTCATGATTTAGGGATTAGAGATTCGGGTTTTGTAGGGGTTTATATGGTTTTAGGGTTTATTTTAGGGTTTATATGATTTAGGGTATCTTAAGGTTTAAGGTTTCTTAGGGTTTACGATTAGGGATTTTGGTTAAGGGTTTTATCAATGATCTTAGGGTTTAGGGCTTTGGGTTTTTTTTTGTGTTTTTAGGGTTTAACATAGTTTTTTTGGGGCTTTATACGGTTAAGAACTTAGAGTTTTTTAGGTTTAGGGGCTTTTGGATTCTTTTAAGGTTTTTAAGGGCTAAGTGTTTCTTAGGGTTTTTGAAGGTTTAGGGTTTAGGGCTGAGGGTTATTTTGTGTTTTTAAGATTTAGGGTTTACATATTTTTAGAATTAAGGGTTCAGAGCTTAGTTTTTTAGCGGTTTTAAATTGTTTTTAGGGACTATAGGATTTAAGGTTTCTTTGGGTTTTAGGTTTTTAGGTTAGGGTTTAGGTTTAGGAATTAGAGTTTTAGGTTTGGGTTTTTTTAGGTTTAGGGTTTTAGTTTATCTGTTTTATCTAGGTTTTAAGGGTTTAGGGATTTGATTTTTTTAGGTTTCGGGTTTTAATTTATGTGTTTTATCTAGGTTTTAATGGTTTAGGGCTTTAGGGTTTTTATGTTTAGGTTTTTTAGGATTTAACAAGTTTAGGCTTTTTTTTTGTGTTTTTTAGGATTTAGCATATACGATTTAGGGCTTGATAGGATTTAGAGCTTAGAGTTTTTTAGGTTTAGGGGTTTTTTTTATGGTTTGTAATGGTTAAGTGTTTCTTAGGTTTTTTAGGGCTTAGGGCTTTTTTGTGTTTGAAGCGTTAGGGTTTACGGATTTTAAGGATTTAAGGTTTAGATCATAGGGTTTTTAGGGGTTTCAAATGAATTTCAGGGCTTATTTTAAGGCTATCGGATTTAGGGTTTCTTAATAAGATTAGGGTTTAGGGTTTTTAGGTTTAGGATTTAGGGTTTTACATTAGGGTTTACGGTATTTTTTTAGGTTTAAGGTTTTTGGTTAAGGATTTTATCTAGGGTTTAATATGTTTAGGGTTAAAGAATTAGGGGTTTTTGTGTTATTTAGGGTTTAGCATATAATATTTATGGATTTATAGGGTTTGTAGCTTAGACATTTTTAGGTTTAAGGGATTTTAGGATTTTCAAAGTTTAAGTGTTTCTTACGATATTTTTAGGGTTTAGGCCTTAGGGTTTTTTTTTTCCTGATTTATAGGTTTAGGGTTTATTGTTTTTTTGGAGTTAGTGTTTAGAGATTAGGGTTTTGTTGGGCTTTAAATGGTTTAGAGGTTAGAGTTTTACTAGGTGTAGTAGTTGTTGGGTTTTCTTAGTGTTTTTAAGGGTTAAATGTTACTTAGGGTTTTCTATTGATTAGGGTTTATGATTTTTTTTGTATCTTTTAGGATTAAGATTTATGGATTTTTTAGGATTTAGGGTTTAAAGCTTAGGTTTTTGTAAAGGTTTTAAATGATTTGCTATGTTTATATTAGGGTTTATAGGATTTATGGTTTCTTAAGGTCTAGGCTTTAAGGTTTCTTTGGGTTTTAGGATTAGAATCTAAGGATTTAGGTTTGGGTTTAGGGTTTTGGGCTTCATGTTTTATTAGGTCTAGGATTTTAGGTTAAGGGTTTTATTAGGGTTTTTATGGTTTTGGGCTTTGGGTTTTTTAGGTTAAGATTTTTAGAGATTTATAGGTTTATGTATTAGGGCTTATGGATTTTTATGTATTTTAGGGTTAAGCATATAAGATTTAGGGCTTGATAGGGTTTAAAGCTTAGAGTTTTATAGGTTTAGGCCTTTTTTAGGGTTTTTAATGGTTAGGTGTTTCTCAGGGTTTCTAGTTTACAGCGTAGGGGTTTTAAATGGTATTTAAGGTTTATTTTGGGGTTTATAGAATTTAGGGATTCTTAAGGTTTAGGGTCTAGAGTTTCTTAAGGTTTTAGGTATAGGATTTAGAGTTTTAGGTTAAGGTCTTTATTTAGGTTTTTAGGTTTTAGGGCTTTGGGTTTTTTAGGTTAAGGGTTTGTAGGATTGTATAGGTTTAGGGTTTAGGGCTTAGGGTTTTTTGAGGTTTAGGGGTTTTTTGGTTTTTAGGGTTTTTAAGGGTTAAGTGTTTCTTAGGTTTCTCAAGTTTCTTAGGGTTTAGTGATTTATTTGTAGTGTTTACATATCTTAAGGATTTAGGGTTTCAAGCTTAGGGATTTTAGGAGTTTTAAATGGGTTTTAGGGTTTATTTTAGGATTTATAGGATTTAGGGTTTCTTAAAGGTTAGGATTTAAGGTTTCTTTGGATTTTAGGTTTAGAATTTAGGGTTTTAGGTTAAGGTTTAGGGTTTAGGGCTTTGGGTTTTTCTTATGTTTTGGTTCTTCGGTTAAGGTTCTTATCTAGATTTTTAGGGTTTAGGGCTTTTTGTTTTTTAGGTTAAGGTTTTTAGGGTTTTATAGGTTTAGGATTTAGGGATTTTTTGTATCTTTTAGAGTTTAGCAGATATAATTTAGCGCTTTATAGGGTATAGATCTTAGAGTTTTTTAGGTTTAGGGGGTTTTTGAGGTTTTTAAGCGTTAAGTGTTTCTTAGGGTATAAGTCTTTCAATTTTTTTTATGTTTTTTAGGTTTAGGTTTTATGGATTTTTAGGGTTTAAGGTTTAGAGCTTCGGTTTTTGTAGGGGTTTTATACGGTTTTTAGGTATAATATAAGGGTTTTCTAGAATATAGCGTGTTTTAAGGTTTAAGGTTTAGGGTTTTTTAGGGTTTTAGGTTTAGCATTTAGGTTTTAGGTTAGGGTTCAGAACTTTTGGATTTTTAGGTTTAGGGTTTTTAGGATTTTGTATGATTAGGGTTTAGGGCATAGGGTTTTTTTGTAAGTTTTTAAGGATATACGATATATGATATAGGGGTTTATTGGGTTTAGATCTTACCATTTTTTAGGTTTAGGGGTGTTTGTATTTTTTAGAGCTTTTAAGGGTTAAGTGTTTCTTGGGGTTTAGGGTTTAGAGCTTAGGTTTTTTTTTTTTTTTTGTGTTTTTAGGTTAGGGTTTACAGAGTTTTAGGATTTAGGGTTTAGAGCTTAGGGTTTATTGGGGGTTTTAAATGGTCTTTATGGTTTATTTTAGGATTTGTAGGATTTAGGGATTATTAAGGTTTAGGATTTCTTAGGGATTTATGTTAGGGTTTAGGGTTTATGTCTTTGGGTTTTGTTTGGTTTAGGGTTTAAGCTTAAGGATTTTATATGAGATTTTGGGGTTTAAGACTTTGGGTTTTTTAGGGTTTTATAGGTTTAAAGTTTAGGGCTTTGGTTGTTTTTTGTGTTTTTTAGGGGTTAGAATATACGATTTAGGGCTTTATAGGTGTAGAGCTTAGAGTTTTTAGGTTTCGGGGTTATTGAGTTTTTTAGGGTTTAGGGCTGAGGGTTTTTTTTCGGTTGAGGGTTTTTATATTTTTAGGATATAGGGCTTAGAGCTTAGGGTTTTTAAGGGGTTTAAATGGTTTTTAGGGTTTATAGGATTTAGGGTTTTTTAAGGTTTAGGGTTTAGGGTTTCTTAAGGTTATAGGTTTAGGATTTAGAATTTTTTGTTAGGGTTTAGGGTTTAGGGCTTAGGTATATTTTAGGTTTAGGGTTATAGGTTAAGGGTTATATCTAGAATTTTAGTGTTTAGGTCTTTGGGTTTTTCTAGGTTAATGTTTTTTAGGTTTTTATAGTTTTAGGGTTCAGGGCCTAGGGTTTTTTTTTTTGTGTTTTTCAGCATTTAGCATATATGATTTAGGGCTTTATAGGGTTTAGAGCTTAGCTTTTTTTTTTCTTTTTTGTTTTTAGGTTTAAGGGGTTTTGGATTCTTTAAGATTTTTAAAGGTTAAGTGTTTCTTAGGGTTTTTTAAGGTTTAAGGTTTAGGACTTTGTGTTTTGTTGTGTTTTTTATGTTTAGGGTTTACAGAATTTTAGCATTTAGCGTTTAGAGCTTAGGGTTTTTTAGGTGTTTTAAATGGTCTTTATGGTTTATTTAAGGATTTATAGGATTTAGGGATTTTTATGGTTTAGGGTTTCTTAAGGATTTATGTTAGGGTTTAGGGTTTATGGCATAGGGTTTTAGGTTAAGGGTTTTATTTGGGGTTTAAGGCTTTGGGGTTTTTAGGGTTTTATAGGTTAAGTGTTTCTTAGGGTTTTTTAAGGTTTAAGGTTTAGGGGATTGGGTTTTGTCGAGTTTTTTATGTTTAGGGTTTATAGATTTTTAGGATTTAGGGTTTAAAGCTTAGTGTTTTGTAGGGGTTTTCAATTGTTTTTATTGTTTATAGGATTTAGGGTTTCTTATGTTTTAGGATTTAAGGTTTATTTGAGTTTTAGGTTTAGGATTAAGATTTTAGGTTTAGGGTTTTAGGATAAGGGCATTATCTAGTTTAGGGTTTAAGGCTTTGGGTTTTTTAGTATAAGGCTTCTTAGGATTTTATAGATTTAGGGTTTTATCTTGGTTTTTTTTTTGGTTTAGGGTTTTATCTTGGTTTTTTTTTTGGTTTAGGGTTTTATCTAGGTTTTTAGGGTTTAAGTCTTTGAGATTTTTAGGTAAGGTGTTTTAGGACTTTATAGGTTTAGGGTTTAGGGCTGAGGGTCTTTTTTGTTATTTTTATATGTGTTTTTTAGGGTTTAGCATATATGATTTCGGGCTCTATAAGGTTTAGAGCTTAGAGTCTTTTAGGTTTAGGGGTTTTTGGGTCTTTTTAGGATTTTTATAGGGTAAGTTTTTCTTAGGGGTTTTTAGGGCGTAGGGTATAGGGCTTAGGGATTTTTTGTATTTTCTTTTTTTTAGGTTTCCCAGAATTTTAGGATTTAGGGTTTTGATCTTAGGATTTTTAGGGGTTTTAAATTGTTTTTAGGGTTTCTTTTAGGTTTCTTAGGATTTAGGGTTTCTTAGGGTTTTTAGGTTTAGGATTTAGGGTGTTAGGTTAGGGTTTAGGGTTTTAGGTTTAGGATTTTGGGTTTTAGGTTTAGGATTTAGCGTTTTAGGTTTAGGATTTAACGTATTAGGTTTACGGTTCAAGGCTTAGGGTTTTTTTGTGTGTATTTTAGTGTTTAGCTTATATGATTTACGGATTTATAGCGTTTAGAGCTTAGACTCTTTTAGGTTTAGCGGTGTTTGAGTTTTTAGGGGTTTTAAGTTTAGGATTTAGGGTTTTAGGTTAGGGTTTAGTGTTTAGGGCCTAGGGTTCTTTTAGGTTTAGGGTTTAAGGTTATTGGTTTTATCTAGGTTTTTAGGGTTTAGTTCTTTGGATTTTTTAGATTAAGGTTTTTCTTTTTTGGATTTTATAGGTTTAAGTGTTAGGGATTTGGGGTTCTTTGTGTGTTTGTGAGGGTTTAGCATATACAATTTTGGGCTTTATAGGGTTTAGAGCTCAGAGTGTTTTGGATTTATGGGTTTTTGGGTCTTTTTAGGACTGTTAAGGGTTAAGTGTTTCTTAGGGGTTTTTAGGGCGTAGCGTATGGGGCATACGGATTTTTTGTGGTTTTTATCGGGTTCACGGAATTTTAGGATTTAGGGTTTAGATCTTAGGATTTTTAGGGGTTTTAAATAGTTTTAGGGTGTGTTTTAGGTTTTATAGGATTTAGGGTTTCTTAAGGTTAGGGTTTAGGGTTTCTTAGGGTTTTTAGGTTTAGGATTTAGGGTGTTAGGTTAGGGTTTAGGGTTTTAGGTTTAGGATTTAGGGTTTTAGGTTTATGATTTAGCGTTCTAGGTTTAGGATTTAGGGTATTAGGTTTAGGGTTCAAGGCTTAAGTTTTTTTTTGTGTGTGTTTTTTAGGGTTTAGCTTAAATGATTTACGGATTTATAGGGTTTAGAGCTTATACTCTTTTAAGTTTAGTGGTGTTTGAGTTTTTAGGGGTTTAAGTTTAGGATTTGGGGTTTTAGGTTAGGGTTTAGTGTTTAGGACCTAGGGTTTGTTTAGATTTAGGGTTTAAGGTTAATGGTTTTATCTAGATTTTTAGGGTTTAGTTCTTTGGATTTTTTAGATTAAGGTTTCTTTTTTGGATTTTATAGGTTTAAGCTTTAGGGATTTGGGGTTCTCTGTGTGTTTGTTAGAGTTTAGCATATACAATTATGCACTTTATTATTTTAAGGGTCTATTTTCGGGTTTATAGTATTTAGGGTTTCTTAAAGTTAGGGTTTAGGGTTTTTTAGGGTTTTTAGGTTTAGGATATAGAGTATTAAGTTACGGTTTAGGGTTTTTTAGATTTAGGGTTTTAAGTTAAGAATTTTATGAAGGGTTTTAGAGTTTAATATGTTTATGGTTCAGGCCTTACAATTTTTTTTGTGTTTTTTAGGGTTTAGCATATACGATTTAGTGATTTATAGGGTTTAGAGCTTAAAATTTTCTAGGTTTAGGGGATTTTTAGGTTTCAAGGTTTAAGTGTTTTTTATGACTTTTTAGGGTTTAGGGCTTAGGCCTTCTAGTTTTTATTTCGGATTTTTAGGTTTAAGGTTTATGATTTTTTAGGATTTAGTGTTTAGAAGTTAGGGTTTTGTAGGGGTTTTAAATGGTTTAGAGCTTAGAGTTTTTAGGTGTAGGGGTTTTTGGGTTTTCTTAGTGTTTATAAGGGTTAAGTGTTTCTTAGGGTTTTCTATTGATTAGGGTTTAGGGTTTTTTTGTGTTTTTTCAGTTTAAGATTTATGGATTTTTTAGGATTCAGGGTTTAGAGCGTAGGGTTTTGTAGAGATTTTAAATGCTTTATAGTGTTTATATTAGGGTTTATAAGATTTATGGTCTCGTATGGTCTATGGTTTAGGGTTTCTTAGAATTTTAGGTTTAGAATCTAAGGATTTAGGGTTTAGGGTTTAGGGCTTCATGGTTTTTAGGTCTAGGGTTTTAGGTTAAGGGTTTTATCTTGGGTTTTTATGGTTTAGGGCTTTGGGTTTTTTGGGTTAAGGTTTTTAGGGTTTTTAAGGTTTAGGGTTTTTTTGCTTTATCATATACAATTTAGGGCTTTATAGGGTATAGAGCTTAGAGTTTTTTAGGTTTTGGGGCTTTTGAGATTTTAGGGTTTTTAAGGGTTAGGTGTTTCTTAAGGTTTAAGGCTTTCAGTTTTTTGTGTTTTTTAGGTTTAGCTTTTACGGATTTTTATGGTTTAGGGTTTAGAACTTAGGGTTTTGTAGGAGTTTTATATGGTTTTTAGGAATTATATAATGGTTTAAGGGATTTAGGGTTTTTTAAGGTTTAGGGTTTAGGGTTTCTTAAGGTTTTAGGTTTAGCATTTAGGTTTTAGGTTAGGGTTTAGGGCTTTTGGATTTTTAGGATTATGGTTTTTAGGATTTTTTATGATTAGGGTTTTTGTTTTGTGTTTTTGGGTTTAGAATAAATGTTATAGGGTTTTATAGTGTTTAGAGCTTACAATTTTTTAGGTTTAGTGGTTTCTATATTCTTTAGAGTTTTGAAGGGTTAAGTATTTCTTAGGGTTTTATAGGGTTTAGGGTTTCGGGCTTAGAATTGTTTTGTGTGTTTTTATGTTAGGGTTTATGGATTTTGAGGATTTAGGGTTTAGATCTTACGACTTTTTTGGTGTTTTAAATAGTCTTTATGGTTTTTTATTAGGATTTATAGGATTTAGGGATTCTTAAGGTTTATGGTTTCTTAGGGATTTATGTTAGGGTTTAGGGTTTATGGCTTAGGGTTTTGTTAGGTTTAGGGTTAATGGTTTTATCTAGGATTTTGGGGTTTATGGCATTGGGATTTTTAGGGTTTTATAGGTTTAAGGTTTAGGGCGTACGATTTTTCTTGTGCTTTTTAGGGTTTAGCATATTCGATTTAGGCCTTTATAGGGTTTAGAGGTTAGAGTTTTTTAGGTTTAGGGGTTCTTGGGTTTTTTAGGTTTTTAAGGGTTAAGTGTCTCTTAGGGTTTTTTAGGATTTAGGGCTTAGTTTTTTTTTTTCGGTTTAGGGTTTTTAAATATTTCGGATTTATGGTTTAGAGCATAGGGTTTTTAGGGAGTTTTTGGGGTTTTAAATGGTTTTTAGGATTTATTTTAGGGTTTATAGGATTCAGGGTTTCTTAAGGTTTAGGGTTTAGGGTTTGTTAGGGTTATAGGTTTGGGATTTAGGGTTTGTTAGGGTTATAGGTTTGGGATTTAGGGTTTTAGGTTATGTTTTAGGGTTTAGGACTTAGGTTCTTTTTATGTTTAGGGTTATAGGTTAAGGGTTTTATCTAGGATTTTAGGGTTTTGGACTTTGGGTTTTTTTAGGTTAATGTTTTTTAGGGTTTTATAGGTTTAGGATTTAGGGCTTAGGTCTTTTTTTGTGTTTTTTAGTGTTTAGCATATATGATTTAGGGCTTTATAGGGTTTAGAGCTTCACTTCTTTTTTTTTTTGGGTTTAAGGGATTTTGGATTTTTTATGTTTTTTAAGGGTTAGGTGTTTCTTAGGGTTTTTTAAGGTTTAAAGTTTAGGGGTTTGGTTTTTGTTGTGTTTTTTATGTTTAGGGTTTATAGATTTTTAGGATTTAGGGTTTAGAGCTTACTGTTTTGTAGGGTTTTAAATTGTTACTAGAATTTATGGTTTTTTAAGTTTTAGGGTTTAGGGTTTCTTTGGGTTTTAGATTTAAGTAGGTTTAGGTTTTTTTAAGGTTTAGGGTTTTAGGTTAAGGGTATTATCTAGTTTAGGCTTTAAGGCTTTGGGTTTTTTATGCTAAGGTTTCTTAGGATTTTATAGGTTTAGGGTTTTATCTTAGTTTTTTTAGGTTTACGGTTTTATGTAGGTTTTTAGGGTTAAAGTCTTTGGGTTTTTTAGGTAAGGTTTTTCAGGATTTTATAGGTTTAGGGTTTAGGGCTTAGGTTTTTTTTTTATTATTTTTTTTATTTGTGTTTTTTATGGTTTAGGATATACAATTTAGGGCTTTAAGTGGTTTAGAGCTTACAGTTTTTTAGGTTTAGGGGTTTTTAGGTCGTTTTAGGATTTTTTAGGGTATAGGGCTAAGGGATTTTGTGTTTTTTTAGGATTCACGGATTTTTAAGATTTAGGGTTTTGATCTTAGGATTTTTAGGGTTTTTAAATTATTTTTAGGGTTTGACTTAGGTTTTATAGGATTTAGGGTTTCTTAAGGTTATGGTTTAGGGTTTCTTAGGGTTTTTAGGTTTAGGATTTAGGGTGTTAGGTTAAGGTTTAGGGTTTAGGCTTAGGATTTAGGGTTTTAGGTTTAGGATTTAGGGTTTTAGGTTTAGGATTTAGGGTGTTAGGTTTACGGTTCAAGGGTTGATTTTTTTTGTGTGTGTTTTTTAGGGTTTAACTTATATGATATATGGATTTATAGGGTTTGGAGCTTAGACTCTTTTAGGTTTAGGGGTTTTGAGTTTTTAGGGGTTTTAAGTTTAGGATTTAGGGTTTTAGGTTAGGGTTTAGTGTTTAGGGCCTAGCATTTTTTTAGGTTTAGGGTTTAAGGTTAATGGTTTTTCCTATGTTTTCAGGGTTTAGTGCTTTGGGTTTTTTAGATTAATGTTTTTTTTGGATTTTATAGTTTTCAGCTTTAAGGATTTGGGGTTCTTTGTGTGTTTGTTAGGGTTTAGCATATACGATTAAGGGCATTATTGTTTTAAGGGTGTATATTAGGGTTTATAGAATTTAGGGAGTCTTAGGGGTTTTAGGTTTAGGATATAGAGTTTTAGGTTACGGTTTAGGGTTTTTTAGGTTAAGGATTTTATCTAGGTTTTTAGAGTTTTATAGGTTTACGGTTCAAGACTTAGGGTTTTTTTGTGATTTTTTATGGTTTAGCATATACGATTTAGGGATTTATAGGGTTTGGAGGTTTTACTTTTTTAGGTTTAGGGGTTTTTATGATTTTCAAAGTTTAAGTGTTTCTTTCGACTTTTTAGGGTTTAGGGTTTAGGCCTTAGGGCTTTTTTTTCTTCTATTATTTAGGTTTAGGGTTTATAGTTTTTTAGGATTTAGTGTTTAGAGGTTAGGGTTTTGTAGGGGTTTTAAATGGTTTAGAGCTTAGAGTTTTTTAAGGTTTAGGGGTTTTTGGGTTATCTTAGTGTTTTTAAGGGTTAAGTGTTTCTTAGGGTTTTCTATTGATTAGGGTTTAGGGTTTTTTTTGTGTTTTTTTCAGTTTAAAATTTATGGATTTTTTAGAATTTAGGGTTTAGAGCTTAGGGTGTTGTAGAGGTTTTAAATGCTTTTCAGTGTTTATATTAGGGTTTATAAGATTTATGGCTTCTTAAGGTCTTGGTTTTATGGTTTCTTAGATTTTTAGGTTTAGAATCTAAGGATTTAGGTTAAGGGTTTGTAGGAGTTTATAGGTTTAGGGTTTAGGGCTTAGGATTTTTTTATGTGTTGTAGGTTTTAGTATATACGATTTAGGGCTTTATAGGGTTTTGAGCTTAGAGATTTTTTAGGTTTAGGGGTGTTTTGGTTTTTAGGGCTTTTAAGGGTTAAGTGTTTCTTAGGTTTCCCAGGGTTTAGTTATTTTTTGTATTTTTTAGGTTTAGGATTTATAGATTTTTAGGATTTAGAGTTTCAAGCTTATGAATTTTAGGAATTTAAATGGGTTTTAGGGTTTATAGGATTTAGGGTTTCTTAAGGTTTAGGGTTTAAGGTTTCTTCGGGTTTTAGGTTAAGGTTTAGGTTATAGGGCTTAGGGGTTTTTTATGTTTAGGTTCTTAGGTTAAGGGTCTTATCTAGGTTTTTAGGGTTTTTTAGGTAAAGGTTTTTATGGGTTTAGGTTTACGACTTAGGGTTTTTGATTAATTTTTTAGGGTTTAGCATATACAATTTAGGGCTTTAGATGGTTTAGAGAGTTTTTGATATTTATGGGTTTTGGGTTTGTGGGGTTTTAAGGGTTAAGTGTTTCTTAGGTTTCTTTAGGGTTTGGGGTTTAGGGCTTTGGATTTTTTTTTATTTTTAGGTTCAGGGTTTACGGATTTTTAGTATTTCAAATTTAGAGTTTAGGGTTTTGTAAGGGTTTTAAGTGGTTGTTTGGGCGTATTTTAGGGTTTATAGGATTTTGGGTTTCTTAAGGTTTAGGTTTAGAAATTAGGGTTTTAGGTTAGGGTTAAGGGTTTAGGGCTTAAGAATTTTTTAGGTTTATAGTTTTAGGTTGAGGGTTTTATCTATGTTTTTTAAGGTTTAGGGCTTTGGGTTTTTTATGTTAAGGGTTTTTAGGATTTTTTAGGCTTAGGGTTTAGGGCTTTTTTGTGTTTTTTAGGGTTAAGTTTATACGATTTAGGGTTTTATCGGGTTTAGAGCTTTGAGCTTTTTTAGGTTTAATGGATTTTATATTTTTAGTGTTTTAAAGGATTAAGTATTTCTTAGGATTTTTTAGGGTTAAGTATTTTTTTTTTTTTTTGTGTTTTTAGGTTTAGGGTTTAGAGCTATAGGATTTAGGTTATTAGGTTAGGGGTTCAAGGCTTAAATTTTTTTTGTGTGTTTTTTACGGTTTTGCTTATATGATTTATGGATTTATAGGGTTTAGAGCTTAGACCCTTTTAGGTTTAGCGGTGTTTGAGTTTTTAGGGATTTTAAATTTAGGATTTAGGGTTTTAGGTTTGGGTTTAGTGTTTAGGGCCTACGGTTTTTTTAGGTTAAGGGTGTAAGGTTATTGGTTTTATCTAGGTTTTTAGGGTTTAGTTGTTTGGATTTTTTTATTATGGTTTTTTATTTTATTTTATAGGTTTAAGCTTTAGGGATTTGGGGTTCTTTGTGTGTTTGTTAGGGTTTAGCATATGCAATTTAGGGCTTTATAGGATTTAAAGCTTAGAGGTTTTTAGATTTAGGGGTTTTTGGGTCTTTTTAGGATTTTTAAGGGTTAAGTGTTTCTTAGGGCATAGCGTATAGGGCTTAGGGAATATTTGTGTTTTTTTAGGGTTCGCAGAATTTTAGGATTGAGGGTTTAGATCTTAGGATTTTAAGGGGTTTTAAATTGTTATTAGGGCTTGTTTTTGGTTTTGTAGGATATAGGGTTTCTTCGGGTTGTTAGGTTTAGGATTTAGGGTGTTAGGTTAGGGTTTAGGGTTTTAGGTTTAGGATTTAGGGTATTAGGTTTACAGTTCAAGGCATAATTTTTTTTTTGTGTGTGTTTTTAAGGGTTTAGATCATATAATTTACGGATTTATAGGGTTTAGAGCTTAGACTCTTTTAGGTTTAGCGGTGTTTGAGTTTTTAGGGGTTTTAAGTTTAGGATTTTGGGTTTTAGGTTAGGGTTTAGTGTTTAGGGCCTAGGGTTTTTTTAGGTTTAGGGTTTAAGGTTAGTGTTTTTATCTAGGTTTTTAGGGTTTAGTTCTTTGTGTTTCTTAGATTAAGGGTTTTTTTTGGATCTTATAGGTATAGTCTTTGGGGATTTGGTGTTCTTTGTGTGTTTGTTAGGGTTTAGCATATACGATTATGGGCTTTATTGTTTTAAGGGTCTATTTTTGGGTTTATAGGATTTAAGGTTTCTTAAGTTTTGGGTTTAAGGATTTTTTAGGGTTTTTAGGTTTAGGATATAGACTTTTAGGTTATGGTTTAGGGTTTTTTAGACTTAGGGTTTTAAGTTAAGAATTTTATCTAGGGTTTTAGAGTTTTATAGGTTTCAGGACTTATGGTTATTTTTTTCTGTTTTTGTAGGGTTTAGCATGTATGATTTAGGGATTTATAGGGTTTGGAGCTTAGACTTTTCTAGGTTTAGGGGTTTTTTAGGTTTTCAAGGTTTAAGTGTTTCTTACGACTTTTTAGGGTTTAGGTTTAGGCATTCGATTTTTTTTTCTTTCTAATTTTCAGGTTTAGGGTTAATGATTATTTAGGATTTAGTGTTTAGAGGTTAGGGTTTTGTAGGGGTTTTAAATTGTTTAGAGATTAGGGTTTTTTTAGGTGTAGGGGTTTTTGGGTTTTCTTAGTGTTTTTAAGGGTTAAGTGTTTATTAGGGTTTTCTATTGACTAGGATTTAGGGTTTTTTTTTGTGTTTTTTCAGCTTAAGATTTATGGATTTTTTAGGATTTAGGGTTTTGAGCTTAGGTTTGGTAGAGGTTTTAAATGCTTTGTAGTGTTTATATTAGGGTTTATAAGATTTATGGTTTTGTAAGGTCTATGGTTTAGGGTTTCTTAGAATTTTAGGTTTAGAATCTAAGGATTTAGGGTTTAGGGTTTAGAGCCTCATGCTTTTTAGGTCTAGGGTTTTTGGTTAAGGGTTTTTATCTAAGGTTTTTATGGTTTAAGGCTTTGGGTTTTTTGGGTTAAGGTTTTTAGGATTTTATATGTTTAGGGTTAAGGGCTAAGGTTTTTTTTTGTGTTTTTTTTTTGGGTTTATCATATACAATTTTGGGCTTTATAGGGTATAGAGCTTAGAGTTTTTTAGGTTTAGGGGCTTTTGAGGTTTTAGGGTTTTTAAGGGTTAAGTGTTTCTTAGGGTTTAAGGCTTTCTGATTTTTGTGTTTTTTAGGTTTAGCTTTTACGGATTTTTTGGGTTTAGGGTTTTGTAGGAGTTTTATATGGTTTTTAGGGATTATATAAGGGTTTAAGGGATTTAGGATTTTTTAAGGTTTCTTAACGTTTTAGGTTTAGCTTTTAGGTTTAAGGTTAGTGTTTAGTGCTTTTGGATTTTTCCGATTATGGTTTTTAGGATTTTGTATGATTAGGGTTTAGGGCTTAGGGTTTTTGTTTTGTGTTTTTGGGGTTTAGAATAAATGATATAGGGGTTTATAGGGTTTAGAGCTTACAATTTTTTTTATGTTTAGGGGTTTTTGTATTATTTAGAGTTTTTAAGGGTTGAGTGTTTCTTTGTGTTTTATAGGGTTTAGGGTTTCGGGCTTATGGTTTTTTTGGTGTTGTAAATGGTCTTTATGGTTTTTTTTAGTATTTGTAGGATTTAGGGATTCTTAAGGTTTAGTATCTCTTAGGGATTTATGTTAGGGTTTAGGGTTTTGTTAGGTTTAGGGTTTTAGGTTAATGGTTTTATTTGGGATTTTGGGGTTTAAGGCATTGGGGTTTTTAGGGTTTTATAGGTTCAAGGTTTAGGGCTTAGGGTTTTTCTTGTGTTTTTTAGGGTTTAGCATATACGATTTAGGGCTTTATAGGGTTTAGAGCTTAGAGTTTTTTTAGGATTAGGGGTTCTTGGGTTTTTTAGGGTTTTTAAGTGTTAAGTGTCTCTTAGGGTTTTTTAGGATTTAGGGCTTAGGTTTTTTTTTCTGTTTAGGGTTTTTAAATATTTAGGATTTATGGTTTCGAACATAAGGTTTTTAGGGAGTTTTCGGCATTTTAAATGGTTTTTAGGGTTTATAGGATTTAGGGTTTCGTAAGGTTTTAGGGTTTAGGGTTTGTTAGGGTTATAGGTTTGGGATTTAGGGTTTTAGGTTAGGTTTTAGGGTTTAGGGCTTATTTTTTTTTTTAGGTTTAGGGTTATAGGTTTAGAGTTTTATCTAGGATTTTATGGTTTAGGGCTCTGGGTTTTTTTAGTTTAATGTTTTTTAGGGTTTTATAGGTTTAGGATTTAGGGCTTAGTTATTTTTTTTTTTTTTTGTGTTTTTTAGCGTTTAGCGTATATGATTTAGGGCTTTATAGGATTTAGAGCTTCGCTTCTTTTTTTTTAGGTTTAAGGGATTTTGGATTTTTTTTGTTTTTTAAGGGTTACGTGTTTCTTAGGGTTTTTTAAGGTTTAAGGTTTAGGGGTTTGGTTGTTGTTGTGTTTTTTATGTTTAGGGTTTACAGATTTTTAGGATTTAGGGTTTAGAGCTTAGGGTTTTGTAGGTGTTTTAAATGGTCTTTATGGTTTATTTTAGGATTTATAGGATTTAAGGATTCTTATTGTTTAGGGTTTCTTAGGGATTTATGTTAGGATTTATAGGATTTATTTTTAGGGTTTAGGGTTTCTTTGGGTTTTAGGTTTAGGATTAAAATTTTTGATTTAGGGTTTTTTAAGGTTTAGGGTTTTAGGTTAAGGGTATTATCTAGTTTAGGCTTTAAGACTTTGGGTTTTTTAGGCTAAGTTTTCTTTTGATTTTATAGGTTTAGGGTTTTATCTTGGTTTTTTTAGGTGTAGGGTTTTATCTAGGTTTTTAGGGTTAAAGTCTTTGGGTTTTTTAGGTAAGGTTTTTTAGGATTTTATAGGTATTGGGTTTAGGGCTTAGGGTTTTTTTTTTGTTTTTGTTTTTTTATTTGTGTTTTTAATGGTTTAGCATATACAATTTAGGGCTTTATAGGGTTTAGAGCTTAGAATTTTTTAGGTTTAGGGGTTTTTAGGTCTTTATAGGGGTTTTTAGGGTATAGGGCTAAGGGATTTTTTGTATTTTTTTTAACGGTTCACGGATTTTTAGGATTTAGGGTTTAGATCTTAGGATTTTTAGGGTTTTTAACTTCTCTTTAGGGTTTGACTTAGGTTTTACAGTATTTAGGGTTTCTTAAGGTTAGGGTTTAGGGTTTCATAGGATTTTTATGTTTAGGATTTAGGATTTTAGCTTAAGGTTTATGGTTTTAGGCTTAGGATTTAGGGTTTTAGGTTTAGGATTTAGGGAATTATGTTTAGGGTTCAAGGCTTGGTTTTTTTTTTAGTGTGTTTTTTAGGGTTTAGCTTATATGATTTATGGATTTATAGGGTTTGGAGCTTAGACTCTTTTAGGTTTCGGGGTTTTAAGTTGAGGATTTAGGGTTTTAGGTTAGGGTTTAGTGTTTAGGGCCTAAGGTTTTTTTAGGTTTAGGGTTTAAGGTTAATGGTTTTACCTAGGTTTTTAGGGTTTAGTTCTTTGGGCTTTTTAGATTAAGGTCTTTTTGGGTTTTATAGGTATAGGCTTTAGGGATTTGGGGTTCTTTGTGTGTTTGTTATGGTTTAGCATATACAATTAAGGGCTTTATTGTTTTAAGGGTTTATTTTAGGGTTTATAGAATTTACGGTTTCCTAGGTTTTTTAGGTTTAGGATATAGAGTTTTAGGTTACGGTTTAGGTTTTTTAGGTTTATGGTTTTAGGTTAAGGATTTTATCTAGGTTTTTAGGATTTTATAGGTTTACGGTTCAAGAGTTAGGGTTCTTTTTGTGTTTTTTTAGGGTTTAGCATATACGATTTAGGGATTTATAGGGTTTGGAGGTTTGACTTTTTTAGGTTTAGAGGTTTTTAAGGTTTTCAAGGTTTAAGTGTTTCTTACCACTTTTTAGGGTTTAGGGTTTATGCCTTAGGGCATTTTTTCCTTCTATTTTTTAGGTTTAGGGTTTATAGTTTTTTAGGATTTAGTGTTTAGAGGTTAGGGTTTTGTAGGGGTTTTAAATGGTTTAGAGATTAGAGTTTTTTTTAGGTTTAGGAGTTTTTGGGTTATCTTAGTGTTTTTAAGAGTTAAGTGTTTCTTAGGGTTTTCTATTGATTAGCGTTTAGGGTTTTTTTTGTGCCTTTTTAAGTTTAAGATTTATGGATTTTTTAGGATTTAGGGTTTAGAGCTTAGGGTGTTGTAGAGGTTTTAAATGCTTTGTAGTGTTTATATTAGGTTTTAAAAGATTTATGGTTTCTTAAGGTCTTGGGTTTTGGTTTCTTAGATTTTTAGGTTTAGAATCTAAGGATTTACGTTAGGGTTTAGGGTTTAGGGTTTTGGGCTTCATGTTTTTTTTAGGTCTAGTGTTTTATGTTAAAGGTTTTATCTAGGATTTTTATGGTTTTGGGCTTTGGGTTTTTTAGGTTAATGGTTTTTAGAGTTTTATAGGTTTTCAATTTAGGGCTTGGGGTTTTTTGTCTATTTTAGGGTTAAGCATATAAGATTTAGGGCTTGATAGGTTTTAAAGCTTAGAGTTTTTTAGGTTTAGGGTAGTTTAGGGTTTTTAAGGATTAAGTGTTTCTTAGGGTTTGTGATTTAGAACTTGGGGTTTTAAATGGTATTTAAGGTTTAAGGTTTAGAGTTTCTTAAGGTTTTAGGTTTAGGATTTAGAGTTTTAGGTTAGGGTTTAGGGTTTAGGGCTTAAGGTTTTTTAGCTTTAGGGTTTTAGGTTTAGGGTTTTATTTAGGTTTTTAGGTTTTAGGGCTTTGGGTTTATTAGGTTAATGGTTTGTAGGAGTTTATAGGTTTAGGGTTTAGTGTTTTTTTTTTATGTATTGTAGGGCTTAGTATATATGATTTAGGGCTTTATAGGGTTTTGAGCTGGAGTTTTTTTAGGTTTAGGGTTTTTTTGGTTTTTAGGGGTTTTAAGGGTTAAGTGTTTCTTAGGTTTCCTAGGGTTTAGTTATTATTTTTATTTTTTAGGTTTAGGGTTTACATATTTTTAGGATTTAGAGTTTCAAGCTTATGGATTTTAGGAGTTTTAAATGGGTTTTAGGGTCTTTTTTAGGATATATAGGATTTAGGGTTTCTTAAGGTTAGTGTTTAAGGTTTCTTTGGGTTTTAGGTTTAGGATTTAGGGTTTTAGGTTAGGGTTTAGGGTATAGGGCTTAGGTTTTTTTTTATGTTTTGTTTCTTAGATTAAGTTTCTTATATAGGTTTTTAGGGTTTAGGGCTTTGGGTTTTTTGGGTAAAGGTTTTTATGGTTTTATAGGTTTAGGGTTTAGGACTTATGGTTTTTTTTTTTTTGAATTTTTTAGGGTTTAGCATATACGATTTAGGGCTTTAGATTGTTTAGAGCTAAGAGTTTTTGATGTTTAGGGGTTTTCGATTTTTAGGGTTTTTAAGGGTTAAGTTGGTTTAGGGTTTAGGGTTTAGGGCTTTGGATTTTTAAAATTTTTAGGTTCAGGGTTTACAGAGTTTTAGTATTTCAGATTTAGAGTTTAGGGTTTCGTAAGGGTTTTAAGTGGTTGTTTGGGTGTATTTTAGGGTTTATAGGATTTTGGGTTTCTTAAGGTTTAGGTTTAGAAATCAGGGTTTTAGGTTAGGGTTAAGGGTTTAGGGCTTTAGTATTTTTTAGGTTTAGGGTTTTAGGTTAAGGGTTTTATCTATGTTTTTTAGGGTTTAGGGCTTTGGTTTTATTGGTTAAGGGTTTTTAGGATTTTTTAGGTTTAGGGTTTAGGGCTTTTTTTGTGTCTTTTAGGGTTTAGTTTATACGATTTACGGAGTTATCGGATTTAGAGCTTTGAGATTTTTTAGGTTTAATGGATTTTATATTGTTAGGGTTTTTAAGGGTTAAGTATTTCTTAGGGTTTTTTAGGGTTAAGCGTTTTTTTTTTATGTTGTTAGGTTTAGGGTTTCTACTTTAGGTTTTTGTAGGGGTTTTAAATGATTTTTAGGGTTTATTTTAGAATTTATAGGATCTAGGGTTTACGATTTTGGGTTTAAGTTTAGGGTTTAGGGTTTAGGTCTTAGGGTTTTAGGTTAAGGGTGTTATCTAGGGTTTTAGGGTTTAGGGCTTTGGGTTTTTTAGGTTAAGGTTTTTCTAGGTTTATGGTTTAGGGCTAAGCGTTTCTTTTTTTTTTCTTTTTAATGTTTATTAAGGTTTAGCATATAGTATAGTGTTTAGAGCTTAGTTTTTTTAGGTTTGGGGGTTTTTGGATTATTTTAAGATTTTTAAGAGTGAAGTGTTTCATAGGGTTTTTTTATGGGTTTATGGTTTAGAGGTAGTTATGCTTTATTTTAGGGTTTATATGATTTAGAGTTTCTTAAGGTTTTAGGTGTTGGATTAGAGTTTTAGGTTAGAGTTTAGGGGTTTGGGCTTAGGGTGTTTTTAAGTTTAGGGTTTTAGGTTAAGGGTTTTGTCTATGTTTTAAGGGTTTAGGGATTTGGGTTGTTTTTGGTTATGGTTTTTTAGGGTTTTATAGGTGAAGGGTTTACGACTTACGGTTTTTTTTTGTGTTTTTTAGGGTTTAGCATATACAATTAGGGTTTTATAGGGTTTTGAGCATATAGTTTTTTTAGGTTTAGGGGTTTTTAGGGTTTTTTGAAGGTTAACTACTTCTTAGGGTTTTCTAGGGTTTAGGTCTTAGGGTTTTGTTGTGTTTTTAAGGTTTAAGGTTTACAGATCTTTAGGATTTAGGCTATAGAGCGTAGGGCTTTTTAGGGGGTTTAAATGATTTTTAGGGTTCATTTTATGGTTTATAGGATTTAGGCTTTCTTAAGGTTTAGGGTTTAGGGTATCTTAGGGATTTAGGTTTAGGATTTAAATTTTAGATTAGGGTTTAGGGTTTAGAGTTTAGGGTTTAGGGCTTAGGGTATTTTTAGGTTTAGGGATTTGGGTTAAGGGCTTTATCTTGGTTTTTAAGGTTTAAGGCTTTGGGATTTTTGGGTTAAGGTTTTTTTAGGGTTTAATAGGTTTATGGTTTAGGGCTTTAATTTTTTTTTTTTTTGTGTTGTTAGGGTTTTGCATATACGATTTAGAGCTTTATAGGGTTTAGAGATGACATATTTTAGGTTTTTTTAGGGTTTGTAAGGGTATTAAATGTTGTTTGGGGTTTATAGGACGTAGGGTTTTATAAGGTTTAGGGTTTACAGTTTCATAGGGTTTTAAATTTAGAATTTAGGGTTTTATGTTAGGGTTTATGGTTTAGGGCTTAGGGGTTTTTTAGGTTTAGAATTTTAGGTTGAGGGCTTTATCTAGGATTTTATGGTTCAGGGATTTGGGTTTCTTAAGTTAAGTTATTTTATTCTTTTATAGGTTTAGGGTTTAGGGTTTTGTAGGTTAAGGTTTTTGAGGGTTTTTATGGATATGACATTTATGGCTTAGTGTTTTTTGTGTGTTTTTAGGGTTTAGCATATACGATTTAGGGCTTTATAGTGTTTGCGGCTTAGAGTTTTTTAGGTTTAGGTGTTTTTGGGTTGTTTAGGGTTATTTAGGGTTAAGTGTTACTTAGGGTTTAGCACAAACGATTTAGGGCTTTCTAGGGTTTAGAACTTATAGTTTTTTAGGTTTAGGGGTTTTTAAGGGCTTAGGGTTTAGGGCTTAGGTTTTTTCCTATTTTTTGGATTTAGGGTTTAGGGTTTTTGGTTTAGGGTTTTTTTTTAGGTTTAGGATTTTAGGTTAAGGATTTTATTAAGGTTTTTAGGTTTTAGGGTTTTGGAATTTTTAGATTAAGGTTTTTAGGGTTTTATAGATTTAGGATTTAGGGCTTAGGGTTTATTGTGTTTTTTAGGGTTTAACATATACAATTTAGGACTTTAAAGGGTTTAGAGCTTTAAGTTTTTTTTAGGTTTAATGGATTTTATATTTTCAGGATTTTTAAGGTTTAAGTGTTTCTTAGAGTTTTTTACGACTTAGGGTTACTTTTAGGTTTGGGGTTTTGGGTTAAGGTTTTTATTATGGTTTTTAGGGTTTAGGCCTTTAAGTTTTTTGGGTTAAGGTTTTTTCAGATTTTATAGGTTTAGGATTTAGGTCTTAAAGTTTTTTTTTGTGTTTCTAGGGTTGAATAAATGCGATTTAGGGCTTTATAGGGTCAAGAGCCTAAAGCTTTTTAGGTTTAGGGTTTTTTGTGTTTTTTTAGGGTTTTAAGAGTTAAGTGTTTCTTAGGGATTAGGGCTTAGGGTGCTTTTATGTTTTTTAGATATAGGGTTTAGGGATTTTTGGGATTTAGGGTTTGTAGCTTACGGTTTTGTAGGAATTTTAAATGGGTTTTAGGGTTCAATTTAGGGTTTCTTAATATTTACGGTTTCATAGTGTATTAGGTTTAGGATTTAGAGTTTTAGGATAGTATTTAGGGTTTAGGACTTTTGGTTTTGTAAGGTTTAAGGTTCTAGGTTTCGGGTTTGAACTAAGTTTTCTAGGGGTAAGGGCTTTGTGTTTTTTGATTAGGGTTTTATAGGGTTTTATATGTTTAGGGTTTAGGGCTAAGGTTTTTTTTTTGTGTTTTCTATGGTTTATCATTTACGATTTAGGGCTTTATAGCATTTAGAGCTGAGAGCTTTTTTAGGTTTAGGGGTTTTTTGGGTTTTTAAGGGTTAAGTATTTCTTAGGGTTTAGGGTTTTTTGTATTTTTTAGGTTTAATGTTTACAGATTTTTAGGATTTAGGGTTTAGAGCTTAGATTTTTGAAGAGTTTTACATGGTTTTTAGGGTTTCTTAAGGTTTATGGTTTAGGGTTTCTTAGGGTTTTCGGTTAGGGTATAGGGTTTAGACCTTATTGGTTTTTTATGTTTAGGATTTAATATTTGGGTTTAGGGTTTCGGGCATAGGTTTTTTTTTATGTTTACCTTTTTCGGTTAAGGGTTTTATAGGCTTAGGATTTAGGGATTAGGGTTTTGTTTTGTGTTTTTTAGGATTTAGCTTATACGATTTAGGGCTTTGTAGGGTTTTGAGGTTAGTGTTTTTCAGGGTTCGGGGTTTCTATATTTTTTAGGGTTTTTAAGGGTTAAGTGTTTCTTCGGGTTTAGGGTTTAGGCCTTAGGGGCTTTTTAGGTTTAGGGTTTAGGGTTTAGGGCATAGGGTTTTTTTAGGTTTATCGTTTTAAGTTTAGGGTTTTATCTGGGTTTTTATGCTTTAAGGATTTTGGTTTGTTAGGTTAAGGGTTTTTATGGTTTTATAGGTTTAGGTTTAGGGCTTATGATTACTTTTTTTTGGTGTTTTTTAGAATTTAACATTTATGATTTAGGGTTTTATAGGGTTTTGAGGTTAGAGTTTTTCAAAGTTAGGGGTTTCTGTATTTTTTTTGGGTTTTTAAGGGTTAAGTGTTTCTTGGGATTTTTTTAGGGTTTAGGATTTAAGGCTTAGGATTTTTTAGGGGTTTTAAATTGTTTTTAGGGTTTATTTTAGGGTTCATAGTATTTAGGTTTTCTTATGGTTTAAGGTTTAGGATTTCTTAGGGTTCTAGGTTTAGAATTTAGGATTTTAGGTTGGGGCTTTGGGTTTAGGGTTATAGTTAAGGGTTTTATCTATGTTTTTAAGGTTTAAGGCTTTAGGTTTTTGGGTTTTAGGTATAGGGTATAGGGCTTAGGATTTTTTGTATTTTTTAGGGTTTAGCATATATGATTTAGGGCATTATAGTGTTTAGAGCTTAGAGTTTTTTTCTATTTAGGGTTTTTTGGGGTTTTTAGGATTTTTAATGGTTAAGTGGGTCTTATGGTTTTTTAGGGTTTATGGTTTAGGGCTTAGGGTTTTTTTTGTGTGTTTTTAGGTTTTGGATTTATTAATTTTTAGGATTTAGGTTTTTAGGTTAGGGTTTAGGTTTAGGATTTAGTGTTTTAGGTTAGTGTTTAGGGTTTAGGCCTTAAAGGCTTTTTAGGTTTATGGATTTTTAGGATTTAGGGTCTAGAACTTAGGTTTTATTTTAGTGTTTATGGGATTTATGTTTTCTTTAGGTATTAGGCTTAGTGTTTCTTATGGTTTAGGTTTAGGATTTAGGGTTTTTTATTAGGGTTTCAGGTTAAGGGCTTAGGGTGGCTTTTTTAGGTTTAGGGTTTTAGGTAAAGGGTTTTATCTAGGTTTTTTGGGTTTAGGGCTTTGGGTTTTTAGGTTAATGTTTTTTAGGGTTTTATAGGTTTAGGGTTTAGGGCATAGGGTTTTTTTGGGTTTAACTTTTATGATTTATGGCTTTATAGGGTTTAGAGCTTATAGTTTTTTAAATTTAGGGTTTTTAATGTTTTTAAGGATTAAGTGTATCCAAGGGTTTTATAAGATTTATGGTTTAGGGATTAAGTTATTTTTTTTATGTCTTTTAGGTTTAGGGTTTACGAATTTTCTTTGTTTAGGGATTAGAGATTCGGCTTTTTTAGGGGTTTATATGGTTATTAGGGTATATTTTATGGTTTATATGCCTTAGGGTTTCTTAGGGCTTTCGATTAGGGTTTTAGGTTAAGGGTTTTACCTAGGATCTTAGGGTTTAGGGCTTTGGGTTTTTTTTGGATTTTTTGTGTTTAACATAAATGATTTGGGGCTTTATACGGTTAAGAGCATAGAGTTTTTTAGGTTTAGGGGTTTTTGGGCTTTTTAAGGTTTTAAGGCTTAATTGTTTCTTAGGGTTTTTTAAGGTTTAGGGTCTAGGGCTTAGGGTTATTTTGTGTTTTTAAGGTTTAGGGTTTATAGATATTTAGAATTAATGGTTTAGAAATTATTGTTTTGGGGGTTTTAAATTATTTTTAGGGTTTATAGGATTTAGGGTTTCTTTGGGTTTTAGGTGTCTAGGTTAGGGTTTAGGTATGGGAATTAAAGTTTTAGGTTAGAGTTTAGTTTTAGTGCTTAGGGTTTTTTTAGGTTTAGGGTTTTAGTGTACATGTTTTGTCTAGGTTTTAAGGGTTTAGGGTTTGAGTTTTTTAGGTTTAGGTTCATTAGGATTTAATAGGTTTAGGGTTTAGAGCTTAGGGTTTTTTTTTGTGTTTTTTAGGGTTTAGCATATACTATTTAGGGCTTGGTATGATTTAGAGCTTAGAGTTTTTTAGGTTTAGGGGCTTTTGGGTTTTACTACGATTTTTAATAGTTAAGTGTTTCTTAGGGTTTTTTACGGCTAAGGTTTTTTTTTTTTTTTTGTGTTCTAAGTGTTAGGGTTTATAGATTTTAATGAGGTAGGGTTTAGATCTTAGGGTGTTTAGGGGTTTTAAATGGTTTTCAAGGGGGTTGTTTAGGGTTAAGGATTTTACCTAGGTTTTTAGTGTTTTAAATGTTTACGGTTCAAGAATTAGGGGTTTATTTATTTATTTATTTTTATTTTTTTGTATTTTTAGGTTCAGCATATAATATTTAGGGGTTTATATAGTTTGGAACTTTGGCTTTTTTAGGTTTAGGGGTTTTTATGGTTTTCAAGGTTTAGGGGTTTATATGGTTTTCAAGGTTTAGGTGTTTCTTATGGCTTTTTTAGGGTTTAGGATTTAGGCCTTAGGGTTTTTTTTTTCCTTTTGATTTTTAGGTTTAGGGTTTATGGTTTTTTTAGGTTTTAGTGTTTAGAGGTTAGGGTTTTGTAGGGGTTTAAAATAGTTTAGAACTTAGAGTTTTATTAGGTATAGGAATTTTTGGGTTTTCCTAGTGTTTTTAAGGGTTAGATGTTTCTTAGTGTTTTCTATTGATTAGGGTTTATGGTTTTTTTATGTGTATTTTAAGTTTAAGATTTATGGGTTTTTTAGGATTTAGGGTTTAGAGCTTAGGGTTTTGTAGAGATTTTAAATGCTTTGCAGTATTTATATTAGGGTTTATAGGATTTATGGTTTCTTAAGGTCTAGGGTTTAGGGTTTCTTAGGGTTTTAGGTTTAGAATCTAAGGATTTTGGTTAGGGTTTAGGGTTTAGGGCTTCATTTTTTTTAGGTCTAGGGTTTTAGGTTAAGGGTTTTATTTAGGGTTTTTATGGTTTAGGTCTTTGGGTGTTTTAGGTTAAGGTTTTTTAGAGTTTTGTAGGTTTATGGTTTAGGGATAAGGGATTTTTGTGTGTTTTAGGGTTACGCATATAAGATTTAGGGCTTGATAGGGTTTAAAGCTTAGATTTTTTTAGGTTAGGCATTTTTAGGGTTTTTAAGAGTTAAGTGTTTCTTAGGGTTTCTGCTTTAGAAATGGTATTTAAGGTTTATTTTAGGGTTTATAGAATATAGGGATTCTTAAGGTTTAGGGTTTAGAGTTTCTTAAGGTTTTAGGTTTAGGATTTAGAGTTTTAGGTTAGGGTTTAGGGCTTAGGGTTTTTTAGGTTTAGGGTTTTTTTTAGGTTTTTAGGTTTTAGGGCTTTGGGTTCTTTTGGTTAAGGGTTTGTAGGATTTTATTGGTTTAGCATTTAGGGCTTAGGGTATTTTTTGTGTGTTATAGGGTTTAGGATATACGATTTAGGGCTTTATAGGGTAGAGCTTAGAATTTTTTTAGGCTTTGGGTTTTTTTTTCTTGGGGGGGGGGGGGGTTTAAGGGTTAAGTGTTTCTTATGTTTCTCAGAGTTTAGTATATTTTGTATTTTTTAGGTTTAGGGTTTACAGATTTTTAGGATTTAGGGTTTCGACCTCAGGGATTTTAGGAGTTTTAAATGGGTTTTAGGGTTTATTTTAGGATTTATAGGATTTAGGATTTCTTTAGGTTTATGTTTTAAGGTTTCTTCAGGTTTTAGGTTTAGAATTTAGGGTTTTAGGTTAGGGTTTAGGGCTTTCTGTTTTTTTTATATTTATGTTCTTAGGTTAAGGTTTTTATCTAGGTTTTTAGGGTTTAGGTATTTGAGATTTTTAGGTTAAGGTTTTTAGGGTTTTATAAGTTTAGGATTTAGGGTTTTTTTGTTTTTTTTTTTTTGTGTTTTTTAGGGTTTAACATATATAATTTAGGGCTTTATAGGGTATAGATATTAGAGTTTTTTAGATTTAGGGGTTTTTGAGGTTTTTAGGGGTTTTAAGGGTTAAGTGTTTCTTAGGGTTTAAGGCTTTCAGTTTTTTGTGTTTTTTAGTTTTAGGTCTTACAGGTTTTTAGGGTTTTATAGGTTTAGGATTTAGGGTTTTTTTGTTTTTTTTTTTTTTTTTTGTGTTTTTTAGGGTTTAACATATATAATTTAGGGCTTTATAGGGTATAGATATTAGAGTTTTTTAGATTTAGGGGTTTTTGAGGTTTTTAGGGTTAAGTGTTTCTTAGGGTTTAAGGCTTTCAGTTTTTTGTGTTTTTTAGTTTTAGGTCTTACAGATTTTTAGGGTTTAGGGTTTAGAGCTTAGGATTTTGTAGGGGTTTTATATGGTTTTTATGGATTATATAAGGGTTTACAGGATTTAAGGTTTTTTAAGGTTTAGGGTTTAGGGTTTCTTAGGGTTTTAGGTTTAGCATTTATTTTTTAGGTGAGGGTTTAGGGCTTTTGGATTTTTAGGTTTAGGGTTTTTAGGATTTTGTAGGATTTGGGTTTAGGGCTTAGGTTTTTTTTTTTTTTTGTCTGTTTTTATGGTTTAGGATCTACAATATAGGGGTTTATAGGATTTAGAGCCTACCATTTTTTAGATTTAGGGTTTTTTTTTTTTTAGTTTTTAGAGTTTTGAAGCGTTGAGTGTTTTTTAGGGTTTCTTAGAGTTTAGGGTTTAGGGCTTAGATTTTTTTTTTTTTTTTTGTGTGTGTGTGTTTTTATGTTCGGGTATATGGATTTTTAGGATTTAGGCTTTAGAGCTTAGGCTTTTTTGGGGGTTTGAAATGGTCTTTATGGTTTATTTTAAGGTTTGTAGGATTCAGGGATTCTTAAGGTTTAGGGTTTCTTAGGGATTTAAGTTAGGGTTTAGGGTTTATGTCTTTGGGTTTTGTAAGGTATATGGTTTTAGGTTAAGGGTTTTATTTGAGATTTTGGGGTTTAAGGCTTTGGGTTTTTTGGGGTTTTATAGGTTTATGGTTAGGGCCTAGAGTTTCTTTTCTTTTTTTTTTTTTTTTGCATTTTTTAGGGTTTAGAATATACGATTTAGGGCTTTATAGGGTGTATAGCTTAGAGTTTTTAAGGTTTAGGGGTTATTTAGTTATTTTGGGTTCTTAAGGGTTAAGTGTTTCTTAGGATTTTTTAGGGTTTAGGGTTTAGGGCTGAGGGTTTTTAAGTTTTTAGGATTTAGGATTTAGAGCTAAGGGTTTTTAGGGGGTTTTAAATGGTTTTTAGGGTTTATTTCAGGGTTTATAGAATTTAGGTTTTCTTAAGATTTAGGGTTTAGGGTTTCTTGATGTTATAGGTTTAGGATTTAGAGATTTAGGTTAGGGTTTAGTGTTTAGGGCTTCATTTTTTTTGTTAGGTTTAGGGTTATAGGTTAAGGGTTTTATCTAGGATTTTAGGGTTTACGGCTTTGGGTTTTTTTAGGTTAATGGCTTTTAGGGCTTTATAGGTTTAGGGTTTTTTTTTGTGTTTTTTAGTGTTTAGCATATATGATTTGGGGCTTTATAGAGTTTAGAGATTAGAATTTTTTTTAGGTTTAGGGGTTTTTGGATTTTTTTAAGTTTTTAAGGGTTAAATGTTTCTTGTAGTTTTTTAAGGTTTAAGGTTTAGGGCTTTGGATTTTGTTGTGTTTTTTATTGTTTAGGGTTTACATATTTTTATGGTTTAGGGCTTAGAGTTTAGGGTTTTTTTGGTGTTTTAAATGGTCTTTATGTTTTATTTTATGATTTATAGGATTTAGGGATTCTTAATGTTTAGGGTTTCTTAGGGATTTATGTTAGGGTTTACGGTTTATGGCATATGGTTTTGTTAGGTTTAGGGTTTTAGGTTAAGGGCTTTATAAGGGATTTTGAGGTTTTTAGGCTTTTATAGGTTTAAGGTTTAGGGCTTAGGGATTTTTTTGTGTTTTTTAGGGTTTAGCATATATGATTTAAGGCTTTATAGGGGTTAGAGCTTAGAGTTTTTTAGGTTTAACGGTTATTGGGCATTTTAGGGTTTTTAAAGGTTTAGTGTTTCTTAGGGTTTTTTAGGGATTAGGGCTTAGGTTTATTTTTTTCGGTCTAGGGTTTTTAAATTTTTAGGATTTAAGGTTTAGAGCTAAGGGTTTTTAGGGAGTTTTAGGTGTTTTAAATGGTTTCTAGAGTTTATTTTAGGGTTTATAGGATTTAGGGTTTCTTAAGGTTTAGGGTTTAGGGTTTCTTAGAGTTATAGGTTTGGGATTTAGAGTTTTAGGTTAAGCTTTAGTGTTTAGGGCATAGGTTTTTTTTTAGGCTTAGGGTTATAGGTTAAGGTTTTAACTTGGATTTTAGGGTTTAGGGCTTTTGGTTTTTCTAGGTTAATATTTTTTAGGGTTTTATAGGTTTAGGGTTTAGGTCTTAGGTTTTTTTTTTGTGTTTTTTAGCATTTAGCATATGTGATTTTGGGATTTATAAGGTTCAGAGCTTAATTTTTTTTTTAACGAATTTTGGATTTTTTAAGGTTTTTAAGGGTTAAGTATTTCTTAGGGTTTTTTAAGGTTTAAGATTTAGGGGCTTGGGTTTTGTTGAGTTTTTTATGTCTAGGGTTTACAGATTTTTAGGATTTAGGGTTTAGAGGTTAGTGTTTTATAGGGGTTTTAAATTGCTTTTAGGGCTTAAGTTTTCTTTGGGTTTTAGGTTTAGGATTAAGATTTTAGGTTTAGGGTTTGGGGCTTAGGGTTTTTTAAGGTTTAGGGTTTTAGGTTAAGGGTATTATCTAGTTTAGGGTTTAAGACTTTGGGTTTTTTAGGCCATGGTTTCTTAGGATTTTATAGGTTTAGGGTTTTATGTTGGTTTTTTTAGGTTTAGGATTTTATCTATGTTTTTAATGTTTAAGTCTTTGGGTTTTTTAAGTAAGATTTTTAAGGATTTTATAGGTTTAGGGTTTAGGGCTTAGGATTTTTTTTTGTTTTTATAATTTGTGTTTTTTAGGGCTTAGCATATACAATTTAGGGCATTATAGGGTTTAGAGCTTAGAATTTTTTAGGTTTAGGGATTTTTGGGTCTTTTATGGTTTTTAAGGAATAAGTGTTTCTTAGGGTTTTTTAGGGCGTAGGGTATAGGGCTTAGGGTTTTTTTATGTTTTTTTTAGAGTTCACGGATTTTTAGGATTTAGGGTTTAAATCTTAGGATTTTTAGGGGTTTTAAATTATTTTTAGGGTTTGTCTTAGGTTTTATACGATTTAGGGTTTCTTAAGGTTAGGTTTTAGGGTTTCTTAGGCTTTTTAGGTTTAGGATTTAGGATTTTTGGTTAGGGTTTAGTGTTTTAGGTTTAGAATTTATGGTTTTTGGTGTAGGATTTACGGTTTTAGGTTTATGGTTCAAGGCTTAGTGTTTTTTTCATGTTTTTTAGTGTGTAGCTTATATGATTTAGGGAATTATACGGTTTGGAGCTTAGACTCTTTTAGGTTTAGGGGTTTTTGAATTTATAGGGGTTTTAAGTTTAGGATTTAGGGTTTTAGGTTAGGTTTTAGTGTTTATGGCCTACGGATTTTTTAGCTTTAGGGTTTAAGGTTATTGATTTTATCTAGGTTTTTAGGGTTTAGTTCTTTGGATTTTTTAGATTAAGGTTTTTATTTTGGATTTTATAGGTTTAGGCTTTAGAGATTTGGGGTTCTTTGTGTGTTTGTTAGGGTTTAGCATATACATTTATGGGTATTATTGTTTTCAGGGTTTATTTTAGGGTTTATAGGATTTAGGTTTCTTAAGGTTAGGGTTTAGGATTTCTTAGGGTTTTTAGGTTTAGGATATAGAGTTTTAGGTTACTGTTTAGGGTTTTTTAGGTTTAGTGTTTTAGGTTAAGGATTTTATCTAGGGTTTTATAGGTTTATGGTTCAAGACTTACGGGATTTTTTTTGTCTGTTTTTGGGGTTTAGCATATACGATTTAGGGATTTATAGGGTTTGGAGCTTAGGTTTTTTTAGGTTTAGGGGGTTTTAAGGTTTTCAAGGTTTAAGGTTTCTTATGGTATTTTCGAGTTTAGGGTTTAGGCCTTAGGGTTTTTTTCTTGTTCTGATATTTAGGATTTAGTGTTTAGAGGTTAGGGTTTTGTAGGGGTTTTAAATGGTTTAGAGCTTAGAGTTTTTTTAGGTGTAGGGGTTTTTGGATTTTCTTAGTGTTTTTAAGTGTTAAGTGTTTCTTAGGGTTTTCTATTGATTAGGGTCTCGGTATTTTTGTGTTTTTTCAGTTTAAGATTTATGTATTTTTTAGGATTTAGGGTTTACAGCTTAAGGTTTTGTAGAGGTTTTAAATGGTTTGTGGTGTTTATAAGATTTATGGTTTCTTAAGGTCTAGGGTTTAGGGTTTCTTAGAGTTTTAGGTTTAGAATCTAAGGATTTAGGTTAGGGTTTAGGGTTTATGACTTCATTGTTTTTTAGGTCTAGGGTTTTAGGTTAAGGGTTTTATCTAGGGTTTTTATGGTTTAGGGCTTTGGGTTTTGTAGGTTAAGGGTTTTATCTAGGGTTTTTATGGTTTATGGCTTTGGGTTTTGTAGGTTAAAGTTTTTAGAGTTTTATAGGTTTATGGTTTAGGTCATAGGGTTTTTTGTGTATTTTAGGGTTAGCATATAAGATTTAGGGATTGATATGGTTTAAAGCTAAAAGTTTTTTAAGTTTAGGGTTTTTTTAGGGTTTTTAAGGGTTAAGTGTTTCTTAGGGTGTTTTAAGGGTTTATGATTTATAGTTTAGGGCTTTGGGTTTTTTAGGTTTAGGTTTTTTAGGATTTAATAGGTTTAGGGTTTTGAGCTTATGGTTTCTTTTGTGTTTTTTAGGGTTTAACATATACGATTTAGGGCTTGGTAGGATTTAGAACTTAGAGTTTTTTTAGGTTTAGGGGTTTTTGGGTTTTAGTACAGTTTTTAATGGTTAAGTGTTTCTTAGGGTTTTTTTGTCTTTTAAGTGTTAGGTTTATGGATTTTAAGGAGTTATGGTTTAGATCTTAGGGTGTTTAGGGGTTTTAAATAGTTTTCTGGGGTTTTTAAGTGTTAAGAATATTATCTAGGTTTTTAGTGTTTTATATGTTTATGGTTCAAGAATTAGTGTTTTTTTTTTTTTTTTTTTTTTTTTTTTTTTTTTTTTTGTAGTTATTAGGGTTTAGCATATAATATTTAGGGATTTATAGGGTTTAGAGTTTAAACTTTTTTAGGTTTAGGGGTTTTTAGGGTTTTCAAGGTTTAAGTGTTTCTTACCATTTTTTTAGGGTTTAGGATTTAGGCCTTAGGGTTTTTTACTTTCTTTTGATTTTTAGGTTTAGGGTTTATGGCTTTTTAGGATTTAGTGTTTAGATTTTAGGGTTTTGTAGGGGTTTTAAATGTTTTAGAGCTTAGAGTTTTATTAAGTGTAGGAGTTTTTGTTTCTTAGTGTTTTTAAGGGTTAAATGTTTCTTAGGGTTTTCTATTTATTAGGGTTTAGGGTTTTTTTTTGTGTTTTTAAAGTTTAAGATTTATGGATTTTTTAGGATTTAGGGTTTAGAGCTTAGGGTTTTGTAAAGGTTGTAAATGCTTTGCAGTGTTTATATTAGGGTTTATAGGATTTATGGTTTCTTAAGGTCTAGGGTTTAGGGTTTCTTAGGATTTTAGGTTTAGTATCTAAGGATTTAGGTTAGGGGTTAGGGTTTAGGGTTTAGGGCTTCATGTTTTTTTATGTCTAGGGTTTTAGGTTAAAGGTTTTATTTAGGGTTTTTATGGTTTAGGGCTTTGGGTTTTTTAGGTTAAGGTTTTTTAGAGTTTTATATGTTTATGGTTTCGGGCTTAGGGATTTTGTGTGTTTTAGGGTTAAGCATATAAGATTTAGGGGTTGATAGGGTCTAAAGCTTAGATTTTTTTAGGTTTAGGTGTTTTTAAGGGTTAAATGTTTCATAGTGTTTATGCTTTAGAGCTTATGGGTTTTAAAAGGTATTTAAGGTTTATTTTAGGGTTTATAGAATATAGGGATTCTTAAGGTTTAGGCTTTAGAGTTTCTTAATGTTTTAGGTTTAGGATTTAGAGTTTTAGGTTAGGGTTTAGGGCTTAGGGTTATGTAGGTGTAGGGTTTTAGGTTAAGGGTTTTATTTAGGTTTTTAGGTTTTAGGGCTTTGGGTTCTTTCGGTTAAGGGTTTGTAGGATTTTAGTAGGTTTTTTTTGTGTGTTGTAGGGTTCAGTATAAACGATTTAGGGCTTTATAAGGTTTAGAGCTTAGTGTTTTTTTAGGTTTTGGGGTTTTTTTTTTAGGGGTTTTAAGGGTTATGTGTTTCTTAGGTTTCTCAGGGTTTAGTATTTTTTTGTATTTTTTAGGTTTAGGATTTACAGATTTTTAGGATTTAGGGTTTCGACCGTAGGGATTTTATGAGTTTTAAATGGGTTTTAGGATTTATTAATATTTATAGCATTTAGGGTTTCTTAAGGATTATGCTTTAAGGTTTCTTTAGGTTTTAGGTTTAGTATTTATGGTTTTAGGTTAGGGTTTAGGGTTTAGGGCTTTGGGTATTTTTTATATCTATGTTCTTTGGTTAAGGTTCTAATCTAGGTTTTTAGGGTTTAGGGCTTTGGGATTTTTAGGTTAAGATTTTTAGGGTTTTATAGGTTTAGGGTTTAGGGTTTTTTTTTTTTTGTCTTTTTTAGGGTTTATCATATATAATTTAGGGCTTTTTAAGGTATACATCTTAGAGGTTTTTAGATTTAGGGGTTTTTAAGCTTTTTAGGGGTTTTAAGGGTTAAGTGTTTCTTTGGGTTTAAGGCCTTCAGTTTTTTGTGTTTTTTAATTATAGGTTTTATGGATTTTTAGGGTTTAGGGTTTAGAGCTTAGGGTTTTGTAGGGGTTTTATATGGTTTTTATGGATTATATAAGGGTTTACAGGATTTTGGGGTTTTTAAGGTTTAGGGTTTTAGGGTTTCTTAGGGTTTTTGGTTTAGCATTTAGGTTTTAGGTGAGGGTTTAGGGCTTTTGGATTCTTAGGTTTAGGGTTTTTAGGATTTTGTAGGATTAGGGTTTAGGGCTTAGGTTTTTTTTTTTTTGTTTTTGTGTGTGTTTTTATGATTTAGGATTTACAATAGAGGGGTTTATAGGTTTTAGAGCCTACCATTTTTTAGGTTTAGGGGTTTTTTTTGTAGTTTTCAGAGTTTTGAAGGGTTAAGTGTTTCATAGGGTGTAGGGTTTAAGGCTTAGGATTTTTTTTTTTTTTGTGTTTTTAGGTTAGGGTATGTGGATTTTTAGGATTTAGGGTTTAGAGCTTAGGGTTTTGGGGGGATTTTAAATTGTCTTTATGACTTATTTTAGGGTTTGTAGGATTTAGGGATTCTTAATGTTTAGGGTTTCTTAGGGATTTATGTTAGGGTTTAGGGTTTTTGGCTTTGGGTTTTGTAAGGTTTAGGGTTTTATTTGAGATTTAGGGGTTTAAGGCTTTGGGTTTTTTGGGTTTTATAGGTTTAAGGTTTAGGGCCTAGAGTTTATTTTTTTGCATTTTTTAGGGTTTAGAATATACAATTTAGGGCTTTATAGGGTGTATAGCTTAGATTTTTTTTCGTTTAGGGGTTATTGAGTTTTTTTGGGTTTTGAAGGGTTAAGTATTTCTTAGGATTTTTTAGTGTTTAAGGTTTAGGGCTGAGGGTTTTTTCGATTTAGGGTTTTTAAGTTTTTATTATTTAGAATTTAGAGCTTTGGGTTTTTAGGGGTTTATATGGTTTTTAGGGTTAATTTTAGGGATTATGGGATTTAGGATTTCTTAAGATTTAGGGTTTAGGGTTTCTTAGGATTATAGGTTTGGGATTTAGAGTTTTAGGTTAGGGTTTAGGGTTTAGGGCTTACTTTTTTTTAGGTTTAGGGGCTAAGGGTTTTATCTAGGATTTTAGGGTTTACGGCTTTGGGTTTTTTTAGGTTAATGTTTTTTAGGGCTTTATAGGTTTAGGGTTTCGGGCTAAGGTTTTTTTTTTTTTTTGTGTTTTTTAGAGTTTAGCATATATGATTTGGGTCTTTATAGAGTTTGTAGCTTAGTATTTTTTAGGTTTAAGGGTTTTTGGAAATCTTAAGATTTTTAAGGATTAAGTGTTTTTTAGGGTTTTTTAAGGTTTAAGTTTTAGGGATTTGGGTTTTGTTGTGTTTTTTATTATCTAGGGTTTACAATATTTAGGGTTTAAGGTTTAGAGCTTCGGGTTTTTTAGGTGTTTTGAATGGTCTTTGTGGTTTATTTTAGGATTTAGGGATTCTTACTGTTTAGGGTTTCTTAGGGATTTATGTTAGGGTTTAGGGTTTATGGCATAGGGTTTTGTTGGGTTTAGGGTTTTAGGTTAAGGGTTTTATATGGGATTTTGGGTTAAGGCTTTGGGGTTTTTAGGGTTTTATAGGTTTGAGGTTTAGGGCTTAGGGATGTTTTTTTTGTGTTTTTTAGGGTTTACCATATATGATGTAGGGCTTTATAGGGTTTAGAGCTTAGAGTTTTTTAGGTTTAGGGGTTATTGAGTTTTAAGGGTTGAGTGTTTCTTAGGGTTTTTTAGGGATTAGGGCTTAGGTTTTTTTATTCCGGTCATGGGTTTTAAATTTTTAGGATTTATGGTTTAGAGCTTAGGGTTTTTAGGGAGTTTTAGGTGTTTTAAATGGTTTATAGGGTTTATAAGATTTAGGGTTTCTTAAGTTTTAGGGTTTAGGGTTTCTTAGGGTTATAGGTTTTGGATTTAGAATTTTAGGTTAAGTAGTGTTTAGGGCATAGGTTTTTTTTAGGTTTAGTGTTATAGGTTAAAGGTTTTATCTAGGATTTCAGGGTTTAGGGCTTTGTGTTTTTTTAGGTTAATGTTTTTTAGGGTTATATAGGTTTAGGGCTTAGGACTTAGGTATTTTTTTTTGTTTTTTAGCGTTTAGCATATATGATTTAGGGCTTTATAGAGTTGAGAGCTTAGATTTTTTTAGGTTTAAGAGTTTTTGGAATTTTTAAGGTTTTTAAGGGTTCAGTGTTGTTTAGGGTTTTTTAAGGTTTAAGGTTTAGGGCTTTGGGTTTTGTTGTGTTTTTTATTATCTAGGGTTTACAAATATTTAGGGTTTAAGGTTTAGATCTTAGGGTTTTTTAGGTGTTTTGATTGGTCTTTGTGGTTTATTTTAGGATTTATAGGATTTGGGGATTCTTACTGTTTAGGGTTTCTTAGGGATTTTTGTTAGGGTTTAGGGTTTCTGGCATAGGGTTTCGTTAGGTTTAGGGTTTTAGATTAAGGGTTTTATATGGGATTTTGGGGTTTAAGGCTTCGGGGTTGTTAGGGTTTTATAGGTTTAAGGTTTAGGGCTTAGGGCTTTTTTTTGTTGTGTTTTTTAGGGTTTACCATATAAGATTTAGGGCTTTATAGGGTTTAGAGCTTAGAGTTTTTTAAGTTTAGGGGTTATTTGGTTTTTAAGGGGTTTTAAGGGTTGAGTGTTTCTCAGGGATTTTTAGGGATTAGGGCTTAGGCTTTTTTTTTTCCGATCTAGGGTTTTTAAATTTTTAGGATTTATGGTTTAGAGCTTAGGGTTTAGCATATACGATTTAGGGCTTTAGATTGTTTAGAGCTAAGAGTTTTTGATGTTTAGGGGTTTTCGATTTTTAGGGTTTTTAAGGGTTAAGTTGGTTTAGGGTTTAGGGTTTAGGGCTTTGGATTTTTAAAATTTTTAGGTTCAGGGTTTACAGAGTTTTAGTATTTCAGATTTAGAGTTTAGGGTTTCGTAAGGGTTTTAAGTGGTTGTTTGGGTGTATTTTAGGGTTTATAGGATTTTGGGTTTCTTAAGGTTTAGGTTGAGAAATTAGGGTTTTAGGTTAGGGTTAAGGGTTTAGGGCTTAAGGATTTTTTTGGTTAAGGGTTTTAGGTTAAGGGTTTTATCTATGTTTTTTTAGGGTTTAGGGCTTTGGGTTTTTTTGGTTAAGGGTTTTTAGGATTTTTTAGGTTTAGGGTTTAGGGTTTTTTTGTGTTTTTTATTGTTTAGTTTATATGATTTAGGGTTTTATCGAGTTTAGAGCTTTGAGTTTTTTTAGGTTTAATGGATTTTATATTTTTAGGGTTTTGAAGGGTTAAGTATTTCTTAGGGATTTTTAGGGTTATGCATTTTTTTTTGTGTGTTTTTAGGTTTAGGGTTTAGAGCTTAGGTTTTTGTAGAGGTTTTAAATGATTTTTAGGTTTTATTTTAGAATTTATAGTATTTAGAGTTTACGATTTTGGGTTTAAGTTTAGGGTTAAGGGTTTTTTTAGGTTTAGGATTTTATGTTAAGGGTTTTATCTAGGGTTTTAGGGTTTAAGGATTTGGGTTTTTTAGGTTAAGGTTTTTCTGGGTTTTCTAGGTTTATGGTTTATGGCTGAGGGGTTTTTTTTTTTTTTTATGTTCTTTAAGGTTTAGCATATAGTATATTATTTAGAGCTTAGTGTTTTTATAGTTTGGGGGGGGGGTGAGGTTTGGGTTTTTTTAGGGTATTTAAGAGTTAAATATTTCATAGGGTTTTTTTTATGGGTTTATGGTTTCGAGCTTACGGTTTTGTAGGGGTCTTAAATGGTAGTTATGCTTTATTTTAGGGTTTATATGATTTAGAGTTTCTTAAGGTTTTAGGTGTAGAATTAGAGTTTTAGGTTAGGGTTTAGGGGTTTGGTCTTAGGGTGTTTTTAAGTTTAGGGTTTTATGTTAAGGGTTTTATCTATGTTTTAAGGGTTTAGGGCTTTGGATTGTTTTTGGTTATGGTTTTTTTGGGTTTTATAGGTGAAGAGTCTACGACTTAGGTTTTTTTTTTGTGTGTTTTTTAGTGTTTAGCATATACAATTAGGGCTTTATAGGGTTTAGGGCTTTATAGGGTTTTGAGCATACAGTTTTTTTAGGTTTAGGGGTTTTTAATGTTTTTTTAAGGTTAACGGCTTCTTAGGGTTTTCTAGGGTTTAGATCTTAGAGTTTTGTTGTGTTTTTAAGGTTTAAGGTTTACAGATCTTTAGGATTTAGGCTTTAGAGTGTAGTGTTTTGTAGGGGTTTTAAATGGTTTTTAGGGTTTATATTATGGTTTATAAGATTTAGGGTTTCTTAAGGTGTAGGGTTTAGGGTATCTTAGGGATTCAGGGTTTTAGGTTAGGGTTTAGGGTTTAGGGTTCGGGTTTTTTTATGTTTAGGGATTTGGGTTAAGAGCTTTATCTAGGTTTTTAAGGCTTAAGGATTTGGGATATTTGGGTTAAGGTTTTTTTAGGGTTTTATATGTTTATGGTTTAGGGCTTCAATTCTTTTTTTTTGTATTCTTAGAGTTTCGCATATATGATTTAGAGCTTTATAGGATTTAGAGATGAGAGATTCTAGGTTTAGGGATTTTTGGGTTTTTAGGGTTTGTAAGGCTATTAAATATTGTTTAGGGTTTATAGGACCTAGGGTTTCATAAGGTTTAGGGTTTAGAGTTTCATAGGGTTTTAAATTTAGAATTTAGGGTTTTAGGTTAGGGTTTATGGTTTAGGGTTTAGGGGTTTTTTAGGTTTAGAATTTTAGGTTAAGGGTTGTATCTAGGTTTTTAGGGTTTAGGGATTTGGGTTTCATAGGTTAAGGTTTTTTATGTTTTTATTGGTTTAGGGTTTAGGGTTTAGAGCTAAGGGTTTTGTAGGTTATGGATTTTGAGGGTTTTTATAGATATTTGTGTGTTTTTAGGGTGTAGCATATACGATTTAGCGATTTATAGGGCTTGCAACTTAGAGTTTTTTAGGTTTAGGTGTTTTTGGGTTGTTTAGGGTTATTTAGGGTTAAGTGTTTCTTAGGGTTTAGCATAAACGATTTAGGGCTTTTTAGGGTTTATATCTTATAGGTTTTTAGGTTTAGTGGTTTTGGGGGTTTTTAAGGGCTAAGGGTTTAGGGATTAGGCTTTTTTCTATTTTTTTAGATTTAGGGTTTAGGGTTTTTTTTAGGTTTAGGATTTTAGGTTAAGGATTTTATCTAGGTTTTTAGGTTTTAGGGCTTTGGAATTTTTAGATTAAGGTTTTTAGGGTTTATAGATTTAGGATTTAGGGCTTAGGGTTTATTGTGTTTTTTAGGGTTTAGCATAGGCGGTTTAGGGCTTTAAAGGGTTTAGAGCTTTGTGTTTTTTTGGGTTTATCATATACAATTTAGGGCTTTATAGGGTATAGAGCTTAGAGTTTTTTTAGGTTTAGGGGCTTTTGAGGTTTTAGGGTTTTTAAAGGTTAAGTGTTTCTTACGGTTTAAGGCTTTCAGATTTTTGTGTTTTTTAGGTTTAGGTTTTATATATTTTTAGGGTTTAGGGTTTAGATCTTAGGGTTTTGTAGAAGTTTTATATGGTTTTTAGGGATTATATAAGGGTTTAAGGGATTTAGTGTTTTTTAAGGTTTAGGGTTTCTTAAGGATTTAGGTTTAGCATTTAGGTTTTAGGTTAGGGTTTAGGGCTTTTGGATTTTTAGGATTATGGTTTTTAGGATTTTGTATGATTAGGGCTTAGGGCTTAGGGTTTTTTTTTTTTTTTTTTTTTTTTTTTCTTTTATGGTTTTGGGGTTTAGAATAATTGATATAGGGGTTTATAGGGTTTAAAGCTTACAATTTTTTAGGTTTAGGGTTTCAGGCTTAGCAATTTTTTGTGTGTTTTTATGTTAGGGTTTATGGATTTTAAGGATTTAGGGTTTAGAGCTTACAATTTTTTTGGTGTTTTAAATGGTCTTTATGATTTCTTTTAGGATTTATAGGATTTAGGGATTCTTAAGGTTTAGGGTTTCTTAGGGATTTTTGTTAGGGTTTAGGGTTTATGGCTTAGGATTTTGTTAGGTTTAGGGTTTTAGGTTAATGGTTTTATTTGGGAATTTGGGGTTTAAGGCATTGGGGTTTTAAGGGTTTTATAGGTTTAAGGTTTAGGGCTTAGGGTTTTTCTTCTATTTTTAGGGTTTTTAAGGGTTAAGTGCTTCTTAGGATTTAAGGCTTTCAATTTTTTATGTTTTTTAGGTTTAGCTTTTACGTATTTTTAAGGTTTAGGGTTTAGAACTTAGAGTTTTGTAGGAGTTCTATATGGTTTTTAGGGATTATATAAGGGTTTAAGGGATTTAATGGTTTTTAAGGTTTAGGGTTTAGGGTTTCTTCAGGTTTTAGGTTTAGCATTTAGGTTTTAGGTGAGGGTTTAGGGCTTTTGGATTTTTAGGATCATGGTTTTTAGGATTTTGTATGGTTAGGGTTTAGGGCTTTGGGTTTTTTTTTTTTTTTTGTGCTTTCGGGGTTTAGAATAAATGATATAGTGGTTTATAGGGTTTAGAGCTTACAAATTTTTAGGTTTAGGGGTTTTTGTATTCTTTAGAGTTTTTAAGGGTTAAGTGTTTCTTAGGGTTTTATAGGTTTAGGGTTTCAGGCTTAGCATTTTTTTGTGTGTTTTTATGTTAGGGCTTATGGATTTTGAGGATTTAGGGTTTAGAGCTTACGATTTTTTTGGTGTTTTAATTGGTCTTTATGGTTTTTATTAGGATTTATAGTGTTTAGGGATTCTTAATGTTTAAGGTTTCTTAGGGATTTATGTTAGGGTTTAGGGTTTATGGCTTAGGGTTTTGTTAGATTTAGGGTTTTAGGTTAATGGTTTTATCTGGGAATTTAATGCATTGGGGTTTTTAGGGTTTTATAGGTTTAGGGTTTAGGGCTTAGGGTTTTTCTTTCTTTTTTAGGATTTAGCATATACGATTTAGGGCTTTATAGGGCTTAGAGGTTAGAGTTTTTTAGGTTTAGGAGTTCTTGGGTATTTTAGGGTTAAGTGTCTCTTAGGGTGTTTTGGGATTTAGGGTTGAGGTTTTTTTTTTTTTTTTTTGGGTTTAGGGTTTTTAAATATTTAGGAATTATGGTTTAGAGAATAGGGCTTTTAGGGACTTTTCGGGGTTTTTAAATGGTTTTTAGGGTTTATTTTAGGGTTTATAGGATTTAAGGCTTCTTAAGGTTTAAGGTTTAGGGTTTCTTAGGGTTATAGGTCGAAATTTATGGGTTTAGGGTTTAGGGCTTAGGTCTTTTTTTAGGTTTAGGGTTTAGGTTAAGGGATTTATCTAGAATTTTAGGGTTTAGGGCTTTGGATTTTTTTAGGTTAATGTTTTTTAGGGTTTTATAGTTTTAGGATTTAGGGCTTAGATTTTTTTTTTTTGTGTGTTTTTTAGCGTTTAGAATATATGATTTAGGGCTTTATAGGGTTAGAGCTTAGCTTCTTTTTGTTTAGGTTTAAGGGATTTTGGATTTTTTAAGTTTTTTATGGGTTAAGTGTTTCTTAAGGTTTAAGGTTTAAGGGTTTGGGTTTTGTTGTGTTTTTTTATGTTTAGGGTTTACAGATTTTTAGGATTTAGGGTTTAGAGCTTAGTGTTTTTTAGGGTTTTAAATTGTTATTGGGATTTATAGGATTTATGGTTTTTTAAGTTTTAGGGTTTAAGGTTTCTTTGGGTTTTAGGTTTAGGATTAAGATTTTAGGTTTAGGGTTTTTTAAGGTTTAAGGTTTTAGGATAAGGGTATTATCTAGTTTAGGCTTTAAGGCTTTGGATTTTTTAGGCTAAGGTTTCTTAGGATTTTATAGGTTTAGGGTTTTATCTGGGGTTTTTTAGTTTTAGGGTTTTATCTAGGTTTTTAGGGTTTAAAGTCTTTGGGTTTTTTAGGTAAGGTTTTTTAGGATTTTATAGGTTTAGGGTTTAGGGCTTAGGGTTTTCTTTTGTTTTTTTATTTGTGTTTTTTATGGTTTAGCATATACAATTTAGGGCTTTATGGGGTTTAGAAGTTAGAGTTTTTTAGGTTTAGGGGTTTTTAGGTCTTTTTAGGTTATTGGGCTAACGGATTTTTTGTGGTTTTTTTAAGGGTTCACGGATTTTTTTGACTTAACTTTTAGATCTTAGGATTATAGGGTTTTAAAATAGTTTTTAGGGTTTGACTTAGGTTTTATTGAATTTAGGATTTCTTAAGGTTAGGGTTTAGGGTTTCTTAGGGTTTTAAGGTTTAGGATTTAGGGTTTTAGGTAAGGGCTTAAGGTTTTAGGCTTAGGATTTAGGGTTTAAGGTTTAGCATTTATGGTTTTATATTTAAGATTTAGGGTATTAGGTTTAGGGTTCAAGGCTTGGGTTTTTTTTGTGTGTTTTTTAGGGTTTAGCTTATATGATTTATGGATTTATAGGATTTGGAGCTTAGACTCCTTTAGGTTTAGGGGTTTAGAGTTTTTAGGGGTTTTAAGTTTAGGATTTAGGGTTTTAGGTTAGGGTTTAGTGTTTAGGGCCTAGGGTTTTTTCAGGTTTAGGGTTTAAGGTTAATGGTTTTACCTAGGATTTTAGGGTTTAGTGCTTTGGGTTTTTTAGATTAAGGTTTTTTTTGATCTTTTATGTTTTGGCTTTAGGGATTTGGGTTTTTGTGTATTTGTTAGGGTTTATCATATACGATTAAGGGTTTTATTGTTTTAAGGGTTTATTTTAGGGTTTATAAAATTTAGGATTTCTTAGGGTTTTTAGGTTTAGGATATAGAGTTTTAGGTTACGGTTTAATGTTTTTTAGGTTTAGGGTTTTAGGTTAAGGATTTTGTCTAGGTTTTTAGGGTTTTATAGGTTTCAGGTCCATGACTTAAGGTTTTTTTGTTGTGTTTTTTTAGGGTTTAGCATATATGATTTAGGGATATATAGGGTTTGGAGGTTTGACTTTTTTAGGTTTTGAGGTTTTTCAGGTTTTCAAGGGTTAAGTGTTTCTTATCACTTTTTAGGGTTTAGGGTTTAGGCCTTAGGGCTTTATTTTTTTCTAACTTTTAGGTTTAGGATTTATAGTTTTTTAGGATTTAGTGTTTAGAGGTTAGGGTTTTGTAGGGGTTTTAAGTGGTTTAGAGCTTAGAGTTTTTTTAGGTTTAAGGGTTTTTGTGTTATCTTAGTGTTTTTAAGGTTAAGTGTTTATTAGGGTTTTCTATTGATTAGGGTTTAGGGTTTTTTTTGTGTTTTTTTCAGTTTAAGATTTATGAATTTTTTAGTATTCAGGGTTTAGAGCTTAGGGTGTTGTAGAGGTTCTATATTCTTTGTAGTGTTTATATTATTTATGATTTCTTAAGGTCTTGAGTTTAGGGCTTTTTAGATTTTTAGGTTTAGAATCTAAGGATTTAGGTTAGGGTTTAGGGTTTAGGGCGTCCTTTTTTTTAGGTCTAGTGTTTTTGGTTAATGGTTTTATCTAGGATTTTTATGATTTAGGGCTTTGTGTTTTTTAGGTTAACGGTTTTAAGAGTTTTATAAGTTTTTGATTTAGGGCTTAGGGTTTTTTTGTCTATTTTAGGGTTAAGCATATATGATTTAGGGCTTGATATGGTTTGAAGCTTAGAGTTTTTTAGGTTTAGGGTATTTTAGGGTTTTTAAGGGTTAAATGTTTCTTAGGGTTTCTGGTTTAGAACTTAGGGTTTTAAATGGTTTATTTTAGGGTTTATAGGATTTAGAGATTCTTAAGGTTTAAGGTTTAGAATTTCTTAAGGTTTTAGGTTTAGGATTTAGAGTTTTAGGTTAGGGTTTTTTAGGCTTAGTGTTTTAGGGCATTGAGATTTTTAGGTTAAGGGTTTGTAGGAGTTTATAGGTTTACGGTTTAGGGCTTAGGGTTTATTTATGTGCTGTAGGGTTTAGTATATACGATTTAAGGCTTTATAGGGTTATGACTTAGAGTTTTTTTAGGTTTAGGAGTTTTTTGATTTTTAGGGTTTTTAAGGGTTAAGTGTTTCTTATGTTTCCAGGGCTTAGTTATTTTTTGTATTTTTTAGGTTTAGGGTTTACAAATTTTTAGGATTTAGAGTTTTGAGCATATGGATTTTAGGAGTTTTAAATGGGTTTTAGGGTTTATTTTAGGATTTATAGGATTTAGGGTTTCTTAAGGTTTAGGGTTTAAGTATTTTTTGGGTTTTAGGTTCAGGATTTAGGGTTTTAGGTTAGGGTTTAGGGTATAGGGCATAGAGTTTTTTTTATATTTAGGTTCTTAGGTTAAGGTTCTTATCTAGGTTTTTAGGATTTAGGGCTTTGGGTTTTTTGGGTAAAGGTTTTTATGGCTTTATAGGTTTAGGGTTTAGGACTTAGGGTTTTGTTTGAATTTTTTAGGGTTTAACATATACGATTTAGGGCTTTAGATGGTTTAGAGCTTAGAGTTTGATGTTTAGGGGTTTTGGGTATTTAGGGTTTTAAGGGTTAAGTGTTTCTTAGGGATTTTTAGAGTTTAGGGTTTAGGGCTTTGGATTTTTTTTTATTTTTGAGGTTCAGGGTTTATGAATTTTTAGGATTTCAGATTTAGAGTTTAGAGTTTTGTAAGGGTTTTAAGCGGTTGTTTGGGTGTATTTTAGGGTTTATAGGATTTTGGGTTTCTTAAGGTTTATATTTAGAAATAAGGGTTTTAGGTAAGGGTTAAGGGTTTAGGGCTTAAGGATTTTTTTAGGTTTAGGGTTTTTGGTTAAGGGTTTTATCTATGTTTTTTAGGGTTTACGGCTTTGGGTTTTTTAGGTTAAATGTTTTTAGGATTTTTTAGGTTTATGGTTTCGGGCTTTTCTGTGTTTTTTAGGGTATAGTTTATATGATTTATGATTTTATCGAGTTTAGAGCTTTGAGTTTTTTTAGATTTAATGGATTTTATATTTTTAGGGGTTTTAAGGGTTAAGTATTTCTTAGGGTTTTTAGGGTTAAATGTTTTTTTTTGTGTGTGTTTTTAGGTTTAGGATTTAGAGCTTAGGTTTTTGTAGGGGTTTTAAATGATATTTAGGGTTTATTTTAGAATTTATAGGATTTACGGTTTATGATTTTGGGTTTAAGTTTAGGGGTTAGGGTTTAGGTCTTAGGGTTTTTTAAGGTTTAGGGCTTTAGGTTAAGGTTTTTATCTATGGTTTTAGGGTTTAGGGATTTGGGTTTTCTAGGTTTATGGTTTAGGGCTGAGGGGTTTTTTTTTTTTTTGTTTTAAATGTTTTTTAAGGTTTAGCATATAATATAGTGTTTAGAGCTTAATGTTTTCTTGGTTTGGGGGAGGGGGGGGCTGGGTTTGGCTTTTTTAGGGTTTTTAAGAGTTAAGTGATTCATGGGGTTTTAATATGGGTTTATGGTTTAGAGTTTACGATTTTGTACGGGTTTTAAGTGGTAGTTATGCTTTATTTTAGGGTTTATATGATTTAGAGTTTCTTAAGATTTTATGTGTAGGATTAGAGTATTAGGTTAGGGTTTAGGGGTTTGGGATTAGGGTGTTTTTAAGTTTAGGGTTTTAGGTTAAGGGTTTTATCTATGTTTTAAGGGTTTAGGGCTTTGGGTTGTTTTTGGTTATGGTTTTTTAGGGTATAGGTGAAGGGTTTACGACTTAGGGTTTTTTTTTGTGTTTTTTAGGGTTTAGCATATACAATTAGGGCTTTATAGGGTTTTGAGCATACAGTTTTTTTTAGGTTTAGGGGTTTTTAGGGTTTTTTGGAAGGTTAAGTGCTTCTTAGGATTTTCTAGGGTTTAGATCTTAGGGTTCTGTTATGTTTTTAAGGTTTAAGGTTTACAGATCTTTAGGATTTAGGCTTTAGAGCGTAGTGTTTTGTAGTAGTTTTAAATGATTTTTAAGGTTTATATTATGGTTTATAGGATTTAGGTTTCTTAAGGTTTAGGGTTTAGGGCTTAGGGTTTTTTAATGTTCAGGGATTTGGGTTAAGGGCTTTATCAAGGTTTTTAAGATTTAAGGTTTTGGGATTTTTGGGATAAGGTTTTTTTAGGGTTTTATAGGTTTATGGTTTAGGGCTTCAATTTTTTTTTTTTTTTTTTGTGTTGTTATGGTTTCGTATATATGATTTAGAGCTTTATAGGGTTTAGAGATGAGAGATTCTAGGTTTAGGTATTTTTGGTTTTTTTAAGGTTTCTAAGGGTATTAAATGTTGCTTAGGGTTTATAGGACCTAGGGTTTCATAAGGTTTATGGTTTAGAGTTTCATAGGGTTTTAAATTTAGAATTTAGGGTTTCAGGTTAGGGTTTATGGTTTAGGGATTAGGGGGTTGAGGGCCTTATCTAGGTTTTTAGGGTTTAGGGATTTCGGTTTCTTAGGTTAAGGTTTTTTATGCTTTTATGCGTTTAGAGCTTAGGGTTTTGTAGGTTATGGTTTTTGAGTGTTTTTATAGATATTTGTGTGTTTTTAGGGTTTAGCATATACGATTTAGGGCTTTATAGGGTTTGCAACTTAGATTTTTTTAGGTTTTGGTGTTTTTGGGTTGTTTAGGGTTATTTAGGGTTATTTAGGGTTAAGTGTTTCTTAGGGTTTAGCATAAACGATTTAGGGATTTATAGGGTTTAGATCTTATAAGTTTTTAGGTTTAGGGGTTTTGGGGTTTTAAGGGCTTAGGTTTTTTTCTATTTTTTTAGATTTTGGGTTTAGTGTTTTTTTTACGTTTAGGATTTTAGGTTAAGGATTTTATCTAGGTTTTTTGGTTTTAGGCTTTGGAATTTTTAGATTAAGGTTTTTAGGATTTTATAGATTTAGGATTTAGGACTTAGGGTTTATTATGTTTTTTAGGGTCTAGTATAGATGATTTAGGGATTTAAAAGGTTTAGAGATTTGAGTTTTTTTAGGTTTAAGGGATTTTACTTTTTTAGGGTTTTTAAGGGTTAAGTGTTTCTTAGGGTTTTTTAGGACTTAGGGTTATTTTTATTTTTGAGGTTTTGTGTTAAGGGTTTTATTACGGTTTTTAGTGTTGAAGGCTTTGAGTTTTTTAAGTTACGGTTTTTTTAGATTTTATAGGTTTAGGATTTAGGTCTTAAAGTTTTTTTTTGTGCTTTTAGGGTTTAAAAAATACGATTTAGGGCTTTATAGGGTCAAGAGCCTAATGTTTTTTAGGTTTAGGGTTTTTGGTGTTTTTTTAGGGTTTTAAGAGTTAAGTGGCTCTTAGGGTTTAGGGCTTAGGGTACTTTTATATTTTTTAGATATAGGGTTTAGGGTTTGTAGCTTAGGGTTTTGTAGTGATTTTAAATGGGTTTTAGGGTTTCTTATTGTTTAGAGTTTCTTATTGTATTAGGTTCAGGATTTAGGGTTTTAGGTTAGATTTAGGGTTTAGGAATTTTGGTTTTTTAGGTTTAGGGTTCTAGGTTAAGGGTTTTAACTAAGTATTTTAGCGGTAAGGGCTTTGTTTTTTTTTTAATTAGGGTTTATATGTTTAGGGTTTAGGGCTAAGGGTTTTTTTTTTGTGTGTTTTATACGGTTTAGCATATACGATTTAGGGCTTTATAGAATTTAGAGCTAAGAGTTTTTTTAAGTTTAGGAATTTTTTGGGTTTTATGGGTTAAGTATTTCTTAGGGATTTTTAGGGTTTTGGGTTTTGGGGCTTAGGGATTTTTGTGTTTTTATATGTTTAGTGCTTACATATTTTTAGAATTTACGGTTTAGAGCTTAGAGTTTTGAAGGGTTTTAAATGGGTTTTAGGGTTTATGGGATTTAAGGTTTCTTAAGGTTTACGGTTTAGGGTTTCTTAGGGTTTTAGGTTAGGGTATATGGTTTAGGCCTTATTAGTTTTTTATGTTTAGGGTTTAAGGTTTGAGTTTAGGGTTTCGGGCTTAAGATTTTTTTATGTTTAACATTTTAGGTTAAGGGTTTTATCTAGGTTTTTAGGGTTTAGGGATTTGGGTTTATTAGGTTAATTGTTTTTAGGATTTTATAGGTTTATGATTTAGGGCTTAGGGTTTTGTTTTGTGTTTTTTAGGGTTTAGCTTATATGATTAAGGGCTTCATAGGGTTTTGAGGCTAATGCTTTTTAGGGTTCGAGGTTTCTATATTTTTTAGGGTTTTAAGCGTTAAGTGTTTCTTAGGGTTTTTTAGGGTTTAGGGTTTAGGCCTTAGGGGTGTTTTAGGTTTAGGGTTTAATGTTAGGGTTTAGGGTTTAGGGCGTGGGTTTTTTTTAAGTTTAGGATTTTATCTGGGTTCTTATGCTTTAAGGATTTGGGTTTGTTAGGTTAAGGGTTTTTATTGTTTTATAGGTTTAGGTTTAGGACTTATGATTTTTTTTTGGGTGTTTTTAGGGTTTAGCATATATGATTTAGGGCTTTTTAGGGTTTTGAGGTTAGAGTTTTTCAAAGTTAGGGGTTTCTGTATTTTTTAGGGTTTTTAAGGATTAAGTGTTTTTTGGGGTTCTTTTAGGGTTTACGGTTTAGAGCTTAGGGTTTTTTAAGTGTTTTAAATTGTTTTTAGGATTTATTTTAGGGTTCGTAGTATTTAGGTTTTCTTATGGTTTAAGGTGTTGGATTTCTTAGGGTTTTAGGTTTAGAATTTAGGATTTTAGGTTAGGGCTTTGGGTTTAGGGCTATAGGTTAAAGGTTTTATCTATGTTTTTAAGGTTTAAGGCTTTATGTTTTTTGGGTTTTAGGTTTAGGGTATAGGTCATAGGGTTTTTTGTGTTTTTTAGGGTTTAGCATATATGATTTAGGGCTTTATAGTGTTTAGAGCTTAGAGTTTTTTTCAATTCAGGGATTTTGGGGTTTTTAGAATTTTTAAGGGTTAAGTGTTTCTTATGGTTTGGGGCTTAGGGTTTTTTGTGTGCTTTTAGGTTTAGGGTTTATCAATTTTTAGGATTTAGATTTTTAGGTTAGGGTTTAGGTTTAGGATTTAGTGTTTTAGGTTAGGGTTTAGGGTTTAGGCCTTAGAGGTTTTGTAGGTTTATCAATTCTTAGGATTTAGGGTTTAGAACTTAGGATTTATTTTAGTGTTTATGGGATTTAGATTTTCTTTAGGTATTAGGCTTAGTGTTTCTTATTGTTTAGGTTTAGGATTTAGGGTTATTGGTTAGGGTTTCGAGTTAAGGGCTTAGGGTGGCTTTTTTAGGTTTAGGGTTTTAGTTAAAGCTAGGTTTTTAGTGTTTAGGGCTTTGGGTTTTTAGGTTAATGTTTTTGTAGGGTTTTATAGGTTTAGGGTTTAGGGCATAGGGTTTTTAGGGTTTAACTTATATGATTTATGGCTTTATAGGGTTTAGAGCTTATAGTTTTTTAAGTTTAGGGTTTTTAATGTTTTTAAGGATTAAGTGTATCTAAGAGTTTTTTAAGATTTATGGTTTAGTGCTTAAGTTATATTTTTTTTTTGTGTCTTTTAGGTTTAGAGTTTACGGATTTTCTTGATTTAGGGAATAGAGATTCGGCTTTTTAAGGGATTTATATGGCTTTTTAGGGTTTATTTTAGGTTTTATATGATTTAGGGTATCTTAAGGTTTAGGGTTTCTTAGGGTTTTCGATTAGGGCTTTAGGTTAAGGGTTTTATCTATGATCTTAGGGTTTAGGGCTTTGGGTTTTCTCTTCTTTTTTTTTTTTTTTTGTGTTTAGCATAAATGATTTGGGGCTTTATACGGTTAAGAGCGTAGAGTTTTTAGGTTTAGGGGTTTTTGGTTTTTTCAAGGGTTAAGTGTTTCTTAGGGTTTTTGAAGGTTTAAGGTCTAGGGCTTAGGATTATTTTGTGTTTTAAATGTTTAGGGTTTGTAGATATAGAGAATTAAGTGTCTAGAGATTATTATTTTCGGGATTTTAAATTGTTTTTTAGGGTTTATAGGATTTAGGGTTTCTTTGGGTTTTAGATTTTTAGGTTAGGGTTTAGGTTTAGGGATTAGAGTTTTAGGTTAGGGTTTAGGGTTTAGTGTTTTGGGTTTATTTAGGTTCAGGGTTTTAGTTTATGTGTTTTATCTAGGTTTTAAGGGTTTAGGGCTTTGGGTTTTTAGGTTTAGGTTTTTTTAGGATTTAATAGGTTTAGGGTTTTTTTTTTGTGTGTTTTTTTGGGTTTATCATATACAATTTAGGGCTTTATAGGGTATAGAACTTAGAGTTTTTTTAGGTTTTGGGGTTTTTGAGGTTTTAGGGTTTTTAAGGGTTAAGTGTTTCTTAGGGTTTAAGGCTTTCAATTTGTTGTATTTTTTAGGTTTAGCTTTTACAAATTTTGAGGGTTTAGGGTTTTGAGCTTAGGGTTTTGTAGGAGTTTTATATGGTTTTTTGGGATTATATAAGGGTTTAAGGGATTTAGTTTTTTAAAAGGTTTAGGGTTTAGGGTTTTTTAAGGTTTTAGGTTTACCAATTAGGTTTTAGGTTAGGGTTTAGGGCTTTTAGATTTTCAGGTTTATGGTTTTTAGGATTTTCTATGATTAGGGTTTAGGGCTTAGAGTTTTTGTTATCTGTTTTTGGGGTTTAGAATAAATGATATAGGGGTTTATAGGGTTTAGAGCTTACAATTTTTTTGGTTTAGGGGTTTTTGTATTCTTTAGAGTTTTTAAAGGTTAAGTGTTCCTTAGGGTTTTATAGGGTTTAAGGTTTCAGGCTTAGGGTTTTTTTGTGTGTTTTTATGTTAGGGTTTGTGGATTTTAAGGATTTAGGGTTTAGAGCTTAAGGATTTTTGGGGGTTTTAAATGGTCATTATGGTTTATTTTAGGGTTAGTTGGATTTAGAGATTCTTAAGGTTTAAGGTTCCTTAGGGATTTATGTTAGGGTTTTGGGTTTAAGGCTTAGGGTTTTGTAATGGTTTAGGGTTTTAGGTTAATGGTTTTATCTTAGATTTTGGGGTTTAAGGCATTGGGGTTTTTAGGGTTTTATAGGTTTTGAGGTTTAGGGCTTAGGGTTTTTCTTGTGTTTTTTAGGGTTTAGCATATATGATTGAGGGCTTTATAGGGTTTAGAGCTTAGAGTTTTTTAGGTTTAGGGATTCTTGGGGTTTTTAGGGTTTTTAAGGTTTAAGTGTCTCTTAGGATTTTTTAGGATTTTGGGCTGAGGTTTTTTTTTTTTTTAGGGTTTAATGTTTTTAAATATTTAGGATTTATGGTTTAGACCATAGGGTTTTTAGGGAGTTTTCGTGGTTTTAAATGGTTTTTAGGGTTTATTTTTGGGTTTATAGGATTTAGGGTTTCTTAAGGTTTTGGGTTTAGGGTTTCTTAGGGTTATAGGTCTGGGATTTAGAGTTTTAGGTTAGGTTTTAGGGTTTAGGGCTTAGGTTTTTTTTAGGTTTAGGGATATAGGTTAAGGGTTTTATCTAGAATTTTAGGGCTTAGGGCATGGGGTTTCTTTAGGTTAAGGTTTTTTTATAGGTTTAGGATTTAGGGCTTAGGTTTTTTTGTGTGTGTTTTTTAGCGTTTAGCATATATGATTTAGGGCTTTATGGAGTTTAGAACTTAACTTCTTTTTGTTTAGGTTTAAGGGATTTTGGATTTTTCAAGTTTTTTAAGGGTTAAGTGTTTCTTAGGGTTTTTTAAGGTTTAAGGTTTAAGGGTTTGGGTTTTGTTGTGTTTTTTATATTTAGGGTTTACAGATTTTTAGGATTTAGGGTTTAGAACTAAGTGTTTTGTAGGGTTTTAAATTGTTATTAGGATTTATAGGATTTATGGTTTTTTAAGTTTTAGGGTTTAGGGTTTCTTTGAGTTTTAGGTTTAGGATTAAGATTTTAGGTTTAGGGTTTTTTAAGGTTTAGGGTATTAGGTTAAGGGTATTATCTAGTTTAGGCATTAAGGCTTTCGTTTTTTTAGGCTAAGGTTTATAGGTTTAGGGTTTTATCTTGGTTTTTTTAGGTTTAGGGTTTTATATAGGTTTTTAGGGTTAAAGTCTTTGGGTTTTTTAGGTAAGGTTTTTTAGGATTTTATAGGTTTAGGGTTTAGGGCTTAGGGTGTTTTTTTGTTTGTTTTTTTATTTGTGTTTTCTATGGTTTATCATATACAATTTAGGGCTTTATGGGGTTTAGAGCTTAGAATTTTTTAGGTTTAGGGGTTTTTAGGTCTTTTTAGGGCTTTTTAGGGCTAAGGGATTTTTTTTGTTTTTTTTTAGGGTTCACGGATTTTTAAGATTTAGCGTTTTGATCTTAGGATTTTTAGTGTTTTTAAATTCTTTTTAGGGTTTGACTTAGGTTTTATAGCATTTAGGGTTTCTTAAGGTTAGGGTTTAGGGTTTCTTAGGGTTTTTAGGTTTAGGATTTAGGGTTTTAGGTTAAGGATTAGGGTTTTAGGCTTAGGATTAGGGTTTTAGGTTTAGGATTTATGGTTTTAGATTTAGGATTTAGGGTATTACGTTTAGGGTTTGAGGCTTGGGTTTTTTTTTGTGTGCTTTTTAGGGTTTAGCTTATATGATTTATGGATTTATAGGGTTTGGAGCTTAGACTCTTTTAGGTTTAGGGGTTTTGAGTTTTTAGGGGATTTAAGTTTAGGATTTAGGGTTTTAGGTTAGGGTTTAGTGTTTAGGGCCTAGGGGTTTTTTAGGTTTAGGGTTTAAGGTTAATTATTTTACCTAGGTTTTTACGGTTTAGTGCTTTGGGTTTTAAAGGGTTTTGAGCCTATAGTTTTTTTAGGTTTAGGGGTTTTTGGGTTATCTTAGTGTTTTTTAGGGTTTTCCATTGATTAGGGTTTAAAGCTTAGGGTGTTGTAGAGGTTTTAAATGTTGTGTAGTGTTTATATGACGGTTTATAAGATTTATGGTTTCTTAAGGTCTTGAGTTTAGGGTTTCTTAGATTTTTTGGTTTTGAATCTAAGGATTTAGGTTAGGGTTTAGGGTTTTGGGTTTAGGGCTTCATGTTATTTTAGGCCTAGTGTTTTAGGTTAAGGGTTTTTAGAGTTTTATAGGTTTTCAGTTTAGGGCTTAGGGTTTTTTGTCTATTTTAGGATTAAGCGTATAAGATTTAGGGCTTGATAGGGTTTAAAGCTTAGAGATTTTTAGGTTTAGGGTTTTTAAGGGTTAAGTGTTTCTTAGGGTTTCTGGTTTAGAACTTGGGGTTTTAAATGGTTTTTAAGGTTTATTTTAGGGTTTATAGGATTTAGAGATTCTTAAGGTTTAAGTTTTAGAGTTTTTTAAGGTTTTAGGTTTAGTATTTAGAGTTTTAGGTTAGAGTTTAGGGCATATTATATTTTAGGTTTAGGTTTTTAGGTTAAGGGTTTTATTTAGGTTTTTATGTTTTAGGGCTTTGGGCTTTTTAGGTTAAGGGTTTGTAGGAGTTTATAGGTTTAGGGTTTATGGCTTAGGGTTTTTTTTATGTGTTGTAGGGTTTAGTATATACAATTTAGGGCTTTATAGGGTTTTGAGCTTAGAATTTTTTTAGGTTTAGGGTTAGTTTAGGGTTTTTAAGGGTTAAGTGTTTCTTAGGTTTCCTAAGGTTTAGTTATTTTTTGTATTTTTTTAGGTTTACGGTTTACAGATTTTTAGGGTTTACAGTTTCTAGCGTATGGATTTCAGGAGTTTTAAATGGGTTTTAGGGTTTATTTTAGGATTTACAGGATTTATGGTTTCTTAAGGTTTAGGGTTTAAGGTTTCTTCGGGTTTTAGGTTTAAGGATTTAGGGTTTTAGGTTAGGGTTTAGGGTATAGGGCTTAGGTTTTTTTTTATGTTTAGGTTCTTAGGTTAAGGTTCTTATCTAGGTTTTTAGGGTTTAGGGCTTTGGATTTTTTAGGTAAGGGTTTTTATGGTTTTATAGTTTTAGGGTTTAAGGCTTAGGGTTTTTTTGAATTCTTTAGGGTTTAGCATATACAATTTAGGGCTTTAGATGGTTTAGAGCTTAGAGTTTTTAATGTTTAGGGGTTTTGAGTTTTTGGGGTTTTAAGGGTTAAGTGTTTCTTAGGGTTTTTTAGGATTTAGGATTTAGGGTTTAGGGCTTTGGATTTTTTTTATTTTTTATGTTCAGGGTTTACGAATTTTTAGGATTTCAAATTTAGATTTTTGGTTTTTTTTAAGGGTTTTAAGTGGTTGTTTGGGTGTATTTTAGGGTTTATAGGATTTTGGGTTTCTTAAGGTTTAGGTTTAGAAATCAGGGTTTTAAGTTAGGGTCAAGGGTTTAGGGCTTAAGGATTTATTAGGTTTAGGGTTTTTGGTTAAGGGCTTTATCTATATTTTTTAGGGTTTAGGGCTTTGGATTTTTTAGGTTAAGGGTTTTTAGGATTTTTTAGGTTTAGGGTTTAAGTCTTAGGGTTTTTTAAGGTTTAGGATTTTTGGTTAAGGGTATTATCTAGTTTAGGGTTTGAGGCTGTGGGTTTTTTAGGCTAAGGTTTCTTAGGATTTTATAGGTTTAGGGTTTTATCTTTGTTTTTTTTAGGTTTAGGGTTTCATCTAGGTTTTTAGGGTTTAAGTCTTTGGGTTTTTTTAGGTAAGGTTTTTTAGTATTTTATAGGTTTAGGGTTTAGGGCTTAGGGTTTGTTTTCTTTTTTTTATGTGTGTTTTTTAGGATTTAGCATACACAATTTAAGACTTTATAGGGTTTAGAGCTTAGTGTTTCTTAGGGTTTTTTAGGGCGTAGGGTATAGGGCTTAGGGATATTTTTGTTTCTTTTAGGGTTCGTAGAATTTTAGGATTTAGGGTTTAGATCTTAGGATTTTTAGGGGTTTTAAATAATTTTTAGGGTTTGTTTTAGATTTTATAGGATTTAGGATTTCTTAAGGTTAGGGTTTAGGGTTTTTTAGGGTTTTAAGGTTTAGGATTTAGGGTTTTAGGTTAGGGTTTAGGTTTTTAGGTTTAGGATTTAGAGGTTTAGGTTTAGGATTTAGGTTATTAGGTTTAGAGTTCAAGGCTTAGGTTTTTTTTTTTTTTTTTGTGTTTTTTAGAGTTTAGCTTATATGATTTAGGGATTTATAGGGTTTGGAGCTTAGAAACTTTTAGGTTTAGGGGTTTTAAGTTTAGGATTTATGGTTTTTGGTTAGGGTTTAGTGTTTAGGGCCTAGGGTTCTTTTAGGTTTAGGGATTAAGGTTGTTGGTTTTATCTAGGTTTTTAGGGTTTAGTTCTATGGAATTTTTAGATTAAGGATTTTTTTTTTTTGGATATTATAGGTTTAAGCTTTAGGGATTTTGAGTTCATTGTGTGTTTGTTAGGGTTTAGCATATATGTTTATGGGCTTTATTGTTTTGAGGGTTTATTTTAGGGTTTCTTAAGGTTAGGGTTTAGGATTTTTTAGGGTTTTAAGGTTTAGGATATAGAGTTTTAGGTTACGATTTAGGGTTCTTTAGGTTTAGTGTTTTAGGTTAGGGATTTTATCTAGGGTTTAAGGGTTCTATAGGTTTAGTGTTCAAGACTTACAGTTTTTTTTGTGTTTTTTTGGGGTTTAGCATATACGATTTAGGGATTTATAGGGTTTGGAACTTAGACTTTTTTAGGCTTAGGGTTTTTAAGGTCTTCAAGGTTTATGTGTTTCTTATGGCTTTTTAGGGTTTAGGGTTTAGGCATTAGGGTTTGTTTTTTTTTTCTTTTTAGGTTTAGGGTTTATGGTTTTGTAGGATTTTGTGTTTAGAGGTTTGGGTTTTGTAAGGGTTTTAAACGGTTTAGAGCTTAGAGTTTTTTTAGGTGTAGGGGTTTTTGTGTTTTCTTAGTGTATTCAGGTGTTAAGTATTTCTTAGGGTTTTCTATTGGTTAGGGTTTAGGGTTTTTTTTTTTTTGTGTTTTTTCAGTATAAGATTTATGGATTATTTAGGATTTATGGTTTAGAGCTTAGGGTTTTGTAGAGGTTTTAAATGTTTTGTAGTGTTTATAAGATTTATGGTTTCTTAAGGTCTAGGATTTAAGGTTTCTTAGGGTTTTAGGTTTAGAATCTAAGGATAGGTTAGGGTTTAGGGTTTAGGGTTTATGGCTTCAGGGTTTTTTAGGTCTGGGATTTTAGGTTAAAGGTTTTATCTAGAGTTTTTACGGTTTAGGGCTTTGGGTTTCTTAGGTTAAGGTTTTTAGAGTTTTATAGATTTATGGTTTAGGGCTTAGCAAATTTAGGGCCTGATAGGGTATAAAGCTAAGAGTTTTTTAGGTTTAAGGGTTTTTTTTTATGGTTTTTAAGGGTTAAGTGTTTCTTAGGGTGTTTTTAGGGTTTATGGTTTAGAGCTTAGGGTTTTGTAGGGGTTTTAAATGGTAATTACGATTTATTTTAGGGTTTATAGGATTTAGAGTTTCTCAAGGTTTTAGGTGTAGGATTAGAGTTTTAGGTTTGGGTTTAGTAGTTTGGGCTTAGGGTGTTTTTATGTTTAGGGTTTAAGGTTAAGGGTTTTACCAATGTTTTAAGGGTTTAGGGCTTTGGGTTGTTTTTGGTTATGGGTTTTTAGGTTTTATAGTTGAAGGGTTTACGGCTTAGGCTTTTTTTTGTGTTTTTTTGGGTTTAGCGTATACAATTAGGGCTTTATAGGGTTTTGAGCTTACAGTTTTTTTAGGTGTAGGGGTTTTTAGGGGTTTTTTCAAGGTTAACTACTTCTTAGGGTTTTCTAGGGTTTAGGTTTGAGGGTTTTGTTGTGTTTTTAAGATTTAAGGTTTACGGATCTTTAAGATTTAAGCTTTAGAGCTTAGGGCTTTGTAGGGGTTGTAAATGTTTTTTAGGGTTTATATTATGGTTTATAGGATTTAGGGTTTCTTAAGGTATAGGGTTTAGGGTATCTTAGGGATTTAGGTTTAGGATTTAGGGTTTTAGGCTAGGGTATAGGGTTTATGGTTTAGGGTTTTTTTAGGTTTAGGGATTTGGGTTACGGGCTTTATCTAGGTTTTTAAGGTTTAAGGCTTTGAGATTTTTAGGTTCAAGTCTTTTAGGGTTTTATAGGTTTATGGTTTAGGGCTTAGTTGTTTTTTTTTTGTATTTTTAGGGTTTCACATATATGATTTAGAGCTTTATAGGGTCTAGAGATTAGAGGTTTTAGGTTTAGGGATTCTTGGTTTTTTTAGTGTTTGTAAGCGTATTAAATGGTGTTTAGTGTTTATAGGACTTAGGGTTTCATAAGGTTTAGGGATTAGGGTTTTGTAGGGTTTTAAATTTAGATTTAGGGTCTTAGGTTAGGGTTTATGGTTTAGGGCTTAGGGGTCTTTTAGGTTTAGAATTTTATTTTTAGGGTTTTATCTAGGTTTTTAGGGTTAAAGGATTTCGGTTTGTTAGGTTAAGGTTTTTTTGGCTTTTATAGGTTTAGTGTTTAGGGCTTAGGGTTTTGTAGGTTAATGTTTTTGAGGGTTTTATAGATTTGGTATTTAGGGATTACGTTTTTTTTTGTGTGTTTTTAGGGTTTAACATATACAATTTAGGGCTTTATAGGGTTTGGAGCTTAGAGTTTTTTAGGTTTAGGTGTTTTTGGGTTATTTAGTTTTTTTTTTAGGGTTAAGTGTTTCTTAGGAATTTTCAAGGATTTAGTATAAACTATTTAGGGCTTTATAGGGTTTAGATCTAATAGTTTTTTAGGTTTAAGGATTTTGGGGGTTTTTAGGGTTTTTAAGGGCTTACGGTTTAGGGCTTAGGTTTTTTTTTTGTTTTTTTAGATTTAGGGTTTATTGCTTAGGGTTTTTTTAGGTTTAGGATTTTAGGTTAAGGATTTAACTAGGTTTTTAGGTTTTTGGAATTTTTAGATTAAGGTTTTTAGGGTTTAATAGATTTAGGATTTAGGGCTTAGGGTTTTTTTTATTCTTTAGGGTTTAGCATGTACAATTTAGGGCTTTGTAGGATTTATAGATTTGAGTTTTTATAGGTTTAAGGGATTTTATATTTTTAGGGTTTTTAAAGGTTAAGTGTTTCTTAGGGGTTTTTAGGGCTTAGGGTTATTTTTAAGTTTAGGGTTATGGGTTAAGGGTTTTGTTAAGGTTTTTAGGGTTTAGGGCTTTGAGCTTTTTAGGTTAAGATTTTTAAAGACTTTATAGGTTTAGGTTTTAGGTCTTAAAGTTTTTTTGTGTTTTTAGGGTTTAACAAATACGATTTAGGGCTTTATATGGTCTAGAGCCTAAAGTTATTTAGGTTTAGGGTTTTTTTTATGTTTTTCTAAGGATTTGAAGAGTTAAGTGTTTCTTTGGGTTTAGGGCTTAGGGTGCTTTTATATTTTTTAGATATAGGGTTTACAGATTTTTAGGATTTAGGGTTTATAGCTTAGGGTTTTGTAGGGATTTTAAATGGGTTTTAGGGTTTATTTAGGGGTTTCATAGTGTATTACGTTTAAGATTTAGGGTTTTAGGTTAGGATTTAGAGTTTAGGACTTTTGTTTTTTTTAGGTTTCGGGTTTTAGGTTAAGGTTCTTACTAAGTTTTTAGGGGTAAGGGGATTGTGTTTTTTAGATTAAGGTTTTATAGGGCTTTATATGTTTAGGGTTTAGAGCTAAGTGTTTTTTCTGTGTTTTTTACGGTTTAGCATATACGATTTAGGGATTTATGGCATTTAGAACTTACAGTTTTTTTTAGGTTTAGGGGTATTTTTGGGTTTTTAAGGATTAAGTGTAGGGTTTAGGGTTTTGGGGCTTAGGGTTTTTTTGTTTTTTTAGGTCTAGGGTTGGATTTAGGGTTTCTTAAGGTTTATGGTTTAGTGTTTCTTAGGGTTTTAGGTTAGGGTATAAGGCTAGGCCTTACTGGCTTTTTATGTTTAGGGATTAAAGTTTGGGTTTAGGGTTTCGAGCTTAGGGTATTTTTAGATTTAAGATTTTAGGTTAAGGGTTTTATCTAGGTTTTTAGGCTTTAGGGATTTGGGTTTATTAGGTTTAGGGGTTTTAGGGTTTAGGGCTTTTGGTGTTTCTTAGGGTTTAGCTTATATGATTTAGGGCTTTATAGGGTTTTGAGGTTAGTGTTTTTCAGGGTTCGGGGTTTCTGTATTTTTTAGGGTTTTTAAGGGTTAAGTGTTTCTTAGGGGTTTTTAAGGTTTAGGGTTTAGGCCATAGGGGTTTTTCAAGTTTAGGGTTTAATGTTAGGGTTTACTATTTTGGGCTGAGGGTTTTTTTAGGTTAAGGGTTTTATTTGAGTTTTTACGCTTTAAGAATTTGGGTTTATTTGGTTAAAGGTTTTTAGGGTTTTATAGTTTTAGGGTTTAGGGATTATGATTTTTTTTTGTGTTTTGTAGGTTTTTGCATATATGATTTAAGGCTTGACAGGGTTTTGAGGTTAGAGTTTTCTAAAGTTAGATTTTCTGTATTTTTTAGGGTTTTTAAGGGTTAAGTGTTTCTTAGGGTTTAGGGTTTAGAGCTTAGGGTTTTTTAGGGGTTTTAAATTGTTTTTAGGGTTTATTTTAGGGTTCATAGGATTTAGGTTTTCCTATGGTTTAAGGTTTAGAATTTCTTTGAGTGTTAGGTTTAGGATTTAGGATTTTCGGTTAGGGTTTTGGGGTAGGGTTATAGGTTAAGGGTTTTATCTATGTTTTTAAGGTTTATGGATTTAGGTCTTTTGGGTTATAGGTTTAGGGTATCGGGCTTAGGGTTTTTTTTGTGTTTTTTAGGATTTAGCATATGCCATTTAGGGCTTTATAATGTTTAGAGCTTAGAGTTTTTTTCTATTATGGGATTTTTGGGTTGTTAGCATTTTTAAGGCTTAAGTGTTCCTTATGGATTTTTATGGTTTAGGGTTTTTTTTGTGTGATTTTTGGTTTAGTGTTTATCAATTATTAGGATTTAGGTTTTTAGGTTAGGGTTTAGATTTAAGATTTAGTATTTTAGGTTATGGTTTAGGGTTTAGGCCTTAGAGGCTTTTTAGTTTTATGGATTTTTAAGATTTATGGTTTAGAACATAGGGTTTATTTTAGTGTTTGTGGTATTTAGGTTTTCTTTAGGTATTAGGTTTAGTGCTTCTTATGGTTTAGGTTCAGGATTTAGGGTTTTTGGTTAAGGCTTAGGGTTAAGGGCTTAGGGTGGGTTTTTTAGGTTTAGAGTTTTGGGTAAAGGGTTTTATCTAGGCTTTTAGGGTTTAGGGCTTTGGGTTTTTAGGTTAATGTCTTTTTAGGGTTTTATAGGTTCAGGTTTTAGGGTATAGGGTTTAGCTTATATGATTTATGGCTTTGTAGTGTTATAGTTTTTTAGGTTTAGGGTTTTTAAGATTTTTAAGGATTAAATGTATCTAAGGGTTTTTTAAGATTTAGGGTTTAGGGCTTAAGGTATTTTTTTTTTATGTCTTTTAGGTTTAGGGTTTACAAATTTTCATGATTTAGGGATTAGAGATTCGGGTTTTGTAGGGATTTATATGGTTTTTAGGGTTTATTTTAGGGTTTATATGACTTAGGATATCTTAAGGTTAAGGCTTTTATCTATGGTCTTAGGGTTTAGGGCTTTGGGGTTTTTTTTTTTTTTTTTTTTTTTGTGTTTTTAGGGTTTAGCATAATTGATTTGGGGCTTTATATGGTTAAGAGGTTAGAGTTTTTTAGGTTTAGGGGTTTTTGGGTTTTTTTAAGGTTCTTAAGGGTTAAGTGCTTCTAAGGGTTTTTGAAGTTTTAGGGTTTAGGGATAAGGGTTATTTTGTGTTTTTAAGGTTTAGGGTTTATATTTTTAGAATTAAGGGTTCAGAGCTTAGTGTTTTTAGGGGTTTTAAATTGTTTTTAGGGATTATAGGATTTAAGGTTTCTTTGGGTTTTAGGTTTTTAGGTTAGGGTTTAGGTTTAGGAATTAGAGTTTTAGGTTAGGGTTTTAGTTTATGTGTTTTATCTAGGTTTTAAGGGTTTAGGGCTTTGGTTTTTTAAGGTTTAGGGTTTTAGTTGATGTGTTTTATCTAGATTTCAATGGTTTAGGGTTTTGGTTTTTTAGGTTTAGGTCTTTTAGGATTTAACAGGTTTAGGGTTTTTTTTGTGTTTTTTAGGATTTAGCATATACGATTTAGGGCTTGATAGGATTTAGAGCTTAGATTTTTTTAGGTTTAGGGGTTTTTGGGTTGTTTTATGCTTTGTAATGGTGAAGTGTTTCTTAGGGTTTTTTAGGGCTTAGGGTTTTTTTTGTGTTTTAAGTGTTAGGGTTTACGGATTTTAAGGATTTAGGGTTTAGATATTTGGGTTTCTAGGGGTTTTAAATGGATTTCAAGGCTTATTTTAGAGCTATCGGATTTAGGGTTTCTTAATAAGATTAGGGTTTAGGGATTTTAGGTTTAGGATTTAGGGCTTTACGTTAGGGTTTAGGGTTTTTTAGGTTTAAGGTTTTGGTTAAGGATTTGATCTAGGGTTTTAGTGTTTTATATGTTTAGGGTTAAAGAATTAGGGGTTTTTGTGTTATTTAGGGTTTAGCATATAATATTTATGGATTTATAGGATTTGGAGCTTAGACCTTTTTAGGTTTGCGGGTTTTTAGGAGTTTCAAGGTTTAAGTGTTTCTTACGATCTTTTTAGGGTTTAGGCCTTAGGGTTTTTTTGTCCTTCTAATTTTTAGGTTTAAGATTTATTGTTTTTTAGGATTTAGTGTTTAGAGGTTAGGGTTTTAAATGGTTTAGAGCTTAGGGTTTTACTAGGTGTAGGAGTTTTTAGGTTTTCTTAGTGTTTTTAAGGGTTAAATGGTACTTGGGGTTTTCTATTTATTAGGGTTTAGGGTTTTTTTTTTTTTTTTTTGTATTTTTAAGATTAAGATTTATGGATGTTTTAGGATTTAGGGTTTAGAGCTTAGGGTTTTGTGATTGTTTTAAATGCTTTGCTGTGTTTATATTAGGGTTTATAAGATTTATTATTTCTTAAAGTCTAGGGTTTGGGGTTTCATAGGGTTTTAGGTTTAGAATCTAAGGATTTAGGTTAGGGTTTAGGGTTTAGGGCTTCATGTTTTTTTAGGTCTAGGATTTTAGGTTAAGGGTTTTATCAGGGATTTTATAGTTTAGGACTTTGGGTTTTTAGGTTAAGGTTTTTTTTGAGTTTTATAGGCTTATGGTTTAGGGCTTATGGATTTTTATGTATTTTAGGGTTAAGCATATAAGATTTAACGCTTGATAGGGTTTAAATCTTAGAGTTTTTTAGGTTTATGCATTTTTTTTAGGGTTTTTAAGGGTTAGGTGTTTCTCAGGGTTTCTAGTTTAGATCTTAGGTGTTTTAAATGGTATTTAAGGTTTATTTTAGAGTTTATAGAATTTAGGGATTCTTAAGGTTTAGTGTTTAGAGTTTCTTAAGGTTTTAGGTATAGGATTTAGAGTTTTAGGTTAAGGTTTAGGGCTTAGCATTTTAGGTTAAGGGTTTTATTTAGGTTTTTAGGTTTTGGGGCTTTGGGTTTTTTAGGTTAAGGGTTTGTAGAATTTTATAGGTTTAGGGTTTAGTGAGGTTTAGGGATTTTTGGTTTTTAGGGTTTTAAAGGTTAAGTGTTTCTTAGGTTTCTCAAGTGCCTCAGGGTTTAGTGAGTTTTTTTTTATTTTTTAGGTTTAGGGTTTACATATTTTTAGGATTTAGGGTTTCTTATAGGTTAGGGTTTAAGGTTTTCTTCGAGTTTTATGTTTAGAATTTAGGCTTTTAGGTTAGGTTTTAGGGTTTAGGGCTTTGGGTTTTTCTTATGTTTAGGTTCTTCGATTAAGGTTCTTATCTAGGTTTTTAGGATTTAGGGCTTTGTGATTTTTAGGTTAGATTTTATGGTTTTATAGGTTTAGGATTTAGGGATTTTTTCTGTTTTTTAGTGTTTAGAATATATAATTTAGGGCTTTATAGGGTATAGAGCTTAGAGTTTTTTAGGTTTAGGAGGTTTTTGAGGTTTTTAAGCATTAAGTGTTTCTTAGGGTTTAAGACTTTCAATTTTTTGTGCTTTTTAGGTTTAGGTTTTATGGATTTTTAGGGCTTAAGGTTTAGATCTTCGGGTTTTATAGGGGTTTTTTATGGTTTTTAGGTACAACATAAGGGTTTTACAGGATTTAGGGTTTCTGAAGGTTTTAGGTTTAGCATTTAGGTTTTAGGTTAGGGTTTAGGGCTGTTGGATTTTTAGGTATAGGGTTTTTAGGATTTTGTATATTAGGGTTTAGGGCTTAGGGTTTGTTTTTTTGTATGTTTTTAGGGTTTAGGATATACGATATAGGGGTTTATAGGGTTTAGAGATTACCATTTTTTAGGTTTAGGGGTTTTTGTATTTTTTAGAGTTTTTAAGGGTTAAGTGTTTCTTAGGGTTTAGGGTTTAGAGCTTAGGTTTTTTTTTGTGTGTTTTTAGGTTAGGGTTTACGGAGTTTTAGGATTTAGGGTTTAAAGCTTAGGGTTTTCTGGGGGTTTTAAATGGTCTTTTATGGTTTATTTTAGGATTTATAGGATTTAGGGATTCTTAAGGTTTAGGGTTTCTTAGGGATTTATGTTAGGGTTTAGGGTTTAGGGTTTAGGGTTTAGGGCTTTGGGTTTTGTTAGGTTTAGGGTTTAAGCTTAAGGGTTTTATATGAGATTTTGGGATTTAAGGCTTTGGGTTTCTTAGGGCTTTTTAGGTTTAGAGTTTAGGGCTTAGGGTTTTTTTTTTGTGTTTTTTAGGGTTTAGAATACACAATTTAGGGCTTTATTAGGTGTAGCTTAGAGTTTTTTAGGTTTCGGGTCGGGGTTATTGGGTTTTTCAGGGTTTTTAAGAGTTAATTGTTTCTTAGGATTTTTTAGGATTTAGGGTTTAGGGTTGAGGGTTTTTAAGTTTTTATTATATAGGATTTAGAGCTTAGGGATTTTAGGGGGTTTTAAATGGTTTTTAGGGTTTATTTTTGGATTTATAGGATTTAGGGTTTCTTAAGATTTAGGGTTTAGGGTTTCTTAAGGTTATAGTTTTAGGATTTAGAATTTTAGGTAGGATTTAGGGTTTAGGGCTTAGGGTTTTTTTTAGGTTTAGGGTTATAGGTTAAGGGTTTTATCTACGATTTTAGGGTTTAGGGCTTTGGGTTTTTCTAAGTTAATGTTTTTTAGGGTTTTATATTTTTAGGGCTTATGGCTTAGGGGTTTTTTTTGTGTTTTTTTAGCATTTAGCATAAATGATTTAGGGCTTTATAAGGTTTAGAGCTTAGCATTTTTTATTTTTTTTTATTTTTTTTTATTTTTTTTTTAGGTTTAAGGGGTTTTGGATTCTTTGAGGTTTTTAAGGGTTAAGTGTTTCTTTGGGTTTTTTAAGGTTAAGGTTTAGGGCTTTGGGTTTTGTTATGTTTTTTATCTTTAGGGTTTACAAATTTTTAGTATTTAGCGTTTAAAGCTTAGGGTTTTTTAGGTGTTTTAAATGGTCTTTATGGTTTATTTAAGGATTTATTGGATTTAGGGATTCTTAAGGTTTAGGGTTTCTTAGGGATTTATGTTAGGGTTTAGGGTTTATGGCTTAGGATTTTGTTAGGTTTAGGGTTTTAGGTTAGGAGTTTTATTTGGGTTTTTGGGGTTTAAGGCTTTGGGGTTTTTAGGGTTTTATAGGTTTAAGGTTTAGGCCTTAGTTGTTTTTTGTATTTTTTAGTGTTTAGTATATACGATTTAGGGTTTTATAGGGTTTAGTACTTAGAGTTTTTTAGATTTAGGGGTTATTGGGTGTTTTAGGGTTTTCAAGAAGTTATGTGTTTCTTAGGATATTTTAGGGTTTAGGGATTAGGTTTTTTTTTTTTTGGTTTAGGGTTTTTAAATTTTTACGATTTATTGTTTAGTGCTTAGGATTTTTATGGACTTTTAGGGGTTTTTAATGGTGTTTAGGGTTTATTTTAGGGTCTATAGGATTTAGGGTTTCTTAGGGTTATAGGTTTGGAATTTAGAGTTTTAGGTTAGGTTTTAGGGTTTAGGGTTTCTTAGGGTTATATGTTTGGGATTTAGAGTTTTAGGCTAGGTTTTAGGGTTTAGGGCTTAGGTTTATTTTTAGGTTTAGGGTTTTATCTAGGATTTTAGGGTTTAGTTTTTTTAGGTTAATGCTTTTTAGGGTTTTATAGGTTTAGGGTTTAGGGCTTAGAATTTTTTTTTGTGTGTTTTTTAGCGTTTAGCATATATGATTTCGGGCTTTATAGGGTTTGGAGGTTAGCTTTTTTTTTTTTTAGGTTTAAGGGATTTTGGATTTTTCAAAGTTTTTAAAGGTTAAGTGTTTCTTAGGATTTTTTAAGGTTGAAGGTTTAGGGGTTTGGGTTTTGTTGTGTTTTTTATGCTTAGGGTTTTAGGGTTTAGGGTTTCTTAGGGTTATATGTTTGGGATTTAGAGTTTTAGGTTAGATTTTAGGGTTTAGGGCTTAGGTTTATTTTTATGTTTAGGGTTATAGGTTAAGGGTTTTATCTAGGATTTTAGGGTTTAGTTTTTTTAGGTTAATGATTTTTAGGGTTTTATAGGTTTAGGGTTTAGGGCTTAGGATTTTTTTTTTGTGTGTGTTTTTTAGCGTTTAGCATGATTTAGGGCTTTATAGGGTTTGGAGGTTAGCTTCTTTTTTTTTAGGTTTAAGGGATTTTGGATTTTTCAAGGTTTTTAAAGGTTAAGTGTTTCTTAGGATTTTTTTTAAGGTTTAAGGTTTAGGGGTTTGGGTTTTGTTGTGTTTTTATGTTTAGGGTTTATAGATTTTTAGGATTTAGGGTTTAGAGCTTAGTGTTTTGTAGGGGGTTTTAAATTGTTTTTATAACTTATAGGATTTAGGGTTTCTTAAGTTTTAGGGTTAGGGTTTATTTGGGTTTTAGGTTTAGGATTAAGATTTTAGGTTTAGAGTTTAGGGCTTAGGGGTTTTTAAGGTTTAGGATTTTAGGTTAAGGGTATTATCTAGTTTAGGGTTTTAGTCTTTGGGTTTTTTAGTGTAAGGTTTCTTATGATTTTATAGGTTTAAGGTTTTATCTTGGTTTTTTATTGGTTTAGGATTTTATCTAGGTTTATAGGATTTAAGTGTTTGGGCTTTTTAGGTAAGGTTTTTTAGGATTTTATAGGTTTAGGTTTAGGGCTTAGATTTTTTTATATTTTTTTTAGTTGTGTTTTTTAGGGTTTAGCATATACAATTTAGGGCTTTACAGGGTTTAGAGCTTAGAGTTTTTTAGATTTAGGGGTTTCTGGATCTTTTGAGGATTTTTAAGGGTTAAGTGTTTCTTAGGGGTTTTTAGGGCATAGGGTATAGGGCTTAGGGATTTTTTATGTTTTTTTAGGGTTCGCGGAATTTTAGGATTTAGGGTTTTAGATCTTAGGATTTTTAGGGATTTTAAATTGTTTTTAGGGTTTGTTTTAGGATTTATAGGATTTAGGGTTTCTTAAGGTTAGGGTTTAGGGTTTTTTAGGGTTTTTAGGTTTAGGATTTACGGTGTTAGGTTAGGGTTTAGGGTTTTAGGTTTAGGATTTTAGGGTTTTAGGTTTAGGATTTAGCGTTTTAGGTTTAGGGTTTAAGGCATAAGTTTTTTTTTTTTTTGCGTTTTTTGGGGTTTAGCTTATATGATTTATGGATTTATTGGGTTTAGAGCTTAGACTCTTTTAGGTTTAGCTGTGTTTGAGTTTTTAGGGGTTTTAAGTTTTGGATTTAGGGTTTTAGGTTAAGGTTTAGTGTTTAGGGCCTTGGGATTTTTTAGATTTAGGGTTTATGGTTGATGGTTTTATCTAGGTTTTTAGGGTTTAGTTCTTTGGGTTTTTGAGATCAAGGGTTTTTTTAGATTTAGGGTTTAAGGTTAATTGTTTTATCTAGGTTTTTAGGGTTTAGTTCTTTGGGTATTTTAGATTAAGGGTTATTTTTGGATTTTATAGGTTTAGGCTTTAGGGATTTGGGGTTCTTTGTGTGTTTGTTGGGGTTTAGCATATACGATTATGGGCTTTATTGTTTTAAGGGTCTATTTTAGGGTTTATAGGACTTAGGGTTTCTTAATGTTAGGGTTTAGGATTTTTAGGTTTAGGATATAGAGTTTTAGGTTACGGTTTAGGGTTTTTTAGATTTAGGGTTTTAGGTTAAGAATTTTATCTAGGGTTTTAGAGTTTTAAAGGTTTAGGGTTCAGTACTTACGATTTTTTTTGTGTTTTTTTAGGGTTTAGCATATACGATTCAGGGATTTATAGGGTTTGGAGCTTGGAATTTTCTAGGTTTAGGGGTTTTTTAGGTTTTCAAGGTTTAAGTGTTTCTTATGACTTTTTAGGGTTTAGGGTTTAGGCCTTCAAGGTTTTTTTTTTTTTTTTTTTGATTTTGAGGTTTAGGGTTTATGGTTTTGTAGGATTTAGTGTTTAGAGGTTAGGGTTTTATAGGGGTTTTAAATGGTTTAGATCTTAGAGTTTTTTTAGGTGTAGGGGTTTTTGGGTTTTCTTAGTGTTTTTAAGGGTTAAGTGTTTCTTAGGGTTTTCTATTGATTAGGGTTTAGGGTTTATTTTTTGTGTTTTTGCCGTTTAAGATTTATGGATTTTTTATAATTTAAGGTTTAGAGCTTAGGGTTTTGTAGAGGTTTTAAATGCTCTGTAGTGGTTATGTTAGGGTTTATAAGATTTATGGTTTTGTTAGGTCTGTGGTTTAGGGTTTCTTAAAATATTAGGTTTAGAATCTAAGGAATTAGGGTTTAGGGTTTATAAGATTTATGGTTTCTTAAGGTCTTGGGTTTAGGTTTCTTAGATTTTTAGGTTTAGAATCTAAGTATTTAGGTTAGGGTTTAGGGTTTAGGGTTTAGGGTTTAGGGTTGAGAGTTTCATGTTTTCTTAGGTCTAGTGTTTTAGGTTAAGGGTCTTATCTAGGATTTTTATGGTTTAGGACTTTGGGTTTTCTAGGTTAATGGTTTTTCGAGTTTTATAGGTTATTGGTTTAGGGCTTAGGGTTTTTTTCTCTATTTTAGGGTTAAGCATATAAGATTTAGGGCTTCATAGGGTTTAAAGCTTAGAGTTTTTTAGGATTAGGGTATTTTAGGGTTTTTAAGGGTTAAGTGTTTCTTAGGGTTTCTGGTTTAGAACTTGGGGTTTTAAATTGTTTTTAAGGTTTATTTTAGGGTTTATAGGATTTAGGTATTCTTAAGGTTTAAGGTTCAGAGTTTCTTAGGTTTTAGGTTTAGGATTTTGAGTTTTAGGTTAGGGTTTAGGGCGTAGAGTTTCTTAGGTTTAGGGTTTTAGGTTAAGGGTTTTATTTAGGTTTTTAGGTTTTAGGGCTTTGGGTTTTTTAGGTTAAGGGTTTGTAGGATTTTATAGGTTTAGCGTTTAGGGCTTAGGGTTTTTTTATGTGTTGTAGGGTTTAGTATATATGATTTAGGGCTTTATAGGGTGTGAACTTAGAGTTTTTTTAGGTTTAGGGGTTTTTAGGGTTTTTAAGGGTTAAGTGTTTCTTAAGTTTCCCAGGGTTAGTTATTTTTATATTTTTTAGGTTTAGGGTTTACAAATTTTTAGGATTTAGAGTTTCGAGCTTATGGATTTTAGGAGTTTTAAATAGGTTTTAGGGTTTATTTTAGGATTTATTGGATTTAGGGTTTAAGGTTTTTTTCGGTTTTAGGTTCAGGATTTAGGGTTTAGGGTATAGGGCTTAGGGTTTTTTTTATATTTAGGTTCTTAGGTTAAGGTTCTTATCTAGGTTTTTAGGGTTTAGGGCTTTGGGCTTTTTAGGTAAAGATTTTTATGGTTTTATATGTTTAGGGTTTAGGAGTTAGGGTTTTTTTTTTTTTAATTTTTTAGGGTTTAGCATATACTATTTAGGGCTTTAGATAGTTTAGAGCATAGAGTTTTTGATGTTTAGGGGCTTTGGGTTTTTAGGGTTTTAAGGGTTAAGTGTTTCTTAGGATTTTTTAGGGTTTAGGGTTTAGGGCTTTGAATTTTTTTTAATCTTTAGGCTCAAGGTTTACGAATTTTTAGGATTTTAGATTTAGAGTTTAGGGTTTCGTAAGGGTTTTAGTGGTTGTTTGGGTGTATTTTACGATTCATAGGATTTTGGGTTTCTTAAGGTTTAGGTTTAGAAATTAGGGTTTTAGGTTAGGGTTAAGGGTTTAGGGCTTAAGGATTTTTTAGGTTTTGGGTTTTAGGTTAAGATTTTTATCTATGCTTTTTAGGGTTTAGGGCTTTGGGTTTTTTAGGTTAAGGGTTTTTAGGATTTGTTAGGTTTAGGGTTTAGGGCTTTTTTTGTGATTTTTAGGGTTTAGTTTATACTATTTAGGGTTTTATCGGGTTTAGAGCTTTGAGTTTTTTTAGGTTTAATGGATTTTATATTTTTAGGGTTTTTTAGGGTTCAGTATTTCTTAGGGCTTTTTAGGGTTAAGTGTTTTTTTTTTCTTGTGTTTTTAGGATTAGGGTTTAGAGCTTAGGTTTTTGTAGGGGTTTTAAAGGATTTTTAGGGTTTATTTTAGAATTTATAGGATTTAGGGTTTACGATTTTGGGTTTAAGTTTAGGGTTTTAAGATTTTTCTAGGTTTTCTTGGTTTATGGTTTAGGGTTGAGGGTTTTTCATTTTTCTTTTTTTTTTTTTTTACGTTTTTTAAGGTTTAGCATATAGTATAGTGTTTAGAGCTTAGTGTTTTTTAGGTTTGGGGGTTTTTGGGTTTTTTTAGGGTTTTTAAGAGTTAAGTGTTTCATAGGGTTTTTTTATGGGTTTATGGTTTAGAGCTTACGGTTTTCTAGGGGTTTTAAATGGTAGTTATGCTTTATTTTAGGGTTTATATGATTTAGAGTTTCTTAAGGTTTTAGGTGTAGGATTAGAGTTTTAGGTTAGGGTTTAGGGGTTTGGGCTTAGGGTGTTTTTAAGTTTAGGGTTTAAGGTTAACGGTTTTATCTATGTTTTAAGGGTTTAGGGCTTTGGGTTATTTTTGGTTATGGTTTTTTAGGGTTTATAGGTGAAGGGTTTACGACTTATGGATTATTTTTGTATTTTTTTGGGTTTAGCATATACAATTAGGGCTTTATAGGGTTTTGAGCATACAATTTCTTTAGGTTTAGGGGGTTTTGGGGTCTTTTTGAAGGTTAACTGCTTCTTAGGGTTTTCTAGGGTTTAGGTCTTAGGGTTCTGTTGTGTTTTTAAGGTTTAAGGTTTACAGATCTTTAGGATTTAGGATTTAGAGCGTAGGGTTTTGTAGGGGTTTTAAATGATTTTTAGGGTTATATTATGGTTTATAGGATTTAGGGTTTCTTAAGGTTTAGGATTTAGGGTATCTTAGGGATTTAGGGTTTTAGGTTAGGGTTTAGGGTATAGCGCTTAGAGTTTCTTTATGTTTAGGGATTTGGGTTAAGGGCTTTATCTAGGTTTTTAAGGTTTAAGTCTTTGGGATTTTTGGGTTAAGGTTTTTTAGGGTTTTTATAGGTTTATGGTTTAGGGATTTAGTTTTTTTCTTTTTTTTTTGTGTTGTTATGGTTTCGCATATATGATTTAGAGCTTTATAGGGTTAGAGATGAGAGATTTTAGGTTTAGGCATTTTTGGTTTTTTAGGGTTTGTAAGGGTATTAAATGTTGTTTAGGGTTTATAGGACCTAGGGTTTCATAAGGTTTAGGGTTTAAAGTTTCGTAGGGTTTTAAATTTAGAATTTAAGGTTTATGGTTTAGGGCTTAGGGTCTTTTTAGGTTTAGAATTTTAGGTTGAGGGCTTTATCTTGGTTTTTATGGTTTAGGGATTTGGGTTTCTTAGGTTAAGGTCTTTTATGCTTTTATAGTTTTAGGGTTTAGGGTTTAGAGCTTAGGGTTTTATAGGTTAAGGTTTTTGAGGGTTTTTGTAGATATGGCATTTATGGCTTAGGGTTTTTTGTGTGTTTCTAGGGTTTAGCATATATGATTTTGGGCTTTATAGGGTTTGCAACTTAGAGTTTTTTAGGTTTAGGTGTTTTTGGGTTGTTTAGGGTTATTTAGGATTAAGTGTTTCTTAGGGTTTAGATCTTATAGTTTTTTAGGTTTAGGGGTTTTAGGGGATTTTAAGGGCTTAGGTTTTTTTCTTTTTTTTTTTAGGTTTAGGGTTTAGGGTTTTTTTAGGTTTAGGATTTTAGGTTAAGGATTTTATCAAGGTTTTTAGGTTTAGGGCTTTGGAACTTTTAGATTAAGGTTTTTAGGGTTTTATAGATTTAGGATTCAGGGCGTAGGGTTTATTATATTTTTTTGGGTTTAGCATATACGATTTAGGGCTTTAAAGGGTTTAGATCTTTGAGTTTTTTTAGGTTTAAGGAATTTTATATTTTCAGGATTTTTAAGGGTTAAGTGTTTCTTATGGTTTTTTAGGATTTAGGGTTATTTTTAGGTTTGGGGTTTTGGGTTAAGGGTTTTGTTACGGTTTAGGGCTTTGAGTTTTTTAAGTTAAGGTTTTTTCAGATTTTACAGGTTTAGGATTTAGGTCTTAAAGTTTTTTTTTGTGTTTTTAGGGTTTAACAATATGATTTAAGGCTTTATAGGGTATAGAGCCTAGAATTTTTTAGGTTTAGGGTTTTGTGTTTTTTTTTTTAGGACTTTAAGAGTTAAGTGTTTCTAGGATTTAGGGCTTAGGGTGCTTTTATGTTTTTTAGGTATAGGGTTTAGGGATTTTTAGGATTTAGGGTTTGTCACTTAGGGTTTTGCAAGGATTTTAAATGGGTTTTTGGGTTTATTTTAGGGTTTCTTCACGTTTAGGGTTTCATAGTGTATTAGATTTAGGATTTAGGGTTTTAGGTTAGGATTTAGAGTTTAGGACTTTTGGTTTTTTTAGGTTTAGGGTTCTAGGTTAAGGGTTTTAACTAAGTTTTTTAGGGTATAGGGTTTAGGGCTTAGGGTTTTTTTAGATTTAGGGATTTGGTTTACAGGCTTCATCTACGTTTTTAAGGTTTAATGTTTTGGGATTTATGGGTTAAGGTTTTTCAGGGTTTTATAAGTTTATAGTTTAGGTCTTCGATTTTTTTTTTGTGTTGTTAGGGTTTCCCATATACAATTTAGGGCTTTATAGGGCTTAGAGACTAAAGGTTTTAGGTTTAGGGATTTTTGTCTTTTTTAGGGTTTGTAAGGGTATGAAATGTTGCTTGGGGTTTATAGGACTTAGGGTTTAATAAGGTTTAGGGTATAGAGTTTCATAGGGTTTTAAATTTAGAATTTAGGGTTTTAGGTTACGGTTTACGGTTTAGGGCTTAGGGGTCTCATAGGTTTAGAATATTAGGTTGAGGGTTTTATCTAGGTTTTTAGGGTTTAGGGATTTAGGTTTGATAGGTTAAGGTTTTTTAGGCTTTTATAGGTTTAGGGTTTTGCATTAGGGTTTTATAGGTTAAGGTTTTTAAGGGTTTTATAGATATGGCATTTAGGGCTTAGGGATTTTTGTGTGTTTTTTGGGTTCCGCATATAGGATTTAGGGCATTATAGGATTTATAGATTAGAGATTTTACGTTTAGGGATTTTTTATTTTTTTTAGGGTCTGTATGGGTATTAAATGTTGTTTAGGGTTTATAGGACTTAGAGTTTCACAAGGTTTAGGGTTTAGGGTTTCATAGGGTTTTAAATTAAGAATTTAGGGTTTTAAGTTAGAGTTTATGGTTTAGGGCTTAGGGATTTTTTAGGTTTAGAATTTTAGGTTGAGGGTTTTATCTAGGTTCTTAGGGTTTAGGGATTTGGGTTTGTTAGGTTAAGGTTTTTTAGTCTTTTATAGAATAGGGTTTAGGGCTTAGGGCTTTGTAGGTTAAGGTTTTTGAGGGCTTTATAGATATGACACTTAGGGCTCAGGGTTTTTTGTGTTCTTTTAGGGTTTAGCATATACAATTTAGGGCTTTATAGGGTTTGGAGCTTAGAGTTTTTTAGGTTTAGGTGTCTTTGGGTTATTTAGGGTTAAGTGTTTCTTAGGGTTTTTCAAGGGTTTAGCATAAATGATTTAAGGCTTTATAGGGTTTAGGTCTTATAGTTTTTTAGGTTTAAGGGTTTTGGGCTGGTTTTTTAGTGTTTTTAAGGGCTTAGGGTATATGACTTAGGTTTTTTTTTTTTTTTACGATTTAGGGTTTAGGGATTAGGCTTTTTTTCTATTTTTTTAGATTTAGGGTTTAGGTATTAGGGCTTAAGGCGTTGGGTTTTTTTAGGTGTAGGATTTTAGGTTAAGGATTTTATCCGGGTCTTTAGGTTTTGGAATTTTTAGATTAAGGTTTTTAGAGTTTTATAGATTTAGGATTTACAGCTTAGGGTTTTTGGTACTTTTTAGGGTTTAGCATATACGATTTAGGGCTTTATAGGGTTTAGAGCTTTGAATTATTTTAGGTTTAAGGGATTTTATATTTTTAGGGTTTTTAAGGGTTAAGTATTTCTTATGGCTTAGGGTTATTTGTAGGTTTAGGGTTTTGGGTTAAGGGTTTTATTAAGGTTTTTAGGGTTTAGGGCTTTGTGTTTTTTAGGTTAAGATTTTTTCAGATTTTATAGGTTAAGGGTTTAGGTCTTAAACTTTTTTTGTGTATTTAGGGTTTAACAAATATGATTTATGGCTTTATAGGCTCTAGAACCTAAAACTTTTTAGGTTTAGGGTTTTTTGTGTTTTTCTAAGGTTTTAAGAGTTAAGTGTTTCTTAGGGTTTAGGGCTTAGGGTGCTTTTATGTTATTTTGTTATAGGGCTGACGGATTTTTAGGATTTAGGGTTTATAGCTTTGGTTTTGTAGGGATTTTAAATGGGTTTTAAAGTGTATTTTAGGGTTTCTTAATGGTTAGGGTTTCATAGTGTATTAGGATTTAGGGTTTAGTACTTTTGGTTTTTTTAGGTTTAGGATTTTAGGTTAAGGGTTTTAACAAAGTTTTTAGGGGTAAGGGCTTTGTGTTTTTTAGATTAAGGTTTTATAGGATTTTATATGTTTAGGGTTTAGGGCTAAGGGTTTTTATGTATTTTTTATGGTTTAACATAGACGATTTAGGGATTTATAGCATTTACAGCTTAGAGTTATTTTAGGTTTAGGGGTTTCGGGGTTTTTAAGGGTTAAGTGTTTCTTTGGGTTTTTTAGGATTTAGGATTTTATGGCTTAGGGCTTTTTGTGTTTTTTAGTTTTAGGGTTTAAGAATTTTTTGGATTTAGGGTTTAGAGCTTAGAGTTTTGAAGGGTTTTAAATGATTTGTAGGGTTTATGGGATTTAGAGTTTCTTAAAGTTTACGGTTTAGGGTTCCTTAGGGTTTTAGGTTAGAGTATAGGGTTTAGGCCTTAGTGGTTTTTTATGTTTAAGGTTTAAGGTTTAGGTTTAGGGTTTTGGGCTTAGGGTTTTTTTAGGTTTAAGGTTTTAGGTTAAGGGTTTTATCTTGGTTTTTAGGGTTTAGGGATTTGGGTATAGTAGGTTAAGGGTTTTATAGGTTTAGGGTTTAGGGCTTAGCTTTTTTGTTTGTATTTTTTAGGGTTTATCTTATATGCTTTTGGGCTTTATATGGTTTTGAGGTTACCGTTTTTCATGGTTTGGAGTTTCTGTATTTTTTAGGGTTTTTAAGGGTAAGTGTTTCTTAGTTTTTAAGGTTTAGGATTTAGGCCTTAGGAGTTTTTTAGGTTTAGGGTTTATTGTTAAGGTTTATGGTTTCGAGATTAGGGTTTTTTTAAGTTTAGGGTTTTAGGTTAAGGGTTTTATCTGGGTTTTAGGTTAAGGGTTTTATCTGGGTTTTTAGGCTTTAAGGATTTGGGTTTGTTAGGTTAAAGGTTTTTAGGTTTTTATAGGTTTAGGGTTTAGGGCTTATGGTTTTTCTTTTTTTGTGTTTTTTAGGATTTAGCATATATGATTTTGGGCTTTATAGGTTTTGAGGTTACAGTTTTTCAAAGCTAGGGGTTTCTGTATTTTTTAGGGTTTTTAAGGGTTAAGTATTTCTTGGGGTTTTTTAGGATTTAGGGTTTAGAGCTTAGAGCTTTTCTGGGGTTTTAAATTGTTTTTAGGGTTTATTTTATAGTTTATTGGATTTAGGTTTTCTTATGGTTTAAGGTGTAGGATTTCTTAGGGTTTGAGATTTAGGATTTAGGATTTTAGGTTAGGGTTTTGGGTTTAGGATTATAGGTTAAGGGTTTTATCTATGTTTTTAATATTTGGTGCATTAGGTTTATTGGGTTGTAGGTTTAGGGTATAGGGCTTAGGTTTTTTTTTTTTTTTTTTTTGTGTTTTCTAGGGTTTAACATACACGATTTAGGGCTTTATAGTGTTTAGAGCTTAGAGTTTTTTTCGATCTAGGGATTTTTGAATTTTTTAGGATTTTTAAGGGTTTAAGTGTTTCTTATGATTTTTTAGGGTTTCTGGTTTAGGGCTTAGGGCTTTTTGTGTGTTTTTGGGTTGAGGGTTTTTAAATTTTTAGGATTTGGAGTTTAGAACTTAGGGTTTTTAGGGGATTTAGGGGTTTTAAATGGTCTTTAGGGTTTGTTTTAGGGTTTAAATGATTTAGGGTTCTTAAGGTTTAGGGTTTAGGGTTTATTAAGGTTATAGGTTTATTATTTAAAGTTTTAGGTTAGGGTTTATGGTTTAGGGCTTATTTTCTTTTTTGTTTTAGGGTTATAGGTTAAGGGTTTTATCTAGGATTTTAGGGTTTAGGGCTTTGGGTTTTTTTAGGTTAATGTTTTTTAGGGTTTTATAGGTTTAGGGTTTAGGGCTTAGGGCTTTTATTTTTGTGTTTTTTAGCTTTTAGCATGTATGATTGACGACTTTGTAGGGTTTAGAGCTTAGCTCTTTTTATGTTTAAGTGTTTTTGGATATTTTAAGGTTTTTAAGGGTTAAGTGTCTGTTAGGGTTTTTTAAGGTTTAAGGTTTTGGGCTTTGGGTTTTATTGTGTTTTTTATGTTTAGGGTTTAGATTTTTAGTATTTAGGGTTTAGAGCTTAGGGTTTTTTTAGGTGTTTTAAATGGTCTATATGATTTATTTTAGGATTTATAGGATTTAGGGATTCTTAAGGTTTAGAGTTTCTTAGGGATTTATGTGAGGGTTTAGGGTTTATGGCTTAGGATTTTGTTAGGTTTAGAGTTTTAGGTGAAGGGTTTTATGTGGGATTTTGGGGTATAAGGCTTTGGGGTTTTTAGGGTTTTATAGGTTTAAGTTTTAGTACGTAATTTTTTTTTGTCTGTTTTTTAGGGTTTAGCATATATGATTTAGGTCTTTATATGATTTAGAGCTTAGAGTTTTTTAGGTTTAGGGGTAATTGGGTTTTTTAGGGTTTTTAAGGGTCAAGTGTTTCTTTGGGTTTTTCAGGGTTTAGGGCTTAGGTTCTTTTTTTCGTTTTAGGGTTTTTAAATTTTTAGGATTTGTGGTTTAGTGCTTAGGGTTTTTAGGGAGTTTTAGGGGTAAATGGGTTTTAGGATTTATTTTAGGGTTTATAGGATTTATGATTTCTTAGTGTTTATAGTTTAAGGTTTCTTAGGGTTATAGGTTTAGGATTTAGAGTTTTAGGGTTTAGGGCTTAGGTTTTTTTTGTAGGTTTAGGGTTATAGGTTAAGGGTTTTATCTAGGATTTTAGGATTTAGGGCTTTGGGTTTTTTTATGTTAATGTTTTTTAGGGTTTTATAGGTTTAGGGTTTAGGGCGTAGGTTTTTTTTTTTTGTGTTTTTTAGCATTTAGCATATATGATTTAGGTCTTATATGGTTCAGAGCTTAGCTTCCTCTTTTAACGTTTAAGAGCTTTTGGATTTTTTAAGGTTTAAGGGTTAAGTGTTTCTTAGGGTTTTTTAAGCTTTAAGTTTTAGAGGTTTGGGTTTTGTTGTGTTTTTTATGTGTTGGGTTTATAGATTTTTAGGATATAGGGTTTAGAGTTTAGTGGTTTGTAGGGGTTTTAAATTGTTTTTAGGGTTTATAGAATTTAGGATTTCTTAAGTTTTAGGGTTTAGGGTTTCTTTGGGTTTTATGTTTAGGATTAAGATTTTAGGTTTAGGGTTTTAGATTAAGGGTATTATCTAGTTTAAGACTTTGGGTTTTTCAGGCTAAGGTTTCTTATGATTTTATAGGTTTAGGGTTTTATCTTTGTTTTTTTAGGTTTAGGATTTTATCTAGGTTTTTAGGGTTTAAGTGTTTGGGTTTTTTAGGTATGGTTTTGTAGGATTTTATAGGTTTAGGGTTTAGGGCTTAGGGTTTTTTTGTTTTTTTTTTTGTGTTTTTTAGGATTTAGCATATACAATTGAGTCTTTTTAGGGTTTTTAAGGGTTAAGTGTTTCTTAGGGTTTTTTAGGGCGTAGGGTATAGGGCTTAGGGATTTTTTGTGTTTCTTTTACGGTTCACAGATTTTTAGGATTTATGGTTTTGATCATAGGATTTTTAGGGGTTTTAAATTGCTTTTTGGGTTTGTCTTAGGTTTTACAGGATTTAGGATTTCTTAAGGTTAGGGTTTAGGGTTTCTTAGGGTTTTAAGTTTTAGGATTTAGGGTTTTAGGTTAGGGTTTAGGGTTTTAGGTTTAGGATTTAGCGTTTTAGATTTTGTATTTAGGGTATTAGGTTTAGGGTTCAAGGCTTAGTTTTTTTGTTTTTTTTTTTTGTGTTTTTTAGGGTTTATCTTATATGATTTAAGGATTAATAGGGTTTGGAGCTTAGACTCTTTTAGGTTTAGGGGTTTTTGAGCTTTTTGGGGTTTTAAGTTTAGGATTTAGGGTTTTAGGTTAGGGTTTAGTGTTTAGGGCCTAGGGTTTGTTTTGGTTTAGGGTTTAAGGTTATTGGTTTTATCTATGTTTTTTGGGTTTAGTTCTTTGGAATTTTTAGATTAAGTTTTTTTATTTTTGGATTTTATAGGTTTAAGCATTAGGAATTTGGGGTTCTTTGTGTGTTTGTTAGGGTTTAACATATACATTTATGGACTTTATTATTTTAAGGGTTTATTTTAGGGTTTATAGGATTTAGGTTTTCTTAAGGTTAGGGTTTAGGGTTTCTTAGGGTTTTTAGGTTTAAGATATAGGGTTTTAGGTTACAGTTTAGGGTTTTTTAGGTTTAGTGTTTTAGGTTATGGATTTTATCTAGGGTTTTAGGGCATTACAGGTTTAGGGTTCAAGACTTACTATTTGTTTTGTGTTTATTTGGGGTTTACATGTACGATTTAGGGATTTATAGGGTTTGGAACTTATACTTTTTTAGGTTTAGGGGTTTTTAAGGTTTTCAAGGTTTAAGTGTTTCGTATGGCATTTTAGGGTTTAGGGTTTAGGCCTTAGGGTTTTTTTTTTCTTTGATTTTTAGGTTTAGGGTTTATGGTTTTGTAGGATTTTGTGTTTAGAGGTTAGGGTTTTGTAGGGGTTTTAAATAGTTTAGAGCTTAGAGTTTTTCCAGGAGTAGGGGTGTTTGGGTTTTCTTAGTGTTTTTAAGTGTTAAGTGTTTCTTAGGGTTTTCTATTGATTAGGGTTTAGGGGTTTTTTTTTATGTGTTTTTTTAGTTTAAGATTTTTGGATTTTTTAGGATTTAGGGTTTAGCGTTTAGGGTTTTGTAGAGGTTTTAAATGTTTTGTAGTGTTTATAATATTTATGGTTTCTTAAGGTCTAGGGTTTAAGGTTTCTTATTGTCTTAGGTTTAGAATGTAAGGATTTAAGTTAGGGTTTAGGGTTTATGGCTTCATGGTTTTTAGGTCTAGGGTTTTAGGTTAAGGGTTTTATCTAGGATTTTTACACTTTAGGGCTTTGTGTTTTGTAGGTTAAGGTTTTTAGAGTTTTATAGGTTTATGGTTTAGGGTTTAGGGTTTTTTAGTGTATTTTAGGGTAAGCAAATAAGATTTAGGTCTTGATAGGGTTTAAAGCTAAGAGTTTTTTTAGGTTAAGGGTTTTTTTTAGGGTTTTTAGGGGTTAAGTGCTTCTTATGGTGTTTTTAGGGTTTATGGTTTAGAGCTTAGGGTTTTGTAGGGGTTTTAAATGGTAATTACGGTTTATTTTAGGGTTTATAGTATATAGAGTTTCTCAAGGTTTTAGGTGTAGGATTAGAGTTTTAGGTTAGGATTTAGGGGTTTGGGCTTAGGGTGTTTTTAAGTGTAGGGTTTTAGGTTAAGGGTTTTCCCTATGTTTTGAGGGTTTAGGGCTTTGGGTTGTTTTTGGTTATGGTTTTTTAGAGTTTTATAGGTGAAGGGTTTACAGCTTATGTTTTTTTTTTTTGTGTGTGTTTTTTTGTGTTTAGCATATACAATTACAGATTTATAGGGTTTTGAGCTTACAGTTTTTTTAGGTTTAGGGGTTTTTAGGAGTTTTTTTCAAGGTTAACTACTTCTTAGGGTTTTCTAGGGTTTAGGTCTTAGGGTTTTGTTGTGTTTTTAAGATTTAAGGTTTACGGATCTTTAGGATTTAGGTTTTAGAGCTTAGGGTTTTGTAGGGGTTATAAATGTTTTTTAGGATTTATATTATAGTTTATAGGATTTAGGGTTTCTTAGAGTTAGGGTTTAGGGTATCTTAGGGATTTATGTTTAGGATTTAGGGTTTTAGGGTTGGGTATAGGGTCTAGGGCTTAGGGTTTTTTTAGGTTTAGGGCTTTATCTAGGTTTTTAAGGTATAAGGCTTTAGGATTTTTAGGTTCAGGTCTTTTAGGATTTTATAGGTTTATGGTCTAGAGCTTAGTTTTTTTTTTTTTTTTTTTGTGTTTTTAGGGTTTCGCATATACGATTTAGAGCTTTATATGGTTTAGAGATTAGAGATTTTAGGTTTTGGGATTTATGGTTTTTTTAGGGTTTGTAAGGTTATTAAATGGTGTTTAGTGTTTATATGACTTAGGGTTTCGTAAGGTTTAGGGTTTAGGGTTTAATAGGGTTTTAAATTTAGATTTAGGGTCTTAGGTTAGGGTTTATGGTTTAGGGCTTATGGGTTTTTTAGGTTTAGAATTTTAGGTTGAGGGTTTTATCTAGGTTTTTAGGGTTTAGGGATTTGGGTTTGTTAGGTTAAGGTTTTTTAGGCTTTTAAAGGTTTAGGTTTAGGGCTTAGGGTTTTGTAAGTTAAGGTTTTTGAGGGTTTTATAGATATGGCATTTAGGCTCAGGTTTTTTTTTGTGTGTGTTTTTAGGGTTTAGCATATACAATTTAGGGCTTTATAGGGTTTGGAGCTTAGAGGTTTTTAGGTTTAGGTGTTTTTGGGTTATTTAGTGTTTTTTAGGGTTACATGTTTCTTAGGGTCTTCCAAGGGTTTAGCATAAATGATTTAGGGCTTTATAGGGTTTAGATCTTATAGTTTTTTAGGTTTAGGGGTTTTGGGGGGTTTTTAGGGTTTTTAAGGGCTTATGGTTTAGGGCTTAGTTTTTTTTTTTTTTTTTTTTTTTTTTTTTTTTTTTTTTTAAGATTTAGGCTTTACGGCTTAGGGCTTAGGGTTTTTTTAGGTTTAGGATTTTTGGTTAAGGATTTAACTAGGATTTTAGGTTTTTGGGCTTTGGAATTTTTAGATTAAGGTTTTTAGGGTTTTATAGATTTAGGATTTAGGGCTGGGGATATTTTGTATTTTTTAGGCTTTAGCATATACGATTTAGGGCTTTCTAGGGTTTAGAGGTTTGAGTTCTTTTAGGTTTAAGGGATTTTATATTTTTAGGGTTTTTAAGGGTTAAGTGTTTCTTAGGGTTATTTAGGGATTAGGGTTATTTTTGGGTTTAGGGTTATGGGTTAAGGGTTTTATTATGGTTTTTAGGGTTTAGGGCTTTGAGCTTTTTGGGTTATGATTTTTAAAGATTTTATAGGTTTAAGGTTTAGGTCTTAAATTTTTTTTGTGTTTTTAGGGTTTAACAAGTACGATTTTGGGTTTTATAGGGTCTAGAGCCTAAAGTTATTTTGGTTTAGGGTTTTTTATGTTTTTCTAAGGATTTAAAAAGTTAAGTGTTTCTTAGGGTTTAGGGCTTAGGGTGCTTTTATGTTTTTCAGATATAGGGTTTACCAATTTTTAGGATTTAGGGTTTATAGCTTATGTTTTTGTAGGGATTTTAAATGGGTTTTAGGGTTTATTTTAGGTTTTCTTAATGTTTAGGGTTACATAGTGTATTAGGTTTAGGATTTAGGGTTTTAGGTTAGGATTTAGAGTTTAGGACTTTTGTTTTTTTTAGATTTAGGGTTTTAGGTTAAGGTTTTTACTAAGTTTTTAGGTGTAAGGGCTTTGTGTTTTTAGATTAAGGTTTTATAGGATTTTATATATTTAGGGTTTAGAGCTAAGTGTTTTTTTTTGTGTTTTTTACAGTTTAGCATATACGATTTAGGGATTTATAGCATTTAGAGTTTATAGTTTTTTTAAGTTTAGGGATTTTTTGGGTTTTTAAGGGTTAAGTGTTTCTTAGGGTTTTTTAGTGTTTAGGGTTTTGGGGCTCAGGATTTTTTAGTTTTTTAGTTTAGGGTTTATAGATTTTTAGGATTTAGGTTTTAGAGCTTAGAGTTTTGAAGGGTTTTAAATGGTTTGTAGGGTTTATGGGATTTAGGGTTTCTTAATGTTTACAGTTTAGGGTTTCTTATGGTTTTAGGTTAGGGTATAGGATTTAGGCCTTAGTTGTTTTTTATGTTTAGGGTTTAAGGTTTGGGTTTAGGGTTTTGGGCTTAGGGCTTTTTTAGGTTTAAGGATTTAGGTTAAGGGTTTAATCTAAGTCTTTAGGGTTTAAGGATTTGGGTTTATTTGGTTAAGGGTTTAAGGTTTATAGGTTTAGGGTTTAGGGATTTTTATTTTTCATAGGGTTTAGCTTATGTGATTTAGGGCTTTATAGGGTTTTGAGGTTAGTGTTTTTCAGGGTTCGGGATTTCTGTATTTTTTAGGGTTTTTAAGGGTTAAGTATTTCATAGGGTTTTTTAGGGTTTAGGGTTTAGGCCTTAGGGGTTTTCTAAGTTTAGGGCTTAATGTTAGGGTTTACAATTTTGGGCTGAGGGTTTTTTAGGTTTAGGGTTTTAGGTTAAGGGTTTTATTTGGGTTTTAGGGTTTAAGAATTTGTATTTGTTAGGGTAAGGGATTTTAGGGGATAGTTTTAGGGTTTAGGGCTTATAATTTTATTTTTTTTGTGTTTTTTAGGGTTTACCATATATGATTTAAGGTTTTATAGGGTTTTGAGGTTAAAGTTTTCTAATGTTAGGGGTTTCTGTACTTTTTAAGGTTTTTAAGGGTTGAGTGTTTCTTAGGGTTTAGGGTTTAGAGCTTAGGGTTTTAAATTGTTTTTACGGTTTATTTTAGGGTTTATAGGATTTAGGTTTTCTTTTTAAGGTTTAGAATTTCTTAGGATTTTAGGTTTAGGATTTAGGATTTTCGGTTAGGGTTTAGGTTAAGGGTTTTATTTATGTTTTTAAGGTTTAGGGATTTAGGTTTTTTGGGTTATAGGTTTAGGGTATAGGTCTAAGGGTTTTTTTTGTGGTTTTTAGGGTTTAGCATATACGATTTAGGGCTTTATAGTGTTTAGAGCTTAGAGTTTTTTTCGATTTAGGGATTTTTGGGTTCTTTAGGATTTTTAAGGCTTAAGTGTTTCTTATGATTTTTTATGGTTTATGGTTTAGGGCTTAGGGTTTTCTTGTGTGTTTTTTGGTTTAGGGTTTATCAATTAATAGGATTTAGGTTTAAGATTTAGTATTTTAGGGAATGGTTTAGGGTTTAGGATGTAGGGTTTAAAGCATAGGGTTTATTTTAGTGTTTGTGTGATTTAGGTTTTCTTTACGAATTAGGTTTAGTGTTTCTTATGGTTTAGGTTCAGGATTTAGGGTTTTTGGTTAGGGTTTAGGGTTATGGGCTTAGGGTGGGTTTTTTTAGGTTTGGGGTTTTAGGTAAAGTGTTTTATCTAGGTTTTTAGGGTTTAGGGCTTTGGGTATTTAGGTTAATGTTTTTTAGGGTTTTATAGGTTTAGGGTTTAGGGTATAGGGTTTTTTATGGTTTTGCTTATATGATTTATGGCTTTGTAGGGTTTAGAGCTTATAGTTTTTTAGGTTTAGGGTTTTTAAGTATTAAGTGTATCTAATGGTTTTTTATGATTTAGGATTTGGGGCTTAAGGTATTTATTTATTTCTTTTAGGTTTAGGGTTTACAAATTTTCATGATTTAAGGATTAGAGATTCAGGTTTTGTAGGGTTTTATATGATTTTTAGGGTTTATTTTAGGGTTTATATGATTTAGGGTATCTTAAGGTTTAGGGTTTCTTAGGGTTTTCAATTAGGGATTTAGGTTAAGGGTTTAATCTATGATCTTACGATTTAGGGATTTGGGTTTTTTTTTTTTTTTTTTTTTTTTTTTTTTTTTTTTTATGTTTTTAGGGTTTAGCATAATTGATTTGGGGCTTTATATGGTTAAGAACTTAGAGTTTTTTAGGTTTAGGGGTTTTTGGGTTTTTCTAATGTTTTTAAGGTTAAGTGTTTCTGAGGGTTTTTAAAGGTTTAGGGTTTAGGGCTAAGGGTTATTCTGTGTTTTTAAGGTTTAGGGTTTACATATTTTTAAAATTAAGGGTTCAGAGCTTAGTTTATTTAGGGGTTTTAAATTGTTTTTAGGGATTATAGGATTTAAGGTTTCTTTGGGTTTTAGGTTTTTAGGTTAGGGTTTAGGTTTTGGAATTAGAGTTTTAGGTTAGAGTTTTTTTAGGTTTAGGGTTTTTGTTTATGTGTTTTATCTAGGTTTTAAGGGTTTAAGGCTTTGTTTTTTTTAGGTTGAGGGTTTTAGTTTATGTGTTTTATCTAGGTTTTAATGGTATAGGGCTTTGGGTCTTTTAGGTTTCGGTTTTTTAGGATTTAGCAGGTTTAGGGCTTTTTTTTTTGTGTTTTTTAGGATTTAGCATATACGATTTAGGGCTTGATAGGATTTAGATCTTAGAGTTTTTTAGGTTTAGGGGTTTTTTTTGGGTCTTTTTATGGTTTGTAATGGTTAAGTGTTTCTTAGGGTTTTTTAGGGCTTAGGTTTTTTTGTGTTTTAAGTGTTAGGGTTTATGGGTTTTAAGGATTTTGGCTTCAGATCTTTGGGTTTTTAGGGGTTTTAAATGGATTTTGGGCTTACTTTAATGCTATCAGATGTAGGGTCTCTTAATAAGATTAAGGTTTAGGGATTTTAGGTTTAGGATTTAGGGTTTTACGTTAGGGTTTAGGGTTTTTTTTATGTTTAAGGTTTTTGGTTAAGGATTTTATTTATGGTTTTAGTGTTTTATATGTTTAGGGTTAAAGAATTAGGGGTTTTTGTGTTATTTAGGGTTTATCATATAATATTTAGGGATTTATATAGCTTGGAGCTAAGACTTTTTTAGGTTTAGGGGTTTTTAGGATTTTCAAGGTTTAAGTGTTTCGTACGATCTTTTTGGGGTGTAGCATATAATATTTAGGGATTTATAGGGTTTGGAGATTAGAATTTTTTAGGTTTAGGGGTTTTTAGGATTTTCAAGGTTAAAGTGTTTCTTACTATCTTTTTTAGGGTTTAGCATATACAATTTAGGGATTTATAGGGTTTCGAGCTTAGAGTTTTTTAGATTTAGGGGTTTTTGGGTCTTTTTAGGATTTTTAAGGGTTAAGTGTTTCTTAAGGGTGTTTAGGGTGTAGGGTATACGGCTTAGGGATTTTTTGTGTTTTTGTTAGGGTTCGAGGAATTTTAGGAATTAGGGTTTAGATCTTAGGATTTTTAGTTTTAAATTGTTTTTAGGGTTTGTTTTAGGTTTTAAGGATTTAGGGTTTCTTAAGGTTAGGGTTTAGGATTTTTTTAGGGTTTTTAGGTTTAGGATTTAGGGTGTTAGGTTAGGGTTTAGGGTTTTAGGTTTAGGATTTAGGGTTTTAGGTTTAGGATTTAGCGTTTTAGGTTTAGGATTTAGGGTATTAGGTTTAGAGTTCAAGGCTTAAGTTTTTTTTGTGTGTTTTTTGGGGTTTAGCTTATATGAATTACGGATTTATAGGGTTTAGAGCTTAGACTCTTTTAGGTTTAGCGGTGTTTGAGTTTTTAGGGGTTTTAAGTTTAGGATTTAGGGTTTTAGGTTAGGGTTTAGTGTTTAGGGCCTAGGGTTTTTTAAGATTTAGGTTTAAGTTTAATGGTTTTATCTAGATTTTTAGGGTTTAGTTCTTTGGGTTTTTTAGATTAAGGATTTTTTTTTTTGGATTTTATAGGTTTAGGAATTAGGGATTTGGGGTTCTCTGTGTGTTTGTTAGGGCTTAGCATATACGATTACCGGCTTTATTGTTTTAAGGGTCTATTTTAGGGTCTATAAGATTTAGGGTTTCTTAAGGTTAGGGTTTAGGGTTTATTTTATAGATATGGCATTTAGGGCTTAGGGTTTATTGTATGTTTTTAGGGTTCCGCATATACGATTTAGGGCTTTATAGGGTTTATAGATTAGAGATTTTATGTTTAGGTATTTTTGGTTTTTTTTAGTGTTTATAGGACTTAGGGTTTCATTAGGTTTAGGGTTTCATAGGGTTTTGAATTAAGAATTTAGGATTTTAAGTTAGGGTTTATGGATTAGGGCATAGGGTTTTTTAGGTTTAGAATTTTAGGTTGAGGGTTTTATCTTGGTTTTTAGGGTTTAGGGATTTGGGTTTGTTAGGTTTAGGTTTTTTAGGCTTTTATAGGTTTAGGGTTTAGGGCTTATGATTTTGTAGGTGAAGGTTTTATAGATATGACATTTAGGGCTTAGGGTTTTTTGTGTGTGTTTTAGGGTTTAACATATACAATTTAGGGCTTTATAGGGTTTGGAGCTTAGAGTTTTTTAGGTTTAGGTGTTTTTGGGTTATATAGGGTTAAGTGTTTCTTAGGGTTTTTCAAGGGTTTAGCATAAACGATTTAAGGCTCTATTGGGTTTAGATCTTATAGTTTTTTAGGTTTAGGGGGTTTTGGACTTTTTTTTAGTGTTTTTAAGGGATTAGGGTTTACGGCTTAGGTTTTTTTGCTTTTTTTGATTTAGGGTTTAGGGCTTAGGCCTTTTTCTTTTTTTTTTTTTTTAGATTGAGGGTTTAGGGCGTAGAGTTTAGGGCTTAGGGTTTTTTTAGGTTTAGGATTTTAGGTTAAGGATTTCATCTAGGTTTTTAGGTTTTTGGGCTTTGGACTTTTTGGATTAAGGTTTTTAGGGTTTTATAGATTTAGGATTTAGGGCTTAGGGTTTTTTGTATTTTTTAGGGTTTAGCATATACGATTTAGGGCTTTATAGTGTTTAGAGCTTTGAGTTTTTTTAGGTTCAAGGGATTTTATATTTTTAGGGTTTTTAAGGGTTAAGTGTTTCTTAGGGATTTTTAGGGCTTAGGTTTATTTTTAGGTTTAGGGTTTTGGGTTAAAGGTTTTATTAAGGTTTTTAGGGTTTAGGGCTTTGAGTTTTTTAGGTAATGATTTTTTCAGATTTTATAGGTTTAGGGTTTAGGTCTTAAACTTTTTTTGTGTTTTTAGGGTTTAACAAATACGATTTTGGGCTTTATAGGTTCTAGAGCCTAAAGCTTTTTAGGTTTACGGTTTTTTGTGTTTTTCTAGGGTTTTAAGAGTTAAGTGTTTCTTAGGGTTTAGGGCTTAGGGTGCTTTTATGTTTTTTAGATATAGGGTTTATGGATTTTAGGATTTAGGGTTTATAGCTTAGGGTTTTATAGGGATTTTAAATGGGTTTTAAGGTTTATTTTAGGGTTTATTACTATTTAGGTTTTCATAGTGTATTAGGTTTAGAATTTAGGGTTTTAGGTTAGGATTTTGGGTTTAAGACTTTTGGTTTTTTTAGGTTTAGGGTTTAAGGTTAAGGGTTTTAACTAAGTTTTTAGGGGTAAGGGCTTTGTGTTTTTTAGATTAAGGTTTTATAGGGCTTTATATGTTTAGGGTTTAGGGCTAAGGGTTTTTTTGTGTTTTTTACGATTTACCATATACGATTTAGGGCTTTATAGCATTTAGAGCTTAGAGTTATTTTAGGTTTATGGGTTTCGGGGTTTTTAAGGGTTAAGTGTTTCTTAGGGTTGTTTAGAATTTAGGGTTTTGGGGCTTAGGGTTTTTTGTGTTTTTGAGGTTTAGGGTTTAAGGATTTTTAGGATTTAGGGTTTAGAGCTTAGAGTTTATAAGGGTTTTAAATGATTTGTAGGGTTTATGGGATTTAGGGTTTCTTAAAGTTTACGGTTTACAGTTTCTTAGGGTTTTAGGTTAATGTATAGGGTTTAGGCCTTAGTGGTTTTTTATGTTTAAGGTTTAAGGTTTGGGTTTAGGGTTTCGGGCTTAGGGTTATTTTAGGTTTAAGGTTTTAGGTTAAGGGTTTTATCTTTGTTTTTAGGGTTTAGGGATTTGGGTTTATTAGGTTAAGGGTTTTTAGGGTTTTTTTTTTTTTTTTTTTTTATTTGAACGACCGTTGGGGTGTCAGGGGCTTAGCAACACCCCCAGGCCTTAGCATTAATTAAAAACAAAGGTATAAGGAGGGGGGCATAAACCTTACCTCCAATCCTAAGGTGGTTCCGAAGTCGACTGACCTACAACGGCTAGTCAACTCTTTCCCATACTAAAACAAAAGAAGTAAACCTAGAACTAAGCACCTAAGGAGAGAACTCCTCTCGATACAAATATACTAGGAAAACATAAATAAGGGAGACTAACCCCTTACTACAGAAAGCCTAAATAAAGGACCTAGTCAATAACTAATTCTATCTCGGACAAGCACAAATGACTAGAATACTGCCAAAGGAAACCAAAAAACAAGCCAAGGAGGTTTTTTGATTCTCTTCAATTTCTTTCTTCTAAAACTTTGAACTCCCATTTTTTCCAAAATATAGCTACCTCGTATTGTATTTGGTAATTGGTTGTAAGTGTAGTAATGTTGGATGATATCAAGTCAGTGACTTTGTTTGGAGAGTAAGTCTATTGTGCTATTAACTTCTGTGTAGGTATGGACACATTGGAAGAACTCGCACTGATTAACGAGCATTTGTATCTCCTGTACAAAACTTTGCATCTTCCAAGGAGGAATAAAAGTCTTTAATAACCACCTGATTAAGAGTTCTGAATCCACTTTAAGAATGATGTTCTTATAACTATGTTAAATACACCAACTTAAACCGTAATTGGCAACTTGGATTTCTAGCTGGTTATTGGTCCCTTCATCAAGAGGTATCACAAAGGCATATATTATATCTCCAAAATCATTCCTCAGAATGCCCCCCCCCCCCCCCCCCAATCTCCCAGGGATTGTGCAAAGCACTACCATCAGTGTTGAGCTTATATCTATTAATGGGGAGCAGGGGCAGTTTCCAAATTACTGAAGTGACTTTAACATCATGTTTACATCTTTCAATCATGTCGATCAGTTTTGTCCACTGTAGAGGCCACTGCATGTACAGGAAAACTAAATTAAGAAGATAAATAATGTCTTTGAAGACCATGAACTTGATTCTGCTGATGTTGGATTTCCTATCCCCATACTTCACTGAGCATCTGCTCTTCCATAAGTTCCAACAGAACACTATGGAAAGTGTTTGGATAAGGATCTTGTGAGCTTCATTTTTTCCTTGTATCTCCCTCTAATTTAGTAGTCTACTTCTTAGAGAAGGCTGCTGGAAATTAACTCCCATAGCACCTGAAAAATAGTTCCAAATATGAGCAGCAAAACGTCCTCCTTTAGGTTTAGAATTTTAGGTTGAGGATTATATATAGGTTTTTAGGGTTTAGGGATTTGGGTTTGTTAGGTTAAGGTTTTTTAGGCTTTTATAGGTTTAGAATTTAGGGCTTAGGGTTTTGTAGGTTAAGGTTTTTGAGGGTTTTATAGATATGGCATTTAGGGCTTTGGTTTTTTGTGTGTGTTTTTAGGGTTTAGCCTATACAATTTAGGGCTTTATAGGGTTTGGAGTTTAGAGTTTTTTAGGTTTAGGTGGTTTTGGGTAATTTAGTGTTAAGTATTTCTTAGAGTTTTTCAAGGGTTTAGCATAAAAAATTTAGGGCTTTATAGGGTTTAAATCTTATAGTTTTTTACGCTTAGGGGTTTTGGGGATTTTTAGGATTTTGAAGGGCTTACGGTTTAGGGTTTAGGTTTTTTTTTTTTTAGATTTAGGGGTAAGGGCTTAGGGCTTAGTGTTTTTTTAGGTTTAGGATTTTAGGTTAAGGATTTAACTAGCTTTTTAGGTTTTTGGGCTTTGGAATATTTAGATTAAGGTTTTTAGGGTTTAATAGATTTAGAATTTAGGATATAGGTTTTTTGTATTTTTTAGGGTTTATCATTTACGATTTATGGCTTTGTAGGGTTTAGAGCTTTGAGTTTTTTTAGGTTTAAGGGATTTCATATTTTTATGGTTTTTAAGGGTTAGGTGTTTCTTAGGGTTTTTTAGGGCTTAGGCTTATTTTTATGTTTAGGGTTATGGATTAAGGGTTTTATTAATGTTTTTAGGGTTTAGGGCTTTGAGAATTTTAGGTTAAGATTTTTAAAGACTTTATAGGTTTAGGGATTAGGTCTTAAAGTTTTTTTTTTGTATTTTTAGGGTATAACAAATACGATTTAGGGCATTATAGGTTATAGAGCCTAAAGTTATTTTGGTTTAGGGTTTTTTATGTTTTTCTAAGGATGTGAAGAGTTAAGTGTTTCTTAGGATTTAGGGATTAGGGTGCTTTTATGTTTTTTAGATACAGGGTTTACGGATTTTTTGGATTTAGGGTTTATAGCTTAGGTTTTTGTAGGGATTTTAAATGGGTTTTAGGGTTTATTTTAGGGTTTCTTAATGTTTAGAGTTTCATAGTGTATTAGGTTTAGGGTTTAGGATTTAGGATTTTAGGTTAGGATTTAGAGTTTAGGACTTTTGTTTTTTTTTAGGTTTAGGGTTTTAGGTTATGGTTTTTACTTAGTTTTTAGGGGTAAGGGCTTTGTGTTTTTTAAATTAAGGTTTTATAGGGCTTTATATGTTTAGGGTTTAGGGCTAAGGGTTTTTTTTGTGCTTTTTATGGTTTAGCATATACAATTTAGGGATTTATAGCATTTAGAGCTTAGAGTTTTCTGAGGTTTAGGGGTTTTTTTGGGTTTTTAAGGGTTTTTAAGGATTAAATGTTTCTTAGGGTTTTTTAGGGTTTAGGGTTTTGGGGCTCTGGGTTTTTTGTATTTTTTAGGTTTAGGGTTTATAGATTTTTAGGATTTAGGGGTTAGAGCTTAGAGTTTTGAAGGGTTTTAAATGGTTTGTAGGGTTTATGGGATTTAGGGTTTCTTAAGGTTTATGGTTTAGGGTTTCTCAAGGTTTTAGGTTAGGGTATAGGTTTTAGGCCTTAGTGGTTTTTTATGTTTAGGGTTTAAGGTTTGGGTTTATGGTTTCTGGCTTAGAGTTTTTTTAGGTTTAAGGTTTTAGGTTAAGGGTTTTATCTAGGTTTTTAGGGTTTAGGGATTTGGGTTTATTAGGTTAAGGGTTTTTAGGATTTTATAGGTTTAGGGTTTAGGGCTTTATGTGTTTCTTAGTGTTTAGTGTTTTTCAGGGTTCGAGGTTTCTTTATTTTTTAGGGTTTTTAAGGGTTAAGTGTTTCTTAGGATTTTTTAGGGTTTAGGGTTTAGGTCTTAGGGGTTTTCTAAGTTTAGGGTTTGCTGTTAGGGTTTACTATTTTGAGCTAAGGGTTTTTTTAGGTTTAGGGTTTTAGGTTAAGGGAATTATTTGTGTTTTTAGGCTTTAAGAATTAGGGTTTGTTGGGTTAAGGGTTTTTAGGGTTTTATAGTTTTAGGGTTTGGGGGTTACGATTTTTTTTTTTTGTGTTTTTTATGGTTTAGCATATATGATTTAAGGCGTTATAGGGCTTTGAGGTGAGAATTTTCTAAAGTTAGGGTTTTTGTATTTTTTAGGGTTTTTAAGGGTTGTGTGTTACTTAGGGTTTAGGGTTTAGAGCTTAGGGTGTTTTAGGGGTTTTTAATTGTTTTTAGGGTTTATTTTAGCATTCATAGGATTTAGGTTTTCTTATGGTTTAAGGTTTAGAATTTATTAGGGTTTTAAGTTTAGGATTTAGGTTTTGGGGTTAGGGTTATGGGTTAAGGGTTTTATCTATATTTTTAAGATTTAGGGATTTAGGTTTTTTGGGTTAAGATTTTTTGGGTTATAGGTTTAGGGTATAAGGCTTAGGGTTTTTTTTTGTGTTTTTTAGGGTTTAACATATACGATTTAGGGCTTTATAAGGTTTAGAGCTTAGAGTTTTTTTCGATCTAGGGATTTTTGGGTTTTTTAGGATTTTTAAGGCTTAAGTGTTTCTTATGATTTTTTATGGTTTATGTTTTAGGGCTTAGGGTTTTTTTGAGTGTTTTTTGGTTTACAGTTTATCAATTATTAGGATTTAGGGTTTTTGGTTAAGGTTTAGAGTTAAGGGCTTAGGTTGGGTTTTTTAGGTTTAGGGTTTTAGGTGAATGGTTTTATCTATGTTTTTAGGGTTTAGGGCTTTGGGTTTTAGGTTAATGTTTTTAGGGTTTTATATGTTTAGGGTATAGGGTTTTTTAGGGTTTAGCTTATATGATATATGGCTTTGTAGGGTTTAGCTTATATGATATATGGCTTTGTAGGGTTTAGCTTATATGATATATGGCTTTGTAGGGTTTAGAGCTTAAAGTTTTTTAGGTTTAGAGTTTTTGAGGTTTTTAAGGATTAAGTGTATCTAAGGGTTTTTTAAGATTTAGGGTTTAGGGCTTAAGGTATTTTTTATGTCTTTTAGGTTTAGGGTTTGTGGATTTTCATGATTTAGGGATTAGAGATTCGAGTTTTGTAGGGGTTTATATGGTCTTAGGGATTATATGATTTAGGGTATCTTAAGGTTTAAGGTTTCTTAGGGTTTACGATTAGGGATTTAGGTTAAGGGTTTTATCAATGATCTTAGGGTTTAGGGCTTTGGGTTTTTTTTGTGTTTTTAGGGTTTAACATAGTTTATTTGGGGCTTTATATGGTTAAGAACTTAGAGTTTTTTAGGTTTAGGGGCTTTTGGATTCTTTTAAGGTTTTTAAGGGCTAAGTGTTTCTTAGGGTTTTTGAAGGTTTAGGGTTTAGGGCTGAGGGTTATTTTGTGTTTTTAAGATTTAGGGTTTACATATTTTTAGAATTAAGGGTTCAGAGCTTAGTTATTTAGCGGTTTTAAATTGTTTTTAGGGACTATAGGATTTAAGGTTTCTTTGGGTTTTAGGTTTTTAGGTTAGGGTTTAGGTTTAGGAATTAGAGTTTTAGTTTTGGGTTTTTTAAGGTTTAGGGTTTTAGTTTATGTGTTTTATCTAGGTTTTAAGGGTTTAGGGCTTTGATTTTTTTAGGTTTAGGGTTTTAATTTATGTGTTTTATCTAGGTTTTAATGGTTTAGGGCTTTGGGTTTTTTATGTTTAGGTTTTTTAGGAATTAACAAGTTTAGGGTTTTTTTTTTGTGTTTTTTAGGATTTAGCATATACGATTTAGGGCTTGATAGGATTTAGAGCTTAGAGTTTTTTAGGTTTAGGGATTTTTTTTATGGTTTGTAATGGTTAAGTGTTCTTAGGGTTTTTTAGGGCTTAGGGCTTTTTTGTGTTTGAAGTGTTAGGGTTTACGGATTTTAAGGATTTAAGGTTTAGATCATAGGGTTTTTAGGGGTTTCAAATGAATTTCAGGGCTTATTTTAAGGTTATTGGATTTAGGGTTTTTAGGTTTAGGATTTAGGGTTTTACGTTAGGGTTTACAGTTTTTTTTTAGGTTTAAGGTTTTTGGTTAAGGATTTTATCTAGGGTTTTAGTGTTTAATATGTTTAGGGTTAAAGAATTAGGGGTTTTTGTGTTTTTTTGGGTTTAGCATATAATATTTAGGGATTTATAGGGTTTGCAGCTTAGACCTTTTTAGGTTTAGGGGTTTTTAGGATTTTCAAGGTTTAAGTGTTTCTTACGATATTTTTAGGGTTTAGGCCTTAGGGTTTTTTTTTTTTTTCTGATTTATAGGTTTAGGGTTTATCATTTTTTAGGAGTTAGTGTTTAGAAATTAGGGTTTTGTTGGGTTTTAAATGGTTTAGAGCTTAGAGTTTTACTAGGTGTAGTAGTTGTTGGGTTTTCTTAGTGTTTTTAAGGGTTAAATGTTACTTAGGGTTTTCTATTGATTAGGGTTTAGGGTTTTTTTTGTATCTTTTAGGATTAAGATTTATGGATTTTTTAGGATTTAGGGTTTAAAGCTTAGGTTTTTGTAGAGGTTTTAAATGATTTGCTGTGTTTATATTAGGGTTTATAGGATTTATGGTTTCTTAAGGTCTAGGGTTTTAGGATTAGAATCTAAGGATTTAGGTTTGGGTTTAGGGTTTAGGGCTTCATGTTTTATTAGGTCTAGGATTTTAGGTTAAGGGTTTTATTAGGGTTTTTATGGTTTCGGGCATTGGGTTTTTTAGGTTAAGGTTTTTTAGAGATGTATAGGTTTATGTATTAGGGCCTATGGATTTTTATGTATTTTAGGGTTAAGCATGTAAGATTTAGGGCTTGATAGGGTTTAAAGCTTAGACTTTTGTAGGTTTAGGCCTTTTTTAGGGTTTTTAAGGGTTAGGTGTTTCTCAGGGTTTCTAGTTTACAGCGTAGGGGTTTTAAATGGTATTTAAGGTTTATTTTGGGGTTTATAGAATTTAGGGATTCTTAAGGTTTTGGGTCTAGAGTTTCTTAAGGTTTTAGGTATAGGATTTAGAGTTTTAGGTTAAGGTCTTTATTTAGGTTTTTAGGTTTTAGGGCTTTGGGTTTTTTAGGTTAAGGGTTTGTAGGATTGTATAGGTTTAGGGCTTAGGATTTTTTGAGGTTTAGGGGTTTTTTGGTTTTTAGGGTTTTTAAGGGTTAAGTGTTTCTTAGGTTTCTCAATTTTCTCAGGGTTTAGTGATTTTTTTGTATTTTTTAGGTTTAGGGTTTACATATCTTTAGGATTTAGGGTTTCAAGCTTAGGGATTTTAGGAGTTTTAAATGGGTTTTAGGGTTTATTTTAGGATTTATAGGATTTAGGGTTTCTTAAAGGTTAGGATTTAAGGTTTCTTTGGGTTTTAGGTTTAGAATTTAGGGTTTTAGGTTAAGGTTTAGGGTTTAGGGCTTTGGGTTTTTCTTATGTTTTGGTTTTTCGATTAAGGTTCTTATCTAGGTTTTTAGGGTTTAGGGCTTTGTGTTTTTTAGGTTAAGGTTTTTAGGGTTTTATAGGTTTAGGATTTAGGGATTTTTTGTATCTTTTAGAGTTTAGAAGATATAATTTAGCGCTTTATAGGGTATAGATCTTAGAGATTTTTAGGTTTAGGGGGTTTTTAAGGTTTTAAACGTTAAGTGTTTCTTAGGGTATAAGGCTTTCAATTTTTTGTGTTTTTTAGGTTTAGGTTTTACGGATTTTTAGGGTTTAAGGTTTAGAGCTTTGGGTTTTGTAAGGGTTTTACACAGTTTTTAGGTATAATATGAGGGTTTTCTAGAATTTAGGGTGTTTTAAGGTTTAAGGTTTAGGGTTTCTTAGGGTTTTAGGTTTAGCATTTAGGTTTTAGGTTAGGGTTCAGAACTTTTGGATTTTTAGGTTTAGGGTTTTTAGGATTTTGTATGATTAGGGTTTAGGGCTTAGGGTTTTTTTGTATGTTTTTAGGGATATACGATATACGATATAGGGGTTTATAGGGTTTAGATCTTACCATTTTTTAGGTTTAGGGGTGTTTGTATTTTTTAGAGCTTTTAAGGGTTAAGTGTTTCTTAGGGTTTAGGGTTTAGAGCTTAGGTTTTTTTTTTTTTGTGTTTTTAGGTTAGGGTTTATAGAGTTTTAGGATTTAGGGTTTAGAGCTTAGGGTTTTTTGGGGGTTTTAAATGGTCTTTATGGTTTATTTTAGGATTTGTAGTATTTCGGGATTATTAAGGTTTAGGATTTCTTAGGGATTTATGTTAGGGTTTAGGGTTTATGTCTTTGGGTTTTGTTAGGTTTAGGGTTTAAGCTTAAGGGTTTTATATGAGATTTTGGGGTTTAAGACTTTGGGTTTTTTAGGGTTTTATAGGTTTAAAGTTTAGGGCTTAGGTTGTTTTTTGTGTTTTTTAGGGTTTAGAATATACGATTTAGGGCTTTATAGGTGTAGAGCTTAGAGTTTTTAGGTTTCGAGGTTATTGGGTTTTTTAGGGTTTTTAGGGTTTTTAGGGTTTAGGGTTTAGGGCTTAGGGTTTTTTCTCGGTTGAGGGTTTTTAAATTTTTAGGATATAGGGCTTAGAGCTTAGGGTTTTTAGGGTGTTTAAATGGTTTTTAGGGTTTATAGGATTTAGGGTTTTTTAAGGTTTAGGGTTTAGGTTTCTTAAGGTTATAGGTTTAGGATTTAGAATTTTTTGTTCGGGTTTAGGGTTTAGGGCTTAGGTATATTTTAGGTTTAGGGTTATAGGTTAAGGGTTATATCAAGGATTTTAGGGTTTAGGTCTTTGGGTTTTTCTAGGTTAATGTTTTTTAGGGTTTTATAGTTTTAGGGTTCAGGGCCTAGGGTTTTTTTTTTTTTTTGTGTTTTTCAGCATTTAGCATATATGATTTAGGGCTTTATAGGGTTTAGAGCTTAGCTTTTTTTTCTTTTGTTTTTTTAGGTTTAAGGGGTTTTGGATTCTTTAAGATTTTTAAAGGTTAAGTGTTTCTTAGGGTTTTTTAAGGTTTAAGGTTTAGGACTTTGTGTTTTGTTGTGTTTTTTATGTTTAAGGTTTACAGAATTTTAGCATTTAGCATTTAGAGCTTAGGGTTTTTTAGGTGTTTTAAATGGTCTTTATGGTTTATTTAAGGATTTATAGGATATAGGGATTCTTATGGTTTAGGGTTTCTTAGGGATTTATGTTAGGGTTTAGGGTTTATGGCTTAGGGTTTTAGGTTAAGGGTTTTATTTGGTGTTTAAGGCTTTGGGGTTTTTAGGGTTTTATAGGTTTAAGGTTTAGGCATTAGTTTTTTTTTTTTTTTTTTTGTGTGTTTATTAGGGTTTAGCATATATGATTTAGAGCTTTATAGGGTTTAGAGCTTAGTGTTTTTTAGATTTAGGGTTTATTGGGTGTTTTAGGGTTTTTAAGAGTTAAGTGTTTCTTAGGGTTTTTTAGGATTTAGGGCTTAGGATTTTTTTTTTTCGATTTAGGGTTTTAAAATTTTTAGGATTTATGGTTTAGTGCTTAGGGTTTTTAGGGAGTTTTGAATGGTTTTAAGGGTTTATTTTAGGGTGTATAGGATTTAGGGTTTCTTAAAGTTTAGGGTTTAAGGTTTCTTAGGGTTATAGGTTTGTCATTTAGAGTTTTATGTTAGGTTTTAGGGTTTAGGGCTTAGGTTTATTTTTAGGTTTAGGGTTATAGGTTAAGGGTTTCATCTTGAATTTTAGGGTTTAGGGCTTCGAATTTTTTTAGGTTAACGTTTTTTAGGGTTTTATAAGTTTAGGGTTTAGGGCTTAGGTTTTTTTTTTTTGTGTGTTTTTTTTAGTGTTTAGCATATATGATTTAGGGATTTATAGGGTTTAGAGGTTAGCTTCTTTTTTTTTAGGTTTAAGGGATTTTGGATTTTTAAAGGTTTTTAAAGGTTAAGTGTTTCTTAGGGTTTTTTAAGGTTTAAGGTTTAGGGGATTGGGTTTTGTCGAGTTTTTTATGTTTAGGGTTTATAGATTTTTAGGATTTAGGGTTTAGAGCTTAGTGTTTTGTGGGGGTTTTAAATTGTTTTTATTGTTTATAGGATTTAGGGTTTCTTATGTTTGAGGATTTAAGGTTTATTTGGGTTTTAGGTTTAGGATTAAGATTTTAGGTTTAGGGTTTTAGGATAAGGGTATTATCTAGTTTAGGGTTTAAGGCTTTGGGTTTTTTAGTCTAAGGCTTCTTAGGATTTTATAGATTTAGGGTTTTATCTTGGTTTTTTTTTTGGTTTAGGGTTTTATCTAGGTTTTTAGGGTTTAAGTCTTTGAGATTTTTAGGTAAGGTTTTTTAGACTTTATAGGTTTAGGCTTTAGGGCTTAGGGTCTTTTTTGTTATTTTTATATGTGTTTTTTAGGGTTTAGCATATACGATTTCGGGCTCTATAAGGTTTAGAGCTTAGAGTTTTTTAGGTTTAGGGGTTTTTGGGTCTTTTTAGGATTTTTATAGGGTAAGTTTTTCTTAGGGGTTTTTTGGGCATAGAGTATAGGGCTTAGGGATTTTTTGTATTTTTTTTTAGGTTTCCCAGAATTTTAGGATTTAGGGTTTTGACCTTAGGATTTTTAGGGGTTTTAAATTGTTTTTAGGGTTTGTTTTAGGTTTTATTAGATTTAGGGTTTCTTAGGGTTTTTAGGTTTAGGATTTAGGGTGTTAGGTTAGGGTTTAGGGTTTTAGGTTTAGGGTTTAGGGTTTTAGGTTTAGGATTTAGCGTTTTAGGTTTAGGATTTAGGGTATTAGGTTTACGGTTCAAGGCTTAGGGTTTTTTTTTGTGTGTATTTTAGGGTTTAGCTTATATGATTTACGGATTTATAACGTTTAGAGCTTAGACTCTTTTAGGTTTAGCGGTTTTTGAGTTTTTAGGGGTTTTAAGTTTAGGATTTAGGGTTTTAGGTTAGGGTTTAGTGTTTAGGGCCTAGGGTTTTTTAGGTTTAGGGTTTAAGGTTATTGGTTTTATCTAGGTTTTTAGGGTTTAGTTCTTTGGATTTTTTAGATTAAGGTTTTTCTTTTTTGGATTTTATAGGTTTAAGTGTTAGGGATTTGGGGTTCTTTGTGTGTTTGTTAGGGTTTAGCATACACAATTTAGGGCTTTATAGGGTTTAGAGCTTAGAGTGTTTTGGATTTATGGGGTTTTGGGTCTTTTTAGGACTGTTAAGGGTTAAGTGTTTTTTAGGGGTTTTTAGGGCGTAGCGTATGGGGCATGGGGATTTTTTGTGTTTTTTATCGGGTTCACGGAATTTTAGGATTTAGGGTTTAGATCTTTGGATTTTGAGGGGTTTTAAATAGTTTTAGGTTGTCTTTTAGGTTTTATAGGATTTAGGGTTTCTTAAGGTTAGGGTTTAAGGTTTCTTAGGGTTTTTAGGTTTAGAATTTAGGGTGTTAGGTTAGGGTTTAGGGTTTTAGGTTTAGGATTTAGGGTTTTAGGTTTATGATTTAGCGTTCTAGGTTTAGGATTTAGGGTATTAGGTTTAGGGTTCAAGGCTTAAGTTTTTTTTTGTGTGTGTTTTTTAGGGTTTAGCTTAAATGATTTAAGGATTTATAGGGTTTAGAGCTTATACTCTTTTAAGTTTAGTGGTGTTTGAGTTTTTAGGGGTTTAAGTTTAGGATTTGGGGTTTTAGGTTAGGGTTTAGTGTTTAGGACCTAGGGTTTGTTTAGATTTAGGGTTTAAGGTTAATGGTTTTATCTAGATTTTTAGGGTTTAGTTCTTTGGATTTTTTAGATTAAGGTTTCTTTTTTGGATTTTATTGGTTTAAGCTTTAGGGATTTGGGGTTCTCTGTGTGTTTGTTAGAGTTTAGCATATACAATTATGCGCTTTATTGTTTTAAGGGTCTATTTTCGGGTTTATAGTATTTAGGGTTTCTTAAAGTTAGGGTTTAGGGTTTTTAGGTTTAGGATATAGAGTATTAAGTTACGGTTTAGGGTTTTTAGATTTAGGGTTTTAAGTTAAGAATTTTATCAAGGGTTTTAGAGTTTAATATGTTTATGGTTCAGGCCTTACAATTTTTTTTGTGTTTTTTAGGGTTTAGCATATACGATTTAGTGATTTATAGGGTTTAGAGCTTAAAATTTTCTAGGTTTAGGGGATTTTTAGGTTTCAAGGTTTAAGTGTTTTTTATGACTTTTTAGGGTTTAGGGTTTAGGCCTTCGAGTTTTTATTTCGGATTTTTAGGTTTAAGGTTTATGATTTTTTAGGATTTAGTGTTTAGAAGTTAGGGTTTTGTAGGGGTTTTAAATGGTTTAGAGCTTAGAGTTTTTAGGTGTAGGGGTTTTTGGGTTTTCTTAGTATTTTTAAGGGTTAAGTGTTTCTTAGGGTTTTCTATTGATTAGAGTTTAGGGTTTTTTTGTGTTTTTTCAGTTTAAGATTTATGGATTTTTTAGGATTCAGGGTTTAGAGCGTAGGGTTTTGTAGAGATTTTAAATGCTTTGTAGTGTTTATATTAGGGTTTATAAGATTTATGGTGTCGTAAGGTCTACGGTTTAGGGTTTCTTAGAATTTTAGGTTTAGAATCTAAGGATTTAGGGTTTAGGGTTTAGGGCTTCATGGTTTTTAGGTCTAGGGTTTTAGGTTAAGGGTTTTATCTTGGGTTTTTATGGTTTAGGGCTTTGGGTTTTTTGGGTTAAGGTTTTTAGGGTTTTATAGGTTTAGGGTTTTTTTGCTTTATCATATACAATTTAGGGCTTTATAGGGTATAGAGCTTAGAGTTTTTTAGGTTTTGGGGCTTTTGAGATTTTAGGGTTTTTAAGGGTTAGGTGTTTCTTAAGGTTTAAGGCTTTCAGTTTTTTGTGTTTTTTAGGTTTAGCTTTTACGAATTTTTACGGTTTAAGGTTTAGAACTTAGGGTTTTGTAGGAGTTTTATATGATTTTTAGGAATTATATAATGGTTTATGGGATTTAGGGTTTTTTAAGGTTTAGGGTTTAGGGTTTCTTAAGGTTTTAGGTTTAGCATTTAGGTTTTAGGTTAGGGTTTAGGGCTTTTGGATTTTTAGGATTATTGTTTTTAGGATTTTGTATGATTAGAGTTTTTGTTTTGTGTTTTTGGGTTTAGAATAAATGATATAGGGTTTTATAGTGTTTAGAGCTTACAGTTTTTTAGGTTTAGTGGTTTCTATATTCTTTAGAGTTTTTAAGGGTTAAGTGTTTCTTAGGGTTTTATAGGGTTTAGGGTTTCGGGCTTAGGATTTTTTTGTGTGTTTTTATGTTAGGGTTTATAGATTTTGAGGATTTAGGGTTTAGATCTTACGACTTTTTTGGTGTTTTAAATGGTCTTTATGGTTTTTTTTTAGGATTTATAGGATTTAGGGATTCTTAAGGTTTATGGTTTCTTAGGGATTTATGTTAGGATTTAGGGTTTATGGCTTAGGGTTTTGTTAGGTTTAGGGTTAATGGTTTTATCTGGGATTTTGGGGTTTATGGCATTGGGAATTTTAGGGTTTTATAGGTTTAGGGTTTAGGGCGTACGATTTTCCTTGTGTTTTTTAGGGTTTAACATATACGATTTATGCCTTTATAGGGTTTAGAGGTTAGAGTTTTTTAGGTTTAGGGGTTCTTGGGTTTTTTAGGTTTTTAAGGGTTAAGTGTCTCTCAGGGTTTTTTAGGATTTAGGGCTGAGGTTTTTTTTTTTCGGTTTAGGGTTTTTAAATATTTTGGATTTATGGTTTAGAGCATAGGGTTTTTAGGGAGTTTTTGGGGTTTTAAATGATTTTTAGGATTTATTTTAGGGTTTATAGGATTTAGGGTTTCTTAAGGTTTAGGGTTTCTTAGGGTTATAGGTTTGGGATTTAGGGTTTTAGGTTATGTTTTATGGTTTAGGACTTAGGGTTTTTTTTTGGTTTAGGGTTATAGGTTAAGGGTTTTATCTAGGATTTTAGGGTTTTGGACTGTGGGTTTTCTTAGGTTAATGTTTTTTAGGGTTTTATAGGTTTAGGATTTAGGGCTTAGGTCTTTTTTTGTGTTTTTTAGTGTGTAGCATATATGATTTAGGGCTTTATAGGATTTAGAGCTTCGCTTCTTTTTTTTTGGGTTTAAGGGATTTTGGATTTTTTATGTTTTTTAAGGTCAAGTGTTTCTTAGGGTTTTTTAAGGTTTAAGGTTTAGGGGTTTGGTTTTTGTTGTGTTTTTTATGTTTAGGGTTTACAGATTTTTAGGATTTAGGGTTTAGAGCTTAATGTTTTGTAGGGTTTTAAATTGTTATTAGGATTTGTAGGATTTATGGTTTTTTAAGTTTTAGGGTTTAGGGTTTCTTTGGGTTTTAGATTTAAGTAGGTTTAGGTTTTTTTAAGGTTTAGGGTTTTAGGTTAAGGGTATTATGTAGATTAGGCTTTAAGGCTTTGGGTTTTTTATGCTAAGGTTTCTTAGGATTTTATAGGTTTAGGGTTTTATCTTAGTTTTTTTAGGTTTTGGGTTTTATGTAGGTTTTTAGGGTTAAAGTCTTTGGGTTTTTTAGGTAAGGTTTTTTAGGATTTTATAGGTTTAGATTTTAGGGCTTAGGTTTTTCTTTTTTATTTTATTTTATTTGTGTTTTTTATGGTTTAGGATATACAATTTAGGGCTTTAAGAGGTTTAGAGCTTACAGCTTTTTAGGTTTAGGGGTTTTTAGGTCATTTTAGGATTTTTTAGGATATAGGACTAGGGATTTTTTGTGTTTTTTTTAGGATTCACGGATTTTTAAGATTTAGGGTTTTGATCTTAGGATTTTTAGGGGTTTTTATGATTTTCAAAGTTTAAGTGTTTCTTTCGACTTTTTAGGGTTTAGGGTTTAGGCCTTAGGGCTTTTTTTTCTTCTATTATTTAGGTTTAGGGTTTATAGTTTTTTAGGATTTAGTGTTTAGAGGTTAGGGTTTTGTAGGAGTTTTAAATGGTTTAGAGCTTAGAGTTTTTTAAGGTTTAGGGGTTTTGGGTTATCTTAGTGTTTTTAAGGGTTAAGTGTTTCTTAGGGTTTTCTATTGATTAGGGTTTAGGGTTTTTTTTGTGTTTTCTTCAGTTTAAGATTTATGGATTTTTTAGAATTTTGGGGTTTAGAGCTTAGGGTGTTGTAGAGGTTTTAAATGCTTTGCAGTGTTTATATTAGGGTTTATAAGATTTATGGCTTCTTAAGGTCTTGGATTTATGGTTTCTTAGATTTTTAGGTTTAGAATCTAAGGATTTAGGTTAGGGTTTATGGTTTAGGGTGTAGGGCTTCATGTTTTTTTAGGTCTAGTGTTTTAGGTTAAGGGTTTTATCTAGGATTTTTTTGGTATAGGGCTTTGGGTTTTTTAGGTTAATGGTTTTGAGAGTTTTATCGGTTTTTGGTTTAGGGCTTAGGGTTTTTTGTCTTTTTTAGGGTTAAGCATATAAGATTTAAGGCTTGATAGGGTTTAAAGCTTAGAGTATTTTAGGTTTAGGGTATTTTAGGGCTTTTAAGGGTTAAGTGTTTCTTAGGATTTTTGGTTTAGAACTTAGGGTTTTGAATGGTTTTTTAGGTTTATTTTTGGGTTTATAGGATTTAGAGATTCTTAAGGTTTAAGTTTTAGAGTTTCTTAAGGTTTAGGTTTAGGATTTAGAGTTTTAGGTTAGGGTTTAGGGCTTTGGGTCTTTTAGGTTTAGGGTTTTAGGTTAAGGGTTTTATTTAGGTTTTTAGATTTTAGGGCTTTGGGTTTTTTAGGTTAAGGGTTTGTAGGAGTTTATAGGTTTAGGGTTTAGGGCTTAGGATTTTTTTATGTGTTGTATGTTTTAGTATATACGATTTAGGGCTTTTTAGGGTTTTGAGCTTAGAGATTTTTTAGGTTTAGGGGTGTTTTGGTTTTTAGGGCTTTTAAGGGTTAAGTGTTTCTTAGGTTTCCCAGGGTTTAGTTATTTTTTGTACTTTTTAGGTTTAGGATTTACAGATTTTTAGGATTTAGTGTTTCAAGCTTATGGATTTTAGGAATTTAAATGGGTTTTAGGGTTTATAGGATTTAGGGTTTCTTAAGGCTTAGGGTTTAAGGTTTCTTCGGGTTTTAGGTTAGGGTTTAGGTTATAGGGCTTAGGGTTTTTTTATGTTTAGGTTCTTAGGTTAAGGGTCTTATCTAGGTTTTTAGGGTTTAGGTCTTTGGGTTTTTTAGGTAAAGGTTTTTATGGGTTTAGGTTTACGACTTAGGGTTTTTTATTAATTTTTTAGGGTTTAGCATATACAATTTAGGGCTTTAGATGGTTTAGAGAGTTTTTGATATTTAGGGGTTTTGGGTTTGTGGGGTTTTAAGGGTTAAGTGTTTCTTAGGGTTCTTTAGGGTTTGGGGTTTAGGAATTTGGATTTTTTTTTTATTTTTAGGTTCAGGGTTTACGGATTTTTAGTATTTCAAATTTAGAGTTTAGGGTTTTGTAAGGGTTTTAAGTGGTTGTTTGGGCGTATTTTAGGGTTTATAGGATTTTGGTTTTCTTAAGGTTTAGGTTTAGAAATTAGGGTTTTAGGTTAGGGTTAAGGGTTTAGGGCTTAAGAATTTTTTAGGTTTACGGTTTTAGGTTAAGGGTTTTATCTATGTTTTTTAAGGTTTAGGGCTTTGGATTTTCTATGTTAAGGGTTTTTAGGATTTTTTTAGGCTTAGGGTTTAGGGCTTTTTTGTGTTTTTTAGGGTTAAGTTTATACGCTTTAGGGTTTTATCGGGTTTAGAGCTTTGAGCTTTTTTAGGGTTAATGGATTTTATATTTTTAGTGGTTTAAAGGATTAAGTATTTCTTAGGATTTTTTAGGGTTAAGTGTTTTTTTTTTTTTTTTTTTTGTGTTTTTAGGTTTAGGGTTTAGAGCTATAGGATTTAGGTTATTAGGTTAGGGGTTCAAGGCTTAAATTTTTTTTGTGTGTTTTTTAGGGTTTTGCTTATATGATTTATGGATTTATAGGGTTTAGAGCTTAGACTCTTTTAGGTTTAGCGGTGTTTGAGTTTTTAGGGATTTTAAATTTAGGATTTAGGGTTTTAGGTTTGGGTTTAGTGTTTAGGGCGTAGGGTTTTTTTAGGTTTAGGGTGTAAGGTTATTGGTTTTATCTAGGTTTTTAGGGTTTAGTTGTTTGGATTTCTTTGATTATGGTTTTTTTTTTTATTTTATAGGTTTAAGCTTTAGGGATTTGGGGTTCTTTGTGTGTTTGTTAGGGTTTACCATATACAATTTAGGGCTTTATAGGGTTTAAAGCTTAGAGGTTTTTAGATTTAGGGGTTTTTGGGTCTTTTTAGGATTTTTAAGGGTTAAGTGTTTCTTAGGGCATAGCGTATAGGGCTTAGGGAATTTTTGTGTTTTTTTTAGGGTTCGCAAAATTTTAGGATTGAGGGTTTAGATCTTAGGATTTTAAGGGGTTTTAAATTGTTATTAGGGCTTGTTTTTGGTTTTGTATGATATAGGGTTTCTTAAGGTTAGGGTTTAGGGTTTCTTCGGGTTGTTAGGTTTAGGATTTAGGGTGTTAGGTTAGGGTTTAGGGTTTTAGGTTTAGGATTTAGGGTATTTGGTTTACGGTTCAAGGCATAATTTTTTTTTTGTGTGTGTTTTTAAGGGTTTAGCTTATATAATTTACGGATTTATAGGGTTTAGAGCTTAGACTCTTTTAGGTTTAGCGGTGTTTGAGTTTTTAGGCGTTTTAAGTTTAGGATTTTGGGTTTTAGGTTAGGGTTTAGTGTTTAGGGCCTAGGGTTTTTTTAGGTTTAGGGTTTAAGGTTAGTGGTTTTATCTAGGTATTTAGGGTTTAGTTCTTTGGGTTTCTTAGATTAAGGGTTTTTTTTGGATCTTATAGGTATAGGCTTTGGGTATTTGGTGTTCTTTGTGTGTTTGTTAGGGTTTAGCATATACGATTATGGGCTTTATTGTTTTAAGGGTCTATTTTTGGGTTTATAGGATTTAAGGTTTCTTAAGTTTCGGGTTTAAGGATTTTTTAGGGTTTTTAGGTTTAGGATATAGACTTTTAGGTTATGGTTTAGGGTTTTTTAGACTTAGGGTTTTAAGTTAAGAATTTTATCTAGGGTTTTAGAGTTTTATAGGTTTCAGGACTTATGGTTTTTTTTTTATGTTTTTGTAGGGTTTAGCATGTATGATTTAGGGATTTATAGGGTTTGGAGCTTAGACTTTTCTAGGTTTAGGGGTTTTTTAGGTTTTCAAGGTTTAAGTGTTTCTTACGACTTTTTAGGGTTTAGGTTTAGGCATTCAATTTTTTTTTATTTCTAATTTTTAGGTTTAGGGTTAATGATTATTTAGGATTTAGTGTTTAGAGGTTAGGGTTTTGTAGTGGTTTTAAATGGTTTAGAGCTTAGAGTTTTTTTATGTGTAGGGGTTTTTGGGTTTTCTTAGTGTTTTTAAGGGTTAAGTGTTTATTAGGGTTTTCTATTGACTAGGATTTAGGGTTTTTTTTGTGTTTTTTCAGCTTAAGATTTATGGATTTTTTAGGATTTAGGGTTTAGAGCTTAGGTTTGGTAGAGGTTTTAAATGCTTTGTAGTGTTTATATTAGGGTTTATAAGATTTATGGTTTTGTAAGGTCTATGGTTTAGGGTTTCTTAGAATTTTAGGTTTAGAATCTAAGGATTTAGGGTTTAGGGTTTAGAGCCTCATGTTTTTTAGGTCTAGGGTTTTTGGTTAAGGGTTTTTATCTAGGGTTTTTATGGTTTAAGGCTTTGGGTTTTTTGGGTTACGGTTTTTAGGATTTTATAGTTTTAGGGTTAAGGGCTTAGGTTTTTTTTTGTGTTTTTTTTGGGTTTATCATATACAATTTTGGACTTTATAGGGTATAGAGCTTAGAGTTTTTTAGGTTTAGGGGCTTTTGAGGTTTTAGGGTTTTTAAGGGTTAAGTGTTTCTTAGGGTTTAAGGCTTTCTGATTTTTGTGTTTTTTAGATTTAGCTTTTACGGATTTTTTGGGTTTAGGGTTTTGTAGGAGTTTTATATTGTTTTTAGGGATTATATAAGGGTTTAAGGGATTTAGGATTTTTTAAGGTTTAGGGTTTAGGGTTTCTTAAGGTTTTAGGTTTAGCTTTTAGGTTTAAGGTTAGTGTTTAGGGCTTTTGGATTTTTTGGATTATGGTTTTTAGGATTTTGTATGATTAGGGTTTAGGGCTTAGGATTTTTGTTTTGTGTTTTTGGGGTTTAGAATAAATGATATAGGGGTTTATAGGGTTTAGAGCTTACAATTTTTTTTATGTTTAGGGGTTTTTGTATTATTTAGAGTTTTTAAGGTTTAAGTGTTTCTTTGGGTTTTATAGGGTTTAGGGTTTCGAGCTTATGGTTTTTTTGGTGTTTTAAATGGTCTTTATGTTTTTTTTTTAGTATTTGTAGGATTTAGGGATTCTTAAGGTTTAGGATCTCTTAGGGATTTATGTTAGGGTTTAGGGTTTTGTTAGGTTTAGGGTTTTAGGTTAATGGTTTTATTTGGGATTTTGGGGTTTAAGGCATTGGGGTTTTTAGGGTTTTATAGGTTCAAGGTTTAGGGCTTAGGGTTTTTCTTGTGTTTTTTAGGGTTTAGCATATACGATTTAGGGCTTTATAGGGTTTAGAGCTTAGAGTTTTTTAGGTTTAGGGGTTCTTGGGTTTTTTTAGGGTTTTTAAGTGTTAAGTGTCTCTTAGGGTTTTTTAGGATTTAGGGGTTAGGTTTTTTTTTTTCTGTTTAGGGTTTTTAAATATTTAGGATTTATGGTTTCGAACATAGGGTGTTTAGGGAGTTTTCGGCATTTTAAATGGTTTTTAGGGTTTATAGGATTTAGGGTTTCGTAAGGTTTTAGGGTTTAGGGTTTGTTAGGTTTATAGGTTTGGGATTTAGGGTTTTAGGTTAGGTTTTAGGGTTTAGGGCTTAGTTTTTTTTTAGGTTTAGGGTTTTATCTAGGATTTTGTGGTTTAGGGCTCTGGGTTTTTTTAGGTTAATGTTTTTTAGGGTTTTATAGGTTTAGGATTTAGGGCTTAGTTATTTATTATTTTTTTTTGTGTTTTTTAGCGTTTAGCATATATGATTTAGGGCTCTAGAGGATTTAGAGCTTCGCTTCTTTTTTTTTTTTTTAGGTTTAAGGGATTTTCGATTTTTTTTTGTTTTTTAAGGGTTATGTGTTTCTTAGGGTTTTTTAAGGTTTAAGGTTTAGGGGTTTGGTTTTTGTTGTGTTTTTTATGTTTAGGGTTTACAGATTTTTAGGATTTAGGGTTTAGAGCTTAGGGTTTTTTAGGTGTTTTAAATGGTCTTTATGGTTTATTTTAGGATTTATAGGATTTAAGGATTCTTATTGTTTAGGGTTTCTTACTGATTTATGTTAGGGTTTATAGGATTTATTTTTAGGGTTTAGGGCTGCTTTGGGTTTTAGGTTTAGGATTAAAATTTTCGGTTTAGGGTTTTTTAAGGTTTAGTGTTTTAGGTTAAGGGTATTATCTAGTTTAGGCTTTAAGACTTTGGGTTTTATAGGCTAAGTTTTCTTTGGATTTTATAGGTTTAGGGTTTTATCTTGGTTTTTTTAGGTTTAGGGTTTTATCTAGGTTTTTAGGGTTAAAGTCTTTGGGTTTTTTAGGTAAGGTTTTTTAGAATTTTATAGGTTTTGGGTTCAGGGCTTAGGGTTTTTTTTTTGTTTTTTTTTTTGTGTTTTTTATGGTTTAGCATATACAATTTAGGGCTTGATGGGGTTTAGAGCTTAGAATTTTTTAGGTTTAGGGGTTTTTAGGTCTTTATAGGGGTTTTTAGGGTATAGGGCTAAGAGATTTTTTGTATTTTTTTTAACGGTTCACGGATTTTTAGGATTTAGGGTTTAGATCTTAGGATTTTTAACTTCTTTTTAGGGTTTGACTTAGGTTTTATAGTATTTAGGGTTTCTTAAGGTTAGGGTTTAGGGTTTCTTAGGGTTTTTAGGTTTAGGATTTAGGATTTTAGCTTAAGGTTTATGGTTTTAGGCTTAGGATTTAGGGTTTTAGGTTTAGGATTTAGGGAATTATTTTTAGGGTTCAAGGCTTGGGTTATTTTTTAGTGTGTTTTTAGGGTTTAGCTTATATGATTTATGGATTTATAGGGTTTGGAGCTTAGACTCTTTTAGGTTTCGGGGTTTTGAGTTTTTAGGGGTTTTAAGTTGAGGATTTAGGGTTTAAGGTTAGGGTTTAGTGTTTAGGGCCTAAGGTTTTTTTAGGTTTAGGGTTTAAGGTTAATGGTTTTACCTAGGTTTTTAGGGTTTAGTTCTTTGGGCTTTTTAGATTAAGGTTTTTTTGGGTTTTATAGGTTTGGGCTTTAGGGATTTGGGGTTCTTTGTGTGTTTGTTATGGTTTAGCATATACAATTAAGGGTTTTATTGTTTTAAGGGTTTATTTTAGGGTTTATAGAATTTACGGTTTCTTAGGTTTTCTAGGTTTAGGATATAGAGTTTTAGGTTACGGTTTAGGTTTTTTAGGTTTATGGTTTTAGGTTAAGGATTTTATCTAGGTTTTTAGGATTTTATAGGTTTACGGTTCAAGAGTTAGGGTTCTTTTTGTGTTTTTTTAGGGTTTAGCATATACAATTTAGGGATTTATAGGGTGGAGGTTTGACTTTTTTAGGTTTAGAGGTTTTAAAAGTTTTCAAGGTTTAAGTGTTTCTTACCACTTTTTAGGGTTTAGGGTTTATGTCTTAGGGCTTTTTTTCCTTCTATTTTTTAGGTTTAGGGTTTATAGTTTTTTAGGATTTAGTGTTTAGAGGTTAGGGTTTTGTAGGGGTTTTAAATGGTTTAGAGATTAGAGTTTTTTTTAGGTTTAGGAGTTTTTGGGTTATCTTAGTGTTTTTAAGAGTTAAGTGTTTCTTAGGGTTTTCTATTGATTAGCGTTTAGGGTTTTTTTTGTGCCTTTTTATGTTTAAGATTGATGGATTTTTTAGGATTTAGGGTTTAGAGCTTAGGGTGTTGTAGAGGTTTTAAATGCTTTGTAGTGTTTATTAATGGGTTTAAAAGATTTATGGTTTCTTAAGGTCTTGGGTTTGGTTTCTTAGATTTTTAGGTTTAGAATCTAAGGATTTACGTTAGGGTTTAGGGTTTAGGGTTTTGGGCTTCATGTTTTTTTTTTTTTAGGTCTAGTGTTTTATGTTAAAGGTTTTATCTAGGATTTTTATGGTTTTGGGCTTTGGGTTTTTTAGTTTAATGGTTTTTAGAGTTTTTTAGGTTTTCAGTTTAGGGCTTGGGGTTTTTTGTCTATTTTAGGGTTAAGCATATAAAATTTAGGGCTTGATAGGTTTTAAAGCTTAGAGTTTTTTAGGTTTAGGGTATTTTAGGGTTTTTAAGGGTTAAGTGTTTCTTAGGGTTTGTGATTTAGAACTTGGGGTTTTAAATGGTATTTAAGGTTTATTTTAGGGTTTATAGGATTTAGAGATTCTTAAGGTTTAAGGTTTAGAGTGTCTTAAGGTTTTAGGTTTAAGATTTTGAGTTTTAGGTTTAGGATTTCGAGTTTTAGGTTAGGGTTTAGGGCATAAGGTTTTTTAGGTTTAGGGTTTAGGTTAAGGGTTTTATTTAGGTTTTTAGGTTTTAGGGCTTTGGGTTTATTAGGTTAAGGGTTTGTAGGAGTTTATTGGTTTAGGGTTTAGTGTTTTTTTTATGTATTGTAGGGCTTAGTATATATGATTTAGGGCTTTATAGGGTTTTGAGCTTGGAGTTTTTTTAGGTTTAGGGGTTTTTTGGTTTTTAGGGGTTTTAAGGGGTAAGTGTTTCTTAGGTTTCCCAGGGTTTAGTTATTATTTTTATTTTTTAGGTTTAGGGTTTACATATTTTTAGGATTTAGAGTTTCAAGCTTATGGATTTTAGGAGTTTTAAATGGGTTTTAGGGTCTTGTTTAGGAATTATAGGATTTAGGGTTTCTTGAGGTTAGTGTTTAAGGTTTCTTTGGGTTTTAGGTTTAGGATTTAGGGTTTAGGGTATAGGGCTTAGGTTTTTTTTTATGTTTAGTTTCTTAGATTAAGTTTCTTATATAGGTTTTTAGGGTTTAGGGCTTTGGGTTTTTTAGGTAAAGGTTTTTATGGTTTTATAGGTTTAGGGTTTAGGACTTATGTTTTTTTTTTTTGAATTTTTTAGGGTTTAGCATATACGATTTAGGGCTTTAGATTGTTTAGAGCTAAGAGTTTTTGATGTTTAGGGGTTTTCGATTTTTAGGGTTTTTAAGGGTTAAGTTGGTTTAGGGTTTAGGGCTTTGGATTTTTAAAATTTTTAGGTTCAGGGTTTACAGAGTTTTAGGATTTTAGATTTAGAGTTTAGGGTTTCGTAAGGGTTTTAAGTGGTTGTTTGGGTGTATTTTAGGGTTTATAGGATTTTGGGTTTCTTAAGGTTTAGGTTTAGAAATCAGGGTTTTAGGTTAGGGTTAAGGGTTTAGGGCTTTAGGATTTTTTAGGTTTAGAGTTTTAGGTTAAGGGTTTTATCTATGTTTTTTAGGGTTTAGGGCTTTGGTTTTATTGGTTAAGGGTTTTTAGGATTTTTTAGGTTTAGGGTTTAGGGCTTTTTTGTGTTTTTTAGAGCTTAGTTTATACGATTTACGGTGTTATCAGATTTAGAGATTTGAGTTTTTTTAGGTTTAATGGATTTTTTATTGTTAGGGTTTTTAAGGGTTAACTATTGCTTAGGGATTTTTAGGGTTAAGCATTTTTTTTTATGTTGTTAGGTTTAAGGTTTCAATCATAGGTTTTTGTAGGGGTTTTAAATGATTTTTAGGGTTTATTTTAGAATTTATAGGATCTAGGGTTTATGATTTTGGGTTTAAGTTTAGGGTTTAGGGTTTAGGTCTTAGGGTTTTAGGTTAAGGATTTTATCTAGGGTTTTAGGGTTTAGGGCTTTGGGTTTTTTAGGTTAAGGTTTCTCTAGGTTTATGGTTTAGGGCTGAGGGTTTCTTTCTTTTTTTTTTTAATGTTTTTTAAGGTTTAGCGTATAGTATAGTGTTTAGAGCTTAGTTTTTTTAGGTTTGGGGGTTTTTGGATTATTTCAAGATTTTTAAGAGTGAAGTATTTCATAGAGTTTTTTTATGGGTTTATGGTTTAGAGGTAGTTATGCTTTATTTTAGGGTTTAATTGATTTAGAGTTTCTTAAGGTTTTAGGTGTTGGATTAGAGTTTTAGGTTAGGGTTTAGGGGTTTGGGCTTAGGGTGTTTTTAAGTTTAGGGTTTTAGGTTGAGGGTTTTATCTATGTTTTAAGGGTTTAGGGATTTGGGTTGTTTTTTGTTATGGTTTTTTAGGGTTTTATAGGTGAAGGGTTTATGACTTAGGGTTTTTTTTTGTGTTTTTTAGGGTTTAGCATATACAATTAGGGCTTTATAGGGTTTTGAGCATACAGTTTTTTTAGGTTTAGGGGTTTTTAGGGTTTTTTTGAAGGTTAACTGCTTTTTAGGGTTTTCTAGGGTTTAGGTCTTAGGGTTTTGTTGTGTTTTTAAGGTTTAAGGTTTACAGATCTTTAGGATTTAGGCTATAGAGCGTAGGGTTTTTTAGGGGGTTTAAATGATTTTTAGGGTTTATTTTATGGTTTATAGGATTTAGGGTTTCTTAAGGTTTAGGGTTTAGGGTATCTTAGGGATTTAGGTTTACGATTTAGGATTTTAGATTAGGGTTTAGGGTTTAGGGCTTAGGGTATTTTTAGGTTTAGGGATTTGGGTTAAGGGTTTTATCTTGGTTTTTAAGGTTTAAGGCTTTGGAATTTTTGGGTTAAGGTTTTTTTAGGGTTAATAGGTTTATGGTTTAGGGCTTTAATTTTTTTTTTTTTATGTTGTTAGGGTTTTGCATATACGATTTAGAGCTTTATAGGGTTTAGAGATGACATATTTTAGGTTTTTTTAGGGTTTGTAAGGGTATTAAATATTGTTTAGGGTTTATAGGACCTAGGGTTTTATAAGGTTTAGGGTTTACAGTTTCATTGGGTTTTAAATTTAGAATTTAGGGTTTTATGTTAGGGTTTATGGTTTAGGGCTTAGGGGTTTTTTAGGTTTAGAATTTTAGGTTGATGGCTTTATCTAGGATTTTATGGTTCAGGGATTTGGGTTTCTTAAGTTAAGTTTTTTTATTCTTTTATAGGTTTAGGGTTTAGGGTTTTGAGCTTAGGGTTTTATAGGTTCAGGTTTTTGAGGGTTTTTATGGATATGACATTTATGGCTTAGGGTTTTTTGTGTGTTTCTAGGGTTTAGCATGTATGATTTAGGGCTTTATAGTGTTTGCGGCATAGAGTTTTTTAGGTTTAGGTGTTTTTGGGTTGTTTAGGGTTATTTAGGGTTAAGTGTTTCTTAGGGTTTAGCATAAACGATTTAGGGCTTTCTGCGATTTAGATCTTATAGTTTTTTAGATTTAGGGGTTTTGGTGGTTTTTAAGGGCTTAGGGTTTAGGGCTTAGGTTTTTTCCTATTTTTTGGATTTAGGGTTTAGGGTTTTTTTTAGGTTTAGGATTTTAGGATAAGGATTTTATTAAGGTTTTTAGGTTTTAGGGCTTTGGAATTTTTTGATTAAGGTTTTTAGGGTTTTATAGATTTAGGTTTTAGGGCGTAGGGTTTATTGTGTTTTTTAGGGTTTAGCATATACGATTTAGGGCTTTAAAGGGTTTAGAGCTTTAAGTTTTTTTTAGGTTTAACGGATTTTATATTTTCAGCGTTTTTAAGGGTTAAGTGTTTCTTAGAGTTTTTTACGACTTAGGTTTACTTTTAGGTTTGGGGTTTTGGGTTAAGGGTTTTATTACGGTTTTTAGGGTTTAGGCCTTTAAGTTTTTTGGGTTAAGGTTTTTTCAGATTTTATAGGTTTAGGATTTAGGTCTTAAAGTTTTTTTTGTGTTTCTAGGGTTGAACAAATACGATTTAGGGCTTTATTGGGTCAAGAGCCTAAAGCTTTTTAGGTTTAGGGTTTTTTGTGTTTTTTTAGGGTTTTAAGAGTTAAGTGTTTATTAGGGATTAGGGCTTAGGGTGCTTTTATGTTTTTTAGATATAGGATTTAGGGATTTTTGGGATTTAGGGTTTGTAGCTTACGGTTTTGTAGGGATTTTAAATGGGTTTTAGGGTTCAATTTAGGGTTTCTTAATGTTTACGGTTTCATAGTGTATTAGGTTTAGGATTTAGGGTTTAGGACTTTTGGTTTTGTAAGGTTTAGGGTTCTAGGTTAAGGGTTTGAACTAAGTTTTCTAAGGGTAAGGGCTTTGTGTTTTTTGATTAGGGTTTTATATGTTTAGGGTTTAGGGCTAAGGTTTTTTTTTTTTTTTGTGTTTTCTATGGTTTATCATTTACGATTTAGGGCTTTATAGCATTTAGAGCTGAGAGCTTTTTTAGGTTTAGGGGTTTTTTGGGTTTTTAAGGGTTAAGTATTTCTTAGGGTTTAGGGTTTTTTGTGTTTTTTAGGTTTAATGTTTACAGATTTTTAGGATTTAGGGTTTAGAGCTTAGAGTTTTGAAGAGTTTACATGGTTTTTAGGGTTTCTTAAGGTTTATGGTTTAGGGTTTCTTAGGGTTTTAGGTTAGGGTATAGGGTTTAGACCTTATTGGTTTTTTATGTTTAGGGTTTAAGGTTTGGGTTTAGGGTTTCAGGCATAGTTTTTTTTTTATTTTATCTTTTTCGGTTAAGGGTTTTATAGGCTTAGGATTTAGGGCTTAGGGTTTTGTTTTGTGTTTTTTAGGGTTTAGCTTATACGATTTAGGGCTTTGTAGGGTTTTGAGGTTAGTGTTTTTCAAGGTTTGGGGTTTCTATAATTTTTAGGGTTTTTAAGGGTTAAGTGTTTCTTTGGGTTTTTTCGGGTTTAGGGTTTAGGCCTTAGGGGCGTTTTAGGTTTAGGGTTAAATTTTAGGGTTTAGGGTTTAGGGCATACGGTTTTTTTAGATTTATGGTTTTAAGTTTAGGGTTTTATCTGGGTTTTTATGCTTTAAGGATTTGGGTTTGTTAGGTTAAAGGTTTTTATGGTTTTATAGGTTTAGGTTTAGGGGTTATGATTATTTTTTTTTGGTGTTTTTTAGAACTTAACATATATGATTTAGGGCTTTATAGGGTTTTGAGGTTAGAGTTTTTCAAAGTTAGGGGTTTCTGTATTTTTTTAGGGTTTTAAGGGTTAAGTGTTTCTTGGGATTTTTTTAGGGTTTAGGATTTAGAGCTTAGGATTTTTTAGGGGTTTTAAATTGTTTTTAGGGTTTATTTTAGGGTTCATAGTATTTAGGTTTTCTTATGGTTTAAGGATTAGGATTTCTTAGGGTTCTAGGTTTAGAATTTAGGATTTTAGGTTGGGGCTTTGGGTTTAGGGTTATAGTTAAGGGTTTTATCTATGTTTTTAAGGTTTAAGGCGTTAGGTTTTTGTGTTTTAGGTATAGGGTATAGGGCTTAGGGTTTTTTGTATTTTTTAGGGTTTAGCATATACGATTTAGGGCTTTATAGTGTTTAGAGCTTAGAGTTTTTTTCTATTTAGGGATTTTTGGGGTTTCTAGGATTTTTAATGGTTAAGTGTTTCTTATGGTTTTTTAGGGTTTATGATTTAGGGTTTTTTTTGTGTGTTTTTAGGTTTCGGATTTATTAATTTTTAGGATTTAGGTTTTTAGGTTAGGGTTTAGGTTTAGGATTTAGTGTTTTAGGTTAGTGTTTAGGGTTTAGGCCTTAAAGGCTTTTTAGGTTTGTGGATTTTTAGGATTTAGGGTTTAGAACTTAGGGTTTATTTTAGTGTTTATGGGATTTAGGTTTTCTTTAGATATTAGGCTTAGTGTTTCTTATGGTTTAGGTTTAGGATTTAGGGTTTTTTATTAGGGTTTCAAGTTAAGGGCTTAGGGTGGCTTTTTTAGGTTTAGGGTTTTAGTTAAAGGGTTTTATCTAGGTTTTTTGGGTTTAGGGCTTTGGGTTTTTAGGTTAATGTTTTTTAGGGTTTTATTGGTTTAGGGTTTAGGGCATAGGGTTTTTTTGGGTTTAACTTATATGATTTATGGCTTTACAGGGTTTAGAGCTTATAGTTTTTTAAGTTTAGGGTTTTTAATGTTTTTAAGGATTAAGTGTATCCAAGGGTTTTATAAGATTTATGGTTTAGGGATTAAGTTATTTTTTTTATGTCTTTTAGGTTTAGGGTTTACGGATTTTCTTGATTTAGGGATTAGAGATTCGACTTTTTTAGGGGTTTATATGGTTATTAGGGTATATTTTATAGGTTATATGACTTAGGGTATCTTAAGGTTTAGGGTTTCTTAGGGCTTTCGATTAGGGTTTTAGGTTAAGGATTTTACCTAGGATCTTAGGGTTTAGGGCTTTGGGTTTTTTTTGTGTTTTTTGTGTTTAACATAAATGATTTGGGGTTTTATACAGTTAAGAGCATAGAGCTTTTTAGGTTTAGGGGTTTTTGGGCTTTTTTAAGGTTTTTAAGGCTTAATTGTTTCTTAGGGTTTTTTAAGGTTTAGGGTCCAGGGCTTAGGGTTATTTTGTGTTTTTAAGGTTTAGGGTTTATAGATATTTAGAATTAATGGTTTAGAAATAATTGTTTTAGGGGTTTTAAATTATTTTTAGGGTTTATAGGATTTAGGGTTTCTTTGGGTTTTAGGTGTTTAGGTTAGGGTTTAGGTATGGGAATTAAAGTTTTAGGTTAGGGTTTAGTTTTAGTGCTTAGGGTTTTATTAGGTTTAGGGTTTTAGTGTACGTGTTTTGTCTAGGTTTTAAGAGTTTAGGGTTTGAGTTTTTTAGGTTTAGGTTCATTAGGATTTAATAGGTTTAGGGTTTAGAGCTTAGGGTTTTTTTTTGTGTTTTTTAGGGTTTAGCATATACTCTTTAGGGCTTGGTATGATTTAGAGCTTAGAGTTTTTTAGGTTTAGGGGCTTTTGGGTTTTACTATGATTTTTAATAGTTAAGTGTTTCTTAGGGTTTTTTAAGGCTAAGGTTTTTTTTTGTGTTTTAAGTGTTAGGGTTTATAGATTTTAAGGAGGTAGGGTTTAGATCTTAGGGTGTTTAGGGGTTTTAAATGGTTTTTAGGGGGTTGTTTAGGGTTAAGGATTTTACCAAGGTTTTTAGTGTTTTATATGTTTAGGGTTCAAGAATTAGGGTTTTTTTTTATTATTTTTTTTTATTTTTAGGGTTTAGCATATAATATTTAGGGGTTTATATGGTTTGGAACTTTGGCTTTTTTAGGTTTAGGGGTTTTTATGGTTTTCAAGGTTTAGGTGTTTCTTATGGCTTTTTTAGGGTTTAGGATTTAGGCCTTAGGGTTTTTTTTTCCTTTTGATTTTTAGGTTTAGGGTTTATGGTTTTTTTAGGTTTTAGTGTTTAGAGGTTAGGGTTTTGTAGGGGTTTTAAATAGTTTAGAACTTAGAGTTTTATTAGGTGTAGGAGTTTTTGGGTTTTCCTAGTGTTTTTAAGGGTTAGATGTTTCTTAGTGTTTTCTATTGATTAGGGTTTATGGTTTTTTTTTTGTGTATTTTAAGTTTAAGATTTACGGGTTTTTTAGGATTTAGGGTTTAGAGCTTAGGGTTTTGTAGAGATTTTAAATGCTTTGCAGTATTTATATTAGGGTTTATAAGATTTATGGTTTCTTAAGGTCTAGGGTTTAGGGTTTCTTAGGGTTCTAGGTTTAGAATATAAGGATTTTGGTTAGGGTTTAGGGTTTAGGGCTTCATTTTTTTTTAGGTCTAGGGTTTTATTTAGGGTTTTTATGGTTTAGGTCTTTAGGTATTTTAGGTTAAGGTTTTTTAGAGTTTTGTAGGTTTATGGTTTAGGGCAAAGGGATTTTTGTGTGTTTTAGGGTTAAGCATATAAGATTTAGGGCTTGATAGGGTTTAAAGCTTAGATTTTTTTAGGTTTAGGCATTTTTAGGGTTTTTAAGGGTTAAGTGTTTCTTAGGGTTTTTGCTTTAGAAATGGTATTTAAGGTTTATTTTAGGGTTTATAGAATATAGGGATTCTTAAGGTTTAGGGTTTAGAGTTTCTTAAGGTTTTAGGTTTAGGATTTAGAGTTTTAGGTTAGGGTTTAGGACTTAGGGTTTTTTAGATTTAGGGTTTTATTTAGGTATTTAGGTTTTAGGGCTTTGGGCTCTTTAGGTTAAGGGTTTGTAGGATTTTATTGGTTTAGCATTTAGGGCTTAGGGTTTTTTTTTTGTGTTATAGGGTTTAGTATATACGATTTAGGGATTTATAGGGTAGAGCTTAGAATTTTTTTAGGCTTTGGGTTTTTTATTTGGGGGGGTTTTAAGGGTTAAGTGTTTCTTATGTTTCTCAAGGTTTAGTATTTTTTTGTATTTTTTAGGTTTAGGGTTTACAGATTTTTAGGATTTAGGGTTTCCACCTCAGGGATTTTAGGAGTTTTAAATGGGTTTTAGGGTTTATTTTAGGATTTATAGGATTTAGGATTTCTTTAGGCTTATGTTTTAAGGTTTCTTCAGATTTTAGGTTTAGGATTTAGGGTTTTAGGTTAGGGTTTAGGGCTTTCTGTTTTTTTTTTTATGTTTATGTTCTTAGGTTAAGGTTCTTATCTAGGTTTTTAGGGTTTAGGGATTTGAGATTTTTAGGTTAAGGTTTTTAGGGTTTTATAGGTTTAGGATTTAGGATTTTGTTTTTTTTTTTGTGTTTTTTAGGGTTTAACATATATAATTTAGGGCTTTATAGGGTATAGAGATTAGAGTTTTTTAGATTTAGGGGTTTTTGAGGTTTTTAGGGGTTTTAAGGGTTAAGTGTTTCTTAGGGTTTAAGGCTTTCAGTTTTTTGTGTTTTTTAGTTTTAGGTTTTACAGATTTTTAGGGTTTAGGGTTTAGAGCTTAGGGTTTTGTAGGGGTTTTATATGGTTTTTATGGATTATATAAGGGTTTACAGGATTTAAGGTTTTTTAAGGTTTAGGGTTTAGGGTTTCTTAGGGTTTTAGGTTTAGCATTTATTTTTTAGGTGAGGGTTTAGGGCTTTTGGATTATTAGGTTTAGGGTTTTTAGGATTTTGTAGGATTTAGGTTTAGGGTTTAGGTTTTTTTTTTTTTTTTGTGTGTGTTTTTATGGTTTAGGATCCACAATATAGAGGTTTATAGGATTTAGAGCCTACCATTTTTTAGATTTAGGGTTTTTTTTTGTTTTAGTTTTTAGAGTTTTGAAGCGTTAAGTGTTTCTTAGGGTTTAGGGCTTAGATTTTTTTCTTTTTTTTTGTGTGTGTGTGTTTTTAGTTTCGGGTATGTGGATTTTTAGGATTTAGGCTTTATAGCTTAGGCTTTTTTGGGGGTTTGAAATGGTCTTTATGGTTTATTTTAGGGTTTGTAGGATTTAGGGATTCTTAAGGTTTAGGGTTTCTTAGGGATTTAAGTTAGGGTTTAGGGTTTATGTCTTTGGGTTTTGTAAGATATACGGTTTTAGGTTAAGGGTTTTATTTGAGATTTTGGGGTTTAAGGCTTTGGGTTTTTTGGGGTTTTATAGGTTTATGGTTAGGGCCTAGAGTTTTTTTTTTTTTTTTTTTTTTTTTTTTTTTTTTTGCATTGTTTAGGGTTTAGAATATACGATTTAGGGCTTTATAGGGTGTATAGTTTAGAGTTTTTTAGGTTTAGGGGTTATTTAGTTATTTTGGGGTTTTAAGGGTTAAGTGTTTCTTAGGATTTTTTAGAGTTTAGGGTTTAGGGCTGAGGGTTTTTAAGTTTTTAGGATTTAGGATTTAGAGCTAAGGGTTTTTAGGGGGTTTTAAATGGTTTTTAGGGTTTATTTTAGGGTTTATAGAATTTAGGTTTTCTTAAGATCTAGGGTTTAGGGTTTCTTGATGTTATAGGTTTAGGATTTAGAGATTTAGGTTAGGTTTAGTGTTTAGGGCTTTTTAAGTTTAGGGTTATAGGTTAAGGGTTTTATCTAGGATTTTAGGGTTTACGGCTTTGGATTTTTTTAGGTTAATGTTTTTTAGGGCTTTATAGGTTTAGGGTTTTGGGCTTAGGGTTTTTTTTGTGTTTTTTTAGCGTTTAGCATATATGATTTGGGGCTTTATAGAGTTTAGAGATTAGAATTTTTTTTAGGTCTAAGGGATTTTGGATTTTTTAAGGTTTTTAAGGGTTAAATGTTTCTTGCAGTTTTTTAAGGTTTAAGGTTTAGGGCTTTGGATTTTGTTGTGTTTTTTATTGTTTAGGGTTTACATGTTTTTAGGGTTTAGGGTTTTTTTGGTGTTTTAAATGGTCTTTATGGTTTATTTTAGGATTTATAGGATTTAGGGATTCTTAATGTTTAGGGTTTCTTAGGGATTTATGTAAGGGTTTACGGTTTATGGCCTATGGTTTTGTTAGGTTTAGGGTTTTAGGTTAAGGGCTTTATAAGGGATTTTGGGGTTTAAGGCTTTGGGTTTTTTAGGCTTTTATAGGTTTAAGGTTTAGTGCTTAGGGATTCTTTAATGTTTTTTAGGGTTTAGCATATATGATTTAAGGCTTTATAGGGGTTAGAGCTTAGAGTTTTTTAGGTTTAGCAGTTATTGGGCATTTTAGGGTTTTTAAAGGTTTAGTGATTCTTAGGGTTTTTTAGGGATTAGGGCTTAGGTTTTTTTTTTTCGATCTAGGGTTTTTAAATTTTTAGGATTTAAGGTTTAGAGCTAAGGGTTTTTAGGGAGTTTTAGGTGTTTTAAATGGTTTCTAGGGTTTGTTTTAGGGTTTATAGGATTTAGGGTTTCTTAAGGTTTAGGGTTTCTTAGAGTTATAGGTTTGGGATTTAGAGTTTTAGGTTAAGCTTTAGTGTTTAGGGCATAGGTTTTTTTTAGGCTTAGGGTTATAGGTTAAGGTTTTAACTTGGATTTTAGGGTTTTGGGCTTTTGGTTTTTCTAGGTTAATATTTTTTAGGGTTTTATAGGTTTAGGGTTTAGGTCTTACGTTTTTTTTTTGTTGTTGTGTTTTTTAGCGTTTAGCATATGTGATTTTGGGATTTATAAGGTTCAGAGCTTAATTTATTTTTTTTAACGAATTTTGGATTTTTTAAGGTTTTTAAGGGTTAAGTATTTCTTAGGGTTTTTTAAGGTTTAAGATTTAGGGGCTTGGGTTTTGTTGAGTTTTTTATGTCTAGGGTTTACAGATTTTTAGGATTTAGGGTTTAGAGGTTAGTGTTTTATAGGGGTTTTAAATTGCTTTTACGGCTTAGGTTTTCTTTGGGTTTTAGGTTTAGGATTAAGATTTTAGGTTTAGGGTTTGGGGCTTAGGGTTTTTTAAGGTTTAGGGTTTTAGGTTAAGGGTATTATCTAGTTTAGGGTTTAAGACTCTGGGTTTTTTAGGCCATGATGTCTTAGGATTTTATAGGTTTAGGGTTTTATCTTGGTTTTTTTAGGTTTAGGATTTTATCTATGTTTTTAATGTTTAAGTCTTTGGGTTTTTTAGGTAAGATTTTTTAGGATTTCATAGGTTTAGGGTTTAGGGCTTAGGTTTTTTTTTGTTTTTTAATCTGTGTTTTTTAGGGTTTAGCATATACAATTTAGGGCTTTATAGGGTTTAGAGCTTAGAATTTTTTAGGTTTAGGGATTTTTGGGTCTTTTATGGTTTTTAAGGAATAAGTGTTTCTTAAGGTTTTTTAGGGCGTAGGGTAAAGGGCTTAGGGTTTTTTTTATGTTTTTCTAGGGTTCACAGATTTTTAGGATTTAGGGTTTAAATCTTAGGATTTTTAGGGGTTTTAAATCATTTTTAGGGTTTGTCTTAGGTTTTATAGGATTTAGGGTTTCTTAAGGTTGGGGTTTAGGGTTTCTTAAGCTTTTTAGGTTTAGGATTTAGGGTTTTTGGTTAGGGTTTAGTATTTTAGGTTTAGAATTTATGGTTTTCGGTTTAGGATTTACGGTTTTAGGTTTATGGTTCAAGGCTTAGTGTTTTTTTCGTGTTTTTTTAGTGTTTAGCTTATATGATTTAGGAATTTATACGGTTTGGAGCTTAGACTCTTTTAGGTTTAGGGGTTTTTGAATTTATAGGGGTTTTAAGTTTAGGATTTAGGGTTTTAGGTTAGGTTTTAGTGTTTATGGCCTAGGGTTTTTTTAGCTTTAGGGTTTAAGGTTATTGATTTTATCTAGGTTTTTAGGGTTTAGTTCTTTGAATTTTTTAGATTAAGGTTTTTATTTTGGATTTTATAGGTTTAGGCTTTAGGGATTTGGGGTTCTTTGTGTGTTTGTTAGGGTTTAGCATATACATTTATGGGTATTATTGTTTTCAGGGTTTATTTTAGGGTTTATAGGATTTAGGGTTTCTTAAGGTTAGGGTTTAGGGTTTCTTAGGGTTTTTAGGTTTAGGATATAGAGTTTTAGGTTACGGTTTAGGGTTTTTTAGGTTTAGTGTTTTAGGTTAAGGATTTTATCTAGGGTTTTAGGGTTTTATAGGTTTATGGTTCAAGACTTACGGGATTTTTTTGTCTGTTTTTAGGGTTTAGCATATACGATTTAGGGATTTATAGGGTTTGGAGCTTAGGTTTTTTTAGGTTTAGGGGGTTTTAAGGTTTTCAAGGTTTAAGTGTTTCTTATGGTATTTTCGAGTTTAGGGTTTAAGCCTTAGGGTTTTTTTCTTGTTCTGATTTTTAGGATTTAGTGTTTAGAGGTTAGGGTTTTGTAGGGGTTTTAAATGGTTTAGAGCTTATAGTTTTTTTAGGTGTAGGGGTTTTTGGGTTTTCTTAGTGTTTTTAAGTGTTAAGTGTTTCTTAGGGTTTTCTATTGATTAGGGTCTAGGTATTTTTGTGTTTTTTCAGTTTAAGATTTATGTATTTTTTAGGATTTAGGGTTTACAGCTTAGGGTTTTGTAGAGGTTTTAAATGGTTTGTGGTGTTTATAAGATTTATGGTTTCTTAAGGTCTAGGGTTTAGGATTTCTTAGAGTTTTAGGTTTAGAATCTAAGGATTTAGGTTAGGGTTTAGGGTTCATGACTTCATTGTTTTTTAGGTCTAGGGTTTTAGGTTAAGGGTTTTATCTAGGGTTTTTATGGTTTAGGGCTTTGGGTTTTGTAGGTTCAGGATTTTATCTAGGGTTTTTATGGTTTATGGCTTTGGGTTTTGTAGGTTAAGGTTTTTAGAGTTTTATAGGTTTATGGTTTAGGTCATAGGGTTTTTTGTGTATTTTAGGGTAAGCATATAAGATTTAGGGATTGATATGGTTTAAAGCTAAGAGTTTTTTAAGTTTAGGGTTTTTAAGGGTTAAGTGTTTCTTAGGGTGTTTTAAGGGTTTATGATTTAGAGTTTAGGGCTTTAGGTATTTTAGGTTTAGGTTTTTTAGGATTTAATAGGTTTAGGGTTTTGAGCTTATGGTTTCTTTTGTGTTTTTTAGGGTTTAACATATACAATTTAGGGCTTGGTAGGATTTAGAGCTTAGAGTTTTTTTAGGTTTAGGGGTTTTTGGGTTTTAGTACAGTTTTTAATGGTTAAGTGTTTCTTAGGGTTTTTTAGGGCTTAGGGGTTTTTTGTGTTTTAAGTGTTAGGGTTTACGGATTTTAAGGAGTTATGGTTTAGATCTTAGGGTGTTTAGGGGTTTTAAATGGTTTTCTGGGGTTTTTTAGTGTTAAGAATATTACCTAGGTTTTTAGTGTTTTATATGTTTATGGTTCAAGAATTAGTGTTTTTTTTTTTTTTTTTTTGTATTTTTTAGGGTTTAGCATATAATATTTAGGGATTTATAGGGTTTGGAGTTTAGACTTTTTTAGGTTTAGGGGTTTTTAGGGTTTTCAAGATTTAAGTGTTTCTTACGGTTTTTTTAGGGTTTAGGATTTAGGCCTTAGGGTTTTTTTCTTTGTTTTGATTTTTAGGTTTAGGGTTTATGGTTTTTTAGGATTTAGTGTTTAGATGTTAGGGTTTTGTAAGGGTTTTAAATGTTTTAGAGCTTAGAGTTTTATTAAGTGTAGGAGTTTTTGGGTTTTCTTAGTGTTTTTAAGGGTTAAATGTTTCTTAGGGTTTTCTATTTATTAGGGTTTAGCTTTTTTTTTGTGTTTTTAAAGTTTAAGATTTACGGATTTTTTAGGATTTAGGATTTAGAGCTTAGGGTTTTGTAAAGGTTGTAAATGATTTGCAGTGTTTATATTAGGGTTTATAGGATTTATGGTTTCTTAAGGTCTAGGGTTTAGGGTTTCTTAGGGTTTTAGGTTTAGTATCTAAGGATTTAGGTTAGGGTTTAGGGTTTAGGGCTTCATATTTTTTTACGTCTAGGGTTTTAGGTTAAGGGTTTTATTTAGGGTCTTTATGGTTAGGGCTTTGGGTTTTTTAGGTTAAGGTTTTTTAGAGTTTTATATGTTTATGGTTTCGGGCTTAGGGATTTTTGTGTGTTTTAGGGTTAAGCATATAAGATTTAGGGCTTGATAGGGTTTAAAGCTTAGATTTTTTTAGGTTTAGGTGTTTTTAAGGGTTAAGTGTTTCATAGTGTTTATGCTTTAGAGCTTATGGGTTTTAAAAGGTATTTAATGTTTATTTTAGGGTTTATAGAATATAGGGATTCTTAAGGTTTAGGATTTAGAGTTTCTTATTGTTTTAGGTTTAGGATTTAGAGTTTTAGGTTAGGGTTTAGGGCTTAGGGTTTTGTAGGTGTAGGGTTTTAGGTTAAGGGTTTGATTTAGGTTTTTAGGTTTTAGGGCTTTGGGTTCTTTCGGTTAAGGGTTTGTAGGAATTTATTAGGTTTTTTTGTGTGTGTTGTAGGGTTCAGTATAAACGATTTAGGGCTTTATAAGGTTTAGAGCTTAGTGTTTTTTTAGGTTTTGGTGGTTTTCCTCTTTTTTAGGGGTTTTAAGGGTTATGTGTTTCTTAGGTTTCTTAGGGTTTAGTATTTTTTGTATTTTTTAGGTTTAGGATTTACAGATTTTTAGGATTTAGGGTTTCGACCGTAGGGATTTTATGAGTTTTAAATGGGTTTTAGGGTTTATTAATATTTATAGGATTTAGGGTTTGTTAAGGTTTATGCTTTAAGGTTTCTTCAGGTTTTAGGTTTAGTATTTATGGTTTTAGGTTAGGGTTTAAGGTTTAGGGCTTTGGATATTTTTTATAGTTATGTTCTTTGGTTAAGGTTCTAATCTAGGTTTTTAGGGTTTAGGGCTTTGGGATTTTTAGGTTAAGGTTTTTAGGGTTTTATAGGTTTAGGGTTTAGGGTTTTTTTTTTGTCTTTTTTAGGGTTTATCATATATAATTTAGGGCTTTTTAAGGTATACATCTTAGAGTTTTTTAGATTTAGGGGTTTTTGAGCTTTTTAGGGGTTTTAAGGGTTAAGTGTTTCTTAGGGTTTAAGGCCTTCAGTTTTTTTTGTTTTTTAATTATAGGTTTTATGGATTTTTAGGGTTTAGGGTTTAGAGCTTAGGGTTTTGTAGGGATTTTATATGGTTTTTATGGACTATATAAGGGTTTACAAGATTTTGGGGTTTTTAAGGTTTAGGGTTTTAGGGTTTCTTAGGGTTTTTGGTTTAGCATTTAGGTTTTAGGTGAGGGTTTATGGCTTTTGGATTCTTAGGTTTAGGGTTTTTAGGATTTTGTAGGATTAGGGTTTAGGGCTTAGGTTTTATTTTTTTTTGTATGTGTTTTTATGGTTTAGGATTTAGAATAGAGGGGTTTATAGGTTTTAGAGCCTACCATTTTTTAGGTTTAGGGGTTTTTTTTTGTAGTTTTCAGAGTTTTGAAGGGCTAAGTGTTTCGTAGAGTGTAGGGTTTAAGGCTTAGGATTTTTTTTTTTTTTTTTGTGTTTTTAGGTTAGGGTATGTGGATTTTTAGGATTTAGGGTTTAGAGCTTAGGGATTTTGGGGGGTTTTAAATGGTCTTTATGACTTATTTTAGGGTTTGTAGGATTTAGAGATTCTTAATGTTTAGGGTTTCTTAGGGATTTATGTTAGGGTTTAGGGTTTTTGGCTTTGGGTTTTGTAAGGTTTAGGGTTTTAGGTTAAGGGTTTTATTTGAGATTTAGGGGTTTAAGGCTTTGGGTTTTTTGGGTTTTATAGGTTTAAGGTTTAGGGCCTAGAGTTTATTTTTTGCATTTTTTAGAGTTTAGAATATACAATTTAGGGCTTTATAAGGTGTATAGCTTAGAGTTTTTTTCGTTTAGGGGTTATTGAGTTTTTTTGGGTTTTGAAGGGTTAAGTGTTTCTTAGGATTTTTTAGGGTTTAGGGTTTAGGGCTGAGGGTTTTTTCGATTTAGGGTTTTTAAGTTTTTATTATTTAGAATTTAGAGCTTTGGGTTTTTATGGGTTTATATGGTTTTTAGGGTTAATTTTAGGGATTATGGGATTTAGGATTTCTTAAGATTTTGGGTTTAGGGTTTCTTAGGATTATAGGTTTGGGATTTTGAGTTTTAGGTTAGGGTTTAGGGCTTACTTTTTTTTAGGTTTAGGGGCTAAGGGTTTTATCTAGGATTTTAGGGTTTACGGCTTTGGGTTTTTTTAGGTTAATGTTTTTTAGGGCTTTATAGGTTTAGGGTTTCAGGCTAAGGGTTTTTTTTTTGTGTTTTTTAGAGTTTAGCATATATGATTTGGGTCTTTATAGAGTTTATAGCTTAGTATTTTTTAGGTTTAAGGGTTTTTGGAATTTTTAAGGTTTTTAAGGATTAAGTGTTTTTTAGGGTTTTTTATGGTTTAAGGTTTAGGGCTTTGGGTTTTGTTGTGTTTTTTATTATCTAGTGTTTACAGATATTTAGGGTTTAAGGTTTAGAGTTTAGGGTTTTTTAGGTGTTTTGAATGGTCTTTGAGGTTTATTTTAGGATTTATAGGATTTAGGGATTCTTACTGTTTAGGGTTTCTTAGGGATTTATGTTAGGGTTTAGGGTTTATGGCATAGGGTTTTGTTGGGTTTAGGGTTTTAGGTTAAGGGTTTTATATGGGATTTTGGGGTTTAAGGCTTTGGGGTTTTTAGGGTTTTATAGGTTTAAGGTTTAGGGCTTAGGGATTTTTTTTTTGTGTTTTTTAGGGTTTAGCATATATGATGTAGGGCTTTATAGGGTTTAGAGCTTAGAGTTTTTTTAGGTTTAGGGGTTATTGAGTTTTTTAGAGTTTTTAAGGGTTGAGTGTTTCTTAGGGTTTTTTAGGGATTAGGGCTTAGGTTTTCTTATTCCGGTCCTGGGTTTTTAAATTTTTAGGATTTATGATTTAGAGCTTAGGGTTTTTAGGGAGTTTTAGGTGTTTTAAATGGTTTTTAGGGTTTATAAGATTTAGGGTTTCTTAAGTTTTAGGGTTTAGGGTTTCTTAGGGTTATAAGTTTAGGATTTAGAATTTTAGGTTAGGTTTTAGTGTTTAGGGCATAGGTTTTTTTTGTAGGTTTAGTGTTATAGGTTAAGGGTTTTATCTAGGATTTTAGGGTTTAGGGCTTTGTGTTTTTTTAGGTTAATGTTTTTTAGGGTTATATAGGTTTAGGGCTTAGGACTTAGGTCTTTTTTTTTTTGTTTTTTAGCGTTTAGCATATATGATTTAGGGCTTTATAGAGTTTAGAGCTTAGATTTTTTTAGGTTTAAGAGTTTTTGGAATTTTTAAGGTTTTTAAGGGTTAAGTGTTGTTTAGGGTTTTTTAAGGTTTAAGGTTTAGGGCTTTGGGTTTTGTTGTGTTTTTTATTATCTAGGGTTTGCAGATATTTAGGGTTTAAGGTTTAGATCTTAGGGTTTTTTAGGTGTTTTGAATGGTCTTTGTGGTTTATTTTAGGATTTATAGGATTTGGGGATTCTTACTGTTTAGGGTTTCTTAGGGATTTTTGTTAGGGTTTAGGGTTTATGGCATAGGATTTTGTTAGGTTTAGGATTTTAGGTTAAGGGTTTTATATGGGATTTTGGGGTTTAAGGCTTCGGGGTTGTTAGGGTTTTATAGGTTTAAGGTTTAGGGCTTAGGGATTTTTTTTTTTTTATGTTTTTTAGGGTTTACCATATAAGATTTAGGGCTTTATAGGGTTTAGAGCTTAGAGTTCTTTAAGATTAGGGGTTATTTGGTTTTTAAGGGGTTTTAAGGGTTGAGTGTTTCTCAGGGATTTTTAGGGATTACGGCTTAGGTTTTTTTTTCCGATCTAGGGTTTTTAAATTTTTAGGATTTATGGTTTAGAGCTTAGGGTTTTTAAGGAGTTTTAGGTGTTTTAAAATGTTTTTAGGGTTTATTTTAGGGTTTATAAGATTTAGGGTTTCTTTAGGTTTAGGGTTTAGGGTTTCTTAGGGTTATTGGTTTGGGATTTAGAGTTTTAGGTTAGGTTTTACTGTTTAGCGCATAGGTTTTTTTTAGGTTTAGGGTATTTTAGGGTTTTTAAGGGTTAAGTGTTTCTCAGGGTTTCTAGTTGAAAACTTCGGGTTTTAAACGACTTTTAAGGTTTATTTTAGGGATTATTGGATTTAGAGATTCTTAAGGTTTAAGGTTTAGAGTTTCTTAAGGTTTTAGGTTTAGGATTTAGAGTTTTAGGTTAGGGTTTAGGGCTTAGGGTTTTTTAGGTATAGGTTTTTAGGTTAAGGGTTTTATTTAGGTTTTTAGGTTTTAGGGCTTTGGGTTTTTTAGGTTAAGGATTTGTAGGAGTTTGTAGGTTTAAGGTTTAAGGTTAAGGGATTATTTATGTGTTGTAGGGTTTAGTATATATCATTTAGGGCTTTATAGGGTTTTGAGGTTAGAGTTTTTTTAGGTTTAGGGGTTTTTTGGCTTTTAGGGTTTTTAAGGGTTAAGTGTTTCTTTGGTTTCCCAGGGCTTAGTTACTTTTTGTATTTTTTAGGTTTAGGGTTTACAGATTTTTAGGATTTAGAGTTTCGAGCGTATGGATTTTAGGGTTAATTTTAGGATTTATAGGATTTAGGGTTTCTTAAGGTTTAGGGTATAAGGTTTCTTCGAGTTTTAGGTTAAGTATTTAGGGTTTTAGGTTAGGGTTTAGGGTATAAGGCTTAGGGTTTTTTTTTATGTTTAGGTTCTTAGGTTAAGGTTCTTATCTAGGTTTTTAGGGCTTTGGGTTTTTTGGGTAAAGGTTTTTATGGTTTTATAGGTTTAGGGTTTAGGACTTAGGGTTTTTTTGAATTTTTTAGGGTTTAGCATATACGATTTAGGGCTTTAGATGGTTTAGAGCTTAGAGTTTTTGATGTTTAGGGGCTTTGGGTTTTTAGGGTTTTAAGGGTTAAGTGTTTCTTCGGGTTTTTTAGGATTTAGGGTTTAGGGCTACAGATTTTTTTTTATTTTTTAGGTTCAGGGATTTACGGATTTTTAGGATTCCAGATTTAGAGTTTAGGGTTTCATAAGGGTTTTAAGTGGTTGTTTGGGTGTATTTTAGGGTTTATAGGATTTTTGGTTTCTTAAGGTTTAGGTTGAGAAATTAGGGTTTTAGGTTAGGGCTAAGGGTTTAGGGCTTAAGGATTTTTTTAGTTAAGGGTTTTAGGTTAAGGGTTTTATCTATGTTTTTTTAGGGTTTAGGGCTTTGGGTTTTTTGGGTTAAGGGTTTTTAGGATTTTTTAGGTTTAGGGTTTAGGGCTTTTTTGTGTTTTTTATTGTTTAGTTTATATGATTTAGGGTTTTATCGGGTTTAGAGCTTTGAGTTTTTTTAGGTTTAATGGATTTTATATTTTTAGGGTTTTTAAGGGTTAAGTATTTCTTAGGGGTTTTTAGGGTTATGCATTTTTTTTGTGTGTTTTTAGGTTTAGGGTTTAGAGCTTAGGTTTTTGTAGAGGTTTTAAATGATTTTTAGGGTTTATTTTAGAATTTATAGTTTTTAGAGTTTACGATTTTGGGTTTAAGTTTAGGGTTAAGGGTTTTTTTAGGTTTAGGGTTTTATGTTTAGGGTTTTAGGGTTTAGGGCATTGGGTTTTTTAGGTTAAGGTTTTTCTGGGTTTTCTAGGTTTATGGTTTATGGCTGAGGGGTTGTTTTTTTTTTTTTTTTTTTACGTTCTTTAAGGTTTAGCATATAGTATAGTATTTAGAGCTTACTGTTTTTTAGGTTTGGGGGGGGGGGGTTGGGTTTTTTTAGGCTATTTAAGAGTTAAATATTTCATAGGGTTTTTTTATGGGTTTATGGTTTCAAGCTTATGGTTTTGTAGGGTTCTTAAATGGTAGTTATGCTTTACTTTAGGGGTTTTTTTTTAAGGTTAACTGCTTCTTAGGGTTTTCTAGGGTTTAGATCTTAGAGTTTTGTTGTGTTTTTAAGGTTTAAGGTTTACAGATCTTTAGGATTTAGGCTTTAGAGCGTAGTGTTTTGTAGGGGTTTTAAATGATTTTTAGGGTTTATATTATGGTTTATAAGATTTAGGGTTTCTTAAGGTGTAGGGTTTAGGGTATCTTAGGGATTTAGGGTTTTAGGTTAGGGTTTAGGGTTTAGGGTTAGGGTTTTTTTATGTTTAGGGATTTTGGTTAAGGGCTTTATCTAGGTTTTTAAGGCTTAAGGATTTGGGATTTTTGGGTTAAGGTTTTTTTAGGGTTTTATAGGTTTATGGTTTAGGGCTTCAATTCTTTTTTTTTTTTGTATTCTTAGGGTTTTGCATATATGATTTAGAGCTTTATAGGATTTAGAGATGAGAGATTCTAGGTTTAGGGATTTTTGGGTTTTTTAGGGTTTGTAAGGCTATTAAATATTGTTTAAGGTTTATAGGACCTAGGGTTTCGTAAGGTTTAGGGTTTAGAGTTTCATAGGGTTTTAAATTTAGAATTTAGGATTTTAGGTTAGGGTTTATGGTTTAGGGTTTAGGGGTTTTTTAGGTTTAGAATTTTAGGTTGAGGGCTTTATCTAGGTTTTTAGGGTTTAGGGATTTGGGTTTCATAGGTTAAGGTTTTTTATGCTTTTATTGGTTTAGAGTTTAGGGTTTAGAGCTAAGGGTTTTGTAGGTTAAGGTTTTTGAGGGTTTTTATAGATATTTGTGTGTTTTTAGGGTGTAGCATATACGATTTAGCAATTTATAGGGTTTGCAACTTAGAGTTTTTTAGGTTTAGGTGTTTTTGGGTTGTTTAGGGTTATTTAGGGTTAAGTGTTTCTTAGGGTTTAGCATAAACGATTTAGGGCTTTTTAGGGTTTATATCTTATAGGTTTTTAGGTTTAGCGGTTTTGGGGGTTTTTATGGGCTAAGGGTTTAGGGCTTAGGCTTTTTTCTATTCTTTTAGATTTAGGGTTTAGGGTTTTGGGCTTAGGGTTTTTTTTAGGTTTAGGATTTGAGGTTAAGGATTTTATCTAGGTTTTTAGGTTTTAGGGCTTTGGAATTTTTAGATTAAGGTTTTTAGGGTTTATAGATTTAGGATTTAGGGCTTAGGGTTTATTGTGTTTTTTAGGGTTTAGCATAGGCGGTTTAGGGCTTTAAAGGGTTTAGAGCTTTGTGTTTTTTTGGGTTTATCATATACAATTTAGGGCTTTATAGGGTATAGAGCTTAGAGTTTTTTTAGGTTTAGGGGCTTTTGAGGTTTTAGGGTTTCTAAAGGTTAAGTGTTTCTTAGGGTTTAAGGCTTTCAGATTTTTGTGTTTTTTAGGTTTAGGTTTTACAGATTTTTAGGGTTTAGGGTTTAGATCTTAGGGTTTTGTAGAAGTTTTATATGGTTTTTAGGGATTATATAAGGGTTTAAGGGATTTAGTGTTTTTTAAGGTTTAGGGTTTCTTAAGGATTTAGGTTTAGCATTCAGGCTTTAGGTTAGGGTTTAGGGCTTTTGGATTTTTAGGATTATGGTTTTTAGGATTTTGTATGATTAGGGCTTAGGGTTTAGGGTTTTTTTTTTTTTTTTTTTTTTTTTTTTTTTTTTTTTTTATGTTTTTGGGGTTTAGAATAATTGATATAGGGGTTTATAGGGTTTAAAGCTTACAATTTTTTAGGTTTAGGGTTTCAGGCTTAGCATTTTTTTGTGTGTTTTTATGTTAGAGTTTACGAATTTTAAGGATTTAGGGTTTAGAGCTTACAGTTTTTTTGGTGTTTTAAATGGTCTTTATGATTTCTTTTAGGAGTTATAGGATTTAGGGATTCTTAAGGTTTAAGGTTTCTTAGGGATTTTTGTTAGGGTTTAGGGTTTAGGGTTTATGGCTTAGGGTTTTGTTAGGTTTTGGGTTTTAGGTTAATGGTTTTATTTGGGAATTTGGTGTTTAAGGCATTGGGGTTTTAAGGGTTTGATAGGTTTAAGGTTTAGGGCTTAGGGTTTTTCTTCTTTTTTTAGGGTTTTTAAGGATTAAGTGCTTCTTAGGATTTAAGGCTTTCAGTTTTTTGTGTTTTTTAGGTTTAGCTTTTACGTATTTTTAGGGTTTAGGGTTTAGAACTTAGGGTTTTGTAGGAGTTTTATATGGTTTTTAGGGATCATATAAGGGTTTAAGGGATTTAATGTTTTTTAAGGCTTAGGGTTTAGGGTTTCTTCAGGTTTTAGGTTTAGCATTTAGGTTTTAGGTGAGTGTTTAGGGCTTTTGGATTTTTAGGATTATGGTTTTTAGGATTTTGTATGGTTAGGGTTTAGGGATTTGGGGGTTTTTTTTTTGTGCTTTTGAATAAATTATATAGTGGTTTATAGGGTTTAGAGCTTACAAATTTTTAGGTTTAGGGGTTTTTGTATTGTTTAGAGTTTTTAAGGGTTAAGTGTTTCTTAGGGTTTTATAGGGTTTAGGGTTTCAGGCTTAGCATTTTTTTGTGTGTTTTTATGTTAGGGCTTATGGATTTTGAGGATTTAGGGTTTAGAGCTTACGGTTTTTTTGGTGTTTTAAATGGTCTTTATGGTTTTTATTAGGATTTATAGTATTTAGGGATTCTTAAGGTTTAAGGTTTCTTAGGGATTTATGTTAGAGTTTAGGGTTTATGGCTTAGGGTTTTGTTAGATTTAGGGTTTTAGGTTAATGGTTTTATCTGGGAATTTAAGGCATTGGGGTTTTTAGGGTTTTATAGGTTTAAGGTTTAGGGCTTAGGGGTTTTCTTCCTTTTTAGGGTTTAGCATATACGATTTAGGGCTTTATAGGGCTTAGAGGTTAGAGTTTTTTAGGTTTAGGAGTTCTTGGGTTTTTTAGGGTTAAGTGTCTCTTAGGGTGTTTTGGGATTTAGGGTTGAGGTTTTTTTTTCTATTTGGGTTTAGGGTTTTTAAATATTTATGAATTATGGTTTAGAGAATAGGGCTTTTAGGGACTTTTCGGGGTTTTAAATGGTTTTTAGGGTTTATTTTAGGGTTTATAGGATTTAAGGCTTCTTAAGGTTTAAGGTTTAGGGTTTCTTAGGGTTATAGGTTCGAAATTTATGGTTTTAGGCTAGGTTTTAGGTTTAGGGCTTAGGTTTTTTTTTAGGTTTAGGGTTTAGGTTAAGGGATTTATCTAGAATTTTAGGGTTTAGGGCTTTGGATTTTTTTAGGTTAATGTTTTTTAGGGTTTTATAGTTTTAGGATTTAGGGCTTAGATTTTTTTTTTTTTTGTGTTTTTTAACGTTTAGAATATATTATTTAGGGCTTTATAGGGTTAGAGCTTAGCTTCTTTTTGTTTAGGTTTAAGGGATTTTGGATTTTTTAAGTTTTTTATGGGTTAAGTGTTTCTTAAGGTTTAAGGTTTAAGGGTTTGGGTTTTGTTATGTTTTTTTATGTTTAGGGTTTACAGATTTTTAGGATTTAGGGTTTAGAGCTTAGTGTTTTGTAGGGTTTTAAATTGTTATTGGGATTTATAGGATTTATAGTTTTTTAAGTTTTAGGGTTTAAGGTTTCTTTGGTTTTAGGTTTAGGATTAAGATTTTAGGTTTAGGGTTTTTTAAGGTTTAGGGTTTTAGGTTAAGGGTATTATCTAGTTTAGGCTTTAAGGCTTTGGATTTTTTAGGCTAAGGTTTCTTAGGATTTTATAGGTTTAGGGTTTTATCTGGGTTTTTTTAGTTTTAGGGTTTTATCTAGGTTTTTAGGGTTTATAAAGTCTTTGGGTTTTTTAGGTAAGGTTTTTTAGGATTTTATAGGTTTAGGGTTTAGGGCTTAGGGTTTTCTTTTGTTTTTTTATTTGTGTTTTTTATGGTTTAGCATATACAATTTAGGGCTTTATGGGGTTTAGAGCTTAGAGTTTTTTAGGTTTAGGGGTTTTTAGGTCTTTTTAGGGTATTGGGCTAAGGGATTTTTTGTGTTTTTTTAAGGGTTCACGGATTTTTTTGACTTAGCTTTTAGATCTTAGGAATATAGGGTTTTAAAATAGTTTTTAGGGTTTGACTTAGGTTTTATTGGATTTAGGATTTCTTAAGGTTAGGGTTTAGGGTTTCGTAGGGTTTTAAGGTTTAGGATTTAGGGTTTTAGGTAAGGGATTAGGGTTTTAGGCTTAGGATTTAGGGTTTAAGGTTTAGCATTTATGGTTTTATGTTTAGGATTTAGGGTATTAGGTTTAGGGTTCAAGGCTTGGGTTTTTTTTGTGTGTTTTTTAGGGTTTAGCTTATATGATTTATGGATTTATAGGATTTGGAGCTTAGACTCTTTTAGGTTTAGGGGTTTAGAGTTTTTAGGGGTTTTAAGTTTAGGATTTAGGGTTTTAGGTTAGGGTTTAGTGTTTAGGGCATAGGGTTTTTTTAGGTTTAGGGTTTAAGGTTAATGGTTTTACCTAGGTTTTTAGGGTTTAGTGCTTTGGGTTTTTTAGATTAAGTTTTTTTTTAGATTTTATAGGTTTTGGCTTTAGGGATTTGGGTTTTTGTGTAATTGTTAGGGTTTAGCATATACGATTAAGGGTTTTATTGTTTTAAGGGTTTATTTTAGGGTTTATAAAATTTAGGGTTTGTTAGGGTTTTTAGGTTTAGGATATAGAGTTGTAGGTTACGGTTCAATGTTTTTTAGGTTTAGGGTTTTAGGTTAAGGATTTTGTCTAGGTTTTTAGGATTTTATAGGTTTCAGGCCCATGACTTAGGGTTTTTTTTTGTGTTTTTTTAGGGTTTAGCATATACGATTTAGGGATATATAGGGTTTGGAGGTTTGACTTTTTTAGGTTTTGAGGTTTTTCAGGTTTTCAAGGTTTAAGTGTTTCGTATCACTTTTTAGGGTTTAGGGTGTAGGCCTTAGGGCTTTATTTTTTTCTAACTTTTAGGTTTAGGGTTTATAGTTTTTTAGGATTTAGTGTTTAGAGGTTAGGGTTTTGTAGGGGTTTTAAATGGTTTAGAGCTTAGAGTTTTTTTAGGTTTAAGGGTTTTTGGGTTATCTTAGTGTTTTTAAGGTTAAGTGTTTCTTAGGGTTTTATATTGATTAGGGTTTAGGGTTTTTTTTTTGTGTTTTTTTTAGTTTAAGATTTATGAATTTTTTAGTATTCAGGGCTTAGAGCTTAGGGTGTTGTAGAGGTTCTATATTCTTTGTAGTGTTTATATTATTTATGATTCCTTAAGGTCTTGAGTTTAGGGCTTCTTATATTTTTAGGTTTAGAATCTAAGGATTTAGGTTAGGGTTTAGGGTTTAGGGTTTAGGGCATCCTGTTATTTTAGGTCTAGTGTTTTTGGTTAAGGGTTTTATCTAGGATTTTTATGATTTAGGGCTTTGTGTTTTTTAGGTTAACGGTTTTTAGAGTTTTATAAGTTTATGATTTAGGGCTTAGGGTTTTTTGTCTATTTTAGGGTTAAGCATATATGATTTAGGGCTTGATATGGTTTGAAGCTTAGAGTTTTTTAGGTTTAGGGTATTTTAGGGTTTTTAAGGGTTAAATGTTTCTTAGGGTTTCTGGTTTAGAACTTGGGGTTTTAAATGGTTTTTAAGGTTTATTTTAGGGTTTATAAGATTTAGAGATTCTTAAAGTTTAAGGTTTAGAATTTCTTAAGGTTGTAGGTTTAGGATTTAGAGTTTTAGGTTAGGGTTTTTTAGGTTTAGTGTTTTAGGGAATTGAGTTTTTTAGGTTAAGGGTTTGTTGGAGTTTATAGGTTTACGGTTTAGGGCTTAGGGTTTATTTATGTGCTGTAGGGTTTAGTATATACGATTTAAGGCTTTATAGGGTTTTGACTTAGAGTTTTTTTAGGTTTAGGATTTTTTGTATTTTTTAGGTTTAGGGTTTACAAATTTTTAGGATTTAGAGTTTTGAGCATATGGATTTTAGGAGTTTTAAATGGGTTTTAGGGTTTATTTTAGGATTTATAGGATTTAGGGTTTCTTAAGGTTTAGGGTTTAAGTATTTTTTGGGTTTTAAGTTCAGGATTTAGGGTTTTAGGTTAGGGTTTAGGGTATAGGGCTTAGAGTTTTTTTTATGTTTAGGTTCTTAGGTTAAGGTTCTTATCTAGGTTTTTAGGATTTAGGGCTTTGGGTTTTTTAGGTAAAGGTTTTTATGGCTTTATAGGTTTAGGGTTTTTTTTGAATTTTTTAGGGTTTAACATATACGATATAGGGCTTTAGATGGTTTAGAGCTTTGAGTTTGATGTTTAAGGGTTAAGTGTTTCTTAGGGATTTTTAGGGTTTAGGGTTTAGGGCTTTGGATTTTTTTTTATTTTTGAGGTTTAGGGTTTACGAATTTTTAGGATTTCAGATTTAGAGTTTAGGGTTTCACAAGGGTTTTAAGCGGTTGTTTGGGTGTATTTTAGGGTTTATAGGATTTTGGGTTTCTTAGGTTTATATTTAGAAATAAGGTTTTAGGTAAGGGTTAAGGGTTTAGGGCTTAAGGATTTTTTAGGTTTAGGGTTTTTGGTTAAGGGTTTTATCTATGTTTTTTAGGGTTTAGGGCTTTGGGTTTTTTAGGTTAAATGTTTTTAGGATTTTTTAGGTTTATGGTTTAGGGCTTTTCTGTGTTTTTTAGGGTTTAGTTTATACGATTTATGATTTTATTGGGTTTAGAGCTTTCAGTTTTTTTAGGTTTAATGGATTTTATATTTTTTGGGGTTTTAAGGGTTAAGTATTTCTTAGGGTTTTTAGGGTTAATTTTTTTTTTTTGTGGGTGTTTTTAGGTTTAGGATTTAGAGCTTAGGTTTTTGTAGGGGTTTTAAATGATATTTAGGGTTTATTTTAGAATTTATAGGATTTTGGGTTTAAGTTTAGGGTTTAGGGTTTAGGTCTTAGGGTTTTTTAAGGTTTAGGGCTTTAGGTTAAGGTTTTTATCTAGGGTTTTACGGTTTAGGGATTTGGGTTTTCTAGGTTTATGGTTTAGGGCTGAGGGATTTTTTTTTTTCTTAAATGTTTTTTAAGGTTTAGCATATAATATAGTGTTTAGAGCTTAGTGTTTTCTAGGTTTGGGGGGGGGGGGTGGCTTTGGGTTTTTTAGGGTTTTTAAGAGTTAAGTGATTCATGGGGTTTTAATATGGGTTTATGGTTTAGAGCTTATGGTTTTGTACGGGTTTTAAATGGTAGTTATGCTTTATTTTAGGGTTTATATGATTTAGAGTTTCTTAAGATTTTATGTGTAGGATTAGAGTTTTAGGTTAGGGTTTAGGGGTTTAGGATTAGGGTGTTTTTAAGTTTAGGGTTTTAGGTTAAGGGTTTTATCTATGTTTTAAGGGTTTAGGGCTTTGGGTTGTTTTTGGTTATGGTTTTTTAGGGTATAGGTGAAGGGTTTACGACTTAGGGTTTTTTTTGTGTTTTTTAGGGTTTAGCATATACAATTAGGGCTTTATAGGGTTTTGAGCATACAGTTTTTTTAGGTTTAGGGGATTTTAGGGTTTTTTGGAAGGTTGAGTGCTTCTTAGGATTTTCTAGGGTTTAGATCTTAGGGTTCTGTTATGTTTTTAAGTTTTAAGGTTTACAGATCTTTTGGATTTAGTCTTTAGAGCGTAGTGTTTTGTAGGAGTTTTAAATGATTTTTAAGGTTTATATTATGGTTTATAGGATTTAGGTTTCTTAAGGTTTAGGGTTTAGGGCTTAGGGTTTTTTAATGTTTAGGGATTTGGGTTAAGGTCTTTATCTAGGTTTTTAAGATTTAAGGTTTTGGGATTTTTGGGATAAGGTTTTTTTAGGGTTTTATAGGTTTATGGTTTAGGGCTTCAATTTTTTTTTTTTTTTGTGTTGTTAGGGTTTCGCATATATGATTTAGAGGTTTATAGGGTTTAGAGATGAGAGATTCTAAGTTTAGGTATTTTTGGTTTTTTTAAGGTTTGTAAGGGTATTAAATGTTGCTTAGGGTTTATAGGACCTAGGGTTTCATAAGGTTTAGGGTTTAGAGTTTCATAGGGTTTTAAATTTAGAATTTAGGGTTTTAGGTTAGGGTTTATGGTTTAGGGATTAGGGGGTTGAGGGCTTTATCTAGGTGTTTAGGGTTTAGGGATTTGGGTTTCTTAGGTTAAGGTTTTTTATGCTTTTATGCGTTTAGGGTTTAGGGTTTAGAGCTTAGGGTTTTGTAGGTTATGGTTTTTGAGGGTTTTTATAGATATTTGTGTGTTTTTAGGATTTAGCATATACGATTTAGGGCTTTATAGGGTTTGCAACTTAGAGTTTTTTAGGTTTTGGTGTTTTTGGGTTGTTTAGGGTTATTTAGGGTTAAGTGTTTCTTAGGGTTTAGCATAAACGATTTAGGGATTTATAGGGTTTAGATCTTATAAGTTTTTAGGTTTAGGGGTTTTGGGGTTTTAAGGGCTTATGGTTTAGGGCTTAGGTTTTTTTCTATTTTTTTAGATTTTGGGTTTAGTGTTTTTTTTTTACGTTTAGGATTTTAGGTTAAGGATTTTATCTACGGTTTTTGGTTTTAAGGCTTTGAAATTTTTAGATTAAGGTTTTTAGGATTTTATAGATTTAGGATTTAGGACTTAGGGTTTATTGTGTTTTTTAGGGTCTAGTATAAATGATTTAGGGCTTTAAAAGGTTTAGAGATTTAAGTTTTTTTAGGTTTAAGTGATTTTATATTTTTAGGGTTTTTAAGGGTTAAGTGTTTCTTAGGGTTTTTTTGGACTTAGGGTTATTTTTATGTTTGGGGTTTTGGGTTAAGGGTTTTATTACGGTTTTTAGTGTTGAAGGCTTTGAGGTTTTTAAGTTACAGTTTTTTTAGATTTTACAGGTTTAGGATTTAGGTCTTAAAGTTTTTTTTTTGCTTTTAGGGTTTAAAAAATACGATTTAGGGCTTTATAGGGTCAAGAGCCTAATGTTTTTTAGGTTTAGGGTTTTTTGTGTTTTTTTAGGGTTTTAAGAGTTAAGTGGCTCTTAGGGTTTAGGGCTTAGGGTACTTTTATATTTTTTAGATATAGGGTTTAGGGATTTTTAGGATTTAGGGTTTGTAGCTTAGGGTTTTGTAGTGATTTTAAATGGGTTTTAGGGTTTCTTATTGTTTAGAGTTTCATAGTGTATTAGGTTCAGGATTTAGGGTTTTAGGTTAGATTTAGGGTTTAGGAATTTTGGTTTTTTAGGTTTAGGGTTCTAGGTTAAGGGTTTTAACTAAGTATTTTAGTGGTAAGGGCTTTGTTTTTTTTTTTATTAGGGTTTTATATGTTTAGGGTTTAGGGCTAAGGGGTTTTTCTTTTGTGTGTTTTATACGGTTTAGCATATACGATTTAGGGCTATATAGAATTTAGAGCTGAGAGTTTTTTTAAGTTTAGGAATTTTTTGGGTTTTATGGGTTAAGTATTTCTTAGGGATTTTTAGGGTTTTGGGTTTTGGGGCTTAGGGTTTTTTGTGTTTTTATAGGTTTAGTGCTTACATATTTTTAGAATTTATGGTTTAGAGCTTAGAGTTTTGAAGGGTTTTAAATGGGTTTTAGGGTTTATGGGATTTAGGGTTTCTTAAGGTTTACAGTTTAGGGTTTCTTAGGGTTTTAGGTTAGGGTATATGGTTTAGGCCTTATTAGTTTTTTTATGTTTAGGGTTTAAGGTTTGAGTTTAGGGTTTCGGGCTCACTACAAGAAAAACAACCTCTAAGGAAGGGAAATCTGGTCTCTGAAGATCTAAATCTGGTCCCAAATGCAAATTTAAGACCATAAAATGCTGGTCGCCACCCGCCGCAACCGCCTTCGTCGCTATAGATCTTCCGCGACGGGAACAAAATACTGGTCCTTAAATTGTAGTTGAGATGGGAAAAAATATAGTCATTAAATCATTTTAGAGACTACATATCTAGTCTCAAATAGACTTGGGAAATTCTATTTTCAGGTCGTTAAATCTTTTTAGCGACCATGAACACGTGGTCTTAGTAATCGTTTGAGAGGAGAACAACCTGGTCCATGATTAGCTTTTGTGATGATATTGTCATGGTCGTTGAATAGTTTTAGAGATGAGGATGGCTTGGTCGTTGAGTATCATGTTTAGAGACAAGAATAATCTTGTCCTTGATTTGTTATAGAGACGAGAATTATTTCTAGTCGTAGATTATTCTTTAGAGACGAGATATCGCTGGTCCTAGATTGGCCATCAATGGTCCTAGATCAATTGATGTCACAATAAAAAAAATTCTTCAACTAAATTTCTACTAAAACTTTCGATTAAAAAAGAAGAAATAGGGAGACAGAAACAAGTAGATAGAGATTAAGAGTTCGATTAATCAAAAATTGGTCAACATCCCATGATGTTTGTTTCAATATGTTCTTCAAAAAATTTAGCCAACATCCGCGTTAGACTATGTACTATCGAGTTTTGCATAACATTCATAGCTAGCAAACTAATAACTAGCTAGCTTGTCCATTTCTTCTAAGCTTGTATCTTGACTTGAAACTTCAACCTTCAAAATCTGCAAGTTCAAAATTTTAAAAAACGATAAATAACTATTGGTATACATATCAAATTTATACAAGAATTGGATAGATCGCTCACCCCAAAAATTGTTAGAACTTTACCACCTGTTATCTAGAAATATCCACAAAAGCTGCGGAACATAATAAAAATCAATTAGAAAATCATTGAGATGCATTTACCAAGAATTCAAATACTATTTGTGTGCAGAAAATTTAACATCTAAAGTAGCTGTCCAAAAGTATAGCAGTGCAAAAATTAACAAATAGAGAAAGACACTTATGTGCAGTTGTGCAGAAAATTTTAATTAATGAACTAGACATCAATTGACCAACTTTCTAATATATCAATCCCTGGTAGTTACTTATAAAAAGGGTCCCTAGTACATCCTTCATATTTGCACTTAATCGACTTACTGGCTAATCAATTGTTATCTGTCTTTGAAATGCATAATAAACCACTCCCAAAACCAACATTTGCCGACTTCCTGCCCAAAACCAGGGAATGACCCGGCCTTTTTGCAACAAACCTTCTGTCATTACATCTAAGTGTGATTTTGGCAAATTTTTTTTTCAGCTGCGTAAACACATGAACAGCTGTATTTCACAAAAATAGACGAAGAACGAAAGTAGCAGCTTTGGTGAATCTAAAACATCATATCAATTTCACAACTTCAAAAACCAATATCAAACAATTAGGAACTATGGCCAAAAACAATATTGTGAATAATCCATACAGCAGTAAACAAACAAGTCAGCTATCCAACATCGAATCTTCCGTCATAACATCAAGCTACTTAACTATACATACATTTTGAAAAACATATAACAACCTGCAGCCGACATGAGATCAGTTTCTACTTTCTAAGGGCAGTATCTATACTTCTGTTTGATTGAGTATTAGCTAGTTCTATTTAAGATCATAGACAATGAGAACAAGAAAACTAGTTAAGATGAAGGTGGATTCAAACAATTCTAGATACTATCTTCTAGCTGGAAAAGATTAGTTACCATCATTTTTTTCTAGAATTAGTCTTAGTAGAAAATGACTATATGCAACTCAACAAAAAAAACTATAAAGTCTGGTATCTAGGTGCTTACTTGGTCATTAGAAAAAAGTAGAGGTCATTCAGTTGAAACATGAGATGTTGTAGGTTGGACATGTGATTGTTGAGCAGCAAATAATTCCTTCATTTTCATTATTTCTTTCATTGCATCTTCCAAGGTAGACAAGCGATGGTTCAAGGATTTGTTTTCCTCATTCAAGGATTTATTTTCTTCATTCAAGCATTTGTTATCCTCTCGAGTTGAACGTAGCGCAGACAATAATTCAGCCTTCGAAGAAGTTCCACCTTTCAAGTCTTTCGCCTTTACTCCACCCCCAAATCCAAATACATGGCTACAAGTTTGAGGTCCACAACATTTTTCAACAATCTCTATGCTAGGTAGAGATGAATCGGCTTGAATCATTTCTTTGAGTTGAGCCTAAAAATTATATAAAAAAACAATTTCTATCAAAACACATAAAAATTTCAAGTAATAAACATATTCAATTTATCAAACGCACATGTTTTTCTATTGCTTCAGGTTCAACAAGCTTGTTATCTTTCTTACGCGTCTCAAAGAAAATAGTTGCCAAATCTGGTAGGTTGCCATCTTTCCCGCCCTTTACATAAAAGTCAAACATGTCAAATAACACAAACCTCATAAATATTTCATTCATGAAATAGTTTTACACTAGTACCTTTTGATAAATAATCTCTCGAATAGGCTTACTACCAATATGATGAAGCATCTTCAACTTAGCTCGATTTGCTGCATTCCTGCTGCTTCTTGCCTAAATAAAATTTTGTCTTAGTTCATAGCTTTTATTTTGTTTGAAAAGAAAGAAACTAGAAGATTTTCCAAAAGAAACTAATGAATGCAACATATACTCGAGTAGGCCATATACAAGAGTATTGAGTTCTCTTTCAACTCCACCTGGAAATGTTGAAATGTTGCAGCAATTCTTGAGCTAGACAAGCATCTTACTAATAAGCAGATCTGCGTGTTTGAAGCTGCTCCTCAAGTATGTACATATATTCCTACTTCTTTGTAGTTTGTCATGTTTGGTGAATGATGAATATGTTATTAATTTATTAACATGCTATTTTCACTCGCAATGGTTAAATAGAAATTCCACATCCCATCATCCTATATATTTCTTTCATTAGCGAGACATTTATTAACATTACGAAATGCAGTGCACTGAGAAGTGGCAAAGTACAGGGCATAGAAATACTGAAATTGTCCAAATAGAATCTGCCTATTATAAAAATGGAACTATTGGAAGAGAACACAATGTACCAAGAATGAGAAGTAAGTGGTCAGCTCCAGAGATTGAGGGACTCGTGGAGCAGTCTATACCAAGCGGGTGATGCAACAATTCAAAGCACGACAACTATTTCAGTAACATGGATCAAACAACTGGGTATATGTGGTGCTAAAGAGGGAAATCAAGCGATAAAAGACTGGAGAATATACTATTTAATCAATAGGCATACCTGGAAACTTTCAGAAGCAAAATGTTCCTTTACTAACCATTCCCATTCTTTTTTGTCTACTCCCCTTGGAATAGTCCTAAGAGATTGATGGATAGGCTTATCCTTCACATATTTTGCATGCAAGTGTCCTCTCTATTTGTTCCATAACTCATTCATCCATCCCAAGATATGATCACGATGATCATTTATGTCCACAACCTCAAATTTATGCTATAATTATTGAAGCATGAGTTGAGTTATTACCAAGGGAAACCTATTAGGATAGCATCATAAAATGAAAAAGATCTCTTCTTCTATTACAATAAGCAGATATTTCAATAGAAAAGAAATTTCAGTAGCATGTCTATTTTCTCAGTAGCACATCAAAATTCCAATAGCAGATATCTCCTACATCTACTTTTTCTTTTTGATCTCTTAGAAAAAACATTTAGTAGCAAATGTGATTCACATATACTTGAATTCAATACCACATGTGAAATATGAAAATCATTCGACAAATAACTGTGTTTGAATCACATAAACATTTGTTACCTCAACGACTGCTCTATGGACAAAATATGCAGATGTATTTGATAACAATAAAGAATTTGAATCAGGTGTAATTTGTTACCTCAACGGCTGCCCACATGTGATTCAACTTTTCTTGTTTATTATCATTCCATGATGATACTCCCAAAGGACAAATATTACGATCACGAACCATTTTTCCCAAATGCCTCGAAAACAGTTTGCTATTTGTTCCAACAGTTCGATTATTGTAAAAAGTCACTGTGAGCTTCTGTCCAGTTTCAAGTGCAGCTACTTCTTTGCACATGTTGCTCCCTCGAACTCTTTTTACTTTTTTAGGATTAGATGAGCCTATAGTTTCATAGTTTTGTAAAGACTATAGTAATCAAATTCAGTTCGACAATTTAATAACATATGGATTCAAAATTCAATACCTTTTTCAGTTGTTTCAGTGTGTTTCATAACTTGATCAATAGATGGAGGCAATGAAATATTGATTTGTATATCCTCCTCACAAATCAAGGGATTTTTGTCCATTGTTCGCATTTCTTGACTAGAAGACATGGTAGAATTCGATCTAATACTTTGAGAAGACATTGCAGTTTCAAATCTTTTCTCTAATCCCTTTCCTAAAACACCTGGACCTGAGAAATGTAATATAACAATTCATCAAAATAACATTGTTTTTAAAAAATAATACAGAACAAATCTGAAAACAAACTTACTTGTTTTAACTTCTTGGGTGTATTGCTTAACTTGATTAGTACATGTAGGAGATGGAATGTTAATTTTCGTGTTCTCTTTCTCAAGAGTCAGAGCTTTCTTATGCATCGTTTCCATTCCTAGACTAGCTGACATGGTAGAAATTTTTGGTCCTTGTCCTCGAATCTTATCTATAGAACATATAGAAAATATGTCATGTTATTAATCCTTAACAAAGTGTTTTGAAACATGAGAAGCTGTAGAATAATGACAAGAACTCACAGAGAATATTAGGTTCTAAAACAGAAAAAGAAAAAAACAGAGAGTAATAGAGAAGAGAATAGACAATAGGTTAATTCACATGCTACGGAAGTCCAAGTAGCGAGTTTGTATATAACGATTACTGGTTGAATACAATTTTTCATTTAACCAAGAAAATAAATATATCTTGTTTCAATTTCTTGGATGTAATGGTTAACAAGATCATTAGATTGAGAAAATAACTTCTTTGTTTGCATAATCCCTTTCTCACCCAAGGATTTAAGTCCTTGTCCTCGTCCTCGTCCCTTTCTAATAGCACCAGGTGCAACAAAAGTATATCTCATAGTACTCTTCATAGTTGAACTGTCCTCACTTTCAGTCTTGATTGGTTTCATCTTGAACCTGCAAAAACATCCAAAAGTAACAAAATATATCATCATCCATTTGTTCAACAATCTCAAAGGAATCACGATAAATATACTATAAATATACTAATTTCAATAATGTGTAACAAAAAATATACTTCACCTCATTAGTTTTTTTTGGTTTCTTTTTTGAAGGACTTCCTAACTCTACAATATCATTATCCATTTGTTCAACAATCTCAAAGGAATCACGAGGTTGAGTCTTCATCACGACTTGCCAACCTTTGTTGGAATTATCATTAGCATAGAATACTTGGGATGCTTGGTTTGCTAAAACAAATGGCTCATTTGTTTTCAGTAATCTGGTCGGATTAACACTCACAAAATCATACTCGTCTTTTTTGACTCCTTTTATTTCATCAAACACATCAAACCAATTACATCGAAATAAAACCACTCTTCTATCCATGACAAATTGCAACTCAATCACATCTGTTAAAACTCCATAGTAATCAGGTTCTCACTATCTTTATCATTCTCACCCAATACAACAACACCACAATTCTGAGTCCTTAACTTTTTATCGTAATCTTCTACATGAAATCTATATCCATTAATAACATAACCATCAGAATGTGTGGAATATTTGGTAGGACCGCGTGAAAGTGAGAGGAGATCTTCCATCATACGACTATCATCTCCTTTGTACAATTGTGCGACCTATAAACAAGATTACGTTGACTAGTTTAGAATGAGTAATACGATATTATAATATCAAATTTGATGTTTATGTATTACTCACTCTATCTTTAAACCATTCAATAAATTGTTTTTTCCATTCTACATCAGACAAGTGTCGACCATTCTCATGAGTTTGTGCAAACTCTCTACAAAATTGAAGTAAACCATGAATTTCATATCAAAATGAAATTACCTTGAAGGAAATAAGAATAATAATGAGATGATTTGAAAGAACTAATACTACATACTCGAGATATGGTAAGACTTCATCACAATTCTTTAGTATGTAAATATGTGCTTGTTCTAATTCATCTGCTTCAAGCTCATATGGAGTTTTAGCTCCTATAGTTTTTCCAGATTGACAAAATATAGATAAGCCTCCATTACATTTTTTTAAACCCCCATCATAATTTCGTTCAAGCTTATTGAACTTTGTGTCAATTCTATGCAGATACCTCGAACATAAGGTCATACATTCAATGGCAATATAGCCCTCTGCAATAGAACCTTCAGGACATGCCCTATTACCAATGAGAGATTTCAAAAAATATAACCATTGTTCCACAGGATACATCTACCGATAATGAATCGGTCCAGCAATCTTAGCTTCACTAGCTAAATGAATAGGTAAATGCTCCATGACATCAAAAAATGAAGGAGGGAAGAGCTTTTCTAACTTGCAAAGTGTTATTGGAATTTGTGCTTCAATATGTTCCAAGTTATCAATTTTCAACTCCTTTGATCCAAGCACACTAAAAAATATAGATAATTCAATCAGCGGTTCACACACTTCTTTAGACAACATTCCACGAAGTGCAAGAGGGAGCAAATGTTGAATAAGAACATGACAATCATGACTTTTCAATCCAGATATCTTGTGATCTTTTAGGTTCACACATTGAGAAATATTAGATCAAAACCCATCAGGAACCTTTAGATTCTTTAAGAAAAGGCATAATTTGTGCTTATTTTCAGGAGACAATGTGTAGCATGCAGTTGGAACTTCAAATTTCTCCCCATTTTGAATTGGGTGCAATTCCGACCTAATGTTCATTTCTTGCAAGTCTAGCCGAGTTTTAATTGTGTCCTTGGTCTTTCCTTTGACATTCATTATTGTCCCCATAATATTATCACATATATTTTTTTCAATATGCATAACATCCAAATTGTGACGCAACAAGAGACACTTCCAATATGGAAGTTGAAAAAAGATACTTTTCTTGTTCCAATTATCATTTCGATTTTCATGTGAAATCTTCTTCCTTTTCTTTGGATCTTTTGATAATTGTAGTCCTTCAAGATCTTGCACTTGATTGAGTATCTCAATACCAGAACGCATTTTCGGTGAAGGCCTTTTCTCTTGTGTACCATCAAATGACTTTGTCTCATTTCTCCATTTATGACTAAGAGGAAGGTAACGCCGATGACCCATAAAACACTGCTTCTTACAATTAGTCAATCGAATTGAAGCTATGTCCTTATTGCAACATGGACATGCCAATTTACCTTTTGTACTCCATCCAGATAAGTTTCCATAAGCTGGAAAGTCATTGATGGTCCATAACAAAGAAGCATGCAACTTAAAATTCTTTCTAGTTGATGCATCATAGGTCTCAATACCAACATCCCACAACTCCTTCAATTCTTCAATTAAAGGTTGGAGATATGTATCAATTGCATCTCCAGGACCATTTGGACCAGGAATAAGCATCGACAAAATGAAATTTTCTTGTTTCATACACAACGAAGGTGGTAAATTATAAGGAATAAGAACAACAGGCCAAATGCTATGTGAGGTTTTTGAATTTCGAAAAGGTTGAAATCCATCACTAGAAAGTCCAAGTCGAACATTACGAGGGTCAACTGCAAATGAAGGATGAATTTCATCAAATAACTTCCATGCCATTGAATCAGCTGGGTGCCTCATTATTCCATCATCAAGTCTTTCATACTTGTGCCATGTCATTAGAGTAGATGTCTTTGTAGACATAAACAACCTCTGAAGTCTAGGCTTTAAGGGAAAATAGCGTAAGCTCTTTGAAGCTATCTTTTTACCTTTCTTATTCTTTGTTTCCCCACTATGTCTATTAATTCTCCATCTCGATGCACCACAAATTTTACAAGAATCGAGTAAGCTATCCTCCTTCCAGTATAACATGCAATCATTAGTACAAGCATCAATCTTAATATAAGAAAGCCCAAGTTCTTGAATTATCTTTTTTGCCTCATAATATGAGTTTGGCAAATCAGCGTCATCAGGCAACAACTCATCTTTTAATAAGTTCAATATCTTTGTAAATGACGCATTACTCCAACGACCAATACTTTTGATATGAAGCAATTTGATCAAAGAGGAAAACTTTGAAGCTTTTGAATTTTTGTACAGCGGCTTCTCGAAATCCTTTAATAGGCTGTAAAATTTTTTTGCTTCAACATTTAGTTCCTCAAGTAAATCATCACAATCTGTGTGTGTACTTCCTCCGTTAAGATTAGGATATAGATCTCTCAATAGTTCTTCTACTTCATCCTCAGTCTCACATTCTTCTACTGAATCACCATTTTTATCTTCAGATTCATATTCAGTCAATGGCTCACCCAAACGTTCTCCATGGTGATACCAAAAAGTATAGTTTCGAATTATACCATACACTAGAAAATGTGTCTCAACTGTTTTACGATTTCCTAGAATTGTATTGAAACATTTGACACATGGACATCGTATTTCATGTTCTTCTCCTGTTCTTTGAAAGGCATAATCTAAAAACTTTTGCACACCGGCTAAATAGACTTCATCAAGTCGATTGTCAACAAGTTCCATCCATTGCTTACTAGGTGCCATAACCTTAGAGAAAACATAAAAATTAGATTTTTTTTTTAAAAACGAAATAAAAATAACAATATGCACACAACTTGTTGCAATTAGATGAACACAACTAACTTGAACTCTAAGATCACAATTTCTAGTAGACCTTGGCTACTTTTTTAGTTAAGGAATTGCAATATATTCTTTCTAATGACAATAACTGATGTAAATATAATTTTTGATAATAAGATGGAAAGAATTTAATGTTTCAAATTTTAATATCCTACTTAAGTTAACATTGTACATGACAAGTCTGTACAAGATATTGTTAATTGAAAAAAAAAGGTATACATAAATTTGATGATCAATAGAAGAGTACTTGCAACATGAAGCAACAAAGAAAAAGGGACTGAGGCAACTCAAGAAAGTAGAAAATAGTACTTTCGAGTTCAAACGGTTTTCAATACTTTCCCTGTGTTACACTCTACTGGTGTTGAAGCCTTTTTTGTTAGACAGGTTGAAGGAAGAAGCAACATATCAATTGCTGGAAAGGTAAAATTGTTATATTTTTTGTTTTAGACCTTTCTCTTTTGAGGCAATAAGCTACTCGTTTAAATGATCACATATGTTTGTTTTCTAGATTGTTCAAAAGTTGTCATAGACTTATTTAGTCGAGTAACTTTGATATGTAGTTCACATATGCTATCACTTATTTGAATTTCACTCCATCTAATGTGTTCATCATTTATTAAAGAAAGTCAATAACTACATTACAATAGTTTATCCTACAGTTCATCATCTTCTCGCAATCATTAGTGTAGGAGTCAAATAGCTAATGTATGACACAAGTGTTAAAGTTTGTGTCCTGCCAATATGTTAACACAACAACCATAAATAACGAAAATGAGCAAACTGGACAAAATTAGAGAAGAACACCATTTACAAAGCAACATATTTAGATTTCTTTCTCAGAATTTTGAAGGTTTTCTTTGAGATATCCTTAACTTTTCACTCATTCTTTCTTTCTCGTCAATCTTTTATAATTATTTTCTTCAACAATCTGATTAGTTGACGTGATTTTTTAAAGCAAGTAGTTGCTTGTTGACTAGACATGACATAAATGGCCATTCAAATTGACTTATTTGTTGATCACTATCTTTAGTTAATTGTTCAAAGACTCCAAAATCCCATAAATAGTGATGTTAACAGTTGGGTAGATTAACGACCTGTAGCACATTAATAAAAGATGACAATTACTTAACTCGATCAAGACTCCAATATAAAGCATCTTCATGTTGTACAGTCAACAACTAATCCATCAAGACTCATATACTTATTTATATATGGGTTTGTTTTGTCCATTAAAGAAGGGAAACAATGAAGGAGAGAAGGAGAGAAGAAGAGAAGAAGGAAGAAGAAGAACATGGCGGGACATTGCGAAGGAGACAACCTATGTTGCTAGTGTGAGAACACCTCCTAGGATAAGAGATAAAATACAGTTTCTTTTTCTGATAATTAATTTTGTATGCTGCTGTATGATCAGATCATTCATTAGATCAAACATGTTAAGACTTAAGCATGATTTGTTGGTTAAGACAACCAGGTTAATGACCAAAATATATAACTATTTACTTGCTAATCGTGGAAATAAAGTTTAGTGCTCGCTATATTTAATTCACTGGTTAAAGACTTCAAATACAAGTGAATCAATGATGTTAAAATATTTGCCGATTCACGACCCATAACACATTAATGAAAGAAAGCGATTACTTAACTTGTAGTATATAGAAAATAATCACGTTTGTTATTACAAGTCGATCAAAACTGCATTGTAAAGAATCTTTGTGTTGTATAATCAACAACTAATCAAACAAGAATCATATATTCATTCAACACAAGGGACTTTGGTGTCCATTGAAGAGGGCAATCATAAAACAGAGAAAAAAAGAGGAAGGGTGTCCTCGTAGTTATTTTTCTAAAAAAGACTTTCTATTACGGGTAATGTGATTCTTTGAACACACAATATTCTACAAACATGAATACACTTCAAAAACAATTAAACTTTCAATAAGAATCTGGACTCAATAAAACAAGATAATAGGGCAAAGTTGAGCGACAGATTAGTAAACAGGACGAAGAGGAAGAGACACCATACTCAAAATTCGTAGTTGAGAGAAGGAAACAAAGAAGTTGCTGCTGCGAATACTTACAGAGGATTTGAGGCAGAGCCTAATAACCGTAGGTTGCTGTTGATCAAGATGAAAAAGAGACGCTTCTATTGAGTTGAGCAAAAGATCAGTAAACAAGAAGAAGAAGAGACAACATACCTTAAATTCGCAGTTGTGAAAAGGAAATAAATATGTTGCTGCTGAGAATACGTACAGAGGATTTGAGGCAGAGCTGATGAATAGCTTTAGGCGTTGCTGTTAACCAAGATGAAAAAGAGACACTTTGTTGAGTTGAGAAAACGATCATCAGTAAATTAACAGGAAGAAGAAGAGACACTGTCGTACCTTAGATGCAGTTGAGATACAACGTATAGTACGTTATTGCTGCTGATTCAGTATGTTCAGAGGAGATTTAATTTGAGGCAGAGGTGTAGCCCTAGGTCGTATTGATCTAGATGAAAAAGAGAATATGGGCTTGAGAATATACATATAGGGCAAAGATCGATGTGACCAATGGATTTTGAGAGAAAAATAATTCTTTTTTGGATTTTTAGAAAATAGTGTTTCTTTTTGCCGCCTATTTTTTAGAATTATTATTTTTTGGGTTTTAGTAAATTTTTTAGCAATGTTTTGGCGCTCCCACTAAATCTCTCAATTACAATTGGGACGAGCCATTAGTTTTATTTGGGACGAGATTTTTTACCTTCTCAATTACATATAACTTTTAGGACCGAAATATAATCTCGTCTCAAAATGTATACTTTTTGTGATGGTATTATTAACTCGTCCCTACATGTTGGTCTTAACTGAACCTTTTTCTTGTAGTGGCTTAAGATTTTTGTATGTTTAACATTTTAGGTTAAGGGTTTTATCTAGGTTTTTAGGGTTTAGGAATTTGGGTTTATTAGGTTAATTGTTTTTAGGGTTTTATAGGCTTATAATTTAGGGCTTAGGGTTTTGTTTTGTGTTTTTTAGGGTTTAGCTTATATGATTTAGGGCTTCATAGGGTTTTGAGGCTAGTGCTTTTCAGGGTTCGAGGTTTTTATATTTTTTAGGGTTTTAAGGGTTAAGTGTTTCTTAGGGTTTTTTAGGGTTTAGGGTTTAATGTTAGGGTTTAGGGTTTAGGGCGTGGGGTTTTTTTAGGTTTAGGGTTTTATCTGGGTTTTTATGCTTTAAGGATTTGGGTTTGTTAGGTTAAGGGTTTTTATTGTTTTATAGGTTTAGGTTTAGGACTTATGATTTTTTTTTGGGTGTTTTTAGGGTTTAACATTTATGATTTAGGGCTTTTTAGGGTTTTGAGATTAGAGTTTTTCAAAGTTAGGGGTTTCTGTATTTTTTAGGGTTTTTAAGGACTAAGTGTTTCTTGGGGTTCTTTTAGGGTTTACGGTTTAGAGCTTAGGGTTTTTTAAGGGTTTTAAATTGTTTTTAGGATTTATTTTAGGGTTCATAGTATTTAGGTTTTCTTATGGTATAAGGTGTTGGATTTCTTAGGGTTTTAGGTTTAGAATTTAGGATTTTAGGTTAGGGTTTAGGGTTATAGGTTAAAGGTTTTATCTATGTTTTTAAGGTTTAAGGCTTTATGTTTTTTGGGTTTTAGGTTTAGGGTATATGTCTTAGGGTTTTTTGTGTTTTTTAGGGTTTAGCATATATGATTTAGGGCTTTATAGTGTTTAGAGCTTAGAGTTCTTTTCAATTCAGGGATTTTTGGGGTTTTTAGATTTTTTAAGGGTTAAGTGTTTTTTATGGTTTTTTAGGGCTTATGGTTTGGGGCTTAGGGTTTTTTGTGTGCTCTTAGGTTTAGGGTTTATCAATTTTTAGGATTTAGATTTTTAGGTTAGGGTTTAGGTTTAGGATTTAGTGTTTTAGGTTAGGGTTTAGGGTTTAGGCCTTAGAGGCTTTTTAGGTTTATCGATTTTTAGGATTTAGGGTTTAGAACTTAGGGTTTATTTTAGTGTTTATGGGATTTAGATTTTCTTTAGGTATTAGGCTTAGTGTTTCTTATGGTTTAGGTTTAGGATTTAGTGTTATTGGTTAGGGTTTCGAGTTAAGGGCTTAGGGTGGCTTTTTTAGGTTTAGGGTTTTAGTTAAAGCTAGGTTTTTAGTGTTTAGGGCTTTGGGTTTTTAGGTTAATGTTTTTGTAGGGTTTTATAGGTTTAGGGTTTAGGGCATAGGGTTTTTAGGGTTTAACTTAGATGATTTATGGCTTTATAGGGTTTAGAGCTTATAGTCTTTTAAGTTTAGGGTTTTTAATGTTTTTAAGGATTAAGTGTATCTAAGAGTTTTTTAAGATTTATGGTTTAGTGCTTAAGTTATTTTTTTTTTGTGTCTTTTAGGTTTAGAGTTTACGGATTTTCTTGATTTAGGGAATAGAGATTCGGCTTTTTAAAGGATTTATATAGTTTTTTAGGGTTTATTTTAGGTTTTATATGATTTAGGGTATCTTAAGGTTTAGGGTTTCTTAGGGTTTTCGATTAGGGTTTTAGGTTAAGGGTTTTATCTATGATCTTAGGGTTTAGGGCTTTGGGTTTTCTCTTTTTTTTTTTTTTTTTTTTTGTTTTTTTTTTTTTTGTGTTTAGCATAAATGATTTGGGGCTTTATACGGTTAAAAGCGTAGAGTTTTTTAGGTTTAGGGGTTTTTGGTTTTTTTAAGGGTTAAGTTTTCTTAGGGTTTTTGAAGGTTTAGGGTCTAGGGCTTAGGGTTATTTTGTGTTTTTAAGGTTTAGGGTTTATAGATATTGAGAATTAAGTGTTTAGAGATTATTATTTTCGGGATTTTAAATTGTTTTTTAGGGTTTATAGGATTTAGGGTTTCTTTGGGTTTTAGATTTTTAGGTTAGGATTTAGGTTTACGGATTAGAGATTTAGGTTAGGGTTTAGGGTTTAGTGTTTAGGGTTTATTTAGGTTCAAGGTTTTAGTTTATGTGTTTTATCTAGGTTTTAAGGGTTTAGGGCTTTGGGTTTTTAGGTTTAGGTTTTTTTAGGATTTAATAGGCTTAGGGTTTTGAGCTTAGGGATTTTTTTTGTGTTTTTTAGGTTTTAGCATATACGATTTAGGGCTTGGTAGGATTTAGAGCTTAGAGCTTTTTAGGTTTAGGGGTTTTTGGGTTTTAGTACGGTTTTTAATGGTGAAGTGTTTCTTAGGGTTTTTAAGGCTTAGGATTTTTTTTGTGTTTTAAGTGTTAGGGTTTACCAATTTTAAGGAGTTATGGTTTAGATCTTAGGGTGTTTAGGGGTTTTAAATGGTTTTCAGGGGTTTTTTAGGGTTAAGAATATTATCTAGGTTTTAAGTGTTTTATATGTTTAGGGTTCAAGAATTAGTGTTTTTTTTTTTTTAGTATTTTTTTTAGGGTTTAGCATATAATATTTAGGGATTTATAGGCTTTGGAGTTTAGACTTTTTTAGGTTTAGGGGTTTTTAGGGTTTTCAAGGTTTAAGTGTTTCTTATGGCTTTTTTAGGGTTTAGGATTTAGGCCTTAGGGTTTTTTTTCTATTTTGATTTCTAGGTTTAGGGTTTATGGTTTTTTAGGATTTAGTGTTTAGACGTTAGGGTTTTGCAGGGATTTTAAATGGTTTAGAGCTTAGAGTTTTATTAAGTGTAGGAGTTTTTGGGTTTTCTTAGTGTTTTTAAGGTTTAAATGTTTCTTAGGGTTTTCTGTTGATTAGGGTTTAGATTTTTTTTTTTTTTTTGTGTTTTTTAAGTTTAAGATTTACGGATTTTTTAAGATTTAGGGTTTAGAGCTTAGGGTTTTGTAGAGGTTGTAAATGCTTTGCAGTTTTTATAATAAGGTTTATAGGATTTATGGTTTCTTAAGGTCTAGGGTTTAGGGTTTCTTAGTTTAGGTTTAGAATCTAAGGATTTAGGTTAGGGTTTAGGGTTTAGGGCTTCATGTTTTTTTACGTCTAGGGTTTTAGGTTAAGGGTTTTATTTATGGTTTTTATGGTTTAGGGCTTTGGGTTTTTTAGAGTTTTATAGGTTTATGGTTTAGGGCTTAGAGATTTTTGAGTGTTTTAGGATTAAGCATATAAGATTTAGGGCTTGATAGGGTTTAAAGCTTAGATTTTTTTTAGGTTTAGGTATTTTTAAGGGTTAAGTGTTTCTTAGGGTTTCTGCTTTAGAGCTTAGGTGTTTTAAATGGTATTTAAGGTTTACTTTAGGGTTTATAGAATATAGGGATTCTTAAGGTTTTTGGTTTAGAGTTTCTTTATGTTTTAGGTTTAGGATTTAGAGTTTTAGGTTAGGGTTAGGGCTTAGGGTTTTGTAGGTGTAGGGTTTTATTTAGGTTTTTAGGTTTTAGGGCTTTGGGTTCGTTTGGTTAAGGGTTTGTAGGATTTTATTGGGTTTTTTTGTGTGTTGTAGGGTTTAGTATATACGATTTAGGGTTTTATAGGATTTATACCTTAGAGTTTTTTTAGGTTTTGGGGTTTTTTTTTTTGTTTTTAGGGGTTTTAAGGGTTAGGTTTCTCAGGCTTTAGTATTTTTTATATTTTTTAGGTTTAGGATTTACAGATTTTTAGGATTTAGGGTTTTGACCTTAGGGATTTTAGGAGTTTTAAATGGGCTTTTGGGTTTATTTTGGGATTTATAGGATTTAAGGTTTCTTAAGGTTTATGGTTTAAGGTTTCTTTGGGTTTTAGGTTTAGGATTTAGGGTTTTAGGTTAGGGTTTAGGGTTTAGGGTTTAGGGCTTTGGGTATTTTTTATGTTTATGTTTTTAGGTTAAGGTTCTTGTCTAGGTTTTTAGGGTTTAGGGCTTTGGAATTTTTAGGTTAAGGTTTTTAGGGTTTTATAGGTTTAGGGTTTAGGGTTTTTTTGTGTTTTTTAGGGTTTAGCATATATAATTTACGGCTTTATAGGGTATAAATCTTAGAGTTTTTTAGATTTAGGGGTTTTTGAGCTTTTTAGGGGTTTTAAGGATTAAGTGTTTCTTAAGGTTTAAATGCTTTCAATTTTTTGTGTTTTTTAATTATAGGTTTTATGGATTTTTAGGGTTTTGGGTTTAGAGCTTAGGGTTTTGTAGGGGTTTTATATGCTTTTTATGGATTATATAAGGGTTTACAAGATTTTGGGGTTTTTAAGGTTTAGGGTTTTAGGGTTTCTTAGGGTTTTTGGTTTAGCATTTAGGTTTTAGGTGAGGGTTTAGGGCTTTTGGATTCTTAGGTTTAGGGTTTTTAGGATTTTGTAGGAGTAGGGTTTAGGGCTTAGTGTTTTTTTTTTTTTTTTTGTGTTTTTATGGTTTAGGATCTACAATATAGGGGTTTATAGGTTTTAGAGCCTACCATTTTTTGGTTTTACGGTTTTTTTTTTTTTTTTTGTAGTTTTTAGAGTTTTGAAGGGTTAAGTGTTTCTTAGGATTTAGGGTTTAAGGCTTAGTTTTTTTTTTTTTTTTTTTTTTTTTGTGTTTTTAGGTTAGGGTATGTGGATTTTTAGGACTTAGGGTTTAGAGCTTAGGGTTTTGGGGGGGGGGGGTTTAAATGGTCTTTATGGTTTATTTTAGGGTTTGTACGATTTAGGTTTAGGGTTTCTTAGGGATTTATGTTAGGGTTTTGGTTTATGGCTTTGGGTTTTGTAAGGTTTAGGGTTTTATTTGGGATTTAGGGGTTTAAGGCTTTGGGTTTTTTTGGGTTTTATAGGTTTAAGGTTTAGGGCCTAGAGTTTATTTTTTGCATTTTTTAGGGTTTAGAATATACAATTAAGGGCTTTATAGGGTTATACCTTAGAGTTTTTTACATTTAGGGGTTATTGAGTTTTTTTTGGGTTTTGAAGGGTTAAGTGTTTCTTAGGATTTTTTAGGGGTTAGGGTTTAGGGCTGAGGGTTATTTCGGTTTAGAGTTTTTAAGTTTTTATTATTTAGAATTTAGAGCTTTGGGTTTTTAGGGGTTTTAAATGGTTTTTAGGGTAAATTTGAGGGTTTGTAGGATTTAGGATTTCTTAAGATTTAGGGTTTAAGATTTCTTGATGTTATAGGTTTAGGATTTAGAGTTTTAGGTTACGGTTTAGGGTTTAAGGCTTAGTTTTTTATTAGGTTTAGGGTTATAGGTTAAGGGTTTTATCTAGGACTTTAGGGTTTACAGCTTTGGGTTTTTTTAGGTTAATGTTTTTTAGGGCTTTAAAGGTTTAGGGTTTTGGACTTAGGTTTTTTTTTTTTTTTGTGTTTTTTAGCATTTAGCATATATGATTTGGGGCTTTATTGAGTTTAGAGCTTAGATTTTTTTTTAGGTTTAAGGGTTTTTAAAATTTTTAAGGTTTTTAAGGGTTAAGTATTTTTTAGGGTTTTTTAAGGTTTAAGGTTTAGGGCTTTGCGTTTTGTTGTGCTTTTTATTATCTAGGGTTTATAGATATTTAGGGTTTAGGGTTTAGAGCTTAGGGTTTTTTAGGTGTTTTAAATGGTCTGTATGGTTTATTTTAGGATTTATAGGATTTAGGGATTCTTAATGTTTAGGGTTTCTTAGGGATTTATGTTAGGGTTTAGGGTTTATGGCATAGGGTTTTGTTAGGTTTAGGGTTTTAGGTTAAGGGTTTTATATGGGATTTTGGGGCTTAAGGCTTTGGGATTTTTAGGGTTTTATAGGTTTAAGGTTTAGGGCTTAGGGATTTTTTTTGTGTTTTTTAGGGTTTAGCATATACGATATAGGGCTTTATAGGGTTTAGAACTTAGAGTTTTTTAGGTTTAGGGGTTATTGAGTTTTTTTAGGGTATTTAAAGGCTGAGTGTTTCTTAGGGTTTTTTAGGGATTAGGGCTTAGGTTTTTTTTTCTGGTCTAGGGTTTTTAAATTTTTAGGATTTATGGTTTAGTGCTTAGGGTTTTTAGGGAGTTTTAGGTGTTTTAAATGGGTTTTAGGGTTTATTTTAGGGTTTATAAGATTTAGGGTTTCTTAAGGTTTAGGGTTTCTTAGGGTTATAGGTTTGGGATTTAGAGTTTTAGGTTAGGTTTTAGTGTTTAGGGCATAGGTTTTTTTAGGTTTAGGTTTATAGGTTAAGAGTTTTATCTAGGATTTTAGGGTTTCGGGCTTTGGGTTTATTTAGGTTAATGTTTTTTAGGGTTATGTAGGTTTAGGTTTTAGGGCTTAGGTCTTTTTTTTTTTTTTATGTTTTTTAGCGTTTAGCATATATGATTTAGGGCTTTATAGAGTTTAGAGCTTAGATTTTTTTTTTTAGGTTTAAGGGTTTCTGGAATTTTTAAGGTTTTTAAGGGTTAAGTGTTTTTAAGGGTTTTTTATGGTTTAAGGTTTAGGTTGCTGCATGCATTGATAATTCTTTCGTTTAAAAGTCTTTTTAACGATTGCACACGTTAGAATTTGCCTTGTTGCTACTTGCTGGACCAAGGAGGAAATTAATAAGAAAAGAATTATCAACAGAGATTTAGTGTGATACTATCTAATAGTCTAATGTCAATTGGTGCGAGGGTGAAAACTAAGACATATATTGATGTGATGGCTAATATGAGGTAAAGGTAAGGGTTACTAAATTATACGCACGCAGTCAGACCAAGGTGCGAGGTTAAATTTCCTATTTGGTGGACCAAATGCTTAGGGATACATAATTACCACTTTTCATGCGATACACTAGGATAAGATTACTATTATTAGGATTACCGCATTATGAGCTTATGAGGAACACATACACCCAAGTTTCTCTCTCTCATTGATAACAATCGACGTTTGAATCTTGCTCACTTGTTATCTAAACAACAATTATTTATTTGTTACACAACCCCCCCCCCCCCTTCCCCTCCCTTTACTTACTTGTCTCGAAATTAAGTTAACTAAATGAATTTAATAGTGAGTTAAGTTTATTTCTAAACCATATACCTCGTGGGATCAACCCCAATCTACATGTCTTTATTTGACAACAATCGCTTATACTTCTTTAGGGAGGTGTAATTTGAGTGTGTCAAATTTTGGAGCCGTTGTTGGGGAACAAGTCTTTTAGATTAAGTTTAACTACATTATTGAACTTTAGTCAATTATTTCCTAATTTTACTTCTTCTTACGTTTTTTTTTCCTCAACTTCCTACTCTAGTGTATGTTAAGTACAAGGAGTCGAGGATAACCAATGACTCTATATGATCCAAAGTTGCCCAAAACTTTGCGAAAGATGAATAATCAAGGGACCAAGTGAATACTCTCAGAAGAAATCTAGGTGATGGAGTTGAGTTGTAGTCTCCTGGGTTGTATATGAGCATGCTAAGGATCATAGTGGTAACATACTGGGAGATGCATTAAGGGTTCATAATCCATTAGAACTAATTTTGCATGATAACTATAGGGTCGACTTCAATACCGTTAAATCCGAATGACTTATTATTCTACTTGCGGGGCATACATTCGTGGTAACTAGCAGTCTAATGCAGATGCTTACATCGAGGGATTTGTTTTCTGGTATGGCATCGGAGGATCCTCATGGACACATGGCCAAGTTGAGAAGTGTTTGCAAGAGTTGCGTGGGTCAACTGGAATTAGACATGGATGTCATAGGGTTGAGAGTCTTCCCTCTATCATTGACCGGTGATGCTGTGGTATGGTTTTCTAAGCTCCCATATAACTCCATTCATACATGGGATCAATTGCACAAGGTGTTCATGGCCAAGTACTTTCCATTATCAAAGAAGCTAAACCACAAAGATAAACTCAACAACTTCGTGGCATTACCTGGATAGTCTGTGAGTAGTTCATGGGATATGTTCACTGCATTCATAAGAAGTGTTCCAAATCACTGCATTGATGATGAGTTGCTGAATGAATACTTCTAGAGAGGTCAGTATGACAATAGTAAGGTTGTGCCTGATACTATTGCTGGGGGTTCATATGGTGAGTGCACTTTTGAGTAGATCACTGAGAAATTGGAGAAAATCTCCCGAAACAACAAAGCTTGGAGCATTAAAAAGTTAGAAACCGGGAGAAGTAGTTTTGCAGTTCAATTTGCACCTAGTCAATCTGGTAGTGATATTCGTGAGGAGATGGCTCACATAAGAACATAACTAGGGTTGGTATTGAAGCATGTAAGTAGAGGTCTAGGAAAGGTAAATGCGGTGAATTACTCGACTAAGAATCCACCACCATCAGATGAGGAATGCTACTATGAAGTGGATGCTTATTTGGTGAATGATTCGATGGGGTATTTTCGAGCCAACACCCAAGTTTCCAACTCGGATAATTGGCGCCAAGGGCAAGGAAACCAAGGTCAGAATTATGGCAACTACAACCGAGTGTCTCAATTATTCGAGATGGGAACTACTGTCGCGACAACATCTACAACCGAAATAGCTATGGCAACAGAAATAATAGGGTTGGGCCTTATGTTTGTCCTCCAAATCAGGAATCTGGCAATAAGGAAGCTGGGGGTAGTATGTCACATATTGAGGATATGATGCAGAAGATGATGAAGAGGTTTGATTTGACTGATGAGAATGTGAAGGAGATGTGGAATGACTTGTTTGGTATTGGTTAAAAGGTTGTTGCCCATGAAGTGTTGATCAAGCAACTTGAGCTGTAGATGAATTAGTTGTCTACTATAGTAAAACCACGTCGGCCTGGCACACTTCCTAGCAACACCATCCAAAATTCGAAGAATGATAGGCATTGTATGGCAGTCACTACTCAAGGGGATAAACAGACCATTGATCCACCTATGTAGTCTGAGGTTGAAATTGTAGCTGAGAAAGATGATGATGAGATTGAGGTTACTGGAGAGTCCAAGAATTCTATAGAGAAAGAAGCAGAGATAACTCAAACAGTTGTGCCTATGCGTAGACCTCTACCTCCATTCCCACAAAGGTTGATGAAGAAGAATGAGGAAGGAAAATACTGCAGGTTTATCGCTATGTTGAAACAACTTTCCATCAATGTCTCGTTGATAGAAGATTTAGAGCATATGCCTGGGTATGCGAAATTTATGAAGGATTTTATGACTAAGAAGAGGGCCATTATTTTTGAAGATGATGATAGGTTGCAACATTGTAGTGCTATGGCTACGAGATCACTTGTGCAGAAGGAGCATCCTAGTGCCTTCATTATTCCATGTACCATCAGGTTATTGCATTTTGCTAAGGCATTGTGCGATTTAGGTGCTTGCATTAATCTAATTCCATTGTCTATTTACAAGAAGTTGGGTTTAGGGACTCCAAAACCAACTGCGATGCGATTACTCATAGCTAATAGAACTATGAAGAGGCCCATTAGTATGCTCCAAGATGTACTTGTGAAAGTAGAGTCGTTTATCTTTTCGGCGGATTTTGTGATGCTTGATTGTAAGGTTGATTTTGAGGTTCCTATCATCTTGGGAGACCATTCCTTGCTATTGGGCACACCTTGGTCGATATGGAAAAGGGGCAGATAAAGTTTCGATTGAATGGTGAAGAGGTAACTTTTAATAATTATAGGTCCATGAAGCAGGAAAGCGATCTCAAGTTAGTGTCAGTGGTGAATCATATTATGGAGCGAGGTTCTGATGTGTCTATTGAAGAGAGGTTAGGTGTTGATGCATTGGCAATGGTAATGATGAGTTTTGAGGGTGATGGTTTTGAAGACTATGATGAATTGGTCACCACACTTGATAAGTTCGAATTTTGTTCCAAACCAAATAAGCTTGAGTTAGATATGAAGAATTGCGACTCTCCAACCGCAAAACCGTCTATTGAAGAGTCTTCATTGGGAGAGAAGGTACTTTACCAGTCATCGTTGCAGCAGATTTGAATGTCGTACAAGTAAAGGTGTTGGTTTCTGTGTTGAAGAGGTTCAAGTGAGCTATTGGGTGTACTATTACAAACATTATTGGGATTTCTCCTGGCATTTGTTCTCATAAAATCCAACTCATACTGGATCACAATCCTAGTATCTAGCACCAAAGGAGACTGAATTCGCATTTGCAAGAGGTCGTGAAAAAGGAAATTATCAAGTGGTTGGATGATAAAGTCAGTTACCCCATTATAGATAGTAGTTGGGTTTGTCCTGTTCAGTGTGTGCCCAAGAAAGATGGGATTACTGTGGTTCCTAATGCGAAAAATAAGCTTTTTCTGATGCGGCCAGTTACTGGATGGAGACTATACATGGACTACCAGAAACTAAATGCTTGGATAGAAAAGAACCACCTCCCTGTGCCGTTCATGGATCAGGTATTGCACTGCCTTGTTGGCAAGGGATGGTATTACTTTTTTGATAGGTATTCGGGCTACAATTAGATCTCCATAGCTCCAAAAGACCAAGAGAAGACCACCTTCACTTGCCCTTATGGGACTTTCACCTTCAAACAAATGTCATTTGGGTTGTGTAATGCTCCAGCGTACTTCAAGTGTTGCATGATATCAATATTCTCTGATATGGTGAAGGACACTATTGAGGTATTTATGGATGATTTCTCTATAGTAGGTGACTCATTTAATGGTTATTTGGATCATTTGGCCGAGGTACTTAAACGGTGTGAAGAGTGCAATCTTGTGCTCAATTGGGAAAAGTGCCACTTTATGGTGAAAGAAGGAATAGTTTTGGGTCATCAGATTTCTGAGAAGGGTATTAAGGTTGATAAAGTGAAATTCAAGGTAATAGAAAAGCTTCCACCACCTATCTCTGTTGAAGGTGTTGGAAGTTTCTTGGGCATGAATGCTTCTACAGAAGGCTCATTAAGGATTTCTCCAAGATTGCACACCCATTGTGCAAATTGCTCGAAAAGAAGTGTAAGTTTGATTTTGATGATGCTTATCTGAGAGCATTTGGAGACTTGAAGGAAAAACTAGTTTCCACACTTATCATTATTTCACTGGATTGGGGGCAACTGTTTGAGGTAATGTGCGATGTGATTGAAGTGGCGCTTGGTGTGGTTTTGGGACAGAGGCGAGAGAAGATTCTTCATCCTATTTACTATGTTAGTAAAGCTCTAAATGTGGCTCAAAAGAACTATACAGTGACTGAACATGAACTCCTTGCTGTGGTTTTGGCATTCGAGAAATTTTGATCCTACTTGCTTGGTGCTAAGGTCATAGTGCATGCTAACCATTCTAGATTGAGGTATTTGATGGCTAAGAAGGATGCAAAACCGAGGTTTATTAGATGGGTGTTGTTGCTACAAGACTTTTATTTTGAGGTGAAAGATAGAAAGGGGACAAAAAATTATGTTGCCGATCACTTGTCCAGATTAGAAGAAGAAGCTATGCTCAAGCTAGGAGATGGGGCTAAAATTGATGATGTTTTTCCAGATGAACAGTTATTGGCTGCTTCTTATGATCTGATTCCTTGGTTTGCAGACTTTGCTAACTACTTGGCAAGTGATCTGGTTTATTTAGATTTATCTTTTCACCAAAGGAAAAAGTGTATGCATGATGCGAAGAATTTCTTTTTGGGATGAGCCTTATTTGTTCTGTATTTGTGTTGATGGGATTATTCGTCGTTGTGTGCCCGAGGTTGATATGATGAGTATAGTAGTAGCGTGTCATTCATCGCCTATTGGTGGGCATCATAGTGGTATTCAGATTGCGCATACAATCTTGCAGTGTGGGTATTAGTTGCCTACCATCCACCAAGATGGTCATGATTTCACCAAGTCATGTGATCGTTGCCAAAGAGAAGGAGCAATTTCAAAGAGGCAAGAGCTGCCTATGAATTTAATATTGGTGATTGAGTTATTTGATGTACAGGGCATTGATTTTATGGGTCCATTTGTGAGCTCACATGGAATGAAGTATATTCTTGTTGTGGTTAATTACGTGTCAAAGTGGGTGGAAGCAATTGCAGTTTTCAATAATTAAGGTAAAAGTGTCACCGCATTCCTGAAAAAGAGTATCTTCAGCATATTTGATACACCAAAGGCGATCATTAGCGATGGAGGTCCCACTTCTATAATAAGTTGTTCAAGACACTATTTGAGAAATATGGTGTCCACCATGATGTAGCCACTTCTTACCATCCGCAGTCTAGTGGGAAAGTTGAAGTGTATAACAGAAAAATCAAGCAGATTCTTGCAAAGACTGTGAATGCTAATAGAACCGATTGGTAGAGGAGGCTTGATGATGCTCTATGGGCCTATCACACTGCATTCAACACTCCCATAGGTATGTCCTTTACCAACTTGTATATGGGATGTCTTGCCATTTGCCGGTAGATCTAGAGCATAAGGCTATGTGTGCAAAAGAAGATGAATTTGGATTGAGGCGCTGCATTGAATCAGAGAGTAATTGACATGAATGAGTTTGATGAGTTTCGCCTAAGAGCTTATGAAAGTTTAACCTTGTACAAGGAGATGATGAAGAAGTATCATGATCAAAATATTGAAAAACGTGAATTTGTTGTGGGTGATCTAATGCTTCTATTCAACTCTAAGTTGCACTTGTTTCCTGGCAAGCTAAAGTTTAAGTCTTGAGCTACGGAAGGGACCTATGGATTATAGGTCGATCCACAATTCATAGGTCAGTCTCGTCGATCGAAGCCACAATAGGCAATTTATTCCTTATCTCGTTTCCTTTTGTTTAGGCCAATTTTTCTATAAATATGGTATGGAAACCTCATTTTTGGGGAATAGACATTATTGTTAACTTTTAGTTCTTGGTATTTTCTTGGGAATTAACTTACAAATACTAGCAATTTGATTTTTGGATTTCAGTTTATAAAGATTTTGCTTTGAATTTCAATTGGATATTATGGGTTTGTTCTACTCATTATGTAAGTTCATGAATTCTTCTTCTAAAAATATGAATTCTGTTCTTCCAAGCATGAGTAACTAAATCCATAACTAGGGTTGTGGGAACCATGAGCGATTAACAAAGTATGAATAATAACTAAGTAATTCTTGAATATTGTTGATGCATGCGTTGATAATTCTTTCATTTAAAAGTCTTTTAAACAAATCCATGCGTTAGAACTCGCGTTGTTGCAGCTTGTCAGACCAAGGAGGTAGTTAATAAGAAAAGAATTAACTATAGAGATTTAGTGTGATACTATCTAATAGGCTAATGTCAATTGGTGCGAGTGTGAAAACTAAGTCATATATTGATGGGATGTGCAATTTGACGTAAAGTTAAGGGTTAGTAAATTATACACACGTAGCCGTACCAAGGTGCGGGGTGAAATTTCCTATTTGGTGGTCCAAGCACTTACGGGTACATAACTTACCACTTTGGTTGTGATACACTACGATATGATTACTATTATTAGGATTACCGTGTTATGAGATTATGGGGAACACATATACCCTAGTTTTTATCTCTCTTGATAACAACCAAAGTTTGAATCTTGCTCACTTGTACTCTAAAGAACAATCAATTATTTGTTACACAACCCTCCCCCCTCCCCCTTTACTTATCTCAGAAATAAGTTGACTAAATGAATATAATAGTGAGCTAAGTTTAAGTCTAAACCATACTCCTTGTGGGATTAACCCTAACCTTCTAGTTGGGTTCTTTATTTGACAGCGATCGCTTATACTCCTTTAGGGAGGAGTAATTTGAGTGTATCAGTGAGATTAGATATTTAGATTTCCAGTACGTGATGAAAAGTTCTAAGTGTGGAGCCACGGAAAGGGACTCATGGATTGTAGGTCAACCTATGCTCCGTACTTTATACCCGTCGTTTGCATCTGAGAGTTAAAGGTTCCAGGCTCTATGGAAAAAGTTCTAAGTATCAAGCTACAAAAGGGACCTATGGACCATAGGTCTAACCACGATCCGTAGTTCAGTCTCATCAATTGAAGCTGCGTCCATAAGTTTTATTTCCTTATTTCATTTCCTTTTTGTTTAGGACAAGTTTTTCTATAAATAGGGTATGTAAACCTCGTTTTTGGGGGTTAGACATTATTGTTTACTTTTAGTTCTTGGTATTTTCTTCGAAATTAACTTTCAAACTTTAGCAATTTGATTTCTGAATTTTAGGTTTATAAAGATTTTAGCTTTGAATTTCAATTGGAGATTACAGGTTTCTTGTACTCATTATGTAAGTTGATGAATTCTTCTTCTACAAATATGAATTGTGTTCTTCCAAGCATGAGTAACTAAATTCAGAACTAGGGTTGTGGGAACCATTAGAAATTAACAATGTATGAATAATAACTAAGTAATTCTTGAATAGTGTTGATGCATGCATTAGTATCTCTTTCGCTTAGAAGTCTTTTTAATGAGTGCACCCATTAGAATTCGCCTTGTTGCTACTTGCCGGACCAAGGAGGTAGTTAATAAGAAAAGATTTATCAACATATATTTGGTGTGATACTATGTAATAGTCTAATATCAATTGGTGCGAGGGTGAAAACTAAGTCATACTTTGATGTCATGTCTAATCTGAGGTAAAGGTGAGGGTTAGTTAATTATACATACGTAGCCGGACCAAGGTGCGGAGTGAAATTCCTTACTTGGAGGTCCAATCACTTAGGGATACATAGCTTACAACTTTGCATGTAATACACTAGGAAATGATTACAATTATTAGGATTACGACGTCAGAAGCTTATGGGGAACATATACACCCTAGTTTCTGTCTCTTATTGATAACAACAAAGTTCGAATCCTACTCACTTGTTACTAAACAACAATCAAGTTAATTGTTTCACAACCCCCCCCCCCCCCTATTTACTTACTTTTCTCGAAAATAAGTTGACTAAATGAATATAATAGTGATTTAAGTTTAAGTCTAAACCATATTCTTCGTGGGATCGACCCCAACCTACAAGTTGGGTTCTTTATTTGACAATGATCACTTATACTTCTTTAGGGAGGTGTAATTTGAGTGTATCAATGAAATCAGAGATTTGGAATTCCAATACTTGATGAAAAGTTCTAGGTGTGGAGCCATAGAAAAGGACCCACAGACCGTAGGTCAACCTACGATCCGTATTGCACACCCATCATTTGCATCTAAGAGTTGAAGGTTCCAGCCTTTATGGAAAAGTTCTAAGTATCAAGCTATGGAAGGGAACTACAGACTGTAGGTCTAACCATGATCCGTAGTTCAGTCTCGTCGATCGAAGCGGCATCAAGAAGTTTTATTTCCTTATTTCATTTTCTTTATGTTTACGAAAGTTTTTCTATAATAAGGTATGAAGACCTCATTTTTGGGGGCTAGACATTATTGTTTACTTTTAGTTCTTGGTATTTTCTTGGGAATTAACTTGCAAATTTTAGCAATTTGATTTCTGGAATTTAGGTTTATAAAGATTTTAGCTTTGAATTTCAATTGGAGATTATGGGTTTCTTCTACTCATTACGTAAGTTCATGAATTCTTCTTCTACAAATATGAATTGTGTTCTTCCAAGCATGAGTAACTAAATCTAGAACTAGGGTTGTGGGAATCATGAGAAATTAACATAGTATGAATAATAACTAAGTAATTCTTGAATAGTGTTGATGCATGCATTGGTATCTCTTTCTCTTTGAAGTCTTTTTAATGAGTGCACGCATTAGAACTTGCCTTGTTGCTTCTTGCTGGACCAAGAGGTAGTTAATAAGAAAAGATTTATCAACATAGATTTAGTGTGATACCATCTAATAGTCTAATGTCAATTGGTGCGAGGGTGAGAACTAAGCCAAACATTGATGTGATGTCTAATCTAAGGTAAAGGTAAGGGTTAGTTAATTATACACATATAGCTGGACCAAGGTGCGAACTGAAATTCCTTTCTTGGAGGACCAATCACTTAGGGATACATATCTTACCACTTTGCATGTGATACACTAGGAAATCAATATTATTATTAGGTTTACGGCGTTAAGAGCTTATGGGGAACACATATACCCTAGTTTCTCTCTCTCATTGATGACAACAAAATTCGAATCCTACTCACTTGTTACTTAACAACAATCAAGTTATTTGTTTCCCAACCCCCACCCCCCCACCCCTTTACTTACCTGTCTTGGAAATAAGTTGACTAAATGAATATAATAGTGAGTTAAGTTTAAGTCTAAACTATATTACTCGTGCGATCAAGCCAAACCTACAAGTTGGGTTCTTTATTTGACAACGATCGCTTATACTTTTTTAGGGAGCTGTAATTTGAGCGTATCAACCATTCGGTAAAGAGGAAAAGAAATAGGTTACTTATTTTAGAGAAGGTCATTACCAAAGTCTATTTCCCACTCGAGAGGAATACTAGGTAAGCCATCTGAGAACACTTCTTAAAACTCGTTAACAATGGGGACTAACTCGAGAGTAGGGGTTTCAGAATCCACATGCCTTACCGAGTTTAGGAAATTTAAGAAGGAATTTCCCCGCAGACAGACAGTTGGTCAAGTTTAGCAGCAGAATGGACCTGTGGTTCAGCGGGTGGAAGTAATCATGGTATAGGACGTCTATAAGATGGGTGAGAAGGTAATTAAGGAGGCTGTGGAGGCCATGGTAATGGTAAATCAGGGAGAGGAGGGGTCCCAGAAGGGGGGTTCACCATAATAAGTACGAAGCTTAGTGAAGGCATCATATGTTGTTACCATAAGTACTATTCTTGTCTGTGATTGAATGGCTAATGTATTGTTTGATTCGGGTTCCATTTATTCTTATGTATCTATGAAATTTGCACTAGGTCTTGATTTGATTTGTCATACCCTTCTTGCCCTTATATATGCTGCTACCCCTACTGGAAAGTCAATTATAGTAACCCATGTGTATCATGATTGTTCTTTGTTATTTCTGGACCTACAAACTCGAGTAGATTTAGTCATTTTACACATGCTAGACTTTGATGTGATCTTGGGTATGACTTAATTATCCCTTTATTTTGATGTGCTAAAGTATAATTCTAAGACAATGACTCCAGATATGCCAAGGAGGGAAATATTGTAGTGGGAAGGGGTGTACATGCTTAAGCGATTGAAATATTATATCATTTATTCGAACAAGAAAACTAAGTAAGGTAGGGTGGGTTGCCCTATTTGGATCTTATTTGATATATTAGTGTAGAGTCTCCTTCCATTGATTCTATCCTATTGTTTTCGAGTTTGTAAAGGTGTTTTCGATAAATCTTCCTAGCATGCCCTCCGAATAGGGATATAAACTTCAGTATTGACTTGGAGCCAAACACTCAGCCAATCTCTTTTCCTCTCTATCATATGGCTCTAGTAGAGTTGAGAGAGATTAAGACTCAGGTTTAGGAATTTCTTGATAAGTGTTTTTCTTATCCTATTGCTTTTCCTTGGGATGCTCTTTTATTATTTGTGAAGATAAATTATGGTAGCATGAGGATCTGTACGTATAGGCTACTGGCAATGAGTAAGGTTACCATTCAGAATAAGTATCTCTTGGCTCACATGGATGATTTTTTTGACAGTATGATGCGTCTATGTTTTCTAAGATGGATTTGTGGTCAAGGAACCATTAGTTAAATATTAGGCATGAGTACATACCTAAGTCATCCTTTTGGACCCGGTATGGGTCGACTAATGCTTCGACAACCTTTATGAGTTTGATGAATAAAATATTTAAGAAATTCTTGGATTCATTTTTTTTTTTTTTATATGTGATATTTTGATTTACTCCAAGAGAGAGGAGGAATATGCAGACCATCTTAGTTTTTTTCTAGGTATCCTTGGAAACATAAATTGTATGCCAAGTTTTCTAACTATGAATAATTGTTGCCTTCGCATACTTTTCTTGGGTATGTGGTTTCAAAAGAAGGGGTGATGGCTGATGAGTCTGGGATTTTGACTCATTTAGGGCTTGTTATTCATAGTTTTAGTGTCCTCGATGCCTATTTTATGCTGTAAACTAATGTTTTAATGCTAACTTGCAGATATAAAGGCAAAAGAGTAGGCCAAGGACATTACCGGGAAAAAAAGAGTGGAAAAGATGAAAAAGGCTGAACATAGTGAAAGCTAAGAATCACCAAAGCCACTTGGCGACTCGCCAAGTGGAACTTCAGTTCGCTTAAAGTTTGAGACTGCTAGCCCCAAGGAGAGGCCAACTCAACGAAGGATTTGGACCTTCGGCAAACTATTGAATGGATTGATGACAAAGGCTTTGATTGCCTATTTTATGCTGTAAACTAATGTTTTAATGCTAACTTGCAGATATAAAGGAAAAAGAGCAAGCCAAGGACACTATTGGAAAAAAGGAGTGGAAAAGATGAAAAGCACTGAAGATAGTGAAAGCTAAGAATCACCAAAGCCGCTTGGCAACTTGACGAGTGGAACTTCATCTCGCTTAAAGTTTGAGACTGCCAGCCCCGAGGAGAGGCCAACTCAGCGAAGGATTTGGACCTTTAGCGAATTCTCAAATGGATTGATGACAAAGGCTTTGATTGCCTAAAGTTAAAGGGTTTGAAGGATGAAAAGTCAAGGCAAACTGGCAACGGAAAGGAGCCATTGGCGCATTACTGACTTGGTCGGTGATGCTTGACTAACTCTGCCAAGTAACCCAGAAGGCTTTGGAAAGTGTATAAATTGTTTTTAAAAAAATATAAAAGGTTATTTTGAAGATCTTGGGCAATCCTACGATTTTTGAACTTAGATATTTTTATCTTGGACATTAATTTTCTTAGCTTTTAGGAGTTTTCTAGTAGTTTGGAGTTGGGTTTTGGAATTGAAGCTAAATTGAAGCATTGTAAATATTTAGAGATTGATACCCAGCTTATGGAGAACATAATTGGTATTGAGTTGTTACTTTTTATGATGTGTCGCTAAAAGCCCCATTCTTGGAGGTGTGATTATGTGATTAATTGTCTTAATTAGCTTATGGGCATTATTTTTTACTGATTTAAATGCAGATTTGACGTGGGTTTAATTGATAGTTGTGTATCAAACCATGAATTGTAGTTGGAAATGCAATTCTAACTTAGTGTTCTGGTCTTGCTTGAGAAAGAGGTTTTAGAACTAAGGCTATTGATTGATGATTGTAGTGATTTGGTATTCATTGATTCACCTCGAGAGAGTGAATCTATCTCGATCCTACCAATCTATATCTAGAGTAGATTAATTGAGGTATTGGGTTGTTTATATTGATTTGCTTGTCGAGGTTCGAGAGAACTCACTCGATTCATAATAGTTGTATGAGAGAAAGCTATTGCATCTATAGTCTAGCCTACCCACTAAGATTCAACAATTGTTAGTAAACTATTATTACCCATGTAGAGAAATTAGCCTTAAATCAATCACATCCCCAAGTATCACTTATCTACTTGATTACTATCTTGTTTTAAATAGTTTTTAACTAACAAACCTTACCCCTCTATATGACACTTGTTGTCAACCCCTTTGATTTACCTAAATTATTTTGATAATTTCTATTCCTACAATCGATTAGAACATGTCTTTCATTTCATAATTGAATTATATACCGTATCACTCCATGTGGGATAGACCCTAACTCTTTGTTGGGTTTACACTAGATTACAATAGCCTACACCTTGAATTGGATGAGTTATAGTTGAGCGTTTATCAATGGTAGATCCTAAAATATAGAGGCAGTTAAGAATTGAGTTCGTCCTAGGAAAGTGAGAAGTTTTGTGGGGCTTGATAGCAATTATCATAGGTTTGTGAAGAACTTTGCTTCTATATCCACGCACTTGAATAGGTTGACTTAAAAGGAGGTAAATTTCGAGTGGTCAAATAAATGTGAAGAGAGGTTTCAAAATCTCAAGGATCTTTTGACTACAGTGCCAATCTTGACATTGTTGACAGAAGGCAATGATTCTATTATTTATTATGATGCTTCACATTTGGGTTTGGGTGTTACGTTGATCTTGGAAAAGAATGTCATAACTTATGCTTCCAAAAGATGGATGGAGTTTCTCAAGGGTTATGATTTGACCTTCCAGTATAATTCAGGTACAACTAATATGGTGGAAGACATATTGAGTTGGAAGACAGTTAGCATGGGCAGTTTTGCTTATTTGGGGATATCAAAACGACCATTAGCCAAGGAAATTCAGACTTTGTAGTCTAAGTTTATCTGGTTGGGTATCTTTAAGAATAGTGGGGTGATAGCCAATTTTGAGGTTAGCCCCACCTTCAAAGTGAAAATCATGACTAAATAATTTGAGGATAAGAAGTTGGCCAAGCTCAAAGTTAAGGTGGTGTATGGGGAAACCCAAGATGACACACTCAATATTGATGGGGTGTTCAAGTTTAGAGGAAGGATTTGTGTTCCTTGAGTTGGTGACTTAATCCAGAGTGTGTTGGCAGAGGCTCACAGTTCCCACTATTTTATTTATCCAGGTGTGACCAAGATATATTGGGTATTGAGGCTACTTTATTTGTGGAAAATATGAAGAAGGACATTGCAGAGTATGTTTCCAGGTGCAATAATTGTCAATAGGTAAACTATGAACACCAAAGGTATGAAGGTTTTCTTCTGAGGATGCTTATTTTCCTAAATGGAAGTGGGAGAGGATAGCCATGAATTTCTTTCTAGGACTACCCAAGACTTTGGGGAAATATGATTTCATCTGGGTTATTGTTGACATGTTGTCTAAATCAACCCATTTCATTTCAGTTATTGTTGACATGTTGTCTAAATCAACCCATTTCATTTCAATTAGAGTGGACTACAAATCCTTATTGTTGTTGAAGACTTGTGTCAAGGAGAGAGTGAGGTTCCATGGGGTGCGCCCTCATCTCAAACAATGATACTCAATTTACATTGATGTTTTAGGGGTACGTTGCATGAGGCATTGGGCACTCCATTCACTTTCAGTACAGTTGTCCACCCAGAGACTAACAGTCAGTAAGAGAGGTCTATTCATGTATTGGAAGATGTGTTTAGGGCATGTGTAATTGATTTTAGTGTCCATTGGGATCAGTTTCTACCATTATATGTGTTTTTATATTATAATAGTTATCATTGCAGCAATGATGTGACACCATTTGAAGCACTTTATCAGAAGGATTCAAATATCCCATAGTTTAGTTTGAGCTTGGAGATATGCAACCTTTGGGTGTTGATTTGGTTTGGGAAGCTCAGGAAAGGGTGGGGGTGGGGTGGGGGTTCAAGCTAAGTTATTAGTAACCCAAATTAGCCAGAAATAGTATGTGGATTGCAATGTAAGAGACATGATTTTTGATGTTGGTAAACAGGTTCTATTGAAGGTGTCACCTATGAATGAAGACATGAGGTTTGGTAAAAAAGGTAAGCTTACCCCTCATTACATTGGTCTATTTGAAGTTCATAAAGGTATGAGGCAGTGGCTTATAAGTTAGCACTACCTCCCAACTAGTCTAGGGTTCATTCAGTGTTTCTTATGTCTATCATAAAGAAGTACCATGGGGATGGACTCTACATCATTAAATGGGACTCAATCGTATTGGACAAGAACTTGCGATATGAAGAGGAACCCACTGCATTAGTTGATTTGGATATCTGAGGAAAATGAGATCAAATCAATAAAGGTTCACTAGAAACATCATCCAGTTGAGAAGGAAGGATACTTAGGAGACATAAAGGAACATGTGAGACAAGTATTCTCACTTGTTTGAGATTTTAGGTACTACCCTCTTTTCTACTTTAGCCTAATTTGTTTGGTTGGTCACTTGGGACGGGTGATGGGTAAATTGATATCTGTGATAACGACCTGACATGATATTTATGAGTAGGTCCATAGGGAAAGAATTTGATCCAGAAAACTTTCTGGATAGTGATTTAAATTTTTTTGGCTAGGCCAGCCTTAGACAGGATTTGAGCTAGGTAAGATCCAGGGTCATCCGAGAATGGAATGGGTCTATTGTTGAGGTGTTATTCTTATTTTTCTTGTAGCCAATAACCTAAGGAGTGCAAAATTTTAAAACTGAATTCAGGTAAGTAGCACCTCATAATTGAACTTGACATGAATGGTATATGTTGGGAGATGAAGGGAAGGAGTTGTGTTGTAAAAGGGCCTTTTTATGGATCATGAGTTGTAGATATATCATCAAGACCAGTGTAGTGGAAGGTTTTCTTCTATAGCAAGCTCAAACTACTATAGCAACGTAAGTTACAACTATAGCGAGACTCATGCCGCTATAGCGACAAAATTGAGATTTTATATAGAAAATAGCCCAAAACCCCTACTTTCTGTACTTTAAGTTCTTGAACTTTGAAAGGGATAATTTTGGGAAGTTTGCATCAGTTTCCCATGAAATTCATTGATAAAAGTAAGAATTTGGCTCTGGAATAATGTAAATGGATTTTTGAGCCTTATAATCTAGGTTATCATTTTTGCGAGAAGATTTTGACATGGTTCCATGGTGGGAAGAGCGATAAGTTGGGGAAGATGATCATATTTCTTTCTAGGATTAAGATTTGTTAATAATCTAAGTTAATTAATAGGTCATTAGTGATTGATTGTTATTTACATTGTTTATTTTAGACAAAGAACAAGTCAAGACACTTCACAAGGGAAAAATTTAGGTTATTCAAAGTTTTCAAGAAGCCTTGTTTCGAGATAGGTGATGGTCATATGTTTCCAGTTTATGTATATATACATGTCTACTACTTTGTAGTATCATTTGTGCAATGCATGGTGGGAAGAAATATGAAATGACATCATGTAGATAATCTCATGCAATGAGGTTGTGATTGTGATTTATGGTTTCCAAGTGGTTTTGTTCATTGTGCTATGTGATTGTGCATGTTCGCTTTTGATTGTTGGTTTTCTTGGTACCACGCCAATACATAATATATGGATGACTCCGATACGACCTCAGTACACTAACAATTTGGTTTGGGTTCCATAATGGGATTTGGTATGTGATTGTGATTTTATGAAAGGAGTGGGCATTTGCATTTGTAATCACGTGGGATATTGTTCATGCATTGGTTGATTCAGTTATTATAGTTTCATGACATATGACTGAGAGTCAATGCGTGGCTTATAATTGTTGCTTTATTGTGCATTGTTCGGTGTTATTTTTGTATTATAGTTTTGGTTTACAATTATATCTTAGACTAACCGTATGATACTACCTGTATACAGTGGTTTATGTACTGCACTTGTTTTTTTCTTACTCAGTGCAACAAATCTTCCAATGACTGATCTGAGACCTCAGTTGAGAGATGCCGATTCTTAATCCAATAGTGAGCTCCATCTTTGAGGCTTTCGTGACTTCTTCTACGTTTTATTGTCCATTTATTTGGACACAAGCTATAGACTTTAGTTTATGTCTAGCTATCTAGGTTTCATTCCTAGTTTGACTATTTTAGAGTTTTTGTATGGTGATTTTCAATTCTTAGGGGTAATTTCTATGTCATAATTGTTTTAGCTACTGGATTGAGTTTAGTTACTACATAATTATGTAGTAACCAAACTATTTTCTTTATTTTAGATCTATAACTTGGTTAATTTGTATAGTGTTGGGTTGGTTTGGATTTGTCTTTGGTTCTTCAACTAGGTAGTTTAGTGTGGTGTCACTCATGATGGTCTAGATCATGACAAAGATATAGACTCAGTTCGTTACAGTTGGTTTGTCCTCATAAGGTGACTTTATAAAGTAAGCAATCATTAGATTTTTACCTTATATAATACTCGTTTTGAAGGTAACTGAAGGTTATATTTCGAAAACTAATGTTTTGAAACCATTTCGCAACTTTGGTAAATTTATTTAAGGAAAAATAATTAATTTAAGAGTCGTCACTTAATTTTAGGAAAATTAAAAAACCTATTTAAAAGGGTTCTTTTGAAATAAAATATTTTAAATAAAATTGGAGTCGGGTAAGGGTTCAAATAATTCTCTAAGGAAAGTTTAGGCATCTTAGTGAATTCACTAACACGTGGTTGACCGACGGATTTAAAAGTTGGCTAATTTTTAAGGAAAAAAAATAAGATCACATGTGAAAAATATTGTTTTCAAAATACTTTTAAACTTAGCAATTTATCCTAGTTAAGATTTTGAACTAAATGTTTAGCTCAATCTCATCAACGTGGTTTCAAAGCTAATTTCTAACTATAAAAAAATATGGATAATTCTCAAGTTAGTCTAAGAGCTTTAGCGCATTTTGAAAATTTGAATACTTGAATAAACAAATAACGAAGCATAAAAGTCATTTAAAAACCTCCAATGAATTCATCTAAGATAATTAAGAATTATATGAGTTATTAGTGATAATCAACATATATTCACAAATAGATTAGATAACTAAATAAAATAAAGAACTGGATAAAAAGGGAACTTTGGCCTCTTTCTGGTTCCTGCCGCTACTACTGCACTCAAACTTTTCAAGACCAAATTTTCAAATTTCCAGCCCTTTGGGCTAATGTCGTTGCTGCTGATTTTTGTTATACGGGACTTTTAACTCCAGATCTTCAATTTTTTCCCTTTGGGACTGCTGCTACTAGTTTGGGTTTTAACCTATTAATACTAGCTTCCCTTTCACGACTTGGATGAGGTTGACTCAAAGAAAGGAGAATGCAAAGGAGCGAGGAGTCCAAGGACTCGAGGTGGTACTATGTGTGAAGAAAGGAGAAAAGGGAGAAGAAATAGCAACTGTGTAGAGTAGATTATTTCACATTCAAAGATTGGAATTTAATCAAAACAGAGATACCTTGAATGAATAAAAATAATGCCAAGCACACCAATTATATTTTAAGACAGAAAGATATACTAACAACCACATATTATGCTAAACAATTTAACAATTAGACATTTGAAATGGACGGAATATTGCAACTATAAATAAGGGAAACAAAAGTTATAGATCTAATAAAATAGGCCAGCTGATTGGATGTCTTAAAATTACTAAACAACTCAAACAAGATGTAAGCTAGGTGATCTTCAACATATTACCCTCTAATAGAATACATTTTGTTATTTCCACGATGATCAAACAAGTGTCCAATAGGTTAACCACATAACTATTTTTATTAATCACAACTCAACTTTAAAAATATAGAAGATTTGCAACAATGAGTAACTTCACTAAAGCAATAAAAATTAGTAGTTGTCGAACACAACTGGATAGGATAAGAAAGCTATTGAATTGCCAAGAAATATTAGATAAAGAGAAGCAATACACTAATCTGAACACCTTACCTAATGTTGAATTCACATCATATAAAGGTCACTGATAAGTAAAATAGGAAGAAGTTACACAATAGAGTTCAAATATGCAAACTTAACCTTAAACTAGTATAGAGATGAGGCAAGAATGGGTTAACATACATCACACTTAAGACAGAAAGTTGTTGTCCTGCTGATCACAACTTAACTCTAAAATGCAAGAGACTACGCATATGATTCACTTTAATATAGAGATAAATCTAATTGGATTTGGAAAATAAAAATGAATAATATAGACCACAATTTAAGCAAGCAGGCAACCATATCAACAAGTTAACACAATAATCCTATCTTAACCAATTCAAACATTGGTCTAAGGATAATGAGTTAAAGAGTTTAGGAGTGCATAAGAGTTGAGAGTTTTCATTCATCCGAGCCTAACACTTTGGAAAATGCTAAAGAGCAACCCCAAAGATGAGTTATCTCTCACTCAAACATGCCCTTGATTATGGTTGAGATCCAATGGGTCTGTTGGTTGGCAAATCACATTAGCAAATTTCATAAAATAGGCAAACAGAGATGGCATTTCAGCAACAGAGACAGACTATCACAATACAGGAGATAGAAACTCTAAAATCAATGTAACTAAACATAACATATTTGGATCACATTCTCGATATAGAAGGACACATGAGTGATAAAGAAAGCTAAGCATGGAACCGCAAGGTTACCAAAAAGGCTAAAGAATAGAAGAAAGAATCCTTAAGATCAGGTGTAAACAGGATGCATACTAATCATACATAATTCAAAGTATTTATCATAAGAAAATTCTAACTACTGTTCATATGAATATTGTCTAAAACAAATTAACCAATTTAACATAAAAAATAAGCTAAACCTAAGGACTATTACACATAGACAAGAAGATATGATGCTAGCAACCATCCCATTTTCAACAAATACGAATTTAATAACAAATAGAGAGCATAAAATAGAGAACTGGACCTATTTGAAAATTAAAAGAGAAATACAGAGAATGATATGAACTTAAACGATTTAGCCAAACATTATCTACAACAAATAAAGAAAAAGTTGTTTTCATAATACTAAGACGCTGGAAAGCAAAACTAAATTTCTAGAAAAATACAAGAAATAAACTAATCTAATCCAATCATTAAACATAGTACGAAATAACAAAAATATTTAAAAGATGAAAGAATTACCTTTTGCTAAGTAGCGAACTAAAACGATGAGTTGAGAAGATGACTCCACCACCTCTTTCAACTCGAACAACCACAAAAATTAAACTATTGAACCAAGATTTCCCAATCCTTCTAGGGCATCTCTCAGGTTACAAAAGTTGTCCCTTTGAACAGTGAATGGGATGGGTTTATATAGAAACCCAAATATCCCAAAATTTCCAATTTCTATAGTGAATAAGGTGTATGACTTGGAGAGTGTACGAATTGTACCATTTTTTAACAAATTGGAAAAAAGAAGACGATAATTTGACAGGATAGTACCGTTGGTGAATGCTTGGAAGCCTGCCCTTAATCTCGTCCCAAGCACGCTCAATCGTATGGGGCTAAAGGATAGAAATGGAAACTCAAGGAGGCATAACCGATTGGGACCTAGAATTCATAAGGTTGTTGGTGCATTTTGTTCTTTTGTTGAGAAAGAGGAAGAGAAAAGTCTAGAGGACTTGGGTTCAAGAATAAAGGGGTGGGCCGGAACTTTGAAAATGGGTCAAGTATTTGCTGATTTTGCTATGTTTAGAGGCCCAATTAAATTAAAAGAATTTCAAGAGGGAATAGGTCCCTTGGTTCACATTTTCACCAAATTTGAATTGTTTTAGTTTAAATTTAATAAAACAGAAACGAGATAAATTATGAATCTAATTAATTATTTAAGTTTCTTAACCTTGACAACACAAAAAAATTATTTCTAAAAGAAACATCTTAATTAAATAGTGGTCCGTTTTAAAAGAAATAAGATCCCTACTTAATTAAAACTCTAATTTTTGTAAAACAATTTAATAACTATTTATTCAAATTGAAAATTTATATAAATCTATATATTTTAAGTATATAGAGATATATTTTATAGTAAAAATGGAAAATTTCTGTGAAAATAATTTCGAAAGTATTTTTGATTTTTTCCAAAACAATTACTTCAATTTGTTTGAAATTTAAACGCTCAAAAATTAATTAAATTATGGAGGATCAAAATTGGGTGTCAACAACTGCCCCTCGTTTGACTGGGATGGATGAAAGAGATTCGAGGAGGTGACATCCAACGTTTCATTTTTTAGGAAGTGGCATCCCAATGTAATATAAGTTGCGCTTAAGGAAGGTAATGTCCCACTATAATATTAACGTGTCACATTGAGGAATATGATTGGTCAATATAATATAAAGTGTCACGTTTAGAAAGGTGACACTCCAATAATCATTTAATGTGTCCCGTTGAAGAGAGTGACACTTCAATAGTAATTTGATGTGTCACGTCAAAGGAAGTGACACTTCAATAATAATTTAACATGGCACATTGAAGGAAGTGACGCTTGAATAATAACATGTCATGTTGAAGGAAGTGATGGTCCAATTATATAATGTGTCACATTGAAAGAAGTGATACTGCAATAATAATTTTAACGTGTCACACTGAAGGAAGTGACACTCCAATAATATAACATGCCATGTTGAAGGAAGTGACACTCCAATAATAATTTAACGTGTCACGTTGAAGGAAGTGGCACTCCAATAATAATTTAACATGCCATGTTAAACTCGTCATGATGATCTGGTAGCCATAGAGAATGCGAGGTTGTAGAAGAACACTTTAAGAACTTATAACATTGTAAAAAGCACTAAGGCCGATTAAGGATGTTACATAAGGTGCATCCCTACTTTAAGCCTAGAATATCTTATAAAGAGAATATTGGTTTGATAAAAGATATCTTTGACACTTGAAGTTTAATGAATATTTTGAGAACTTTGAACTATTTCAAAAAGTTTCCCCTGTTTCCGATCCAAGGGTACTTAACTGAAATAATTTACAAGAAATGAAGAATGACTGATTTAATAACATGCCCTAGTTTCCTTTAAGGTTTGTAGTTTACAACAGTTAGAAGACCGAATCCTTATATAGGATTGCCTACGTATCGTGTTGGAACAAGAAATCAGGTCTGACGTAGTTCGAACCTGAAACTTATAAGAATTCTTGGAGAGAAAAAAAATTAAATTTTCCTTAAAAGGGGCAAATCATTTGAAATAACGGAAGACAACTTTTGTCAATGCAAAATAGAGAATATGATTGAGCTTGTTGGATTGGATCCTCGGTGTCGAGACTCCTTCATAATTGAATTCAAAAAAGGTTAGCCCCTACCATTTTTCTGGTGAGTGTCTGATTTGATCATTCAAAACTTCAGAAGATCTTTTGAAATTTTACTTTCAATTCTTGTAATGATACATGCAAAACTCGGTCGTGAGTTAATAACTAAATGAAATTATCAAAGTAAATGATATAACAAAAGATAAGTTAAGAATGAAATTGTTCAGCTTATATTAGCCTGGATAATGTCTTATGGCCTTCGCCATTGTGCCAACCTATTCCATTTGTAGAATTGAGAATGTGTAAGTCACAATAAATTTAAAGTAAAAAAAAATTAGAAGATGAGTAAGAGTAGAAATCATTTGAGCTATGATGAGGCCACTATGGGTCTAATGATGCCTTGTAACTTTGTAGTTCCTGCATCCAAAGAAAAGTTCTTAGTTTTGAGAGACTGATTCATGTTGGCTATCCCTTGCTATCCTGATGCTCCTTTACCTTCTGGATTACAAGCTTCTCTAGTCATGAAATGTCTCTTGATGAAATTTTTGAGGACCTCATCAAAAATTCTGCTCTGGTTTAAAACATAATATGACTTTTGAACTTTCTGTAGTTTTTTGTTGAATTTTTGAGTGAATCTCAAAAATTCTTCCCCAGTTGTAACTCTGATGTGATCCTTGATTCTAGCTTGTTGGAAAAATTCCTCTTCTAACGAATTCTACCCTAATTTTCATTATAAAGGGAAATGAATAACTTACGGGGAATATGACCGAGCCAGTGTGGTGCCTACGTATTCCGTTGAGTAGGAATAAGGTCGAACGTAGTTCCAAGCTCGAGGATTAACGGGAATAGAAAAATTTAATGAAGTAAACGACCGAGGCCTACATAGGACGCCTACGTATCTCATTCTTGAGAATTTAGGTCGAAAGTATTTCAAGTACAAGAAAACATTAGAAAGGGATAAAGGGATGACTGAAGCTGACATAGGCCACCTACGTATCTTATTCTTGAGAATTCAGGTCACACGTAGTTCATTACAGATGAAAGACGCTTACAAGAAAATCAAATCCAAACAAATGTTACAAAGGAAACAAAGCGATAAAAGTGCAATTACAAGGAAATAAAATAACAAATCCAAATGCAAGACTAAAAGATGCCAAAAGTGTGACTTTCAGAAAAACTTGCTTCTTCTTCTCAACTGGTTATGCCAATGACTACTCTTTCTGCTTGGGTAGTGGATTGGTGTTCACATTCGGTGGACCTTGAGCAAGTTTTACCACCTCGTTATCGATTAGATCTTGAATTTTGTGTTTGACAGTGATATATTTAAAAACTCCTAAGTGATAAACACAACACTTATTTGGGTCATATAATTTTGCTGATGTATTCACAGTCGCGGCTTCCACTGGATTCAGTATTCCCGCATCTTTTGATCTCTCAAAAATTTGAGTACGTGTCTCACACAATGAAGTGAAGACTCAAGGAGGCTTTTTCTCAAAATTCGGACGAGGTGCATTGTTTCAAGGATTTTGCATTCGTCGTGGACAACGAAATGTTTCTTGATTGCTGCAAACATAGTATCATGAATTAGGAAAGCCTAGAGGTGGTTGAAGGTTATATGAGGTTGTTCCTCAAGTCGTTAACATCATAACTTCTTTCTCATTTTTCTTTCCAAAGGAACCAGTTTGATAGGCCCTATTAGCAAACTGAGATGAGGTGTAACTTGCTATTCAGCCAGGCTTGAGACCATCTTCAATCATTTCTCCAACCTTGATAACTTCAGAAAATGTCTTTCCACCCATTGTCACCATTCACTCATAGTATTATAAATCTTGATCTTGAATGAAGTAGGTGATCATTTCTGATTCCTCCAAAAGTTGGTGCACCCTAGCAGCTTCTTCCCTCCATCGAATGGCATATTCTTGAATGCATTCAATTGACTTTGGGTTTAGCTTGTTAATGGAGATCCTATCAGGAGCAATCTGAAAGTGAATCTTGTAGTGATCCACAAAAGCATTCGCTAGATCATCCCAAGTACACCATTTAGTCACATCTTGCTTTGACTACCACTTGGGGCTTTTCCAGTTAGACTTTGTTTGAATAGCTTGATTCTTGTTCCTTCGTTGTTTCCAATGCCAATCAACTTTTCACAGTAAATTTTCAAATAGAAGAAAGGATTTCCTGCTCCATTGAACTTTTCAAACTTTCAAATCTTGTAATCGGATGGAAGCTCAACTTCTGGGAATGTGCACAACTCTTAACATCTCACACTCTAGCTACTATCAAACCCATGAAGACCTCTCATAGAATCTTCTAAGCTTTTCATCTTCGTACTCATCATCTCAACATCAATTGATTTTGTATCATTTTCAATTTCAACATGATGATTAACATCTTGGTGGTGAAACTCCTGAACCTTGGTAATAGGTGGACCAACGACATAAGTGTACACTGGCGGAGGATGATGTGTTACCATTGGAGCTTTTAGAGGTGCAAATGTGTACAAAATAGGAGTATCCTGAGTTGAATGAGTAAGCGAAGAACTTTGAGTTTGCTGAAAGGTGGTAAAATGATTTCCATGACTGAGCTCATTTGAAGTTGTAAATGAAGGTGACATGACAACTTTTTGGTGAGCATCAGGTGGTAGGTTCTGAAAAGCATCTTGTTAACGAGTTACCAAGATATTCAGTTCACCAATTTGTCGTTATATATGAGCCATGACTTCCATAGGTGATTCTGTTTCTATCGAGGCACCAGGATTGGCCTTGATAGATGCAGTGGGGATCATTTCTGACAATGCAACAGTGTTGATAGCGAAATCCATTTTTCAATGAGTCCTCTTAGTAGTCCAAGTAATAAATGAAGAGCCTGTAGAAATTTTCTTAACCTTAGACCGTGTAAAATATGGATTTTTCTGCCAGCGGGTATTTTAGTGAAGTGAGAAAGTTTGATTACCAACACAAATCAGTCTCTTCTTCTAAAAACAACTAAAAAAATAAGAAAGTCATTACATTAATCATAATAATCAACCAAAATAAAATATAAAACAAATAACATTTGTTTTGCTTAAAACAAATTAGTCCAAAATTCGAAGAATAATAGACTCTAAAAGGGTGACAAAAATGGGAAAACTCTCATCATTTTGTGAATTAAAATTTTAACGAAAGAAAGGAATTTGGACAAATTAAACTATATGATTTGAGTAAAGATGCAAATGTACCTTTGGAAGGTTCAATCAAAAAGCCTTTTCGAGAAACAAAGACGTCTTAAAATTGACTTGAAACTGACAAAATATTTATTAATGCCGGCTAGGTAGGTGTGAAAAATAATTTTTAAGAAACAACGAGGTCAATGTGAATTTGAATGATGACCTAATAATTTTTTAAAGCTCTATTAAACCTATAACTTAAGTGATTTTGAATGTATTTTGATAATGGAGTCAAAGAGTATTTTGGAAAGCTTGAAAATTGAGTTTATATGTTAAATGACGTTCTAAGACTTCGGAATGGAATAATGGACCAATTATGTCCAAAGGAAAACATATGTATATGATCATTGTTCAAACAAGCACAAACGAAACAAAATTTGTAACCACATAAACAATATAACGCATCCTTTCATACATGTGACCTTTTAAGACAAAGGTAAACCTAACGTTTGAAGGATGTGTACATCGTTTGTGAAACATTCCATTGCCCCAAAAATATTTATAAAAACCTTATGAATAAAAAAAATAGGGATACATATTAGAGGAGAGGGAAGTAAATATCAGTCCTACGCAGGGATATAATTGTAAACTAACTAAGCTTGATATGAAATCTTCATTCCCAAACTTCTTGATGCTTTTGAATGTCTTCCGGATGAGGAGGATCTTCTTTTGACTTAAACAAGGAAACTACCTATAAAATAAAAATCTAGCCCCAAGGGATAAGGTTAAGCACAAATCGACATACATATCCTTCAAATTTAACAAAAAGTTGAATGATCCTCATATATTGATCGGGGGTCAATTAGACATAAGGTAGTCTTCTAATGGGCCCAACACACCTAGTGTGTTTGGTCAACTTAGTTAAAAAATGCGATAAATTCAAGATTTGCTTTCGCTCTACGCTAGTTGACTAAGATTGGCTTTTGAAAGACCAAAAACCCTAGCGGATAACTTAGACTGGAACTCACCACAACCATTGGAGGCCTGACGTACCAATAAATTGCTGATCATTCTGATAAAGGGTTAAGTATAAAAATATCCGAATGCAATTTCACCAAAACATTTTTTAATATACTACATTTATGTTGTGGTGAAGGAAATACCATGAATGCAATAGACAGTTAGTATTCAAAATTTAAACACATAATTGCATAAAGTAACAATTAATACAATAATAGTTAGCCAAATGATAAAATCCTTTTGGTTAGAACCTAGATGAATCCCCGGCGGAGTCACCATTCTGTTACAACCCGATTTCGAAACTAATGTTTCAAAACCATTTCGCAACTTTGGAAAATTTATTCATTTTTAGAAAATTGATTAATTTAGGAGTCAGGTAAGGGTTATAATAATTCTCTAAAGGTTTAGGTATCTTAGAGACTCCGCTAACACGCGTTGACCAACTGATTTATAATTTGGCTAATTTCGATGAAAAAACTTAAGAATACTTGTGAAAAATATTGTTTTTGAAATACTTTTTAACTTAACAATCTATCCGAGTTAAGATTTTGAACTAAATGGTTAGCTGGATCTCATCAACTTTGATTCAAAGCTAATTTCTAACTATGAAAGAATATATATAATTCTTGTCATGCCCCGAGCCTACACCCTAGGTGGAACTGGCACTCAAGAACCATTCCTTGCCCAAAGCGAACCCTTGGCCTGACTTACTTACTCAGCAGAAGACTTAACTTATAAAAGATAACTCAAATAAGACTTAGAATGCTATAAAGAAAACGTTCAACTAGCCAATAAGGCAAACTCAGGAACTACATCGAACAACCCATTATGCATGAAGTTTCGACAATTTTCTTGTTCAAGGAGGAATTACCTTCTCCATACTAAAACATGCTCAATGCAATCTCTTGGAGCCTATATGCAATCTATACTTAAAGCATACTTCAAGGAGGAATTCTTTCAACTCCAAGTTACAACATGATCATTAACAGATCTCATGAATTATATAAGAACTCTTACTCAATGCACTACAACATGAGGAAAACATCATGTAAACTTATGTTCTTTCCAAAATACAAGTTTTCTCGAACAAGGATAACATAAGGAAATCATGGGAACATCTACAACACACATGACTCCAAAACATAATACAACTAAGAGGAACTTATCACCTCAAGCTAAAAGAGGAGTATAAGGAAAAGATAAGGATATTGTGACATTTCTTTAGCCTCGGCCTCCCAAGTAGCACCTTCAACTAACACCCTCAAAATCTCACATAAGCCTACAAGATGGGACTAAACTTCCCAAACTCATTACACCCTTCCAAGGTGAGAAAGTCAAGTAAACTCAAATCATAAACATTAGAAACCCTCAACGACCTTGCTAACTAAGCACATCATCTCCCCCCTTAGGAGCAAGCCTATACGAACTTTCTAAGCACCATTTCTTTCAATTCTAAGGTTGAATCAAGTCATCACTAAGCTTTCACATCCACCACAAAAGATTATTTTGAACCATGGTGCATACCAAAACTCATAATGACCATATCAGGTTCTACCAACGATAAACATAACACTAATACATCCCATTCATACTATAGACAACAACAAAGTCTATCATATCAAGTCTATCAAGCCACATAAGAAAAAACTATACTGGAATCTAATAAAACATAAAACACATACCGATAGTCTCATTTGGAGGACACTCTTGTTCACCTCTAGCTTGGAGAGCATAGAACCTATTTTTCTTTGGAGCAATCCCACCCGAACCAATTAGACTGGATGAAGGGTAGGGTTGAGACCTCAATGACTATATCCTTCATTTCTAGCAACTGTATGACCATGCCTTATCTTGTGACCCAACTTACCACAACCAAAAAAGACATTAGAACCCACTAGGTATTCACATGCATGTCTTCTATAATCTCACAACCATCATCTTGAAACTTTAGGTTAGACACCCTTTCTTGGTTGAACGTAGAAATGTTTAAGGAAACTTCCCTGGGGAACTTTTGTCTATATCTAAGCAGACCATGTCCATCGTACCTTGAATTAGAGGGATCATCATCCTTTGTGCTAGACCTCTTTTCCTCCCTAGATTCTTCCTTGAGTTTCCCCACCTCAATTTTTTGATCATACACTTTAGGATATGAGATATCCATATCATGGAGGAGCATTGTCATATGACATTTTTTTTCTACCATGTTGGAAACACCCGACAAAAACCTATTCATCTTATCCCTCAAATTCGCTACCATAGATGGAGCATACTTGGAGAGTTGGGTGAACTTTAGAGAATACTCTTTAACACTCATACTTCCTTGACGAAGGTTAATGAACTCTTTTATCTTTGCTTCCCTCAACTCTAGGGGAAAGAACCTATTAAGAAATGCTGATTTAAACAATTCCCACTCTACGAGACCCACCCCTACCTGTCTAGACCTTTTCCATTATTTGTACCATACTTGAGAAACATCTTTCAATTGGGAAGCGGCAAATTCCTCTTTCTCTACCGAGGTCACCCCCATAATGGCAAGTACCTTATAAACCTCATCTATAAAACCTTAAGGATCTTCCTCAACTTTGGAGCCATAAAACTCCGGAGTGTTCATTCTCATAAAATCCCTCACTCTTGAAGTGAATATACCTACTTGGAGTAGGAGTGCCGTGGCACTTGCCTTAAAGTGTGGGGTGTTTAGGGTGGTGTTTCCTAGATACTGCTCAAGGGACCACGGGAAGCATGACGGGCCATGGAGCCCTTGATAGTTCGTGAAGGTGGTCGTAGTGCCTGGCACAAGGCTGCCAAGTGAGGGCCAAAATGGGAAATTCCCCTTTAAGTCGGAGTAAGGTGAGATCATTTTGTATGGTCTTAGTACACCTATATAAGCTATTGTAACCCATTAAAGTAATTAAATAAGTCATTATTTCCAAAAACCCCAAAAGAATCCCAAGATCATCCTCTCAAATATTTCTCTCCCTAGAAAGTGAAGAAGAAGAAGAAGAGGGTCAAGCTAGGTCAAGTCAAGACTCCATTGTTTCAAGCTTGGTAGGATTTTTAATTAAGGTATGATGGCTTATTCATCAATGGAATCCTTCCATCCATGGAGCCCCCATGTTTTTCCCCAATTGTGAAGAAAAATCCCCAATTCTAGTTAGAGTTTCTTCCAATAATGTGGGTATTGTTGTATGTTGATCTTATTGAGTGGATAATGGTTGTTTATGATTGAATTAGTAGTATACCATGTTTTTAAGATGAAATTACATGTTTAAATGTCTAACCCATTTCTAGAGAGATGAAATTGAAGTGAGTTTTATGCCTTAAAAGGGGAAATTGAGGATTTAGAGATAATCTTCTATGATTGATGATATGTATTGTAGGTTTCTTGATATTAGGGCATATAGATAGGAATTGAAAGAGGTTTAGTATACATGTTGAATCATGATGAGTAAATGTTGGCTTTAATCCTATATGAAGATATATGATTAGAATTGTTTAAGAATGAAGTAAGTGGGTGGAATACCTTGAGACTTAGGTCTATGAGATGCTTATGAAAAATACTGCTTGAGAGTAAAGCTGTAGTTATGAATGTTGACATCTAGGGCTTTGAGATTAAGCCTAATATGTTTAATTATGAATGATAAGTCTTTGAGAGTGAAGCTTAGATGATAATGGTAGACTATTAGATAGAATTGTTGCGGAAGAACTTTACCCACCTAATCCACCTCATCAATGTTTAAATGCATGAAGTGATAGATGTTGACATCCAATTTTGACCGACCTTTTAACTATTACAGAAATGCTATTCGATCAAATACGTATTTTTTAAAACATATTTCAAATGTAAAATTCTAATTGATTTTGTCTAAAATTATATTTTAGTATGCATACTTAATAAAATTATCGTAAAACCCCAAATAATTATTTTATTTTAAATTTTTTAAATTTTTTAAGTGATTTTTATTATATAAAATATTTTAATATTTGTAGTATTTTAATTGGATACCATATCTTTAAATTCCTTCAAAGTCATTTAAATTTTAGCCGATATTGTTCTAATTCTAGCCTATTCAATTTCAGTTGTATTTCGATTATAGCAACTTTTAGTTCTATTCTAGACAATGTTATTGCAATTTTGGCCATTATGAATCCTTTACAACTCCCATCTCATCCATCCATTCTAATCCATCTAACATCAAATTAATCTCAGCCTTTCATTCCATTCTAATCCAACGGTCCAGATCAAACTTCCTATTCTAAATCCTAAAAGAACCCAAACCCTAAAAAATTTTCATTCTTCCACTCCACCAAAAGACCCACCGCCTCCTCTTCTCCCAATCCCCTTCGTCGCCTCTATTTTTCGGTATGAATCGTCATCGCCGGCGAGGCCAACAGTCGCTGGCCACCATCGCCTTATCCCTCTCTCTCTTTTCGCCTCTCACACTTTCTCCTTCTTCATCAGGCAAGAGACCAGCAACAACAGCTGCCCCCACCGGAATCAGCAGCCACTGGAATTAGCAGCCGCCGAAAGCGACAGCGCCACCAATGAGAACCGGCCACTAGCAACAAGGAAGGCAGTCGCCCCTCGCCGACTCTTTTCTCTTCTCTTTTTGTCTTATCTTCACAGGTTCTAGCTAGAAGCGAACACCGGCGAAAGTAGTTTTGGCCAGCAACGAGATCCCAGGCGAGGCCACCCACGAAATCCAGCAGTCGGCGAGGACCGCCAGCGAACCTCCATCACCGGCAGCAGCTTTCAAGCAGCGCCAGCAGCCGCGAAATCCAGCAGTGCCGAACCAGTGAATAAGGCGAACTCCGACAGAGCCTTTGAAAGTTTCAAGATGGTCATAAGATGAATGTTTAACAGATCCGTTCGGGTAGATTTCATTTAAAATAATTATCTCATCTTAGCAATTTTATTCTTCTTATTATTTGCAATGTGACTTTGATATGGAAATTCTATGCATGTTTAGAGGACATTTTAGTTTTAAATTTGAACTATTAATGGGGATTGTCAGATTTTATGAACTATGTTATGTTTGATACTGTGTTGAATATAATCATTTGTTGCTCCTGCTTATTAAGTCGATTCGTACTACTAGTATTATCATGACTGTTGATCTTTCATGTAGAGTTGGCAACATTGGGCATAAAATTATTGACTTTCCTTAAGTTGTTTCTACTGTAATTTTTCTCCTTAATTATTATCGAAAAGTTTCCCTGTTTGTTTTGATTTGCCATTGTGTTGACTTGTTCTACTTACATGGTAATGGTATGTAGTATATTTGATGATTTATAATTTTTAATGTTGGTTTGAATTGTTTGTTAGTAAAATTATTTATTGTCAACGACTCTATACCTGTTTATGCATGATAAGTCGTTTAATTTGATCTATTTGTGGTATGCATACATACGGTTGATTTGGTCCTCCTCCTGTTAAGGAAATGAATTATATGCGATTGCTTAGTTAATTTTTTCCTTGTGTGAATTATTCTTATTTAACTCTTTTGCTTAATTGGAGTCTTGACTGATTTTGGCTATTAAATTTGGCAAAGTGTAAATTTTACCCCCTCAAAATTATTTCTTTTCTTATAATGTGTATCTCTTTGTATCATATGCTATCTATTGAGTGCCATAAATTATTTATGCTTGCCTTAATCAATTGTGGACTGATTTTTTACTTTGATTATATTTGGTAATTTAATTGCGACTGATTTTATACTCATTTTATTTAAGGAAAGCATGATATAATTGGCTCCTTTATTATTTCTTCCCTTATTACCGTGCCCCTCTCACTTGGTATATAAACAAGGCTCCCTTTCATTGTTTAGACATCCTATACTTTGCTTACACTCGAAAATAAATATATCACTACTCTAGAAAAGAATTAAGTACTTTCGGTTAAAAAAATTTTTCAAAGTTCCTCTATGTTTTGCTACTTTGCTGTTTTGCTGTGTTCGGGTCGATTATCGAATCTAGTATGGGTCTTCATTGCTGAGTTCTTTTACTGCATAACCGGTTAGTGCCTTTTATACACATATTTTTATCCTTGCATCGTTAATTATTTACCATTATGCATAAGTCAAAAAGTGAATTTTAATAAACGGGGAGGCATCCGGGTTAGTTCTCTTTACCTCTATTTTCTAAATGATATTTTGTGTGTTTGTTTAAATGGTTGGGTCTACATGTGTGAATAATACCTTACTATATCTGGTCGTATGTCTTTTTTTTTTTTTGTTTAAGCAGGATCTTGTTTTTAAAGTTCAAGTATGAAGACTCGCCATGGGAGGGAAACAATAGATGAATGGATGTTATTTAATTTATGTTTTGTACATGATTTAATCTCTATTTATGTTTTGTAATAATTTGTAAGCTCTAACTCTCTCAAACTCTATATATATAATATAATCGGGGAATCGTCTAAAGGGGGGAGGGGATATATGTGGCTAATTGTTTTCTTTTCTTTTTCTAGTTTGGTTTAAATTTTAATATGTGTGGCTGCTACAGATAATAGGCCTAGGTATAAGCATATCGGAATTTCTTAAATAATTGTCTTAAAATCAATCCTTGATTGTCGATTTATCTCGTAATTGATAGTCAATTACCATGTGTCAAAATCAAATTTAAAATAGTGGACTGATTTTTGTACAGTAACTATATTAGAATCTTGTTTGGTTCATCGTATATTTAATACTAGATAGCATGTTATGTTAAAATTGACTTTAGCATATTCACACTTAGAACCCATGCCTATAGGATTCAAAATAAAAAAAAATCGTAATAGTAAAAAATAAAACCAACTTTAATTAATAGGATTTTTAAGCCTAGCCTGTTGAAATTGTTTGTAATAGCTTGTTAACTATTTGGTTTATGACTAGTACCATTATTAATCTCTAAAATGCTAAATAAATAATTTGGTGGATATATGTGTATAATAATTGTTGATTGTTAAGATGTCATGCCTAAGTTGTAAATTAGTTTCAGTTATTTGTAAAAGAGTTGCACTGTTTAAAAAAAAAAAATTGTTGCTTGCACTGAATCTGGGTTGAATTAATTAATTTGCGTGTTAAATCTACTGCTTTGCCACTTAAAAGTAAAATCTAATTGCAAGCATGTTATTTAAATTTGCCCTGTTTGTTACGGCTGCATATGATTAAACAACAATCATGTTAATCACTTAGATAGCATGTCTATAGGCTTTTACTAATTTTCAGCATGTTTAAAATAGAAACAATTCTGTTATGAATATTCTCTGCTCAAAAGAAGTAATTTCTTGCATTAAAATAAGCTCTGTTTGGCTGGTTAAAATAAATTAATATCTTTCTCAACATATTAATTAGCAATTATCTGATCTGTTTCTGTAACTAATAAATCAATTTCTGCTACTGTAATGTATTCTTGCCTTTTTTTAAAAAAAAATATTGTTCGCTGCTCTAAAATATAGCTTGTCTGCACTGTAATTATTTTTCTGCCAATTAAAATAAATCAACTATCCTTTTCCAGCATGCTACAACTAATTAACTTTAATTTATGCATGACTATTCTTTGCTCTATTGATGTTTACTATATTTCGGCATTCTGTACTGATTGCCACTCTTAATTAAGTAATTTTACGGCTATATTTCTCGTTTATATGCACACTCTTAGCATGTGACATTTTCACTTTACTTGTGTTTGCTAGCATGTTAATAAAACTTAAGAGGCCAACTTGAGATTTCACGTGCTAAGTGTTTGTCCAACGTGTTTTGCTTGGTGTCTAAGTGGGCCTATTAGGATTTTATCTTGTCCAAAATTAGTCCAATAGTAGTTCAATACCTCTTGGATGAAAAGCATGCGGTTGGTGGGCTAGGGGTAGTTTAGGCCCTACGGATATGATAACATCGACTCAGGCTTAAAATGACAAACTTTGGTTTTGTTTATCCTTACACGAAATCCTATCAAAAAAATAAATAAAAGTCGAGTGCTGATCCGTAAAGTCCTTCAAAGTCTCCCTTTCCTTTTTATCCGTTTATGTGTTTATAATTACATTTATTTGGGGTAGTTTAATAAATTAAAATTCGTTTGCTTATCTATTGTATAATTTGTATCTCCTCGCTCCTCTTATTTAATTGTTTAATTGCTATTTATTACTTATTATCACCTAAATCTGCATTCTTAATTAATTAAAACAACTAAAAAATATATTAATTGTTTATTTTTCGTTATCACCTAGCAAGCATGTTTTAAATAAATAATAAATAATGAAGTGACCTTAATTGCTACTTGTAACCCCCACATAATCGCATGAAATACGGTCGGGACCCACATTTGTGGACCTCCAGGGATGCCTAACACCTTCCCCTCGAGGTAATTTGAATCCTTACCCAATCTCTGGTTCGTTGACCTTAGCTAGACTTAGTTTGGTTAGATAGGTGCCCTAACGCACCTTAATTCGTTTTGTGGCGACTCTTCATCTCACTTCTATAATCTTATCCATTCAAGCCACTATTGTTTCTATTCGTATATCGTATCGTCATTTCAATTTTTAGGAGTTTCGTTTGCTCCTGAATCCAGAACTACATATGATCTGATTCTCTATAACCAGAGATATGTAGGTGGCTTAATACCAAAGTCTCGGTCGTACCCTTTTTCAAACTTTATTAGTTCAATTGATCCCACCGACATCTTTTGTCGGTCGGACAAAATCGGCTACTAAGTCAATGTTGGTTGCCCGACAATTCATTCTTCATTCCCAAGCAACCAAGGGGCAGCTGTTGATACCCAATTTTGACCGACCTTTTAACTATTGCAGAAATGCTATTCGATTAAATATGTATTTTTTAAAACATATTTCAAATTTAAAATCCTAATTGATTTTGTCTAAAATTATATTTTAGTATGCATACTTAATAAAATTATCGTAAAACCTAAAATAATTATTTTATTTCAAATGTTTTAAATTTTTTAAGTGATTTTTATTATATAAAATATTTTAATATTTGTAGTATTTTAATTGGATATCATTTCTTTAAATTCCTTCAAAGTCATTTAAATTTTAGCCGATTTTGTTCTAATTCTAGCCTATTCAATTTCAATTGTATTTTGATTATAGCCACTTTTAGTTTAGTTCTAGCCAATGTTATTGCAATTTTGGCAATTATGAATCCTTCAAATCCTATCTCATCCATCCATTCTAATCCATCTAACATCAAATTAATCGCGGCCTTTCATTCCATTCTAATCCGTCGGTCCAGATCAAACTTCCTATTCAAAATCCTAAAAGAACCCAACCCCTAAAAATTTTTAATTCTTCCTCTCCACCAAAAGACCCACCGCCTCCTCTTCTCCCAATCCCCTTCGTCCCCTCCATTTTTCGGCAAGAATAGTCATCGCAGGCGAGGCCAGCAGCCGCTGGTCACCATCACCTTCTCCCTCTCTCTCTGTCCACGCCTCTCACCCTTTTTCCTCTTCGCAGGCCCGCCAGCGACCTATAGCTCTAGCCGACAACAACCAGCGTGAGAGCCAGTTTCGACTAGCGATAGCCGCTGGCGAGAACACCCAACAACAACTAGCTATTCCAACCAACAGCTGACAAACACCAGACATTGCCAGTAGCCACCATTGGCAGAAAATTAGTAGCAATCGACAAAACAACAATAGCTTCGGCCAGCGAAGGGAATAACGACAACAACTCAAGCAGCCAGCAGCAAGCGCCGGCGAGGCTCGAAGTTCTGAAATCTTACATGAGATGGATCTTGATAGATCCATCCAGAATCTGTTAACTTTCATTTGGCAGAGATGCTAGAAATTAGTATGTGGAGTGCTCTTCTACTTGGTTTTGCTGTGTTCGAGTCTAGTATCTAATTTCAATTTGGTCTCCATTGCTGATAAACCTTTTGCAGAATCGGTTAGCCTTTCTTCATTAGTTTAGATATCGTTTTGCATTATCTTATGTTGGAAGCCCCCAATTCCATTTCCTATCTCTCCTTTCTTTCATGCGCTTTGGTACGACTATGTGTTTGTTTTTGAATGAATCGATCTTCTTACATGATAGCCATTCTCATTATATTATATGTATTTGTAGTATTATTTTCCTTTTTGTGGTTTAACAGGTTTTGAACTTGAAGTTCAAGTTGAAGAATCACCATAAGACGAGATTACTTAATTTTTTAAAAATATTTTTTGAATTAGTAGTTATCATTTATTTTGGCTTGTAATAATCGTGTAGCAACTCTAACTCTATATAATATAAATTTGGGGAATCATCTCGGGGGAGGGGTTTATGTGCTACTTGTTTATTTATTTGTCGCAACTCATTTAGAAAGCATGCCTATAGGATTTTGATTTGTTTGATAATCCGTATTTTAACAAATCTATTTTATATCTAATTAAAATAAAGCGAATATGTCATTGTCATTAATCATTTATTTAATCTTTAATTATAGTAAAAAGTTTTTTCGTGTCCAAATTGCTTAGTATAATGTGTCATTGGATAGGTATTAACCACCTTTTTAGTCAATAACAAAATAGCGATATATGTTTGCTTCTTGTTTCATTTCATTCAGCTAATTTTATGTTAAATGAATAAATTTGGAATATTGTCATAGCATGTTTATATTGAAATACTTTTGTCATTTAGATGCCATGCCTATAGGATCTAAATAATTCTAAATATTTCTTTAAGCATGATAATTTTTGCACATAAATTTAAATAATTATAATGTATGCCTACTTTTAGAAGTTAATATTCGCTTCATGCTTAGAAAAGCATGCCTATAGGATCTAATTTGTTTAATATGTCATTTGAGTGTAGAGATCACGCCTATAGGTTGTAGATTTTGTTCCGCAGAAATTATGCTCATAAGACTTCACTAATAAAATTGAGATAGTTTGAATAATTTCAGCATGTTGATCATTTAAATAACATTTTATAGACTTTTAATAAATTGCAGCATGTTAATCATTTAGTTTATGTTTGTCAGTATACTAATCACCTAGAAATCGTGCTCATAGGAACTATTAAATAGTTTTCAATATGTCTATAAAATAAGATAAATTTGCAAATATGTTTTGCTCACTGTTAAGTCATTTCTGGACCACATTCATTTTGTGCCACTTAAAATAAAATTAACTAACTATTTCCACCATATCATAACTAAAATAAAAATCAACTTATATGATAGTTTTTTGCAAATTTAAGAGAAACCATCAGTAAATCATCTGAAATAATATCTACCTGATATAATTATTTTCTGCATTTTGAACAATGTCCTGCCATTTAAAATAAATAATTTTCTGCATATTTTAATATGTCCATTTTGAGAATAATTACCAATTAAATCTGCCCCTATTTTAAAAATTATGTGTTCTTATTCTTGACCGATCTACGCTAATAATTAAATAAAATCTTCTGTTATAAAATAATTTTTGCATCTGTGATCACTTTTCTACTATATTTTAAAATCAAAGTAATAAAATCTGTATTTTTTTAATAATTTTCTGCCACTCTGAATTATGAAATCCTGATGCTGTATCAACTTTTACAATGTTGGTATCCACCCATTCAAGCATGAAACCTTTCACTAATTATGTGTTTGTTAGTATGCTAATAATTAAATTTAGAGGCCAACTTGAGACTTTACTTGCTAAATGATCGTCCAACTTGTTTGACTTGGTGTCTAGGTAGGCCTAATAAGATTTTATCTTGTCTAAAATTAGACCAGTAGTAGTCCAATACCTCTTGGACATTAAGCGGGGGCGCTAGAAACCTTTTAGGACGAAAAGCATGCGGTGGATAGGGTAGGGGTAGTTTTAGGCCCTACGAATATGATGACATCAACTCAGGCTGAAAACGACAAACTATGGTTTTGTTTGTCCCTAGACGGAAGCCTATCGAAAAATAAATAAAAGTCGAGTGCTGATCCGTAAAGTCCTTCAGTGTCTCCCTTCCCTTTTTATCCCTTTATGTGTGTATAATTACATTTATTTGGAATAGTTTAATAAATTTAAATTCATTTTCTTATCTATTGTATATTTTATGTCTCCTCGCTCCTCTTATTTAATTGTTTAAGTGTTATTTATAAGTTATTATCACCTAGATCTGCATGCTTAATTAATTAATTAAAACAAATAATATTAATTGTTTATTTATTGTTATCACCTAGCTAGCATGTGTAAATTAAATAAATAATAATGAAGTGACCTTATTTGCTATCTGTAATCCCCACATAATTGCATGAGATATAGCTGGTACCCACATTTGTGGACCCCGAGGGATGCCTAACACCTTCCCCTCAAGGTAATTTAAACCCTTACTCAATCTCTGGTTCGTTGACCTTAGCTAGACTTAGTTAGGTTAGATAGGTGCCCTAACGCACCTTAATTCGTTAAGTGGTGACTCTTCAATCTACCCAAAGCCCAAAGGAGTTGTTAGGTCATGCACCAAAATACGTTCTGAGAAAAAAGGGGCACGACAATAGAATCACTTGAGTTATGATGATATCCATGTCTAATGGTTAGATTCTAGATTGTTGATTTAAAGTAAGTTGTGAACTTCAAGGAGGTGAAGTATGAGATTATGCATGTTCCATGAAATCTATGTAAATGCGCTATGAGTAGACTTTGAGAGTTAAGTGTTAATGATTATGTTGTTGTTTTGGGCTTATTGAAAAGTTATTCTCATGAACTCATAATGAAATTAATATGAAAGGCTTTCTCATTACATGTAGATTCTAACATTGAAACGTTTTTCTTACCTAAAATGAATCTAAGAGTAAAAGTGATCATGGATGGTGATAGTTTCTCAGGTATGGTCTAAAGAATTTAGTTAATGATGTACTTTGAATAGATAGGACAAGGTCACCCTTTCATGAGTAACTCAAATGACATGAGTTTAGAGGTAAATCCCCAAGACCCTTATATCAGAAGGATGTGAGGTGAGCTCCCATATTCCTAAGTTAGTAAACATGAGGTGATTACCCATGTAATATGATGAGGAGTGTGAGGTGACTACCCTTTATGTATATGAATCCTTAGGTAAGGCAAGAGATGATTACCCAATAGCCTTTATATTGATCATGGAGGCGAATACCTATGATCTTTATTGAAATGATATGGAGGTGATTACCTATATCATATTATGTTTGACATGGAGGTGAATACCTCTTATCCTTAGTAAATGATGTGGAGGCGAGTACCTATATAATTTTATGAAAGGGCATGGAGGCGAATACCTATGATTCCATAAATTTGTCATGGAGGCGAATACCTATGATTCCATAAATTTTTCATGGAGGCGAATACCTATGACTATACAAGTAAGGCAAAAGATGAATACCCAGTAGCCTTTATAATAGACATAGAGGGGTGAGTCCCCGTGTCTTAAGAGTAAGTAAGAGTAATGTGAACTATGAAATTGTCACAACCCGGGGTTACCCCCTAGATGTAACATGGTGTACTCGACCTTGAAGGGGTCTCATAAAAGCCCTTAGCATAATCATAAACATAAAGTCATAGAAATGATGGGAAATTTAAAACTTTTACAATAGAAGTCTATTTCTTTTTTTCATAAATGAAAATAAGAGTCTAGACCTTGTGTCAATCACTATCTAGTAAAATAGAGAATTCAATGAGGGTCACAACCCTTTACAATAAACTCTCGAAAATAGAAAGTAAGATAGCAACTAGAAATGAATAATGCCTTGTCCTCGAACCATGAAGACTCACCGAGCTTGGAGAATAGTCAATCCGATATCTGCTAAAAGGAGAAGTACGTCTCGATGACCGGAACTTACACTTATAGAAAATGTAGAAATATGGGTTAGCCCAAAAGTACTAAGTATAGTAGCTATGCACAAAATTCCTTAAAACATGCTCAAAATGGACTTTTAGTTAAAATCATGCATTTATCAAGTTTAAAAGCCATTATGCACATTTATGAAGAAACATAGGTCAAACCATATCAATAGCAACCCAAAGCTATACTTGTGCAGTGCATATCTTACCTTGAACTCATTCATAGCCAATACTCATAGACAAAGAAATATTCATATTCACAACTTGTAGCAAGTAAAGTCACTCTTAGCAACATTACATATCATACATGCATAATTCATAAGTCTTCATAACATAAGAGAACCTCACTACAACTACTCTTAAATCCTACTTGTGCAATGCATAAATGGAGTCCCATACCCCCATTCATACTAGGTTCTACCTCTTGAGAAGTCATAGTTATAGTTTATGTTCATATTCTTATCATAATTCATATTCTTATCATATAGGGAAATATAGCCTTAACTGACATAGACCATGTAAGGTACATGGAATCAGGTATCTTACCCCCACACCGAAAAGACGTATCCTACTTGCCTAATGTAGAACTTCATATATTAGCTTTTAGGTGAATCTACTAGCTAAAGACCTATGTGGGCACATAGTTATGGGATAGGGAGATTGCTACTAGAAACCCGAACTTTCTAAGGTAAAAGGTTTCCATCTCATGAGATAACTTACTTTGGGATGCCGGACTTTCTAACGTAAAAGCTTCCATCTCATTTTCATATCCACTCGGTGCTAAGAATAATTCCCTTGAAAAGTCATATTAAGTCTTTACTGAAGTTCATGTTCATGAAAGAATGCACTAGGCACTCAAACCAACATAGCATCATAATAGCTCATAGATTCATTAGGTGAGAATGTCCTTCCAACCTTAGAATCATCAATATGTGAGTAAACCTTCCACATCATATTCATAGTGTGTTCATGAGAATAGCCTTTCAATCAACACAACAACACAATCATAGTCATAGACAATTCATGCATAATCATGTGTAAGGGTATAGGGGAGAATGATCTTTCAATCAATACCACAATTACACCGTAGTCATAGGAAATTCATTATCAACATAAAACTTGAAATGCATACATAATACTCACATTCATATACAAATTCTCATAACTTACCCATCAAGAATTATGAATTATATATAGGTAATAACACAATTCAATCAATTCAATTAATTCATACAAGACCCACTTACATGCTCATAAATTCAATTAACCCACATTTAGATCACCATTTAGCAATAGAGGGGATCCATGGTTCTTGGGAGAATTTCACAAAAATTCCACCATAATTCATCAATTCAATCATAACCCAACATAATTCAACCATTGAAATCAATTTTAAAAGGAACCCATGGTGATCAAATCAACCCCTTGAAATTGGGGAAATTGGAAGTTTGAAAATCAAGTTTTAAAGGTGCTCTTTGGGTGGAATATGAAAACTAGCATACCTTGACTTGTGCCTTAAGCTTTTTAAAGCTAAGGCATATCCACAATGGTCTGCACGGGTAGTGGACTCCACTTGCCGTGGACCCTCACTTGCACACGTGCACTGCCTAGGTGCGCCAAGGCATCCCCTACGCGAAGTGTTCCACATGTAGTGGGGTCCTCCACACTCGTTGGACCCTCACGTGGACTGACTTCTTTCCAAAAATTGGCTAAGGAAAAGTCCACGAGGGACTTGTATGAGTAGTGGAGGCCTTTCACCGGCCTTGAAGCCTCACGTGAACAAGGCCTCTTGCTCACACGGGAAAGGCAAAGCCCATGAGGGACTTCCAAGGGTGGTGGAGCCTTCCACACCCCTTGAACCCTCACGTGAACTTGTCTTCATGCCTATATGGCTAAGGCATAGTTCAAGGAAGCTTCTAAGGGTAGTGAAGGCTTTCACCTTCCTTGAAGCCTCTCTTGAACAGTGCCCTTCGCCCACACAGCTAAGGCAAAGTTCAAGAGTGCTTTTTAGGCTAGTGAAGCCTTTCTCCTTCCTTGAACCCTCACTTGAACTTTTACATAGTCAAATTTTGACTCTTTTATACTCAAACTTATGCATAAAATTCTAAGACTCAAAGTTAGGCTCTAGTTTGAACTATCAATTTTCCTGGTGTTACATTATCTCCCCCTTGGAAATATTCGTCCTCGAATGACGATCTAGACACCTTATGGAATTTAAGGACTCAAGATTAGCAGCCCAACAAACATAAAAAAATCAAAATAATACACCACATAAGGAGGATTTCAACTCCATCTTATCAAAATCAATTCAACAAAAAGGAGTAGGAACTACATCTATCAACCCAATATGCATGATATTCAACATTTCTTATGTTTATAGGAGAAACTACCTTCTCCAATAAAAACATGCTCAACACAATAGCATGGAGTTAATATGCAGTCTTATACAACATAGCAAAACACATTCATCAATTTATCTCATTAAGTCAAATATGCAACATCATACTAAAATGCACAACATGAGGAACATAAAAATCATGAAAAATCAATTAATACTAAACATGAATTCTCACAAGAGCATGCAAAATCATAGGGAAATCATGCAACACACATATAGCACACATGACTCCTAAAACTAGGAACTCAAGAGGAACTACTTATCTTAAGCTTGAATAGGAGTAGAAGGAAAAAGATGAGGATAGTGGGACTTCATATTGGCCTCGGCCTCCCATGTAGCACCCTCAACTAAGTTATTCCTCCATAACACCTTTACGGAAGCTACTTCCTTATTTCTCAACCTCTTAACTTACTGGTCTAAAATCTCTATCGAAATCTCTTTATAAGAAAGATTCGCATCCACTACTAAACCTTCTAAAGGAATGATGAATACTGCATTTCCAATGCACTTCTTAAGTATGGAAATGGAAACATGAAACATCGAGTTAACCGGAGCCAACTCATTCGGTAAGTCTAACACATAGGCAACTTTCCCAATACATTGCAATATTTGATATGGGCCCACATACCAGGGACTAGGTTTTCCATTCTTACGAAACCTCATCACTCCCTTCGTAGGTGAGATTTTCAAGTAGACCCAGTCACCAACTTCAAATTATAGATCCCTTCTTCTAACATTAGCGTAAGACTTTTGCCGACTTTGGGTCGTCTTCAACCTCTCTCTAATGAGTTGAACTTTTTCAATGGCCTCATAAACTAGTTCGGGACCAATTAGAGCTATGTCACCTACTTCAAACCATCCAACCAGAGATCTACACCTCCTACCATACAATGCTTTAAAAGGAGCCATAGCAATACTTGAATGGTAACTATTATTGTAGGCAAACTCTATTAATGGTAAAGGGTCATCTCAACTACCCTAGAAGTCTATAACACACACCCTCAACATGTCTTCTATGGTTTGAATGGTACGTTCTACGTCACCATCCTTTTGAGGGTGGAAAGCGGTGCCAAGCTTCACCTTAGTACCAAGCCCTTTTTTGGAATGCCTTCCATAATCGACCTTGGTACCTAAGAACCCCATCATCCACTAGGGAGAAAGCCTCAATGGGCTTGTTAAGTACCGACTCTCTCAATCAAACTAATATAGGATCAGGGTCTTTCTTAAACTTCACGTCCATTACAAAGGATGATTCGGAACCAGTGTGGACCATGACACCACCCTTGGTGAAATCCACTAATTGGACACCCAACTGGGACAACCTATGTACATCCCGAACTAAATCCTTCTTCTCATCTTCTACATGGGCCACACTACCCATGGACAATCAACTAAAGTCATCCGCAACTACATTGGCTTTGACGGGGTGGTAAAGGACACTCATGTCATAATCCTTTAAAAGTTCTAACCACTTTATTTATCGGAGATTCACGTCTTTTTGAGTAAACACATATTGAAGACTCTTGTGATTGACGAACACATCCACATGGACACCATACAAGTAATGTCTCCATATTTTCAAAGAAAATACTACCACCGCTAAGTCAAGATCATGGGTTGGATAATTCTTTTCATGTACCTTAAGTTGCCTTGAAGCATATTCAATTACTTTACCATGTTTCATAAGAACACACCCAAACCCACTCGAGAGGCGTCACAATACACAACAAAGCCATCGGCACCCTCCGGTAAGGTCAACAGAAGAGCAAAATTAAGTGTATCTTTCAATTCTTGGAAGCTTTTCTCACAAGCCTCCGACCACACAAACATAGCTTTCTTTTGAGTCAAAGAAGTCAATAGAGAAGCAATAGAGGAAAAACACTGAACAAACCTCTTATAAAAACTAGCTAAACCCAAAAAGCTGCTAATATCGATAGGAGTTAGAGGTCTAGGCCAACCTTTGACCGCATCCATCTTTTTAGGATCTATCTTAATACCATTGCTCGACACAATATGATCAAGGAAGGCTTCGTACCTTAGCCAAAACACACACTTACTAAACTTCGCATACAATTAGTGGTGTTTAAGGACTTGCAATACTATCCTCAATGGTTCATATGATCAACCTCACTCCTTGAATAGATCAAAATATCATCAATAAAAATGATCACAAGTGAATCAAGGTATTGCCTAAACACCCTATTCATTAGGCTTTTTAATCAAGGTATGTTGACTTATTCATCCATATAATCTTTCCATCCATGGAGCCCCCATGTTTTTTGCCCAAGTGTGAAGATAAATCGCCAGTTCTAGTTAGGGTTTCTTCTAATATTGTGGGTATTATTGTATGTTGATCCAATTAAGTGGATAATGGTTGCTTATGATTAAATTTGTAGTATAACATGTTTATAAGATGAAATTACATGTTTAAATGTCTAACTCATGTCTAGACAGATAAAATTGAAGTAAGTGGGTTTTATGCCTTGGAAGGGAAAGTTGAGTATTTAGAGATAATCTTCTAAGATTGATGATATCTATTGCAGGTTGCTTGAGATTAGGGCATATATTTTTGAATTGAATGAGTTTACGTATACATGTTGAATCATGATGAATAAATATTGGCTATAAGCCTATATGAAGATATATGATTAGAATTCCTTAAGAAAGAATCATGTGGGTTGAATACCTTGAGACTTAGGTCTATGAGATGCTTATGAAAAGTATTGCATGAGAGTAAAGCTTTTAGTTATGAATATGGACTTCTAGGTCTTTGAGAGTAAGGCTAATATGTTAAATTAAGAATGTTAAGGCTTTGAGAGTGAAGCTTTTATGAAAATGGTAGACTACTACATAGAATTGTTGTGGAAGGACTTTACCCACCTAATCTACCTCATGAATGTTCTAATGCATGAAGTATGAGATTATCATGTTTCATGAAATCTATGTAAATGCTATGAGTACGCTTTGAGATTGAACTGTTAATGATTAGGTTGTTATTGTGGGCTGACTGAAAGGTTATTCTCATGAATTCATAATGAACTTAATATGAAAGGCTTTCTCACTTAATGTAGATTCTAAGGTTGAAAGGCTTTCCTCACCTAAAATGAATCTAAGAGTAAAAGTGATCATGAATGGTGATAGTTGCTCACGCATGTTCTAAAGAGTTAACTTAATGATGTACCTTGAATCGATAGGCCAAGGGCACCCTTTCATGAGTAACTCAAATGACATGAGTCTAGAGGTGAATCCCCAAGACTCTTCTATGAGAAGGATGTGAGGTGAGCTCCCATATTCCTAAGTTAGTAAACATGAGATGATTACCCATGTCATATGATGAGGAGTGTAAGGTGACTACCCTTTATGTATATGACTCCTAAGTCAAGGCAAGAGGTGATTACCTATTAGCCTTTATGTTGATCATGGATGCAAATACCTATGAACTTCATTGAATAATGTAGAGGCGATTACCTATATCATATTATGTTGGACATGGAAGTGAATAGCTATGATCCTTAGTAAATGATGTGGATGCGAATATTTATATCATATTATGAAGGGGCATGGAGGCGAATACATATGATTCCATAAAATGGTCAAGGAGGCGAATACCTATGACTATACAATTAAGGCAAGAATTGAATACCCATTATCCTTTATAATAGACTTAGAGAGGTGAGTCCCTATGTCTTAAGAGTAAGTAAGAGTAATGTTAACTATGAAATATGAGAACATCTAGTGTGGATTGTAGTTTGAAAAGCATTTCATGACATGTATGAATTGAGGTGATTTCCTTTGTCTATGTATGATAAGCTAAGAATGAGATTAAGAGATGAGGTCTATGTATGATGGACTAAATTTGTCTACATAGCATGGGTCAGATTTATAACATCTTATCCATGAATTGCACAAGTATGCCTTAAGGTTACTTATGAAGTATTCTCTTATGTCATGATGATTTAAGTGTATTGACTATGCTTATGACTTATGTTGATCTAGATGCATTGACTACGCCTAAGACTATGTTGCTATCTCTTATGCTTATAGTTTATGTCTTATAATATATCTCTTGTGATTATGTATATGTCTTATGTTGACTAACACTTATGTTATGCTCATATTTATGCTAGCCATCATATTTAGTACATGTTTGTACTAAAACATACTTTTGCCTACAACCTTATCAATGTAGGATTTGGTGATATTGACTTCTATCCTCGTGGTTAGGTCCATAGTAGAGTGAGAAGAGAAGTTTCGTTGAGTCCTCATAACATTTGAGGGCTTGACAACCATGTACTTTTATCTTTAATTTTATGTTTAGAACTATTCTATGGGCTGCGTCCCAAAGATATTCATGTACTAGATGGCTTGAGACAAGTGTAAAAGACTTCAACTCCATTTTATGAAACTTTGATGTTATGAAAAATGTTTTAATTCTGATCATTTCTATTATCTTATGTTATGATATGCTAAGATACTTGTATGAGGCCTCTTGGGGTTATGTACGCCTTGTTACATCTATGGGGTACCCCTAAGTCATGACAGAAAGGTCATGAAATCCTTTTTCCAATGCCACCAATTTTGCTAAATTTTGAGCTCGTATGAGGGAGATACACCTGTTTGAAGTCAGGTAGTCCAATTAAGGAAAGTTACCCAAAAATATGAGGGTTATTTTGGTCTTTTCCTTACCCAATCAGATTAAAATTATTTTAGTAAATATTTTAGGGTCAAATCTGATTTGGGTCAGTTTTAGAATCCTAAACTATGTTTAGGGTTTTAGAGGAGAATTCAAGAAGAGGAAAATAGGAGAAAAAGGAAGAACGAACAAGGTTTTCGCGATTTGAGGATTTGTTTCGCCAAAGAGAGGTATGCGAGTTTTGCATAGTGTTGGGTTTGTTCACCCACATGTCAATCATGTTATTTTCAGTGATGTTTCATTCTTGAAGTTTATGAATTTTAGTTCTTGAGTTGTTTCTTGAAAGTATTGTTTCCATCTTTAATTAGGATGGGTTTGATGAGTTCTTGAGATAAAAGTTAGTGATTTGAGGGTAGTTTTGAATAGATTATCGTGTACATAAGTTGAGTATTAGAATCTAAGTGATTGGGAAAGAATCTATTCTATTCTAGGCAAATTAGGGTCGAAAAATGAGTAAGAAAAGATCAGGCAGAAAATAATGTACTAGGTCCGCGCTGTGGACCTGTTCCTCAGACTAAATTTTCCCTCTCCACATCATGGAGAAAAGAGGACTCCACTGTTTCAAGAGTTATTTCGTGACCAAATCTTATAATTTATCTCCTCATCGCGGACTTGCTCCCTAGACAGTGTTTTCTAACTATTTCTCATTATTAATTATCTAAATATCATTTAATCATCACGATATCCTTTCTATCATAAATCATAACCTTGAATTCATAATTCAGATTCAAATTCAAGGTAGAGCTACGAGCCCATTCTTAAGAGTTCTTCGAGTCATTTTAAGAAGTCTTTTAAAAAACATTTAAGATTGTTTGAAGAGTTGAGCACTTGAGTCTGAGAAAGAGTAGAGTTGAGTTCAGTTTATTTAAAATGATATATGGGAACTAAGTATTTCCAAGAGTAAATTTTTTCACATTTAAGATGAGAAGAAACACCGAATTTTCAAAAGAGTTTTCATGAGTAGCTTCTAGTACCATCTCTTTTAAGAGAAAGATTTTTGAGTAACAATCTCAAACCAAAGAGAAAGTTATGTTTTTAAACATATGAGCTAGTTACATTTTAGGAGTAGTATTGAGCACAGATATGGGGACGAGTCCAAATAACTCAAAGTCTCTATAAACCATGTAGCCAATGTAGGTAGAAAGAGTCATACTTTTTAGATGATTCCTTAATCCTTTTTAGCATAGACTAGTGGATCCACTTAGTAGTAGGTTCTATACCCCAGCAAAGTATAGGACAGTTCTAGAAGCATGGGCTAGACGTTGTATCATCACATAGCTCATAGTGATGGTTGTCGGTTAGAGAATCTCCCACATAGTTTATTTTGTATTTTCATAGACAAACAAAGTCTATTTTGTATTCTTGCCACAGACTGAGTATATTGTGTATTTAAACACATGAAGTTGTTATCACCTATTTTTAAAGCTTTCCTTTATAATGCACTCTATACTACTGCTTTATATTGAATGGAGATAAGTTGAGACAAGGTAAGTGCTTTTTCCAGTTCTAGTTCAAGCTTACATCTTATGTTAGATTTCCCCTCACATTCTCGTACATTCAATGTGTTGATGCCATTTGGCCTGCATCATTTTATGATGCAAATACAGGTAACCAGGATCAACTTCCAGTGCTTTATTGATCTAGTTGAGCTTCAGATTTGTTGGTGAGCCTCTTTGTTTCTGGAGGATCCCTTTATTTTGATTTATCATTCTAGTTTTATTAGGATGCCGCGGGTCTTGTCCCGATGCCCATCTCAGTTAGTAGATGCTTCATAGATAGATAGACAATAGTTTATGTGTCTTTTTAGTTTGATTTGTTTATGTTGAGACTTGAGTTGCCACTTTGGCTAGTTGAATGTTTATTTCTAAAGCATTCTAAGTTAAATTTTGAGACAATTCAGTAAATTTTACCATTTAAGTTTTATCTTATTTGTGAGTAAGTCCTCTGCTAAGATTTAAGTTAGTCCAAGGGCTCGCTTGGGGCAGCAACAGTTCTTGAGTACAGGCCCAAGGTGTAGGCTGAGGGCGTGACATGGATCCCTATGAGGATATTTATGGGAGAAGGTGTAGATCGCCTATTGGTTGGTGATGTTGAGTTTATAGGGCCATGCTTAGTTAATCAAGTCATGTAGAAGGTGAAAATTAGCGAGGAAAGGCTAAAAATAACACAGAGTCATCAAAAATCCTATATAGATGGTAGGTGAAGAGACTTAGAATTTGAGGTTGATGATTGGGTATAGTTGAGGTTTCACCAATGAAGGGTATTATGAGATTCGGTAATAGGGGAAAGCTCAGTCCCCGGTACATTGGTCCTTACAGGATATCAAGAGGGTTGGCAATGTAGCTTATGAGCAGGAGCTACCTTCAGAGTTAGCAGCAGTTCATCCAGTGTTCCATGTATCTATGCTAAAGAAATTTTTGGGAGATCCTTCACTTATCGTACCTTCAGAGATTATTGGTATCAAGTACAACCTATCTTATCAGGAAATGCCTGTTCAGATTCTTGATCGTCAGTTTCACAAGTTAAGAACCAAGGAGGTTGCATTGGTCAATGTCTTATGGAGGAATAAATTTGTTGAGGAAGCTACATGGGAGGCTGAGGGGGATATGAAGAAGTGATACCCTCATCTCTTTCCTTTCGAAGAAATTCCAAACTAAGGTAATAATTTTTCTGTCAAGTATTATTTAAGTTGCCACATTAAGATTATGTTGATTTCTTGTTGGGTGCTTGGGTTGGAGTTATTAGATGCTTCCCATTGACTTTCTTCTTAGTGTGAACTCATTCGAGGACGAATGTTCCCAAGGGGGAGATATTGTAAAATCTAATAGTTCAAAAGAACTAACTAGAGGTCTGTACAAGTTAGACTTCAATGTGTAGTTTTGGGTCAATTTCAAATGACCATATATTTTAGCATAGAAGGAGCTAGAGGCTCTTGAGCAATCAAATTAAAGGTCTTTGAGTCCTCTTTCCAACACTCCCAATTTGGCTAAATTTCGATCTTCGAGTAAAAAGTTATGTCAGTTTGAGTGAAGCTTGTCCAGTTAATGTTTTTCATCTGTTCAAGGAAATGGTAGTTTGGAATTTTCCTTTCCCCACTAGGTTTTACCACGTTTTCCTCACCAAATTTAGCGGTCTAATCAAACGATAAGTTATTTTTCACATTCCTAAACACTAAGAATTTTATGGAGAAGTTTCAAGAAGAAGAAAAGAGGGGTTTGAAGCGTTCATTCAAGGGTTGAGGAATTTCTCCAAGAACAATCATTCTTTCTTGGTATGTGAGGTTTCCCATAGTGATGGACTTTTTCTTCCCCACTCCATACATGTAATTTCATCCATAAATTCATCCATTAAATCATTTACAGTGAGGTTCTTGAGTAGTTCTTGAGTTTTAGCTTCATTTTTTAACAATGGAAGTTTTGAGTTCTTGAGGTGAGGTTCTTGAGAATAAGTGGTGTTTCCTGATAGAATTTGGGTGTAATTTCAATGAATTCATGTTGGGTTTGTGGATCATAGAGAGTTTGGAAGAAGCTAATCGATTCTAGATGAGTTAGACACAAAATTGAGCAAGAAACTTCATCAAAAATCTTGGTTTTGTGTAGGGGCAAGGTGCCTTTAAAGCGCCATGACCTTGGCACTATAGGTTTAGGGTTGGCGCTCTGCACCTACAGCGCGCCTAAAATTCCCCTCAGTAAATTGAGGCTTGGCGCCCTATGCCAGAGTCGTCAGGCCCTTTTCTTTTTCGTTCTTTGTCTCGTATGTGTTGTTTCAAATCGTGTATTCGCTCTCTTCTTGATATTAACTCTTTAATTCTTAATTAATCCTTGAGAGATCTTACTTATTCTAATCATGTCTTTTAATTTGCATTTCAAATTAAAGTAAGGTTAAGAGAAAAGTTCAAGAGGTTCTTTTGAGTCAAATTTGAGAACTCTTTCGCAATGAACTATAGTTTTCAACTAAATCTTGAGTAACTCAGTATGAGAATGAGAAGAGTTGTATTTAATGTTTCAAAATGTGTATAAGGGAACTAAGTATTCTCAAGTGTAGCACTTATGCATTTTAATGAAAGAAACATCGATTTCTAAATAAGTTATGAGTTTAGAGATGTTTTCAAAGTACTACCTCTTTTGAAAGGATATTTTGAGTCATAACCTCAAATTGAGAAAGAGTTATGTTTTATACATTTGAAAATGATTTTATATTATTGGGAGTAGTATAGAGCACCGATATGGGGATGAGTTCAGACAACTCACATTCTTCATAAACCATGTAGCCAACATGGTAGTGCATCTTACTTTTTAGACGACTCCTTATTGCTTTTAAGAATAACTTTGTGGATCCACTTAGTGGAGGTGTTGTATTCCCTAGCAAGGTATTGGAAAGTCTTGGAAGCGTGGGTTGGACGCTGTGTCATCATATAGCTCAAAGTGATGGTTGTCGATTAGAGAATCTCTCAAATAAGAGTAAAGAGTATTTTATTGTATTTTTACATTTTGAGTTGATATCTTCTATTTTTAAAGATTTATATATTGCATTCGTTCTTATTGGTTTCATATTAGTGTTAAGTTGAGGTGAGTATTGTCTTCCCATGTAATAAGTTCAGTTATCAATGTTTTAGTTTTCCCCTTACATGCTCGTACATTCAATGTATTGACGTCATTCAACTTGCATCTTTTTATGATGCAGATACAGGTGTCCAGGGTCATCAACAGGTACTTCGTTGATACCATTTGCATTCCAGTTAGATTTGGTGAGCCTTATTGCTTTCCAGAGGGTTCCACATTTATATTTCAGCTTTGTTAAGATGTCATGGATTTTGTCCCAACATCTATCGTAGTATTTAGAGGCTTCATAGACATTAGTAGTTGAAGAGTTTTTCAGTATTTCCTTTGTTGATTTTTTGAGACTTTGAGTTGTTTGTTTATGTTTAATTAAGTATTTCTTGACACTTCTGAGTAATCTATTGTTGACACTTTTTAGTTGATCATTGCATTTGAAGTTCAAATTTTTCTTGAGTAAGTCTTCCGTTAAGGAGTCAGCCAGGCCAAGGGATTGCTTCGGGACCAACAGTGGTTCTTGAGTGCTGGCCACCCCAGGGTGTAGGCTCGGAGTGTGACAAATAAAGCTAGAACTCTCTTTTTCCATTTGTTTCCAATAGTTTCTATTATCATTTGATAAATATTTTTTCTCATTTGGATAGAGCTTATTTTTCTAAAATAATAATATGAATTAACTGAAAAATATTTTTGAACAAATATTTCCCAAAAATACTCTTAGTTTGTCATGACCCTAGATTTTCCACTAGTTGTAACACGATGTTTAGAACCACAAGCCACACCAAGCTAACCCATGGTCTGGCATAACAGTATGATTCATACAAATAATAAGTGAAGATAACACATGTAAAAGCTAAACAAAGATAAATTCAAACAACTTAATAGTCAAAATAGAAGTTATTTGAACAAACCATAAAGCTAAAACTACTACATGGCCGAAAGCTTATACTAAAATAAGTTATTGGGACAACCTTCAATTAACTTTAAGTATCTAAAATTGAAAGATTAACATTAAGAAACAACTATAGATCTTGTACTCGAAAGATGACGAGTCACCACGTGTTGCTGTTGAGATGATACAACAATTACACTATTTGCGAGTTGGATACTCAGAGTATGAGTCTATATTATAAAACAATGTAGCGCAAAATAGTATGTGTCCAGTACTTTAAATATACTGAATATTTGAATTAGACACAATAATCTAACAAGTTGAACATGATAAATCTAAGATGTTGAACTGAATATAAAACTTAGATAAACTAGTTGATTCAATGACCAAGTAATAAACATTTAACATTCAACAATATGCTGAGTGTACTTAAATGCACAGTCATCAAACATCTGAGACTGAACAATGGGAGATACTATATATTGACATACTCCATCTGAGCTAAACGGAGTCCAACTTATACCCCAGCTGAAAGGCTGCATTGTACTTTGCCAAGATATGAACGTTGTCTAACGTGGATCTACTAAATGTCCGAACATGATTAAGGTGTTAGTCCTGGTTTGAAAGGTGACCTTAAAACCTACATTGTCACGTAGTTCTAAGACATTAAGATTTCTACTAAAGGTATCAGTCTTAAGTGAGACTTCATTCCTATGTTTTCTTGGTGTTAAGGAAGACTCCCAACTGAATTATACGCGTAAACTACATAATATTGATGATAAAGGATAGCTCAATAATTGAAATTTGAGACTGAAATAATAAATGCTTTATCTAAAAGTATCATATACATGTAGAGCTGAAAGATTGAAGGTATAACTTATCATAACAAACTCTATCATCCTGAGTGAAGTATGTAATTTAAGGAACACAATTTCAAAGACTTGAATTTTTCATATTATGAGGGATTACACGAATAACCATATAAATTATTGAATTTTAGGTAGAAATGTGTATTTATGGGCTTCATGAAGAAAAAGTTGAAATAAGATGTTATTCATACTTTTTATATGAACCCTAGGCTTCGTATAATTTGATTAACTGAAGAATAAAGGTTTTTTTTTGGAATTTAATGGATGAAAAGATATCCATCAAACAAATCCCACATACTTGAAATGAATAAAATTGCTAAATTTTAGGAATTTTTGGGGAAAAGCCTTGGACTTGGATCTTTTATAGCTTGAATTTGAGAAACCATTCAATGGAGTTCTTGGATATGAAGTTTGTCATATTTTAGGAAATCTAAATGAATAAGGCCTTTGAGATATATTAATAGACGTGGGTTAGCGTTATGGGATGAGAAAAATACAAAAAAACCCTTCTTAGAAAGTAAAGAAGAGAAAACAAAAAATAAAATTTTGAAGAAACGTGCGTGGTCGTGAAACTAAAAACTACTTCACACGGTACTTCACACAACCTTAACAGTAACACTGAACTTGTTGCGTGGCCGTACGGCGGACTGCACAAAATACGCAGTGCCCAATAAAATGAGCATAACTTTTACCACAAAATTTGAATTGATGAATAGTCGAAGGCATTCAAAAGAAGGCTTCGTGATGTTTTGTTTTCATGGTATTAGGACCAAAACTCTTCATATGCTAGGATTATCTTATAACCTTAGTTTGCATCCAATATACTTCCCACACATAGGAGTTGATTGCAATACATATACATATAATTATAAATCATCGAGTTCAGGCCTATTTTAACACCCAAAAAAAAAAAATCTAAGTTAAGAACCAAACTATTCTTCATTTACACAAGGTCGTATGGGGTGATTCTTAAATTGACCATATGTGTAATGATAAATTCTTTAGTATGGAAATGATTTTGAATAGCAATTAAGGTCACTAGAAACTCCTAGCAGAAAGTAGAGTTGAAACTTTCTTTACCTATTAAGTTTTGATGTAAGATTCGCTTTGAGTTAACTTCAAATGACAATATCTCCTATAATATAAAGATTTGTGTGGATCATAACACATAAAATTAAAGGTATTTGAATCATCTTTCCAAGGCTACAAATTTCGCAACAATACGAGGTTTAAGTAAAATGTTATGGCCATTTTACTAACCTGATACAATGCAGTGACGAATTAGTCGACGGGAAAACATTTAAAAGGGTTGTTTTTGTCTTTTTACCTTGAAAAAAACCCTAAACAAATTTCTTGGATAATTAAAAACCAAAACAATCACATTTTCATCTCTAAACCCATCATTTTTTTCTCTCTCAAACCCGAAGAAAAAATCAAAGTAGAAGACTCTATTAAAGATTCTTTCAATCTTTTTCAATATTCTTCTTCAAAATAAGTCCTTCTACAAGAATTTCATTCTTTCCAAATAAAATTCCTCCATACAATTATGAACCAGTAATGAAAATCATAATTCTTTGCCGTAGAGATTTCAAGAAAGGTTTTCTTGATTTTTCTCCTACAAGCTAGGGTTTAAAGGTTTCTAACCAAGTTGTTTTTTCAAGTTTCATCAAGAACCTTGTTCTTCCAGGTATGTAAGGCTATCATAGAGTTGGCCTATTTCGTACTCACACCCTACATCTACTTTCAAATCAATATAAGAGTAATCTAGAATTCTATCCCTAGATTTGAGTATTTTTTAGATAAGTCAATTTGAGTTCTTGAGTTCCTATTTCTTTTTGAAATTCTATTCCTAATTATTAAATTTCTGTATGTTATGCATTAAACTTCTTGAGTTGATTTGTTCATGTCTATATTTCACCAATATCGTTAAGTTATGAGTTTTGAGTTCTTGAGTCCTTGAGTTCTTGAGTCTTGAGTACTGAGTTTCTTTATTGCTATTAAGATCACTGAGTTGAGTCATTCATGTCCATTGAACCTTATGATTTTACTTATAAATTTTGAAAAGATTTTTAAAGCCAACACTTGAGTTCTTAAACTGGATTTTGAGAAAGTAAAGATGTGTTTTGAGAAAAGGATTTCTAAAACATGATTAGTGTGACAATCGAGTATCCTATCAATATATGAGCAGTATGGTATGTAGATATACCATAAATGTTTATGCGGTATGACTTCCCAAGTCATCATTGATCATAGTAAAATATGATTTTGATATGTTTTTGAGAGAGTTTTCAAGTATAAATTGAGTTCTATAAGAGACTATGTATTTCGAGAGGTATCAATTTTGACATTAATAAAAGAGAAACTGAGATTTCTAAATGAGTTATGAGTTCAGAAGATATTTCAAGAGAAATTATCTCTTTTAAGAGGGTAGTTTGAGCAATTATCTCAAACGAGAGGAAGATTTATATTTTTAAACATTTGAGTGTGAGTATATATTATTGGGAGTAGTATTGAGCACCGACATGGGAACAAGTTCAAACAAGTCAAAGTCCTCATAAACCATGTATGCCAACATGGGTAAAAGGTCATACTTTTTAGAGGATTCCTTATTTCTTTTTAAGCAAAGCCTAGCAGATCCACTTAGTTGGGGTTTTATATACCCCAACAAGGTTTAAGACAGTTCTGGCTACATGGGAGAGACGATTTATCATCACGTAACTCATAGTAATGGTTGTTGGTTAGAGAATCTCCTTAATAGAGTTATAAGTTTATTTTTACTATATCACTTAATATATTCAGTTCAAAGATGAGTAAGTATTTTGTAATATTTTAATGATTTCACTTCTTTAATTGTTTACATTTAGTTGTGTATATGCCTTTATCTAGTGCATTTGTTTCATTTAGTTGTTTGTTATTCAACTACATACTCGTGCATTCAATTTATTGATGTCATTCAACTTGCATCTTTTAATGATATAGATACATGTTCTTCGGATCTTTAAAAAGAGTCCATTGAGATCACTTCATCCACTTGTCAGCTTTTGAGTAAGACCTCCTTGCTTACAAAGGACTCAAGTTTTGTGAGTTATTAATGATAGTTTTGAGGAGTCATAGCTCTTTTCCCAACAGTCATCTTTATAGAGTAGGGGCTTTATATATAGATATTTTTGGAGAGTCTTTCAATTTCAGATATTTTATTTAAAACTTATTTTTCATACTTAGTATATTCAGTGATGTTTTGAGATTCATTAAACTATTTTTAAATGTTTCTTTGAATTTGATGCTTATGTATGCTTGAGTAGTCTTCTACTTATAGTAAACCAAGATGAGGATTCGCTTGGGGGCGATCAATGGTTCTCAAGTGCCAGCCACATCCATGGTGTAGGCTTGGGTATTGACAAACTTTGTATTAGAACACAAAGTTCAAGTATACTAGGGTATCTGTGAAGCCATGCCGGTGGGATCTTATTTATGGTTGTGAGGGCCCCACTTCTATAAATGACGCACTATACACATTTACGAAAAGTTTTTCCTTCTTTAATACTCTAAATTGTGCAATAGAGTTGTGTCTTAATGAGCTTATTCAAATTCGTGCGTTTCTCATATTCATTCTGTAACACCCAAAAAAAAATTTAAGTTAGACCCGAACAATTCTTCATTTACATGTAAAGTCATATCAGGTGATTCTTAAATTCATCATATGTGTAAAGGTAAATTATTTAGTGTGGGTATGATTTTGGATATCAATTAAGGTCACTAGAAACTCCTAGCACAAAGTTGAGATGAAAGTTTCCTTACTGATTGAGTTTTGATAAGATTCTCTTTAGGTCAACTTCTAACGACCATATCTCTTAGAATATAAATAGTTACGTGGCACATAACCTATCAAATTAAAGGTACTTGAATCATCTATTCAGCTCCACCAATTTCACGATAATCCATGTTTTGAGTATAATGTTATGACCAATTTAGTAACCTGATACAATATAGTGATGAATTAACTGAGGGGAAAACATTGAAAATGGCAGTTTTGTCTTTTTTCCTCTAAGAAAACCTTCAACGAATTTTTTGGCAAATTAGAGACCCAAAAAAATTGGATTTTCATCTCTTAATCCATTATTATCTTATCTCTCAAACCCTAAGGCAAAACCCTAAGGTGAAATCAAAGTAGAAGACTCCATTCAAGATTCTTTCAATCTTTTTCAAGATTCTTCTTCAAGGTAAGTCTTTCTCCAAAACATTCATTCTTTCCAAATCAAATTCCTCCAAACAATTATGAGTCACTAATGAAAATTATAATTCTTGGCCATGGAGTTTCAAGAAACTAATTCAAGAAATCTCAAGAAAGGTTTTCTTGATTTTTTTCCTTCAAGCTAGGGTTTCAAGGCTTCTAATCAAGTTTTTCTTCAAGATTCTTCATGATTTTTGAAGAACCTTGTTCTTACATGTATGTAAGGCTATCATAGTGTTGGACTAGTTCATCCTCACGCCCTACATCTAGTTTCAAATCAGTAAAAGATTAATCTAGGATTCTACCCCTATATTTGAGTATTCTTGAGATGAGTAGTATCAATGAGTTTTGAGTACTGAGTTTTCATATTTCTATTAAAATATCTGAGTTGAGTTGTTCATGCCCATAATTCTACATAAACCCTATGATTTGAGTTACAATTTTAGAAAAGCATTTTAAAACCAACACTTGAGTTCTTAAAATGAGTTTTGAGAAAGTAAAGATGAGTTCTAATAAAAAAGTTTCTAAAATATGATTAGTATGACAATCGAGCATGCCAACGATAGGGAGAATACATTTTTTTAAGCATATATATATGTATATATATTATTGGGAGTATTATTGATCATCTTATGGGAATGAGTTTATACAACTCACATTCTTCATAAACCATGTATGCCGACATGGGTACAAGATCATACTTTTTAGATGAATCCTAAGTATCTTCGGGCAGAGCTTAGTGGATCCACTTAGTTGAGGTATTCTATACTTCAGCAAGGTATAGGATAGTTTTGGCGGCGTTGGCGAAACGATGTGTCATCATGTAGCTCATAGTGATGGTTGTCTGTTAGAGAATCTCCCAACAGAGTTAAAGTGTATTTTTATTTGTCACTTATTATGTTGAGTTCAGAGATGATAAAGTATTTTGTAAAGATTTAAATGATTTAACTCCTTTATTTCTTTACATTCAGTTTTAGTACATTGTTATCTATTGTAGTCCTTTCTTTCAGTTTTTTTGTTATTCAGCTATATTACATACTCGTATATTCAATGTTATGATGTCATTCGACCTACATCTTTTAATTATGAATATACATGTTCTTAGGATCCTCAATAAGATTCTGTTGAGATCACTTCATCTGCTCGTCTGCGTATGAGTGTGACCTCTTTATTTTCGGAGTACTCTAGTTTTACGAGTTGTAAGTAGTAGTTCTTTTGAGGAGTCATGGGTCTTGTCCCAACACTCATTGTTTATATAGTATAGGCTTTATAGATAGACAGCTTTGGATATTCTTTCATTTTAAAAATGTTTCAATCTAACTTATATTTCATGCTCAATATATTCAGTGAAGTTTTAAGCTTCAATAAATTATTTTTAATAGTTTCTTTCAATTTCATGCATATGTATGATTGAGTTAGTCTTCCTATGATATTCAGTGAGGATGAGGGTTCACTTGAAACAGGCAATGGTTCTTGAGTTAAGGCGATGTCTAGGGTATAGGCTCGGGTCGTGACAAACATGGTATCAGAGCACAAAGTTCAAGTGTTCGAGGGCGTCTATGAAGTCGTATCAATAGGGTCTTATTCATGGTTATGACAGAACTATTTATATAAACGAGGGACTACAAACATTTAAGAAAAGTTTCCCTTCTTTCATACTCTAACCGTGAACTAGAACTATGGCATAAGGAACTTATTCATTCTTGTACATTTCTCAAATTCATTTGACTACCCCTCATACTGGTGGTGGTTTGATGAGTCCAATATTTGGACTCATTTAGGGCTTTGTTTATATAGATTTAGTGTCGTAAAATGCTTATTTTGTGCCAATAATTGATGTTAAATCCTCAATTTTCAGGAATAAGTATTGAGGAACAAAGCAAGGACACTAACAGGTAAAAAGGAAAAAAATAGGCTGAAGAAATGAAGATAGCAGAGCCTGAGGATCGCCAATAGCACTCGATGTGTCACAGAGTGGCTTATTAGACCGCCTAAAGTTTCAGTGTGCCAAGCCCTGAAGGAAAGAACCAAGTTGGCAATAAAAAGGAGCAGTCGATGGATCACCAAGTGATTCCGCAAAGCCAAGATAGATCGCCCAAAGTTACACACCTTGAGGATGCTGAATGCCAAGGTAGAAGGGCGATGGAAGAGACCAAGGGGAAGCTCGCCAAGTGGTTCAGGGAGCCTAACTTACTTCATTGAATGAGCTTTCGTAGCTTATTTTTGGCGACTATAAATATGTTTTTGTACATTTAGTTTAGTATCAAATAATCTTTAGAACAATTTTTATTATCAAGTTTCGAGCATATAGAGACATTTTTCTCTAGTTTTTCCTTAGCGTTGAAGGGTTGAAGAAGTTCAATTTTGAGAATTATGAAGTGGGTCTTTGAGAATCTTCAAATTGGAGCATTGTAAGGACGAAATCACTCTTACCCAGTTGATGGATAATCAATTTAGTGACGGTTCTTACCTTTTTATAATGTCTATCTAAAATCCCAATTCTTGGCATGTGAGTATGTGATTATGGGCTGATTCAGCTAATGGGTATTTCTAATTGTTAGTTTAAATTCTATTAAAAAGTGAGTTCAATCATTAATTATGTTTTAACCTAAGAATTGTAGTTGCAAATGCAGTTCTATGTTTTTGCTCTTGGCTTGCTCGAGAGAGATGTTTTAGAACTAAGGTTTTTGATTGATAATTTGTGGGCATTGGGTTGATCTAGGTTCAGCTCGAGAGAGTGAATCCTAAACCCTTTCCCACACATTTAGCTCGAAAGGGTAAATGGATTAAGGTGTGGGATGCTCTTAATTTGCATGCTTGTTGATGTTTGAGAGAAATCACTTGATTCGGGGTAAATTGTTCGAGAGAAAATTACCTCCCTAATAGCCTAGCCTACTCACTAATATCTAGCTATTTACTGATAGTTGCAATTACCCATATGTCTATATTAGCCTATAATTGATCAGATCCCAAGAATTCGTCTCATTATTGTTAATTTGTATTGCTGTGACTATTGTTTGTAATTGATAATCAAAACCAAAACACCCATTTGACATTCGTGTCATCCCTAGATTTGAATGATGTCTTTATTTGATAATTTTTATTCCTATGACTGATTTGACCTCATTTATACTTCCCAATTGAATCTGAAACAAGTACCGCTCCCTATGAGATTTGACCCTAACTCATTAGTTAGGTTTTATACTGATTTTCGATCGTTGAACACCTAGAAATGGATGAGGTGTGCTTGAAACATTAATTAATCATGGTTGAGAAGCAACATTAGCCCATTATCTATGAGTTGCTCTTAGCAAAAGTTTTGAGGAAATCATGAGACCATAGTGGGGCTTGAGAGGAGCCTGTGAGTGAGTTAACATTTGAGTTTCAAAGGAATGCTCTAATGTTCATATGAATCGGGTGTTCAAGCTAAAAGCGAGATGTACACTCTTCTCTAAAACCTTATTCAAATTGAGATCCTTACAAGGAAGTGTTTTAGAGGTTGGGAAATATTTTCACTCGAAAAGATAGTATGAGTTATGAGATTATAAGTAGTAATAGTAAGACTGCCCAAAGTTAGAAGAATGCATGCAAATATTTAGCATTCTAAGAAAGAGAGATAGTTATGAGGCATACTATGTTATTGCACCCAATAAGTTATATTGTGGAGTTTTCCCTTATGAGTAGACTAAGAACTGATGAGTTTGTAAACATTTCATGATAGATGATAGAGGAAAAGTTACGAATTAGGATGAGTTAGAGTATACTTTAACTAGAAAGGAGTTTATGTCAATGTAACATTGCTTTAGTAAAGGCCAAGTATCGGTGCTTAATAAAAGGGTAGAGAATTCATGAGGTGATAGATCTAAGCTAGTCTTATGATTTTTAAAGGAGAGCCTATGATATTAAGAGGATTATAGAAGTAATTAAGTAATGATGTATAGTGAATGGGTAAGTAGTACTTAAGTTGGGAAAGTAAATGTGACGGTAAATTGTAAGTATGAACACTGAGAGGTAAAGATTGACTACTTGTCATGAGATCTTAGTGGACGAGTGTTCCTTAATTTTATCTAGTATTCATAAGTTAGTATAGTATGCGAGATATTATAAATGATATCTATTTTTGTAGTAGACACTAGGCTTGAATTTGAGATGAGCTTCGTGATCAAAAGAATGGCAGCATGAGGATGAAGATGTTAGTCTTGAGATCTGATCTGGTAGACTTGACATAGTGTAGGTGAGAAATTAAGAGGTTAGTTACAATAAATGTGAGTGGTACAAGTATGGGATTCTAACTTTTATATGAGGGCAATGAAGTGTGGCTAAGTCATAAGAGTAACAAGAACATGAAGAGGTGCACCTGAGATTGCATGTAACAAGATGAGGTTTCAATTAAGTTAATGATTTTTCCACGTGTGCCTAGATAGTATGTGTAAGCCATAAATGTGGATTAAGCTGATGTAAGCGTTATTATTTTTACCTTAAGAGTTAAATGAAGCAACCTTATAAGCCAATGAGAAGAGGTTAATAGAAGCATCTTAGAAAGAGGTCTTAGAAGGAGTCTTAATACCTGCTTATGCATAGTTCAGTAGCCCTGAGATAAGCATTTCCTTAGTATTAGAGTACAGGTAATTTGGACTAATTTAAGGATGATGGAATAGATCCATAGCTTTAAAAACGTCAGCTTCAAAGCTAAGGGGGATATGATAAGATTAGAAATCAAGTCAAGTATTGAGAATGAGATAGTTATATCTTCAGAAAGAGTTAAGGCGGTACATCAATCCATTCATACTCTAGCATATTCCTCAAAAGTTAAGTCATTACAACATGATGATGATCTTCTTATATCAAAATTGGGTTCATGACCTATGCTCCTACACTTCAAAAATATTCACATCAATGCTCAATTTCTAGAATGAGGGGCAAATAATTTAGCCCATTGATCTCAATCTTATCCATAAATTTATGGATTTCAGCCTCATGATATAAATCTATTCATATAAGCACTCCTATCTCATAAATTTATGGATTTCAGCCTCAGGATATAAAGCTATTCCTTATTATGATAGTGATGGTGTTTTTATTCCATCAAATGTTATAAATGTGGAGGATCAAGGATATAAGATTTTATGATAAGTAATAAGTCAATTTCCTAGTTGTAATGAATGAAAGCTAAGTTGGTACAAATGAGGAGGCAATGAGAAATTCTTATAAGGGTTAGTTAGTAGGGAAGTTTAAAATTAAAAAAGATAGTAAGAATAACTCTTTTCTATTCCATCCTTAGTTTAACCATAATTCATGGACAAATGATCCCAAGCGGGAGATATAGTAACACCCAAAAATTTTTTAAGTTAGACCCGAGCTATTCTTCATTTACTTACAAGGTCATATTACGTGAATCTTAAATTTATCATATGTGTAATGGTAAATTATTTAATGTGGGAATGAGATTGGATGATTAAGGTCACTAAGAACTCCTAGCACAAAGTTAATTAAAATGAAAATTTCCTTACTGATTAAGTTTTGATAATGTTCTCTTTGGGTCAACTTCAAACAACCATATCTCTTAAAATATAAATATTTACGTGACCCATAACCTATCAAATTAAAGGTACTTGAATCTTATTTCAAAGTCCACCAATTTCGCAACAATCTAAGTTTTAAGTAAAAAGTGATGACCATTTTAGTAGCCTGATACAGCGCATTGACAAATTAGGTGACAGGAAAACATTAAAGATGGTCGTTTTGTCTTTTACCTCTAAGAAAACCCTAAACGAATTTCGTGACTAATAAGAGACCCAAAACAATCATATTTTCATCTCTTAATCCATCATTCTCTTCTCCTTCAAACCCTAAGGAAAAATCAAAGTAAAAGACTCCATTTGAGATTCTTTCAATCTTTTTCAAGATTCATCATCAAGGTAAGTCTTTCTCCAAGAATTCCATTCTTTCCAACTCAAATTCCTCCATACAATTATGAGTCACTAATGAAAATCATTATTATTGGAAATAGAGTGTCAAGAAACTAATTCAAGAAATCTCAAGAACGATTTTCTTGATTTTTGTTCCTTCAAGCTAGGGTTTCTAAGCTTCTAATCAAGTTCTTCTTTAGGATTCTTCAAGTTTTTTCAAGAAACTTATTCTTCTAGGTATGTAAGACTATCATAGTGTTTGAATAGTTCATTCTCATTACCTACATCTACTTTCAAATTAGTAAAACTGTAATCTAGGATTCTACCCGTAGATTTGAGTATTCTTGAGATAAGTTGATTTTATATTTTTGAGTTCCTGATTCTTGGTAAAATTATATTCCTAATTATTGAATTGCTATATGTTGTGCATTAAGATTCTTGAGTTGATTTGTTCATGTCTATATTTCACTTATTATGTTGAGTTTAGAGATGAGAAAGTATTTTGTAAAGTGGTAAATGATTTAACTCCTTTATTTCTTTACTTTTAGTTTGAGTACATTGTTATCTATTGCAGTTATTTCTTTCATTTCTTTTGTTATTCAGCTTTATTACATACTCGTACATTCAATGTACAGATGTCATTCAACCTGCAACTTTTAATGATGCATATACATGTTCTTAGGAACTTCAACAAGAGTGTGTTGAGATCACTTTATCCGTTCGTTCGCTTATGAGTGAGACCTCCTTATATTCGGAGTACTCCTATTTTATGAGTTGTTAGTAGTTGTTCTTTTGAGAAGTCGTCGGTCTTTTCCCAAAAATCATCTTTATACAGTAAAGGCTTCATAGATTGACAGTTTTGGAGAGTCTTACAGTTTTCAGATATTTCATTTAATCTTATATTTTATACTCAGTCGATTTAGTGAAATTTGAGATTCAGTAAATAGCTTTAAAAAGTTTCTTTCAATTTGATGCTTATGTATACTTGAGTTAGTCTTCCGCTTGTAGTCGTCCATGATGATGGTTGGGGACCAGCAATGGTTCTTGAGTGTAGGCCACGTCCAGAGTGTTGGCTCAGGTCGTAACATATTTGAATATCGATCATACTCAAGGTTGTTGAAAAGCAAAGCTAATTCAATATCGATAAGCTACTCTCACCAAAAGTCTTGAGGAAGTCATGAGAATTTTGAAGGGATTGAGAGAAGCTCGTGAGTGAGTTAAGTGTTGAGTTTTGAATGAATGCACTCATATTCAAATGAAGCATGCATTCGAGCTAAAATCGAGATGTACTATCTTCTCTAAACCTTGTTTTAGTTGAGATCCATATGAGGAAGTGTTGTGGAGCCTAGATAGTGTTTTCACCTGAAGAGATCGTATAAGCTATGAGGCTATAAGTATTAGTAGTAAAAGTTCTTAGAGTTAGAACAATGCATGCAGTGGTTCAATAATCTATGAAAGGGAGATATTGATGAGACAAATTATGTTATGGCAGTCATGCACCTAGTAAGTTATTAATGAGGAATTCTCTGTTATGGGTAGACTAAGAAGTGATCAGTTTGTGAAGATTTCACTATAAGAGGTAGAGTAAGAGTTACAAGTATGGATTAGTTAGAGTATATTTTAACTATAAAGGACTTTATGATGATGTGTCATTGTGTTAGTAACAACCAAGTGTAAATGTGGAATAGAAGAGCACGACTATTTATTAGGTGATAGCTCTAAACTAGGTTTATGATTTTTAAGGGGAGGCCCATAATATTCAGAGGGTTACAGAACTAATTATGAAATGATGTATAGTGAATGGGCAAATTGTACTTAAGTTGTGAAAGAATGTGTGACGGTAAATTGTAAGTATGAAGACTGAGAGGTAAAGATTGACTACTTGTCATGAGGTTTTATTGTGCGAGTGTGTCGTAATCTTATCTAGTAGTTGTAAGTTTGTATAGTAAGGGAGCAATCATATTGATATCCGGGATTAGTAATAAATATTGAGCTTGAATTTGAGATGAGCTACATGATCAAAAGAATGACAAGAAGAGGGTGATGATGTTAGTCTTGAGATCAAATCTGGTAGACTTGACATAGAGTAGGTGAAGAATTGAGATGCTAGATAAAATGAATTTTAATGGTACAAAAGAGATTTTGATACTTGGATGAGGGAAATGAAGTAGGATTGACTCACTAGATTTACAAGAGCATTAAGAGGTGTATCGAGATGTATGTAATTAGATGAGATTCTAATTATGTTAACGATTTTCCATGTGTGCCTAGATAGCATATTTGTGCTATCAATGTGAAATAGGTTCAGTTAAGCATTATTTTTTTTCTTCTTAAGAGTTAAATGAAGCAGTCTTCTAAGCTAACACGAAGAGGTTAGTAGAAGCATCAAGAGGTCCTAAAAGGAGTCTTAGTACCTTCTTATGGAGAGTTCTGAACCCATGATATAAGACTTTCTCGAGTATTAAAGGGAATAGATCCATATGTTTCAAGTGTCAACTTTAGACCTAAGGGGGAGTAGTTAGTTAGTTCCTAATAGCAATGGGTGAAATTTCAGTTGGTAGAGATGATAAGAAATTCTTAGAAAGTTGGTTAGTAGGAGTCCATTGAGTGGTTAGGGTTGAAGGCTTGAATGTGGTGTTTATAGCATGTGGGTGAATCTATGATGCAATAAATGGTTCTTGATTAAGAGTCGAGGTTGGTTGACTATAGTTATAGGGAGAAGTATTCTCTGGATGAGATTTCTTATCGAGGTAGAGAACCCGAATCTTGTGATTTGAATTAGAACAATCACCTTATGTTAAGTAATTTGTGATTTTGAGTTAGACTTGAAGATAGTAAGAATAACCCCTTTCCCTTCCATCATCATTTTAACCGTCATTGGAGGACGAATGATCCAAAGGGGGAGATATTGTAACACCCAAACAAAATTTCTAAGTTAAGAACCAAACTATTCTTCATTTACATGTTAGGTCGTATGTAGTGATTCTTAAATTTACCATATGTGTAAAGGTAAATTCTTTCATGTGGGAATAATTTTTTATATCAATTAAGGTCACTAGAAACTCCTAGCACAAAGTTGAGTTGAAAGTTCCCTTACCGATTAAGTTTTGATATAAGATTCTGTTGGGTTTACTTCAAAGGAACATATCTCCTAGAATATAAAGAGTTACGTGAACCTTAACCTATCAAATTAAAGGTATTTGAATCTTCTTTCCATTGCCACTAATTTCACAACAATACGAGTTTTGAGTAAAAAGTTTTGACCATTTTAGTAACCTGATGCAACGCAATAATGAATAAGCCGACGGAAAAATATTAGAAAGGGTCATTTTTATCTTTTTACCACTAAGAAAACCCTAAATTACTTTTTTGACTAATTAAAGACCCAAAAAAATCATAGTTTCATCTCTAAATCCATCATTCATTTCTCTCTCAAACCCGAAGGCAAAACCCTAAGGAAAGATCAAAGTAGAAGATTCCATTCCAGATTCTTTCAATCTTTTTCAAGATTCTTCTTCAAGGTAAGTCCTTCTCCAACAATTTCATTCTTTCCAGCTAAAATTCCTCCATATAATTATGAATTAGTAGTGAAAATCATAATTCTTGGCCATAGAGATTTCAGGAAAGGTTTTATTGATTGTTCACTTTCAAGCTAGGGTTTAAACATTTCTATCCAAGTTCTTTTTCAAGATTCTTCAAGATTCATCAAGAACATTGTTCTTTAATGTATATAAGACTATCATAGTTTTGGACTAGATCGTCCACATGCCATACATCTACTTTCAAATCAGTACAAGAATAATCTAGGATTCTATCCTAGATTTTAGTATTTTCGAGATAAGTTGATTTGGGTTCTTCATTTCTTATTTCTTTTTGAAATTCTAGTCCTTATTAATGAGTTTCTATATGTTATGCATTAAAATTCTTGAGTTGGTTTGTTCATGTCTATATTTCAGTATAAACCCTGTGAATTGAGTATTTTTTAGAGAAGTAATATTGTTGAGTTCTGAGTTTCGAGTTCTTGAGTCTTGAGTACTGAGTTTCCTTATTGCTATTAAGATCACTGAGTTGAGTTATTCATGTCCATAATTACACATGAACCCTATGATTTGAGTTACAAATTTTAAAAAGGTTTTAAAGGCAACACTTGTGTTCTTAAACTAGGTTTTGAGAAAGTAAAGATGAGTTTTGAGAAAAGAGTTTCTAAAACATGATTAGTATGAAAATAGAGTCTATCATCAATGTATGAGAAGTATGCTATCGAGATATACCATACATGTTTATGTAGTATGACTTCCTGATTCATCAATGATCATATTAAAATATGATTTTGATATGTTTTTTGAGAAAGTGTTTACAAGTATGAATAGAGAAAAGTATAAGGGGACTATGCATTCCTAGAGGTATCAATTTTTACATTGATAAAAGAGAAACTGAGATTTCTTAATGAGTTATGAGTTCAAAAGATATTTCATGAGCAGTTACCTCTTTTAAGAGGGACGTTTGAGTAGTTATCTCAAACTAGAGGAAGAGTTATGTTTTTAAGCATATGAGCACGAGTATATATCAGGAGTAGTATTGAGAAGTGATATGAGGACGAGTTTAGAAAACTCAAAAGTCCTCATAAACCATGTATGCAAACATAGGTAAAGGGTGATACTTTTAAGATGATTCCTTATTGTTTTTAAGAATAGCTTAGTGGATCAACTTATTTGAGGTGTTCTATACCTCGGTAAGGTATAAGATAGTTCTTGCAGTGTGGGCGAGACGTTGTATCATCAAGTATCTCAAAGTGATGGTTCTCAGTTAGAGAATCTCCCAAATAGAGTTAAACGTATATTTTTTGTATATCACTTAATATATTGAGTTCAGAGATGAGTAAGTATTTTGTAATGTTTTAATGATTTAACTCCTTTAATTCTTTACATCCAGTTGAGTATGTATCTATATCTAGTGCAATCCTTTAATTCAGTTATTTGTTATTCAGCAATATTACATACTCGTACATTCAATGTACTGATGTCATTCGACCTAAATCTTTTAATAATGCAGATACAGGTTTTTAGGATCCTCTCATCCACTCGGCAGATTTTGAGTAAGACCTCCTTGCTTCTGGAGGACTCCCATTTTATGAGTTATAAATAATAGTTTTTCGAAATCGTGAGTCTTTCTCCAACAATCATCTTTATATAGAAGAGGCTTCATAGATAGACATTTTTTGAGAGTCTTTCAGTTTCAGATATTTATTTAAAACTTATTTTTCATACTCAGTATATTCAGTGAAATTTTTGAAATTCACTATACTATTTTCAAACATTTCTTTCAAATTGATGCTTATGTATGCTTGAGTTAGTCTTCTGCTTGTAGTCAGCCAGGCTGAGGGTTTGTCTGGGGGCCATCAATGGTTCTTGAGTGTCGGTCACGTCCAAGGTGTAGGCTCGGGTTGTGACAATTATGTACATACGAAAGATGGTTCAAATCTTTACTCAGAAGTTGCGGGTCCTTACACAGTGATATCTCTACTTTATAGTGTTTGCATAGAAGGGGAAGTCAAAGATGTATTTTGAACAAGTAAATAGACACGGTAGTTGAGTCAATATTTTTTATCAAGAGACGTGAAAGATAATTTAAAATATTTACACGATAATAGTGTACATAAATTCAAAAAAATTTATTCTTTTCTACCTAATGTACTTGGTGATAGTGTGTTAATTGACACACATTTGAATGTGTTAGCTCTATCTGGGTAGGATTAGTAAGATCCTCGTAAAGCTAAAAATGCAGTACATATATTAGAAATACATGTATTAATTATGAAAAAATTTATGCATTGTTTTATGTATGGAGTAGAGTTTAGTTATTAATATATTTCTTATTTCACCTTCTATACTGCATAAAATAATGCATAAATTTGCTCAGAACATGTGCATATATTTGGGATAAGGTTTTCTAAATTGCAAATTAAAAAATATATACTAATTTTATACATGAATAACATAACTCTTTACCATCTATCAAACAAGTATTACTTATCCAAAGTCTAATACCTGTATAACTCATCTTCACACTAGCTATCAAACGACCCATAAGAAGTAAGAACCCGTGTTATATTTTTCCCAATCAATATGAGTTTGTATATATGTGGGTGAAGCTAATTTATGATATGTAGTTCGAATTAATTTTTGTCAAAATATTACAAAATGAATGATTTTTTATTTTGTTTGTGTGTTATATGTAGTTATAATATTATTAATAATAAAAAAATATTAATTTTATTTGGTAATTGAATAAATTATTAAATATTAAGAAAAACTTACAAAAATTAAGCAGATTGGTTGATGATCCATTATATAGCAAATTTTAATCATATCATTCACAAACCAAAGAGCTTTTAAGTTTTAAGTATGATTGGATAAATGTGAACCAAGAACGATTGTTGTTTTCCCGAATTTTATCGATATTTTTTAAACTTTATATTTGTATCTAGAAATTCATTAATTTATCTTAGTTTTATATTTACAACTCATCTTTTTACACTTGAAGTCCTTCTAAAATTTAAAATTTATGAGTAAATTTAAATTTTAGATTCATTTCTAACCTAATTAAAAGACAATTCATTTATTATTTTAACCCATTTAAATCAATTCAAATTCAAGTCTCATTTATCACCCACAAAGAAACATCTCATTAAATCACATTTAATTGATATATAGGTGAATAATATTTTATTGAAGCAATTAATATGTATATTATATTTTGTTGAAGTAACTAATAGGCACACAATTTTTTATTCAAGAAATAGGTACCTAATATTTTATTCAGCAATAAACTATAAGCACAATTGTTTGCAAATTCTACACACAACACTTCAAGTAGATAATATTATCCTGTCCATTTTAATTTATTTATCTTATATTTATATCTTGTCCGTTTTAATATATTTATGTTAGTTTTTTGTAATCCATTTTTTTAAAAAAAGATTTTTTTAGGACACTATATTTCTAATTTTCACATAATATATAACATGTTTATGAACACAAGACTGAAGTATATTTTAGTACAATATTCTTATGTATCTTTAGTTTCAGACAACAAGATTCAAAAAATCTTCTACTCAATAAAGAAATTTTCAACAAGAAGATCTTAATAGTTCAATTTATTGATTACCTAAATAAAAATTATGTAGGGGAGGATTTGATTACTCATATTGTAATTCTCTCCCTCATTTACCCCTCCTTACTCCTCCACTATAAAATAAAAATTCAACAGAAAGTTATAGCCAAACCACACCAATATAGTAATAATTATGATTTAATTTCAAATAAGTGGAAGTCGACTACATAAACTACTTTTTTTTATTAGTTAAGATACTATTTTTTTCCCTTTAGAGCCTATAGGTCTGAATATTGTTCCCTTTTGTAATCAATCTTAGTTGTATTTTGAAGGTGGATCCCTTTCGTGTAATTTACGATAAAAAATATCATTTAAAAAACGTAGAGAAACCATCTTTTAAAGTAAGTCGATTTTAGAAATTTCACTTAACAGGTCAATAATAATAGTAAATCTGGCCTAGTACTAGTAGCAACAACAACAACAACCATCGGATAGTAGACATCTAGTAAGTATAATAGTATAACCAACATGGGTTGTGACTTAGTGGTGGAACTGCTTCATCCTTAATCATAAGTTTCGGGTTTGAACCTTGAGTATAGAGAAAATCTAGTTTGGAGCGCCACCCCCAAATGAGCCTTGTAGTGAACAATCTAAATTTAACCGGAGCTCTAAAGTGGACTCTAAACACCAAATAGAAACCGAAAAAGAAAAAATATAGTAGTATAGATATCACACCTTCTAAACTTGAAACTAACCAATTTGCACTATAAAATACTTCACCATATGTAAGCAATAGATCTCACAAAGTGTACTTTTTTATTGTATAGAAAGAGAGGATAAAAAGACAATGATTATTTCTACCATTTCTTGTCATTTGAGAAATGCTCAACCAACATTTTAGGGAAATGATTTTCTATCTTATAATTCTCATTGTATAGTAATCAAAATACCACATTAATATTCACATGCCCCTTTAGGAAAAATAGGAAGACAGAAAAATATGAGTAAATTAAAGTGAGTATAGCAATGGTTGATTCTTCCTGCAACAATATTTCTCAACTATTTGGGGAATTATTTCCTCTCTTGCACTCCTGAACTCACGGTATGACACACAATATACTCATTTTATATCATGTTTTTATAATTTTTCTTGTCTTAGAGTCAAGTTTATCCAAATTCTTTAAATTATTTGATAGAATGAAGGGTAAAAAAACACATCATTTTTTTTTTAGTTTTATATAAGTTATATCATGTGTACGAGTTTCCTACATGATCTATCACTAATTATTTCTTGAAATACAGTTCAACTATCAGTTGTTCGTTTTTCCTACTAATTGAACGATATTGATCTTTCAAGTTAAAAAAAAAAAGGAATAACTAATAGTTGAACTTAAGGTGTGTTTTGAAAAATAGTTGATGTAGTTCAGGTAGAAAATAGTGAAGGGTAAAAACACATCATTTTTTTTAGTTTAGTAATACACTATCATCTGTATGAGTTTCCTACATGGTCTATCACAAATTATTTCTCTAAACACACTTCAATTATCAATTGTTCCTTTTTCTTACCATCTTAACGATGCTGATCTATCAAGTAAAAAAAAAATAGGAACAACTAATAGTTGAACTTAAGGTGTGTTATGATAAATAGTTGATGTAGTTGAGGTAGAAAATATGAACACTTGATAGTTTAGGTACAAAACTAGCAAAAATCATGTTATTCATATGTGATTTTTACCATTAACTTTATTTAATAAGTAAATAAAATATATTATCAAAAATAATTTTATATGTGATTTAGACAAACACTATAAGAAGATGTGGCGGCTGGAGTTTTGGGGTGGATCATTATCACGCCCTGAGCCTACACCCCGGACGTGGCTAGCACTATAGAGCCATTGTTGGCCCGAAGAGAATCCTTGGCCTAGCTCAACCCTCAGCAAAAGACTTACTCAACAACATATGAACTCAAAAGTAGAGGTTTAACTCAACTATCTTGAAGCAAATAACTTAGAATATTTTAAAGAAAACATTCAACTGGCAAAAAGAGGCAACTCAAGTCTAGAACAATAAAAATTGAAAATAAAACAGACTTCTCAAAACTCTATTGTCTATCTATGAAGCCTCTTACAACTATGATGGAAGTCAGGACCAGACCCACGACATCCTAATAAAATTGAAAAGTAAAAGTGGAAATCCTCCAGAAGTAAGGAGGCTCACCAAAGCTAACTCGAACTACAAGTGGTATCAACAAAGCGTCTGCGGATGACCATGATATCATGTATCTGCATCATGAAATGATGCAGGCCAAATGAAATCAATGCATTGAATATACAAGAATGCAAGGGGAACTCTAAAGCACAAATATAAGCTTGAACTGATAAAAAAGGAAGAACATACTCACCTCATCTCAATTCAAATTAACTCAAGGATACTAAAAGATACTCAACTCAAAAATACTAAACTCAGTTCAGTATAAAAGCCACAATAAAGATGTGTTATAAAGAAAGCTTTTAAAATCAGTAGATAATAACACAATGTATTTAAAAGTACAATAATAACTCTTTTACTCTTATTTGAGAGATTCTCTAACTGACAATAATAACTATAAGCTATGTGATGATACAATGTCTCTCTCATGCAACCAAAATTGTCCTATACCTTGCTCGAGTATAAGGCATCATCAACTAAGTGTATCGACTAAGCTATGCTTAAAATAAATAATGAATCATCTAAAAAGTATGACCATTTACCCACGTTAGCATACATGGTTTATGAGGACTTTGAGTTGTCTGAAGTCGTTCCCATATCAGTGCTCAATACTACTCCCAATAATAACTCATGCTCAAATGTTTAAAAACATTTCCTCATCCTCAAACTTTGAGATTATTGCTCAAAAGGGTTCTCTTAAAAGAGGCAGTGCTCAAAACTCCCATAAACTCATTAGGAATTCAAAGTTTCCTCTCATTTTAAATGTAAAACATTCATTCTTGGGAATACTTAGCTCCCATATATTCATTTTAAAAGATGAAACTCAACTCTCCTCATCCTCATACTAAAGTGCTCATGTCATAAAACAAGTTTTAAAAGTTTGCAAAAGACTTCTCAAAATGACTCAAAGGACTTTCTCAAACTTTACTCTTAACTCTATCTTGAATTTGAATTGTGAATTCAATAGGTATGACTTGGATATGCATGATATCTCAAGGATTTATGAAGATTTTAAGTATGGATATCAACTAGAAAACATAGGTACTATTCAAGGGAACTCACAAAGAAAGAACATCGGTAGGGTAGGGGACCTGGCGACCCTGGCACACTAAGTGGTGTGAGGCACCAGTCACTAACTACAGAACCCTAGTTGAGGCACACTGAGTGGCACGGTGCCACCCCCTATGCCTAGATTTTTTGACGAATTCTCTTATTCCAATTTCATGTCAAACTCCCACGAAATCGAATGATTTCCCTCAAACTCTTTTGGATTCTTAGACCCAACACAACTACAACAAAATCAACTCATAAACACTAAATAAAAATACTCAAACTCATAGCATTTACCTCAAGAACTCATAAACTCCAATATTAAATATTTAAGAATGAAACATCAAGAAACTCAATATACCCAATCTTATGGATGAAATTCATAAAATAAACTCATGATTGGAGTATGGTTGAACAAATGCAACACTATGGAAACTTACATACCTTGTAGGGATTGAATCCTTGGCGAAATCCCTCGATGATTGCAGGAAAATCTTGAACGCTTGAATCTTTTCTCCCTTTTTCTCTTCTTGAACTTATCTCTAAAACCCTAAGCGTATTTTAGAATTGTGATAATTGATCCAAGTCAGTTTAGACCCCTAAAATATTACTAAAAATGAGTTAGGATAATGGGGTGAGAAAAAGACAAAAATACCCCTCTTTAATTCGAATGAATTTCCTTAAATGAACAGGCTGAATTCAAACGGGCATATCTCCCTCATCAGAACTTGAAATTTAGCAAACTTGGTCGAGTTGGAAGGAGGACTCAAACATCTTTAATTTAATATCTTATAGACCACATAAATAATCTTGGACTGAATGTTATGGTCGTTTAAAGTTGAACCAAAACACATAATTGAAGACTAACTTGCAAAATTTTCAAATTAGCTATTTCTAATTTAGTTCTTTCTAAAATTAACTCTTCCTAAGACCAAGGTGTTACAATATCTCCCCCTTGGAAACATCATGAATGAGATCACTCTAACTAGAATTAAGGGCAAGACATCTAACACCAAGCTCAAACACCCAATATGCAATTTAACACAACACAACCTATCAATTTAAAGAGTGTTTTACAGAAGGTCATTACCTTGGTCTGGAATTTCTCCATAAGGAAACATATGTGGGTATATATTCTTTATATCCTCCTCAACCTCCCAAGTAGCTTCCTCAACAAACTGATTTCACCACAAGACTTTACTGATTGTCACATCCCAAGGGTACCCCTAGATGTAACAAGGCACATAGAACCCCGAAAGGCCCATGTAAGCTAAATAGCATATCATAACATAAGCATAGAACAATAAAGAGTAAAAACACATTTCAACTCTAAAATATACATAAAGGAAAGCGGAAGTCTAGACTTGGTTCAATTATCCTTCTATTACAATACTTGAATCCAATAGGCATACAGCCCATACAACATAATACGAAAAGGAAATACAAGGATTAAACTACTAAATTAAAACATTCATCCTCGAATCATAAGGGCTCACCAAGAAGCAAGGAGAAATGAGTAAATCCAAGAGCTAGTCACAATGATGACCACCTTGAGAATTGAAAACTACACTTGGGGGAAATGTAGAAAAATATGGGTTAGTACAAGAAAGCACTATAGACATGCATAAAATCATGAAAACATGCTTAAAGGGACATTTTAGTTGAATGTATGGAATTTACTAAGTTAAAGCATCATTTTGAAGATAACAGAAAGCATAAGTCATAAGCATAATCAACTCACAGACCATTATACAATAAGAGGAACATATCATAAATACCCTCAAAGCATACTTTTGCAATGCATGAATAAGATCCATAATCTCACCCATACTAAGTATAGCCTCTTGAGTAACTATAACTCATCATTCATACTCTTGTTCATACAATTGTCATAATGGGGAATAAGCCTTAACCGACATAGACCATGTGAGATTACAGTGGAATCCAGTGTCTACCCCAAATCGAAAAGGGGTTGTCCTACTTGCCTAAGGTAGAACCATACTCTTAGCATAGGTGGATCCACTAGTTAACTACCTATGTGGGCACATAGTTTATAGGACAAGGAGATGGCTACTAGAAACCCAGACTCAACTAAGGTAAAAGGTTTCCATATCATGAGATACATATTTTGGGAAGCCAGACTCCACTAAGGTAAAAGGAACCCATTTGGAAAGCTGAATTCAACTAGTGTAAAAGCTTTCATTGGGAAGCCAAACCCAACTGTTGTACAAGCTTCCATCTCATATTCATATTTACTCGGTGCTAAGTATTAATTTCCACTAAGTTCTTATTAAGTCTTGACTTATGTTCATATTCATAGAAGAATGTCTTGACACTCAATCCAAAATAATTCTTACTATAGATTATAGATTCAATAGATGAGAATAGTCTTTCAATCCTAAAATCGCCATATTGTGAGAAAACCATTCACATTATATCATAATCATACATAACCGTGTACATTAGGATAACCTTCCAACACAATAACAACTAGATCATAATCATATTCACTTTACTCTCAAAATATTCTTAAAGCATATACATAAACCTCATAATCATATATAATTCTCATACCTTGCCCTTCAAGGACCATATATAGTAATCCATCAACACATCTAGAATTACTAAATTAGACATGGATGATAACATAATTCAAATAGCTCAATTACTACAAGCATAATCTTATAATATCCTTCTTTCATCAATTCACCCACATCACAAGGTCATATATTGGGAATATGGGGATTTCATGGATTCTTTGAGAATTCAAACATAATACCATAACAAATCATCAATTCAATCATAATATAAAGTAATTAAAGCATTAGAATAATTTTCGAAAGGACTCCATGACTTGGAGTCAAACCCTAGATTTTGGGAAATTTCTATCTTTGAAATTGAGTTTTGAACGGACTCCATGGGTGAATTCTATCCATGGATGAAGGACTATCATAACTTAGCTATGAAACTCCAAAAAATTTGAGTAGAAAACCTTGCTCCTTCAAAACCTAGCTCCAAATTCCTTCTTCTTATTCCTTGAAGTTCTAGAGAGAGAATTTTTGGAGAGGATGAGTTCTTTTTGGGATTTTTAGAATAATGGCATAGATGACTTAATCTGGTGACTTAAAAAACCTTATATAGTTATTCTAATTTTGTGTAAAATGACGTCACTTAATATTAATGAAAACCAGAATACTCTTCAATGCCCCTAAGTGTAACTGCGAAAAGGCAGTTTCATGCCTCACCCATGACCACACGACCATGGTCTGTGGATGGGCACACGTGGCATGATGGTGAACCATGGGTTTGGGTTCTGAGGCTTGTTTTTGCAGTCTTGACCCACGACCACTCACCCATGGGGTGGGTTGACCCACGAGGTATGGGTCACCTTAGTGGGTCACTATGAGGTAGCCTTCTAAGGGTTTTCCTCAAGGACCCATGGTTGGTCCTTGCGGGTCGTACCTTGATGTTCTAACATGAAATCCTATATTTTTAGGTATGAGGAGGCACGTTTACGACTCTAACCCTCATGTTAAGCTCTAGTTTAGCTTACTAGTTTTTGGAGTGTTACACTGATGCTACCTCTTTGGTCCTCAACATGCAAACCAGATGATCAAGTATCTCAAATTGTATATCCTCATAAGATAGGACATCCTTAATACCAATAATTTCATGAGGTACAATAAGTGAAGGATCACCCATACACTTTTTCAACATAGAAATGTGAAACACCAGATGGACCGATGCTAACTCTGGTAATAGCTCCAACTCATAAGCTACATAGTGAATTCTCTTGGATATCCTATAAGGAAAAATATACCTGGGACTAAGTTTGACTTTCTTTCCAAGCCTCATAACACCCTTCATGGGTGAAACCTTCAAGTAAACCCAATTATCGGCCTTATACACTAAGTCTCTCCTCCTAACATCTGCATAGGATTTGTGATGACTTTGCGCTGTTTTCAAACCTTCTTGAGTGATCTTCACTTTCTCCATAGCTTGATGAACCAAGTTAGGTCATATCAACCTAGCTTTACCAACCTCAAACCATCTAATAAGAGATCTAAATGTTCTCCCACAAAAAGCCTCATACGGAGCCATCTGGATACTAGAGTGATATCTATTGTTGTTAGCAAACTCTATGAGTGGTAAGTGATCATACCAATTACCATTGAAATCGATCATACAAGACCTCAACATATCCTCTAAAGTCTGAATCATTTGCTCTGCTTCACCATCAGTCTGAGGATGGAAAGTAGTACTTGAATTTACCTTCGAACCCAAACCTTTCTAGAAATACTTCCAAAATTTGTGGTGAATAGTGCATCTTTATTTGAAATAATGGACACTGAAACTCCATGAAGTCTGACTACCTCTTGAATATATAACTGGCATAATATTATATTGCATAAGTAGTCCTTACTAGCAAGAAGTGGGTTGATTTATTCATCTAATCTACAATCACTCAAATTGAATCATGATGCATACAAGATCATGGAAAGTTAGTAATGAAATTCATATTGATTATCTCCAACTTCCATTCTGGCCAATCTATGTTCTGAGCCATACCACCAGGCCTTTGGTGCTCTACCTTGACTTGTTGTTAATTTTGGAAGTTAGCGACGAAATTTGCAATACATCTCTTCATATTACTTCACCAATCGACTTCTCTCAAGTCACGATACTTCTTTGTGGAACCATGATGAATGGAATATCTCGAACTTGAACTTCCTCCATGATCCTCTCTTGAAGTTTATCCACCTTTGGTACACACAATCTACCTTGATACCTCAGTACTACATCTCACCCTTGTTAAAAAGCCATCACTTTTTGCTTATGAAAATTTGCTTTCAATACAAGCAAAACAGGGTCTTGGTGTTGTTTCTCTTTCACTCCATACACTAGTGATGATTGAGCCCTATTCATCACCACCACCCCGCCTTCATTGGAATCCAACAACCAGACTCCCAACGATGTAAGTATGTGCACATCTTTGGCCAATTCTTTCTTGCCCTCCTCAACGTGAGCAGTACTACCCATAGATAACCTACTCAAAGCATCAACAATAATATTAGCCTTACCTGGGTGATAGAGAATACTCATGTAATAGTCTTTGAGTAACTCCAACCACCTCCTCTGTCTTAGATTAAGCTCTTTATACCTGAAATAATACTGGAGACTCTTGTGATCGGTGAACACATTGACATAAAAACCATAGAGATAGTGATGCCATATTTTCAAGCAAATACCACAACATCCATCTCTAGATCACAGTTGGGTAATTCTTCTCGTTAATCTTATGTTTTCTAAAGGCATAAGCTGTAACTTTGCCATTGTGCATCAATACACAACCTAATCCAACTCTGGATGCATCACAATACACGACAAACCCTTGTATACCCTTCGATAAGGTCAGTACTAGGGCATTAGTTAACCATGTTTTCAATTCCTAAAAGCTTTTCTCACTAGCTTCAAACCATACAAACTTCGTTGTCTTCTGACTCAACCTTGTCAATGGGGATGAAATAGATGAAAACCCACAACAAACCTCCTATAATAACCAGTCAGTCCTAAGAAACTCCTAATATATTAGTTGGAGATATAGGTCTGGGCTAGTTCTGCACTACTTTAATCTTCTGAGTGTAAACTTGAATTCCTTCTCCAGATACACTGTGAACTAAGAATGCCACATCATCAAGAAAAAAACTCACACTCAGAAAATTTTGCATAAAACTCTCTATACTATTCTGAGATGACTAGCATGATCCTCCTCATTCCTTGAATAAATAAGAATGTCATCAATAAACAATAACAAACATATCAAGATAAGGCTTAAACACTCTGTTCATAAGGTCCATGAACGCTACTGGAGCATTTGGCAAGCTAAAAGACATAAGAAAAAATTTATAGTGACCATAGCGAGTCCTGAATGCAGTCTTTGGAGTATCAGTCTCCCTTACTCTTAACTGATGATAGCCAGATTTGAGGTCTATCTTAGAAAAGCAAGTGGCATCCTAAAGTTGATCAAAAATATCATCAATTCTTGAAAGAGAGTACTTATTCTTAATAGTAACCTCATTCAACTGATGGTAATCTAAACACATTCTAAGAGAATTATCTTTCTTCCTCACAAATAAGACTGGAGCGCCCTAAGGTGAGACACTCGGTCAAATAAAACCTTTATCAAAAAGGTCTTTTAACTGTTGTTTTTGCTCTTTTAACTCAGCTCGAGCCATTCTATGTGGCGGAATGGAAATAGGTCGAGTATGAGGAAGAATATTTATACCATGCCTATTTCTCTCTTAGGAGGGACTCTGGGAAGATCATCTGGAAAGACCTTTGGAAAATCACTCACAACTGGAACTGAATTAATAGGTGGTATCTCAACACTAGATTCATTAACTCGAACTAACTGATCGATACACCCCTTGGAAGTTAATTTTCTGGCATAAAGGTACGAAATAAGACAAACTTTAGGCACTGCTTTACTACTCCTCCACTCAATAACTAGCTTATTAGGAAACTGAAACTTTACAACCCGAGTTCTACTATCAACTGAGGCATAACAGGCATAAAGTCAGTCCATACCTAAAATAACATCAGAGTCCACCATATCTAGCTTAACTAAGTCAGTCATGGTGTCCTTGCGCTTGGCAGAGATGACACAATCATGATAAACTTTCTAAGATAAAATAGACTCACCAACATATATATAAACACTGAAGGGCTCAAGCAGTTGTTCGGGAAGAATATCGAACCTCATTGCAACATATGGACTCACAAAAGATAGACTCGCACCTGGATCAATCAATGCATTACATCAAAAGTAAAGACTTTGATCATACCAGTGACAACATCTGGCAAATTCTCCTACTCTTGGCGACTAGTGATAGTATACAAACGGTTTGCTCCTCTGCTTGTCCCTAAAGTAGTTCCTCTAGGTGCAACTCTATCTAGCAGAGCCACTAAAGAATACTGGGCTCTATTGCCCCATTACCACTACGCTGCCTAATATTAGGGAACTGTCTCATGAAGTAACCATTCTGACCAAACTTGAAGCAACCAATGGAGCAATCACAAAAAACTCCTCGGTGGCTCCTACCATACTTAGCACATGCAGAACTCCAATTACCTCTTTGTGCCACACTACCTTGAGATTATGCAGGTCTACCTATGAAGTTCTGAGAACTCTTTCTCTTAAACTCATATTTGTTCTTTGGTGCAGGTGCACTAGTAGATTATGGAGCAGGTCCAGTTGGCTTTTGATGAAATGACGAGTGGTTCACATTGCCCTTCTGTTGCCCAGACTCATTACATGTTATCTTGGCCTTCTTGTTTCAGAACTCTTCTTTATCTCTCGGCTTATCCTCCTCAACCATTTGCACACTAATCATAAAATTTTCTATGTCAATGTCCCCTATAGGCATAGCTACCTTTAACTCCTTAATTAACAAGCGAGACAACCTAGATACAAATAAACTCATTTTGCTCCTCATGTCGGCAACCTTCTCTAGAGCATAGCAGCATAGTTTAGTGAACTTAAGGTTGTACTCATGCGCAGTCATGGATTTCTGCTTAAGAGTGATGAATTCCCTTACCTTGGCCTCTCTCTGCTTATGGAGAAATAAATGCCTAATGAAGGCATCTTCAAACACAACCCAGCTCACAATTGGTGCTCCTTCCGCTCTACTCTTCTTTCATTGGTCATACCAGATCCTACAGCACACTTGAGTTGGTAATTAGCTAGTTCCACATGGTCAACATCTGCAACACACATCACCTTAGACACTTTTCGCAACTCTTCCACAAAGTTTTTCAAATCCTCAGTGACACTTGAACCAATGAAGTCTAGAGGATTCATCCATAAGAACTCATAGAATCTGGACGTCTCAGCCACATCCTGTCGAACCGCTCAGATTCCCAATTTGGTTGGTCACGACTTAACTTTACATCTTGATAGCATCCCAGAACTCAACATTAGTGATCTCTCATCAGGGTTGCACATCTATTGCATTGGGTATTCCTTGATATCATGACCTAAATAATCATGATTGGCACCTACATTAACCCTCCAGTGGGAGAACCATTTATATTAATTAGCTAACCAACTTAATCAAAATACTAAGGCATTAAAGTTACGGAAGCAAGTTAAATGCTAAGGAAATAAAGTATGAAGTTCCCATAAACTCCAAACCAATAGTCTAACAACTAAACAAATGCAAAAAATACGCCTAGAACTTGAAAGTCAATGTACCAAAACTCTAACAAGATCCATAAGTCTAAACAAGAAGGGGTGTAACCCCCAAACTAACATAAAACTAACTAAAGAACTAGTGTAAGTCCGAAGTGTGGACATAAAAAGAAAAGAGAACTCATGATAGCCTAGAAGAACTGGCTCACCCTTGAATTCGAATGATCACTGATCTTCTAAGCGAGGTCTGTCAAAAGACACCTGAAGATGCCCTTTACTCAACAAAGAAAGAGCAAGTCCAGTATCAGTACACAACCATAGTGTATTGGTAGGATCAAGCGGCTATCTCACTAAGTGCAACATACATAGGTCAATACAACATAGTAATAATGTGAATACACCAAACATATACAATATCATCACAATTTACGAACAACGTACAATTCACATTTCTCAAGATAAACAATTATGTCAAGTCATTGGTTCTCTCATGGAACCCAAACCCAAACCCAAACTGTTAGCATACCAGAATGTGGTACCCGATCCAATGATTATACTGGAACGTGGCAACCGATCCCATGTTTATGACAGAACGTGGCAACCAATCCAACTTAGTGTGTCAGAATGCAACCCCTGATCCATTCAATAATCCACAATCACAATCACAAGTATATTCTCAAATCATACAATCAAGTCATGATTCATGGCATTCATTATTCATCTGTCTCATTTACAATAGTGTGATCCCTAATGCAATATTCATATACATACACATATTATAATGAAGCAAGAACAAACATATATCACACAATCATGAAATCCCAACCATCACCTATCTCGAACAAGCTTGAATTCCCTAAAAATATTGATTCTTCCCTTTCCATATTTGTTCCACTTGTTCTTCATCTACAAACAACTAATTTAACACGGGAATCAATAAAAAATAACTAATTACCTGAATTACTAACAATTCTATCAATCCTAGATCATAGCCATGATCCCCATATGCAAATTATGACTTTATCCACAATAATTCACACATGAAAACCCATCCCTATCGATAATTACCCATTATATTACGTTCTACGGATCCAAAAATGGATTCGGGGAGTTAATATCTTACCTTTAGCCTAAAAAATGGTGGAAAACTATTAAGAAAACCCCTAGGTTCATTCTCTAGCTCTCATGTTTGAAAATTGCAAAATAAAACATTTTTAGGGTTTATTTCCAATATTAAGTCACGTCTGTTCCGCGACAACGGTACTCAGCCCACTACAGCGGCCCCGCCTTGGTAGCAAAAATCCCACCTCAGCTGCTTGTACCGAAACAATAAGCAATTTTATGAATTTCAAACCCCCATTTCACAACACACCTTCAACTAAGGACGCTCAGAAAGTACCCGTTCTCGCTAAGATCAATTGTGGGAGTTCTACTCACCCGAATTCAATTCCATAAAATTGTACATGTTCCTTTATGTCTTAGCTATCTACTTGTTCCTTTATGTCTTAGCTATCTACTTATGTGATCGAATTCATAATTAGATCACCCAAGTGCTACCAAATTTCCCTAGACCTCACAGTCTCTGATTTTATCCAAATCTGGACTAGGTTAGAAAATCTCAAGTTACTACAAAAAAGTTTTTTGACCCAAAATTTTTCCCCGTTGGCTTTTATATAACAACGAAACCCGATCATTACACTTGATCCTAAGGATCAACTTCCTAACAGGACGACCTCAAATAGCTCTTTATCAAGGCATGATCAAAAAGATACGTGCAAGCACAAATTAGAAAGAAACTTTATATAGAGTTGAGCTCTATAGCACAAAAAGAGTATAAAAGAAGTTCGATAGTTCCTAAATGTTGTAGTCACCTATTTATAGATGTGACGCACTTCACACAAATAAATAGAAATCTACAATCACAAATTCATAGATACCCTAGGACACTTGAACTTTGTGCTCTCATACCAAGTTTTTCATGCATCGAGCATACACCTCGGACATGGCCAGCACTCGAGAATAATTGTTGGCCCCAAATGAACTCATTTGGCCTGCATCTTAGTATGATATAGACACAAGTATCTAGGATCAGCATCCAGTGCATCGTTGATCCAGTTGAACACTCAGTTGGTGAGCCTCCTTGCTTTTTGGAGGATCCCTTTAGTTATGTTTTGTTTTATTGCTTGCTTATTTCAGTTATTAGGATGATCGGGGGCCTTGTACCGACATCCCTTAGAGTTTAGAGGCTTCATAAATAGATTTAGTTGATGTTAGTTCATGAGTCTTTACTTTTCCTTTTCAGTTAAGTTGAGACTTGAGTTGTCACTTTGGCAGTGAATGTTATTTATTACACTCTCAATTATTTATTGAGTAGTTCAGCATATTATTTTAAAAGTATTTATCTTGAATAAAGTCTCTCGCTGAGTAAGAAAGCTAGGCCAAGGATTCACTTGGGGCTAGCAATGGTTCTCGAGTGCCAGTCTCGCCCAGGGTGTAGGCTCGGGGCGTGAAAAACTTGGTACAGAGCACAGAGTTCAATATTCCTAGGGAGTCTATCAAGTCGTATCTGTAGAGTCCTAGTTATCGGTGTGAAGCGCGCCACATCAGAATTAGGAGGCTATAACATTTAGGAAATTACTTCACTTCTTTCATACTCGTTTCGTGCGTTAGTGTTTTTTCCCTAAAACATTTCTTTATAACTTGTGCTTACGCGTAACCGATTGTGAGCTAGCACATGGTCGGGAGTGCCTTCATGAGATGTTTATTCCCTCGTGAGCTAAGAGAAGTAAAGAGATGGTTGCTAACATGAGGAGCAGGATAAGTTTATTCGTTGTTGGGTTATCTCATCTGTGAAGTAAGGAAGGCAAAGTAACTATGTTGATAGGGGCTATGGACATAGCAAGGCTGATGATCCATGTACAACAAGTTGAGGAGGACAAGCTAAGGGATAGAAAAGAGTTTAAGAATAAGAGATTTAAGATATGAGGGAATGAATCCGTGCAGCAAAAGAGTAATGCGAACTGGTTTTCTTTCCAACATAGGAAGTAAGGACCTGCTTCATTATCTGCTAGTGCACCTGCACCAAGGAACAAATGTGAGTACTGTACTTAGAATTCTTAGGTCTTTAGAGCTAGACCTGTGCATTCATAAGGTAGTAAGGCACAAGGGGGTACTAACACTCCTACATGCGCTAATATGGTAGGAGTTACTCAGGGATGTGTCGTGATGGCTCTACTATTTCCTTCAAGTGTGGCTAGAATAGTCATTTTATGGGAGAGTGTCCTAAGAGAAGACAAATGGTAATGGGGGTAATAGAGCCCAGTCTTTTTCAGTTGCTCCACCAGATAGAGTTGCATTTAGATGAGCTACTTCAAGGGCAGGTTGAGAAGGAAACTGTCTTTATGCTATCGTTAGTCATCGAGAGTAAGAGGATTCGGTAGATGTTGTCACTGGTATGATCCAAGTCTCAGTTTTGATGTTCTTCCTGAACAACTTCTTGAGTCCTTCAGTGTTTCCACACTTGATGGTGAGTTTATTCTAGCAAAAAGAGTCTATCGTAATTGTTCCGTTTCCATCAATCACAAGAGTACCATGGCTAATTTAGTTGAGTTACACATGATAGATTTTGATGTCATTCTAGGTATGGACTGACTTCATGCCTGTTATGCATCAATAGATTGTAAAACTCGAGTAGTTAAGTTCCAGCTTCCACTGAACCAGTTATAGATTTGAAGAGCAGTTCGGCAATGCCTAATGGTCATTTTATTTCGTACCATAAGACGAGAAAGTTAGTTTCCAAGGGGCGTGTCTATCACTTAATCCAAGTTGATGACTCTAGTGTTGAGATACCTCCTATTCAGTCAGTTTCAGTAGTAAAAAAGTTTCCAGAAGTCTTTCTAGATGATCTTCCCGGAGTCCCTCTTGGAGAGAAATACACTTCGGTATAGATAATATTCCTGATACTCGTCCTATCATATTCTACCATATAGAATGACATCAACACAGTTAAAAGAGCAGTTGAAAGATCTTTTAGAGAAAGGTTTCATTCGACCAAGTATCTCACCTTGGGACGTTTCGATCCTATTTGTCAGAAAGAAAGATGGTTCCCTTAGAATGTGCATATATTATCATCAGTTGAACAAGGTTACCATAAAGAATAAGTATCATTTTCCAAGAATTGATGATCTTTTCGATTAGCTTCAGGGTGCTTCATATTTCTCAAAGATAGACCTTTGATCAAGTTACCATCAGTTGAAAGTAAGGGAATGTGATATTCCCAAGACAGCATTCAGGACCCGTTATGGTCATTATGAGTTTTTAGTCATGTTGTTCTATTTAACCAATGCACCTGCAGTGTTCATGAACCTTATGAATAGAGTTTTCCAGCCTTATTTAGATATATTTGTTATCGTCCTCATTGATGACATACTAATCTATTCAAGGAACAAGGAAGATCTTGCTAGTCATCTCAGAATAGTTCCCCGAACTTTAAAAGATAAAGGGTTATATGCCAAGCTCTTTAAGTGTGAGTTTTGGCTTGAGTATGTGGCATTCCTGGGCCACATAGTTTACGGTGATAGAATTAAAGTTGATACCCAAAAGATAGAGGTAGTGCAAAATTTGCCTAGACCCACATCTCCAACTGATATTAGGAGTTTCTTGGGATTGGCTGGATATTATAGAAGGTTTGTCGAGGGATTTTCATCTATTTCATCTGCTTTGACTAAGTTAACTCAGAAACTAGTTAATTTTCAATAGTCTGAAGCTTGTGAGAAAAGCTTTCAGGAACTGAAAAAGAGGTTGACTACTGCCCCAATATTGACATTACCAAAAGGTAGGCAATGCTTTGTGGTCTATTGATGCGTCTAGAGTTGGTTTGGGTTGTGTGTTAATGCAGAATGGCAACGTTATAGCTTATGCCTCCAGACAGTTGAAAATTCATGAGAAGAATTAACCAACCCATGACTTAGAGTTGGCTGCTATAGTTTTTGCTTTGAAGATATGGCGTCATTATTTGTATGGTGTTCATGTAGATCTATTCACTAATTACAGAAGTCTTCAGTATGTGTTTTCTCAGAAAGTGCTTAATCTTAGACAAATGAGGCAGTTGAAATTATTCAAATATTATGACATGAGTATTCTTTACCAACCAGGTATGGCTAATGTTGTTGCTGATGCCTTAAGCAGGTTATCTATGGGTAGTACCGCCCATGTTGAGGAACAAAAGAGAGAGTTAGCAAAAGATGTTCATAGACTTGCATGCTTGGGGGTCTGACTAATGGATTCCACCTAAGGTGGAGTACTGGTGATGAATGAGGCAGAGTCATCGTTAGTGTCAGAGTAAAAGAGAAGCAAGACCAAGATCTCATTTTGCTTGAATTGAAGGAAAATGCTCATAAGAAAAAAGTAATGGCTTTTTAACAAGGGGGAGATGATGTATTGAGGTATCAAGGTAGATTGTGTGTACCAAGGGTGGATGAACTCCAAGAAAGGATCATGGAGGAAGCTCGTAGCTCCAGATTTTTCGTTCATCCGGGTTCCACAAAGATGTATCGCGATTTGAGAGAGGTTTATTTGTGGAGTAGTATGGAGAAGGCCAATGCAGAGTTTGTTGCTAAGTGTTCACATTGCCAACAAGTTAAAGTAGAGCACCAAAGGCCCAGTTGTATGGCTCAGAATATAGAACTTCCAGAATGGAAGTGGGAGATGATTAATATGGATTTTATCGTAGGTTTACCAAGGTCTCGTAGGCAGCATAATTCAATTTGGGTGATTGATTTCAAAGGTAATTGGGATGATCACCTACCTATTATTGAATTTGCTTAGAATAATAGTTACCACTCCAACATCCAAATGGCTCCTTATGAAGTTATTTATAGGAGAAAATGCATATGTCCTATTGTATGGTTTGAAGTTGGTGAAGTAGGGTTAATAGGACCAGATTTAGTTCATCAAGCTATGGAGAAGGTGAAAGTGATTCAAGAGAGGCTAAAGACGGCATAGAGTCGTTAGAAATCCTAGATTGATGTTCGGAGAAGGGAGTTAGAGTTTGAGGTGGATGATTGGGTATATCTTAAATTTTCACCCAAGAAAGGTGTTATGAGATTTGGTAAGATGGGGAAGCTTAGTCCCCGATATATTGGCCCTTACATAATATTAAAAAGGGCAGGTAATGTAGCTTATGAGTTGGAGCTACCACAAGAGTTAGTCACGATTCATCCGATCTTTCACACTCCATGTTGAAGAAGTGCATGGGTGATCATTCATTGACCATACCAACTGAAGATATTAGCATCAAGGATAGCTTATCTTATGAGGAGATTTCGGTTTAGATTCTAGATCACCAAGTTCGCAAGTTGAGAACTAAGGAAGTAGCATCAGTCAAAGTCCTTTGGAGGAATCAATTATTTTATTTCGTTTTTGAGTAATTAGTTGGGGTCTAAACTGATCTTAGTCAGTTTACGCTTTTGGAAAAAGAGTTAAGGTTTTGAGAAAAGAGAAAATAAGAGGAGAAAGGAGGAAATGAAGCAAGAATTGTCAAGATCTTCATGAATCGGTTGTGGATTTCATCAAGGGGTGATCACTACGAGGTATGTGAGTTCATATAACGTTGGGTTTATTCATCCACGCGCCAAACATATTTTATTCAATGTAATTTCGTCCTAAAAAGATTGAGAATTTGATGTTCTTGAGTTGTATTCTTGAATTGCTTTCGTTCTTTAATTTGGGATAAGATAAAGGAGTTCTTGTGAGTTTAAGATTGGTTATTAGAATTTATTTGAGTTAAATTCTTGTGTATATGTTGTGGGTATCTGAATCTAAAGACTTATGGAGAGAAACAATGGAAATTAGGCGAATTAGGGCTAGAAAATGATGAAAGAGCAAGTCGGGTAAATCAGGGTAACAAGTCTGTGTCGCAGACCTGTTCCTTAGATTTGAAAATTTTTACTCATGTCACGGTACGGTTATGAACCGTTCTGCCTCAAAAGTTATTTTGGTGACCAAAATTTAAATACACCCCGCGTCGCGGACCAGCTTTCAAGCAGTGACTTCTTGATCTTTTCTCATGTTTAGCTATCTAAAATCATTCCTTAACATCATGAGATCTTTTCTATCACAAATCACAATCCTTGAATCCATAATTCAATTCAATGAATGTAAAGAGTCAAGTCAAGAGAAGTTAAGAGTCAAGTCAAGAGAAGTTAATAGCCAAGTCAAGAGAAGTTCATAGAGTCTTCAAAAAGTCTTTTACAAATGATTTAACTTTCTTTTAAGACTTGAGTTTTGAGTTCAATAAAGAGTAAAGTTGAAGTTCATTTCTTCAAAAGTATATAGGGACTATGTATTCCCAAAGAGTTAAAAATGTTTTTCACATTTAAACAAGCAAGGAAACTTTGATTTCCGTAGAGCCTTTGAACTAGTTTTCAGAAAAGAGTACATGCTTTCACAATTAAGCAAGAAAGGAACCTTTGATTTCCAAAGAGCCTTTGATCTAGTTTTTAGAAAAGAAGAAATGCTTTCATAGTTAAACAAGAGAGGAAACTGATATTTCCAAGATAGCCTTTGAGCTATGTTTTGAGCAATTATCTCAAACCACAGAAAGAATTTATGTTTTTAAAACATAAAAAGCTACTATATTTTGAGAGTAGTATTGAGCATCGATACGGAGGAGCGTTTAGAGAACTACGAGCCGCCATAAACCATGTAGCCATCATGGGTAGAAAAGGGTTATACTTTTTAGATGATTCCTTAGTGCTTTTTAGCATAGACTAGTCGATCCACTTAGTAGTTCAGGTTCTTTACCCCCGGTAAGGTATAGGACAGACCTAGCAGCGTGAAGCAACACGTTGTTCATCACGATAGGTATTAAGTGATGGTTAGCAGTTAGAGATGATTCCCATAACAATACTTTATAATTTTATATACATTAGAAATATTTTTATTTTCATATACCAAACAGAGTTCATAGTGTATCTTTGCATACATAAAATGTTATTATTGTATATCTAAATACACAGAGTTGAAAACCATGTTTTAAAGCTTTTCTTTATACTACATTTATATACACTACTTTATATTGAAATCAGTTGAGTTGAGTTGAGTTGAGCCAGGTAAGTTCTTCAGTTCTTTTCAAGCTTATGTCTTGTGTTAGAATTCCCTCGCATACTCGTACATTCAATGTACTGATGCCATTTGACCTGCATCTTATTATGATGTAGAAATAGGTAACCAGGATCAGCACCCAGCACATGGTTGATCCAGTTAAGCACTCAGAGTCAGTTGGTGAGCCTCTTTCCATTTCGGAGGATCCCTTTGGTTATGTTTTGTTTTATTGATTGCTTATTTCGGTTGTTAGGATGATCATGGGTCTTGTCCCAACATCCCTCAAAGTTTAGAGGCTGCATAGACATATTTAGTTGATATCAGTTCATGAGTCTTTACTTTTCCTTTTCAGTTAAGTTAAGACTTAAGTTGCCACTTTTGTATTGAATGTTATTTATTACACTCTCAGTTATTTATTGAGCAATTCAGTGTACTATTTTAAAAGTATTTATGTTGAGTAAAGTCTTTCGCTGAGTAAGAAAGCCAGACCAAGGGTTCTCTTGGGGCCAACAATGGTTCTCGAGTGTCATTCTTGCCGAGGGTGTAGGATCGGGGCATGACAAGAACAAAAGAAAATTAAGAAAATATATGAATATAATAAAAAAAATATTACCAAAAAAATTTTCAACAATTTAGATATTAACTTACTAAAACATATGTCAGAAAAGAAAGACAATAAAAACATTTTAAATAGCATAAATCTAACTAGAAAAAAATATGTTGTTTGTAATTACTATCTTTACGGATTAACAATGATACAAAATAAAAGAAAATATGTCATCTTTAACTTTCTATTTGAAGTGTTTTAACTATTTTTCAAATATTATATTTTCACTAATTGTTTATTGAAATGACAACTTTATGGCTTTGATTTTTTTTTTTTTATATATAGTTTTTCTAATATAAATGATTTAAAGTACTACTAATTCAATGAAATTTAGTATCTAAAATAAAGTAACATTTAGTATGTATATATCACAATTTATATATTTTTCTTATTCTTTAATATGATTGACGAGAATATATAATAATTTTTTAAAGTGTAAAATTCTATGTGTATATAAAATATTACGTGTAAAAATCTTAGATGTAAGAGATTTGATGTGAATGTAATATAAATTGTTCAACATGTAGATGTCTATAGATGGAAAGAACAAACATCAATGAAAAAAGTTAGTAACGTATACAAATTATTGCAAAAACAGAAATATCATGCAAAAGAGGTAGAGATAAGTTCTGCTAAAGTGATTTCTTGTCACCACCCAGACCGTCGTGATTGGCACCTACATTGACCCTCTGGTGGAATCTGACTAAACAACTTAACTAAAAACTAGGCTTTTAAAGATATGAAAGCTGGTTTAAATGACTAAAGGAATACGGAGTTCCCATAACTCTGGAAGTTCAACAAACAACTAACAACTATTGCAGAAGTTAAGCCAAAGAATTGAAAGTCATTGTACCAAAACTACTAACCAACGAGTCTAACAGAATGGGTACAAAACCTAACCAAACATAAGAGATATCTAAAAAATTAGTTTGAGTTTGAAGAGAATGGACTCAACATAAGAGAGGACCCATGGCAGCCTGGAAGAATTGGCTCACCCTTGAATTCGGTCTCGATCAATTATATCTTAGCTGAGGTCGATCAGTAACGGCCTAAAGATGCCCTGTACTCAACAAAGAATGAGCAAGTGCAGTATCAGTACACAACCAAAATGTATTGGTAGGATCACGTGGCTAGTCTTATAAGCACACTATACACAAGCAATTATAATAGAGTAAACACACATATACAAAATGCACAATTCAGTTATCATTTCCAAAGCAACACATAGTTCCTAATATCAATGAAAATTAGACATGAATGTATAATCATAGTGGTCCTCTCATGGAACCCACACCTAAACTGTTAGTGTGTTGGAACGTGACATCTGGTCCAATATACATGTGTCGGAATGTGACACCCGATCCAATATATCCAATATATGTGTCGAAACGTGATATACGATCAAATATATGTGTCGGAACGTGACACCGGATCCAATATATGTGTTGGAAGATGACATTCGATCCAATAGATATGTCAGAATGTGACACCCGACCCAGTCAGCACAAGCACAATCACAATCACACCCATAATGAATAATACTCTTAGTCATTCAATCAAGTAATGGGTTTATGGTATGTAATTATTCATATACATATATTCATTTGCATTAGATTTAGTTTAAATCCCTTATTCTCATATATCCATGCATACAAAAAAGAAATTACCGGCATATATCACACAAACAGGAAGTCAAACCAGACCTACCTCGAACCCAAGCTTGAATCCCCCTAAATCACTTGAGTCTTACCTTTCCGGATTCTCTCCGCTTGATCTTGGTCTATTGAGCTAGAAGTTGTGGGAATCTTTCAAGAAGTAGCTATGGGTCATCTCTTAGCTCTCAAGAATGAAGTTTTGCAAAAAATAACGATTTTGGGGTTTTTCCCCATTTTAAGTTGCGACTGTCCCGCTACAGCGGGACCCAACCCGCTACGGTGGCCCACTCTGGCAGCACTAGGCTTGTACGGAGACAAAGAGTTGTAATTCGAGTTCCAAACTCCCATTTTGCTACACACCTTCAAACATTTGCCTTTCTAAAACTACCCCTTCACACTAAAATCTGTTTCGGGAGTTCTTCTCATTCGAATTAATTTCTATAAATCCGTACGGGCACCTGCATGTCATGGCTATCTACTCATGTGATCAAATTCATAATTAGATTTTCCATTCATTACCATATTTCCCCAGACCTCACCTGACTCAAATCTTGACCAAATCTAGACTAGGCTAGAAATTTCCAAGTCACTACTGGAAAGTTTTCTAGCCCCAATTCTGTCCCCCTTTGGCTTTTCCATAACGACGAGAACATGTCATTACAATATGTACCAGTTTCCCATCACTCATCCCAGAGTGATAAACTAGGAGAACTGTCTAAGTCAAAAGTAGAGTAGTATCTCAATCTTCGAATAACTGGGGATACTTGTGCTGCATGTCCTTCTTGAATTCCCAAGTAGCTTTCTCAACTGGACGATGATTTTATTGAACTTCCATAGACTTTATCTCCTTGGCCTCATGATAATTCTTCAACATGTACACATAGAACACTGGATGGACTACTGATAGGCTAGGCAGTAAAGCCAACCTATAATTCGCTAGACCTACACAGTCAAGAATCTCAAATGGCCCAATGTATCGAGCACTAGGCTTTCCCTTATTGTCGAATCTTATCACCCCCTTTATGTATGACACTCTTTAGAAGAACTTGCTCACTAGCCTGAAATGTCATGTTCTTTACCTTATGATCTACATATTTTTTCCATCAACTCTAGGCTGCTAGAAGCTTAGCTTGGGCACTTCTCACCTTATCTTGAGCATCTTTCACCAAATCAACCCCATAAGGGTTTCACATCTCTAGCCTCAAACCAACCAATTGAATACCTACACATCCTCCCATACAATCCCTTAATGAAGTCATCTCAATGCTCGAGTGATACATAGGGCTGTATGTAAGATTTATTAACAACAAAAGTGATTCTCAATAAAACCAAAGTTGATCATGCACACGTCTGCAATATGTAATATGTTATCAAATGCCTTGACACAATCATCAAGAGAAATCCTTTCGCACATAAGCATGATAAAATTCCAAATCAATACTCACTATAACTAGAAGTGAACCTAAACCAACCAACACACACTCATAATACCCAAACAATCATAGTTCTTAACAACATCTGCATCCCACAACATAAATTCCCATGAACTTAAGTTATAAAAATTTGATATTTAGACATTAGATACCCATCAAAAGATATGTCTAAGCATACAAACCCCCTAACAATACTATCAAAATGCTAGATTTAGCAATTGTGATTGTAGATTACTCTTAAGAATAGTAGAATTGGACCGCATGATCCCCACATTCTACCAAAAGAACGTGGAAAGATCGGTACATATGATCAACCACTAAGGATCCACCCATAAAAGTGAAAACACATGAAAGCATAGCTAGTGAATCATACTCACAACCATGTACAAAATTAAATAGATGGTCACATAAAAAATTACGAAATAATTATTGAATACCACTAAAGGTTTTCTTCCGAAGAGACGATACCAGCCCTTTCCATTCAGTTGACTCCACATACTCTTCAAATCATTTCACTAAAGCCCACACTCTCAATAGTAACAACAATCATTACCACTATGACCATTTACCTTACTCTAAACCAACACTCTTAAATAAACCTTTCTTAGGTACTTAACAATCAACAATAATAAACTTTACGACTCCACCCAAGTGTAAGTCCTTTTAATTGCTCAATACTAGATACAAATGATCATTTCTCACCTTGCCAATTCATAACTTGACAAAATATCTCACCACGAATGTAGACTTATAATGAAACAAAATTTCTAAATTGTAAATTTACCTTTATTACACAATCCCTTTATCTATCAACAATAGCTTGTACCTTGAAGAATTTTATGTATTCATGGATCTTTGCTTATCATTGATCGCATCTCCATAGATCTTACAATATCCTTGGCTAAAAATTCAATTGTACTCATTACTAAACTCAAAAACAAAACAACCACGTATCATCACATTCAAACTCATGTTTGTACACTCATTTCCCAAGTCTTTTCTAATAGTATTTAACCAATCTGATGGAACCGTGACAGTATTACCATAGCCACAACAAAATGAATGAAATCATGCATCTCTGAACCCAATTATCTACCCATCTAAAGATACCTCTTTTGCCTTTGTAATCAAACAAAATATTCTTGCTTTCGCCTCTCTCTAAAGGATGTAATACATCCCACTATTTTAGGGCTTATTTTAAGGCTATCGAATTTAGGGTTTCTTAATAAGATTAGGGTTTAGGGTTTTTAGGTTTAGGATTTAGGGTTTTACGTTAGGATTTAGGGTTTTTTTAGGTTTAAGATTTTTGGTTAAGGATTTTATCTAGGGTTTTAGTGTATTATATGTTTAGGGTTAAGCATATAAGATTTTGGGCTTGATAGTTTTAAAGCTTAGAGTTTTTTAGGTTTAGGGTTTTTGTATTTCTTAGGGTTTCTATTTTAGAACATTTTAAATGGTTTTTAAGGTTTATTTTACGGTTTATAGGATTTAGGGATTCTAAAGGTTTAGGGTTTAGAGTTTCTTAAAGTTTTAGGTATAAGATTTAGAGTTTTAGGTTAGGGTTTAGGGCTTAGGTTTTTAGGTTAAGGTTTTTATTTAGGTTTTTAGGTTTTATGGCTTTAGGTTTTTTAGGTTAAGGGTTTGTATGATTTTATAGGTTTAGGGTTTAAGGCTTAGGGTTTTGTGAGGTTTAGGGGTTTTTTGGTTTTTAAGGTTTTTAAGGGTTAAGTGTTTCTTCGGTTTCTCAAGTTTCTCAGGGTTTATTGATTTTTTTGTATTTTTTAGGTTTAGGGTTTACACATTTTTAGGATTTAGGGTTTCGAGCTTAGGGATTTTAGGAGTTTTAAATGGATTTTAGGGTTTATTTTAGGATTTATAGGATTTAGGGTTTAAGGTTTCTTCGGGTTTTTGGTTTAGAATTTAGGGTTTTAGGTTAGGGTTTAGGGTTTAGGCCTTAAGGTTTTTCTTATGTTTAGGTTCTAAGGTTAAGGTACTTATCTAGGTTTTTAGGGTTTAGGGCTTTGTGTTTTTTAGATTAAGGTTTTTAGGGTTTTATAGGTTTAGGATTTAGGGATTTTTTGTATTTTTTAGGTTTTAGCATATATAATATAGGGCTTTATAGGATATAAAGCTTAGAGTTTTTTAGGTTTAGGGGTTTTTTGAGGTTTTTAAGCGTTAAGTGTTTCTTAGGGTTTAAGGCTTTCATTTTTTTGTGTCTTATAAGTTTAGGTTTTACGGATTTTAGGGTTTTACAAGAATTAGGGTGTTTTAAGGTTTAGGGTTTAGGGTTTCTTAGGGTTTTAGGTTTAGCATTTAGGTTTAAGGTTAGGGTTTAGGGCTTTTGGATTTTTAGGTTTAGGGTTTTTAGGATTTTGTATGATTTAGGTTTAGGGCTTAGCATTTTGTGTGTGTGTGTGTGTGTGTGTGTTTTAGGGTTTAGGATATACGATATAAGGGTTTATAGGGTTTAGAGCTTACCATTTTTTAGGTTTAGGGCTTACGGGTTCTTTAGGTTTAGAATTTTAGGTTGAGGATTATATATAGGTTTTTAGGGTTTAGGGATTTGGGTTTGTTAGGTTAAGGTTTTTTAGGCTTTTATAGGTTTAGGGTTTAGGGCTTAGGGCTTAGGGCTTAGGGTTTTGTAGGTTAAGGTTTTTGAGGGTTTTATAGATATGGCATTTAGGGCATTGGTTTTTTTTGTGTGTTTTTAGGGTTTAGCCTATACAATTTAGGGCTTTATAGGGTTTGCAGTTTAGAGTTTTTTAGGTTTAGGTGGTTTTGGGTTAGTTAGTGTTAATTATTTCTTAGAGTTTTTCAAGGGTTTAGCATAAACAATTTAGGGCTTTATAGGGTTTAGATCTTATAGTTTTTTAGGGTTAGGGGTTTTGGGGGTTTTTAAGGGCTTACGGTTTAGGGCTTAGGTTTTTTTTTTTTTGTTTATTTAGATTTAGGGTTAAGGGCTTAGGGCTTAATGTTTGTTTTAGGTTTAGGATTTTAGGTTAAGGATTTAACTAGGTTTTTAGGATTTTGGGCTTTGGAATATTTAGATTAAGGTTTTTAGGGTTTAATAGATTTAGAATTTAGGATGTAGGGTTTTTTGTATTTTTTAGGGTTTATCATATACGATTTAGGGCTTTGTAGGATTTAGAGCTTTGAGTTTTTTTAGGTTTAAGGGATTTCATAATTTTATGGTTTTTAAGGGTTAAGTGTTTCTTAGGGTTTTTAAGGCTTAGGGTTATTTTTATGTTTAGGGTTATGGGTTAAGGGTTTTATTAACGTTTTATGGGTTTAGGGCTTTGAGCTTTTTAGGTTAAGATTTTTAAAGACTTTATAGGTTAGGGTTTAGGTCTTAAAGTTTTTTTGTGTTTTTAGGGTATAACAAATACGATTTAGGGCATTATAGGTTATAGAGCCTAAAGTTATTTAGGTTTAGGGTTTTTTATGTTTTTCTAAGGATGTGTAGTGTTAAGTGTTTCTTAGGTTTAGGTCTTAGGGTGCTTTTATATTTTTTAGATATAGGGTTTACGGATTTTTAGGATTTAGGGTTTATAGCTTAGGTTATTGTAGGGATTTTAAATGGGTTTTAGGGTTTATTTTAGGGTTTCTTAATGTTTAGGGTTTCATAGTGTATTAGGTTTAGGATTTAGGGTTTTAGGTTAGGATTTAGAGTTTAGGACTTTTTTTTTTTAGGTTTAGGGTTTTAGGTTAAGGTTTTTACTGAGTTTTTAGGGGTAAGGGCTTTGTGTGTTTTAGATTAAGGTTTTATAGGGCTTTATATGTTTAAGGTTTAGGGCTAAGGGTTTTTTTTTGTGCTTTTTATGGTTTAGCATATACGATTTAGGGATTCTAGCATTTAGAGCTTAGAGTTTTCTGAGGTTTAGGGGTTTTTTGGGTTTTTAAGGATTAAATGTTTCTTAAGGTCTTTTAGGGATTAGGGTTTTGGGGCTCAGGGTTTTTTGTGTTTTTTAGGTTTGGGGTTTATAGATTTTTAGGATTTAGGGGTTAGAGCTTAGAGTTTTGAAGGGTTTTAGATGGTTTGTAGGGTTTCTTAAGGTTTACGGTTTAGGGTTTCTTAGGGTTTTAGGTTAGGGTATAGGTTTTAGGCGTTAGTGGTTTTTTATGTTTAGGGTTTAAGGTTTGGGTTTAGGATTTTAGGCTTAGAGTTTTTTTAGGTTTAAGATTTTAGGTTAAGGGTTTTATCTAGGTTTTTAGGATTTAGGGATTTGGGTTTATTAGTATAAGGGTTTTATAGGTTTAGGGTTTAGGGCTTTTTGTGTTTCTTAGTGTTTAGTGTTTTTCAAGGTTCGGGGTTTCTTTATTTTTAGGGTTTTTAAGGGTTAAGTGTTTTTTAGGGTTTAGGGTTTAGGTCTTAGGGGTTTTATAAGTTAGGGTTTGCTGTTAGGGTTTACTATTTTGGGCTGAGGGTTTTTTTAGGTTTAGGGTTTTAGGTTAAAGGAATTATTTGTGTTTTTAGGCTTTAAGAATTTGGGTTTGTTAGGTTAAGGGTTTTTAGGGTTTTATAGTTTTAGGGTTTAGGGCTTATGATTTTTATTTTTGTGTTTTTTATGATTTAGCATATATGATTTAAGGCGTTATAGGGCTTTAAGGTGAGAATTTTCTAAAGTTAAGGTTTTTATATTTTTTAGGGTTTTTAAGGGTTCTGTGTTACTTAGGGTTTAGGGTTTATTTTAGGGTTCATAAGATTTAGGTTTTCTTATGGTTTAAGGTTTAGAATTTATTAGGGTTTTAAGTTTAGGATTTAGGATTTTCAGTTAGGGTTTTAGGGTTAGGGTTATAGGTTAAGAGTTTTATCTATGTTTTAAAGATTTAGGGATTTAGGTTTTTTGGGTTATAGGTTTAGGGTATAGGGCTTAGGGTTTTTTTTTGTGTTTTCTAGGGTTTAGCATATACGATTTAGGGCTTTATAAAGTTTAGAGCTTAGAGTTTTTCTCAATTTAGGGATTTTTGGGTTTTTTAGGATTTTTAAGGCTTAAGTGTTTCTTATGATTTTTTATGGTTTATGTTTTAGGGCTTAGGGTTTTTTTGAGTGTTTTTTGGTTTACGGTTTATCAATTATTAGGATTTAGGGTTTTGGTTAAGGTTTAGAGTTAAGGGCTTAGGTTGGGTTTTTCAGGTTTAGGGTTTTAGGTAAAGGGTTTTATCTAGGTTTTTAGGGTTTAGGGCTTTGGGTTTTTAGGTTAATGTTTTTAGGGTTTTATAGGTTTAGGGTATAGGGTTTTTTAGGGTTTAGCATATATGATATATGGCTTTGTAGGGTTTAGAGCTTATAGTTTTTTAGGTTTAGGGTTTTTAAGTTTTTTAAGGATTAAGTGTATCTAAGGGTTTTTTAAGATTTAGGGTTTAGGGCTTAAGGTATTTTTTATGTCTTTTAGGTTTAGGGTTTACGGATTTTCTTGATTTAGGGATTAGAGATTCTAGTTTTGTAGGGGTTTATATGGTTTTAGGGTTTATTTTAGGGTTTATATGATTTAGGGTATCTTAAGATTTAAGGTTTCTTAGGGTTTATGATTAGGGATTTAGGTTAAGGGTTTTATCAATGATCTTAGGGTTTAGGGCTTTGGGTTTTTTTTTTTGTATTTTTAGGGTTTAACATAGTTTATTTGGGGCTTTATATGGTTAAGAGCTTAGAGTTTTTTAGGTTTAGGGGCTTTTGGGTTTTTTTTAAGGCTTTTAACAACTAAGTATTTCTTACGGTTTTTGAAGGTTTAGGGTTTAGGGCTGAGGGTTATTTTGTGTTTCTAAGGTTTAGGGTTTACATATTTTTAGAATTAAGGGTTCAGAGCTTAGTTTTTTAGTGGTTTTAAATTGTTTTTAGGGATTATAGGATTTAAGGTTTCTTTGGGTTTTAGGTTTTTAGGTTAGGGATTAGGTTTAGGAATTAGAGTTTTAGGTTTGGGTTTTTTTAGGTTTAGGGTTTTAGTTTATGTGTTATATCTAGGTTTTAATGGTTTAGGGCTTTGGTTTTTTTAGGTTTAGGGTTTTAATTTATGTGTTTTATCTGGGTTTCAATGGTTTAAGGCTTTGGGGTTTTTAGGTTTAGGTTTTTTAGGATTTAATAGGTTTAGGGTTTTTTTTTTGTGTTTTTTAGGATTTAGCATATATGATTTAGGGCTTGATAGGATTTAAAGCTTAGAGTTTTTTAGGTTTAGGGTTTTTTTTTTATGGTTTGTAATGGTTGAGTGTTTCTTAGGGTTTAGGGCTTTTTTGTGTTTTAAGTGTTAGGGTTTACGGATTTTAAGGATTTAAGGTTTAGATCATAGGGTTTTTAGGGGTTTCAAATGGATTTCAGGGCTTATTTTAAGGCTATCGAATTTAGGGTTTCTTAATAAGATTAGGGTTTAGGGTTTTAAGGTTTAGAATTTAGGGTTTTACATTAGGGTTTATGGTTTTTTTAGGTTTAAGGTTTTTGGTTAAGGATTTTATCTAGGGTTTTAGTGTTTAATATGTTTTGTGTTTTTTAGGGTTTAGCATATAATATTTAGGGATTTATAGGGTTTGCAGCTTAGACTTTTTTATGTTTAGGGGTTTCTAGGATTTTCAAGGTTTAAGTGTTTCTTACGATCTTTTTAGGGTTTAGGCCTTAGGGTTTTTTTTTTTTTCTGATTTATAGGTTTAGGGTTTATCGTTTTTTAGGAGTTAGTGTTTAGAGGTTAGGGTTTTGTTGGGTTTTAAATGGTTTAGAGCTTAGAGTTTTACTAGGTGTAGTAGTTTTTGGGTATTCTTAGTGTTTTTAAGGGTTAAATGTTACTTAGGGTTTTCTATTGATTAAGGTTTAGGGTTTTCTTTGTATCTTTTAAGATTAAGATTTATGGATTTTTTAGGATTTAGGGTTTAGAGCTTAGGGTTTTGTAGAGGTTTTAAATGATTTGTTGTGTTTATATTAGGGTTTATAGGTTTTTTGGTTTCTTAAGGTCTAGGGTTTAGGGTTTCTTAGGGTTTTAGGATTAGAATCTAAGGATTTAGGTTTGGGTTTAGGGTTTAGGGCTTCATGTTTTATTAGGTCTAGGATTTTAGGTTAAGGGTTTTATTAGGCTTTTTATGGTTTTGGGCTTTGGGTTTTTTAGGTTAAGGTTTTTTAGAGATTTATAGGTTTATGGTTTAGGGCTTATGGATTTTTTTTGTATTTTAGGGTTAAGCATATAAGATTTAGGGCTTGATAAAGTTTAAAGCTTAGAGTTTTAGGTTTAGGCCTTTTTTAGGGTTTTTAAAGGTTAGGTGTTTCTCAGGGTTTCTAGTTTACAACATAGTGGTTTTAAATGGTATTTAAGGTTTATTTTAGGGTTTATAGAATTTAGGGATTCTTAAGGTTTAGGGTATAGAGTTTCTTAAGGTTTTATGTATAGGATTTAGAGTTTTAGGTTAAGGTTTTTATTTAGGTTTTTAGGTTTTAGGGCTTTGGGTTTTTTAGGTTAAGGGTTTGTAGGATTTTATAGGTTTAGGGTTTAGGGCTTAGGGTTTTGTGAGGTTTAGGGGTTTTTTGGTTTTTAGGGTTTTTAAGGGTTAAGTGTTTCTTAGGTTTCTCAAGTTTCTCAGGGTTTAGTGATTTTTTTGTATTTTTTAGGTTTTGGGATTACATATCTTTAGGACTTAGGGTTTCGAGCTTAGGGATTTTAGGAGTTTTAAATGGGTTTTAGGGTTTATTTTAGGATTTATAGGATTTAGGGTTTCTTAAAGGTTAGGGTTTAGGGTTTCTTCATGTTTTAGGTTTAGAATTTAGGGTTTTAGGTTAAGGTTTAGGGTTTAGGGCTTTGGTTTTTTCTTATGTTTGGGTTCTTAGGTTAAGGTTCTTATCTAGGTTTTTAGGGTTTAGGGCTTTGTGTTTTTTGGGTTAAGGTTTTTAGGGTTTTATAGGTTTAGGATTTAGGGATATTTTGTATCTTTTAGAGTTTAGCATATATAATTTAGGGCTTTATAGGGTATAGATCTTAGAGTTTTTTAGGTTTAAGGGGTTTTTGAGGTTTTTAAGCGTTAAGTGTTTCTTAGGGTGTAAGGCTTTCAATTTTTTGTGTTTTTTAGGTTTAGGTTTTACGAATTTTTAGGGTTTAAGGTTTAGAGCTTTGGGTTTTATAGGGGTTTTATACAGTTTTTAGGTATAATATGTGGGTTTTCTAGAATTTAGGGTGTTTTAAGGTTTGGGGTTTAGGGTTTCTTAGGGTTTTAGGTTTAGCATTTAGGTTTTAGGTTAGGGTTTAGAACTTTTGGATTTTTAGGGTTAGGGTTTTTAGGATTTTGTATTATTAGGGTTTAGGGCTTAGGGTTTTTTTTTGTGTGTTTTTAGGGATATACGATATACGATATAGGGGTTTATAGGGTTTAGATCTTACCATTTTTTAGGTTTAGGGGTTTTTGTATTTTTTAGAGTTTTTAAGGGCTAAGTGTTTCATAGGGTTTAGGGTTTAGAGCTTAGGTTTTTTTTTTTTTTTTGTGTTTTTAGGTTAGGGTTTATAGAGTTTTAGGATTTAGGGTTTAGAGTTTAGGGTTTTTTGGGGGTTTTAAATGGTCTTTATGGTTTATTTTAGGATTTGTAGGATTTAGGGATTATTAAGATTTAGGGTTTCTTAGGGATTTATGTTAGGGTTTAGGGTTTATGGCTTTGGGTTTTGTTAGGTTTAGGGTTTAAGCTTAAGGGTTTTATATGAGATTTTGGGGTTGAAGGCTTTGGGTTTTTTAGGGTTTTATAGGTTTAATGTTTAGGGCTTAGGTTGTTTTTTGTGTTTTTTAGGGTTTAGAATATACGATTTAGGGCTTTATGGGTGTAGAGCTTAGAGTTTTTAGGTTTCGGGGTTATTGGGTTTTTTAGGGCTTTTAGGGTTTAGGGTTTAGGGCTGAGGGTTTTTTTTCGGTTGAGGGTTTCTAAATTTTTAGGATATAGGGTTTAGAGCTTAGGGTTTTTAGGGGGTTTAAATGGATTTAGGGTTTGTAGGATTTAGGGTTTTTTAAGTTTTAGGTTTTAGGGTTTCTTAAGGTTATAGGTTTAGGATTTAGAATTTTTTGTTAGGGTTTAGGGTTTAGGGCTTAGGTATTTTTTAGGTTTAGGGTTATAGGTTAAGGGTTATATCTAAGATTTTAGGGTTTAGGGCTTTGGGTTTTTCTAGGTTAATGTTTTTTAGGGTTTTATAGTTTTAGGGTTTAGGGCCTAGGGTTTTTTATTTTATTTTATTTTTTTTTGTGTGTTTTTTAACATTTAGCATATATGATTTAGGGCTTTATAAGGTTTAGAGCTTAGATTTTTTTATTTATTTTTTAGGTTTAAGGTGTTTTGGATTCTTTAAGATTTTTAAGGGTTAAGTGTTTCTTAGGGTTTTTTAAGGTTTAAGGTTTAGGACTTTGGGTTTTGTTGTGTTTTTTATGTTTAGGGTTTACAGAATTTTAGCATTTAGTATTTAGAGCTTAGGGTTTTTTAGGTGTTTTAAATGGTCTTTATGGTTTATTTAAGGATTTATAGGATTTCGGGATTCTTATGGTTTAGGGTTTCTTAGGGATTTATGTTAGGGTTTAGGGTTTATGGCTTAGGGTTTTAGGTTAAGGGTTTTATTTGGGGTTTTTAGGGTTTTATAGGTTTAAGGTTTAGGCCTTAGTTTTTTTTTTATTATTAGGGTTTAACATATATGATTTAGAGCTTTATAGGGTTTAGAGCTTAGTGTTTTTTACGTTTAGGGGTTATTGGGTGTTTTAGGGTTTTTAAGAGTTAAGTGTTTCTTAGGGTTTTTTAGGATTTAGGGGTTAGGGTTTTGTTTTTTCGGTTTAGGGTTTTTAGATTTTTGGGACTTATGGTTTAGTGCTTAGGGTTTTTAGGGAATTTTAGGGGTTTTAAATGGTTTTAATGGTTTATTTTAGGGTGTATAGGATTTAAGGTTTCTTAAAGTTTAGGGTTTAAGGTTTCTTAGGGTTATAGGTTTGTCATTTAGAGTTTTATGTTGGGTTTTAGGGTTTAGGGCTTAGGTTTATTTTTAGGTTCAGGGTTATAGGTTGAGGGTTTTTTCTTGAATTTTAGGGTTTAGGGCTTCGGATTTTTTTAGGTTAATGTTTTTTAGGGTTTTATAAGTTTAGGGTTTAGGCCTTAGGTCTTTTTTTTTTTTTTTGTGTGTTTTTTAGCATTTAGCATATATGATTTAGGGATTTATAGGGTTTAGAGGTTAGCTTCTTTTTTTTAGGTTTAAGGGATTTTAGATTTTTCAAGGTTTTTAAAGGTTAAGTGTTTCTTAGGGTTTTTTAAGGTTTAAGGTTTAGGGTATTGGGTTTTGTCGTGTTTTTTATGTTTAGGATTTATAGATTTTTAGGATTTAGGGTTTAGAGCTTAGTGTTTTTGTAGGGGTTTTAAATTGTTTTTAATATTTATAGGATTTAGGGTTTCTTAAGGTTTTAGGATTTAAGGTTTATTTGTGTTTTAGGTTTAGGATTAGTATTTTAGGTTTAGGGTTTTAGGATAAGGGTATTATCTAGTCTAGATTTTAAGGCTTTGGGTTTTTTAGTCTAAGGTTTCTTAGGATTTTATAGATTTAGGGTTCTATCTTGGTTTTTTTTTTTTTTGGTTTAGGGTTTTGTCTAGGTTTGTAGGGTTTAAGTCTTTGAGATTTTTAAGTAAGGTTTTTAGGACTTTATAGGTTTAGGGTTTAGGGCTTAGGGTCTTTTATGTTATTTTTATGCGTGTTTTTTAGGGTTTAGCATATATGATTTCGGGCTTTATAGGGTTTAGAGCTTAGAGTTTTTTAAGTTTAGGGGTTTTTGGGTCTTTTTAGGATTTTGAAAGGGTAAGTGTTTCTTAGGGATTTTTAGGGCATAGGGTATAGGGCTTAGGGATTTTTTGTATTTTTTTTTAGGTTTCACAGAATTTTAGTATTTAGGGTTTTGATCCTAGGATTTTTAGGGGTTTTACATTCTTTTTAGAGTTTGTTTTAGGTTTTATAGGATTTAGGGTTTCTTAGGGTTTTTAGGTTTAGGATTTAGGGTGTTTGGATAGGGTTTAGGGTTTTAGGTTTAGGATTTAGGGTTTTAGGTTTAGGATTTAGCGTTTTAGGTTTTGGATTTGGGGTATTAGGTTTACAGTTCAAGGCTTAGGTTTTTTTTGTGTGTATTTTAGGGTTTAGCTTATATGATTTACGGATTTATAGCGTTTAGAGCTTAGACTCTTTTAGGTTTAGCGGTGTTTGAGTTTTTAGGGGTTTTAAGTTTAGGATATAGGGTTTTAGGTTAAGGTTAAGTGTTTAGGGCCTAGGGTTTTTTTAGGTTTAGGGTTTAAGGTTATTGGTTTTATCTAGGTTTTTAGGGTTTAGTTCTTTGGATTTTTTAGATTAAGGTTTTTTTTTTTTGGATCTTATAGGTTTAAGCATTAGTGATTTGGGGTTCTTTGTGTGTTTGTTAGGGTTTAGCATATACAATTTAGGACTTTATAGGGTTTAGAGCTTAGAATTTTTTGGATTTATGGGTTTTTGGGTCATTTTAGGACTGTTAAGGGTTAAGCGTTTCTTAGGGGTTTTTAGGGCGTAGCGTATAAGGCATAGGGATTTTTTGTGTTTTTTATAGGGTTCACGAAATTTTAGGATTTAGGGTTTAGATATTAGAATTTTTAGGGGTTTTAAATTGTTTTAGGGTTTGTTTTAGGTTTTATAGGATTTAGGGTTTCTTAAGGTTAGGGATTAGGGTTTCTTAGGGTTTTTAGGTTTAGGGTTTAGGGTGTTAGGTTAGGGTTTAGGGTGTTAGGTTAGGGTTTAGGGTTTTAGGTTTAGGATTTAGCATTTTAGGTTTAGGATTTAGGGTATTAGGTTTAGGGTTCAAGGCTTAAATTCTTTTTTATGTGTGTTTTAGGGTTTAGCTTATATGATTTACGGATTTATAGGGTTTAGAGCTTAGACTCTTGTAAGTTTAGTGGTGTTTGAGTTTTTAAGGGTTTAAGTTTAGGATTTAGGGTTTTAGGTTAGGGTTTAGTGTTTAGGGCCTAGGTTTTGTTTAGATTTAGGGTTTAAGGTTAATGGTTTTATCTAGATTTTTAGGGTTTAGTTCTTCGGTTTTTTTAGATTAAGTTTTTTTTTTGGATTTTATAGGTTTAAGCTTTAGGGATTTGGGGTTCTTTGTGTGTTTGTTAGAGTTTAGCATATACGATTATGCGCTTTATTGTTTTAAGGGTCTATTTTAGGGTTTATAGGATTTAGGGTTTCTTATAGGTAGGGTTTAGGCTTTTTAGGTTTAGGATATAGAGTATTAAGTTACGGTTTAGGGTTTTTTAGATTTAGGGTTTTAAGATAAGAATTTTATCTAGGGTATTAGAGTTTTATATGTTTAGGGTTCAGGACTTACGATTTTTTTTGTTTTTTTTTAGGGTTTAGCATATACGATTTAGGGATTTATAGGGTTTGGAGCTTAAACTTTTCTAGGTTTAGGGGATTTTTAGGTTTCAAGGTTTAAGAGTTTTTTACAACTTTTTAGGGATTAGGGTTTAGGCCTTTGATTTGTTTTTCTGATTTTTAGGTTTAAGGTATATGATTTTTTAGGATTTTGTGTTTAGAGGTTAGGGTTTTGTAGGGGTTTTAAATGGTTTAGAGCTTAGACTTTTTAGGTGTACGGGTTTTTGGGTTTTCTTAGTGTTTTTAAGGGTTAAGTGTTTCTTAGGGTTTTCTATTGATTAGGATTTCGGGTTTTTTTTTTTGTGTTTTTTCAGTTTAAGATTTATGGATTTTTTAGGATTCAGGGTTTAGAGCTTAGGATTTTGTACAGATTTTAAATGCTTTGTAGTGTTTGTATTAGGGTTTATAAGATTTATGGTCTTGTAAGGTCTACGGTTTAGGGTTTCTTAGAATTTTAGGTTTAGAATCTAAGGATTTAGGATTTAGGGTTTAGGGCTTCATGGTTTTTATTTCTAGGGTTTTAGGTTAAGGGTTTTATCTTGGGTTTTTATGGTTTAGTGCTTTGGGTTTTTTGGGTTAAGGTTTAGGGTTTTTTTGATTTATCATATACAATTTAGGGCTTTATATGGTATAGAGCTTAGAGATTTTTAGGTTTTCGGGATTTTGAGGTTTTAGAGTTTTTAAGGGTTAGGTGTTTCTTAAGGTTTAAGGCTTTTAGTGTTTTGTGTTTTTTTGGTTTAGCTTTTACGGATTTTTATGGTTTAGGGTTTAGAACTTTGGGTTTTGTAGGAGTTTTATATTGTTTTAAGGAATTATATAAGGGTTTAAGGGATTTAGGGTTTTTTAAGGTTTAGGGTTTAGTGTTTCTTAAGGTTTTAGGTTTAGCATTTAGGTTTTAGGTTAGGGTTTAGGGCTTTTGGATTTTTAGGATTATGGTTTTTAGGATTTTGTATGATTAGGGTTTAGGGTTTTTGTTTTGTGTTTTTGGCGTTTAGAATAAATGATATTGGGTTTTATAAGGTTTAGAGCTTACAATTTTTTAGGTTTAGGGGTTTCTGTATTCTTTAGAGTTTTTAAGGGTTATGTCTTCCTTAGGGTTTTATAGGGTTTAGGGTTTCGGGCTTAAGGTTTTTTTGTGTGTTTTTATGTTAGGGTTTATGGATTTTGAGGATTTAGGGTTTAGATCTTACGACTTTTTTGGTGTTTTAAATTGTCTTTATGGTTTTTTTTAGGATTTATAGGATTTAGGGATTCTTAAGGTATATGGTTTCTTAGGGATTTATGTTAGGGTTTAGGGTTTATGGCTTAGGGTTTTGTTAGGTTTAGGGTTAATGGTTTTATCTTGCATTTTGGGGTTTAAGGCATTGGGGTTTTTAGGGTTTTATAGGTTTAAGGTTTAGGGCGTAGCATTTTTCTTATGTTTTTTAGGGTTTAGCATATACGATTTAGGTCTTTATAGGGTTTAGAGGTTAGAGTTTTTTAGGTTTAGGGGTTCTTGGGCTTTTTAGGTTTTTAAGGCTTAAGTGTCTCTTAGGGTCTTTTAGGATTTAGGGCTTAGGTTTTTCTTTTTCGGTTTAGGATTTTTAAATATTTCGGATTTATGGTTTAGAGCATAGGGTTTTTATGGAGTTTTTGGGGTTTTTAAATGGTTTTTAGGATTTATTTTAGGGTTTATAAGACTTAGGGTTTCTTAAGGTTTAGGGTTTAGGGTTTTTTAGGGTTATAGGTGTGGAATGTAGGGTTTCAGGTTGTGTTTTAGGGTTTAGGACTGAGGGTTTTTTTTAGGTTTAGGGTTATATGTTAAGGGTTTTATCTAGGATTTTAGGGTTTTAGGCTTTGGATTTTTTTAGGTTAATGTTTTTTAGGGTTTAATAGGTTTAGGATTTAGGGCTTAGGTCTTTTTTTGTGTTTTTTAGCGTTTAGCATATATGATTTAGGGCTTTATAGGGTTTAGAGCTTCGCTTCTTTTTTTTTTTAGATTTAAGGGATTTTGGATTTTTTATGTTTTTTAAGGGTTAAGTGTTTCTTAGGGTTTTTTAAGGTTTAAGGTTTAGGGGTTTGGTTTTTGTTGTGTTTTTTATGTTTAGGTTTTACAGATTTTTAGGATTTAGGGTTTAGAGCTTAGTGTTTTGTAGGGTTTTAAATTGTTATTAGGATTTGTAGGATTTATGGTTTTTTAAGTTTTAGGGTTTAGGGTTTCTTTGGGTTTTAGGTTTAGGATTAAGATTTTAGGTTTAGGTTTGTTTAAGGTTTAGGGTTTTAGGTTAAGGGTATTATCTAGTTTAGGCTTTAAGTCTTTGGGTTTTTTATGCTAAGGTTTCTTAGGATTTTATAGGTTTAGGGTTTTATCTTGCTTTTTTTTAGGTTTAGGGTTTTATGTAGGTTTTTAGGGTTAAAGTCTTTGGGTTTTTTAGGTAAGGTTTTCAGGATTTTATAGGTTTAGGGTTTAGGGCTTAGGTTTTTTTTTTTTTTTTATCTGTGTTTTTTATGGGTTAGGATATACAATTTAGGGCTTTAAGAGGTTTAGAGCTTACAGTTTTTTTAGGTTTAAGGGTTTTTAGGTCGTTTTATGATTCTTTTTGGGTATAGGGCTAAGGGATTTTTTGTGTTTTTTTTAGGATTCACGGATTTTGAAGATTTAGGGTTTAGATCTTTGGATTTTTAGGGTTTTTAACTTCTTTTTAGGGTTTGACTTAGGTTTTATAGGATTTAGGGTTTCTTAGGGTTTTTAGGTTTAGGATTTAGGGTATTAGGTTAAGGTTTAGGGTTTAGACTTAGGATTTAGGGTTTTAGGTTTAGGATTTAGGGTTTTAGGTTTAGGATTTAGGGTATTAGGTTTACGGTTCAAGGCTTGAGTTTTTTTTTTTTTTGTGTGTGTTTTTTGGGGTTTAGCTTGTATGATGTATGGATTTATAGGGTTTGGAGCTTAGACTCTTTTAGGTTTAGGGGTTTTGAGTTGTTAGGGGTTTTAAGTTTAGGATTTAGGGCTTTAGGTTAGGGTTTAGTGTTTAGGGACTAGGGTTTTTTTAGGTTTAGGGTTTAAGATTAATGGTTTTCCCTAGGTTTATAGGGTTTAGTGCTTTGGGTTTTTTAGATTAATGTTTTTTTTGGATTTTATAGTTTTCAGCTTTAGGGATTTGGGGTTCTTTCTGTGTTTGTTAGGGTTTAGCATATATGATTAAGGGCTTTATTGTTTTAAGGGTGTATATTAGGGTTTATAGAATTTAGGTATTCTTAGGGGTTTTAGGTTTTGGATATAGAGTTTTAGGTTACGGTTTAGGATTTTTTAGGTTAAGGATTTTATCTAGGTTTTTAGAGTTTTATAGGTTTATGGTTCAAGACTTCGGGTTTTTTTGTGTGTTTTTATGGTTTAGCATATACGATTTAGGGGTTTATAGGGTTTGGAGGTTTGACTTTTTTAGGTTTAGGGGTGTTTAAGGTTTTCAAAGTTTAAGTGTTTCTTTCGACTTTTTAGGGTTTAGGGTTTTGGCGTTATGTTTAGGGTTTATAGTTTTATAGGATTTAGTGTTTAGAGGTTAGGGTTTTGTAGGGGTTTTAAATGGTTTAGAGCTTAGAGTTTTTTTAGGTTTAGGGGTTTTGGGGTTATCTTAGTGTTTTTAAGGGTTAAGTGTTTCTTAGGGTTTTCTATTGATTAGGTTTTAGGGTTTTTTTTGTGTTTTTTTTAGTTTAAGATTTATGGATTTTTTAGAATTAGGGGTTTAGAGCTTAGGGTGTTGTATAGGTTTTAAACGCTTTGCAGTGTTTATATTTGGGTTTATAAGATTTATGGCTTCTTAAGGTCTTGGTTTTATGGTTTCTTAGATTTTTAGGTTTAGAATCTAAGGATTTAGGTTAGGGTTTATGGTTTAGGGTTTAGGGCTTCATGTTTTTTTTAGGTCTAGTGTTTTAGGTTAAGGGTTTTATCTAGGATTTTTTTTGTATAGGGCTTTGGGTTTTTTAGGTTAATGGTTTTTAGAGTTTTATCGGTTTTTGGTTTAGGGCTTATGGTTTTTTTTGTCTATTTTAGGGTTAAGCATATAAGATTTAAGGCTTGATAGGGTTTAAAGATTTGAGTTTTTAAGGTTTAGGGTATTTTAGGGTTTTTAAGGGTTAAGTGTTTCTTAGGGTTTCTGGTTTAGAACTTGGGGTTTTGAATGGTTATTAAGGTTTATTTTAGGGTTTATAGGATTTAGAGATTCTTAAGGTTTAAGTTTTAGAGTTTCTTAAGGTTTAGGTTTAGGATTTAGAGTTTTAGGTTAGGGTTTAGGGCTTAGGGTTTTTTAGGTTTAGGGTTTTAGGTTAAGGGTTTTATTTAGGTTTTTAGGTTTTAGGGCTTTCGGTTTACTAGGTTAATGTTTTGTAGGAGTTTATTGGTTTAGGGTTTAGGGATTAGGATTTTTTTATGTGTTGTAGGGTTTAGTATATACGATTTAGGGCTTTATAGGGTTTTGAGCTTAGGGATTTTTTAGGTTTAGGGGTTTTTTGGTTGTTAGGGCTTTTAAGGGTTAAGTGTTTCTTAGGTTTCCCAGGGTTTAGTTATTTTTTGTATTTTTTAGGTTTAGGGTTTACAGATTTTTAGGATTTAGAGATTCGAGCTTTTGGATTTTAGGAGTTTAAATAGGTATTAGGGTTTATAGGATTTAGGGTTTCTTAAGGTTTAGGGTTTAAGGTTTCTTCGGGTTTTAGGTTTAGGATTTAGGGTTTTAGGTTAGGGTTTAGGTTATAGGGCTTAGGGTTTTTTTATGTTTAGGTTCTTAGGTTAAGGTTCTTATCTAGGTTTTTAGGGTTTAGGTTTTTGGGTTTTTTAGGTAAAGGTTTTTATGGGTTTAGGTTTAGGACTTAGGGTTTTTTATTAATTTTTTAGGGTTTGCATATACAATTTAGGGTTTTAGATGGTTTAGAGCTTAGAGTTTTTGATATTTAGGGGTTTTGGCTTTGTGGGGTTTTAAGGGTTAAGTGTTTCTTAGGGTTCTTTAGGGTTCGGGGTTTAGGGCTTTGGATTTTCTTTTATTTTTAGGTTCAGGATTTACGAATTTTTAGGATTTCAGATTTAGAGTTTAGGGTTTCATAAGGGTTTTAAGTGGTTGTTTGGGCGTATTTTAGGGTTTATAGGAGTTTGGGTTTCTTAAGGTTTAGGTTTAGAAATTAGGGTTTTAGGTTAGGGTTAAGGGTTTAGGGCTTAAGAATTTTTTAGGTTTACGATTTTAGGTTAAGGGTTTTATCTATGTTTTTTATGGTTTAGGGCTTTGAGGTTTTTATGTTAATGGTTTTTAGGATTTTTTAGGTTTAGGTTTTAGGGATTTTTTGTGTTTTTTAGGGTTTAGTTTATACGATTTAGGGTTTTATGTGGTTTAGAGCTTTGAGCTTTTTTAGGTTTAATGGATTTTATATTTTTAGTGTTTTTAAGGATTAAGTATTTCTTAGGATTTTTTAGGGTTAAGTGTTTTTTTTTTTTTTTGTGTTTTTAGGTTTAGGGTTTAGAGCTACAGGATTTAGGTTATTAGGTTAGGGGTTTAAGGCTTAAATTTGTTTTGTGTGTTTTTTAGGGTTTTGCTTATATGATTTACGAATTTATAGGGTTTAGAGCTTAGACTATTTTAGGTTTAGCGGTGTTTAAATTTTGAGGGATTTTAATTTTAGGATTTAGGGTTTTAGGTTTGGGTTTAGTGTTTAGGGCCTAGGGTTTTTTTAGGTTTAGGGTGTAAGGTTATTGGTTTTATCTAGGTTTTTAGGGTTTAGTTCTTTGGATTTTTTTGATTATGGTTTTTTTTTTTTTTTTTTGATAGGTTTAAGCTTTAGGGATTTGGGGTTCTTTGTGTATTTGTTAGGGTTTAGCATATACAATTTAGGGCTTTATAGGGTTTAGAGCTTAGAGGTTTTTAGATTTAGGGGTTTTTGGGTCTTTTAGGATTTTTAAGGGTTAAGTGTTTCTTAGGGCATAGCATATAGGGCTTAGGGAATTTTTGTGTTTTTTTTAGGGTTCGCAAAATTTTAGGATTGAGGGTTTAGATCTTAGGATTTTAAGGTGTTTTAAATTGTTTTTAGGGCTTGTTTTTAGTTTTGTAGGATATAGGGTTTCTTAATGTTAGGGTTTAGGGTTTCTTTGGGTTTTTAGGTTTAGGATTTAGGGTGTTAGGTTAGGGTTTAGGGTTTCTTCGAGTTTTTAGGTTTAGGATTTAGGGTGTAAGGTTAGGGTTTAGGGTTTTAGTTTTAGGATTTAGGTTATTAGGTTTAGGGTTCAAGGCTTAATTATTTTTTTTTGTGTGTTTTTTTTAGGGTTTAGCTTATATAATTTACGGATTTATAGGGTTTAGAGCTTAGACTCTTTTAGGTTTAGCGGTGTTTAAGTTTTTAGGGGTTTTAAGTTGAGGATTTTGGGTTTTAGGTTAGGGTTTAGTGTTTACGGCCTAGGGTTTTTTTAGGTTTAGGGTTTAAGGTTAGTGGTTTTATCTATGTTTTTAGGGTTTAGTTCTTTGGGTTTCTTAGATTAAGGGGTTTTTTTGGATCTTATAGGTATGGGCTTTGGGGATTTAGTGTTCTTTGTGTGTTTGTTAGGGTTTTGCATATACAATTATAGGCTTTATTGTTTTAAGGGTCAATTATATGGTTTATAGGATTTAAGGTTTCTTAAGGTTTGGGTTTAAGGATTTTTTAGGGTTTTTAGGTTTAGGATATAGAGTTTTAGGTTATGGTTTAGGGTTTTTTAGATTTAGGGTTTTAAGTTAAGAATTCTATCTAAGGTTTTAGAGTTTTATAAGTTTAGGGTTCAGGACTTATGGTTTTTTTTTGTGTTTTTTTAGGGTTTAGCATGTACTATTTAGGGATTTTTAGGGTTTGGAGCTTAGACTTTTCTAGGTTTAGGGGTTTTTTAGGTTTTCAAGGTTTAAGTGTTTCTTACGTCTTTTTAGGGTTTAGGGTTTAGGCCTTCAGGTGTTTTTTCCTTTCTAATTTTTAGATTTAGGGTTAATGGTTATTTAGGATTTACTGTTTAGACGTTAGGGTTTTGTAGGGGTTTTAAATGGTTTAGAGCTTAGAGTTTTTTTAGGTGTAGGGGTTTTTGGGTTTTCTTAGTGTTTTTAAGGGTTAAGTGTTTATTAGGATTTTCTATTGATTAGGATTTAGGGTTTTTTTGTGTTTTTTCAGCTTAACATTTATGGATTTTTTAGGATTTAGGGTTTAGAGCTTAGGTTTGGTAGAGGTTTTTAATGCTTTGTAGTGTTTATATTAGGGTTTATAAGATTTATGGTTTTGTAAGATCTACGGTTTAGGGTTTCTTAGAATTTTAGGTTTAGAATCTAAGGATTTAGGATTTAGGGTTTAGAGCCTCATGTTTTTTAGGTCTAGAGATTTTGGTTAAGGGTTTTTATCTAGGGGTTTTATGGTTTAAGGCTTTGGGTTTTTTGGGTTAAGGTTTTTAAGATTTTATAGGTTTAGGGTTAAGGGCTTCGGGTTTTTTTTTGTGTTTTTTTTGGGTTTATCATATAAAATTTTGGGTTTTATAGGGTATAGAGCTTAGAGTTTTTTAGGTTTAGGTGCTTTTGAGGTTTTAGGGTTTTTAAGGGTTAAGTGTTTCTTCAGGTTTAAGGCTTTCTATTTTTTTTTGTTTTTTGGGTTTAGCTTTTACGGATTTTTTGTGTTTAGGGTTTAGAGTATAGGGTTTTGTAGGAGTTTTATATGGTTTTTAGGGATTATATAAGGGTTTAAGGGATTTAGGATTTTTTAAGGTTTAGGGTTTAGGGTTTCTTAAGGTTTTAGGTTTAGCATTTAGGTTTAAGGTTAGGGTATAGGGCTTTTGGATTTTTAGGATTATGGTTTTTAGGATTTTGTATGATTATGGTTTAGGGCTTAGGGTTTTTGTTTTGTGTTTTTGGGGTTTAGAATAAATGATATTGGGGTTTATACAATTTTTTATGTTTAGGGGTTTTTGTATTCTTTAGAGTTTTTAATGGTTAAGTGTTTCTTTGGGTTTTATAGGGTTTAGGGTTTCGGGCTTTGGTTTAGAACTTGGGGTTTTAAATGGCTTTTAAGGTTTATTTTAGGGTTTATAGGATTTAGAGATTCTAAAGGTTTAAGGTTTAGAGTTTCTTAATGTTTTAGGTTTAGGATTTAGAGTTTTAGGTTAGGATTTAGGGCTTAGGGTTTTTTAGGTTTAGGGTTTTAGGTTAAGGGTTTTATTTAGGTTTTTATGTTTTAGGGCTTCGGGTTTTTTAGGTTAAGTGTTTGTAAAAGTTTATAGGTTTAGGGTTTAAGGCTTAGGGTTTATTTATGTGTTGTAGGGTTTAGTATATACGATTTAAGGCTTTCTAGAGTTTTGAGCTTAGAGTTTTTTTAGGTTTAGGGGTTTTTTGGTTTTTAGGGTTTTTAAGGGTTAAGTGTTTCTTAGGTTTCCCAGGGCTTATTTATTTTTTGTATACTTTAGGTTTATGGTTTATAGATTTTTAGGATTTAGAGTTTCGAGCGTATGGATTTTAGGAGTTTTAAATGGGTCTTAGGGTTTATTTTAGGATTTATAGGATTTAGGGTTTCTTGAGGTTTAGGGTTTAAGGTTTCTTCGCGCTTTAGGTTAATAATTTAGGGTTTTAGGTTAGGGTTTAGGGTATAGGGCTTAGGGTTTTTTTATGTTTATGTTCTTAGGTTAAGGTTCTTATCTAGATTTTTAAGGTTTAAGGCTTTGGGATTTTTAGGTAAAGGTTTTTTTGGTTTTATAGGTTTAGGGTTTAGGACTTAGGGTTTTTTTCAATTTTTTAGGGTTTAGCATATACGATTTAGGGCCTTAGATGGTTTAGAGCTTTGTGTTTTCGATGTTTAGGGGCTTTGGGCTTTTAGGGTTTTAAGGGTTAAGTGTTTCTTAGGGTTTAGGGTTTAGCGCTTAGGATTTTTTCTATTTTTTAGGTTTAGGGTTTACAAATTTTTAGGATTTCAAATTTAGAGTTTAGGGTTTCGTAAGGGTTTTAAGTGGTTGTTTGGGTGTATTTTAGGGTTTATAGGATTTTGGGTTTCTTGAGGTTTATGTTTAGTAATCAGGGTTTTAGGTAAGGGTTAAGGGTTTAGGGCTTAAGGATTTTTTTGGTTTGGGGTTTTAGGTTAAGGGTTTTATCTATGTTTTTTAGGGTTTAGGGCTTTGGGTTTTTTTAGGTTAAATGTTTTTAGGATTTTTTAGGTTTATGGTTTAGGGCTTTTTTGTGTTTTTTAGGGTTTAGTTTATACGATTTAGGGTTTTATCGGGTTTAGAGCTTTGAGTTTTTTTAGGTTTAATGGATTTTATATTTTTAGGGTTTTTAAGGGTTAAGTATTTCTTAGGGTTAACTGTTTTTTTTTTTTGTGTGTGTTTTTAGGTTTAGGGTTTAGAGCTTAGATTTTTGTAGGGGTTTTGAATGATTTTTAGGGTTTGTTTTAGAATTTATAGGATTTAGGGTTTAAGATTTTGGGTTAAAGTTTAGGGTTTAGGGTTTAGATCTTAGGGTTTTTTAAGGTTTAGGGTTTTAGGTTAAGGTTTTTATCTAGGATTTTAGGGTTTAGGGATTTGGGTTTTTTAGGTTAAGGTTTTTCTAGGTTTTCTAGGTTTATGGCTTAGGGCTGAGGGTTTTTTTTTTTTTTTTTATGTATTTTAAGGTTAAGCATATAGTATAGTGTTTAGAGCTTAGTGTTTTTGTAAGTTTGGGGGGTGTTTTTGGGTTTTTTTAGGGTTTTTAAGTGTTAACTGTTTCATAGGGTCTTTTTATGGATTTATGGTTTAGAGCTTACTATTTTGTAGGGGTTTTAAATGGTAGTTATGCTTTATTTTAGGGTTTATATGATTTAGAGTTTCTTAAGATTTTAAGTGTAGGGTTAGAGTTTTAGGTTAGGGTTTAGGGGTTTGGGCTTAGGGTGTTTTTAAGTTTAGGGTTTTATGTTGAGGGTTTTATCTATGTTTTAAGGGTTTAGGGCTTTGGGTTGTTTTTGGTTATGGTTTTTTAGGGTTTCATAGGTGAAGAGTTTACGACTTAGAGTTTTTTTTGTGTCTTTTAGGGTTTAGCATATACAATTAGGGCTTTATAGTGTTTTGAGCATACTTTTTTTTAGGTTTAGAGGTTTTTAGGGTTTTTTTCAATGGTTGAGTGCTTCTTAGGGTTTTCTAGGGTTTAGATCTTAGGGTTCTGTTGTGTTTTTAAGGTTTAAGGTTTACATATCTTTAGGATTTAGGCTTTAGAGCGTAGTGTTTTGTAGGCATTTTAAATGATTTTTAGGGTTTACATTATGGTTTATAGGGATTTAGGTTTAGGATTTAGGGTTTTAGGTTAGGGTTTAAGGTTTAGGGCTTAGGGTTTTTTAATGTTTAGGGATTTGGGTTAAGGCTTGTCTATGTTTTTAAGATTTAAGGCTTGGGGATTTTTCGGATAAGGTTTTTTTAGGGTTTTATAGGTTTATGGTTTAGGGCTTCAGATTTTTTTTTTTTGTGTTGTTAGGGTTTCGCATATATGATTTAGAGCTTTATAGGGTTTAGAGATGAGAGAATCTAGGTCTAGGTATTTTTGGTTTTTTTATGGTTAGTAAGGGTATTAAATGTTGTTTAGCGTTTATAGGACCTAGGGTTTCATAAGGTTTAGGGTTTAGAGTTTCATAGGGTTTTAAATTTAGAATTTAGGGTTTTAGGTTAGGGTTTATGGTTTAGGGCTTAGGGGGTTGAGGGCTTTATCTAGGTTTTTAGGGTTTAGGAATTTGGGTTTCTTAGGTTAACGTTTTTTATGCTTTTATAGGTTTAGGGTTTAGGGTTTACATCTTAGGGTTTTGTAGGTTAAGGTTTTTGAGGGTTTTTATAGATATTTGTGTGTTTTTAGGGTTTAGCATATACAATTTAGGGCTTTATAAGGTTTGCAACTTAGAGTTTTTTAGGTTTAGGTGTTTTTGGGTTGTTTAGGGTTATTTATGGTTAAGTGTTTCTTAGGGTTTAACATAAACGATTTAGGGCTTTATAGGGTTTAGATCTTATAGGTTTTTAGGTATAGGTGTTTTGGGGGTTTTTAAGGGCTTATGGTTTAGGGCTTAGGTTTTTTTCTATTTTTTTAGATTTTGGGTTTTGGGTTTTTTTTAGGTTTAGGATTTTAGGTTAAGGATTTTATCTAGGTTTTTAGGTTTTAGGGCTTTGTAATTTTTAGATTAAGGTTTTTAGGGTTTTATAGATTTAGGATTTAGGGCTTAGGGTTAATTGTGTTTTTTAGGGTTTAGCATAAACGATTTAGGGCTTTAAAGGTTTAGAGCTTTGAGTTTTTTTAAGTTTAAGGGATTTTATATTTTCATGGTTTTTAAGGGTTATGTGTTTCTTAGGGTTTTTTAGGACTTAGGGTTATTTTTAGGTGTGGGGTTTTGGGTTAAGGGTTTTTATTACAGTTTTTAGGGTTTAGGGCTTTGAGTTTTTTAGGTTAAGGTTTTGTTAGATTTTATAGGCTTAGGATTTAGGTCTTAATTTTTTTTTTTTGGTGTTTTTAGGGTTTAAAAAATACGATTTAGGGCTTTATAGGGTCTGGAGCCTAAAGTTTTTTAGGTTTAGGGTTTTTTGTGTTGTTTTTAGGGTTTTAAAAGTTAAATGGTTCTTAGGGTTTAGGGCTTAGGGTGCTTTTATATTTTTTAGATATAGGGTTTAGGGATTTTTAGGATTTAGGGTTTGTAGCTTAGGATTTTGTAGGGATTTTAAATGGGTTTTAGGGTTTCTTAATGTTTAATATTAGGTTTAGGATTTAGGGTTTTAGGTTAGATTTAGAATTTAGTAATTTTGGTTTTTTAGGTTTTGGGTTCTAGGTTAAGCTTTTTAACTAAGTTTTTAGCGGTAAGGGCTTTGTGCTTTTTTCATTAGGGTTTTATAGGGCTTTACATGTTTAGGGTTTAGGGCTAAGGTTTTTTTTTTTGTTTTATACGGTTTAGCATATACGATTTAGGGCTTTATAGCATTTAGAGCTGAGAGTTTTTTTAAGTTTAGGGGCTTTTTGTGTTTTTATGGGTTAAGTATTTCTTAGGGTTTAGGGTTTTGGGGCTTAGGGTTTTTTGTGTTTTTTAGGTTTAGTGCTTAAAGATTTTTAGGATTTAGGGTTTAGAGGTTAGAGTTTTGAAGGGTTTTAAATGGGTTTTAGGGTTTATGGGATTTAGGATTTCTTAAGGTTTATAGTTTAGGGTTTCTTAGGGTTTTAGGTTATGGTATAGGGTTTAGGCCTTATTGGTTTTTTATGTTAGGGTTTAAGGTTTGGGTTTAGGGTTTCGGGATTAAGATTTTTTTATTCTTAACGTTTTAGGTTAAGGATTTTATCTAGGTTTTTAGTATTTAGGGAGTTGGGTTTATTAGATTAAGGGTTTTTAGGGTTTTATAGGCTTATGATTTAGGGCTTAGGGTTTTTTTTTTTGTGTTTTTAAGGGTTTAGCTTATATGATTTAGGGCTTCATAAGGTTTTGAGGCTAGTGTTTTTCAGGGTTTGGGGTTTCTGTATTTTTTAGGGTTTTTAAGGGTTAAGTGTTTCTTAGGGTTTTTTAGGGTTTAGGGTTTAGGCCTTAGGGGTTTTTTAGGTTTAGGGTTTAATGTTAGGATTTAGGGTTTAGGGCGTAGGGATTTTTTAGGTTTAGGGTTTTATCTGGGTTCTTATGCTTTAAGGATTTGGGTTTGTTAGGTTAAGGGTTTTTATGGTTTTATAGGTTTAGGTTTAGGACTTATGATTTTTTTTTTGATGTTTTTAGGGTTTAACATATATGATTTAGGGCTTTATATGGCTTTGAGGTTAGAGTTTTTAAAGTTAAAGGTTTCTGTATTTTTTAGGGTTTTTAAGGGTTAAGTGTTTCTTGGGGTTCTTTTAGGGTTTACGGTTTAGATCTTAGGGTTTTTTTAGGGGTTTTAAATTGTTTTTAGGGTTTATTTTAAGGTTCATAGTATTTAGGTTTTCTTATGGTTTAAGGTGTAGGATTTCTTAGGGTTTTAGGTTTAGAATTTAGGATTTTAGGTTAGGGCTTTGGGTTTAGGGTTATAGGTTAAGGATTTTATCTATGTTTCTAAGGTTTAAGGCTTTATGTTTTTTTGGGTTTTAGGGTTTCTTAGGGTTATAGGTTAGGGATTTAGAGTTTTAGGTTAGGCTTTAGTGTTTAGGGCATAGTTTTTTTTTAGGTTTAGGGGTATAGGTTAAGGGTTTTAACTTGGATTTTAGGGTTTAGGGCTTTTGGTTTTTTTAGGTTAATGTTTTTTAGGGTTTTATAGGTTTAGGGTTTAGGGCTTAGGTTTTTTTTTTGTGTGTGTGTTTATAGTGTTTAGCATATGTGATTTTGGGATTTATAGGGTTTAGAGCATAGTTTTCTTTTATGTTTTGGCTTAACGGATTTAAGGTTTTGGGGCTTGGGTTTTGTTGTGTTTTTTATGTCTAGAGTTTACAGATTTTTAGGATTTAGGGTTTAGAGCTTAGTGATTTATAGGGGTTTTAATTTGTTTTTAGGGCTTAGGGTTTCTTTGGGTTTTAGGTTTAGGATTAAGATTTTAGGTTTAGGGTTGGGGGCTTAGGATTTTTTAAGTTTTAGGGTTTTAGGTTAAGGGTATTTATCTAGTTTAGGGTTTAAGGCTTTGGGTTTTTTAGGCTATGATGTCTTAGGATTTTATAGGTTTAGGGTTTTATTTTCGTTTTTTTAGGTTTAGGGTTTTATCTTGGTTTTTAAGGTTTAAGTCTTTAGGTTTTTTAGGTAAGATTTTTTGGGATTTTATATGTTTAGGGTTTAAGGCTTAGGGTTTTGTTTTTTTTTTTAAAAAAAATTGTGTTTTTTAGGGTTTAGTATATATAATTTAGGTCTTTATAGGGTTTAGAGCTTAGTGTTTTTTAGGTTTAGGGGTTTTTGGGTCATTTATGGTTTTTAAGGAGTAAGTGTTTCTTAGGGTTTTGTAGGGCGTAAGGTATAGGGCTTAGGGGTTTTTTGTGTTTTTTTTAGGGTTCATGGATTTTTAGGATTTAGGGTTTAGGTCTTAGGATTTTTAGGGGTTTTAAATTGTTTTTAAGGTTTGTCTTTGGTTTTATAGGATTTAGGGTTTCTTAAAGTTGGGGTTTAGGGTTTCTTAGGCTTTTTAGGTTTAGGATTTAGGGTTTTAGGTTTGGGTTTAGAGTTTTAGGTTTAGAATTTATGGTTTTAGGTTTAGGATTTACGGTTTTAGGTTTAGGGTTCAAGACTTAGTGTTTTTTTGTTTTTTTTAGTGTGTAGCTTATATGATTTAGGGATTTATATGGTTTGGAGCTTAGACTCTTTTAGGTTTAGAGGTTTTTGAGTTTATAGGGGTTTTAAATTTAGGATTTAGGGTTTTAGGTTAGGGTTTAGTGTTTACGGCCTAGGGTTTTTTTAGCTTTAGGGTTTAAGGTTATTGGTTTTATCTAGGTATTTAGGGTTAGTTCTTTGGATTTTTTAGATTAAGGTTTTTTTTTTGGATTTTATAGGTTTAGGCTTTAGGGATTTGGGGTTCTTGTGCGTTTGTTAGGGTTTAGCATACACGATTATGGGTATTAATTTTTTAAGGGTTTATAGGATTTAGGGTTTCTTAAGGTTAGGGTTTAGGGTTTCTTAGGTTTTTTAGGTTTACGATATGGAGTTTTAGGTTACGGTTTAGGGTTTTTTAGGTTAAGGATTTTATCTAGGGTTTTAGGGTTTTATAGGTTTAGGGTTCAAGACTTACGATTTTTTTTGTGTTTTTTTGGGGTTTAGCATATAAGATTTAGGGATTTATAGGGTTTGGAGCTTAAGCTTTTTAAGGTTTTCAAGGTTTAAGTGTTTCTTATGGCTTTTTAGGGTTTAGGGTTTAGGCCTTAGGGTTTTTTTTTCTTCTGATTTTTAGGATTTAGTGTTTAGAGGTTAGGGTTTTGTAGGGGTTTTTAATGGTTTAGAGCTTAGAGTTTTTTTTAGGTGTAGGGGTTTTTGGGTTTTCTTAGTGTTTTTAAGTGTTAAGTGTTTCTTAGGGTTGTCTATTGATTAGGGTTTAGGTTTTTTTTTTTTTTTTTTTTGTGTATTTTCAATTTAAGATTTATGTTTTTTTTAGGATTTAGGGTTTAAAGCTTAGGGTTTTGTAGAGGTTTTAAATGTTTTGTAGTGTTTATAAGATTTATGATTTCTTAAGGTCTAGGGTTTAAGGTTTCTTATAGTTTTAGGTTTAGAATCTAAGGATTTAGGTTAGGGTTTAGGGTTTAGGGTTTATGGGTTCATTGTTTTTTAGGTCTAGGGTTTTAGGTTAAGGGTTTTATCTAGGGTTTTTCTGGTTTTGGGTTTTGGGTTTTGTAGGTTAAGGTTTTTAGAGTTTTATAGGTTTATGGTTTAGGGCTTAGGATTTTTTTTGTGTATTTTAGGGTAAGCATATAAGATTTAGGGCTTGATATGATTTAAAGCTAAGAGTTTTTTAGGTTTAGGGTTTTTTTAGGGTTTTTAAGGGTTAAGTGTTGCTTAGGGTGTTTTTGGGGTTTATTATTTAGAGCTTAGGGTTTTGTAGGGGTTTTAAATGGTAATTACGGTCTATTTTAGGGTTTATAGGATTTAGAGTTTCTCAAGGTTTTAGGTGTAGGATTAGAGTTTTAGGTTAGGGTTTAGGGGTTTGGGCTTAGGGTGTTTTTAAGTTTAGGTTTTAGGTTAAGATTTACCTATGTTTGAAGGGTTTAGGGCTTTGGGTTGTTTTTGGTTATGGTTTTTTAGATAGGTAAAGGGTTTACGGCTTAGGTTTTTTTTTTTTGTGTGTTTTAGGGTTTAGCATATACAATTAGGGCTTTATAGGGTTTTGAGCTTATAATTTTTTTAGGTTTAGGGGTTTTTAGGGTTTTTTTTCAAGGTTAACTACTTCTTAGGGTTTTCTAGTGTTTAGGTCTTAGGGTTTTGTTGTCTTTTTAAGATTTAAGGTTTACAGATCTTTAGGATTTAGGATTTAGAGCATAGGGTTTTGTAGGGGTTTTAAATGTTTTTTAGGGTTTATATTATGGTTTACAGGATTTAGGGTTTCTTAAGGTTTAGGGTTTAGGGTATCTTAGGTATTTAGGTTTAGGATTTAGGGTTTTAGTATAGGGCTTACGGTTTTTTTAGGTTTAGGGATTTGGGCTAAGGGCTTTATCTAGGTTTATAAGGTTTAAGGCTTTGGGATTTTTAGATTCAGGATTTTTAGGGTTTTATAGGTTAATGGTTTAGGGCTTAGTTTTTTTTTTTTTTTTTTTTTTTTTTTGTCTTTTTAGGGTTTCACATATACTATTTAGAGCTTTATAGAGTTTAGAGATTTGAGATTTTAGGTTTAGGGATTTTTTGTATTTTTAGGATTTGTAAGGGTATTAAATGGTGTTTAGTGTTTATAGGTCTTAGGGTTTCATAAGGTTTAGGGTTTAGGGTTTCATAGGGTCTTAAATTTAGATTTAGGGTCTTAGGTTAGGGTTTATGATTTAGGGCTTAGGGGTTTTTTAGGTTTAGAATTTTAGGTTGAGGGTTTTATCTAGGTTTTTATGGTTTAGGGATTTGGGTTGTTAGGTTAAGGTTTTTTTAGGCTTTTATAGGTTTAGGGTTTAGGGCTTAGGGTTTTGTAGGTTAAGGTTTTTGAGGGTTTTGTGTGTTTTAAGGGTTTAGCATATACAATTTAGGGCTTTATAGGTTTTGGAGCTTAGAGCTTTTTAGGTTTAGGTTTTTTTGGGTTATTTAGAGTTTTTTAGGGTTAAGTGTTTCTTAGGGTTTTTCAAGGGTACAGCATTAACGATTTAGGGCTTTATAGGGTTTAGATCTTATAATATTTTAGGTTTTGGGGTTTTTGGGGTTTTTAGGATTTTTAAAGGCTTAGGTTTATTTTATTTTTTTTAGATTTAGGGTTTAGGGCTTAGGACTTTTTTAGGCTTAGGATTTTAGGTTAAGGATTTAACTAGGTTTTTAGGTTTTTGGGCTTTAGAATTTTTAGATTAAGGTTTTTAGGGTTTATTAGTTTTAGGATTTCGGGCTTATGGTTTTTTGTATTTTTTAAGGTTTAGCATACACGATTTAGGGCTTTTTAGGGTTTAGAGCTTTGAGTTTCTTTAGGTTTTAGGGATTTTATATTTTTAGGGTTTTTAAGGGTTAAGTGTTTCTTAGAGTTTTTTAGGGCTTAGAGTTATTATTAGGTTTAGGGTTATGGGTTAAGGGTTTTATTAAGGTTTTTAGGGTTTAGGGCTTTGAGCTTTTTGGGTTAAGATTTTTTAAAGATTTTATAGGTTTAGGGTTTAGGTTTTAAAGTTTTTTTTTGTGTTTTGAGGGTTTAACAAATACGATTTAGGGCTTTATAGGGTCTAAAGCCTAAAGTTATATAGGTTTTGGGTCTTTTATGTTTTTATAAGGATTTGAAGAGTTAAGTGTTTCTTAGGATTTAGGGCTTAGGGTGCTTTATGTTTTTTAGATATAGGGTTTACGAATTTTTAGGATTTAGGGTTTATAGCATAGGTTTTTGTAGGGACTTTAAATGGGTTTCAGGGTTTATTTTAGGGTTTCTTAATGTTTAGGGTTTTATAGTGTATTAGGTTAAGGTTTTTACTAAGTTTTTAGGGGTAAGGGCTTTGTGTTTTTTTTATTAAGGTTTTATAGGGCTTTATATGTTTAGGGTTTAGGGCTAAGGGCTTTTTTTGTGTGTTTTAACGGTTCAACATGTATGTTTAAGGGATTTATTGAATTTAGAGCTTAGAGGTTTTTTAGGTTTAGGAGTTTTTAGAGTTTTTAAGGGTTTTTAAGGGTTAAGTGTTTCTTAGGGATTTTTAGGGTTTAGGGTTTTGGGGCTCAGGGTTTTTTGTGTTTTTTAGATTTAGGGTTTATAGATTTTTAGGATTTAGGATTTAGAGCTTAAAGTTTCGAAGGGTTTTAGGGTTTATGGGATTTAGGGTTTATTAAGGTTTATGGTTTAGGGTTTCTTAGGGTTTTAGGTTAGGGAACAAGATTTAGTCCTTAGTGGTTTTTTATGTTTAGGGTTTAAGGTTTGGGTTTAGGGTTTTCTGCTTACGGTATTTTTAGGTTTAAGGTTTTAGGTTAAGGGCTTTATCTAGGTTTTTAGGGTTCAGGGATTTGGGTTTATTGGGTTAAGGGTTTTCAGAGTTTTATAGATTTAGGGTTTAGGGCTTTTTATGTTTCTTAGGGTTTAGCGTATATGATTTAGGGCTTTGTAGGGTTTTGAGGTCAGTTTCTTTCAGGGTTCGGGGTTTATGTATTTTGTAGGGTTTTTAAGGGTTAAGTTTTTCTTAGGGTTTTTTAGGGCTTAGTGTTTAGGCCTTGGGGGCTTTCTAGGTTTAGGGTTTAATATTAGGGTTTACAATTTTGGGCTGAGGGTTCTTTTCGGTTTAGGGTTTTACGTTAAGGGTTTTATTTGGGTTTTTATGCTTTAAGAATTTGGGTTTGTAGGGTTAAGGGTTTTTAGGTTTTTATAGTTTTAAGGTTTAGGGCTTAATTTATTTATTTTTTGTGTTTTTTAGGGTTTAGCATATATGATTTAAGACTTTATAGGGTTTTGAGGTTAGAGTTTTTCTAAAGTTAGGGGTTTCTGTATTTTTTAGGATTTTTAAGAGTTAAGTGTTTTTTAGGGTTTAGAGTTTAGAGCTTAGGGTTTTTTTGTGGTTTTAAATCGTTTTTAGGGTTTATTTTAGGGTTCATAGGATTTAGGTTTTCTTATGGTGTTAGGTGTAGAATTTCTTAGGGTTTTAGGTTTAGCATTTAGGATTTTCTATTAGGGTTTTGGGGTTAGGGTTATAGGTTAAGGGTTTTATCTATATTTTTAAGGTTTAGAGATTTATGTTTTTTGGGTTATAGGATTAGGGTATAGGGCTTAGGGTTTTTTTGTGTTTTTTAGTGTTTAGCATATACGATTTAGATCTTTATAGTGTTTAGAGCTTATAGGTTTTTTTGATCTAGGGATTTTTGGGTTTCTTACGGTTTTTTATGGTTTATGGTTTAGCTCTTAGGATTTTTTTGTGTGTTTTTTGGTTTAGGGTTTATCAATTATTAGGATTTAGGTTTTTAGGTTAGGGTTTAGGTTTAAGATTTAGTGTTTTAGGATATGGTTTAGGGTTTACGCCTTAGAGGCTTTATAGGTTTATGGATTTTTAGGATTTAGGATTTAGAGCATAGGGTTTATTTTAGTGTTTGTGGGATTTAGGTTTTCTTTTGGTATTAGGTTTAGAGTTTCTTATGATTTAGGTTCAGGATTTAGGGTTTTTGGTTAGGGTTAGGGTTAAGGGCATAGGGTGGGTGTTTTAGGTTTAGGGTTTTAGGTAAAGGGTTTTATCTAGGTTTTAAGGGTTTAGGGCTTTGGGTTTTTAGGTTAATGTTTTTTAGGGTTTTATAAGTTTAAGGTTTAGGGTATATGATTTATGGCTTTGTACGGTTTAGAGCTTATAGTTTTTTAGGTTTAGGGTTTTTAAGGTTTTTAAGGATTAAGTGTATCTAAGGGTTTTTTAAGATTTAGGGTTTAGGGCTTAAGGTATTTTTTTATGTCTTTTAGTTTAGGGTTTACGAATTTTCATGGTTTAGGTATTAGAGATTCGGGTTTTTGTTGGGGTTTATATGGTTTTTAGGGTTTATTTGATTTGGGGTGTCTTAAGGTTTAGGATTTCTATGGGTTTTCGATTAGGGATTTATGTTAAGGGTCTAATCTATGATCTTAGGTTTTAGGGCTTTGGGTTTTTTTTGTCTCTTTAGGGTTAGCATAATTGATTTGGGGGTTTATATGGTTAAGAGCTTAGAGTTTTTTAGGTTTTGGGGTTTTGGGGTTTTTGGGTTTTTTTAAGGTTTTTAAGGGTTAAGTGTTTCTTAGGGTTTTTGAAGGTTTAGGGTTTTGGGCTGAGGGTTATTTTGTGTTTTTAATGTTTAGGGTTTACATATTTTTAGAATTAAGGGTCCGTAGCTTAGTTTTTTATGAGTTTTAAATTGGTTTTAGGGATTATAGTATTTAAGGTTTCTTTGGGTTTTAGGTTTTTAGGTTAGGGTTTAGGTTTAGGAATTAGAATTTTAGTTTAGGGTTTTATTAGGTTTAGGTTTTTAGTCTGTGTATTTTATCTAGGCTTTAAGGGTTTAGGGCTTTGGTTTTTTTAGGTTTAGGGTTTTAGTTTATGTGTTTTATCTAGTTTTTAATAGTTTAGGACTTTGGGTTTTTTAGGTTTAAACTTTTTAGGATTTAACAGGTTTAGGGTTTTTTTGTGTCTTTTAGGATTTAGCATATACGATTTATGGCTTGATAGGATTTAGAGCTTAGAGTTTTTTAAGTTTAGGGGGTTTTGGGTTATTTAATGGTTTGTAATGGTTAAGTGTTTCTTAGGGTTTTTTAGGGCTTAGGGATTTTTTGTGTTTTATGTGTTAGGGTTTACGAATTTTAAGGATTTAGGGTTTAGATCTTAGGGTTATAGGGGTTTTTAATGGATTTTAGGGCTTATTTTAAGGCTATCGGATTTAGGGTTTCTTAATAAGATTAGGGTTTAGGGTTTTTAGGTGTAGGATTTCAGGTTTTACATAAGGGTTTACGATTTTTTTGGGTTTAAGGTTTTTGGCTAGGGATTTTATCTAGAGTTTTAGTGTTTTATAAGTTTAGGGTTAAAGAATTAGGGGTTTTGGTGTTTTTTAGGGTTTAGCATATAAAATTAGGGATTTATAGGGTTTGTAGCTTAGACTTTTTGAGGTTTAGGGGTGTTTAGGATTTTCAAGGTTTAAATGTTTATTACGATCTTTTTAGGGTTTAGGCCTTAGGTTTTTTTTTTCTTCTGATTTTAAGGTTTAGGGTTTATTGTTTTTTAGGATTTAGTGTTTAGAGGTTAGGGCTTTGTAGGGTTTTAAATGGTTTAGAGCTTAGAGTTTTACTAGGTATAGGAGTTTTTGGGTTTTTTTTAGTGTTTTTAAGGGTTAAATGTTACTTAGGGTTTTCTATTTATTAGGGTTTAGTTTTTTTTTTTTGTATTTATTAAGATTAAGATATACAGATTTTTTAGGATTTAGGGTTTACAACTTAGGGTTTTGTAGAGGTTTTAAATGTTTTGTAGTGTTTATATTAGGGTTTATAGGATTTATGGTTTCTTAAGGTCTAGGGTTTAGGGTTTCTTAGGGTTTTAGATTTAGAATCTAAGGATTTACGTTAGGTTTTAGGGTTTACGGGTTCATGTCTTTTTTGGTCTTGGATTTTAGGTTAAGGGTTTTATTAGGGTTTTTATGGTTTAAGGCTTTGGGTTATTTAGGTTAAGGTTTTTTTAGAGTTTTATAGGTTTATGGTTTAGGGCTTGTGGATTTTAATGTATTTTAGGGCTAACCATATAATATTTAGGACTTGATAGGGTTTAATGCTTTGATAGTTTAGGTTTAGGGGATTTTAGGATTTTAAGGGTTAAGTGTTTATCAAGGTTTCTAGTTTAGAGCTTAGGGGTTTTAAATGGTATTTAAGGTTTATTTTAGGGTTTATAGAATTTAGGGATTCTTAAGGTTTAGGGTTTAGAGTTTCTTAAGGTTTTAGGTATAGGATTTAGAGTTTTAGGTTAGGGTTTAGTGCTTAGGGTTTTAGGTTAAGGTTTTTATTTAGGTTTTTATGTTTTAGGGCTTTGGGTTTTGTAGGTTAAGGGTTTGTACGATTTTATAGGTTTAGGGTTTAGGGCTTAGGGTTTTGTGATGTTTAAGGGTTGTTTGGTTTTGAGGGTTTTTAAGGGTTAAGTGTTTCTTAGGTTTCTCATGTTTCTTAGGGTTTAGTGATTTTCTTGTATTTTTTAGGTTTAGGGTTTACATATTTTTAGGATTTAGGGTTTCAATCTTAGGGATTTTAGGAGTTTTAAATGGGTTTTAAGGTTTATTTTAGGATTTATAGGATTTAGGGTTTCTTAAAGTTTAGGGTTTAAGGTTTCTTCGGGTTTTAGGTTTAGAATTTAGGGTTTTAGGTTAGGGTTTAGGGTTTAGGGCTTTGGGTTTTTCTTATGTTTAGGTTCTTAGGTTAAGGTTCTTATCTAGGTTTTTAAGGTTTAGGGCTTCGTGTTTTTTAGGTTAAGGTCTTTAGTGTTTTATAGGTTTAGGAATTAGGGATTTTTTTTGTATTTTATGGTTTAGCATGTATAATTTAGGGCTTTATTGGGTATAGAGCTTAGAGTTTTTTAGGTTTAGGGTGTTTTTGAGGTTTTTAAGTGTTAAATATTTCTTAGGGTTTATGGCTTTCAATTTTTTTGTGTTTTAAAGGTTTAGGTTTTACGGATTTTAGGGTTTAAGGTTTAGAGCTTCGGGTTTTGTAGGGGTTTTATATGGTTTTTAGGTATAATATAAGGGTTTTACAGGATTTAGGTGTTTTAAGGTTTAGGGTTTAGGGTTTCTTAGGGTTTTAGGTTTAGCATTTAGCTTTTAGGTTAGGGTTTAGGGCTTTTGGATTTTTAGGTTTAGGGTTTTTAGAATTTTGTATGATTAGGGTTTAGGGCTTAGGGTTTTTGTTTTTTTTTTTTTTTTGTGTTTTTTAGGGTTTAGGATATATGATATTGGGGTTTATAGGGTTTAGAGCTTACCAATTTTTAGGTTTAGGGAGTTTTGTATTTTTTTGAGTTTTTACGGATTAAGCGTTTCTTAGGGTTTAGGGTTTAGAGCTTATGCTTTTTTGTGGTTATAGGTTAGGGTTTATGAAGTTTTAAGATTTAAGGTTTAGACTTTAGAGATTTTTGGAGGTTTTAAATGGTCTTTATGGTTTATTTTAGGATTTAGGGATTTTTAAGGTTTAGGGTTTCTTAGGGATTTATGTTAGGGTTCAGAGTTTATGGCTTTGGGTTTTGTTAGGTTTAGGGTTTAAGTTTAAGGGTTTTATATGAGATTTTGGGGTTTAAGGCTTTGTATTTTTTAGAGTTTTATAGGTTTAAAGTTTGGGGCTTAGGTTTTTTTTTTTTTTTTTAGGGTTTAGAATATGCGATTTAGGGCTTTATAGGGTGTAAAGCTTAGAGTTTTTTAGGTTTTGGGGTTATTGTGTTTTTCAGGGTTTTTAAGGGTTAAGTGTTTCTTAGGATTTTTTGAGGGTTTAGGGTTTAGGGTTGAGGGTTTTTTTTGGTTGAGGGTTTTTAAATTTTAGGATTTAGGGTTTAGAACTTAGGGTTCTTTTTTGGTTGAGGGTTTTTAAATTTTAGGATTTAGGGTTTAGAACTTAGGGTTTTTAGAGGGTTTAAATGGTTTTTAGGGTTTATAGAAATTAGGGTTTTTTAAGGTTTAGGGCTTAGGGTTTCATAAGGTTATAGGTTTAGAATTTAGAATTTTAGGTTAGGGTTTAGGGCTTAGTTTTTTTTAGGTTAAGGGTTTTATCTAAGATTGTAGGGCTTAGAACTTTGGGTTTTTCTAGGTTAATGTTTTTTAGGGTTTTATAGTTTTAGGGTTTTTTTTTTTTTGTGTTTTTAGCATTTAGCAAATATGATTTAGGGCTTTATAGGGTTTAGAGCTTAGCTTTTTTTTTTTTTTTTTAGGTTTAAGGGGTTTTGGATTCTTTAGGATTTTTAAGGGTTAAGTGTTTCTTAGGGTTTTTTAAGGTTGAAGGTTTAGGGCTTTGGGTTTTGTTGTGTTTTTTATGTTTAGGTTTTACAGATTTTTAGGATTTTGCGTTTAGAGCTTATGGTTTTTTAGGTGTTTTAAATGGTCTTTATGGTTTATTTAAGGATTTATAAGATTTAGTGATTCTTAAGGTTTAGGGTTTCTTAGGGATTTATGTTAGGGTTTAGGGTTTATGACTTAGGGTGTTGTTTGGTTTAGGGTTTTAGGTTAAGGATTTTATCTGGGATTTCGGGATTTATGGCCTTGGGGTTTTTAGGGTTTTATAGGTTTAAGGTTTAGGCCTTATTTTTTTTTTTTTTTGTCTTTTTTAGGGTTTAGCATATACAACTTAGGGCTTTATAGGGTTTAGAACTTAGAGTTTTTTAGGTTTAGGGGTTATTGGGGGTTTAAGGGTTTTTAAGACCTAAGTGTTTCTTAGGGTTTTTTAGGGTTTAGGGCTTAGGGTTTTTTTTTTTGGTTTAGGGTTTTTAAAGTTTTAGGATTTATGGTTTAGTACTTAGGGTTTTTAGGGAGTTTTTGGGCTTTTAAATGGTTTTTTGGATTTATTTTAGGGTTTATAGGATTTAGGGTTTCTTAAGGTTTAGGGTTTAGGTTTCTTAGGGTTATAGGTTTGGGATTTAGAGTTTTAGGTTAGGTTTTAGGGTTTAGGGCTTAGGTTTATTTTTAGGTTTAGGGTTATAGGTTAAGTGTTTTATCTAGGATTTTAGGATTTAGGGATTTGGATTTTTTAAGGTTAATGTATTTTAGGGTTTTATAGGTTTAGTGTTTAGTGCTTAGGTTTTTTTTGTGTGTGATTTTTAGTGTTTAGCATATATGATTTAGGGTTTTGTAGGGTTTAGAGGTTAGCTACTTTTTTTTCGATTTAAGGGATTTTGGATTTTTCAAAGATTTTAAAAGGTTAAGTGTTTCTTAGGGTTTTTTAAGGTTTAAGGTTTAGGGGTTTGGGTTTTGTTGTGTTTTTTATGTTTAGGGTTTATAGATTTTTAGGATTTAGGGTTTAGAGCTTAGTGTTTTGTAGGGGTATTAAATTGTTTTTATAGTTTATAGGATTTAGGGTTTCTTAAGTTTTAGGGTTTAGGGTTTATTTGGGTTTTAGGTTAAGGGTATTATCTAGTTTAGGGTTTAAGGCTTTGGGTTTTTTAGTCTAAGGTTTCTTAGGAATTTATCTTGGTTTTTTTTCAGTTTAACGTTTTTCTAGGTTTTTTGGGTTTAAGACTTTGGGTTTTTTAGTTAAGAGTCTTTTGGATTTTATAGGTTTAGGGTTTAGGGCTTAGGGTTTTTTATGTTTTTTTTTATTTGTGTCTTTTACGGTTTAGCATATACAATTTAGGGCTTTATAGGGTTTAGAGCTTAGAGTTTTTTAGGTTTAGGGGTTTTTGGGTCTTTTTAAGATTTTTAAGGGTTAAGTGTTTCTTAGGGGTTTTCAGGGCATAGGGTATAGGGCTTAGGGAGTTTTTGTATTTTTTTTAGGGTTCGGGGAATTTTAGGATTTAGTGTTTAGATCTTTGGATTTCTAGGGGTTTTAAATTGTTTTAGGGTCTGTTTTAGGTTTTATAGGATTTAGGGTTTCTTAAGGTTAGGGTTTAGGGTTTGTTAGGGATTTTAGGTTGAGGATTTAGGGTATTAGGTTAGGTTTTAGGGTTTTAGATATAGGATTTAGGGTTTTCGGTTTAGGATTTAGTGTTTTAGGTTTAGGATTTAGGGTATTAGGTTTAGGGTTCAAGGCTTAAGTATTTTTTTTGGTGTGTTTTTTAGGGTTTAACTTATATGATTTACGGATTTATAGGGTTTAGAGCTTAGACTCTTTTAGGTTTAGCGGCATTTTAGTTTTTTGGGGTTTTAAGTTTAGGATTTAGGGGTTTAGGTTAGGGCTTAATGTTTATGGCCTAGGGTTTTCTTAGGTTTAGGGTTTAAGGTTAATGGTTTTATCTACGTTTGTTAGGGTTTAGCATATATGATTATTGTCTTTATTGTTTCAAGGGTTTATTTTAGGGTTTATAGGATTTAGGGTTTCTTAAGTTTAGGGTTTAGGGTTTTTAGGTTTAGGATATAGAGTTTTAGGTTACGGTTTAGGGATTTTTATATTTTGGGTTTTAGGTTAAGAATTTTATCTAGGGCTTTAGAGTTTTATAGGTTTAGGGTTTAGGACTTACAATTTTTTTTTGTGTTTTTTTAGGGTTTAGCATATACGATTTAGGGATTTATAGGGTTTGGAGCTTAGACTTTTCTAGGTTTAGGGGTTTTTTAGCTTTTCAAAGTTTAAGTGTTTGTTATGACTTTTTAGGGTTTAGGGTTTAGGGTTTAGGCCTTAGGGTTTTTTTTTTATTTTTTTTTATTTTTAGGTTTAGGGTTTATGGTTTTTTAGGATTTAGTGTTTAGAAGTTAGGGATTTGTAGGGGTTTTAAATGGTTTAGAGCTTAGAGTTTTTTCTAGGTGTAGGGGTTTTTGGTTTTTCTTAGTGTTTTTAAGGGTTTTCTATTGATTAGGGTTTTTTTTTTTTTTTTGTGTTTTTTTAGTTTTAGATTTATGGATTTTTTAGGATTTAGGGTTTAGAGCTTAGGGTTCTGTAGAGGTTTGAAATGCTTTGTAGTGTTTATATTAGGGTTTATAAGATTTATGGTTTCGTAAGGTCTAGGGTTTAGGGTTTCTTAGAATTTTAGGTTTAGAATCTAAGGATTTAAGGTTTAGGGTTTAGGGCTCCATGCTTTTTAGGTGAAGGGTTTTATCTAGGGTTTTTATGGTTTAGGGCTTTGGGTTTTTTAGGTTAAGGTTTTTAGGGTTTTATAGGTTTAGGGTTAAGGGCAGAGGTTTTTTTATTTTGGTTTATTTTGGGTTTATCATATACAATTTAGGGATTTATAGGGTATAGAGCTCAAAGGTTTTTAGGTTTAGGTGTTTTTGAGGTTTTAGGGTTTTTAAGGGTTAACTGTTTCTTAGGGTTTAAGACTTTCAGTTTTTTGTGTTTTTTAGGATTAGCTTTTACGGATTTTTAGGGTTTAGGTTTTAGAGCTTAGGGTTTAATAGGAGTTTTATATGGTTTTTAGGTATTATATAAGGGTTTAAGGGATTAAGGGTTTTTTAAGGGTTAGGGTTTAGGGTTTCTTAAGGTTTCAGGTTTAGCATTTAGGTTTTAGGTTAGGGTTTAGGGATTTTGGATTCTTAGGTTTATGGTTTTTAGGATTTTGTATGATTAGGCTTTAGAGCTTAGGGTTTTTGTTTTGTGTTTTTAGGGTTTAGAATAAATGATATAGGGGTTTATAGGGTTTAGAGCATATAGTTTTTTAGGTTTAGGGGTTTTTGTATTCTTTAGAGTTTTTAAGGGTTAAGTATTTTTTACGATTTTATAGGGTTTAGGGTTTCGGGCCTAGGTTTTTTTTTTGTGTTTTTATGTTAGGGTTTATGGATTTTGATGATTTAGGATTTAGAGCTTATGGGTTTTTTGTTGTGTTAAATGGTCTTTATTTTATTACTTTTAGGATTTATAGGATTTAGGGATACTTAAGGTTTAGGCTTTGTTAGGGATTTATGTTAGGGTTTAGGGTTTATGGTTTAGGGTTTTGTTAGGTTTAGGTTTTTAGGTTAATAGTTTTATCTGGGATTTTGGGGTTTAAGGCATTGGGGTTTTTTAGGCTTTTTAGGGTTTTATAGATTTAAGGTTTAGGGCTTAAGGGTTTTTTTTTTTTTTTTTTTTTTGTGTTTTTTAGGGATTAGCATATATGATTTAGGGTTTTATAGGGTTTAGAGCATAGAGTTTTTTAGGTTTAAGGGTTATTGGGTTTTTTAGGGTTTGTAAGGGTTAAGTGTTTCTTAGGATTTAGGGCTTAGGGTTTTTAAATTTTTAAGATTTATGGTTTAGAGCATAGGGTTTTTAGGGAGTCTTAGGGGTTTTAAATTGTTTTTAGGGTTTATAGGATTTACGGTTTCTTAAGTTTTAGGTTTTAGGGTTTCTTAGAGTTATAGGTTTGGGATTTAGTGTTTTAGGTTAGGGTTTAGGGTTTAGGGCTTAGGCTTTATTTTACGTTAAAGGTTTGATCTAGGATTTTATGGTGTTGGACTTTGGATTTTTTTTGGTTAATGTTTTTTAGGTTTAGGGTTTAGGGCTTAGGTTTTTTCTTTTTTTTTTTTGTGTTTTTTAGCGTTTAGCATATATGATTTAGGCTTTATAGGTTTTAGAGCTTAGGTATTTTTTTTAAGGTTTAAGGGATTTTGAACTTTTTAAATGTTTTTAAGGGTTAAGTGTTTCTTAGGGTTTTTTAAGGTTTAGGGTTTAGGGGTTTGGGCTTTGTTGTGTTTTTTATGTTTAGGGTTTATAGATTTTTAGGATATAGGGTTTAGAGCGTAGTGTTTTGTAGGGGTTTCAAATTGTTTTTTGGGTTTATAGGATTTAGGGTTTCTTAAGTTTTAGGGTTTTAGGTTTAGGATTTAATATTTTAGGTTTAAGGTTTTAGGTTAAGGGTATTATCTAGTTTAGGGTTTAAGGCTTTGGATTTTTTAGTCTAAGGTTTCTTAGGATTTTATTGGTTTAGGGTTTTATCTTGGTTTTTTTAGGTTTAGGGTTTTATCTATGTTTTTAGGGTTTAAGTCTTTGGGTTTTTTAGGTTAAGGTATTTTAGGATTTTATAGGTTTAGGGTTTAGGGCTTAGGTTTTTTTTGTTTTTTTTAGTTGTATTTTTTAGGGGTTAGCATATACAATTTAGGGCTTTATAGGGTTTAGAGCTTCAGGTTTTTTAGGTTTAGGGGTTTGTGGATCTTTTTAGGATTTTTAAGGGTTAAGTGTTTCTTGGTTTTTTTTAGGATGTACGGTATTGGGCTTAGGTACCTTTTGTTTTTTTAGGGTTCACAGATTTTAGAATTTAGGGTTTAGAACTTAGGAATTTTAGGGGTTTTAAATTGTTTTTAGTGTTTGTCTTTGGTTTTATAGGATTTAGGGTTTCTTAAAGTTTGGGTTTAGGGTTTCTGAGGGTTTTAAGGTTTAGGATTTAGGGTTGTAGTTTAGGGTTTAGGGCTTTAGGTTTAGGATTTAGGTTATTAGGTTTATGGTTCAAGGCTTAGTTTTTTTTTTGTTTTGTTTTTTTTGTTTTTTAGGGTTTAGCTTATATGATTTAGGGATTTTTAAGGTTTGGAGCTTAGACTCTTTTATGTTTAGGGGTTTTTGAGTTTTTACGAGTATTAAGTTAAGGGTTTAGGCTTTTAGGTTAGGCTTTAGTGTTTAGGGCCTAGGGTTTTTTTGGGTTTCGGGTTTAAGGTTAATGGTTTTATCTAGTTTTTTAGGGTTTAGTGCTTTGAGTCTTTTCAGATTAAGGTTTTTTAGGATTTTATATGTTTAGGCTTTAGGGATTTGGTGTTCTTTGTGTTTTTTAGGGTTTAGCATATATGATTAAGGGCTTTATTGTTTAAAGGGTTTATTTTAGTGTTTATAGGATTTTGGGTTTCTTAAGATGAGGGCTTAGGGTTTCTTAGGGTTTTTAGGTTTAGGATATAGAGTCTTAGGTTATAGTTTTGGGTTTTTTATTGGTTTAGGGTTTTACGTTAAGGATTTTATCTAGGTTTTTAGGGTTTTATAGGTTTAGGGTTCAGGACATAGGGCTTTTTTGTGTTGTTTTAGAGTTTAGCATATACGATTTAGGGATTTATAGGGTTTTTAAGGTTTTCAAGGTTTAAGTGTTTCTTACAGCTTTTTAGGGTTTAGAGTTTAGGCCTTAGGATTTTTTTTCTTCTAATCTTTTGGTTTAGAGTTTATTGCTTTTTAGGATTTAGTGTTTAGAGGTTAAGGTTTTGTAGGTGTTTTAAATGGTTTAGAGTTTAGAGTATTTTTAGGTGTAGGGGTTTTTGGGTTTTCGTAGTGTTTTTTAGTGTTTAGTGTTTCTTAGGGTTTTCTATTGATTAGGGTTTAGGGATTTTTTTTGTATTTGTTTCAATTTAAGATTTATGGATTTTTTAGGATTTAGGGTTTAGAGCATAGGGTTTTGTAGAGGTTTTAAATGCTTTGTAGTGTTTATATTAGGGTTTATAAGATTTATGGTTTCTTAAGGTCTATGGTTTAGGGTTTCTTAGAGTTTTTGGTTTAGTATCTATGGATTTAGGTTAGGGTTTAGGGTTGAGGGCTTCATGTTTTTTTTGATCTAGGGTTTTAGGTTAAGGGTTTTATCTGGGTTTTTTATGGTTTAGGGCTTTGGGTTTTTTGGGTTAAGGTTTTTTAGTGTTTTATAGGTTTATGGTTTAGGGCTTAGGATTTTTTTTTGTGTATTTTAGGTTAAGCATATAAGATTTAGGGCTTAATACGGTTTAAAGTTTAGAGTTTTTTAGGTTTAGGGTTTTTAAGGGTTAAGTGTTTCTTAGGATTTCAGGTTTAGAACTTAGGGGTTTTAAGTGGTATTTAAGATTTATTTTAGGGTTTATAGGATTTAGGGATTCTTAAGGTTTAGATTTTAGAGTTTCTTAGGGTTTTAGGTTTAGGATTTAGAGTTTTAGGTTAGGGTTTAGGGCTTAGGGTTTTTGGTGAAGGTTTTTATTTAGGTTTAGGTTTTAGGGATTTGGGATTTTTAGGTTAAGGGTTTGTAGGATTTTATAGGTTTAGGGTTTAGGGCTTAGTATTTTTTTTGTGTGTTGTAGGGATTAGTATATACGATTTAGGGCTTTATAGAGTTTAGAGCTTAGAGTTTTTCTAGGTCAAGGGGTTTTTTGGTTTTTAGTGTTCTTAAGAGTTAAGTGTTTCTTAGGTTTCCCAGGGTTTAGTTATTTTTTGTATTTTTTTGGTTTAGGGTTTACAGATATTTAAGATTTAGAGTTTGGAGCTTATGGATTTTAGGAGTTTTAAATGGGTTTTGGGGTTTCTTTTAGGATTTATAGGATTTAGGTTTTCTTAAGGTTTAGGGTTTAATGTTTCTTCAGGTTTGAGGTTTAGGATTTAGGGTTTTAGGTTAGAGCTTAGGGTATTTTTTATGTTTAGGTTGTTAGGTTAAGGTTCTTGTCTAGGTTTTTAGGGTTTAGGGCATTGGGTTTTTTAGGTTAAGGTTTTTACAGTTTTATAGGTTTAGGGTTTTGGGCTTAGGGTTTTTTTTTTTTTTGTGTTTTTTAGGGTTTAGCATATATGATTTAGGACTTTAGATGGTTTATAGCTTAAAGTTTTTGAGGTTTAGGGCTTTTGGGTTTTTAGGGTTTTAAGGGTTAAGTGTTTCTTAGTGTTTTTTAGGGTTTAGGGATTTGGATTTTCGTTTTTTTATGTTCAAGGTTTTTGGATTTTTAGGATTTCGGGTTTCGTAAGGGTTTTAAGTGGTTGTTAGGGTTTATTGAATTTTGGGTTTCTTAAGGTTTAGGTTTAGTAATCAGGGTTTTAGGTTAGGGTTAAGGGTTTAGGTCTTAAGGATTTTTCAGATTTAGGGTTTTATCTTGGTTTTTTTAGTGTTTAGGGCTTACGAAGCATTTTTAGGATTTTCTAGGTTTAGGGTATAGGGTTTTTTTTGTATTTTTTAGGGTTTAGTATATATGATTTAAGGTTTTATCAGGTTTAGAGCTTTGAGTGTTTTTAGGATTAACGAGTTTTATTTTTTTAAGGTTTTTAAGTGTTAAGTGTTTCATAGGATTTTTTAGGGTTAAGTGTTTTTTTTTTTGTTTTTAGGTTTAGCATTTAGAGTTTAGGTATTTGTAGGGGTTTTAAATGATTTTTAGGGTTTATTTCAGAATTTATAGGATTTTGGGTTTAAAGTTAGGGTTAAGGTTTTAGGTCTTAGGGTCTTTTTTGGTTTAGATTTAAAGTTAGGGTTTAAGTTTTAGGTCTTAGGGTTTTTTTAGGTTTAGATTTAAAGTTAGGGTTTAGGTTTTAGGTCTTAGGGTTTTTTTAGGTTTAGGGTTTTTGTTTATGGGTTTTATCTAGGTTTTTAGGGTTTACAACTTTGGGTTTTTTAAGTTAAGGTTTGTCAAGGTTTTATAGGTTTATGGTTTAGGGCTAAGGTGCTTTTTTTTTTTTTTTTTTTATGATTTTTAGGGTTTAGCATATAATATATTGTTTAGAGCTTAGTATTTTTTTGGTTTGGGGGAGGGGGTGGGGGTTGGGGTTTCTTAGAGTTTTCAAGAGTTAAGTGTTTCATAGGGATTTTTTAGGATTTATGGTTTAGAGCTTAGGGTTTTGTAGGGGTTTTAAGTGGTAATTACGGTTTAATTTAGGGTTTATAGGATTTAGAGTTTCTTAAGGTTTTAGGTGTAGAATTAGAGTTTTAGGTTAGTGTTTAGGGGTTTGGTGGTTTTAAGTTTAGCATTTTATATTAAGGGCTTTATATATGTTTTAAGGGTTTAGGGCTTTGGGTTGTTTTTGGTTATGGTTTTTTAGGGTTTTATGGGTGAAGGGTTTACGGTTTAGGTTTTTTTTTTTTTGTATTTTTTAGGGTTTAGCATATACAATTAGGACTTTATAGGGTTTTGAACTTACAATTTTTTTAGGTTTAGGGGTTTTTAGGGTTTTTTTTTTCAAGGTTAATTGCTTCTTAGTTTTCTAGGGTTTAGGTCTTAGGATTTTATTGTGTTTTTAAGGTTTAAGGTTTACGGATCTTTGGGATTTAGGCTTTAAGGCTTAGGATTTTATAGGGGTTTCAAATGATTTTTAGGATTTATATTATGGTTTATAGGATTTAGGATTTATTAAGGTTTAGGGTTTAGGGTATCTTAGGGATTTAGGTTTAGGATTTAGGGTTTTAGGTTAGGGTTTAGGGTTTAGGGTTTAGGGCTTAGAGTTTTTTTAGGTTTTGGGATTTGGGTTAAAGACTTTATCTAGGTTTTTAAGGTTTAAGGCTTTGGGATTTTTAGGTTATGGTTTTTTAGGATTTTATAGGTTTATGGTTTAGGGCTTATGGTTTTTTTGTGTTTTTAGGGTTTTGCATATACGATTTACGGCTTTATAGGTTTGGAGATTGGAGATTTTAGGTTTAGGGATTTTTTGGTTTTTTTAGGGCTTGTAAGGGTATTAAATGGTGTTTAGGGTTTATAGGACTTAGGGTTTCATAAGGTTTAGAATTTAGGGTTTCTTAGGGTTTTAGGTTAGGGTTTATGGTTTAGGGCTTAGAGGTTTTTTAGGTTTAGAATTTTAGGTTGAGGGTTTTATCTAGGTTTTATGGGTTTTGGGATTTGTGTTTGTTAGGTTAAGGTTTTTAGTCTTTTATAGGTTTAGGGTTTAGGGCTGAGGGTTTTGTATGTTAAGGATTTTGAGGGTTTTATTGATATGGCCTTTAGGGCTTAGGATTTTTTGTGTGTTTTTAGGGTTTAGCATATACAATTTAGGGCTTTATAGGATTTGGAAGTTAATGTTTTTTACGTTTAGGTGTTTTTGGTTTATTTAGGGTTAATTAGCATTTTTTAGGTTTAGATCTTATAGTTTTTTAGGTTTAGGGGTTTTGGGGGTTTTTTAAGGGCTTAGGGTTTAGGGCTTAGGTCTTTTTCCCTTTTTTAGATTTAGGGTTTAGGGCTTAGGGCTTAGGGTTTTTTTAGGTTTAGGATTTTAGGTTAAGGATTTTATCTAGGTTTTTAGGTTTTAGGGCTTTGGAATTTTTAGATTAAGGTTTTTAGGGCTTTATAGATTTAGGATTTAGGGCTTAGGGTTTTTTGTGTTTTATAGGGTTTAGCATATACGATTTAGGGCTTTATAGGGTTTAGAGCTTTGAGCTTTTTTAGATTTAAGGGATGTTATATTTTTAGGGTTTTTAAGGGTTAAGTATTTCATAGGGTTTTTAGGGCTTAGGTTTATTTTTAGGTGTAGGGTGTTGGGTTAAGGGTTTTATTAAGGTTTTTAGCGTTTAGCGCTTTAAGTTTTTTAGGTGAAGATTTTTTCAGATTTTATAGGTTCAGGGTTTAGGTCTTAAAGTTTTTTTGTGTTTTTAGGATTTAACAAATACGATTTAGGGCTTTATAGGGTCTAGAGCCTAAAATTTTTTAGGTTTAGGGGTTTTTGTGTTTTTTTTTTTTTGGATTTTAAGAGTTAAGTGTTTTTTAGGGTTTAGGGCTTAGGGTGCTTTTATGTTTTTTAGATATAGAGTTTATGGATTTTTTGGATTTAGGGTTTATAGCTTAGGGTTTTATAGGGATTTTAAATGGGTTTTATGGCTTCTTAATGTTTAGGGTTTCATAGTGTATTAGGTTTATGATTTAAGGTTTTAGGTTAGGATTTTTGGGTTTTTTAGGTTTAGGGTTTTAGGTTAAGGGTTTTAACTATGTTTTAAGGGGTAAGGACTTTGTGGTTTTTAGATTAAGGTTTTATAGGGTTTTATATTTTTAGGGTTTAGGGCTAAGGGTTTTTTTTAAAGTTTTTTACGGTTTAGCATATACGATTTAGGGCTTTATAGCATTAAGAGTTTAGAGTTTTTTGAGGTTTAGGGGATTTTCGGGGTTTTAATGGTTAAGTGGGGCTTAGTTTTTTTTTTCTTTTTTACATTTAGGGTTTACAAATTTTTAGGATTTAGGGTTTAGAGCTTAAAGTTTTGAAGGGTTTTAAATGGTTTTTAGGGTTTATGGGATTTAGGGATCTTAAGGTTTACATTTTAGGTTTTCTTAGGGTTTTAGGATAGGATATAAGGTTTAGGCCTTAGTGGTTTTTTATGTTTAGGGTTTAAGGTTTGGGTTAAGTGTTTCGAGCTTAGGGTTTTTTTAGGTTTAAGGTTTTAGGTTAAGGGTATTATCTCATTTACAGTTTAAGGCTTTGGATTTTTTAGTCTAAGGTTTCTTAGGATTGTATATGTTTAGGGTTTTGTCTTGGTTTTTTTAGGTTTAGGGTTTTATCTAGGATTTTAGGGTTTAAGTCTTTGGGTTTTTTAGGTTAAGGTTTTTTAGGATTTTATAGGTTTAGGGTTTAGGGCTTAGTTTTTTTTATTATTATTTATTTGTGCTTTTAGGGGTTAGCATATACAATTTAGGGCTTTATAGGGTTTAGATCTTAGAGTTTTTTAGGTTTAGGGGTTTGTGGGTCTTTTTAGGGTTTTTAAGATTTAAATGTTTCTTAGGTTTTTTTAGGGCGTAGGGTATAGGGCTTAGATATTTTTTGGTTTTTTTAGGGTTCACGGATTTTTAGGATTTAGGGTTTAGATCTTAGAATTTTTAGGGGTTTTAAATTGTTTTTAGGATTTGTCTTTGGTTTTATAGGATTTAGGGTTTCTTAAGGTTTGGGTTTATGGTTTTTGAGAGTTTTTAGGTTTAGGATTTAGGGTTTTAGTTTAAGGTTTAGGGTTTTAGGTTTAGGATTTAGGGTTTTAGGTTGAGGATTTAGGGTATTAGGTTTAGGGTTCAAGGCTTAGGTTTTTTTTTTTTTTTTTATGTGTGTTTTTTAGGGTTTAGCTTATATGATTTAGGGATTATAGGGTTTGGAGCTTAGACTCTTTTAGGTTTAGGGGTTTTTGAGTTTTTAGGGTTATTAAGTTAAGGATTTAGGCTTTTAGGTTAGGCTTTAGTGTTTAGGGCCTAGGGTTTTTTTAGTTTTTGGGTTTAAGGTTAATGGTTTTATCTAGGTTTTTGGGGTTTAGTGCTTTGGGTATTTTTAGATTAAGGTTTTTTAGAATTTTATAGGTTTAGGCTTTAGGGATTTGGGGTTCGGTGTGTTTTTTAGGGTTTAGCATATACAATTAAGGGCTTTATTGTTTTAAGGGTTTATTTTAGGGTTTATAGGATTTAAGTTTTCTTAAGATTAGGGCTTAGGGTTTCTTAGGGTTTTTAGGTTTAGGATATAGAGTTTTAGGTTACAGTTTAGGGTTTTCGGTTAAGCATTTTATCTAGGTTTTTAGGGTTTTATAGGTTTAAGGTTCAAGACATAGGGTCTTTTTTTGTGTTCTTTTAGGGTTTAGCATATACGATTTAGGGATTTGTAGGGTTTTTAAGTTTTTCAAGGTTTAAGTGTTTCTTATAGCTTTTCAGGGTATAGGGTTTAGGCCTTAGGGTTTTTTTTCTTCCAATTTTTAGGTTTAGAGTTTATGGTTTTTTAGGATTTGGTGTTTAGAGGTTAGGGTTTTGTAGGTATTTTAAATGGTTTAGAGTTTAGAGTTATTTTAGGTGTAGAGGTTTTTGGGTTTATTTAGTGTTTTTAAGGTTAAGTGTTTCTTAGGGATTTCTATTGATTAGGGTTTAGGGTTTTTTTTTATTTTTGTGTTTTTTCAATTTAAGATTCATGGATTTTTTTGGATTTAGGATTTAGAGTTTAGGGTTTTTTAGAGGTTTTAAATGCTTTGTAGTGTTTATATTAGGGTTTATAAGATTAATGATTTCTTAAGGTCTAGGGTTTCATAGAGTTTTTGGTTTAGAATCTAAGGATTTAGGTTAGGGTTTAGGGTTTAGGGTTTAGTGTTTCATGTTTTTTTAGGTCTAGGGTTTTAGGTTAAGGGTTTTATCTTGGATTTTTATGGTTTAGGGCTTTGGGTTTTTTGGTTTAAGGTTTTTTAGAGTTCTATAGGTTTATGGTTTAGGGCTTAGGGTTTTATGTGTATTTTAGGGTTAAGCATATAAGATTTAGGGCTTGATAGGGTTTAAAGCTTAGAGTTATTTAGGTTTAAGGTTTTTTTAAGGTTTTTAAGGGTTAAGTGTTTCTTAGGGTTTCTAGTTTAGAACTTAGGGGTTTTAAATGGTTTTTAAGGTTTATATTAGGGTTTATAGGATTTAGGGATTCTTAAGGTTTAGGGTTTAGAGTTTCTTAAGGTTTTATGTTTAAGATTTAGAGTTTTAGGTTAGGATTTAGGGCTTAGGGTTTTTTAGGTTTAGGGTTTTAGGTTATGGGCTTTATATTGGTTTTTAGGTTTAAGGATTTGTAGCATTTTATAGGTCTAGGGTTTAGGGTTATTGTTATTTTTTGTGTGTTGTAAGGTTTAGTATATACGATTTAGGGCTTTATAGGGTTTAGAGCTTAGAGTTCTTTTAGGTCAAGGGGTGGGTTTTTGGTTTTTAGGGTTTTTATGGGTTAAGTGTTTCTTAGGTTTCCTAGGGCTTAGTTATTTTTTGTAGTTTTTGGGTTTAGGGTTTACAAATATTTAGGATTTAGAGTTTGGAGCTTATGGATTTTAGGAGTTTTAAATGGGTTTTTGGGTTTATTTAGGAGTTATAGGATTTAGGGCTTAGGGTTTTTTTATGTTTAGGTTCTTAGGTTAAGGTTCTTATCTAGGTTTTTAGGGTTTAGGACATTGGGTTTTTTAGGTTAAGGTTTTTATGGTTTTCGGTTTAGGGTTTTGGGCTTACGTTTTTTTTTTTTTTTTTGTATTTTTTAGGGTTTAGCATATATGATTTAGGGCTTTAGATGGTTTAGAGCTTAAAGTTTTTGAGGTTTAGAGCTTTTGGGTTTTTAAGGTTTTAAGGGTTGAGTGTTTCTTAGGATTTTTTAGGGTTTAGGGATTTGGATTTTTTTTTGTTTTTTAGGTTCAAGGTTTACGGATTTTTAGAATTTTGGGTTTCGTAAGGGTTTTAACTGGTTGTTAGGGTTTATAGAATTTTGGGTTTCTTAAGGTTTAGGTTTAGGAATCAGGGTTTTAGGGTAGGGTTAAGGGTTTAGGTCTGAAGGATCTTTTATGTTTAGGGTTTTATCTAGGTTTTTTAGGGTGAGTTTGGGTTTTTTAGGCTAAGCGTTTTTAGGATTTTTTAGGTTTAGGGTTTAGGGTTTTTTTGTGTTTTTTAGGGTTTAGTCTATACGATTTAAGGTTTTATCGGGTTTAGAGCTTTGAGTGTTGTTAGGTTTAACAAATTTTATTTTTATAGGGATTTTAAGTGTTAAGTGTTTGTTAGGATCTTTTAGGATTAAGTGTTTTTTTTTTGTGTGTTTTTAGGTTTAGAGTTTAGGTTTTTGTAGGGGTTTTAAATGATTTTTAGGTTTTATTTTAGAAATTATAGGATTAAGGGGTTACGATTTTGGGTTTAAGGTTAGGGTTTAGGTTTTAGGTCTTAGGGTTTTTTAAGGTTCAGGATTTTTGTTTATTGGTTTTATCTAGGTTTTTAGGGTTTACGACTTTGGGATTTTTAGGTTAAGGTTTTTCAGGGTTTTATAGGTTTATGGTTTAGGGCTTCAGTTCTTTTTTTTTTTTTTTGTGTTGTTAGGGTTTCGCATATACGATTTAGAGCTTTATAGGGTTTAGAGATGAGAGATTCTAGGTTTAGGGATTTTTGGTTTTTTTTTTAGGGTTTGTAAGGGTATTAAATGTTGTTTAGGGTTTATAGGACCTAGGGTTTTTATAATGTTTAGGGTTTAGAGTTTCATAGGGTTTTAAATTTAGAATTTAGAGTTTTAGGTTAGGGTTTATGGTTTAGGGCTTAGGGGTTTTTTAGGTTTAGAATTTTAGGTTGAGGGCTTTATTTAGGTTTTTAGGTTTCAGGGATTTGGGTTTCTTAATTTAAGGTTTTTTATGCTTTTATAGGTTTAGGGTTTAGGGTTTTGTAGGTTAAGGTATTTGAGGGTTTTTATAGATATGGCATTTATGACATAGGGTTTTTTGTGTGTTTTTAGGGCTTAACATATACGATTTAGGGCTTTATATGGTTTGCGAGTTTTTTAGGTTTAGGTGTTTTTGGATTGTTTAGGGTTATTTAGGGTTAAGTGTTTCTTAGGGTTTAGCATAAACGATTTAGGGCTTTATAATGTTTAGATCTTATAGTTTTTAGATTTCGGGGTTTTGGGGGGTTTTAAGGGCTTAGGTTTTTTTCTACTTTTTAGATTTAGAGTTTAGGGTTTTGGGTGTAGGGTTTTTTTTAGGTTTAGGATTTTAGGTTAAGGATTTTATCTAGGTGTTTAGGTTTTAGGGCTTTGGAATTTTTAGATTAAGGTTTTTAGGGTTTTATAGATTTAGGATTTAGGGCTTAGGGTTTTTTGTGTGTTTTTTAGGGTTTAGCATATACGATTTAGGGCTTTAAAGGGTTTAGAGCTTTGAGTTTTTTTAGGTTTAAGGAATTTTATATTTTCAGGGTTATTAAGGGTTAAGTGTTTGTTAGGGTTTTTTAGGACTGAGGGTTATTTTTTAAGTTTGGGGTTTTGGGTTAAGGGTTTTGTTACTGCTTTTAGGGTTTTGGGCTTTGAGTTTTTTGGGTTATGATTTTTTCAGATTTTATAGGTTTAGGATTTAGGTCTTAAAGTTTTTTTTTTTTTTGTGTTTTTAGGGTTTAACAAATATGATTTAGGGCTTTATAGGGTCTAGAGCCTAAAGTTTCTTAGGTTTAGGGTTTTTTGTGTTTTTTTAAGGATTTTATGAGTTAAGTGTTTTTAATGTTTTTAAGGATTAAGTGTATATAAGGGTTTTTTAAGATTTATGGTTTAGGGCTAAGTTATTTTTTTTGTGTCTTTTAGGTTTATGGTTTACGGATTTTCTTGATTTAGGGATTAGAGATTCGGCTTTTTTAGGGGTTTATATGATTTTTAGGGTTTATTTTAGGGTTTATATGATTTAGGGTATCTTAAGGTTTAGGGTTTCATAGGGTTTTTGATTAGGGTTTTAGGTTAAGGGTTTTATCTATGATCTTAGGGTTTAGGGTTTTGGGTTTTTTTTGTGTTTTTTATGTTTAGCATAAATGATTTGGGGCTTTATACGGTTAAGAGCATAGAGTTTTTTAGGTTTAGGGGTTTTTGGGTTTTTTTAAGGTTTTTAAGGCTTAAGTGTTTCTTAGGATCTTTCAAGGTTTATGGTCTAGGGCTTAGGGTTATTTTGTGTTTTTAAGGTTTAGGGTTTATAGATATTTAGAATTAAGGATTTAGAAATTATTGTTTTAGGGGTTTTAAATTATTTATAGGGTTTATAGGATTTAAGGTTTCTTTGGGTTTTAGGTTTTTAGGTTAGGGTTTAGGTATGGAAATTAGAGTTTTAGGTTAGGGTTTAGTTTTAGTGCTTAGGGTTTTTTTAGTTTTAGTGCTTAGGGTGTTTTTAGGTTTAGGGTCTAGGGCTTAGGGCTATTTTGTGTTTTAAAGATTTAGGGTTTATAGATATTTAGAATTAAGGGTTTAGAGATTATTGTTTTAGGGGTTTTAAATTGTTTTTAGGGTTTATAGGATTTAGGGTTTCTTTGGGTTTTAGATTTTTAGGTTAGGGTTTAGGTTTAGGAATTAGAGTTTTAGGTTAGGGTTTAGTGCTTAGCATTTATTTAGGTTTAGGGTTTTAGTTTATGTGTTTTATCTAGGTTTTAAGGGTTTAGGGCTTTGAGTTTTTTAGGTTCAGGTTTTTTAGGATTTATTAGGTTTAGGTTTTAGAGCTGAGGGTTTTTTTTGTGTTTATTAGGGTTTAGCATATACGATTTGGGGCTTGGTTTTAGAGCTTAGAGTTTTTTAGGTTTAGGGGATTTTGGGTTTTAGTACGATTTTTAATGGTTATGTGTTTCTTAGGGTTTTTTAGCGCTTGGGGTTTTTTTGTATTTTAAGTGTTAGGGTTTATGGATTTTAAAGAGTTAGGGTTTAGATCTTAGGGAGTTTAGGGGTTTTAAATGATTTTCAGGGGTTTTTTTTAGGGTTAAGGATTTTATCTAGGTTTTTAGTGTTTTATATGTTTAGGGTTCAAGAATTAGGGTTTTTTTTGTATTCTTTAGGGTTTAGCATATAATATATAGGGATTTATAAGGTTTGGAATTTAGACTTTTTTAGGTTTAGGGGTTTTTAGGGATTTCAAGGTTTAAGTGTTTCTTTCGGCTTTTTTAGGGTTTAGGATTTAGGCCTTAGGGTTTTTTTTTTCTTTTGAATTCTAGGTTTAGGGTTTATGGTTTTTTAGGACTTAGTGTTTAGAAGTTAGGGTTTTCTTATTGTTTTTAAGGGTTAAATGTTTCTTAGGGTTTTCTATTTGTGTTTTTTAAGTTTAAGATTTACGGATTTTTTAGAATTTAGGGTTTAGAGCTTAGGGTTTTGTAGAGGTTGTAAATGATTTGTAGTGTTTATAGTAGGGTTTATAGGATTAATGGTTTCTTAAGATCTAGGGTTTAGGGTTTCTTAGGTTTTTAGGTTTAGAATCTAATGATTTAGGTTAGGGTTTAGGGTTTAGGGCTTCATGTTTTTTACGTCTAGGGTTTTAGGTTAAGGGTTTTATTTATGGTTTTTATGGTTTAGGGCTTTGGGATTTTTGGGTTAAGGTCTTTTCAAGTTTTATAGGTTTATGGTTTAGGCCTTAGGGATTTTTGTGTGTTTTAGGGTTAAGCATATATGATTTAGGGCTTGATAGGGTATAAAGCTTAGATTTTTTTTAGGTTTAGGCATTTTTTAGGGTTTTTAAGGGTTAAGTGTTTCTTAGGGTTTCTTTTTTAGAGCTTAGGGGTTTTAAATGTTATATAAGGTTTATTTTAGAGTTTATAGAATATAGGGATTCTTAAGGTTTAGGGTTTAGAGTTACTTAAGCTTTTAGGTTTAGGATTTATAGTTTTAGGTTAGGGTTTAGGGCATAGGGTTTTTTAGGTTAATGGTTTTAGGTTAAGGGTTTTATTTAGGTTTTTATGTTTTAGGGCTTTGGGTTCTTTGGGTTAAGGGATTGTATGATTTTTTTTGTTTAACGTTTAGGGATTAGGGCTTTTTTGTGTGTTGTATGGTTTAGTATATACAATTTAGGGCTTCATAGGTTTTAGAGCTTAGAGTTCTTTTAGGTTTTGGGGTTTTTTTTTTTTAAAGGTTTAAGGGTTATGTGTTTCTTTGGTTTCTCAGGGTTTAGTATTTTCTGTATTTTTTAAGTTTAGGATTTATAGATTTTTAGGATTTAGGGTTTCGACCTTAGGGATTTTAGGAGTTTTAAATGGGTTTTAGGGTTTATTTTAGGATTTATAGGATTTAGGGTTTCTTAAGGTTTATGGTTTAAGGTTTCTTCAGGTTTTAGGTTTAGGATTTAGGGTTTTAGGTTAGGGTTTAGGGTTTAGGGTTTAGGGCTTTGGGTATTTTTTATGTTTATTTTCTTAGGTTAAGGATCTTATATAGGTTTTAGGGTTTGGGGCTTTGGGATTTTCAGGTTAAGGTTTTTAGGGTTTTATAAGTTTAGGGTTTAGGGTTTTTTTTTTTTTGTGTTTTTTAGGGTTTAGCATATGTAATTTAGGGCTTTATAGGGTATGAAGTTTAGAGTTTTTTAGATTTAGGGGTTTTTGAGGTTTGTAGGGGTTTTAATGGTTAAGTGTTTCTTAGGGTTTAAGGCTTTCAGTTGTTTGTGTTTTTTAGTTTTAGGTTTTATGGATTTTTAGGGTTTAGGGTTTAGAGCTTAGGGTTTTGTAGGGGTTTTATATGATTTGTATGGATTATATAAGGTTTTATAGGATTTAGGGTTTTTAAATGTTTAGGGTTTGGGGTTTCTTAGGGTTTTAGGTTTAGCATTTAGGTTTTAGGTTAGGGTTTAGGGCTTTTGGATTTTTAGGTTTAGGGTTTAGGGCTTAGGTTTTTTATTTTTTTTTGTGTTTTTATGGTTTTGGATCTACAATATAGGGGTTTATAGGTTTTAGAGACTACCATTTTTTAGATTTAGGGGTTTTTTTTGTAGTTTTTAGAGTTTTGAAGTGTTAAGTATTTCTTATGGTTTAGGGCTTAGGTTTTTTTTTTTTTTTTTTGTGGTTTTAAGTTAGGGTATATGGATTTTTAGGATTTAGGTTTTATAGCTTAGGGTTTTTTGGGGGTTTTAAATGGTCTTTATGGTTTATTTTAGGGTTTGTAGGATTTAGGGATACTTAAGTTTTAGGATTTCTTAGGGATTTATGTTAGGGTTTAGGGTTTATGGCTTTGGGTTTTGTAAGGTTTAGGGTTTTTGGTTAAGGGTTTTATTTGAGATTTTGGGGTTTAAGACTTTGAGTTTTTTGGGGTTTTATAGGTTTAAGGTTTAGGGCCTAGAAGTTTTTTTTGTGTTTTTTAGGGTTTACAATATACGATTTAGGGCTTTATTGGGTGTATAGCTTAGAGTTTTTTTACGTTTAGGGGTTATTGAGTTTTTTTTTTGGGCTTTGAATGGTTAAGTGTTTCTTAGGATTTTTTAGGGTTTAGGGTTTAGGGCTTAGGGCTGAGGGTTTTTTTGGTTGAGGGTTTTTAAGTTTTTATTATTTAGGATTTAGAGCGTAGGGTTTTTAGGGTTTATTTTAGGGTTTATAGGATTTAGGATTTCTTGATGTTATAGGTTAAGGATTTAGAGTTTTAGGTTAGGGTTTAGGGTTTAGGGTTTAGGGCTTAGAGTTTTTTTAGGTTAAGGGTTTTATCTAGGATTTTGAGGTTTATGGCTTTGGGTTTTTTTAGGTTAATGTTTTTTAGGGCTTTATAGGTTTAGGCTTTTGAGCTTAGGGTTTTTTTTTTTTTGTGTTTTTTAGCGTTTAGCATGTATGATTTGGGACTTTATAGAGTTTAGAGCTTAGATTTTTTTTTTTAGGTTTAAGGGTTTTCGGATTTTTTAAGGTTTTTAAGGGTTAAGTGTTTTTTAGGGTTTTTTAAGGATTAAGGTTTAGGGCTTTGGGTTTTGTTGTGTTTTTAATTATTTAGGGTTTACATATTTTTAGGGTTTAGGGGTTAGAGCTTAGGGTTTTTTAGGTGTTTTAAATGGTCTTTATGGTTTATTTTAGTATTTATAGGATTTAGGGATTCTTAATGTTTAGGGTTTCTTAGGGATTTATATAAGGGTTTAGGGTTTATGGCATAGGTTTTTGTTGGGTTTAGGGTTTTAGGTTAAGGGTTTTATACGGGATTTTGGGATTTAAGGCTTCAGGGTTGTTAGGGTTTTATAGGTTTAAGGTTTAGGGCTTAGGGATTTTTTTTTTTTGTGTTTTTTAGGGTTTACCATATAAGATTTAGGGCTTTATAGGGTTTAGAGCTTAGAGTTTTTTAGGTTTAGGGGTTATTGGGGTTTTTAGGGTTTTTAGGGTTTTTAAGGGTAGAATGTTTCTTAGGATTTATTCGGGATTAGGGCTTAGGGTTTTTTTTTGGGTCTGATGTTTTAAAATATTTAGGATTTATGGTTTAGTACTTGGGGTTTTTAGGGAGTTTTAGGTGTTTTAAATGGTTTTTAGGGTTAATTTTAGGGTTTAGGTTTTCTTAAGGTTTAAGATTTAGGGTTTCTTAATGTTATAGGTTTGGGATTTAGAGATTTAGTTTAGGTTTTAGTGTTTAGGGAATTGGTTTTTTTTAGGTTTAGGGTTATAGGTTAAGGGTTTTATCTAGGATTTTAAGGTTTAGGGCTTTGAGGTTTTTTAGGTTAATGCTTTTTAGGGTTATATAGGTTTAGGGTTTAGGGATTTGTTTTTTTTTTTTTTTTGTGTTTTTTAGCGTTTAGCATATATGATTTAGGGCTTTATAGGGTTTAGAGCTTAGCTTTTTTTTTTTTAGGTTTAAGGGATTTTTGATTTTATAAGGTTTTTAAGGGCTAAGTGTTTCTTAGGGTCTTTTAAGGTTTTTGGTTCAGGGATTTGGGTTTTCTTATGTTTTGTATGTCTAGGGTTTATAGATTTTTAGGATTTAGGGTTTAGAGCTTAGTATTTTTAGGGGTTATAAATTGTTTTTAGGGCTTAGGGTTTCTTTGGGTTTTAGGTTTAGGATTAAGGTTTTAGTTTTAGGGTTTGGGGCTTAGGGTTTTTTAAGGTTTAGGGTTTTAGGTTAAGGGTATTAGCTAGTTTAGGGTTTTAGGCTTTGGTTATTTTAGGCAAAGGTTTATTACGATTTTATAGGTTTAGGGTTTTATCTTTGTTTTTTTAGGTTTAGGGTTTTATCTAGGTTTTTAAGGTTTAAGTCTTTGCGTTTTTTAGGTAAGATTTTTTAGGATTTTATAGGTTTAGGGTTTGGGGCTTAAGTTTTTTTTTTTTTGTTTTTCTAATTTGTGGTTTTTAGGGTTTAGCATATACAATTTAGGGCTTTATAGGGTTTAAAGCTTAAAGGTTTTAAGGTTTAGGTGTTTTTGGGTCTTTTATGGTTTTTAAGGATTAAGTGTTTCTTAGGGTTTTTTAGGGCATAGGGTATAGGGCTTAGGGGTTTTTTATGTTTTTTTTAGGGTTCACAGATTTTTAGAATTTAAGGTTTAGATCTTAGGATTTTTAGGGGTTTTAAATTGTTTTTAGGGTTTGTCTTAGGTTTTATAGGAGTTAGGTTTTCTTAAGGTTGGGGTTTAGGGTTTCTTAGGGATTTTAGGTTCAGGATTTAGGGTTTAGGGTTAAAGATTTAGGATTTATGGTTTTCGGATTAGGATTCACGGTTTTAGTTTAGGGTTCAAGGCTTTTTTTTTTTTTTTTGTGTTTTTTAGGATTTTGCTTATATGATTTAGGGATTTATAGGGTTTGGAGCTTAGACTCTTTTAGGTTTAGGGGTTTTTCAGTTTTTAGGGCTTTTAAGTTTAGGATTTTTGTTTTGGGTTAGGGTTTAGTGTTTAAGGCCTAGGGTTTTTTTAGGTTTATAAGTTTAAGGTTAATGGTTTTATCTAGGTTTTTAGGGATTTAGTGCTTTTAGTTTTTTAGCTTAATGGTTTTTTTTTTTGGATTTTATAGGTTTAGGCTTTAGGGATTTGGGGTTATTTGTGTGTTTGTTAGGGTTTAGCATATACAATTAAGGGCTTTATCGTTTTAACGGTTTATTTTAGAGTTTATAGGATTTAGGGTTTCTTAAGGTTAGGTTTTAGGGTTTTTAGGTTTAGGATATAGAGTTTTAGGTTACGTTTTAGGGTTTTTTAGGTTAAGGATTTTATCTAGGGTTTTACGGTTTTATACGTTTAGGGTTCAAGACTTACGATTTTTTTGTATTTTTTTAGGGTTTAGAAAATACGATTTAGGGATTTATAGGGTTTGGAGCTTAGACTCTTTTAGGTTTAGGGGATTGTAAGGTTTTCGAGGTTTAATTTTTTCTTATGGCTTTTTATGGTTTAGGGTTTTTTTGTTTTTGATTGTTAGGTTTAGGGTTTATGCTTTTTTAGGATTTAGTGTTTAGAGGTCCAGGTTTTGTAGGGGTTTTAAATGGTTTAGAGCTTAGAATTTTTCTAGGTGTAGGAGATTTTGGGTTTTCTTAGTATTTTTAAGGATTAAATGTTTCTTAAGGTTTTCTATTGATTAGGGTTTAGGGTTGTTTTTTTTGTGTTTTTTCATTTTAAAATTTATGGATTTTTTAGGATTTAGGGTTTAGATCTTAGGGTTTTGTAGAGGTTTTAAATGCATTGTAGTGTTTATAGTAGGGCTTATAAGATTTATGGTTTCTTAAGATCATGGTTTAGGGTTTCTTAGAGTTTTAGGTTTAGAATCTAATGATTTAGGTTAGGGTTTAGGGTTTAGGGTTTATGGCTTCATGTTCTTATAGGTCTAGGATTTTAGGTTGAGGGTTTCATCTAGGGTTTTTATGGCTAGGGCTTTGGGTTTTGTAGGTTAAGGGTTTTTATAGTTTTATAGGTTTATGGTTTAGGGCTTGGGGTTGTTTATGTATTTTAAGGTTAAGCATATAAGATTTTGGGTTTTTGTGTTTCTTAGGGTTTCTATTTTAGAACGTTTTAAATGGTTTTTATGGTTTATTTTAGGGTTTATAGGATTTAGGGATTCTTAAGGTTTAGGGTTTAGAGTTTCTTAAGGTTTTAGGTTTAGGATTTAGAGTTTTAGGTTAGGGTTTTGGGCTTAGGGTTTTTTAGGTTTAGAGTTTTGGGTTAAGGTTTTTGTTTAGGTTTTAGGGATTTGGATTTTTTAGGTTAAGGGTTTGTAGGATTTTATAGGTTTAGGGTTTAGGGTATTTGTTGTGTGTTATGGGGTTTAGTATATATGATTTAGGGCGTTATACGGTTTAGAGCTTAAATTTTTTTAGGTTTAGGGGTTTTTTTGTTTTAAGGATTTTTAATGGTTAAGTGTTTCTTAAGTAACCCAGGGTTTAGTTATTTTTTGTATTTTTTAGGTTTAGGGTTTACATATTTTTAGGAATTAGAGTTTCGAGCTTATGGATGTGAGGAGTTTTAAATGGGTTTCAGGGTTTATTTTAGGATTATAGGATTTAGGGTTTCGTAAGATTTAGAGTTTAAGGTTTCTTTAGGTTTTAGGTTTAGGATTTAGGGTTTTAGGTTAGGGTTTAGGGTTTAGGGCTTAGGGTTTTTTCAATGTTTAGGTTCTTAGGTTAAGGTTCTTATCTAGGATTTTAGGGTTTAAGGCTTTGGGTTTTTTAGGTTAAGGTTTTAAGGGTTTTATAGGTTTAAGGTTTAGGGCTTAGGGTTTTTTTTTCTGTGGTTTTTAGGGTTTAGCATATACGATTTAGGGCTTTATATGGTTTAGAGCTTAGAGTTTTTGAGGTTTAGGGTTTTTGGGTTTTTAGGGTTTTTAAGGGTTAAGTGTTTCTTAGGGTTTAGGGTTTAGCGCTTTGGATTTATTTTTGTTTTTAAGGTTCAAGGTTTATAGATATTTAGGATTTCGAGTTTACAGATTAGGGTTTCGTAGGGGTTTTAAGTGGTTGTTAGGATTTATTTTAGTGTTTATAGAATTTTGGGTTTCTTAAGGTTTAGATTTAGGAATTAGGGTTTTAGGTTAGGGTTTAGGGTTTAGGGCTTAAAAATTTTTTAGGTTTAGGTTTTTAGGTTAAGGGTTTTATCTAGGTTTTTTAGGGTTTAGGGCTTTGGGTTTTTAGGATTTTATAGGTTTAGGGTTTAGGGATTTTTTGTGTTTTTTTGGGTTAAGTATATACGATTTAGGGTTTTATAGGGTTTGTGAGCTCTGAGTTTTTTTAGGTTTAACGGATTTTATATTTTTAGGGTTTTTAAGGGTTAAGTGTTTCTTTGGGTTTTTAGGGCTTAGGATTTTTTTTTTGTTTTTAGGTTTAGGGTTTAGAGCTTAGGTTTTTGTAGGGGTTTTAAATGATTTTTTGGGTTTATTTTAGATTTTATAGGATTTAGGGTCTACGATTTTAGGTTTTTGGTGTTAGGGTTTTTGGTAGGTTTAGGGTTTTAGGTTAAGGGTTTTATCTAGGTTTTTAGGGTTTAGGTTTTTGGGTTTCTTTGGTTAAGGTTTTTTAGGATTTTCTAGGTTTATGGTTTAGGGCTAACGGTTTTTTTAAAAAAATATTTTTTTGGGTTTTCCATATAATATAGTGTTTAGAGTTTAGTGTTTTTTTAGGTTTGGGAGGTTTTTGTGTGTTTTTAGGGTTTTTAAGAGTTAAGTGTTTCATAAGGTTTTTTAGGGTTTGTGGTTTAGAACTTATAGTTTTGTAGAGGTTTTAAATGGTAATTACGGTTTATTTTAGGGTTCATAGGATTTAGAGTTTCTTAAGGTTTTAGGTGTAGAATTAGAGTTTTAGGTTAGGGTTTAGTGGTTTGGGTTTAGGGTGTTTTTAAGTTTAGCATTTTAGGTTAAGGGTTTTATCTATGTTTTAAGGGTTTAGGGCTTTGGGTTGTTTTTGGTTATGGTTTTTTAGGGTTTTATAGGTGAAGGGTTTACGGCTTAGGATTTTTTTTTTGTGTATTTTTTAGGGTTTAGCATATACAATTAGGGCTTTATACGGTTTTGAGCTTACAATTTATTTAGGTTTGGGGGTTTTTAGGGTTTTTTTCAAGGTTACTTCTTCTTAGGGTTTTCTAGGGTTTAGGTCTTAGGGTTTTGTTGTGTTTTTAAGCTTTAAGGTTTACGGATCTTTAGGATTTAGGCTTTAGAGCTTAGGGTTTTGTGGGGGTTTTGAATGATTTTTAGTGTTTATATTATGGTTTATAGGATTTAGGGTTTCTTAAGGTTTAGGGTTTAGGGTATCTTAGGGATTTAGGTTTAGGATTTAGGGTTAAGTTAGGGTTTAGGGTTTAGGGCTTAGTGTTTTTTTAGGTTTAGGGATTTGGGTTACGAGCTTCATCTAGGTTTTTAAGGTTTAATGCTTTAGGATTTATGGGTTAAGGTTTTTTAGGATTTTATAAATTTATGGTTTAGGGCTTAGGTTTTTTTTTTTGTTGTTAGGGTTTCACATATACTATTTAGGGCTTTATAGGGTTTAGAGATTAGAGATTTTAGGTTTAGGGACTTCTGGTTTTTTTAGGGTTTGTAAGGGTATTGAATGTTGTTTAAGGTTTATAGGATTTAGGATTTCATAAGGTTTAGGGTGTAGGGTTTCATAGGGTTTTAAATTTAGAATTTAGGGTTTTAGGTTAGGGTTTATGGTTTAGGGCTTAGGGGTCTTGTAGGTTGAGGGTTTTATCTAGGTTTTTAGGGTTTAGGGATTTGGGTTTGATAGGTTAAGCTTGTTTAGGCTTCTATAGGTTTAGGGTTTTGTAGGTTAAGGTTTTTGAGGGTTTTATAGATATGGAATTTAGGGCTTAGGTTTTTTTTTTTGTGTGTTTTGAGGGTTTAGCATATACAATTTAGATCTTTATAGGGTTTGGAGCTTAGAGTTTTTTAGGTTTAGGTGTTTTTGGGTTATTTAGGTTTAACTATTTCTTAGGGTTTTTCAAGGGTTTAGCATAAACAATTTAGGGCTTTATAAAGTTTAGATCTTACAGTTTTTTAGGATTAGGGGTTTTGGGGGTTAGGGTTTTTAAGGGCTTACGGTTTAGGGCTTAGCTTTTTTTTTTTTTGTTTTTTTGGATTTAGGGTTTAGGGCTTAGGCTTTTTTTTTATTTTTTTAGATTTAAAGTTTAGGGCACAGGGCTTAGGGTTTTTTTAGGTGAAGGATTTTATCTAGCTTTTTAGGTTTTTGGGCTTTGGAATTTTTGGATTAAGGTTTTTAGGGTTTTATAGATTTAGGATTTAGTGCTTAGGGTTTTTTGTATTTTTTATGGCTTAGCATTTATGATTTAGGGCTTTATAGGGTTTAGATCTTTGAGTTTTTTTAGGTTTAAGGGATTTTATATTTTTCGGGTTTTGAAGGGTTAAATGTTTCTTAGGTTTTTTTAGGGCTTAGAGTTATTTTTAGGTTTAGGGTTTTGGGTTAAGGGATTTATTATTTTTTTAGGGTTTAAGGATTTGAGTTTTTTAGGTTAAGATTTTTTCAGATTTAATAGGTTTGAGGTTTAGGTCTTAAACTTTTTTTTGTGTTTTTAGGATCTAACAAATACGATTTAGGGCTTTATAGGGTCTACAACCTAAAGCTTTTTAGGTTTAGTATTTTTTGTGTTTTTCTAAGGTTTTAAGAGTAAAATGTTTCTTAGGGTTTATGACTTAGGGTGCTTTTATGTTTTTTAGATATAGGGTTTACAGATTTTTAGGATTTAGGGTTTATAGCTTAGGGTTTTGTAGGGATTTTAAATGGGTTTTAAGGTTTATTTTAGGGTTTATTAATGTTTAGGGTTTCATAGTGTATTAGGTTTAGGATTTAGGGTTTTAGGTTAGGATATAGGGTTGAGGACTTTTGATTTTTTTAGGTTTAGGGTTTTTGGTTAAGGGTTTTAACTATGTTTTTAGGGGTAAGGGCTTTGTGTTTTTTAGATTAAGGTTTTATAGGGCTTTATATGTTTAAGGTTTAGGGCTAAGGGTTTTTTTGTGTTTTTTACGGTTTAGCATATACGATTTAGGGCTTTATAGCATTTATAGCTTAGAGTTATTTTAGGTTTAGGGGTTTTGGGGGTTTTAAGGGTTAAGTTTTTCTTAGGGTTTTTTAGGGTTTAGGGTTTTGGGGCTAGGGTTTTTTGTGTTTTTTAGGTTTAAGGTTTAAGAATTTTTAGGATTTATGGTTTAGAGCTTAGAGTTTTGAAGGGTTTTAAATGATTTGTAGGGTTTATGGGATATAGGGTTTCTTAAAGTTTACGGTTTAAGGTTTCTTAGGGTTTTAGGTTAGGGTATAGGGTTTAGGCCTTAGTGGTTTTTTATGTTTAAGGTTTAAGGTTTGAACTTAGGGTTTCGGGCTTAGAGTTTTTCTAGGTTTAAGGTTTTAGGCTAAGGGTTTTATCTTGGTTTTTAGGGTTTAGGGATTTGGGTTTATTAGGTTAAGGATTTTTAGGGTTTTATAGGTTTAGGGTTTGGGGCTTAGGTTTTTTTTTTTTTGTTTTTTAGGATTTAGCTTATATGATTTAGGGCTTTATAGGGTTTTGAGGTTAGTGTTTTTCATGGTTCGGGGTTTCTATATTTTTTAGGGTTTTTAAGGGTTAAGTGTTTCTTAGGGTTTTTTAGGGTTTAGGGTTTAGGCCTTAGGGGTTTTTTAGGTTTAGGGTTTAATGTTAAGTTTTACAGTTTCGAGCTTAAGGTTTTTTTAGGTTTAGGGTTTTAGGTTAAGGGTTTTATCTAGGTATTTCGGCTTTAAGGATTTGTGTTTGTTTGGTTAAAGGTTTTTAGGTTTTTATAGGTATAGAGTTTAGGGCTTATGATTTTTTATTTTTTTTGTGTTTTTTAGGATTTAGCATATATGATTTAGTGCTTTAAAAGGTTTTGAGGTTAGAGTTTTTCAAAGTTAGGGGTTTCTGTATTTTTTAGGGTTTTTAAGGGTTAGGTGTTTCTTGGGGTTTTTTTGGGTATAGAGCTTAGAGTTTTTTAGGGGTTTTAAATTGTTTTTAGGGTTTATTTTATGGTTCATAGGATTTAGATTTTCTTATGGTTTTAGGTTTAGGATTTCTTAGAGTTTTAGATGTAGGATTTATAATTTTAGGTTAGGGTTTTAGGTTTAGGGTTATAGGTTAAGGGTTTTATCTATGTTTTTAATGTTTAGGGCATTAGGTTTAAGGTATAGGGTTTATGGTTTTTTTTTGTGTTTTTTAGGGTTTAGCATATACGATTTAGGGCTTTATAGTGTTTAGAGCTTAGAGTTTTTTTCGATTTAGGGATTTTTGGGTTTTTAGGATTTTTAAGGGTTAAGTGTTTCTTATGGTTTTTTAGGGTTTATGGTTTAGGGCTTAGGGATTTTTGTGTATTTTTGGGTTGAGGGTTTTTAAATTTTTAGTATTTGGGGTTTACAGCTTAGGGTTTTTAGGGGGTTTTAAATGATTTTTAGGGTTTATAGGATTTAGGGTTTTTTAAGGGTTAGGGTTTAGTTCTTAGGGCTTATGTTCTTTTTAGGTTAAGGGTTTTATCTAGGATTTTACGGTTTAGGGCTTTGGGTTTTTTAAGGTTAATGTTTTTTAGGGCTTCATAAGTTTAGGGCTTTGGTTTTTTTTTTTTTTTTTTTTTTTTTTTTTTTTTTTTTTTTTTGTGTTTTTTAGCTTGTAACATATATTATTTTGGGATTTGTAAGGTTTAGAGCTTAGCTTTTTTTAGGTTTAAGGGTTTTTGGATTTTTTACGATTTTTAAGGATTAAGTGTTTCTTAGGGTTTTTTAAGGTTTAAGGTTTTGGGCTTTGGGTTTTGTTGTGTTTTTTATGTTTAGGGTTTAGTTTTTTGGATTTAGGGTTTAGAGCATAGGGTTTTTTAGGTGTCTTAAATGGTCTTTATGGTTTATTTTAGGATTTGTAGGATTTAGAGATTCTTAAGGTTTAGCGTTTCTTAGGGATTTATGTGAGGGTTTAGGGTTTATGGCTTAGGGTTTTGTTAGGTTTAGGGTTTTAGGTGAATGGTTTTATCTGGGATTTTGGGGTATAAGGCTTTGGGGTTTTTGGGTTTTATAGGTTTAGGGCTTAGGTTTTTTTGTTTTTTTGTGTTTTTTAGAGTTTAGCATATATTATTTAGGGCTTATAGGGTTTAGAGCTTAGCTTCTTTTTTTTACGTTTAAGGGATTTTGGATTTTTTAATGTTTAAGGGTTAAGTGTTTCTTAGGGTTTATAGATTTTTAGGATATAGGGTTTAGAGCTTAGTGTTTTGTAGGGGTTTTAAATTATTTTTAGGGTTTATTGGATTTAGGATTTCTTAAGTTTTAGGATTTAGGGTTTCTTTGGGTTTTAGGTTTAGTTTAGGTTTAGGGTTTAAGGCTTAGGGTTTTTTAAGGTTTAGGGTTTTAGGTTAAGGGTACTATCTAGTTTAGGGTTTAAGGTTTTGGGATTTTAGGCTAACATTTCTTAGGATTTTATAGGTTTAGGGTTTCATCTTTGTTTTTTAAGGTTTAGGGTTTTATCTAGGTTTTTAGGGTTTAAGTCTTTGGGTTTTTTAGTTAAGGTTTTTTAGGATTTTATATCTTTAGGGTTTAGGGCTTAGGGTTTTTTTTGTTTTTTTATTTGTGTTTTTTAGGATTTAGCATATATAATTTAAGGCTTTATAGGGTTTAGAGCTTAGTGTTTTTTAGGTTTAGGGGTTTTTGGGTCTTTTTAGGGTTTTTAAGGGTTAAGTGTTTCTTGGGTTTTTTAGGGCGTAGGGTATAGGGCTTAGGGATTTTTTGGGTTTCTTTTAGGGTTCACAAATTTTTAGGATTTAGGGTTTTCATCATAGGATTTTTAGGGGTTTTAAATTATTTTAGTGTTTGTCTTAGGTTTTATAGGATTTAGGATTTCTTAAGGTTAGGGTTTAGGGTTTTAAGGTTTAGAATTTAGGGTTTTAGGTTAGGGTTTAGGGTTTTAGGCTGATGATTTAGGCTTTTAGGTTTAGGATTTAGTGTTATAGGTTTAGGATTTAGGGTATTTGGTTTAGGGTTCAAGGCTTAGGTTTTTTTTTTTTTTTTTTTTTTTTGTCTTTTTTAGGGTTTATCATATATGATTTAGGGATTTATAGGGTTTGGAGCTTAGACTCTTTTAGGCTTTAGGGTTTTGTGTTTAGGGACTAGGGTTTTTTTAGGTTTAGGGTTTAAGGTTATTGGTTTTATATAGATTTTTAGGGTTTAGTTCTTTGAATTTTTTAGATTAAGGTTTTTTTTTTTTTTTTTGGATTTTATAGGTTTAAGCTTAGGGATTTGGGGTTCTTTTTGTGTTTGTTAGGGTTTAGCATATACGTTTATGAGCTTTATTGTTTTAAGGGTTTATTTTAGGGTTTATAGGATTTAGGATTTCTTAAGGTTAGGGTTTTTAGGTTTAGGATATAGAGTTTTAGGTTACGGTTTAGGGTTTTTTAGGTTTAGTGTTTTAGGTTAAGGATTTTATCTAGGGTTTTAGAGTTTTATGGGTTTAGGGTTCAAGACGTACGGTTTTTTTTGGGGTTTAGCATATATGATTTTGTTATTTATAGGGTTTGGAGCTTAGACTTTTTTAGGTTTAGGGGTTTTTAAAGTTTTCTAGGTTTAAGTATTTCTTATGGCTTTTTAGGTTTTAGGGTTTAGGCCTTAGGGTTTTTTTTCTTCTTCTGATTTTTAGGTTTAGGGTTTATGGTTTTGTAGGATTTTGTGTTTAGTGGTTAGGGTTTTGTAGGGATTTTAATTGGTTTATAGCTTAGAGTTTTTTTAGGTGTAGGGGTTTTAAGATTTTCTTAGTGTTTTTAAGTGTCCAGTGTTTCTTAGGTTTTTCTACTGATTAGGGTTTAGGCTTTTTTTTGTGTTTTTTCAATTTAAGATTTATTGATTTTTTAGGATTTGGGGTTTAGAGCTTAGGGTTTAGTATAGGTTTTCAATGTTTTGTAGTGTTTATAAGATTTATGGTTTCTTAAGGTCTAGGGTTTAGGGTTTTAGGTTTAGAATCTAAGGATTTAGGTTAGGGTTTAGGGTTTATGGCTTCATTGTTTTTTAGGTCTAGGATTTTAGGTTATGGTTTTTATCTTGGGTTTTTACATTTTAGGGCTTTGAGTTTCGTAGGTTAAGGTTTTAGAGTATTACTGGTTTATGGTTTAGGGCTTAGGGTTTTTTGTGTATTTTAGGGTAAGCATATAAGATTTAGGGCTTGATAGGGTTTAAAGCTAAGAATTTTTTAGGTTTAGGGTTTTTTTAGGGTTTTGAAGGGTTAAGTGTTTCATAGGGTGTTTTTAGAGTTTATGGTTTAGAGTTTAGGATTTTGTGGGGGTTTTAAATGGTAATTACGGTTTATTTTATGGTTTATAGGATTTAGAGTTTCTCAAGGTATTAGGTGTAGGATTAGAGTTTTAGGTTAGGGTTTAGGGGTTTGGGCTTAGGGTGTTTTAAAGTTTAGGGTTTTTCCTATGTTTTAAGGGTTTAGGGCTTTGGGCTGTTTTTTATTATGACTTTTTAGGGTTTTATAGGTGAAGGGTTTATGACAGGGATTTTTTTTTGTGTTTTTTTGGGTTTAGCATATACAACTAGGGCTTTATAGGGCTTTGAGCTTACAGTTTTTTTAGGTTTAGGGGTTTAGGGTTTTTTTCAAGGTTAACTACTTCTTAGGGTTTTCTAGGGTTTAGGTCTTAGGGTTTTTGGTGTGTTTTTAAGATTTAAGATTTACAGATCTTTAGGATTTAGGCTTTAGAGCTTAGGGTTTTTTAGGGGTTTTAAATGTTTTTAGGTTTTATATTATGGTTTATAGGATTTAGGGTTTCTTAAGGTTTAAGGTTTAGGGTATCTTAGGGATTTTGGTTTAGGATTTAGGGCTTTAGGTTAGGGTCTAGGGTTTAGGGCTTAGGGTTTTTTTAGGTTTAGGGATTTGGGTTAACGGCTTTATCTTGGTTTTTTAGGTTTAAGGCTTTGGATTTTTAGGTTCAGGTCTTTTAGGGTTTTATAGGTTTATGGTTTAGGGCTTAGTTTTTTTTTTTGTGTTTTTAGGGTTTCGCATATACAATTTAGAGCTTTTAGGGTTTAGAGATTAGAGATTTTACGTTTAGGGATTTTTGATTTTTATAGGTGATTTAATGGTATTAAATGGTGTTTAGTGTTTGTAGGACTTAGGGTTTCATAAGGTTTAGGGTTTAGGGTTTCATAGGATTTTAAATTTAGATTTAGGGCCTTAGGTTAGGATTTATGCTTTACGGCTTAGGGGATTTTTTAGGTTTAGAATTTTAGGTTGAGGGTTTTATCTAGGTTTTTTGGGTTTAGGGATTTGGGTTTGTTTGGTTAAGGTTTTTTCGGCATTTATAGGTTTAGGGTTTAGGGCTTAGGTTTTTGTAGGTTAAGGTTTTTGAGGGTTTTATAGATATGACATTTAGGGCTTAGGTTTTTTTTGTGTGTTTTTAGGGTTTAGCATATACAATTTAGGTGTATATCGGGTTTGGAGCTTAGAGTTTTTTAGGTTTAGGTGTTTTTGGATTATTTAGGTTTAATTGTTTCTTAGGGGTTTTCAAGGGTTTAGCATAAACGATTTAGGGTTTATAGGGTTTAGATCTTATAGTTTTTTAGGTTTAGGGGTTTTGGGGGTTTTTAGGGTTTTTAAGGGCTTACGATTTAGGGCTTATGTTTTTTTTTTGTTTTTTTAGATTTAGGGTTTAGAGCTTAGGGCTTAGGGTTTTTTTAAGTTTAGGATTTTAGGTTAAGGATTTAACTAGGTTTTTAGGTTTTTGGGCATTGGAATTTTTTGATGAATGCTTTTAGGGTTTAATAAATTTAGGATTTAGGGCTTTGGGATTTTTGTATTTTTTAGGGTTTAGCATATACGATTTAGGGCTTTGTAGGGTTTAGAGCTTTGAGTTTTTTTAGGTTTAAGGGATTTTATATTTTTAGGGTTTTTAAGGATTAAGTGTTTCTTAGGGTTTTTTATGGCTTAGGGTTATTTTTAGGTTTAGGGTTATGGGTTAAGGGTTTTATTAAGGTTTTTAGGGTTTACGGCTTTGAGCTTTTTCGGTTAAGATTTTTAAAGACTTTATAGGTTTAGGGTTTAGGTCTTAAAGTCTTTTTTGTGTTTTTAGGGTTTAACAAATACGATTTAGGGTTTTATAGGGTCTAGAACATAGAGTTATTTTGGTTTAGGGTTTTTTATGTTTTTCTAAGGATTTGAGAGTTAAGTGTTTCTTAGGATTTAGGGCTTATGGTGCTTTTATGCTTTTTAGATGTAGGGTTTACAATTTTTAGGATTTAGGGTTTATAGCTTAGGTTTTTGTAGGGATTTTAAAAGGATTTTAGGGTTTATTTTAGGGTTTCTTAATCTTTTGAGTTTAATAGTATATTAGATTTAGGATTTAGGGTTTTAGGTTAGGATTTAGAGTTTAGGACTTTTGTTTTTTCTAGGTTTAGGGTTTTAGGTTAAGGTTTTTACTAAGTTTTTAGGGGTAAGGGCTTTGTGTTTTTCTGATTAAGGTTTTTTAGGGCTTTATATGTTTAGGGTTTAGGGCTAAGGGTTTTTTTTTTTTGTGTTTTTTACGGTTTCGTAGATACGACTAAGGGATATATAGCATTTAGAGCTTAGAGTTTTTTTAGGTTTACGGGTTTTTTGGGTTTTTAGGTGTTTTTAAGGGTTAAGTGTTTCGTAGGGTTTTTTAGGGTTTAGGGTTTTGGGGCTTAGGTTTTTTTGTGTTTTTAAGGTTTAGGGTTTATAGTTGTTTTGGATTTAGGCGTTAGAGCTTTGAGTTTTGTAGGGTTTTAAATGGTTTGTACGGTTTATGGGATTTAGGGTTTCTTAAGGTTTACTGTTTGGGGTTACTTAGAGTTTTAGGTTAGGGTACAGGGTTTAGGCCTTAGTGGTTTTTTATGTTTAGGGTTTAAGGTTCGGGTTTAGGGTTTTGGGCTTAGGGTTTTTTAGGTTTAAGGTTTTAGGTAAAGGGTTTTATCTAGGTTTTTAGGGTTTAGGGATTTGGGTTTATTAGGTTAAGGGTTTTTAGGGTTTTATAGGTTTAGGGTTTAGGGCTTTTTGTGTTTCTTTGGGTTTAGCATATATGATTTAGGGCTTTATAAGGTTTTGAGATTAGTGTTTTTCAGGGTTCGGGGTTTCTGTATTTTTTAGGGTTTTTAAGGGTTAAGTGTTTATTAGGATTTTTTAGGGTTTAGGGTTTAGGGGTTTTCTAATTTTAGGGTTTACTATTTTGGGCTGAGTGTTTTTTATGTTTAGGGTTTTGGGTTAAGGGTTTTATTTGGGTATTTAGGCTTTCACAATTTGGGTTTGTTAGGTTAAGGGCTTTTAGGTTTTATAGTTTTAGGGTTTAGGGTTTATGAATTTTTTTTTTTTTTTTTGTGTTTTTTAGTGTTTAGCATATATTATTTAAGGCTTTATAGGGTTTTGAGGTTAGAGTTTTCTAAAGTTAGGGTTTCTGTATTTTTTAGGGTTTTTAAGGGTTAAGTGTTTTTTAGGGTTTAGGGTTTAGAGCTTAGGGTTTTTTTAGGGGTTTTAAGAATATTTTTATGGTTTATTTTAGGGTTCATAGGATATAGGTTTTCTTATGGTTTAAGGTTTAGAATTTCTTAGGGTTTTAGGTTTAGGATTTAGGATTTTTGGTTAGGGTTTTGGGGTTAGGATTTTGGGTTAAGGGTTTTATCTATGTTTTTAAGGTTTAGGGATTTAGGTTTTTTGGGTTAAGGTGTTTTGCGTTTTAGGTTTAGGGTATAGGGCTTAGGATTTTTTTTGTGTTTTTTAGGGTTTAGCATATACGATTTAGGGCTTTATAATGTTTAGAGCTTAGAGTTTTTTCGATTACGAGATTTTTGAGTTTTTTAGGATTTTTAAGGCTTAATGTTTCTTATGGTTTTTTATGGTTTATGGTTTAGGGCTAAGCGTTTTTTTCTGTGTTTTTTGGTTTAGGGTTTATCAATTATTAGGATTTAGCTTTTTAGGTTAGGGTTTAGGTTTAAGATTTAGTGTTTTAGGTTATGGTTTAGGGTTTAGGCCTTAGAGGCTTTTTAGGTTTATGGATTTTTAGGATTTAGGGTTTAGAGCATAGGGTTTATTTTAGTGTGTGTGGGATTTAGGTTTTCCTTAGGTATTAGAGTTAGTGATTCGTATGGTTTAGGTTCAGTATTTAGGGTTTTTGGTTAAGGTTTAGGGTTAACGGCTTAGGGTGGGTTTTTTAGGTTTAGGGTTTTAGGTAAAGGGTTTTATCTAGGTTTTTAGGGTTTAGGGCTTTGGGTTTTTAGGTTAATGTTTTTTAGGGTTTTATAGATTTAGGGTTTAGGGTATTGGGTTTTTTAGAGTTTAGCTTATATGATTTATGGCTTATAGTTTTTTAGGTTTAGGGTTTTTAAGGTTTTTAAGGATTATGTGTATATAAGGGTTTTTTAAGATTTAGGGTTTAGGGCTTAAGGTATTTTTTTGTCTTTTAGGTTTAGAGTTCACGGATTTTCATTATTTAGGGATTAGAGATTCTGGTTTTGTAGGGGTTTATATGGTTTTTAGGGCTTTTTTTAGGGTTTATATGATTTAGGGTTTCTTAAGGTTTAGGGTTTTCGATTAGGGATTCAGGTTAAGGGTTTTATCTATGATCTTAGGGTTTATGCCTTTGGGTTTTTTGTGTGTTTTTAGGGTTTAGCATAATTGATTTGGGGCTTTATACGGTTAAGAGGTTAGAGTTTTTTAGGTTTAGGGTTTTTTGGGTTTTTTTAAGGTTTTTAAGGGTTAAGTGTTTCTTAGGGTTTTTGAAGGTTTAGGGTTTAGGGCTAAGGGTTATTTTGGATTTTTAAGGTTTAGGGTTTACATATTTTTAGAATTAAGGATTCAGAGCTTAGCTTTTTACGGGTTTTAAATTGTTTTTAGGGATTATACGATTTAAGGTTTCTTTGGGTTTTAGGTTTTTAGGTTAGGGTTTAGGTTTAGGAATTAGAGTTTTAGGTTAGGGTTTTTTTAGGTTTAGGGTTTTAGTTTATGTGTTTTATCTAGGTTTTAAGGGTTTAGGGCTTTGGCTTTTTTAGGTTCACAGTTTTAATTTATTTGTTTTATCTAGGTTTTAATGGTTTAGGGCATTGGGTTTTTTAGGATTAGGTTTTTTAGGATTTAATAGGTTTAGGGTTTTTTTGTGCTTTTTAGGATTCATGATATACGATTTAGGGCATGATAGGATTTAGAGCTTAGAGTTTTTTAGGTTTAGGGGTTTTGGGTTTTTTTGTGGTTTTTAATCGTTAAGTGTTTCTTAGGGTTTTTTTGTGTTTTAAGTGTTAGGGTTTATGGATTTTAAGGATTTAGGGTTTAGATCTTAGGGTTTTAAGGGGTTTTAAATGGATTTCAGAGCTTATTTTAAGGCTATCAGATTTAGGATTTCTTAATAAGATTAGGGTTTAGGGTTTTTAGGTTTAGGATTTAGGGTTTTATGTTAGGGTTTAGGGTTGTTTTAGGTTTAAGGTTTTTGTTTAAGGACTTTATCTAGGGTTTTAGTGTTTTATATGTTTAGGATTAAAGAATTAGGGGTTTTAGTGTTTTTTAGGGTTTGGCATATAATATTTTGGAATTTATAGGGTTTGGACCTTAGACTTTTTTAGGTTTAGGGGTTTTTAGGATTTTCAAGGTTTAAGTGTTTCTTACGATCTTTTTAAGGTTTAGGCCTTCGGGTTTCTTTTTCATCTGATTTTTAGGTTTAGGGTTTATCGTTTTTTAGGATTTATTGTTTAGAGGTTAGGGTTCTGTAGGGTTTTAAATGGTTTAGAGCTTAGAGTTTTACTAGGTGTAGGAGTTTTTGGTTTTCTTAGTATTTTTAAGGGTTAAATGTTACTTAGGGTTTTCTACTTTTTAGGGTTTAGGGTTTTTTTGGTATTGTTTAAGATTAAGATTTATGGATTTTTTAGGATTTAGGGTTTAGAGCTTAGGGTTTTGTAGAGGTTTTAAATGCTTTGCAGTGTTTATATTAGGGTTTATAGGATTTATGATTTCTTAAGGTCTAGGGTTTAGGGCTTCTTAGGGTTTTAGGTTTAGAATCTAAGGATTTAGGTTAGGTTCTAGGGTTTAGGGCTTCATTTTTTTTAGGTCTAGGATTTTAGGTTAAGGGTTTTATTAGGGTTTTTATGGTTTTGGGCTTTGGGTTTTTTAGGTTAAGGTTTTTTAGAGTTTTATAGGTTTATGGTTTAGGGTTTATGGATTTTTATGTATTTTAGGGTTAAGCATATAAGATTTAGAGGTTGATAGGGTTGAAAGCTTAGAGTTTTTTAGGTTTAGGCCCTTTTTTAGGGTTTTTAAGGGTTAGGCGTTTCTCAGGGTTTCTACTTTAGAGCTTAGGGGTCTAAATGGTATTTAAGGTCTACTTTAGGGTTTATAGAATTTAGGGATTCATAAGGTGTAGGGTTTAGAGTTTCTTAAGGTTTTAGGTATAGGATTTAGAGTTTTAGGTTAGGGTTTAGGGCTTAGGATTTTAGGTTAAGGGTTTTATTTAGGTTTTTAGGTTTTAGGGCTTTGGGTTTTTTAGGTTAAGGGTTTGTAGGATTTTATAGGTTTAGGGTTTAGGGCTTAGGGTTTTATGAGGTTTAGGGGTTTTTTGGGTTGTTAAGGGTTTAGTGTTTCTTAGATTTCCCAAGTTTCTCAGGGTTTAGTATTTTTTTTGTATTTTTTTTGGTTTAGGGTTTACATATTTTTAGGATTTAGGGTTTCGAGCTTAGGGATTTTAGGAGTTTTAAATGGGTTTTAGGGTTTATTTTAGGATTTATAGGATTTAGGATTTCTTAAAGGTTAGGTTTTAAAGTTTCTTTGGGTTTCAAGTTTAGAATTTAGGATTTTAGGTTAAGGTTTAGGGTTTAGGGCTTTGGGTTTTTCTTATGTTTAGGTTCTTAGGATAAGTTCTTATCTAGGTTTTTAGGGTTTAAGGCTTTGTGTTTTTTAGGTTAAGGTTTTTAGGGTTTTATAGGTTTAGGATTTAGGTAGTTTTTCTCTTTTTTAGGGTTTAACATATATAATTTAGGGCTTTATAGGGTATAGAGCTTAGAGTTTTTTAGGTTTAGGGGTTTTTTGAGGTTTTTAATCGTTATGTGTTTCTTAGGGTTTAAGGCTTTCAATTTTTTGTGTTTTTTAGGTTTAGGTCTTATGGATTTTTAGGGTTTACGATTTAGCACTTCGGGTGTTGTAGGGGTTTTATATGGTTTTTAGGTATAATATAAGGGTTTTGTAAGATTTAGGGTGTTTTAAGGTTTAGGGTTTAAGGTTTCTTAGGGTTTTAGGTTTAGCATTTAGGTTTTAGGTTAGGGTTTAGGGCTTTGGATTTTTTTTTTTGTGTTTTTTAGGGTTTAGAATATACGATTTAGGGCTTATGGGGTGTAGAGCTTAGAGTTTTTTTAGGTTTTGGGGTTATTGGGTTTTTTTCAGGGTTTCTAAGGGTTAAGTGTATCTTAGGATTTTTTAGGGTTTAGGGTTTAGGTCTGATGGTTTTTTTTTGGTTGAAGGTTTTTAAATTTTTAGAATTCAGGGTTTAGAGCTTAGGGTTTTTAGGGTTTATAGGATTTAGGGCTTTTTAAGGTTTAGGGTTTAGGGTTTCTTAAGGTTATAGGTTTAGGATTTAGAATTTTATGTTAGGGTTTACGGTTTAGGGCATAGGTCTTTTTTTAGGTTTGGGGTTATAGGTTAAGAGTTTTATCTAGGATTTTTGGGTTTAGGGCATTGGGTTTTATTAGGTTAATGTTTTTTAGGGTTTTATAGTTTTAGGGTTTAGGGCTTAGGGTTTTTTTTTTTTTTTTTTTTTTAGCATTTAGCATTTAGCATATATGATTTAGGTCTTTAAAGGGGTTATAGCTTAGTTTTTAAAATTTTTTTTTTAGGTTTAAGGGGTTTTGGATTCTTTAAGGTTTTTAAGGGTTAAGTGTTTCTTATGATTTTTTAAGGTTTAAGGTTTGGGTTTTGTTGTGATTTTTATGTTTAGGGTTTACAGATTTTTAGGATTTAGCATTTAGAGCTTAGGGTTTTTTAGGTGTTTTAAATGGTCTTTATGGTTTATTTAAGGATATATAGGATTTAGGGATTCTTAAGGTTTAGGGTTTCTTTGGGATTTATGTTAGGGTTTATGGCTTAGGATTTTGTTAGGTTTAGGGTTTTAGGTTAAGGGTTTTATTTGGGATTTTGGGGTTTAAGGCTTTGGGGGTTCTAGGGTTTTTAGAGTTTTATAGGTTTAAGGCTTAGGCCTTAGTTTATTTTGTGTTTTTTAGGGTTTTTAAGAGTTAAGTGTTTCTTAGGGTTTTTAGTGTTTGAGGCTTAGGATTTTTTTTTCCCGGTTTTGGGCTTTTAAATATTTAGGATTTATGGTTTAGTGCTTAGAGTTTTTAAGGAGTTTTAAATGGTTTTTAGGGTTTATTTTAGGGTTTATAGGATTTAGGGTTTCTTAAAGTTTAGGGTTTAGGGTTTCTTAGTGTTATAGGTTTGGATTTAGAGTTTTAGGTTAGGTTTTACGGTTTAGGGCATATGTTTATTTTTAGGTTTAGGGTTATAGGTTAAGGGTTTTATCTAGGATTTTAGGGTTTAGGGCTTTGGGTTTTTAAAGGATAATGTTTTTTAGGGTTTTATAGGTTTAGGGTTTAGGGCTTAGGTTTTTCTTTTTGTGTGTATTTTTTTGCGTTTAGCATATACAATTTAGGGCTTTATAGGGTTTAGAGGTTAGCTTCTTTTTTTTTAGATTTAAGAACTTTTGGATTCTTCAACGTTTTTAAAGGTTAAGTGTTTCTTAGGGTTTTTTAAGGTTTAAGGTTTAGGGGTTTGTGTTTTGTAGTGTTTTTTATGTTTAGGGTTTATAGATTTTTAGGATTTAGGGTTTAGAGCTTAGTGTTTTGTAGGGGTTTTAAATTGTTTTAATTGTTTGTAGGATTAAGGGTTTCTTAAGTTTTAGGGTTTAGGGTTTATTTGAATTTTAGGTTTAGGATTAAGATTTTAGGTTTAGGGTTTAGGGCTTAGGGTTTTTTAAGGTTTAGGGTTTTAGGATAAGGTTCTTATCTAGTTTAGGGTTTAAGGCTTTGGGTTTTTTAGTCTAAGATTTCTTTGGATTTTATAAGTTTAGGATTTTGTCTTGGTTTTTTTTTTTTTTTTTGGTTTAGGATTTTATCTTGGTTTTTAGGGTTTAAGTCTTTCGGTTTTAGGTAAGGTTTTTTATGATTTTATAGGTTTAGGGTTTAGGGTTTAGGGCTTAGGGTTTTTCAAGATTTTTTTTATTTGTGTTTTTTAGGGTTTAGCATATACAATTTTGTGGTTTATAGGGTTTAAAGCTTACAGTTTTTCAGATTTAGGGGTTTTTGGGTCTTTTTAGGATTTTTAAGGGTTAAGGGTTTTTAGGGCATAGGGTAGGCTTAGTGATTTTTTGTGTTTTTTTTAAGGGGTCGCGGAATATTAGGATTTAGGGTTTAGATCTTAGGATTTTTAGGGATTTTAAATTGTTTTTAGGGTTTGTTTTAGGTTTTATAGGATTTAGGGTTTCTTAAGGTTAGGGTTTAGGGTTTCTTAGTGTTTTTAGGTGCAGGATTTAGGGTGTTAGCTTAGGGTTTAGGGTTTTAGGTTTAGGATTTAGCATTTTAGGTTTAGGATTTAGGGTATTAAGTTTAGGTTCAAGGCTTAAGTTTTTTTGTGTATTTTTTAGGTTTTTGCTTATATGATTTACGGATTTATAGGGTTTAGAGCTTAGACTCTTTTAGGTTTAGCGGTATTTGAGTTTTTAGGGATTTTAAATTTAGGATTTAGGGTTTTAGGTTAGGGTTAGTGTTTAGGGCCTAGGGTTTTTTTAGGTTTAGGGTGTAAGGTTATTGCTTTTATCTAGGTTTTTAGGGTTTAGTTCTTTGGATTCTTTAGATTATGGTATTTTTGTTTTTTGGATTTTATAGGTTTAAGCTTTAGGGATTTGGGGTTCTTTGTGTGTTTGTTAGGGTTTAGCATATACAATTTAGGGCTTTATAGGGTTTAGAGCTTAGAGTTTTTTAGATTTAGGGGTTTTTGGGTCCTTTTTTAGGATTTTTAAGGGTTAAGTGTTTCTTTGGGCGTAGCGTATAGGGCTTAGGGAATTTTTGGGTTTTATTTAGGGTTCGCAGAATTTTAGGATTGAGGGTTTAGATCTTAGGATTTTTAGGGGTTTTAATTTGTTTTTTGTTTTGTAGGATATAGGGTTTCTTAAGGTTAGGGTTTAGGTTTTCTTCGGGTTTTTAGGTTTAGGATTTAGGGTTTTAGGTTTAGGATTTAGCATTTTAGGTTTAGGATTTAGGGTATTAGGTTTAGGGTTCAAGGGTTAAATTTTTTTTTTGGTGTGTTTTTTAGGGTTTAGCTTATATAATTTACGGATTTATAGGGTTTAAAGCTTAGACGCTTTTAGGTTTAGTGGTGTTTGAGTTTTTAGGGGTTTTAAGTTTAGGATTTAGGGCTTTAGGTTAGGGTTTAGTGTTTAGGGCCTAGGGTTTTTTTAGGTTTAGGGTTTAAGGTTAGTGGTTTTATCTAGGTTTTAAGGGTTTAGTTCTTTGGGTTTCTTAGATTAAGGGTTTTTTTTTTTTTGATTTTATAGGTTTAGGCTTTCGGGATTTGGGGTTCTTGGTGTGATTATTAGGGTTTAGCATATACGATTATGGACTTTATTATTTTAAGGGTCTATTTTAGGGTTTATAGGATTTAGGGTTTCTTAAGGTTTGGGTTTAGGGTATTTTAGGGTTTTTAGGTTTAGGATGTAGAGTTTTAGGTTACGGCTTAGGGTTTTTTAGATTTAGGGTTTTAAGTTAAGAATTTTATCTAGGGTTTTAAAGTTTTATAGGTTTAGGGTTCAGGACTTATGGTTTTTTTTTGTGTTTTTTTACGGTTTAGCATATACGATTTAGGGATTTATAGAGTTTGGAGCTTAGACTTTTCTAGGTTTAGGGGTTTTTTAGGTTTTCAAGGTTTAAGTGTTTCTTACGACTTTTTAGGGTTTAGGGTTTAGGCCTTTGGTTTTTTTTTCTTATTTTTAGGTTTAGGGTTTATGGTTTTTTAGGATTTAGTGTTTAGAGGTTAGGGTTTTGTAGGGGTTTTAAATGGTTTAGAGCTTAGAGTTATTTTAGGTGTAGGGGTTTTTGGGTTTTCTTAGTGTTTTTAAGGATTAAGTGTTTATTAGGGTTTGCCATTGATTAGGATTTAGGGCTATTTTGTGTTTTTTCAGTTTAATATTTATGGATTTTTTAGGATTTATGTTTAGAGCTGAGGGTTTGGTAGAGGCTTTAAATGCTTTGTAGTGTTTATATTAAGGTTTATAAGATTTATGGTTTTGTAAGGTCTACAGTTTGGGGTTTCTTAGAATTTTAAGTTTAGAATCTAAGGATTTAGGGTTTTGGGTTTAGAGCCTCATGTTTTTTAGGTCTAGTGTTGTTGGTTCACGGTTTTTATCTAGGGTTTTTATGGTTTAAGGCTTTGGATTTTTTGGGTTAAGGTTTTTAGGGTTTTATAGGTTTAGGGTTAAGGCTTAGGGTTTTTTTGGGTTTATCATATACAATTTTGGGCTTTATAGGGTATAGAGCTTAGAGTTTTTTAGGTTTAGGGGCTTTTGAGGTTTTAGGGTTTTAAAGGGTTAAGTGTTTCTTAGGGTTTAAGGCTTTTAGTTTTTTCTGTTTTTTAGGTTTAGCTTTTACAGGTTTTTCGGGTTTAGGGTTTTGTAGGACTTTTATATGGTTTTTAGGGATTATTTAAGGGTTTAAGGGATTTAGGATTTTTTAAGGTTTAGGGTTTAGGGTTTCTTAAGGTTTTAAATTTAGCATTTACGTTTTAGGTTAGGGTTTAGGGCTTTCGAATTTTTAGGATTATGGATTTTAGGATTTTGTATGATTAGGGATTAGGGCTTAGGGTTTTTGTTTTGTGTTTTTGGGGTTTAGAATAAATGATATAGGGGTTTATAGGGTTTAGAGCTTACAATTTTTTAGGTTTAGGGGTTTTTGTATTCTTTAGAGTTTTTAAGGGTTAAGTGTTTCTTTGGGTTTTATAGGGTTTAGGGTTTCAAACTTAGGGGTTTTTTTTGTGTGTTTTTATGTTAAGGTTTATGGATTTTGAGGATTTAAGGTTTAGAGCTTACGGTTTTTTTGGTGTTTTAAATGGTCTTTATGGTTTTTTTTTAGGATTTGTAGGATTTAGGGAATCTTAAGGTTTAGGATTTCTTAAGGATTTATGTTAGGGAATAGGGTTTTGTTTTGGGTTTTAGGTTAATGGTTTATTTAGGATTTTGGGGTTTAAGGCATTGGGGTTTTTAAGATTTTTAGGATTTTATAGGTTTAAGGTTTAGGGTTTAGGGTTTTTCTTGTGTTTTTTAGGGTTTAGCATATACGATTTAGGGCTTTATAGGAGAGGATTTTAGGTTTAGGGGTTCTTGGGTTTTTTAGGGTTTTTAAGGGTTAAGTTTCTCTTAGGGTTTTTAGGATTTATGGCTTAGGTTTTTTTTTTTGGTTTAGGGTTTTTAAATATTTAGGATTTATGGTTTAGAGCATAGGGTTTTTAGGGAGTTTTCAAGGTTTTAAATGGTTTTTAGGGTTTATAGGATTTAGGGTTTCTTAAGGTTTAGGGTTTAGGGTTTCTTAGGGTTATAGGTTTTGGATTTAGGGCTTCAGGTTAGGTTTTAGGATTTAGGGCTTAGGTTTTTTTTAGGTTTGGGTTTATAGGTTAAGGGTTTTATCTAGGATTTGATGGTTTAGGGCTTTGGATTTTTTTTAGGTTAATGTTTTTTAGGGTTTTATAGGTTTAGGATTTAGGGCATAGGTTTTTTTTTTTGTGTTTTTTAGCATTTAGCATATATGATTTAGGGCTTTATAGGGTTTAGAGCTTAGCTTTTTTTTTTTCTTTTAAGGTTTAAGGGATTTTGGATTTTTTTTTTTTTTAAGGGTTAAGTGTTTCTTAGGGTTTTTTAAGGTTTAAGGTTTAGGGGTTTGGTTTTTGTTGTGTTTTTTATGTTTAGGGTTTACAGATTTTTAGGATTTAGGGTTTAGAGCTTAGTGTTTTTTTCAGGTGTTTTAAATGGTCTTTATGGTTTATTTTAAGATTTATAGGATTTAGGGATTCTTAATGTTTAGGGTTTCTTAGGGATTTATGTTAGGGTTTATAGGATTTATGGTTTTTTAAGTTTTAGGGTTTAGTGTTTCTTTGGGTTTTAGGTTTAGGATTAAAATTTTATGTTTAGGGTTTTTTAAGGTTTAGGGTTTTAGGTTAAGGGTATTATCTAGTTTAGGCATTAAGGCCTTGGGTTTTTTAGAGTATGTTTTCTTAGGATTTTATTGGTTTAGGGTTTTATCTTGGTTTTTTAGGTTTAAGGTTTTATATAGGTTTTTAGTGTTAAAGTCTTTTGGTTTTTTAGGTAAGGTTTTTTAGGATTTTATAGGTTTAGGGTTTAGGGTGTTTTTTTTTTTTTTTTTTTTTTTTTTTTTTTTTTTATGGTTTAGAATATACAATTTAGGGATTTATGGGGTTTAGAGTTGTTTAGGTTTAGGGGTTTTAGGGATTTTAAGGGTTTTTTAGGATATAGAGCTAAGGGATTTTTTGTAATTTTTTTAGGGTTCACTGATTTTTAGGATTTAAGGTTTAGATCTTAGGATTTTTAGGGTTTTTAACTTCTTTTTAGGGTTTGACTTAGGTTTTATAAGATTTAGGGTTTCTTAAGGTTAGGGTTTTGGGTTTCTTAGGGTTTTTAGGTTTAGGATTTAGGGTTTTAGGTTAAGGTTTAGGGTTTTAGGCTTAGGATTTAGGGTTTTAGGTTTAGGATTTAGGGAATTAGGTTTAGGGTTCAAGGAATGGGTTCTTTTTAGTGTGTTTTTTAGGGTTTAGCTTATATGATTTATGGATTTATAGGGTTTGGAGCTTAGACTCTTTTAGGTTTCGGGGTTTTGAGTTTTTAGGGGTTGATGATTTAGGGATTTAGGTTAGGGTTTAGTGTTTAGGGCCTAGGGTTTCTTTTGGTTTAGGGTTTAAGGTTGATGATTTTACCTAGGTTTTTAGGGTTTAGTTCTTTGGGTTTTTTTGGATTTTATAGGTTTAGGCTTTAGGGATTTGGGGTTCTTTGTGTGTTTGTTATGGTTTAGCATATATGATTAAGGGCTTTATTGTTTTAATGGTTTATTTTAGGGTTTATAGAATTTAGGGCATCTTAGGGTTTTGAGGTTTAGGATATAGAGTTTTAGGTTACAATTTAGGGTTTTTTAGGTTTAGGATTTTACGTTAAAGATTTTATCTAGGTTTTTAGGGTTTTATAGGTTTACGGTTCAAGAATTAGGGTTTTCGTTTGTATTTTTTTAGGGTATAGCATATACGATTTAGGGATTTATAGGGTTTGGAGGTTTGACATCTTTAGGTTTAGGGGTTTTTAAAGTTTTCAAGGTTTAAGTGTTTCTTGCGACTTTTTAGGGTTTAGGGTTTATGACTTATGGCTTTTTTTCCTTCTATTTTTTAGGTTTACGATTTATAGTTTTTTAGGATTTAGTGTTTAGAGGTTATTTGTAGGGTCTTTAAATAGTTTAGAGCTTAGAGTTTTTTTAGGTTTAGGGGTTTATGGGTTATCTTAGTGTTTTTAAAGGTTAAGTGTTTCTTAGGGTTTTCTATTGATTAGCATTCAGGGTTTTTTTGTATTTTTTTTAGTTTAAGATTTATGGATTTTTTAGGATTTAGGGTTTAGAGCCTAGGGTGTTGTAGAGGTTTTAAATGCTTTGTAGTGTTTGTATTAGGGTTTATAAGATTTATGGTTTCTTAAGGTCTTGGATTTATGTTTCTTAGATTTTTAGATTTAGAATCTAAGGATTTAGGTTAGGGTTTAGGGTTTAGGGCTTCATGTTTTTTTAGGTCTAGTGTTTTAGGTTAAAGGCTTTATGTAGGATTTTTACGGTTTAGGGCTTTGGGTTTTTTAGATTAATGGTTTTTAGAGTTTTATAGGTTTTCGATTTAGGGCTTAGGGTTTTTTGTCTATTTTAGGGTTAAGCATATAAGATTTAGGGCTTGATAGGGTTTAAAGCTTAGAATTTTTTAGGTTTAGGGTATTTTAGGGTTTTTAAGGGTTAAGTGTTTCTTAGGGTTTCTGCTTTAGAACTTGAGGTTTTAAATGGTTTTTAAGGTTTATTTTAGGGTTTATAGGATTTAGAGTTTCTTATGGTTTTAGGTTTACGATTTAGAGTTTTAGGTTAGGGTTTAGGGCTTAAGGTTTTTTAGGTTTAGGGTTTTAGGTTATGGGTTTTATTTAGGTTTTTAGGTTTTAGGGCTTTGGGTTCTTTAGGTTAAGGGTTTGTAGGAGTTTATTGGTTTAGGGTTTAGGGCTTAGGGTTTTTTTTTTGTATTGTAGGGTTTAGTATATACAATTTAGGTCTTTATAGGGTTTTAAGCTTGGAGTTTTTTTAGGTTTAGGGGTGTTTTGGTTTTTAGGGGTTTTAGGGTTAAGTGTTTCTTAGGTTTCCCAGAGTTTAGTTATTATTTTTATTTTTTAGGTTTAGGGTTTACAGATTTTTAGGATTTAGAGTTTCAAGCCTATGGATTTTAGGAGTTTTAAATGGGTTTTAGGGTCTTTTTTAGGATTTATAGGATTTAGGGTTTTTTAAGGTTTAGGGTTTAAGGTTTCTTTGGGTTTTAGGTTTAGGATTTAGCGTATAGGGCTTAGGTTTTTTTTTTTTATGTTTAGGTTCTTAGATTAAGGTTCCTATCTAGGTTTTTAGGGTTTAGGGTTTGGGATTTTTAGGTAAAGGTTTTTATGCTTTTATAGGTTTTGGATTTAGGGCTTAGGATTTTTTTTAATTATTTTTTTAGGGTTTAGCATATATGATTTAGGGCTTTAGATGGTTTAGAGCTTAGAGTTTTTGATGTTCAGAGGTTTTTCGTTTTTAGGGTTTTAAGGGTTAAGTGTTTCTTAGGGCTTTTTAGGGTTAAGGGTTTAGGGCTTTGGATTTTTTTTAATTTTTAGGTTCAGGGTTTACATAGTTTTAGGATTTCAGATTTAGAGTTTACAGTTTCGTAAGGGTTTTAAGTGGTTGTTTGGGTGTATTTTAGGGTTTATAGGATTTTGGGTTTCTTAAGGTTTAGGTTTAGAAATCAGGGTTTTTGGTTAGAGTTAAGGGTTTAGGGCTTAAGGATTTTTTAGGTTTAGGGTTTTGGGTTAAGGGTTTTATCTATATTTTCTAGGATTTAGGACTTTGGGTTTTTTAGTTTAAGAGTTTTTTGGATTTTTTAGGTTTAGGATTTAGGGCTTTTTTGTGTTTTTTAGGGTTTAGTTTATACGATTTAGGGTGTTATCGGGTTTAGAGCTTTGAGATTTTTTAGGTTTAATAGATTTTATATTTTTAGGGTTTTTAAGGGTTAAGTATTTCTTAGAGTTTTTTAGTGTTAAGTGTTATTTTTTTTTTTGTGTTTTTATGTTTAGGGTTTCGAGCTTAGGTTTTTGTAGGGGTTTTAAATGATTTTTAGGGTTTATTTTAGAATTTATAGGATATAGTGTTTACGATTTTGGGTTTAATTTTATGGTTTAGGGTTTAGGTCTGAGGGTTTTTTTAGGTTTAGGGTTTTAGGTGAAGGGTTTTATCTAGGGTTTTAGGGTTTAGGGATTTGGGTTTCTTGGGTTAAGGTTTTTGTGGGATTTCTACGTTTATGGTTTAGGGCTCAGGTTTTTTCTTTTTGATGTTTTCTAAGGTTTAGCATATAGTATAGTGTTTAGAGCTTAGTATTTTTTAGGTTTGGGGGGTTTTTTTGGGTATTTTTAGGGTTTTTAAGAGTTAAGTGTTTCATAGGGGTTTTTATGGGTTTATGGTTTAGAGGTAGTTATGCTTTATTTTAGGGTTTATACGATTTAGAGTTTCTTAAGGTTTTGGGTGTAGGATTAGAGTTTTAGGTTAGGGTTTAGGGGTTTGGGCTTAGGGTGTTTTTAAGTTTAGGGTTTTAGGTTAAGGGTTTTATCCATGTTTTAAGGGTTTAGGGATTTGAGTTGTTTTTGGTTATGATTTTTTAGGGTTTTATAGGTGAAGGGTTTACAACTTAAGGTTTTTTTTTGTGTTTTTTAGGGTTTAGCATACACAATTAGGGCTTTATAGGGTTTTGAGCATACAGTTTTTTAAGGTTTAGGGATTTTTAGGATTGTTTTGAAGGTTAACTGCTTCTTAGGGATTTCTAGGGTTTAGTTCTTAGGGTTTTGTTGTGTTTTTAAGGTCTAAAGTTTACAGATATTTAGGATTTAGGCTATAGAGCGTACGGTTTTGTAGGGGGTCTAAATGATTTTTAGGGTTTATATTATGGTTTATAGGATTTAGGGTTTCTTAAGGTTTAGGGTTTAGGGTATCTTACGGATTTAGATTTAGGATTTAGGGTCTTTTTAGGTTTAGGGAGTTGGGTTAAGGGCTTTATCTAGGTTTTTAAGGTTTAAGGCTTTGGGATTTTTGTGTTAAGGTTTTTTTAGGGTTTTATAGGTTTATGGTTTAGGCCTTTAAGTTTTTTTTTTTGTGTTGTTAGGGTTTCGCATATACGATTTAGAGCTTTATAGGGTTTAGAGATGAGAGATTTTAGGTTTAGAGATTTTTGGTTTTTTTAGGGTTTGTAAGGGTATTAAATGTTGTTTGGGGTTTATAGGACCTAGGGTTTCATAAGGTTTAGGGTTTAAAGTTTCATAGGGTTTTAAATTTAGAATTTAGGGTTTTAGGTTAGGGTTTATGGTTTAGGGTTTAGGGGATTTTTAGGTTTAGAATTTTTTGTTGAGGGCTTTATCTAGGTTTTTAGGGTTTAGGGATTTGGGTTTCTTAGGTTAAGTTTTTTTATTCTTTTATGGGTTTAGAGTTTAGGGTATAGAGCTTTGGGTTTTGTAGGTTAAGGTTTTTGAGGGTTTTTATAGATATGGCATTTATGGCTTAGGGTTTTTTGTGTGTTTTTAGGGTTTAACATATACGATTTAGGGCTTTCTAGGGTTTAGATCTTATAGTTTTTTAGGTTTAGGGGTTTTTGGGATTTTTAAGGGCTTCGGGTTTAGGGCTTAGGTTTTTTCCTTTTTTTTTTTTGGATTTAGGGTTTTGGTTTTTTTTTAGGTTTAGGATTTTAGGGTACGGATTTTATCAAGGTTTTTAGGTTTTAGGGCTTTTGGAATTTTTAGATTAAGGTTTTTAGGGTTTTATACATTTAGGATTTAGGGCTTAGGGTTTATTGTGTTTTTAAGAGTTTAGCATATACGATTTAGGGCTTTAAAGGGCTTAGATCTTTGAGTTTTTTTTGGTTTAACGAATTTTATATTTTCAGGGTTTTTGAGGGTTAACTGTTTCTTAGGGCTTTTTAGGACTTACGGTTATTTTTAGGTTTGGGGTTTTGGGTTAAGGGTTTTATTACGATTTTTAGGGTTTTGGGCTTTAAGTTTTTTGGGTTAAGGTTTTTTTAGATTTTATTGGTTTAGGATTTAGGTCTTAAAGTTTTTTTTGTGTTTTTATGGTTGAACAAATACGATTTAGGGCTTTATAGGGTCTAGAGCCTAAAGTTTTTTAGGTTTAGGGTTTTTTTTTGTTTTTTTTTTAGGGTTTTAAGAGATAAGTGTTTCTTAGGGTTTAGGGCTTAGGGTGCTTTTATGTTTTTTAGATATAGGATTTAGGAATTTTTAGGATTTAGGGTTTCTAGCTTAGGGTTTTATAGGGATTCTAAATGGGTTTTAGGGTTTATTTTAGGGTTTTTTAATGTTTACAGTTTCATAGTGTATTACGTTTAGGATTTAGGGTTTTAGGTTAGGATTTAAGGTTTAGGACTTTTGGTTTTGTAAGGTTTAGGGTTCTAGGTTAAGGATTTAACTAAGTTTTCTAGGGGTAAGGGCTTTGTGTTTTTTGATTAGAGTTTTATAGGGTTTTATATGTTTAGGGTTTAGGGCTAAGGTTTTTTTTTTTTGTGTGTGTTTTCTACGATTTAGCATATACGATATAGGGTTTTACAGCATTTAGAGCTGAGAGGTTATTTAAGTTTAAGGGTTTTTTGGGTTTTTAAGGGTTAAGTATTTCTTAGGGTTTAGGGTTTTGGGGCTTAGGGTTTTTTGCGTTTTTTAGGTTTAATGTTTACAGATTTTTAGGATTTAGGGCTTAGAGCTTAGAGTTTTGAAGAGTTTTAAATGGTTTTTAGGGTTTCTTAAGGTTTACGATTTAGGGTTTCTTAGGGTTTTAGGTTAGGGTATAGGGTTTAGGCCTTATTGGTTTTTTATGTTTAGGGTTTAAGGTTTGGGTTTAGGGTTTTGGGCATAAGATTTTTTTTATGTTTAATGTTTTAGGTTAAGGGTTTTATCTAGGTTTTTAGGGTTTAGGGATTTAGGTTTATTAAGTTAAGGGTTTTAAGGGTTTTATAGGCTTAGGATTTAGGGCTTAGGGTTTTGTTTTGTGTTTTTTAGGGTTTAGCTTATATGATTTAGGGCTTTGTAGGGATTTGAGGTTAGTGTTTTACAAGGTTCGGGGTTTCTATACTTTTTAGGGTTTTTAAGGGTTAAGTGTTTCTTAGGGTTTTTTTGGGTTTAGGGTTTAGGCCTTAGGGTTAAATTTCAGGGTTTAGGGTTAAATTTTAGGGTTTAGGGCATAGGGTTTTTTTAGGTTTAGGGTTTTAAGTTTAGGGTTTTATCTAGATTTTTATGCTTTAAGGATTTGGGTTTGCTAGGTTAAGGGTTTTTATGGTTTTATAGGTTTAGGTTTAGGGCTTATGATGTTTTTTTGGTGTTTTTTAGAGTTTAGCATATATGATTTAGGGCTTTATAGGTTTTTGAGGTTAGAGTTTTTCAAAGTTAAGGGTTTCTGTATTTTTTTGGATTTTTAAGGGTTAAGTGTTTCTTGGGTTTTTTTTAGGGTTTAGGATTTAGAGCTTAGGGTTTTTTAGGGGTTTTAAATTGTTTTAAGTGTTTATTTTAGGGTTCATACTACTTAGGTTTTCTTATGGTTTAAGGTTTAGGATTTCTTTGGGTTTTAGGTTTAGAATTTAGGATTTTAGGTTAGGGCTTTGGGTTTAGGGTTATAGGTTAAGGGTTTTATCTATGTTTTTAAGGTTTAAGGCTTTAGGTTTTTGGGTTTTAGGTTTAGGGATTTATGTTAGGGTTTAGGGTTTATGTCTTTGGCTTTTGTAAGGTATAGGGTTTTAGGTTAAGGGTTTTATTTGATATTTTGGGGTTTAAGGCTTTGGGTTTTTTGGGGTTTTATAGGTTTAAGGTTAGGACCTATTGTTTTTTTTTTGCATTTTTTAGGGTTTAGAATATACGATTTAGGGCTATATAGGGTGTATCGCTTAGAGTTTTTTATGTTTAGAGGTTATTCAGTTATTTTGGGTTCTTAAGGGTGAAGTGTTTCTTAGGATTTTTTAGGGTTTAGGGTTTAGGGCTGAGGGTTTTTTTGATTGAGGGTTTTTAAGTTTTTAGGATTTAGGATTTAGAGCTTAGGGTTTTTAGGGGGTTTTAAATTGATTTTAGGGTTTATTTTAGGGGTTATAGGATTTAGGTTTTCTTAAGATTTAGGGTTTAGGGTTTCTTGGTCTTATAGGTTTAGGATTTAGAGTTTTAGGTTAGGGTTTAGGGTTTAGGTCTTAGTTTTTTTTAGGTTTAGGGTTATAGGTTAAGGGTTTTACCTAGGATTTTAGGGTTTACAGCTTTGGGTTTTTTAAGGTTAATGTTTTTTAGGGCTTAGGGTTTTTTTTGTGTTTTTTAGCGTTTATGATTTGGGGCTTTATAGAGTTTAGAGATTAGAATTTTTTTAGGCTCAAGGGTTTTTGGATTTTTTAAGATTTTTAAGGGTTAAGTGTTTCTTAGAGTTTTTTAAGATTTAAGGTTTAGGGCTTTGGGTTTTGTTGTGTTTTTTATTGTTTTGGGTTTACATATTTTTAGGGTTTAGGGCATAGAGCTTAGGGTTTTTTTGGTGTTTTAAATGGTCTTTATGGTTTATTTTAGGATTTGTAGGATTTAGAGATTCTTAATGTTTAGGGTTTCTTAGGGATTTATGTTAGGGTTTAGGGTTTTTGGCATAGGGTTTTGTTAGGTTTAGGGTTTTAGGTTAAGGATTTTATAAGGGATTTTGGGGTTTAAGGCTTTGGGGTTTTTAGGCATCTATATGTTTAAGGTTTAGGGCTTAGGGATTCTTTTTGTGTTTTTTAGGGTTTAGCATATATGATTTAGGGCTTTATAGGGGTCAGAGCTTAGAGGTTTTTAGGTTTTGGGGTTATTATGCTTTTTAGGGTTTTTAAGGGTTTAGTGTTTCTTAGGGATTAGGGCTTAGGCTTTTTTTTTTCGGTCTAGTGTTTTAAAATTTTTAGGATTTAAGGTTTAGAGCTAAGGGTTTTTAGGGAGTTTTAGATGGTTTCTAGGGTTTGTTTTAGGGTTTATAGGATTTAGGATTTCTTATGATTTAGGGTTTAGGATTTCTTATGATTTAGGGTTTAGGATTTCTTAGAGTTATAGGTTTGGGATTTAGAGTTTTAGGTTAGGCTTTAGTGTTTAGGGCATAGGTTTTTTCTAGGTTTAGGGTTATAGGTTAAGGTTTTTAACATGGATTTTAGTGTTTAAGACTTTTGGTTTTTTTAGGTTAATGTTTTTTAAGGTTTTATAGGTTTAGGGTTTAGGCCTTAGGTTTTTTTTTTTTTTTTTTTTTTTTTTTTTTTTTTTTGTGGTTTTTAGCATTCAGCATATGTGATTTTGGGATTTATAGGGTTTAGAGCTTTGTTTTTTTTTTTTTCGATTTAACGGTTTTTGGATTTTTTAAGGTTTTTAAGGGTTAAGTATTTCTTAGGGTTTTTTAAGGTTTAAGGTTTAGGGGCTTGGGTTTTGTTGAGTTTTTTATGTCTAGGGTTTATAGATTTTTAGGATTTAGGGTTTAGAGCTTAGTGTTTTATAGGGGTAAATTGTTTTTAGGGCTAAGGGTTTCTTTGGGTTTTACATTTAGGATTAAGATTTTAGGTTTAGGGTTTGGGGCTTAGGGTTTTTTATGGTTTAGGGTTTTAGGTTAAAGGTATTATCTAGTTTAGGATTTAATACTTTGGGTTTTTTAGTCTATGCTATCTTAGCATTTTATTGGTTTAGGGTTTTATCTTGGTTTTTTTAGTTTTAGGGTTTTATCAGGTTTTTCAGGTTTAAGTCTTTGGGTTTTTAAGGTAAGATTTTTTATAATTTTATATGTTTAGGGTTTAGGGCTTAAGGTTTTTTTTTTTTTGTTTTTCTAATTTGTGTTTTTTAGGGTTTAGCATATACAATTTAGGGCTTTATAGGGTTTAAAACTTAGAATTTTTTAGGTTTAGGGTTTTTGGGTCTTTTATGGATTTTAAGGAATAAGTGTTTCATAGGGTTTTTTAGGGTGTAGGGTATAGGGCATAGGGGTTTTTTATGTTTTTTTTTAGTGTTCATGGATTTTTAGGATTTAGGGTTTAGATCTTAGGAATTTTAGGGGTTTTAAATTGTTTTAAGGGTTTGTCTTAGGTTTTATAGGATTTAGGGTTTCTTAAGGTCGGGGTGTAGGGTTTCTTAGGCTTTTTAGGTTTAGGATTTAGGGTTTTAGGTTAGGGTTTAGTGTTTTAGGTTTAGGATTTATGGTTTTAGGTTTAGGATTTACGGTTATAGGTTTAGGGTTCAAGGCTTGGTGTTTTTTTTGTGTTTTTTAGTGTTTAGCTTATATGATTTAGGGATTTATACGGTTAGGAGCTTAGACTCTTTTAGGTTTAGGGGTTTTTGAGTTTATAGGGGTTTTAAGTTTCGGATTTAGGGTTTTAGGTTAGGGTTTAGTGTTTATGGCCTAGGGTTTTTTTAGCTTTATGGTTTAAGGTTATTGGTTTTATCTAGGTTTTTAGGGTTTAGTTCTTTGGATTTTTTAGATTAAGGTTTTTTGTTTTTTGGATTTTATAGGATTAGGCTTTAGGGATTTGGGGTTCTTTGTGTGTTTGTTAGGGTTTAGCATATACGTTTATGGGTTTTATTGTTTTAAGGGTTTATTTCAGAGTTTATAGGATTTAGGGTTTCTTAAGGTTAGGGTTTAGGGTTTCTTAGGGTTTTTAGGTTTAGGATATAGAGTTTTAGGTTATGGTTTAGGGTTTTTAAGGTTTAGTGTTTTAGGTTAAGGATTTTATCTAGGGTTTTAGGGTTTTATAGGTTTAGGGTTCAATGCTTATGGTTTTTTTTTTGTATTTTTTTAGGGTTTAGCATATAAGATTAAGGGATTTATAGGGCTTGGAGCTTAGGCTTTTTTAGTTTTAGAGGGTTTTAAGGTTTTCAAGGTTTAAGTGTTTATTATGGCATTTTAGGGTATAGGTTTTAGGCCTTAGGGTTTTTTTCTTCTTCTGATTTTTAGGATTTAGTGTTTAGAGGTTAGGGTTTTGTAGGGGTTTTAAATGGTTTAGATCTTAGAGTTTTTTTTAGGTGTAGGGGTTTTTGGGTTTTCTTAGTATTTTTAAGTGTTAAGTGTTTCTTAGGGTTCTCTATTGATTAGAGTTTAGGGTCTTTTTTGTATTTTTTTAGTTTAAGATTTATTATTTTTTAGGATTTAGGGTTTACAGCTTAGGGTTATGTAGAGGTTTTAAATGTTTTGTGGTGTTTATAAGATTTATGGTTTCTTAAGGTCTAGGGTTTCTTAGAGTTTTAGGTTTAGAATTTAAGGATTTAGGTTAGGGTTTAGGATTTAGGGTTTATGGCTTCATTGTTTTTTTGGTCTAGGGTTTTAGGTTACGGATTTTATCTAGGGTTTTTATGGTTTAGGGCTTTGGGTTTTGTTGGTCAAGGTTTTAGAGTTTTATAGGTTTACAGTTTAGGGCTTAGGGTTTTTTGTGTATTTTAGGGTAAGCATATATGATTTAATTGATATGGTTTAAAGCTAAGATTTTTTTATGTATAGGGTTTTTGAGGGTTAAGTGTTTCTTAGGGTGTTTTTAGGGTTTATGATTTAGATCTTAGGGTTTTGTAGGGGTTTTAAATGGTAACTTACGGTTTATTTTAGGGTTTATAGGATTTAGAGTTTCTCAAGGTTTTAGGTGTAGGATTAGAGTTTTAGGTTAGGGTTTATGATTTAGGGCTTAGGGCTTTTTTAGGTTTAGAATTTTAGGTTGAGGGTTTTATTTAGGCTTTTAGGGTTTAGGGATTTTGGTTTGTTAGGTTAAGGTTTTTTTGGCTTTTATAGGTTTAGGGTGTAGGGCTTAGGGTTTTGTAGGTTAAGGTTTTTGATATGGCATTTAGGGCATAGGTTTTTTTTGTGTGTTTTTAGGGTTTAGCATATACAATTTAGGGCTTTATAGGGTTTTTTAGGTTTAGGTGTTTTTGGGTTATTTTGGGTTAAGTGTTTCTTAGGGTTTTTCAAGGGTTTAGCATAAATGATTTAGGGCTTTATAGGGTTTAGATCTTATAGTTTTTTAGGTTTAGGGGTTTTGGGGGTTTTTAGGGTTTTTAAGGGCTTACGGTTTAGGGCTTAGTTTTTTTTTTGTTTTTTTAGATTGTTTAGGGCTTAGGGCTTAGGGTATTTTTAGGTTTAGGATTTTAGGTTAAGGATTTAACTAGGTCTTTAGGTTTTTGGGCTTTGGAATATTTATATTAAGGTTTTTGGGGTTTAATAAATTTAGGATTTGGGGGCATAGGGGTTTTTGTATTTTTTATGGTTTAGCATATACGATTTAGGGCTTTGTAAGGTTTAGAGCTTTGAGTTTTTTTAGGTTTAAGGGATTTCATATTTTTTGGGTTTTTAAGGGTTAAGTGTTTCTTAGGATTTTTTAGGGCTTAGGTTTATTTTTAGGTTTAGGGTTATGGGTAAAGGGTTTTATTAAGGTTTTTAGGGTTTAGGGCTTTGAGGTTTTTAGGTTAAGCTTTTTTAAGATTTTATAGGTTTAGGGTTCAAGACTTCAAGTTTTTTGTGTTTTTAGTGTTTAAAAAATATGATTTAGGGCTTTATAGGGTCTAGAGCCTAAAGTTATTTAGGTTTAGGGTTTTTTATGCTTTTATAAGGATGTGAAGAGTTAAATGTTTCTTAGGGTTTAGGGCTTAGGGTGGTTTTATGTTCTTTAGATATAGGGTTTATAGATTTTTAGGATTTAGGGTTTATAGCTTAGGTTTTTGTAGGGATTTTAAATGGGTTTTAGGGTTTATTTTATGGTTTCAGAATGTTTAGGGTTTATAGATTTTTAGGATTTAGGGTTTATAGCTTAGGTTTTTGTAGGGATTTTAAATGGGTTTTAGGGTTTATTTTATGGTTTCAGAATGTTTAGGGTTTCATAGTTTATTAGGTTTAGGATTTAGAGTTTAGGACTTTTGTTTTTTTTAAGTTTAGGGTTTTAGGTTAAGGTTTTTACTAAGTTTTTAGGGGCAAGGGCTTTGTGTTTTTTTAGATTAAGGTTTTATAGGGCTTTATATGTTTAGGGTTTAGGGCTAAGGTTTTTTTTTTTTTTTACAGTTAACATATATGATTTAGGGATTTATAGCATTTTGAGCTTAGAGTTTTTTGAGGTTTAGGGCTTTTTTGGGTTCTTAAGGGTTTTTAATGATTAAGTGTTTCGTAGGGTTTTTTTAGGGTTTAGGGCTTTGGGGCTCAGGGATTTTTGTATTTTTTAGGTTTAGGGTTTATAGATTTTTAGGATTTAGGGGTTAGAGCTTAGAGTTTTGAAGGGTTTTAAATGGTTTGTAGGGTTTTATGGGATTTAGGGTTTCTTAAGGTTGACGGTTCAGGGTTTCTTAGGGTTTTAGGTTAGGGTATAGGGTTTAGGCCTTAGTGGTTTTTTATGTTTAGGGTTTAAGGTTTGGGTTTAGGGTTTCGGGCTTAGGATTTTTTTTAGGTTTAAGATATTAGGTTAAGGGTTTTATCTAGGTTTTTAGGGTTTAGGGATTTGGGTTTATTAGGTTAAGGGTTTTAGGGTTTAGGGCTTTTTGTGTTTCTTAGGGTTTACCTTATATGATTTTGGGCTTTTTAGGGTTTTGATGTTAGTGTTTTTCAGGGTTCGAGGTTTCTGTAGTTTTTAGGGTTTTTAAGGGTTAAGTGTTTCTTAGAGTTTTTTAGGGTTTAGGGTTTAGGCCTTAGGGGTTTTCTAAGTTTAGGATTTAATGTTAGGGTTTACTGTTTTGGGCTGAGGGTTTTTTCAGGTTTAGGGTTTTAGGTTAAGGGTTTTATTTGTGTTTTTAGGCTTTAAGAATTTAGGTTTGTTAGGTTAAGGGTTTTTAGGGTTTTATAGTTTTAGGGTTTAGGGCTTATGATCTTTCTTTTGTGTGTTTTTTTGGGTTTAACATATATGATTTAGGAATTTATAGGGTTTTGAGGTTAGAGTTTTCTAAAGTTAGAGTTTATGTATTTTTTAGGGTTTTTAAGGGTGAAGTGTTTCTTAGGGTTTAGAGCTTAGGGTTTTTTAGGGGTTTTAAATTGTTTTTAGGGTTTATTTTAGAGTTCATAGGATTTAGGTTTTCTTATGGTTTAAGGTTTAGAATTTCTTAGGGATTTATGTTTAGGATTTAGGATTATCGGTTAGGGTTTTGGGGTTAGGGTTATAGGTTAATGGTTTTATCTATGCTTTTAAGATTTAGAGATTTAGGTTTTTTGGGTTATAGGTTTAGGGTATAGGGCTTAGGGTTTTTTTTTTGTGTTTGTTAGGGTTTAGCAAATGCGATTTAGGGCTTTATAATGCTTTTAGCTTAGAGTTTTTTTCGATTTAGGGATTTTTGGGTTTTTTAGGATTTTTAAGGCTTAAGTGTTTCTTATGGTTTATTATGGTTTATGGTTTATGGTTTAGGGCGTAGGGTTTTTTTTGTGTGTTTTTTGGTTTAGGGTTTATCAATTATTAGGATTTAGGGTTTTCGTTTAAGGTTTAGGGTTAAGGGCTTAGGGTGGGCTTTTTAGGTTTAGGGTTAAGGGCTTAGGGTGGGTTTTTTAGGTTTAGGGCTTTAGTTAAAGGGTTTTATCTAGGTTTTTAGGGTTTAAGGCTTTGGATTTTTAGGTTAATATTTTTAGGGTTCTATAGGTTTTGGGTTTATGGTATAGGGTTTTTTAGGGTTTAGCTTATATGATTTATGGTTTTGAAGGTTTTAGAACTTATAGTTTTTTAGGTTTAGGGTTTTTAAGGATTAAGTGTATCTAAGGGATTTTTAAGATTTATGGTTTAGGGCTTAAGGTATTTTTTTATGTCTTTTAGGTTTAGGGTTTACGGATTTTAATGATTTAGGGATTAGAGATTCGGGTTTTGTAGGGTTTATATGGTTTTTAGGGTTTATATGATTTAGGGTATCTTAAGTTTTAGGGTTTCTTAGGGTTTTCGATTAGGAATTTAGGTTAAGGGTTTTATCTATGATCTTAGGGTTTAGGGCTTTGGGCTTTTTTGTGCTTTTAGGGTTTAGCATAATTGATTTGGGGCTTTATACGGTTAAGAGCATTGAGTTTTTTAGGTTTAGTTGTTTTTGGGTTTTTTTAAGGTTTTTAAGTATTAAGTGTTTCTTAGGGTTTTTGAAGGTTTAGGGTTTAGGGCTGAGGGTTATTTTGTGTTTTTAAGGTTTAGGGTTTACATATTTTTTGAATTAAGGGTTCAAAGCTTAGTTTTTTAGGGGTATTAAATTGTTTTAAGAGATTATAGGATTTAAGGTTTTTTGGGTTTTAGGTTTTTAGGTTAGGGTTTAGGTTTAAGATTTAGAATGTTAGGTTAGGGTTTTTTTAGGTTTAGTGTTTTAGTATATGTGTTTTATCTAAGTTTTAAGGGTTTAGGGCTTAGGTTTTTTTAGGTTTAGGGTTTTAGTTTATGTGTTTTATCTAGGTTTTAATGGTTTAGGGCTTTGGGGTTTTTAGGATCTAACAGGTTTAAGGTTTTTTTTGTGTTTTTTAGGATTTAGCATATACGATTTAGGACTTGATAGGATTTAGAGCTTAGAGTTTTTTAGGTTTAGCGATTTTTGGATTTTTTTATGGTTTGTAATGGTTATGTGTTTCTTTGGGTGTTTTATGGCTTAGGGTTTTTTTGTGTTTTTAGTGTTAGGGTTTACGGATTTCAAGAATTTAGGGTTTATATCTTAGGGTTTTTAGGGGTTTTGAATGGATTTTAGGGTTTATTTTAAGGCTGTCAGATTTAGGGTTTCTTAATAAGATTAGGGTTTAGGATTTTTAGGTTTAGGATTTAGGGTTTTACGTTACGGTTTAGGATTTTTTTAGGTTTAAGGTTTTTTGGTTAACAATTTTATCTAGGGTTTTAGTGTTTTATATGTTTGGGGTTAAAGAATTAGGGGTTTTTGTGTTTTTTAGGGTTTAGCATATAATATTTAGGTATTTATAGGGTTTGGAGCTTAGACTTTTTTAGGTTTATGGGTTTTTAGGATTTTCAAGGTTGAAGTGTTTCTTAAGGTCTTTTTAAGGTTTAGGCCTTAGGGTGTTTTTTTTCTTCTGATTTTTAGGTTTAGGGTTTATCTGTTTTTAGGAGTTTGTTTAGAGGTAAGGGTTTTATAGGGTTTTAACTGGTTTAGAGCTTAGAGTTTTACTAGGTGTAACAATTTTTGGGTTTTCTTAGTGTTTTTAAGGGTTAAATGTAACTTAGGGTTTTCTATTGATTAGGGTTTAGGGTTTTTTGTGTATTTTTTAAGATTGAGATTTATGGATTTTTTATGATTTAGGGTTTATAGCTTAGGATTTTGTAGAGGTTTTAAATGCTTTGTAGTGTTTATATTAGGGTTTATAGGATTTATGGTTTCTTAAGGTCTAGGGTTTTGGGTTTCTTAGGGTTTTAGAATTAGAATCTAAGGATATACGTTAGGGTTTAAGGTTTAGGGCTTCATGTTTTATTAGGTCTAGGATTTTAGTTTAAGGGTTTTATTGGGGTTTTTATGGTTTAGGGCTTTGGGTTTTTAGGTTAAGGTTTTTTAGAGTTTTATAGGTTTATGATTTAGGGCTTATGGATTTTTATGTATTTTAGGGTTAAACATATAAGATTTAGGGCTTGATAAGGTTTAAAGCTTAGAGTTTTTTAGGTTTAGGCGTTTTTAGGGTTTTTAAGGGTTAGGTGTTTCTCAGGGTTTCTAGTTTAGAGCTTAGGGGTTTTAAATGGTATTTAAGGTTTATTTTAGGGTTTATAGAATTTACGGATTCTTAAGGTTTACGGTTTAGAGTTTCCTAAGGTTTTAGGTATAGGATTTAGAATTTTAGTTTAGGGTTTAGGGCTTAGGGTTTTAGGTTTAGGGTTTTATTTAGGTTTTTAGGTTTTAGGGCTTTGGGTTTTTTAGGTTAAGGGTTTGTAGGATTTTATAGGTTTAGGGTTTAGGGCTTAGGGTTTTGTGCGGTTTCGGGGTTTTTTGGTTTGTAGGATTTTTAAGGGTTAAGTGTTTCTTAGGTTTATCAAGTTTCTTAGGGTTTAGTTATTTTTTTGTATTTTTTAGGTTTAGGGTTTACATATTTTTAGGATTTAGGGTTTCGAGCTTAGGGATTTTAGGAGTTTTAAATGGGTTTTAGGGTTTATTTTAGGATTTATAGGATTTAGGGTTTCTTAAAGGTTAGGGCTTAAGGTTTCTTAGGCTTTTAGGTTTAGAATTTAGGGTTTCTTAAAGGTTAGGGTTTAAGGTTTCTTCGAGTTTTAGGTTTAGAATTTAGGGTTTTAGGTTAAGGTTTAGCGTTTAGGGCTTTGGGTTTTTCTTATGTTTAGGTTCTTAGGTTAAGGTTCTTATCTAGGTTTTTAGGGTTTAGGGCTTTGTGTTTTTTGGGTTAAGGTTTTTAGGGTTTTTTAGGTTTAGGATTTAGGGAATTTTCCTATTTTTTAGGGTTTAGCATATATAATTTAGGGCTTTATAGGTTATAGATCTTAGAGTTTTTTAGGTTTAGGGGGTTTTTGAGGTTTTTAATCATTAAGTGTTTCTTAGGGTTTAAGGCTTTCAATTTTTTGTGTTTTTTAGGTTTAGGTTTTACGGATTTTTAGGGTTTAAGGTTTAGAGCTTCGGGTTTTGTAGGGGTTTTATATGGTTTTTAGGTATAATATAAGGGTTTTGTAGGATTTATGGTGTTTTAAGGTTTAGGGTTTAAGGTTTCTTAGGATTTTAGGTTTAGCATTTTGGTTTTAGGTTAGGGTTTTTAGGTTTAGGGTTTGGGTTTATGTATGATTAGGGTTTAAGGCTTAGGGTTTTTTTGTGTGTGTTTTTAGGGTTTAGGATATACGATATAGGGGTATATGGGGTTTAGAGCTTACCATGTTTTAAGTTTAGGGGTTTTTGTATTTTTTAGAAGGGTTAAGTGTTTCTTAGGGTTTAGGGTTTAGGGCTTAGGGTTTTGTGCAGTTTCGGGGTTTTTTGGCTTATAGGGTTTTAAGGGTTAAGTGTTTCTTAGGTTTATCAAGTTTCTTAGGGTTTAGTTATTTTTTTGTATTTTTTATGTTTAGGGTTTACATATTTTTAGGATTTAGGGTTTCAAGCTTAGGGATTTTAGGAGTTTTAAATGAGTTTTAGGGTTTATTTTAGGATTTATAGGATTTAGGGTTTCTTAAAGGTTAGGGTTTAAGGTTTAGGTCTTAAACTTTTTTTTGTGTTTTTAGGATTTAACAAATACGATTTAGGTCTTTATAGGGTCTACAGCCTAAAGCTTTTTAGGTTTAGCGTTTTTTGTGTTTTTATAAGGTTTTAAGAGTAAAGTGTTTCTTATGGTTTATTGGTTTTTTAGATATAGGGTTTACAGATTTTTAGGATTTAGGGTTTATAGCTTAGGGTTTTGTAGGGATTTTTGAATGGGTTTTAAGGTTTATTTTAGGGTTTATTAATGTTTAGGGTTTCATAGTGTATTAGGTTTAGGATTTAGGGTTTTAGGTTAGGATTTAGGGTAGAGGACTTTCGGTTTTTTTAGGTTATGGGTTTTAACTATGTTTTTAGGGGTAAGGGCTTTGTGTTTTTTAGATTAAGGTTTTATAGGGCTTTATATGTTTAGGGTTTAGGGCAAAGGGTTTTTTTGTGTTTTTTACGATTTAGCATATACGATTTAGGGCTTTATAGCATTTATAGCTTAAAGTTATTTTAGGTTTAGGGGTTTTGGGGTTTTTAAAGGTTTAGTGTTTCTTAGGGTTTTTTAGGGTTTAGGGTTTTGGGGCTAGGGTTTTTTGTGTTTTTTAGGTTTAAGGTTTAAGGATTTTTAAGATTTATGGTTTAGAGCTTAGAGTTTTGAAGGGTTTTAAATGATTTGTATGGTTTATGGGATATAGGGTTTCTTAAAGTTTACAGTTTAGGGTTTCTTAGGGTTTTAGGTTAGAGTATAGGGTTTAGGCCTTAGTGGTTTTTTATGTTTAAGGTTAAGGTTCTGGTTTAGGGTTTCGGGCTTAGGGTTTTTTTAGGTTTAAGGTTTTAGGTTAAGGGTTTTATCTTGGTTTATAGGGTTTAGGGATTTGGTTTTATAGGTTTAGGGTTTAGGGCTTAGGTTTTTTTTTTTTTTTTTGTTTTTTAGGGTTTAGCTTATATGATTTAGGGCTTTATAGGGTTTTGAGGTTAGTGTTTTTCATGGTTCGGGGTTTCTATATTTTTTAGGATTTTTAAGGGTTAAGTGTTTCTTAGGGTTTTTTAAGGTTCAGGGTTTAGGCATTAGGGGTTGTTTAGGTTTAGGGTTTAATGTTAAGGTTTACAGTTTCGAGCGTAGGGTTTTTTTAGGTTTAGGGTTTTAGGTTAAGGGTTTTATCTGGGTTTTTAGTCTTTAAGGATTTGTGTTTGTTAGGTTAAAGGTTTTTAGGTTTTTATAGGTTTAGAGTTTAGGGCTTATGATTTTTTTTTTATTTTCTGTGTTTTTTAGGATTTAGCATATATGATTTAGGGCTTTATAGGGTTTTGAGGTTAGAGTTTTTCAAAGTTAGGGATTTCTGTATTTTTTAGGGTTTTTAAGGGTTAGGTGTTTCTTGGGGTTTTTAAGGGTATAGAGCTTAGTGTTTTTTAGGGGTTTTAAATTGTTTTTAGGGTTTATTTTATGGTTCATAGGATTTAGATTTTCTTATGGTTTTAGGTTTAGGATTTCTTAGAGTTTTAGATGTAGGATTTAGGATTTTATGTTAGGGTTTTAGGTTTAGGGTTATAGGTTAAGGGTTTTATCTATGTTTTTAACATTTAGGGCATTAGGTTTTTTGGGTTTTAGGTTTAAGGTATAGGGCTTAGGATTTTTTTTTTTGTGTGTTTTTTAAGGTTTGGCATATATGATTTAGGGCTTTATAGTGTTTAGAGCTTAGAGTTTTTTTCGATTTAGGGATTTTTGGGTTTTTTAGGATTTTTAAGGGTTGAGTGTTTCTTATGGTTTTTTAGGGTTAATGGTTTAGGGATTTTTGTGTATTTTTGGGTTGAGGGTTTTTAAATTTTTAGGATTTGGGGTTTACAACTTAGGGTTTTTAGAGGGTTTTAAATGATTTTTAGGGTTTATAGGATTTAGGGTTTCTTAAGGGTTAGGGTTTAGTGCTTAGGGCTTATGTTCTTTTTAGGTTAAGGGTTTTATCTTGGATTTTACCTTTTAGGGCTTTGGGTTTTTTTAGGTTAATGTTTTTTAGGGCTTCATAGGTTTAGGGCTTAGGTTTTTTTTTTTTTTTTTTTTGTGTGTGTTTTTTAGCTTTTAACATATATGATTTAGGCATTTGTAGGGTTTAGAGCTTAGCTTTTTTTAGGTTTAAGGGTTTTTGGATCTTTTACGATTTTTAAGGGTTAAGTGTTTCTTAGGGTTTTTTAAGGTTTAAGGTTTTGGGCTTTGGGTTTTGATGTGTTTTTTATGTTTAGGGTTTAGATTTTTAGGATTTTGGGTTTAAAGCATAGGGTTTTTTAGGTGTTTTAAATGGTCTTTATGGTTTATTTTAAGATTTATAGGATTTATAGATTCTTAAGGTTTAGGGTTTCTTAGGGATTTATGTGAGGGTTTAGGGTTTATGGCTTAGGGTTTTGTTAGGTTTAGGGTTTTAGGTGAAGGGTTTTATCTGGGATTTTAGGGTATAAGGCTTTGGGGTTTTAGGGTTTAGCGCTAAGGTTTTTTTTTTTTTTGTGTTTTTTAGCGTTTAGCATATATTAGTTAGCGCTTATAGGGTTTAGAGCTTAGCTTCTTTTTTTTACGTTTAAGGGATTTGGGATTTTTTAATGTTTAAGGGTTAAGTGTTTCTTAGGGTTTATAGATTTTTAGGATATAGGGTTTAGAGCTTAGTGTTTTGTAGGGGTTTTAAATTATTTTTAGGGTTTATAGGATTTAGGATTTCTTAAGTTTTAGGATTTAGGGTTTCTTTGGGTTTTAGGTTTAGGATTAAGATTTTAGGTTTAGGGTTTAGGGCTTAGGGTTTTTTAAGGTTTAAAGTTTTAGGTTAAGGTTACTATCTAGTTTAGGGTTTAAGGCTTTGGGATTTTAGGCTAAGGTTTCTTAGAATTTTATAGGTCTAGGGTTTCATCTTTGTTTTTTAAGGTTTAGGGTTTTATCTAGGTTTTTTGGGTTTAAGTCTTTGGGTTTTTTAGGTAAGGTTTTTTAGGATTTTATCTGTTTAGGGTTTAGGGTTTAGGGCTTAGGGTTTTTTTTGTTTTTTTTATTTGTGTTTTTTAGGATTTAGCATATACAATTTAAGGCTTTATAGGGTTTAGAGCTTAGTGTTTTTTAGGTTTAGCGGTTTTTGGGTCTTTTTAGGGTTTTTAAGGGTTAAATGTTTCTTAGGGTTTTTTAGGGCGTAGGGTATACGGCTTAGGGATTTTTTGTGTTTCTTTTAGGTTTCACAAATTTTTAGGATTTAAGGTTTTGATCATAGGATTTTTAGGGGTTTTAAATTTTTTTAGGGTTTTTCTTAGGTTTTATAGGATTTAGCATTTCTTAAGGTTAGGGCTTAGGGTTTCTTAGGGTTTTAAGGTTTAGAATTTAGGGTTTTAGGTTAGGGTTTAGGGTTTTAGGCTTTTAGGTTTAGGATTTAGTGTTTTAGGTTTAGGATTTAGGGTATTAGGTTTAGGGTTCAAGGCTTAGGTTTTTTTATTTTTTTGGTCTTTTTTAGGGTTTATCATATATGATTTAGGGTTTTATTGGGTTTGGAGCTTAGACTCTTTTAGGTTTAGGGGTTTTTGAGTTTTTAGGGGTTTTAAGTTTAGGCTTTAGGGTTTTAGGTTAGGGTTTTGTGTTTAGGGACTAGGGTTTTTTTAGGTTTAGGGTTTAAGGTTATTGGTTTTGTCTAGATTTTTAGGGTTTAGTTCTTTGAACTTTTTATATTAAGTTTTTTTTTTTTTTTGGATTTTATAGGTTTAAGCTTTAGGGATTTGGGGTTCTTTGTGTGTTTGTTAGTGTTTAGCATATTCGTTTATGAGCTGTATTGTTTTAAGGGTTTAGTTTAGGGTTTATAGGATTTAGGGTTTCTTAAGGTTAGGGTTTAGGGTTTCTTAGGGTTTTTAGGTTTAGGATATAGTGTTTTAGGTTACGATTTAGGGTTTTTTAGGTTTAGTGTTTTAGATTAAGGATTTTATCTAGGGTTTTAGAGTTTTATAGGTTTAGGGTTCAAGACGTATGGTTTTTTTCGGGGTTTAGAATATACGATTTTGGAATTTATAGGGTTTGGAGCTTAGACTTTTTTAGGTTCAGGGGTTTTTAAGGTTTTCTAGGTTTAAATATTTCTTATGGATTTTTAGGGGTTTAGGCCTTAGGGTTTTTTTTCTTCTTCTAATTTTTAGGTTTAGGGTTTATGGTTTTGTAGGATTTTGTGTTTAGAGGTTAGGGTTTTGTAGGAATTTTAATTGGTTTAGAGCTTAGAGTTTTTTTAGGTGTAGGGGTTCTTAGATTTTCTTAGTGTTTTTAAGTGTCCAGTGTTTCTTAGGGTTTTCTATTGATTAGGGTTTAGGCTTTTTTTTTTGTGTTTTTTCAGTTTAAGATTTATTGATTTTTTAGGATTTAGGGTTTAGAGCTTAGGGTTTAGAATAGGTTTTCAATGTTTTGTAGTGTCTATAAGATTTATGGTTTCTTAAGGTCTAGGGTTTAGGGTTTCTTAGGGTTTTAGGTTTAGAATCTAAGGATTTAGGTTAGGGTTTAGGGTTTTGGGTTTATGGTTTCATGGTTTTCTAGGTCTAGGGTTTTAGGTTATGGGTTTTATCTTGGGTTTTTACTATTTAGGGCTTTGTGTTTCGTAGTTTAAGGTTTTTAGAGTTTTACTTGTTTATGGTTTTGGGCTTAGGGTTTTTTGTGTATTTTAGGGTAAGCATATAAGATTTAGGGCTTGATAGGGTTTAAAGCTAATAGTTTTTTAGGTTTAGGGTTTTTTTAGGGTTTTGAAGGGTTAAGTGTTTCTTAGGGTGTTTTTAGGGTTTATGGTTTAGAGCTTAGGGTTTTGTAGGGGTTTTAAATGGTAATTACGATTTATTTTATGGTTTATAGGATTTAGAATTTCTCAAGGTTTGGGCTTAGGGTGTTTTTAAGTTTAGGGTTTTACCTATGTTTTAAGGGTTTAGGTCTTTGGGCTGTTTTTGGTTATGACTTTTTAGGGTTTTATAGGTGAAGGGTTTACGACTTAGGGGTTTTTTTTGTGTTTTTTTGGGTTTAACATGTACAACTAAGGCTTTGTAGGGTTTTGAGCTTACAGTTTTTTTAGGTTTAGGGGTTTAGGGTTTTTTTAAAGGTTAACTACTTCTTAGGGTTTTCTAGGGTTTAGGTCTTAGGGTTTTGGTGTGTTTTTAAGATTTAAGATTTACGGATCTTTAGGATTTAGGCTTTAGAGCTTTGGGTTTTGTAGGGTTTTTAAATGTTTTTTAGGGTTTATATTATGGTTTATAGGATTTAGGGTTTCTTAAGGTTTAAGGTTTAAGGTATCTTAGGGATTTTGGTTTAGGATTTAGGGCTCTAGGTTAGGGTCTAGGGTTTAGGGCTTAGGGTTTTTTTAGGTTTAGGGATTTGGTTTAAGGGCTTTTTCTAGGTTTTTTAGGTTTAAGGCTTTGGATTTTTGGGTTCAGGTCTTTTAGGGTTTTATAGGTTTATGGTTTAGGGCTTGGTTTTTTTTTGTGTTTTTAGGGTTTCGCATATACAATTTAGAGCTTTTAGGGTTTAGAGATTAGAGATTTTACGTTTAGGTGATTTAAGGGTATTAAATGGTATTTAGTGTTTATAGGACTTAGGGTTTTATAAGGTTTAGGGTTTAGGGTTTCATAGGATTTTAAATTTAGATTTAGGGTCTTAGGTTAGGGTTTATGGTTTACGGCTTAGGGGATTTTTTAGGTTTAGAATTTTAGGTTGAGGGTTTTATCTAGGTTTTTAGGATTTAGGGATTTGGGTTTGTTAGGTTAAGGTTTTTTCGGCATTAATAGGTTTAGGGTTTAGGGCTTAGGTTTTTGTAGGTTAAGGTTTTTGAGGGTTTTATAGATATGGCATTTAGGGCTTAGGTTTTTTTTGTGTGTTTTTAGGGTTTAGCATATACAATTTAGGTCTATATAGGGTTTGGAGCTTAGAGTTTTTTAGGTTTAGGTGTTTTTGGGTTATTTAGGTTTAAGTGTTTCTTAGGGGTTTTCAAGGGTTTAGCATAAACAATTTAGGGTTTATAGGGTTTAGATCTTATAGTTTTTTAGGTTTAGGGGTTTTGGGGGTTTTTAGGGTTTTTAAGGGCTTACGATTTAGGGCTTATGTTTTTTTGTTTTGTTTTTTTATATTTAGGGTTTAGGGCTTAGGGCTTAGGGTTTTTTTAAGTTTAGGATTTTAGGTTAAGGATTTAACTAGGTTTTTAGGTTTTTGGGCTTTGGAATTTTTTGATGAAGGCTTTTAGGGTTTAATAGATTTAGAATTTAGGGCTTAGGGTTTTTTGTATTTTTTAGGGTTTAGCATATATGATTTAGGGCTTTGTAGGGTTTAGAGCTTTGAGTTTTTTTAGGTTTAAGGGATTTTATATTTTTAGGGTTTTTAAGGGTTAAGTGTTTCTTAGGGTTTTTTATGGCTTAGGGTTATTTTTAGGTTTAGGGTTATGGGTTAAGGGTTTTATTATGGTTTTTAGGGTTTAGGGCTTTGAGCTTTTAGGGTTTAACAAATACGATTTAGGGCTTTATAGGGTCTAGAGCATAGAGTTATTTTGGTTTAGGGTTTTTTATGTTTTTCTAAGGATTTGAGAGTTAAGTGTTTCTTAGGGTTTAGGGCTTAGGGTGCTTTTATGTTTTTTAGATGTAGGGTTTACAAATTTTTAGGATTTAGGGTTTGTAGATTAGGTTTTTGTAGGGATTTTAAATGGATTTTAGGGCTTATTTTAGGGTTTCTTAATCTTTTGGTTTTAATAGTGTATTAGATTTAGGATTTAGGGTTTTAGGTTAGGATTTAGAGTTTAGGACTTTTGTTTTTTTAGGTTTAGGGTTTTAGCTTAAGGTTTTTACTAAGTTTTTAGGGGTAAGGGCTTTGTGTTTTTCAGATTAAGGTTTTATTGGGCTTTATATGTTTAGGGTTTAGGGCTAAGGGTTTTTTTTTTGTGTTTTTTATGGTTTAGTATATACGAATAAGGGATATATAGCATTTAGAGCTTAGAGTTTTTTTAGGTTTAGGGGTTTATTGGGTTTTTAAGGGTTTTTAAAGGTTAAGTGTTTCTTAGGGTTTTTTAGGATTTAGGGTTTTGGGGCACAGGGTTTTTTGTGTTTTTAAGGTTTAGGGTTTATAGTTGTTTAGGATTTAGGGGTTAGAGCTTTGAGTTTTGTAGGGTTTTAAATGGTTTGTACAGTTTATGGGATTTAGGGTTTCTTAAGGTTTACTGTTTAGGGTTACTTAGAGTTTTAGGTTAGGGTACAGGGTTTAGGCCGTAGTGGTTTTTTATGTTTAGGGTTTAAGGTTCGGGTTTAGGGTTTTGGGCTTAGGGTTTTTTAGGTTTAAGGTTTTAGGTAAAGGGTTTTATCTAGGTTTTTAGGGTTTAGGGATTTAGGTTTATTAGGTTAAGGGTTTTTAGGGTTTTATAGGTTTAGGGTTTATGGCTTTTTGTGTTTCTTTGGGTTTAGCATATATGATTTAGGGCTTTCTAGGGATTTGAGATTAGTGTTTTGCAGTGTTTGGGGTTTCTGTATTTTTTAGGGTTTTTAAGGGTTAAGTGTTTCTTAGGATTTTTTAGGGTTTAGGGTTTAGGCCTGAGGGGTTTTCTAATTTTAGGGTTTACTATTTTGGACTAAGTGTTTTTTTATGTTTAGGGTTTTGGGTTAAGGGTTTTATTTGGGTATTTGGGCTTTCACAATTTAGGGTTGTTAGGTTAAGGGCTTTTAGGGTTTTATAGTTTTAGGGTTTAGGGTTTATGAATTTTTTTGTGTGTGTGTTTTTTAGGGTTTAACATATATTATTTAAGGCTTTATAGGGTTTTGAGGTTAGAGTTTTCTAAAGTTAGGGTTTCTGTATTTTTTAGGATTTTTAAGGGTTAAGCGTTTCTTAGAGCTTTTTTAGGGGTTTTAAGAATATTTTTATGGTTTATTTTAGGGTTCATAGGATATAGGTATTCTTATGGTTTAAGGTTTAGAATTTCTTAGTGTTTTAGGTTTAGGATTTAGGATTTTTGGTTAGGGTTTTGGGGTTAGGGTTTTGGGTTAAGGGTTTTATCTATGTTTTTAAGGTTTAGGGATTTAGGTTTTTTGGGTTAAGGTTTTTTGCATTCTAGCTTTAGGGTATAGGGCTTAGGATTTTTTTTGTGTTTTTTAGGGTTTAGCATATACGATTTAGGGCTTTATAATGTTTAGAGCTTAGAGTTTTTTTCGATTACGGGATTTTGGAGTTGTTTAGGATTTTTAAGGCTCAAGTGTTTCTTATGGTTTTTTATTGTTTATGGTTTAGGACTAAGGGTTTTTTTGTGTGTTTTTTGGTTTAGGGTTTATCAATTATTAGGATTTAGGTTTTTAGGTTAGGGTTTAGGTTTAAGATTTAGTGTTTTAGGTCATGGTTTAGGGTTTAGACCTTAGAGGCTTTTTAGGATTTAGGGTTTAGAGCATAGGGTTTATTTCAGTGTTTGTGGGATTTAGGTTTTCCTTAGGTATTAGATTTAGTGATTCTTATGGTTTAGGTTCAGTATTTAGGGTTTTTGGTTAAGGTTTAGGGTTAACGGCTTAAGGTGGGTTTTTTATGTTTAGGGTTTTAGGTAAAGGGTTTTATCTAGGTTTTTAGGGTTTAGGGCTTTGGGTTTTTAGGTTAATGTTTTTTAGGGTTTAGGTTATAGGGTTTTTTAGGGTTTAACTTATATGATTTATGGCTTTATAGGGTTTAGAGCTTATAGTTTTTTAGGTTTAGGGTTTTTAAGGATTATGTGTATATAAGGGTTTTTTAAGATTTAGGGTTTAGCGCTTATGGTATTTTTTTTTGTCTTTTAGGTTTAGAGTTCACGGATTTTCATGATTTAGGGATTAGAGATTCTGGTTTTGTAGGGGTTTATATAGTTTTTAGGGCTTTTTTTAGGGTTTATATGATTTAAGGTATCTTAAGGTTTAGGGTTTCTTAGGGTTTTTGATTAGGGATTCAGGTTAAGAGTTTTATCAATGATCATAGGGTTTATGCCTTTGGGTTTTTTGTGTGATTTTAGGGTTTAGCATAATTGATTTGGGGCTTTATACGGTTAAGAGGTTAGGTTTCGGGTTTTTTGGGTTTTTTTTAAGGTTTTTAAGGGTTAAATGTTTCTTAGGGTTTTTGAAGGTTTAGGGTTTAGGGCTAAGGGTTATTTTGGGTTTTTAAGGTTTAGGGTTTACATATTTTTAGAATTAAGGATTCAGAGCTTAGTTTTTTAGAGGTTTTAAATTGTTTTTAGGGATTATACGATTTAAGGTTTCTTTGGATTTTAGGTTTTTTGGTTAGGGTTTAGGTTTAGGAATTAGAGTTTTAGGTTAGGGGTTTTTTAGGTTTAGGGTTTTAGTTTATGTGTTTTATCTAGGTTTTAAGGGTTTAGGGCTTTGGTTTTTTTAGGTTTACGGTTTTAATTTATTTGTTTTATCTATGTTTTAATGGTTTAGGGCATTGGGTTTTTTAGGTTTAGGTTTTTTAGGATTTAACAGGTTTAGGGTTTTTTTTGTGCTTTTTAGGATTCAGGATATACGATTTAGGGCATGATAGGATTTAGAGCTTAGAGTTTTTTAGGTTTAGGGGTTTTTGGGTTTTTTTTATGGTTTTTAATGGTTAAGTGTTTCTTAGGGTTTTTTTGTGTTTTAAGTGTTAGGGTTTATGGATTTTAAGGATTTAGGGTTTAGATCTTAGGGTTTTTAGGGGTTTTAAATGGATTTCAGGGCTTATTTTAAGGCTATCGAATTTAGGGTTTCTTAATAAGAGTAGGGTTTAGGGTTTTTAGGTTTAGGATTTAGGGTTTTATGTTAGGGTTTAGGGTTGTTTTAGGTTTAAGGTTTTTGTTTAAGGACTTTATCTAGAGTTTAGTGTGTTATATGTTTAGGATTAAAGAATTAGGGGTTTTTGTGTTTTTTAGGGTTTAGCATATAATATTTTGGAATTTATAGGGTTTGGACCTTAGACTTTTTAAGGTTTAGGGGTTTTTAGGATTTTCAAGGTTTAAGTGTTTCTTACGATTTTTTTAAGGTTTAGGCCTTCGGGTTTTTTTTTTCATCTGATTTTTAGGTTTAGGGTTTATCATTTTTTAGGATTTATTGTTTAGAGGTTAGGGTTCTGTAGGGTTTTAAATGGTTTAAAGCTTAGAGTTTTACTAGGTGTAGGAGTTTTTGGTTTTCTTAGTGTTTTGAAGGTTTAAATGTTACTTAGGGTTTTCTATTTTTTAGGGTTTAGGGTTTTTTTGGTATTTTTTAAGATTAAGATTTACGGATTTTTTAGGATTTAGGGTTTAGAGATTAGGGTTTTGTAGAGGTTTTAAATGCTTTACAGTGTTTATATTAGGGTTTATAGGATTTATGGTTTCTTAGGGTCTAGGATTTAGGGCTTCTTAGGGTTTTAGGTTTAGAATCTAAGGATTTAGGTTAGGGTATAGGGTTTAGGGCTTCATGTTTTTTTAGGTCTAGGATTTTAGGTTAAGGGTTTTATTAGGGTTTTTATGGTTTAGGGCTTTGGGTTTTTTAGGTTAAGGTTTTTTAGAGTTTTATAGGTTTATGGTTTAGGGCTTATGGATTTTTATGTATTTTAGGGTTAAGCATATAAGATTTAGGGGTTGATAGGGTTGAAAGCTTAGAGTTTTTTAGGTTTAGGCCTTTTTTTTTAGGGTTTTTAAGGGTTAGGCGTTTCTCAGGGTTTCTAGTTTAGAGCTTAGGGGTCTAAATGGTATCTAAGGTCTATTTTAGGGTTTATAGAATTTAGGGATTCTTAAGGTGTAGGGTTTAGAGTTTCTTAAGTTTTTAGGTATAGGATTTAGAGTTTTAGGTGAGGGTTTAGGGCTTAAGATTTTAGGTTAAGGGTTTTATTTAGGTTTTTAGGTTTGAGGGCTTTGGGTTTTTTAGGTTAAGGGTTTGTAGGATTTTATAGGTTTAGGGTTTAGGGCTTAGGGTTTTATGAGCTTTATGGGTTTTTTGGGTTGTTAAGGGTTTAGTGTTTCGTAGATTTACCAACTTTCTCAGTGTTTAGTATTTTTTTAGTATTTGTTTTGGTTTAGAGTTTACATATTTTTAAGATTTAGGGTTTCGAGCTTAGGGATTTTAGGAGTTTTAAATGGGTTTTAGGGTTTATTTTAGGATTTATAGGATTTAGGGTTTCTTAAAGGTTAGGTTTTATGGTTTCTTTGGGTTTTAGGTTTAGAATTTAGGATTTTAGGTTAAGGTTTAGGGTTTAGGGCTTTGGGTTTTTCTTATGTTTAGGTTCTTAGTTTAAGGTTCTTATCTAGGTTTTTAGGGTTTAAGGCTTTGTGTTTTTTAGGTTAAGGTTTTTAGGGTTTTATAGGTTTAGGATTTAGGTAGTTTTTCTTTTTTTTAGGGTTTAGCATATATAATTTAGGGCTTTATAGGGTATAGAGCTTAGAGTTTTTTAGGTTTAGGGGTTTTTGAGGTTTTTAATCGTTATGTGTTTCTTAGGGTTTAAGGCTTTCAATTTTTTGTGTTTTTTAGGTTTAGGTTTTATGGATTTTTAGGGTTTACGATTTAGAGCTTCGGGTATTGTAGTGGTTTTATATGGTTTTTAGGTATAATATAAGGGTTTTGTAAGATTTAGGGTGTTTTAAGGTTTAGTGTTTAAGGTTTCTTAGGGTTTTAGGTATAGCATTTATGTTTTAGGTTAGGGTTTAGGGCTTTTGGATTTTTAGGTTTAGGGTTTTTTGGATTATGTATGATTAGGGTTTAGGGCTTAGGGTTTTTTTGTGTGTGTTTTTAGGGTTTAGGATATACGATATAGGGGTTTATGGGGTTTAGAGCTTACCATTTTTTAGGTTTAGGGGTTTTTGTATTTTTTAGAGTTTTTAAGGGTTAAGTGTTTCTTAGGGTTTAGGGTTTAGGGTTTAGAGCTTAGGGTTTTTTGGGGGTTTTAAATGGTCTTTATGCTTTATTTTAGTATTTATATGATTTAGGGATTATTAAGGTTTGGGGTTTCTTAGGGATTTATGTTAGGGTTTAGGGTTTATGGCTTTGGGTTTTTTTTTTTTTTTTTTTGTCTTTTTTAGGGTTTAGAATATATGATTTAGGGCTTTATAGGGTGTAGAGCTTATAGTTTTTTTAGGTTTCAAGGTTATTGGGTTTTTTAGGGTTTCTAAGGGTTAAGTGTTTCTTAGGATTTTTTAGGGTTTAGGGTTTAGGGCTGAGGGTTTTTTAATTTTTAGGATTCAGGGTTTAGAGTTTAGGGTTTTTAGGGTTTATAGGATTTATGGTTTTTTAAGGTTTAGGGTTTAGGGTTTCTTAAGGTTATAGGTTTAGGATTTAGACTTTTATGTTAGGGTTTACGGTTTAGGGCATAGGTCTTTTTTTAGGTTTAGGGTTATAGGTTAAGGGTTTTATCTAGGATTTTAGGGTTTATGGCATTGGGTTTTATTAGGTTAATGTTTTTTAGGGTTTTATAGTTTTAGGGTTTAGGGCTTAGGTTTTTTTTTTTTTTTTTTTTTTTTACCATTTATATATGATTTGGGTCTTTAAAGGGGTTACAGCTTAGTTTTTTTTTTTTTTTTTAGGTTTAAGGGGTTTTGGATTCTTTAAGGTTTTTAAGGGTTAAGTGTTTCTTATGATTTTTTAAGGTTTAAGGTTTATAGCTTTGGGTTTTGTTGTGATTTTTTTGTTTAGGGTTTACCGATTTTTAGGATTTAGCATTTAGAGCTTAGGGTTTTTTAGGTGTTTTAAATGGTCTTTATGGTTTATTTAAGGATATATAGGATTTAGGGATTCTTAAGGTTTAGGGTTTCTTTGGGATTTATGTTAGGGTTTAGGGTTTATGGCTTAGGATTTTGTTAGGTTTAGGGTTTTAGGTTAAGGGTTTTATTTGGGATTTTGGGGTTTAAGGCTTTGGGGGTTCTAGGGTTTTTAGGGTTTTATAGGTTTAAGGTTTAGGCCTTAGTTTTTTTTGTGGTTTTTAGGGTTTTTAAGAGTTAAGTGATTCTAAGGGTTTTTTATGGTTTGGGGCTTAGGAATTTTTTGTCCCAGTTTTGTGTTTTTAAATATTTAGGATTTATGGTTTAGTGCTTAGAGTTTTTAGGGAGTTTTAGGGGTTTTAAATGGTTTTTAGGGTTTATTTTAGGATTTATAGGATTTAGGGTTTCTTAAAGTTTAGGGTTACTTAGGGTTATAGGTTTGAGATTTAGAGTTTTAGGTTAGGTTTTAGGGTTTAGGGCATATGTTTATTTTTAGGTTTAGGGTTATAGGTTAAGGGTTTTATCTAGGATTTTAGGGTTTAGGGCTTTGGGTTTTTAAAGGATAATGTCTTTTAGGGTTTTATAGGTTTAGGGTTTAGGGCTTAGGTTTTTTTTTTTTTTGTGTATTTTTTTGCATTTAGCATATACGATTTAGGGCTTTATAGGGTTTAGAGGTTAGCTTCTTTTTTTTTAGGTTTAAGAAATTTTGGATTCTTCAACGTTTTTAAAGGTTAAGTGTTTCTTAGGGTTTTTTAAGGTTTAAGGTTTAGGGGTTTGTGTTTTGTTGTGTTTTTTATGTTTAGGGATTATAGATTTTTAGGATTTAGGGTTTAGAGCTTAGTGTTTTGTAGGGGTTTTAAATTGTTTTTATTGTTTATAGGATTTAGGATTTCTTAAGTTTTAGGGTTTAGGGTTTATTTGAATTTTAGGTTTAGGATTAAGATTTTAGGTTTAGGGTTTAGGGCTTAGGGTTTTTTAAGGTTTAGGGTTTTAGGATAAGGTTCTTATCTAGTTTAGGGTTTAAGGCTTTGGGTTTTTTAGTCTAAGATTTCTTTGGATTTTATAAGTTTAGGATTTTGTCTTGGTTTTTTTTTTTTTTGGTTTAGGATTTTATCTTGGTTTTTAGGGTTTAAGTCTTTGGGTTTTAGGTAAGGTTTTTTATGATTTTATAGGTTTAGGGTTTAGGGCTTAGGGTTTTTCAAGTTTTTTTTTATTTGTGTTTTTTAGGGTTTAGCATATACAATTTTGTGGTTTATAGGGTTTAAAGCTTACAGTTTTTCAGATTTAGGGGTTTTTGGGTCTTTTTAGGATTTTTAAGGGTTAAGGGTTTTTAGGGCATAGGGTAGGCTTAGTGATTTTTTGTGTTTTTTTAAGGGGTCACGGAATATTAGGATTTAGGGTTTAGATCTTAGGATTTTTAGGGATTTTAAATTGTTTTTAGGGTTTGTTTTAGGTTTTATAGGATTTAGGGTTTCTTAAGGTTAGGGTTTAGGGTTTCTTAGGGTTTTTAGGTGTAGGATTTAGGGTGTTAGCTTAGGGTTTAGGGTTTTAGGTTTAGGATTTAGCATTTTAGGTTTAGGATTTAGGGTATTAAGTTTAGGGTTCAAGGCTTAAATTTTTTTCTGTATTTTTTAGGGTTTTGCTTATATGATTTACGGATTTATAGGGTTTAGAGCTTAGACTCTTTTAGGTTTAGCGGTATTTGAGTTTTTAGGGATTTTAAATTTAGGATTTAGGGTTTTAGGTTAGGGTTAGTGTTTAGGACCTAGGGTTTTTTTAGGTTTAGGGTGTAAGGTTATTGCTTTTATCTAGGTTTTTAGGGTTTAGTTCTTTGGATTTTTTAGATTATGGTATTTTTTTTTTTGGATTTTATAGGTTTAAGCTTTAGGGATTTGGGGTTCTTTGTGTGTTTGTTAGGGTTTAGCATATACAATTTAGGGTTTTATAGGGTTTAGAGCTTAGAGTTTTTTAGATTTAGGGGTTTTTGGGTCTTTTTGTAGGATTTTTAAGGGTTAAGTGTTTCTTTAGGCGTAGCGTATAGGGCTTAGGGAATTTTTGGGTTTTATTTAGGGTTCGCAGAATTTTAGGATTGAGGGTTTAGATCTTAGGATTTTTAGGGGTTTTAATTTGTTTTTAAGGTTTGTTTTTTGTTTTGTAGGATATAGGGTTTCTTAAGGTTAGGGTTTAGGTTTTCTTCGGGTTTTTAGGTTTAGGATTTAGGGTGTTAGGTTAGGGTTTAGGATTTAGGGTTTTAGGTTTAGGATTTAGCATTTTAGGTTTAGGATTTAGGGTATTATGTTTAGGGTTCAAGGCTTAATTTTTTTTTTTTTTGTGTTTTTTAGGGTTTAGCTTATATAATTTACGGATTTATAGGGTTTAGAGCTTAGACGCTTTTAGGTTTAGCGGTGTTTGAGTTTTTAGGGGTTTTAAGTTTAGGATTTAGGGCTTTAGGTTAGGGTTTAGTGTTTAGGGCCTAGGGTTTTTTTAGGTTTAGGGTTTAAGGTTAGTGGTTTTATGTAGGTTTTAAGGGTTTAGTTCTTTGGGTTTCTTAGATTTAGGGTTTTCTTTTTGATTTTATAGGTTTAGGCTTTCGGGATTTGGGGTTCTTTGTGTGTTTATTTGGGTTTAGCATATACGATTATGGACTTTATTGTTTTAAGGGTCTATTTTAGGGTTTATAGGATTTAGGGTTTCTTAAGGTTTGGGTTTAGGGTATTTTTGGGTTTTTAGGTTTAGGATGTAGAGGATTAGGTTACAGTTTAGGGTTTTTTAGATTTAGGGTTTTAAGTTAAGAATTTTATCTAGGGTTTTAAAGTTTTATAGTTTTAGGGTTCAGGACTTATGGTTATTTTTTTGTGTTTTTTTACGGTTTAGCATATACGATTTAGGGATTTATTGGGTTTGGAGCTTAGACTTTTCTAGGTTTAGGGGTTTTTTAGGTTTTAAAGGTTTAAGTGTTTCTTACGACTTTTTAGGGTTTAGGGTTTAAGCCTTCGGGTTTTTTTTTCTTATTTTTAGGTTTAGGGTTTATGGTTTTTTAGGATTTAGTGTTTAGAGGTTAGGGTTTTGTAGGGGTTTTAAATGGTTTAGAACTTAGAGTTATTTTAGGTGTAGGGGTTTTTGGGTTTTCTTAGTGTTTTTAAGGGTTAAGTGTTTATTAGGCTTTTCTATTGATTAGGATTTAGGGCTATTTTGTGTTTTTTTAGTTTAATATTTATGGATTTTTTAGGATTTAGTGTTTAGAGCTTAGGGTTTGGTAGAGGTTTTAAATGCTTTGTAGTGTTTATATTAAGGTTTATAAGATTTATGGTTTTGTAAGGTCTACAGTTTAGGGTTTCTTAGAATTTTAGGTTTAGAATCTAAGGATTTAGGGTTTAGGGTTTAGAGCCTCATGTTTTTTAGGTCTAGTGTTTTTGGTTAAGGGTTTTTATCTAGGGTTTTTATGGTTTAAGGCTTTGGGTTTTTTGGGTTAAGGTTTTTAGGGTTTTATAGGTTTAGGGTTAAGGCTTAGGGTTTTTTTGTGCTTTTTTGGGTTTATCATATACAATTTTGGGCTTTATAGGGTATAGAGCTTAGAGTTTTTTAGGTTTAGGGGCTTTGGAGGTTTTAGGGTTTTAAAGGGTTAAGTGTTTCTTAGGGTTTAAGGCTTTTAGTTTTTTGTGTTTTTTAGGTTTAGGTTTTACGGATTTTTTGGGTTTAGGGTTTAGAGTTTAGGGTTTTGTAGGAGTTTTATATGGTTTTTAGGGATTATATATGGGTTTAAGGGATTTAGGATTTTTTAAGGTTTAGGGTTTAGGTTTTCTTAAGGTTTTAGATTTAGCATTTACGTTTTAGGTTAGGGTTTAGGGCTTTCGAATTTTTAGGATTTTGTATGATTAGGGATTAGGGCTGAGGGTTTTTGTTTTGTATTTTTGGGGTTTAGAATAAATGATATAGGGGTTTATAGGGTTTAGAGCTTACAATTTTTTAGGTTTAGGGGTTTTTGTATTCTTTAGATTTTTTAAGGGTTAAGTGTTTCTTTGGGTTTTATAGGGTTTAGGGTTTCAAACTTAGGGTTTTTTTTGTGTGTTTTTATGTTAGGGTTTATGGATTTTGAGGATTTAAGGTTTAGCGCTTACGATTTTTTTGGTGTTTTAAATGGTCTTTATGGTTTTTTTTAGGATTTGTAGGATTTAGGGAATCTTAAGGTTTAGGATTTCTTAGGGATTTATGTTAGTGAACAGGGTTTTGTTAGGTTTAGGGTTTTAGGTTAATGGTTTATTTGGGATTTTGGGGTTTAAGGCATTGGGGTTTTTAGGATTTTATAGGTTTAAGGTTTAGGGTTTAGGGTTTTTCTTGTGGTTTTTAGGGTTTAGCATATACGATTTAGGGCTTTATAGGGTTTAGAGCTTAGAGGATTTTAGGTTTAGGGGTTCTTGGGTTTTTAAGGGTTAAGTGTCTCTTAGGATTTTTAGGATTTAGGGCTTAGGTTTTTTTTTTTTTTGGTTTAGGGTTTTTAAATATTTAGGATTTATGGTTTAGAGCATAGGGTTTTTTGGGAGTTTTCAAGGTTTTAAATGGTTTTTAGGGTTTATTTTAGGGTTTCTTAAGGTTTAGGGTTTAGGGTTTCTTAGGGTTATAGGTTTGGGATTTAGGGCTTCAGGTTAGGTTTTAGGATTTAGGGCTTAGGTTTCTTTTAGGTTTAGGTTTATAGGTTAAGGGTTTTATCTAGGATTTTATGGTTTAGGGCTTAGGTTTATTTTTATGTTTAGGGTTATAGGTTAAGGGTTTTATCTAGGATTTTAGGGTTTAGTTTTTTTAGGTTAATGTTTTTTAGGGTTTTATAGGTTTAGGATTTAGGGCTTAGGTTTTTTTTTTTTGTGTGTGTGTTTTTTAGCATTTGGCATATATGATTTAGGGCTTTATAGGGTTTAGAGCTTAGCTTTTTTTTTTTTTTCTAGGTTTAGGGGATTTTGGATTTTTTTTTGTTTTTTAAGGGTTAAATGTTTCTTAGGGTTTTTTAAGGTTTAAGGTTTAGGGGTTTGGTTTTTGTTGTGTTTTTTATGTGTAGGGTTTACAGATTTTTAGGATTTAGGGTTTAGAGCTTAGTGTTTTTTTCAGGTGTTTTAAATGGTCTTTATGGTTTATTTTAAGATTTATAGGATTTAGGGATTCTTAATGTTTAGGGTTTCTTAGGGATTTATGTTAGGGTTTATAGGATTTATGGTTTTTTAAGTTTTAGGGTTTAGTGTTTCTTTGGGTTTTAGGTTTAGGATTAAAATTTTATGTTTAGGGTTTTTTAAGGTTTAGGGTTTTAGGTTAAGGGTATTATCTAGTTTAGGCATTAAGGCTTTGGGTTTTTTAGTGTATGTTTTCTTAGGATTTTATTGGTTTAGGGTTTTATCTTGGTTTTTTAGGTTTAAGGTTTTATATAGGTTTTTAGTGTTAAAGTCTTTTGGTTTTTTAGGATTTTATAGGTTTAGGGTTTAGGGCTTAGGGTTTTTTTTTTTTTTTGTGTTTTTTATGGTTTAGCATATACAATTTAGGGCTTTATGGGGTTTAGAGCTTAGAGTTGTTTAGGTTTAGGGGTTTTAGGGCTTTTAAGGGTTTTTTAGGATACAGAGCTAAGGGATTTTTTGTAATTTTTTTAGGGTTCACTGATTTTTAGGATTTAAGGTTTAGATCTTAGAATTTTTAGGGTTTTTAACTTCTTTTTAGGGTTTAACTTAGGTTTTATAAGATTTAGGGTTTCTTAAGGTTAGGGTTTTGGGTTTCTTAGGATTTTTAGGTTTAGGATTTAGGGTTTTAGGTTAAGGTTAGGGTTTTAGGCTTAGGATTTAGGGTTTTAGGTTTAGGATTTAGGGAATTAGGCTTAGGGTTCAAGGCGTGGGTTCTTTTTAGTGTGATTTTTAGGGTTTAGCTTATATGATTTATGGATTTATAGGGTTTGGAGCTTAGACTCTTTTAGGTTTTGGGGTTTTGAGTTTTTAAGGGTTTTAAGTTGATGATTTAGGGATTTAGGTTAGGGTTTAGTGTTTAGGGCCTAGGGCTTTTTTAGGTTTAGGGTTTAAGGTTGATGGTTTTACCTAGGTTTTTAGGGTTTAGTTCTTTGGGTTTTTTAGATTAAGGTTTTTTTGGATTTTATAGGTTTAGGCTTTAGGGATTTGGGGTTCTTTGTGTGTTTGTTATGGTTTAGCATATACGATTAAGGGATTTATTGTTTTAACGGTTTATTTTAGGGTTTATAGAATTTAGGGCTTCTTAGGGTTTTGTGGTTTAGGATATAGAGTTTTAGTTACGATTTAGGGTTTTTTAGGTTTAGGGTTTTAGGTTAAGGATTTTATCTAGGTTTTTAGGGTTTTATAGGTTTACGGTTCAAGAATTAGGGTTTTCGTTTGTGTTTTTTTAGGGTTTAGCATATACGATTTAGGGATTTATAGGGTTTGGAGGTTTGACTTCTTTAGGTTTAGGGGTTTTTAAGGTTTTCAAGGTTTAAGTGTTTCTTGCGACTTTTTAGGGTTTAGGGTTTATGACTTATGGCTTTTTTTCCTTCTATTTTTTAGGTTTACAGTTTATAGTTTTTTAGGATTTAGTGTTTAGAGGTTAGGGTTTTGTAGGGGCTTTAAATAGTTTAGAGCTTAGAGTTTTTTTAGGTTTAGGGGTTTATGGGTTATCCTAGAGTTTTTAAAGGCTAAGTGTTTCTTAGGGTTTTCTATTGATTAGCGTTCAGGGTTTTTTTTGTGTTTTTTTTAGTTTAAGATTTATGGATTTTTTAGGATTTAGGGTTTAGAGCTTAGGGTGTTGTAGAGGTTTTAAATGCTTCGTAGTGTTTGTATTAGGGTTTATAAGATTTATTTTTTCTTAAGGTCTTGGATTTATGTTTCTTAGAGTTTTAGATGTAGAATCTAAGGATTTAGGTTAGGGTTTAGGGTTTAGGGTTTAGGGCTTCATGTTTTTTTAGGTCTAGTGTTTTAGGTTAAAGGTTTTATCTAGGATTTTTACAGTTTAGGGCTTTGGGTTTTTTAGGTTAATGGTTTTTAGAGTTTTATAGGTTTTCGATTTAGGGCATAGGGTTTTTTGTCTATTTTAGGGTTAAGCATATAAGATTAGGGCTTGATAGGGTTTAAAACTTATAATTTTTTAGGTTTAGGGTATTTTAGGGTTTTTAAGGGTTAAGTGTTTCTTAGGATTTCTGCTTTAGAACTTGGGGTTTTAAATGGTTTTTAAGGTTTATTTTAGGGTTTATAGGATTTAGAGTTTCTTAAGGTTTTAGGTTTACGATTTAGAGTTTTAGGTTAGGGTTTAGTGCTTAAGGTTTTAGGTTAAGGGTTTTATTTAGGATTTTAGGTTTTAGGTTAGGGTTTAGGGCTTAAGGTTTTAGGTTAAGGGTTTTATTTAGGATTTTAGGTTTTAGGGCTTTGGGTTCTTTAGGTTAAGGGTTTGTAGGAGTTTATTGGTTTAGGGTTTAGGGCTTAGGGTTTTTGTTATGTATTGTAGGGTTTAGTATATACGATTTAGGTCTTTATAAGGTTTTAAGCTTGGAGTTTTTTTAGGTTTAGGGGTGTTTTGGTTTTTAGGGGTTTTAGGGTTTTAGTTATTATTTTTATTTTTTAGGTTTAGGGTTTACAGATTTTTAGGATTTAGAGTTTCAAGCCTATGGATTTTTGGAGTTTTAAATGGGTTTTAGGGTCTTTTTTAGGATTTATAGGATTTAGGGTTTCTTAAGGTTTAGGTTTTAAGGTTTCTTCGGGTTTTAGGTTTAGGATTTAGGGTTTTAGGTTAGGGTTTAGCGTATAGGGCTTAGGTTTTTTTTAATGTTTAGGTTCTTAGATTATGGTTCTTATCTAGGTTTTTAGGGTTTAGGGCTTTGGGATTTTTAGGTAAAGGTTTTTATGGTTTTATAGGTTTTGGGTTTAGGGCTTAGGGTTTTTTTTTTTTTAGGGTTTAGAATATATGATTTAGGGCTTTAGATGGTTTAGAGCTTAGAGTTTTGATGTTTAGGGGTTTTTCGTTTATAGGGTGTTAAGGGTTAAGTGTTTCTTAGGGCTTTTTAGGGTTAAGGGTGTAGGACTTTGGATTTTTTTAAATTTTTAGGTTCAGTGTTTAAAGAGTTTTAGGATTTCAGATTTGGAGTTTACAGTTTCGTAAGGGTTTTAAGTGGTTGTTTGGGTGTATTTTAGGGTTTATAGGATTTTGGGTTTCTTAAGGTTTAGGTTTAGAATCTAAGGATTTAGGTTAGGGTTTAGGGTTTAGGGTTTAGGGCTTCATGTTTTTTTAGGTCTAGTGATTTAGGTTAAAGGTTTTATCTAGGATTTTTACAGTTTAGGGCTTTGGGTTTTTAGAGTTTTATAGGTTTTCGATTTAGGGCTTAGGGTTTTTTTGTCTATTTTAGGGTTGAGAATATAAGATTTAGGGCTTGATAGGGTTTAAAGCTTAGAATATTTTAGGTTTAGGGTATTTTAGGGTTTTTAAGGGTTAAGTGTTTCTGCTTTAGAACTTGGGGTTTTAAATGATTTTTAAGGTTTATTTTAGGGTTTATACGATTTAGAGTTTCTTAAGATTTTAGGTTTACGATTTAGAGTTTTAGGTTAGGGTTTAGGGCTTAAGGTTTTAGGTTAAGGGTTTTATTTAGGATTTTAGGTTTTAGGGCTTTGGGTTCTTTAGGTTAAGGGTTTGTAGGAGTTTATTGGTTTAGGGTTTAGGGCTTAGGGTTTTTTTTTATGTATTGTAGGGTTTATTATATACGATTTAGGTCTTTATAAGGTTTTAAGCTTGGAGTTTTTTTAGGTTTAGGGGTGTTTTGGTTTTTAGGGGTTTTAGGGTTTTAGTTATTATTTTTAGTTTTTAGGTTTAGGGTTTACAGATTTTTAGGATTTAGAGTTTCAAGCCTATGGATTTTAGGGTCTTTTTTAGGATTTATAGGATTTAGGGTTTCTTAAGGTTTAGGTTTTAAGGTTTCTCTGGGTTTTAGGTTTAGGATTTAGGGTTTTAGGTTAGGGTTTAGCATATAGGGCTTAGGTTTTTTTTAATGTTTAGGTTCTTAGATTATGGTTCTTATCTAGGTTTTTGGGGTTTAAGGCTTTGGGATTTGTAGGTAAAGGTTTTTATGGTTTTATAGGTTTTGGGTTTAGGGCTTAGGGTTTTTTTTTTAATTTTTTTAGGGTTTAACATATATGATTTAGGACTTTAGATGGTTTAGAGCTTAGAGTTTTTGATGTTTAGGGGTTTTTCGTTTTTAGGGTTTTAAGGGTTAAGTGTTTCTTAGGGCTTTTTAGTGTTAAGGGTTTAGGGCTTTGGATTTTTTAAAATTTTTAGGTTCAGGGTTTACAGAGTTTGAGGATTTCAGATTTAGAGTTTACAGTTTCATAAGGGTTTTAAGTGGTTGTTTGGGTGTATTTTAGGGTTTATAGGATTTTGGGTTTCTTAAGGTTTAGGTTTAGAAATCAAGGTTTTAGGTTAGAGTTAAGGTTTTAGGGCTTAAGGATTTTTTAGGTTTAGGGTTTTGGGTTAAGAGTTTTATCTATGTCTTTTAGGATTTAGGGCTTTGGGTTTTTAGTTTAAGATTTTTTAGGATATTTTAGCTTTAGGATTTAGGGCTTTTTTGTGTTTTTTAGGGTTTAGTTTATATGATTTAGGTTGTTATCGGGTTTAGAGCTTTGAGTTTTTTTAGGTTTAATGGATTTTATATTTTTAGGGTTTTTAAGGGTTAAGTATTTCTTACGGTTTTTTAGGGTTAAGTGTTTTTTTTTTTAGTGTGTTTTTATGTTTAGGGTTTCGAGCTTAGGTTTTTGTAGGGGTTTTAAATGATTTTTAGGGTTTATTTTAGAATTTATAGGATATAGTGTTTACGATTTTGGGTTTAAGTTTATGGTTTAGGGTTTAGGTCTTAGGGTTTTTTTAGGTTTAGGGTTTTAGGTTAAGGGTTTTATCTAGGGTTTTAGGGTTTAGGGATTTGGGTTTTTTGTGTTAAGGTTTTTCTGGGATTTCTACGCTTATGGTTTAGGGCTCAGGTTTTTTTTTTTTTTTTTTTTTTATGTTTTTTAAGGTTTAGCATATAATATAGTGTTTAGAGCTTAGTGTTTTGTAGGTTTGGGGGGTTTTTGGGTTTTTTTAGGGTTTTTAAGAGTTAAGTGTTTCATAGGGTTTTTTTATGGGTTTATGGTTTAGAGGTAGTTATGCTTTATTTTAGGGTTTATATGATTTAGAGTTTCTTAAGGTTTTGGGTGTAGGATTAGAGTTTTAGGTTAGGGTTTAGGGGTTTCGGCTTAGGGTGTTTTTAAGTTTAGGGTTTTAGTTTAAGGGTTTTATCCATGTTTTAAGGGTTTAGGGATTTGGGTTGTTTTTGGTTATGGTTTTTTAGGGTTTTATAGGTGAAGGGTTTACGACTTAAGGTTTTTTTTTGTGTTTTTTTTGGGTTTAGCATATACAATTAGGGCTTTATAGGGTTTTGAGCATATAGTTTTTTTAGGTTTAGGGATTTTTAGGATTGTTTTGAAGGTTAACTGCTTCTTAGGGATTTCTAGGGTTTAGGTCTTAGGGTTTTGTTGTGTTTTTAAGGTCTAAGGTTTACAGATATTTAGGATTTAGGCTATAGAGCGTAGGGTTTTGTAGGGGGTCTAAATGATTTTTAGGGTTTATATTATGGTTTATAGGATTTAGGGTTTCTTAAGGTTTAGGGTTTAAGGTATCTTAGGGATTTAGATTTAGGATTTAGGGTTTTAGGTTAGGGTTTTTTTAGGTTTAGGGATTTGGGTTAAGGGCTTTATCTAGGTTTTTAAGGTTTAAGGCTTTGGGATTTTTGGGTTAAGGTTTTTTTAGGGTTTTATAGGTTTATGGTTTAGGTCTTTAATTTTTTTTTTTTGTGTTGTTAGGGTTTCGCATAAACGATTTAGAGCTTGATAGGGTTTAGAAATGAGAGATTTTAGGTTTAGAGATTTTTGGTTTTTTTAGGGTTTGTAAGGGTATTAAATGTTGTTTGGGGTTTATAGGACCTAGGGTTTCATAAGGTTTAGGGTTTAAAGTTTCATAGGGTTTTAAATTTAGAATTTAGGGTTTTAGGTTAGGGTTTATGGTTTAGGGTTTAGGGGTTTTTTAGGTTTAGAATTTTAGGTTGAGGGCTTTATCTAGGTTTTTAGGGTTTAGGGATTTGGGTTTCTTAGGTTAAGTTTTTTTATTCTTTTATAGGTTTAGGGTTTAGGGTTTAGAGCTTAGGGTTTTGTAGGTTAAGGGTTTTGTAGGTTTTTATAGATATGGCATTTATGGCTTAGGGTTTTTTGTGTGTTTTTAGGGTTTAACATATACGATTTAGGGCTTTATAGGGTCTGCAGCTTAGAGCATTTTAGGTTTAGGTGTTTTTGGGTTGTTTAGGGTTATTTAGGGTTAAGTGTTTCTTAGGGTTTAGCATAAACGATTTAGGGCTTTCTAGGGTTTAGATCTTATAGTTTTTTAGGTTTAGAGGTTTTTGGGGTTTTTAAGGGCTTAGGGTTTAGGGCTTAGGTTTTTTCCTTTTTTTTTGGGATTTAGGGTTTAGGGTTTTGGGTTTTTTTTAGGTTTAGGATGTTAGGTTACAGATTTTATCAAGGTTTTTAGGTTTTAGGGCTTTTGGAATTTTTAGATTAAGGTTTTTAGGGTTTTATACATTTAGGATTTAGGGCTTAGGGTTTATTGTGTTTTTAAGGGTTTAGCATATACGATTTTGGGCTTTAAAGGGCTTAGAGCTTTGAGTTTTTTTTGGTTTAACGGATTTTATATTTTCAGGGTTTTTAAGGGTTAACTGTTTCTTAGGGCTTTTTAGGACTTCGGGTTATTTTTAGGTTTGGGGTTTTGGGTTAAGGGCTTTATTACGGTGTTTAGGGTTTTGGGCTTTAAGTTTTTTGGGTTAAGGTTTTTTTAGATTTTATAGGTTTAGGATTTAGGTCTTAAAGTTTTTTTTTGTGTTTTTGTGGTTGAACAAATACGATTTTGGGCTTTATAGGGTCTAGAGCCTAAATCTTTTTAGGTTTAGGGTTTTTTGTGTTTTTTTTAGGGTTTTAAGAGTTAAGTGTTTCTTAGGGTTTAGGGCTTAGGGTGCTTTTATGTTTTTTAGATATAGGATTTAGAAATTTTTAGGATTTAGGGTTTCTAGCTTAGGGTTTTGTAGGGATTCTAAATGGGTTTTAGCGTTTATTTTAGGGTTTCTTAACATTTACAGTTTCATAGTGTATTAGGTTTAGGATTTAGGGTTTTAGGTTAGGATTTAGGGTTTAGGACTTTTGGTTTCGTAAGGTTTAGGGTTCTAGGTTAAGGATTTAACTAAGTTTTCTAGGGGTAAGGGCTTTGTGTTTTTTTATTAGAGTTTTATAGGGTTTTATATGTTTAGGGTTTAGGGCTAAGGTTTTTTTTTTGTGTGTTTTCTACGGTTTAGCATATACAATTTAGGGCTTTACAGCATTTAGAGCTGAGAGGTTTTTTAGGTTTAGGGGTTTTTTGGGATTTTAAGAGTTAAGTATTTCTTAGGGTTTAGGGTTTTGGGGCTTAGGTTTTTTTGTGTTTTTTAGGTTTAATGTTTACAGATTTTTAGGATTTAGGGTTTAGAGATTAGAGTTTTGAAGAGTTTTAAATGGTTTTTAGGGTTTTCTAAGGTTTACAATTTAGGGTTTCTTAGGGTTTTAGGTTAGGGTATAGGGTTTAGGACTTATTGGTTTTTTATGTTTAGGGTTTAAGGTTTGGGTTTAGGGTTTTGGGCATAAGACTTTTTTTATGTTTAACATTTTAGGTTAAGGGTTTTATCTAGGTTTTTAGGGTTTAGGGATTTAGGTTTATTAGGTTAAGCATTTTAAGGGTTTTATAGGCTTAGGATTTAGGGCTTAGGGTTTTGTTTTGTGTTTTTTAGGGTTTAGCTTATATGATTTAGGGCTTTGTAGGGGTTTGAGGTTAGTGTTTTACAAGGTTCGGGGTTTCTATACTTTTTAGGGTTTTTAAGGGTTAAGTGTTTCTTAGGGTTTTTTTGGGTTTAGGGTTTAGGGTTTAGGCCTTAGGGGTTTTTTAGGTTTAGGGTTAAATTTCAGGGTTTAGGGTTTAGGGCATAGGGTTTTTTTAGGTTTAGGGTTTTATCTAGATTTTTATGTTTTAAGGATTTGGGTTTGTTAGGTTAAGGGTTTTTATGGTTTTATAGGTTTAGGTTTATGGCTTATGATGTTTTTTTGGTGTTTTTTAGAGTTTAGCATATATGATTTAGGGCTTTATAGGGTTTTGAGGTTAGAGTTTTTCAAAGTTAAGGGTTTCTGTAGTTTTTTGGATTTTTAAGGGTTAAGTGTTTCTTGGGTTTTTTTAGGGTTTAGGATTTAGAGCTTAGGGTTTTTTAGGGGTTTTAAATTCTTTTAAGTGTTTATTTTAGGGTTCATACTATTTAGGTGTTCTTATGGTTTAAGGTTTAGGATTTCTTAGGGTTTTAGGTTTAGAATTTAGGATTTTATGTTAGGGCTAGGGGTTTAGGGTTAGGTTAAGGGTTTTATCTATGTTTTTAAGGTTTAAGGCTTTAGGTTTTTGGGTTTTAGGTTTAGGGTATAGGGCTTAGGGTTTTTTGTGTTTTTTATGGTTTAGCATATACGATTTAGGGCTTTATAGTGTTTAGAGCTTATAGCTTTTTTCTATTTAGGGATTTTTAGGATTTTTAATGGTTAAGTGTTTCTTATGGATTTTTAGGGTTTATGGTTTAGGGCTTTGGGTTTTTTGTGTGTTTTTAGGTTTTGGGTTTATCACTTTTTACGATTTAGGTTTTTAGGTTAGGGTTTAGTTTTAGGATTTAGTGTTTTAGGTTAGGATTTAGGGTTTAGGCCTTAAAGGCTTTTTAGGTTTATCGTTTTTTAGGATTTAGGTTTTAGAACTTAGGGTTTATTTTAGTGTTTATGGGATTTAGGTTTGATTTAGGTATTAGGCTTAGTGTTTCTTATGGTTTAGCTTTAGGATTTAAGGTTTTTTGTTAGGGTTTCATGTTAAGCGTTTAGGGTGACTTTTTTAGATTTAGGGTTTTAGGTAAAGGGTTTTATCTAGGTTTTTAGGCTTTAGGTCTTTAGGCTTTTTAGGTTAATGTTTTTTAGGGTTTTGGGCATAGGGTTTTTTAGGGTTTAACTTATATGATTTATGGCTTTGTAGGGTTTAGAGCTTATAGTTTTAAATGTTTTTAAGGATTAAGCGTATCTTAGGTTTTTTTTTAAGATTTATGGTTTAGGGCTTAAGTTATTTTTTTTTATGTCTTTTAGGTTTAGGGTTTACGGATTTTATTGATTTAGGGATTAGAGATTCGGCTTTTTGAGGGGTTTATATGGTTTTTAGGGTATATTTTATGGTTTATATGACTTAGGGTATCTTAAGGTTTAGGGTTTCTTAGGGTTTACGATTAGGGTTTTAGGTTAAGGGTTTTATCTATGATCCTAGGGTTTAGGGTTTTGGGTTTTTTTTTGTGTTTTTTATGTTTAGCATAAATGATTTGGGGCTTTATACGGTTAAGAGCATAGAGTTTTTTTTAGGTTTAGGGGTTTTTGGGTTCTTTTAAGGTTTTTAAGGGTTAAGTGTTTCTTAGGGTTTTTTAAGGTTTAGGGTCTAGGGCTTAGGGTTATTTTGTGTTTTTAAGGTTTAGGATTTATAGATATTTAGAATTAAGGGTTTAGAAATTATTGTTTTAGGGGTTTTAAATTATTTATAGGGTTTATAGGATTTAAGGTTTCTTTGGGTTTTAGGTTTTTAGGTTAGGGTTTAGGTATGGGAATTAGAGTTTTAGGTTAGGGTTTATTTTAGTGCTTAGGGTTTTTTTAGGTTTAGGGTTTTAGTTTATGTGTTTTGTCCAAGTTTTAAGGGTTTAGGTTTTGGGTTTTTTAGGTTTAGGTTCATTCGGATTTAATAGGTTTAGGGTTTAGAGCTTAGGGTTTTTTTTGTATTTTTTAGGGTTTAGCATATACTATTTAGGGCTTTGTAGGATTTAGAGCTTAGAGTTTTTTAGGTTTAGGGGCTTTTGGATTTTAGTACGGTTTTTAATAGTTAAGTGTTTCTTAGGGTTTTTTAGGGCTAAGGGTTTTTTTGTGTTTTAAGTGTTAGGGTTTACAGATTTTAAGGAGGTAGGGTTTATATCTTAGGGTGTTTAGGGTTTTTAAATGGTTTTCAGGGGGTTTATTAGGGTTAAGGATTTTACCTAGGTTTTTAGTGTTTTATATGTTTAGGGTTCAAGAATTTTTATTTTATTTATTTTTTTTGTATTTTTAGGGCTTAGCATATAATATTTAGGGGTTTATATAGTTTGAAGCTTAGACTTTTTTAGGTTTAGGGGTTTTTAGGGTTTTCAAGGTTTAAGTGTTTCTTACGGCTTTTTTAGGGTTTAGGATTTAGGCCTTAGGGGTTTTTTTCTTTTGATTTTTAGGTTTAGGGTTTATGGTTTTTTAGGATTTAGTGTTTAGAGGTTAGGGTTTTGTAGGGGTTCTAAATAGTTTAGAACTTAGAGTTTTATTAGGTGTAGGAGTTTTTGGGTTTTCTTAGTGTTTTTAAGGGTTAAATGTTTCTTAGTGTTTTCTATTGATTAGGGCTTAGGGGTTTTTTTTTTTGTGTTTCTTAAGTTTAATATTTATGGGTTTTTTAGGATTTAGGGTTTAGAGCTTAGGGTTTTGTAGAGGTTTTTAATGCTTTGTAGTGTTTATATTAGGGTTTATTGGATTTATGGTTTCTTAAGGTCTAGGGTTTAGGGTTTCTTAGGGTTTTAGGTTTAGAATCTAAGGATTTAGGTTAGGGTTTAGGGTTTAGGGCTTCATGTTTTTTTTTAGGTCTAGAGTTTCAGGTTAAGGGTTTTATTTAGGATTTTTATGGTTTAGGGCTTTGGGTTTTCTAGGTTAAGGTTTTTTAGAGTTTTATAGGTTTATGGTTTAGGGATAAGGGATTTTTGTGTGTTTTTGGGTTAAGCATATAAGATTTAGGGCTTGATAGGGTTTAAGGCTTAGATTTTTTTAGGTTTAGGCGTTTTTAGGGTTTTTAAGGGTTAAGTTTTTCTTAGGGTTTCTGCTTTAGAGCTTAGGGATTTTAAATGGTATTGAAGGTTTATTTTAGTGTTTATAGAATATAGGGATTCTTAAGGTTTAGGGTTTAGAGTTTCTTAAGGTTTTAGGTTTAGGATTTAGAGTTTTAGGTTAGGGTTTAGGGCTTAAGGTTTTTTAGGTTTAGGGTTTTAGGTTAAGGGTTTTATTTAGGTTTTTAGGTTTTAGGGCTTTGGGTTCTTTAGGTTAAGGGTGTAGGATTTTATTGGTTTAGCATTTAGGGCTTAGGGTTTTTTTTGTGTGTTGTAGGGTTTAGTAGCAATTTAGGGCTTTATAGGGTTTAGAGCTTAGAATTTTTTTAGGTTTTGGATTTTTTTGTTTTTAGGGGTTTTAAGGGTTAAGTGTTTCTTAGGTTTCTTAGGGTTTTTTATTTTTTGTATTTTTTAGGTTTAGGGTTTACAGATTTTTAGGATTTAAGGTTTCGATCTCAGGGATTTTAGGAGTTTTAAATGGGTTTTAGGGTTTATTTTAGGATTTATAGGATTTTAGGTTTATGTTTAAAGGTTTCTTCGGGTTTTAGGTTTAGGATTTGGGGTTTTAAGTTAGGGTTTAGGGTTTAAGGTTTAGGGCTTTGTGTTTTTTTAATGTTTATGTTTTTAGGTGAAGGTTCTTATCTAGGTTTTTAGGGTTTGGGGATTTGAGATTTTTAGGTTAAGGTTTTTAGGGTTTTATAGGTTTAGGGTTTAGGGTTTTTTTGTGTTTTTTAGGGTTTAGCATTTATAATTTAGGGCTTGATAGGGTATAGATTTTAGAGTTTTTTTAGATTTAGGGGTCTTTTATGTTTTTAGGGGTTTTAAGGGTTAAGTGTTTCATAGGGTTTAAGGCTTTCAGTTTTTTGTGTTTTTTAGTTTCAGGTTTTACAGATTTTTAGGGTTTAGGGTTTAGAGCTTAGGGTTTTGTAGGGGTTCTATATGGTTTTTATGGATTATATAAGGGTTTACAGGATTTAGGGTTTTTTAAGGTTTAGGGTTTAGGGTTTAGGGTTCTTAGGGTTTAGGGTTTCTAAGGGTTTTAGGTTTAGCATTTAGGTTTTAGGGAGGGTTTAGGGCTTTTGGATTTTTAGGTTTAGGGTTTTTAGGATTTTATAGGATTAGGGTTTAGGGCTTAGGTTATTTTTTTTGTGTTTTTATGGTTTAGGATCTACAATATAGGGGTTTATAGGGTTTAGAGCCTACCATTTTTTAGATTTAGGGGTTTTTTCTGTAGTTTTTAGAGTTTTGAAAGGTTAAGTGTTTCTTAGGGTTTAGGGTTTAGGGCTTGGGGTATTTTTTTTGTGTGTGTGTTTTTAGGTTAGGGTATGTGGATTTTTAGGATTTAGGCTTTAGAGCTTTGGTTTTTTTGGGGGTTTGAAATTGTCATTATGGTTTATTTTAGGGTTTGTAGGATTTAGGGATTCTTAACGCATAGGGTTTCTTAGGGATTTATGTTAGGGTTTAGGGTTTATGTCTTTGGCTTTTGTAAGGTATAGGGTTTTAGGTTAAGGGTTTTATTTGATATTTTGGGGTTTAAGGCTTTGGGTTTTTTGGGGTTTTATAGGTTTAAGGTTAGTACCTATTGTTTTTTTTTTTTTTGTGCTATTTAGGGTTTATAATATACGATTTAGGGCTATATAGGGTGTATCGCTTAGAGTTTTTTATGTTTAGAGGTTATTCAGTTATTTTGGGTTTTTAAGGGTGAAGTGTTTCTTAGGATTTTTTAGGGTTTAGGGTTTAGGGCTAAGGGTTTTTTCGATTGAGGGTTTTTAAGTTTTTAAGATTTAGGATTTAGAGCTTAGGGTTTTTAGGGGGTTTTAAATTGTTTTTAGGGTTTATTTTAAGGGTTATAGGATTTAGGTTTTCTTAAGATTTAGGTTTTAGGGTTTCTTGGTCTTATAGGTTTAGGATTTAGAGTTTTAGGTTAGGGTTTAGGGTTTAGTTTTTTTTTTAGGTTTAGGGTTATAGGTTAAGGGTTTTACCTAGGATTTTAGGGTTTACGGCTTTGGGTTTTTTTAGGTTAATGTTTTTAGGGCTTAGGGTTTTTTTTTTGTGTTTTTAAGCGTTTAGCATATATGATTTGGGGCTTTATAGAGTTTAGAGATTAGAATTTTTTTTAGGCTCAAGGGTTTTAGATTTTTTAAGATTTTTAAGGGTTAAGTATTTATTAGAGTTTTTTAAGGTTTAAGGTTTAGGGCTTTGGGTTTTGTTGTGTTTTTTTGGTGTTTTAAATGGTCTTTATGGTTTATTTTAGGATTTATAGGATTCAGAGATTCTTAATATTTAGGGTTTCTTAGGGATTTATGTTAGGGCATAGGGTTTTGTTAGGTTTAGGGTTTTGGGTTAAGGATTTTATAAGGGATTTTGGGGTTTAAGGCTTTGGGGTTTTTAGGCTTTTATATGTTTAAGGTTTAGGGCTTAGGGATTCTTTTTGTGTTTTTTAGGGTTTAGCATATATGGTTTAGGGCTTTATAGGGGTTAGAGCTTAGAGGTTTTTAGGTTTTGGGGTTATTGTGCTTTTTAGGGTTTTTAAGGGTTTAGTGTTTCTTAGGGATTAGGGCTTAGGGTTTTTTTTTTCGGTCTAGGGTTTTTAAATTTTTAGGATTTAAGGTTTAGAGCTAAGGGTTTATAGGGAGTTTTAGGTGTTTTAGATGGTTTCTAGGGTTTGTTTTAGGGTTTATAGGATTTAGGATTTCTTAAGGTTTAGGATTTAGGGTTTCTTAGGGTTATAGGTTTGGGATTTAGAGTTTTAGGTTAGGCTTTAGTGTTTAGGGCATAGGTTTTTTCTAGGTTTAGGGTTATAGGTTAAGGTTTTTAACTTGGATTTTAGGGTTTAAGACTTTTGGTTTTTTTAGGTTAATGTTTTTTAAGGTTTTATAGGTTTAGGGTTTAGGTCTTAGGTTTTTTTTTTTTATTTTTTTTTTATTTTTAGCATTCAGCATATGTGATTTTGGGATTTATAGGGTTTAGAGCTTAGTTTTTTTTTTTTTCGATTTAACGAATTTTGGATTTTTTAAGGTTTTTAAGGGTTAAGTATTTCTTAGGGTTTTTTAAGGTTTAAGGTTTAGGGGCTTGGGTTTTGTTGAGTTTTTTATGTCTAGGGTTTATAGATTTTTAGGATTTAGGGTTTAGAGCTTAGTGTTTTATAGGGGTAAATTGTTTTTAGGGCTTAGGGTTTCTTTGGATTTTAGGTTTAGGATTAAGATTTTAGGTTTAGGGTTTGGGGCTTAGGGTTTTTTATGGTTTAGGGTTTTAGGTTAAAGGTATTATCTAGTTTAGGATTTAATACTTTGGGTTTTTTAGGCTATGCTGTTTTAGGATTTTATAGGTTTAGGGTTTTATCTTGATTTTTTTAGTTTTAGGGTTTTATCTAGGTTTTTTAGGTTTAAGTCTTTGGGTTTTTTAGGTAAGATTTTTTAGAATTTTATAGGTTTAGGGTTTAGGGCTTAGGGTTTTTTTTTTTTGTTTTTCTAATTTGTGTTTTTTAGGGTTTAGCATATATAATTTAGGGCTTTATAGGGTTTAAAACTTAGAATTTTTTAGGTTTAGGGGTTTTTGGGTCTTTTATGGATTTTAAGAAATAAGTGTTTCTTAGGGTTTTTTAGGGTGTAGGGTATAGGGCTTAGGGGTTTTTTATGTTTTTTTTAGTGTTCATAGATTTTTAGGATTTAGGGTTTAGATCTTAGGATTTTTAGGGGTTTTAAATTGTTTTAAGGGTTTGTCTTAGGTTTTATAGGATTTAGGGTTTCTTAAGGTCGGGGTTTAGGGTTTCTTAGGCTTTTTAGGTTTAGGATTTAGGGTTTTAGGTTAGGATTTATGGTTTTAGGTTTAGGATTTACGGTTTTAGGTTTAGGGTTCAAGGCTTAGTGTTTTTTTTTTGTGTTTTTTAGTGTTTAGCTTATATTATTTAGGGATTTATACGGTTAGGAGCTTAGACTCTTTTAGGTTTAGGGGTTTTTGAGTTTATAGGGGTTTTAAGTTTAGGATTTAGGGTTTTAGGTTAGGGTTTAGTGTTTATGGCCTAGGGTTTTTTTAGCTTTATGGTTTAAGGTTATTGGTTTTATCTAGGTTTTTAGGGTTTAGTTCTTTGGATTTTTTAGATTAAGGTTTTTTTTTTTGGATTTTATAGGATTAGGCTTTAGGGATTTGGGGTTCTTTGTGTGTTTGTTAGGGTTTAGCATATACGTTTATGGGTTTTATTGTTTTAAGGGTTTATTTCAGAGTTTATAGGATTTAGGTTTTCTTAAGGTTAGGGTTTAGGGTTTCTTAGGGTTTTTAGGTTTAGGATATAGAGTTTTAGGTTATGGTTTAGGGTTTTTTAGGTTTAGTGTTTTAGGTTAAGGATTTTATCTAGGGTTTTAGGGTTCTATAGATTTAGGGTTCAACGCTTACGGTTTTTTTTTTGTGTTTTTTTAGGGTTTAGCATATACGATTAAGGGATTTATAGGGCTTGGAGCTTAGGCTTTTTTACGTTTAGTGGGTTTTAAGGTTTTCAAGGTTTAAGTGTTTATTATGGCATTTTAGGGTATAGGGTTTAGGCCTTAGGGTTTTTTTCTTCTTCTGATTTTTAGGATTTAGTGTTTAGAGGTTAGGGTTTTGTATGGGTTTTAAATGGTTTAGATCTTAGAGTTTTTTTTAGGTGTAGGGGCTTTTGGGTTTTCTTAGTATTTTTAAGTGCTAAGTGTTTCTTAGGGTTCTCTATTGATTAGAGTTTAGGGTCTTTTTTGTGTTTTTTTTTGGTTTAAGATTTATGTATTTTTTAGGATTTAGGGTTTACAACTTAGGGTTCTGTAGAGGTTTTAAATGTTTTGTTGTGTTTATAAGATTTATGGTTTCTTAAGGTCTAGGGTTTCTTAGAGTTTTAGGTTTAGAATTTAAGGATTTAGGTTAGGGTTTAGGATTTAGGGTTTATGGCTTCATTGTTTTTTAGGTCTAGGGTTTTAGGTTAAGGGTTTTATCTAGGGTTTTTATGGTTTAGGGCTTTGGGTTTTGTAGGTTAAGGTTTTTAGAGTTTTATAGGTTTACGGTTTAGGGCTTAGGGTTTTTTGTGTATTTTAGGGTAAGCATATATGATTTAATTGATATGGTTTAAAGCTAAGATTTTTTTATGTTTAGGGTTTTTAAGGGTTAAGTGTTTCTTAGGGTGTTTTTAGGGTTTATGATTTAGAGCTTAAGGTTTTGTAGGGGTTTTAAATGGTAAGTTACGGTTTATTTTAGGGTTTATAGGATTTAGAGTTTCTTAAGGTTCTAGGTGTAGGATTAGAGTTTTAGGTTAGGGTTTATGGTTTAGGGCTTAGGGCTTTTTTAGGTTTAGAATTTTAGGTTGAGGGTTTTATTTAGGCTTTTAGGGTTTAGGGATTTTGGTTTGTTAGGTTAAGGTTTTTTTGGCTTTTATAGGTTTAGGGTTTAGGGCTTAGGGTTTTGTAGGTTAAGGTTTTTGATATGGCATTTAGGGCATAGGTTTTTTTTGTGTGTTTTTAGGGTTTAGCATATACAATTTAGGGATTTATAGGGTTTTTTAGGTTTAGGTGTTTTTGGGTTAAGTGTTTCTTAGGGTTTTTCAAGGGTTTAGCATAAATGATTTAGGGCTTTATAGGGTTTAGATCTTATAGTTTTTTAGGTTTAGGGGTTTTGGGGGTTTTTAAGGCCTTACGGTTTAGGGCTTAGTTTTGTTTTTGTTTTTTTAGATTGTTTAGGGCTTAGGGCTTAGGGTATTTTTAGCTTTAGGATTTTAGGTTAAGGATTTAACTAGGTCTTTAGATTTTTGGTCTTTGGAATATTTATATTAAGGTTTTTAGGGTTTAATAAATTTAGGATTTAGGGGCATAGGGTTTTTTGTATTTTTGATGGTTTAGCATATACGATTTAGGGCTTTGTAAGGTTTAGAGCTTTGAGTTTTTTTAGGTTTAAGGGATTTCATATTTTTTGGGTTTTTAAGGGTTAAGTGTTTCTTAGGATTTTTTAGGGCTTAGGTTTATTTTTAGGTTTAGGGTTATGGGTAAAGGGTTTTATTAAGGTTTTTAGGGTTTAGGGCTTTGAGGTTTTTAGGTTAAGCTTTTTTAAGATTTTATAGGTTTAGGATTCAGGACTTTAAGTTTTTTTGTGTTTTTAGTGTTTAACAAATACGATTTAAGGCTTTATAGGGTCTAGAGCCTAAAGTTATTTAGGTTTAGGGTTTTTTATGCTTTTATAAGGATGTGAAGAGTTAAGTGTTTCTTAGGGTTTAGGGCTTAGGGTGGTTTTATGTATTTTAGATATAGGGTTTATAGATTTTTAGGATTTAGGGTTTATAGCTTAGGTTTTTGTAGGGATTTTAAATGGGTTTTAGGATTTATTTTATGGTTTCAAAATGTTTAGGGTTTATAGCTTAGGTTTTTGTAGGGATTTTAAATGGGTTTTAGGGTTTATTTTATGGTTCAGAATGTTTAGGGTTTCGTAGTTTATTAGGTTTAGGATTTAGGGTTTTCGGTTAGGATTTAGAGTTTAGGACTTTTGTTTTTTTTAAGTTTAGGGTTTTAGGTTAAGGTTTTTACTAAGTTTTTAGGGGTAAGGGCTTTGTGTTTTTTTAGATTAAGGTTTTATTGGGCTTTATATGTTTAGGGTTTAGTCTAAGGTTTTTTTTTTTTTTTTTTTTTTACAGTTTACATATATGATTTAGGGACTTATAGCATTTTGAGCTTAGAGTTTTTTGAGGTTTAGGGGTTTTTTGGGTTCTTAAGGGTTTTTAATGATTAAGTGTTTTGTAGGGTTTTTTTAGGGTTTAGGGCTTTGGGGCATAGGGTTTTTTGCATTTTTTAGGTTTAGGGTTTATAGATTTTTAGGATTTAGGGGTTAGAGCTTAGAGTTTTGAAGGGTTTTAAATGGTTTGTAGGGTTTTATGGGATTTAGGGTTTCTTAAGGTTGACGGTTCAAGGCTTCTTAGGGTTTTAGGTTAGGGTATAGGGTTTAGGCCTTAGTGGTTTTTTATGTTTAGGGTTTAAGGTTTGGGTTTAGGGTTTCGGGCTTAGGGTTTTTTTTAGGTTTAAGATATTAGGTTAAGGGTTTTATCTAGGTTTTTAGGGTTTAGGGATTTGGGTTTATTAGGTTAAGGGTTTTAGGGTTTAGGGCTTTTTGTGTTTCTTAGGGTTTACCTTTGAGGTTAGTGTTTTTCAGGGTTCGAGGTTTCTGTAGTTTTTAGGGTATTTAAGGGTTAAGTGTTTCTTAGAGTTTTTTAGGATTTAGGGTTTAGGCCTTAGGGGATTTCTATGTTTAGGGTTTAATGTTAGAGTTTACTGTTTTGGGCTGAGGGTTTTTTCAAGTTTAGGATTTTAGGTTAAGGGTTTTATTTGTGTTTTTAGGCTTTAAGATTTTAGGTTTGTTAGGTTAAGGGTTTTTAGGGTTTTATAGTTTTAGGGTTTAGGGCTTATGATCTTTTTTTTTGTGTGTTTTTTTGGGTTTAACATATATGATTTAGGGATTTATAGGGTTTTGAGGTTAGAGTTTTCTAAAGTTAAGAGTTTATATATTTTTTAGGGTTTTTAAGGGTGAAGTGTTTCTTAGGGTTTTTTAGGGGTTTTAAATTGTTTTTAGGGTTTATTTTAGAGTTCATAGGATTTAGGCTTTCTTATGGTTTAAGGTTTAGAATTTCTTAGGGATTTAGGTTTAGGATTTAGGATTATCGGTTAGGGTTTTGGGGTTAGGATTATAGGTTAAGGGTTTTATCTATGCTTTTAAGATTTAGAGATTTAGGTTTTTTGGGTTATAGGTTTAGAGTATAGGGCTTAGGGTTTTTTTTGTGTTTGTTAGGGTTTAGCAAATACGATTTAGGGCTTTATAATGTTTTGAGCTGAGAGTTTTTTTTGATTTAGGGATTTTTGGGGTTTTTTAGGATTTTTAAGGCTTAAGTGTTTCTTATGGTTTATTATGACTTATGGTTTATGGCATAGGGTTTTTTTTTGTGTTTTTTGGTTTAGGGTTTATCAATTATTAGGATTTAGGGTTTTCGTTTAAGGTTTAGGGATAAGGGCTTAGGGTGGGCTTTTTAGGTTTAGGGTTAAGGGCTTAGGGTGGGTTTTTTAGGTTTAGGACTTTAGGTAAAGGGTTTTATCTAGGTTTTTAGGGTTTAAGGCTTTGGGTTTTAAGGTTAATGTTTTTAGGGTTCTATAGGTTTTGGGTTTATGGTATAGGGTTTTTTAGGGTTTAGCTTATATGATTTATGGTTTTGTAGGTTTTAGAGCTTATAGTTTTTTAGGTTTAGGGTTTTTAAGGTTTTTAAGGATTAAGTGTATCTAAAGGATTTTAAAGATTTATGGTTTAGGGCTTAAGGTATTTTTTTTATGTCTTTTAGGTTTAGGGTTTACAGATTTTAATGATTTAGGGATTAGAGATTCGGGTTTTGTAGGGGTTTATATGGTTTTTAGGGTTTATTTTAGGGTTTATATGATTTAGGGTATCTTAAGTTTTAGGGTTTCTTAGGGTTTTCGATTAGGGATTTAGGTTAAGGGTTTAATCTATGATCTTAGGGTTTAGGGCTTTGGGATTTTTTGTGATTTTAGGGTTTAGCATAATTGATTTGGGGCTTTATACGGTTAAGAGCATTGAGTTTTTTAGGTTTAGTGGTTTTTGGATTTTTTTAAGGTTTTTAAGTGTTCAGTGTTTCTTAGGGTTTTTGAAGGTTTAGGATTTAGGGCTGAGGGTTATTTTGTGTTTTTAAGGTTTAGGGTTTACATATTTTTTGAATTAAGGGTTCAGAACTTAGTTTTTTAGGGGTTTTAAATTGTTATTAGAGATTATAGGATTTAAGGTTTTTTGGGTTTTAGGTTTTTAGGTTAGGGTTTAGGTTTAGGATTTAGAGTGTTAGGTTAGGGTTTTTTTAGGTTTAGTGTTTTAGTTTATGTGTTTTATCTAGGTTTTAAGGGTTTAGGGCTTAGGTTTTTTTAGGTTTAGGGTTTTAGTTTGTGTTTTATCTAGGTTTTAATGGTTTAGGGCTTTGGGTTTTTTAGGATCTAACAGGTTTAAGGTTTTTTTTTGTGTTTTTTAGGATTTAGCATATACGATTTAGGACTTGATAGGATTTAGAGCTTAGAGTTTTTTAGGTTTAGCGATTTTTGGATTTTTTTATAGTTTGTAATGGTTATGTGTTTCTTTGGGTGTTTTAGGGCTTAGGGTTTTTTTGTGTTTTTAGTGTTAGGGTTTACGAATTTCAAGAATTTAGGGTTTATATCTTAGGGTTTTTAGGGGTTTTGAATGGATTTTAGGGCTTATTTTAAGGCTGTCATATTTAGGGTTTCTTAATAAGATTAGGGTTTAGGATTTTTAGGTTTAGGATTTAGGGTTTTACGATACGGTTTAGGGTCTTTTTAGGTTTAAGGTTTTTGGTTAACGATTTTATCTAGGGTTTTAGTGTTTTATATGTTTGGGGTTAAAGAATTAGGGGTTTTTGTGTTTTTTAGGGTTTAGCATATAATATTTAGGTATTTATAGGGTTTGGAGCTTAGACTTTTTTAGGTTTAGGGGTTTTTAGGATTTTCAAGGTTTAGGCCTTAGGGTTTTTTTTTCTTTCTGATTTTTAGGTTTAGGGTTTATCTTTTTTTAGGAGTTAATGTTTAGAGGTAAGGGTTTTTTAGGGTTTTAAATGGTTTAGAGCTTAGAGTTTTACTAGGTGTAACAATTTTTGGGTTTTCTTAGTGTTTTTAAGGGTTAAATGTAACTTAGGGTTTTCTATTGATTAGGGTTTAGGGTTTTTTGTGTACTTTTTAAGATTGATATTTATGGATTTTTTATGATTTAGGGTTTAGAGCTTAGGATTTTGTAGAGGTTTTAAATGCTTTGTAGTGTTTATATTAGGGTTTAAAGGATTGATGGTTTCTTAAGGTCTAGGGTTTTGGGTTTCTTAGGGTTTTAGAATTAGAATCTAAGGATTTACGTTAGGGTTTAAGGTTTAGGGCTTCATGTTTTATTAGGTCTAGGATTTTAGTTTAAGGGTTTTATTGGGGTTTTTATGGTTTAGGGCTTTGGGCTTTTAGGTTAAGGTTTTTTAGAGTTTTATAGGTTTATGGTTTAGGGCTTATGGATTTTTATGTGTTTTAGGGTTAACCATATAAGATTTAGGGCTTGATAGGGTTTAAAGCTTAGAGTTTTTTAGGTTTAGGCGTTTTTTAGGGTTTTTAAGGGTTAGGTGTTTCTCATGGTTTCTAGTTTAGAGCTTAGGGGTTTTAAATGGTATTTAATGTTTATTTTAGGGTTTATAAATTTACGGATTCTTAAGTTTTACGGTTTAGAGTTTCCTAAGGTTTTAGGTATAGAATTTAGAATTTTAGTTTAGGGTTTTAGGTTTAGGGTTTTATTTAGGTTTTTAGGTTTTAGGGCTTTGGGTTTTTTAGGTTAAGGGTTTGTAGGATTTTATAGGTTTAGGGTTTAGGGCTTAGGGTTTTGTGCGGTTTCGGGGTTTTTTGGTTTGTAGGGTTTTTAAGGGTTAAGTGTTTCTTAGGTTTATCAAGTTTCTCAGGGTTTAGTTATTTTTTTTGTATTTTTTAGGTTTAGGGTTTACATATTTTTAGGATTTAGGGTTTCGAGCTTAGGGATTTTAGGATTTATAGGATTTAGGGTTTCTTAAAGGTTAGGGCTTAAGGTTTCTTAGGGTTTTAGGTTTAGAATTTAGGGTTTCTTAAAGGTTAGGGTTTAAGGTTTCTTCGGGTTTTATGTTTAGAATTTAGGGTTTTAGGTTAAGGTTTAGCGTTTAGGGCTTTGGGTTTTTCTTATGTTTAGGTTCTTAGGTTAAGGTTCTTATCTAGGTTTTTAGGGTTTATGGCTTTGTGTTTTTTGGGTTAAGATTTTTAGGGTTTTTTTGGTTTAGGATTTAGGGATTTTTCCTATTTTTTAGGGTTTAGCATACATAATTTAGGGTTTTATAGGGTATAGAGCTTAGAGTGTTTTAGGTTTAGGGGGTTTTTGTGGTTGTTAATCATTAAGTGTTTCTTAGGGTTTATGGCTTTCAATTTTTTGTGTTTTTTAGGTTTAGGTTTTACGAATTTTTAGGGTTTAAGGTTTAGAACTTCGGGTTTTGTAGGGGTTTTATATGGTTTTTGGGTATAATATAAGGGTTTTGTAGGATTTATGGTGTTTTAAGGTTTAGGGTTTAAGGTTTCTTAGGATTTTAGGTTTAGCATTTTGGTTTTAGGTTAGGGTTTAGGGCTTTTGGATTTTTAGGTTTAGGGTTTGGGTTTATGTATGATTAGGGTTTAAGGCTTAGGGTTTTTTTGTGTGTGTTTTTAGGGTTTAGGATATACAATATAGGGGTATATGGGGTTTAGAGCTTACCATTTTTTAAGTTTAGGGGTTTTTTTATTTTTTAGAGTTTTTAAGGGTTATGTGTTTCTTAGGGTTTAGGGTTTAGGGCTTAGGGTTTTGTGAGGTTTTGGGGTTTTTTGGCTTATAGGGTTTTAAGGGTTAAGTGTTTCTTAGGTTTATCAAGTTTCTTAGGGTTTAGTTATTTTTTTGTATTTTTTAGGTTTAGGGTTTATATATTTTTAGGATTTAGGGTTTCGAGCTTAGGGATTTTAGGAGTTTTAAATGGGTTTTAGGGTTTATTTTAGGATTTATAGGATTTAGGGTTTCTTAAAGGTTAGGGTTTAAGGTTTAGGTCTTAAACTTTTTTTTGTGGTTTTAGGATTTAACAAATACGATTTAGGTCCTTATAGGGTCTATTGCCTAAAGCTTTTTAGGTTAAGTGTTTTTTGTGTTTTTCTAAGGTTTTAGAGTAAAGTTTTTCTTAGGGTTTATGACTTAGGATGCTTTTATGTTTTTTAGATATAGGGTTTACAGATTTTTAGGATTTAGTGTTTATAGCTTAGGGTTTTGTAGGGATTTTTGAATGGGTTTTAAGGTTTATTTTAGGGTTTATTAATGTTTAGGGTTTCATAGTGTATTAGGTTTAGGATTTAGGGTTTTAGGTTAGGATTTAGGGTTGAGGACTTTCGGTTTTTTTAGGTTTAGGGTTTTAGGTTAAGGGTTTTAACTATGTTTTTAGGGGTAAGGGCTTTGGGTTTTTTAGATTAAGGTTTTATAGGGCTTTATATGTTTAGGGTTTAGGGCAAAGGGTTTTTTTTTGTTTTTTATGGTTTAGCATATACGATTTAGTGCTTTATAGCATTTATTGCTTAGAGTTATTTTAGGTTTAGGGGTTTTGGGGTTTTTAAGGGTTAAGTGTTTCTTAGGGTTTTTTAGGGTTTAGGATTTTGGGGATAGGGTTATTTGTGTTTTTTAGGTTTAAGGTTTAAGGATTTTTAGGATTTATGGTTTAGAGCTTAGAGTTTTGAAGGGTTTTAAATGATCTGTAGCGTTTATGGGATATAGGGTTTCTTAAAGTTTACGGTTAGGGTTTCTTAGGGTTTTAGGTTAGAGTATAGGGTTTAGGCCTTAGTGGTTTTTTATGTTTATGTTTTAAGGTTTGGGTTTAGGGTTTCGGGCTTAGGGTTTTTTTAGGTTTAAAGTTTTAGGTTAAGGATTTTATCTTGGTTTATAGGGTTGAGGGATTTGGGTTTATTAGGTTAAGGGTTTTTAGGGTTTTATAGGTTTAGGGTTTAGGGCTTAGGTTTTTTTTTCTTTTGTTTTTTAGGGTTTAGCTTATATGATTTAGGGCTTTATAGGGTTTTGAGGTTAGTGTTTTTCATGGTTCGGGGTTTCTATATTTTTTAGGGTTTTTAAGGGTTAAGTGTTTCTTAGGGTTTTTTAAGGTTTGGGGTTTAGGCCTTAGGGGTTTTTTAGGTTTAGGGTTTAATGTTAAGGTTTACAATTTCGAGCTTAGGGTTTTTTTAGGTTTAGGGTTTTAGGTTAAGGGTTTTATCTGGGTTTTTAGTCTTTAAGGATTTGTGTTTGTTAGGTTAAAGGTTTTTAGGTTTTTATAGGCATAGAGTTTAGGGCTGATGATTTTTTTTTTTTGTTTTTTAGGATTTAGCATATATGATTTAGGGCTTTATAGGGTTTTGAGGTTAGAGTTTTTCAAAGTTAGGGGTTTCTGTATTTTTTAGGGTTTTTAAGGGTTAGGTGTTTCTTGGGGGTTTTTAGGGTATAGAGCTTAGTGTTTTTTAGGGGTTTTAAATTGTTTTTAGGGTTTATTTTACGGTTCATAGGATTTAGATTTTCTTATGGTTTTAGGTTTAGGATTTCTTAGAGTTTTAGATGTAGGATTTAGGATTTTAGGTTAGGGTTTTAGGTTTAGGGTTATAGGTTAAGGGTTTTATCTATGTTTTTAACGTTTAGGGCATTAGGTTTAAGGTATAGGGCTTAGGGTTTTTTTTTTTTTTTGTGGTTTTTAGGGTTTAGCATATATGATTTAGGGCTTTATAGTGTTTAGAGCTTAGAGTTTTTTTCGATTTAGGGATTTTTGGGTTTTTTAGGATTTTTAAGGGTTAAGTGTTTCTTATGGTTTTTTAGGGTTTATGGTTTAGGGCTTAGGGATTTTTGTGTATTTTTGGGTTGAGGGGTTTTAAATTTTTAGGATTTGGGGTTTACAACTTAGGGTTTTTAGGGGGTTTTAAATGATTTTTAGGGTTTATAGGATTTAGGGTTTCTTAAGGGTTAGGGTTTAGTGCTTAGGGCTTATGTTCTTTTTAGGTTAAGGGTTTTATCTAGGATTTTACGATTTTGGGCTTCGGGTTTTTTTATGTTAATGTTTTTTAGGGCAACATAGGTTTAGGGCTTAGGTTTTTTTTTTTTTTTTTTTTTTTTTTTTGTGTGTTTTTTTAGCTTTTAACATATATGATTTAGGGATTTGTAGGGTTTAGAGCTTAGCTTTTTTTAGGTTTAAGGGTTTTTGGATCTTTTACGATTTTTAAGGGTTAAGTGTTTCGTAGGGTTTTTTAAGGTTTAAGGTTTTGGGCTTTGGGTTTTGTTGTGTTTTTTATGTTTAGGGTTTAGATTTTTAGGATTTAGGGTTTAGGGCATAGGGTTTTTTAGGTGTTTTAAATGGTCTTTATGGTTTATTTTAAGATTTATAGGATTTAGAGATTCTTAAGGTTTAGGGTTTCTTAGGGATTTATGTGAGGGTTTAGGGTTTATGGCTTAGGATTTTGTTAGGTTTAGGGTTTTAGGGTTTTATAGGTTTAGGGTTTAGGGCTAAGGTTTTTTTTTTTTTTTGTGTGTTTTTTAGTGTTTAGCATATATTATTTAGGGCTTATAAGGTTTAGAGCTCAGCTTCTTTTTTTTTTACGTTTAAGGGATTTGGGATTTTTTAATGTTTAAGGGTTAAGTATTTCTTAGGGTTTATAGATTTTTAGGATATAGGGTTTAGAGCTTAGTGTTTTGTCGGGGTTTTAAGTTATTTTTAGGATTTATAGGATTTAGGATTTCTTAAGTTTTAGGATTTAGGGTTTCTTTGGGTTTTAGGTTTAGGATTAAGATTTTAGGTTTAGGGTTTAGGGCTTAGGGTTTTTTAAGGTTTAAGGTTTTAGGTTAAAGTTACTATCTAGTTTAGGGTTTAAGGCTTTGGGATTTTAGGCTAAGGTTTCTTAGGATTTTATTGGTCTAGGGTTTCATCTTTGTTTTTTAAGGTTTAGGGTTTTATCTAGGTTTTCAGGGTTCAAGTCTTTGGGTTTTTAAGGTAAGGTTTTTTAGGATTTTATATGTTTAGGGTTTAGGGTTTAGGGCTTAGGGTTTTTTTTGTTTTTTTTATTTGTGTGTTTTAGGATTTAGCATATACAATTTAAGGCTTTATAGGGTTTAGAGCTTAGTGTTTTTTAGGTTTAGGGGTTTTTGGGTCTTTTTAGGATTTTTAAGGGTTAAGTGTTTCTTAGGGTTTTTTAGGGTGTAGGGTATAGGGCTTAGGGATTTTTTGTGTTTCTTTTAGGGTTCACAAATTTTTAGGATTTAGGGTTTTGATCATAGGATTTTTAGGGGTTTTAAATTTTTTTAGGGTTTGTCTTAGGTCTTATAGGATTTTGGATTTCTTAAGGTTAGGGTTTAGGGTTTCTTAGGGTTTTAAGGTTTAGAATTTAGGGTTTTAGGTTAGGGTTTAGGGTTTCTTAGGGTTTTAAGGTTTAGAATTTAGGGTTTTAGGTTAGGGTTTAGGGTTTTAGGCTTATGATTTAGGCTTTTAGGTTTAGGATTTAGTGTTTTAGGTTTAGGATTTAGGGTATTAGGTTTAGAGGTTTAGGGGGTTTTTGAGGTTTTTAATCGTTATGTGTTTCTTAGGGTTTAAGGCTTTCAATTTTTTGTGTTTTTTAGGTTTAGGTTTTACGGATTTTTAGGGTTTACGATTTAGAGCTTCGGGTTTTGTAGGGGTTTTATATGGTTTTTAGGTATAATATAAGGGTTTAGCAGGATTTAGGGTGTTTTAAGGTTTAGGGTTAAGGTTTCTTAGGGTTTTAGGTTTAGCATTTAGGTTTTAGGTTAGGGTTTAGGGCTTTTGGATTTTTAGGTTCAGGGTTTTTTGGATTATGTATGATTAGGGTTTAGGGCTTAGGGTTTTTTTTTGTGTGTTTTTAGGGTTTAGGATATACGATATAGGGGTTTATGGGGTTTAGAGCTTACCATTTTTTAGGTTTAGGGGTGTTTGTATTTTTTAGAGTTTTTAAGGGTTAAGTGTTTCTTAGGGTTTAGGGTTTAGGGCTTAGGTTTTTTTTTTGTGTGTTTAGGTTAAGGTTTACGAAGTTTTTGGATTCAGGGTTTAGAGCTTAAGGTTTTTTGGGGGTTTTAAATGGTCTTTATGGTTTATTTTAGTATTTATAGGATTTAGGGATTATTAAGGTTTAGGGTTTCTTAGGGATTTATGTTAGGGTTTAGGGTTTATGGCTTTGGGTTTGGTTAGGTTTAGGGTTTAAGTTTAAGGGTTTTATAAGAGATTTTGGGGTCTAAGGCTTTGGGTTTTTATGGTTTTATAGGTTTAAAGTTTAGGGCTTAGGGTTTTTTTTTTTGTGTGTTTTTAAGGGTTTAGAATATACGATTTAGGGCTTTATGGGGTGTAGAGCTTAGAGTTTTTTTAGGTCTCGGGGTTATTGGGTTTTTCAGGGTTTTTAAGGGTTAAGTGTTTCTTAGGATATTTTAGGGTTTAGGGTTTAGGGCTGAGGGTTTTTTTTTGGATGAGGGTTTTTAAATTTTTAGGATTCAAGGTTTAGAACTTAGTGTTTTTAGGGTTTATAGGATTTAGGGTTTTTTAAGGTTTAGGGTTTAGGGTTTCTTAAGGTTATAGGTTTAGGATTTAGAATTTTATGTTACGGTTTGCGATTTAGGGCATAGGGCTTAGGGTTTTTTTTTTTGTTTTTTTAGCATTTAGCATATATAATTTAGGTCTTTAAAGGGGTTAGAGCTTAGTTTTTTTTTTTTTTTTCTTTAGGTTTAAGGGGTTTTGGATTCTTTAAGGTTTTTAAGGGTTAAGTGTTTCTTATGGTTTTTTAAGGTTTAAGGTTTACAGCTTTGGGTTTTGTTGTGATTTTTATGGTTAGGGTTTACAGATTTTTAGGATTTAGCATTTAGAGCTTAGGGTTTTTTAGGTGATTTAAATGGTCTTTATGGTTTATTTAAGGATATATAGGATTTAGGGATTCTTAAGGTTTAGGGTTTCTTTGGGATTTATGTTAGGGTTTAGGGTTTATGGCTTAGGATTTTGTTTGGTTTAGGGTTTTAGGTTAAGGGTTTTATTTGGGATTTTGGGGTTTAAGGCTTTGGGGGTTCTAGGGTTTTTAGGGTTTTATAGGTTTAAGGTTTAGGCCTTAGTTTTTTTTTTTTTGTGTTTTTTAGGGTTTTTAAGAGTTAAGTGTTTCTTAGGATTTTTTAGGGTTTGGGGCTTAGGATTTATTTTTTCCCGGTTTTGGGTTTTTAAATATTTAGGATTTATGGTTTAGTGCTTAGAGTTATTAGGAAGTTTTAGGGGTTTTAAATGGTTTTTAGGGTTTGTTTTAGGGTTTATAGGATTTAGGGTTTCTTAAAGTTTAGGGTTTAGGGTTTCTTAGGGTTAAAGGTTTGGGATATAGAGTTTTAGGTTAGGTTTTAGGGTTTAGGGCATATGTTTATTTTTAGGTTTAGGGTTTTATCTAGGATTTTAGGGTTTAGGGTTTTGGGGTTTTAAAGGATAATGTTTTTTAGGGTTTTATAGGTTTAGGGTTTAGGGATTAGGTTTTTTTTTTTGTGTATTTTTTAGCGTTTAGCATATATGATTTAGGGCTTTATAGGGTTTAGAGGTTAGCTTCTTTTTTTTTTAGGTTTAAGAAATTTTGGATTCTTCAACGTTTTTAAAGGTTAAGTGTTTCTTAGGGTTTTTTAAGGTTTAAGGTTTAGGGCTTTGTGTTTTGTTGTGTTTTTTATGTTTAGGGTTTATAGATTTTTAGGATTTAGCATTTAGAGCTTAGTGTTTTGTAGGGGTTTTAAATTGTTTTTATTGTTTATAGGATTTAGGGTTTCTTAAGTTTTAGGGTTTAGGGTTTATTTGAATTTTAGGTTTAGGATTAAGATTTTAGGTTTAGGATTAAGAGCTTAGGGTTTTAGGATAAGGGTCTTATCTAGTTTAGGGTTTAAGGCTTTGGGTGTTTTAGTCTAAGGTTTCTTTGGATTTTATAGGTTTAGGATTTTGTCTTGGTTTTTTTTTTTTTGGTTTAGGGTTTTATCTTGGTTTTTAGGGTTTAAGTCTTTGGGTTTTAGGTAAGGTTTCTTATGATTTTATAGGTTTAGGGATTAGGGCTTATGTTTTTCAAGATTTTTTTATTTTTATTTTTTAGGGTTTAGCATATACAATTTAGCGCTTTATAGGGTTTAAAGCTTAGAGTTTTTCAGGTTTAGGGGTTTTTGGGTCTTTTTAGGATTTTTAAGGGTTAAGGGTTTTTAGGGCATAGGGTAGGCTTAGGAATTTTTTGTGTTTTTTTAGGGTTTGCGGAATATTAGGATTTAGGGTTTAGATCTTAGGATTTTTAGGGGTTTTAAATTGTTTTTAGGGTTTGTTTTAGGTTTTATAGGATTTAGGGTTTCATAAGGTTAGGGTTTAGGGTTTCTTAGGGTTTTTAGGTATAGGATTTAGGGTGTTAGCTTAGGGTTTAGGGTTTTTAGGTGTAGGATTTAGGGTTTTAGGTTTAGGATTTAGGGTATTAAGTTTAGGGTTCAAGGCTTAAATTTTTTTTGTGTATTTTTTAGGGTTTTGCTTATATGATTTACGGATTTATAGGGTTTAGAGCTTAGACTCTTTTAGGTTTAGCGGTATTTGAGTTTTTAGGGGTTTTAAATTTAGGATTTAGAATTTTAGGTTAGGGTTAGTGTTTAGGGCCTAGGGTTTTTTTAGGTTTAGGGTGTAAGGTTATTGGTTTTATCTAGGTTTTTAGGGTTTAGTTCTTTGGATTTTTTAGATTAGTGTATTTTTTTTTGGATTTTATAGGTTTAAGCTTTAGGGATTTGGGGTTCTTTGTGTGTTTGTTAGGGTTTAGCATATAAAATTTAGGGCTTTATAGGGCTTAGAGCTTAGAATTTTTTAGATTTAGGGGTTTTTGGGTCTTTTTAAGATTTTTAAGGGTTAAGTGTTTCTTTGGGCGTAGCTATAGGGCTTAGGGAATTTTTGGGTTTTATTTAGGGTTTGTAGAATTTAGGATTGAAGGTTTAGATCTTAGGATTTTTAGGGGTTTTAATTTGTTTTTAGGGTTTATTTTTTGTTTTGTAGGATATAGGATTTCTTAATGTTAGGGTTTAGGTTTTCTTCGGGTTTTTAGGTTTAGGATTTAGGGTGTCAGGTTAGGGTTTAGGATTTAGGGTTTTAGGTTTTGGGTTTAGGATTTAGGGTTTTAGGTTTTGGATTTAGCATTTTAGGTTTAGGATTTAGTGTATTAGGTTTAGGGTTCAAGGCTTAAATTTTTTTTTATGTGTTTTTTAGGGTTTAGCTTATATAATTTACGGATTTATAGGGTTTAGAGCTTAGACTCTTTTAGGTTTAGCGGTGTTTGAGTTTTTAGGGGTTTTAAGTTCAGGATTTAGGGTTTTATGTTAGGGTTTAGTGTTTAGGGCCTAGGGTTTTTTTAGGTTTAGGGTTTAAGGTTAGTGGTTTTATCTAGGTTTTTAGGGTTTAGTTCTTTGGGTTTCTTAGATTAAGGTTTTTTTTTTTGATTTTATAGTTTTAGGCTTTAGGTATTTGGGGTTCTTTGTGCGTTTGTTAGGGTTTAGTATATACGATTATGGACTTTATTGTTTTAAGGGTCTATTTTAGGGTTTATAGGATTTAGGGTTTCTTAAGGTTTGGATTTAGGGTATTTTAGGGTTTTTTGGTTTAGGATGTAGAGTTTTAGGTTACGGTTTAGGGTTTTTTAGATTTAGAGTTTTATGTTAAGAATTTTATCTAGGGTTTTAGAGTTTTATAGGTTTAGGGTTCAGGACTTATGGTTTTTTTTTGTGGTTTTTTACGGTTTAGCATATGAGATTTAGGGATTTATAGGGTTTGGAGCTTAGACTTTTCTAGGTTTAGGGGTTTTTTAGGTTTTCAAGGTTTAGGTGTTTCTTATGACTTTTTAGGGTTTAGGGTTTAGGCCTTCGGGTTTTTTTTTTTGATTTTTCGGTTTAGGGTTTATGGTTTTTTAGGATTTAGTGTTTAGAGGTTAGGGTTTTGTAGGGGTTTTAAATGTTTTAGAGCTTAGAGTTATTTTAGGTGTAGGGGTTTTTGGGTTTTCTTAGTGTTTTTAAGGGTTAAGTGTTTATTATGGTTTTCTATTGATTAGGATTTAGGGCTATTTTGTGTTTTTTCAGTTTAATATTTATGGATTTTTTAGGATTTAGTGTTTAGAGCTTAGGGTTTGGTAGAGGTTTTAAATGCTTTGTAGTGTTTATATTAGGGTTTATAAGATTTATGGTTTTGTAAGGTCTATGGTTTAGGGTTTCTTAGAATTTTAGGTTTAGAATCTAAGGATTTAGGGTTTAGGGTTTAGAGCCTCATGTTGTTTAGGTCTAGTGTTTTTGGTTAAGGGTTTTTATCTAGGGTTTTTATGGTTTAAGGCTTTGGGTTTTTTGTGTTAAGGTTTTTAGGATTTTATAGGTTTAGGGTTAAGGCTTAGGGTTTTTTTGTGTTATTTTGGGTTTGTCATATACAATTTTGGGCTTTATAGGGTATAGAGCTTAGAGTTTTTTAGGTTTTGGGGCTTTTGAGGTTTTAGGGTTTTAAAGGGTAAAGTGTTTCTTAGGGTTTAAGGCTTTTAGTTTTTTGTGTTTTTTAGGTTTAGCTTTTACGGATTTTTTGGGTTTAGGGTTTTGTAGGAGTTTTATATGGTTTTTAGGGATTATATAAGGGTTTAAGGGATTTAGGATTTTTTAAGGTTTAGGGTTTAGGGTTTCTTAAGGTTTTAGATTTAGCATTTAAGTTTTAGGTTAGGGTTTAGGGCTTTCGAATTTGTAGGATTATGGATTTTAGGATTTTGTATGATTAGGGATTAGGGCTTAGGGTTTTTGTTTTGTGTTTTTGGGGTTTAGAATAAATGATATAGGGGTTTATAGGGTTTAGAGCTTACAATTTTTTAGGTTTAGGGGTTTTTGTATTCTTTAGAGTTTTTAAGGGTTAAGTGTTTCTTTGGGATTTATAGGGTTTAGGGTTTCAAACTTACGGTTTTTTTTGTGTGTTTTTATGTTAGGGTTTATGGATTTCGAGGATTTAGGGTTTAGAGCTTACGGTTTTTTTGGTGTTTTAAATGGTCTTTATGGGTTTTTTAAGGATTTGTAGGATTTAGGGAATCTTAAGGTTTAGGATTTCTTAGGGATTTATGTTAGGGAACAGGGTTTTGTTAGGTTTAGGGTTTTAGGTTAATGGTTTAATTGGGATTTTAGTGTTTAAGGCATTGGGGTTTTTAGGGTTTTTACGATTTTATAGGTTTAAGGTTTAGGGTTTAGGGTTTTTCTTGTGTTTTTTCGGGTTTAACATATACGATTTAGGGCTTTATAGGGTTTAGAGCTTAGAGGATTTTAGGTTTAGGGGTTCTTGGGTTTTTTAGGGTTTTTAAGGGTTAAGTGTCTCTTAGGGTTTTTAGGATTTAGGGCTTAGGTCTTTTTTTGGTTTAGGGTTTTTAAATATTTTGGATTTATGGTTTAGAGCATATGGTTTTTAGGGCTTTTTTGAGGTTTTAAATGGTTTTTAGGGTTTATTTTAGGATTTATAGGATTTATGGTTTCTTAAGGTTTAGGGTTTAGGGTTTCTTAGGGTTATAGGTTTGGGATTTAGGGCTTTAGGTTAAATTTTAGGGTTTAGGGCTTAGGTTTTTTTTAGGTTTAGGTTTATAAGTTAAGGGTTTTATATAGGATTTTATGGTTTAGGGCTTTGGATTTTTTTAGGTTAATGCTTTTTAGGGTTTTATAGGTTTAGGATTTAGGGCTTAGGTTTTTTTTTTGTGTTTTATAGCATTTAGCATATATGATTTAGGGCTTTATAGGGTTTAAAGCTAAGTTTTTTTTTTTTTTAGGTTTAAGGGATTTTGGATTTTTTTTGTTTTTTAAGGGTTAAGTGTTTCTTAGGGTTTTTTAAGGTTTAAGGTTTACGGGTTTGGTTTTTGTTGTGTTTTTTATGTTTAGGGTTTACATATTTTTAGGATTGAGGGTTTAGAGCTTAGTGTTTTTTTCAGGTGTTTTAAATGGTCTTTATGGTTTATTTTAGGATTTATAGGATTTAGGGATTCTTAATGTTTAGGGTTTCTTAGGGATTTATGTTAGGGTTTATAGGATTTATGGTTTTTTAAGTTTTAGGGTTTAGGGTTTTTTTGGGTTTTAGGTTTAGGATTAAAATTTTATGTTTAGGGTTTTTTAAGGTTTAGGGTTTTAGGTTAAGGGTATTATCTAGTTTAGGCATTAAGGCTTTTCTTAGGGTTTAGCATATACGATTTAGGGATTTATAGGGTTTGGAGGTTTGACTTCTTTAGGTTTAGGGGTTTTTAAGGTTTTCAAGGTTTAAGTGTTTTTTGCGACTTTTTAGGGTTTAGGATTTATGACTTATGGCTTTTTTTCCTTCTATTTTTTAGGTTTACGGTTTATAGTTTTTTAGGATTTAGTGTTTAGAGGTTAGGGTTTTGTAGGGGTTTTAAATAGTTTAGAGTTTTTTTAGGTTTAGGGGTTTATGGGTTATCTTAGTGTTTTTAAAGGTTAAGTGTTTCTTAGGGTTTTCTATTGATTAGCGTTCAGGGTTTTTTTTGTGTTTTTTTCAGTTTTAGATTTATGGATTTTTTAGGATTTAGGGTTTAGAGCTTAGGGTGTTGTAGAGGTTTTAAATGCTTTGTAGTGTTTGTATTAGGGTTTATAAGATTTATGGTTTCTTATTGTCTTGGATTTATGTTTCTTAGATTTTTAGGTTTAGAATCGAAGGATTTAGGTTAGGGTTTAGGGTTTAGGGCTTCATGTTTTTTTAGGTCTAGTGTTTTAGGTTAAAGGTTTTATCTAGGATCTTTACGGTTTAGGGCTTTGGGTTTTTTAGGTTAATGATTTTTAGAGTTTTATAGGTTTTCGATTTAGGGCTTAGGGTTTTTTATCTATTTTAGGGTTAAGCATATAAGATTTAGGGCTTGATAGGGTTTAAAGCTTAGAGTTTTTTAGGTTTAAGGTATTTTAGGGTTTTTAAGGGTTAAGTGTTTCTTAGGGTTTCTGGTTTAGAACTTGGGGTTTTAAAAGGTTTTTAAGGTTTATTTTAGGATTTAGAGTTTCTTAAGGTTTTAGGTTTACAATTTTGAGTTTTAGGTTAGGGTTTAGGGCTTAAGGTTTTTTAGGTTTAGGGTTTTAGGTTAAGGGTTTTATTTAGGTTTTTAGGTTTTAGGGCTTTGGGTTTTTTAGGTTAAGGGTTTGTAAGAGTTTATTGGTTTAGGGTTTAGGGCTTAGGGTTTTTTTAATGTATTGTAGGGTTTAGTATATACGATTTAGGTGTTTATAAGGTTTTCAGCTTGGAGTTTTTTTAGGTTTAGGGGTGTTTTGGTTTTTAGGGGTTTTAGGGTTAAGTGTTTCTTAGGTTTCCCAGAGTTTAGTTATTATTTTTATTTTTTAGGTTTAGGGTTTACAGATTTTTAGGATTTAGAGTTTCAAACCTATGGATTTTAGGAGTATTAAATGGGTTTTAGGGTCTTTTTTAGGATTTATAGGATTTAGGGTTTCTTAAGGTTTAGGATTTAGGGTTTTAGGTTAGGGTTTAGCGTATAGGGCTTAGGCTTTTTTTATGTTTAGGTTCTTAGATTAAGGTTCTTATTTAGGTTTTTAGGGTTAGGGCTTTGGGATTTTTAGGTAAAGGTTTTTATGGTTTTATAGGTTTAAGGTTTAGGGCTTAGGATTTTTTTTTTATTTTTTTAGGGTTTAGCATATATGATTTAGGGCTTTAGATGGTTTAGAGCTTAGAGTTTTTGATATTTAGGGGTTTTTCGTTTTTAGGGTTTTAAGGGTTAGGTGTTTCTTAGGGCTTTTTAGAGTTAAGGGTTTAGGGCTTTGGATTTTTTTAAATTTTTAGGTTCAGGGTTTACAGAGTTGTAGGATTTCAGATTTAGAGTTTACAGTTTCGTAAGGGTTTTAAGTGGTTGTTTGGGTGTATTTTAGGGTTTATAGGATTTTGGGTTTCTTAAGGTTTAGGTTTAGAAATCAGGGTTTTAGGTTAGAGTTAAGGGTTTAGGGCTTAAGGATTTTTTAGGTTTAGGGTTTTGGGTTAAGGGTTTTATCTATGTTTTTTAGGATTTAGGGCTTTGGGTTTTTCAGTTTAAGAGTTTTTAGGATATTTTAGGTTTAGGGTTTAGGGATTTTTTGTGTTTTTTAGGGTTTAGTTTATACGATTTAGGTTGTTATCGGGTTTAGAGCTTTGAGTTTTTTTAAGTTTAATGGATTTTATGTTTTTAAGGTTTTTAAGGGTTAAGTATTTCTTAGGGTATTTTAGGGTTAAATGTTTTTTTTTTTTGTGTTTTTATGTTTAAGGTTTCGAGCTTAGGTTTTTGTAGGGGTTTTAAATGATTTTTAGGGTTTATTTTAGAATTTTTAGGATATAATGTTTACGATTTTGGGTTTAAGTTTAGGATTTAGGGTTTAGGTCTTAGGATTTTTTTAGGTTTAGGGTTTAAAGTTTAGGATTTAGCGTTTTAGGTTTAGGATTTATGGTATTAAGTTTAGGGTCCAAGGCTTAAATTTTTTTTGTGTATTTTTTAAGGTTTTGCTTATATGATTTACGGATTTATAGGGTTTAGAGGTTAGACTCTTTTAGGTTTAGCGGTATTTGAGTTTTTAGGGGTTTTAAATTTAGGATTTAGGGTTTTAGGTTAGGGTTAGTGTTTAGGGCCTAGGGTTTATTTTAGGTTTAGGGTGTAAGGTTATTGGTTTTATCTAGGTTTTTAGGGTTTAGTTCTTTGGATTTTTTAGATTATGGTATTTTTTTTTGGATTTTATAGGTTTAAGATTTGGGGATTTGGGGTTCTTTGTGTGTTTGTTAGGGTTTAGCATATACAATTTAGGGCTTTATAGGGTTTAGAGCTTAGAGTTTTTTAGATTTAGGGGTTTTTGGGTCATTGTAGGATTTTTTAAGGGTTAAGTGTTTCTTTGGGCGTAGCGTATAGGGCTTAGGGAATTTTTGGGTTTTATTTAGGGTTCGCAGAATTTTAGGATTGAGGGTTTAGATCTTAGGATTTTTAGGGGTTTTAATTTGTTTTTAGAGTTTGTTTTTTGTTTTGTAGGATATAGGGTTTCTTAAGGTTAGGGTTTAGGTTTTCTTCGGGTTTTTAGGTTTAGGATTTAGGGTGTTAGGTTAGGGTTTAGGGTTTTAGGTTTAGGATTTAGCATTTTAGGTTTAGGATTTAGGGTATTAGGTTTAGGGTTCAAGGCTTAATTTTTTTTTTTTTGTGTGTCTTTTAGGGTTTAGCTTATATAATTTACAGATTTATAGGGTTTAGAGCTTAGACTCTTTTAGGTTTAGTGGTGTTTGAGTTTTTAGGGGTTTTAAGTTTAGGACTTAGGGTTTTAGGTTAGGGTTTAGTGTTTAGGGCCTAGGGTTTTTTTAGGTTTAGGGTTTAAGGTTAGTGGTTTTATCTAGGTTTTTAGGGTTTAGTTCTTTGGGTTTCTTAGATTAAGGGTTTTTTATTTTATTTTATTGGTTTAGGCTTTAGGGATTTGGGGCTCTTTGTGTGTTTGTTAGGGTTTAGCATATACGATTATGGACTTTATTGTTTTAAGGGTCTATTTTAGGGTTTATAGGATTTAGGGTTTCTTAATGTTAGGGATTAGGGTTTTTAAGGGTTTGTAGGTTTAGGATATAGAGTTTTAAGTTATGGTTTATGGTTTTTTAGATTTAGGGTTTTAAGTAAAGAATTTTATCTAGGGTTTTAGAGTTCATAGGTTTAGGGTTCAGGACTTGCGATTTTTTTTGTGTTTTTTTAGGGTTAAGCATATACAATTTAGGGATTTATAGGGTTTGGAGCTTAGACTTTTCTAGGTTTAGGGGTTTTTTAGGTTTTCAAGGTTTAAGTGTTTCTTATAACTTTTTAGGGTTTAGGGTTTAGGCCATCTGGTTTTTTTTTTTGATTTTTAGGTTTAGGGTTTATGGTCTTTTAGGATTTAGTGTTTAGAGGTTAGGGTTTTGTAGGGGTTTTAAATGGTTTAGAGCTTAGAGTTTTTTTAGGTGTAGCATTTTTTTGGTTGATTTAGTGTTTTTAAGGGTTAAGTGTTTCTTATGATTTTCTATTGATTAGTGTTTAGAGTTTTTTTTTGTGTCTCTTCAGTTTAAGATTTATGGATTTTTTTAGGATTTAGGGTTTCGAGCTTAGGATTTTGTAGTGGTTTTAAATGCTTTGTAGTGTTTATACTAGGGTTTGTAAAATTTATGGTTTCATAAGGTCTGCGGTTTAGGGTTTCTTAGAATTTTAGGTTTAAAATATAAGGATTTAGGGTTTAGGGTTTATGGCATCATTTTTTTAAGGTCTAGGGTTTTAGGTTAAGGGTTTTATCTAGGTTGTTTATGGTTTAGGGCTTTGGGATTTTTGGGTTAAGGTTTTTAGGGTTTTATAAGTTTACAGTTAAGGGCTTAGGGTTTTTTTTTGTGTTTGTTTGGGTTTATCATATACAATTTAGGGATTTATAGGTTATAGACCTTAGAGTTTATTAGGTTTAGGGGCTTTTGAGGTTTTAGGGTTATTAAGGGTTAAGTGTTTCTTAGGGTTTAAGGCTTTCAGTTTTTTGTGTTTTTTAGGTTTAGCTTTTACTGATTTTTAGGGTTTAGAACTTAGGGTTTTGTACGAGTTTTATATGGTTTTTAGGGATAATATAAGGGTTTAAGGGATTTAGTGTTTTTTAAGGTTTAGGGTTTCTTAAGGTTTTAGATTTAGCATTTAGGTTTATGCTTAGGGTTTAGGGCTTTTTGATTTTTAGGATTTTGTATAATTAGGGTTTAGGGTTTAGGTTTTTTGTTCTGTGTTTTTGGGGTTTAGAATAAATGATATAGGGATTTATAGGGTTTAGACCTTACAATTTTTTAGGTTTAGGGGTTTTTGTATTCTTTAGAATTTTTAAGGGTTAAGTGTTTCTGATGGTTTTATAGGGTTTAGGGTTTCGGGTTTATGGTTTTTTTTGTGTGTTTTTATGTTAGGGTTTATGGATTTTGAGGATTTAGGGTTTAGAGCTTACGGTTTTCTTTTGTGTTTTAAATGGTCTCTATGGGTTTTTTTAGGATTTATAGGATTTAGGGATTCTTAAGGGTTAGGGTTTCATAGGGATTTATGTTAGGGTTTAGGATTTGTGGATTAGGATTTTGTTAGGTTTAGGGTTTTAGGTTAATGGTTTAATATGGGATTTTGGGGTTTAAGGCATTGGGGCTTTCAGGGTTTTTAGGGTTTTATAGGTTTAAGGATTAGGGCTTAGGGTTTTTCTTGTATTTTTTAGGGTTTAGCATATACGATTTAGGGCTTTATAGGGTTTAGAGCTTAGAGTTTTTTAGGTTTAGGGGTTCTTGGGTTTTTTAGGGTTTTTAAGGGTTAAGTGTCTCTTAGGGATTTTTAGGGTTTAGGGTTGAGGTTTTATTTTTTTGGGTTTAGGGTTTTTAAATATTTAGGATTTATGGTTTAGAGCATAGGGTTTTTAGGGAGTTTTCGGGGTTATAAATGGTTTTTAGGGTTTATTTTAGGGTTTATAGGTTTTAGGGTTTCTTAAGGTTTAGGGTTTAGGGTTTCTTAGGGTTATAGGTTTGGGACTTAGGGTTTTAGGGTTTAGGGCTTAGGTTTTTTATAGGTTTAGGGTTATAGGTTAAGGGTTTTATCAAGAATTTTAGTGTTTAGAGCTTTGGATTTTTTTAGGTTAATGTTTTTTAGGGTTTTATAGGTTTAGGATTTAGGGCTTAGGTTTTTTTTTTTTTTGTATTTTTTTGGCGTTTAACATATATGATTTAGGGCTTTATGGGGTTTAGAGCTTAGCTTCTTTTTGTTTAGGTCTAAGTGATTTTGGATTTTTTATGTTTTTTAAGGGTTAAGTGTTTCTTAGGGTTTTTTAAGGTTTAAGGTTTAAGGGTTTGGGTTTTGTTATGCTTTTTATGTTTACGGTTTACAAATTTTTATGATTTAGGGGTTAGAGATTAGTGTTTTGTAGGGTTTTAAATTGTTATTAGGATTTGTAGGATTTATGGTTTTTTAAGTTTTAGGGTTTAAGGTTTCTTTGGGTTTAGGTTTAGGATTAAGATTTTAGGTTTAGGGTTTTTTAAGGCTTTGGGTTTTAGGTTAAGGGTATTATCTAGTTTAGGCTTTAAGGCTTTGGGTTTTTTAGGCTAAGGTTTCTTAGGATTTTATAGGTTTAGGGTTTTTGTCTTGGTTTTTTTAGGTTTAGGGTTTTGTCCAGGTTTTTAGGGTTAAAGTCTTTGGGTTTTTTAGGTAAGGTTTTTTAGGATTTTTTAGGTTTAGGGTTTTTTCTTTTGTTTTTTTATTTGTGTTTTTTTATGGTTTAGCATATACAATTCAGGGCTTTATGGGGTTTAGAGCTTAGAGTTTTTTAGGTTTAGGGGTTTTTAGGTCTTTTTAGGGTTTTTTAGGGTATAGGGCTAAGGGATTTTTTGTGTTTTTTTTTAGGGTTCATGGATTTTTAGGATTTAGGGTTTAGATCTTTCAATTTTTAAGGTTTTTAAATTGTTTTTAGGGTTTGACTTAGGTTTTATAGCATTTAGGGTTTCTTAAGGTTAGGGTTTAGGGTTTCTTAGGGTTTTTAGGTTTAGGATTTAGGGTTTTAGGTTAAGGTTTAGTGTTTTAGGCTTAGGATTTAGGGTTTTAGGTTTAGGATTTATGGTTTTAGGTTTAGGGTTCAAGGTTTGGGGTTCTTTTTTTTTTTGTTAGTCTTTTAGGGTTTAACTTATATGATTTATGGATTTATAGGGTTTGTAGCTTTGACTCTTTTAGGTTTAGAGTTTTGAGTTTTTAGGGGTTTTAAGTTTAGGATTTAGGGTTTTAGGTTAGGGCTTAGTGTTTAGGGCCTAGGATTTTTTTAGGTTTAGGGTTTAAGTTTAATGGTTTTAACTAGGCTTTTAGGGTTTAGTGCTTTGGGTTTTTTAGATTAAGGTTTTTTTGGACTTTATAGGTTTCGGCTTTAGGGATTTGGGGTTCTTTGTGTGTTTTTTAGGGTTTAGCATATACGATTAAGGGCTTTATTGTTTTCAAGGTTTAATTTAGGGTTTATAGAATTTCAGGTTTCTTATGGTTTTTAGGTTTAGGATATAGAGTTTTAGGTTACAGTTTAGGGTTTTTTAGGTTTAGGATTTTAGGTTAAGGATTTTATCTAGGTTTTTAGGGTTTTTTAGGTTTAGGATTTTAGGTTAAGGATTTTATCTAGGTTTTTAGGGTTTTATAGGTTTAAGGTTCAAGGCTTAGTTTTTTTTTGTGTGTTTCTTTAGGGTTTAGCATATACGATTTAGGGATATATAGGGTTTGGAGGTTTGACTTTTTTAGGTTTAGGGGTTTTTAAGGTTTTCAAGGTTTAAGTGTTTCTTACCTCTTTTTAGGCTTTAAGGTTTAGGCCTTAGGGCTTTTTTTTTCTTCTAATTTTTAGGTTTAGGGTTTATAGCTTTTAAGGATTTAGTATTTAGAGATTAGGTTTTGTAGGTGTTTTAAATGGTTTAGAGCTTAGAGTTTTTTTAGGTTTAGGGGTTTTTGGGTTATCTTAGTGTTTTTATGGGTTAAGAGTTTCTTAGAGTTTTCTTTTGATTAGGGTTTAGGGTTTTTTTGGTGTTTTCTTCAGTTTAAGATTTATTGATCTTTTAGGATTTAAGGTTTAGAGCTTAAGGTGTTGTAGAGGTTTTAAATGATTTGTAGTGTTTATATTAGGGTTTATAAGATTTATGGCTTCTTAAGGTCTTGAGTTTAGGGTTTCTTAGATTTTTAGGTTTAGAAACTATGGATTTAGGTTAGGGTTTAGGGTTTAGGGTTTAGGGTTTCGGGCTTCATATTTTTTTTAGGTCTACTGTTTTAGGTTAAGTGTTTTATCTAGGATTGTTATAGTTTAGGGCTTTGGGTTTATTAGGTTAATGGTTTTTAGAGTTTTATAGGTTTTTGGTTTAGGGCTTAGGGTTTTTTTGTCTATTTTAGTGTTAAGCATATAAGATTTAGGGCTTGATAGGGTTTAAAGATTAGAGTTTTTTAGGTTTTGGGTATTTTAGGGTTTTTAAGGGTTATGTGTTTCTTAGGGTTTTTGGTTTAGAACTTGGGGTTTTAAATGGCTTTTAAGGTTTATTTTAGGGTTTATAGGATTTAGAGATTCTTAAGGTTGAAGGTTTACAGTTTCGTATGGTTTTTGGTTTAGGATTTAGAGTTTTAGGTTAGGGTTGAGGGCTTAGGCTTTTTTAGGTTTAGTATTTTACGTTAAGGGTTTTATTTAGGTATTTAGATTTTAGGGCTTTGGGTTTTTTAGATTAAGGGTTTGTAGGTGTTTATAGGTTTAGGGTTTAAGGCTTAGGGTTTATTTATGTGTTGTAGGGTTTAGTATATATGATTTAGGGCTTTATAGGGTTTTTAGCTTAGTTATTTTTTGTATTTTTTGGGTTTAGGATTTACAGATTTTTAGGATTTAGAGTTTCGAGCGTATGGATTTTAGGAGTTTTAAATGGGTTTTAGGGTTTATTTTAGGATTTATAGGATCTAAGGTTTCTTAAGGTTTAGGGTTTAAGGTTAAGGATTTAGGGTTTTAGGTTAGGGTTTAGGGTTTTTTTTTTTATTGTTTATGTTCTTAGGTTAATTTTCTTATATAGGTTTTTAGGGTTTAGGGCTTTGGGTATTTTAGGTAAAGGTTTTTATGGTTTTATAGGTTTAGGGTTTAGGACTTAGGGTTTTTTTTAATTTTTTAGGGTTTAGCATATACAATTTAGGGCTTTAGATGGTTTAGAACTTAGAGTTTTTGATCTTTAGGGGATTTGGGTTTTTGGAGTTTTAAGGGTTAAGTGTTTCTTAGTGTTTTGTATGGTTTAGGGTTCAGGGCTTTGGATTTTTTTTTTTTATTTTAGGTTCAGGGATTTACGGATTTTTAGGATTCTAGATTTAGAGTTTAGGGTTGTGTAAGGGTTTTAAGTGGTTGTTTGGGTGTATTTTAGGGTTTATAGGATCTTGGGTTTCTTAAGACTTCGTTTAAGAAATCAGGGTTTTAGGTTAGGGTTAAGGGTTTAGGGCTTAAGGATTTTTTGGATTTAGGGTTTTAGGTTAAGGGTTTTATCTATGTTTTTTAGAGTTTAGGGCTCTAGGTTTTTTAGGTTACAGGTTTTTAGGATTTTTTAGGTTTTGGGTTTAGGGCTTTTTTTGTGTTTTTTAGTGTTTAGTTAATACGATTTAGGGTTTTATCGGGTTTAGAGCTATGAGTTTTTTTTAGGTTTAATGGATTTTATATTTTTAGGGTTTTTTAGGGTTAAGCATTTTTTTTGTGTGTTTTTAGGTTTAGGGTTTAGAGTTTAGGTTTTTATAGGGGTTTTAAATGATTTTTAGTTATTTTAGAATTTATAGGATTTAGGGTTTACGATTTAGGGTTTTTTACGATTTAGGGTTTTTTGAGGTTTAGGATTTTATGTTAAGGGTTTTATGTAGGGTTTTAAGGTTTAGGGCTTTGGGTTTTTTAGGTTCAGTTTTTTCTGGGTTTTCTAGGTTTATGGTTTATGGCTGAGGGTTTTTTTTTTTTTTTTTTTATGTTCTTTAAGGTTTAGCATATAGTATAGTGTTTAGAGCTTAGTGTTTTTTAGGTTTGGGGGGTTTTGGGTTTTTTAGGGTTTTTAAGAGTTAATTGTTTCATAGGGTTTTTTTATGGGTTTATGGTTTAGAGCTTATGTTTTTATTGGGGTTTTAAATGGTAGTTATGCTTTATTTTAGGGTTTATATGATTTAGAGTTTCTTACGGTTTTAAGTGTAGGATTAGAGATTTAGGTTAGGGTTAAGGGGTTTGGGCTTAGGGTGTTTTTAAGTTGAGGGTTTTAGGTTAAGGGTTTTATCTATGTTTTAAGGGTTTAGGGCTTTGGGTTCTTTTTGGTTATGGTTTTTTAGGGTTTTATAGGTGAAGGGTTTACGACTTAGGATTTTTTTTTTGTGATTTTTAGGGTTTAGCACATACAATTAGGGCTTTATAGGGTTTTGAGCATACAGTTTTTATAGATTTAGGGGTTTTTAGGGTTTTTTTTTAAGGTTAACTGCTTCTTAGGTTTTTCTAGGGTTTAGATCTTAGAGTTCTATTGTGTTTTTAATGTTTAAGGTTTACAGATCTTTTGGATTTAGGCTTTAGAGCATAGCATTTTGTAGGGATTTTAAATAATTTTTAGGATTTATATTATGGTTTATAGGATTTAGGGTTTCTTAAAGTTTAGGGTTGAGGGTATCTTAGGGATTTAGGTTTAGGATTTAGGGTTTTAGGTTAGGGTTTAGTGTTTAGCGCTTAGGGTTTTTTTATGTTTAAGGATTTGGGTTAAGGGCTTTATATAGGTTTTTAAGGTTTAAGGAGTTGGGATTTTTGGGTTAATGTTTTTTTAGGGTTTTATAGGTTTATGGTGTAGGGCTTCAGTTTTTTTTTTTTTTTTTTTTTTTTTTTGTGTTATTAGAGTTTTGCATATATGATTTAGAGCTTTATAGGGTTTAGAGATGAGAGATTCTAGGTTTAGGGATTTTTGGTTTTTTTGAGGGTTTGTAAGGCTATTAAATATTTTTTAGGGTTTATAGGACCTAGGGTTTCATAAGGCTTAGGGTTTAGAGTTTCATAGGGTTTTAAATTTAGAATTTAGGGTTTTTGGTTTAGGGCATAGGGTTTTTTTAGGTTTAGAATTTTAGGTCGAGGGCTTTATCTAGGTTTTTAGATTTTAGGGATTTGTGTTTCTTAGGTTAAGGTTTTTTATGTTTTTATTGGTTTAGAGTTTAGGGTTTACAGCTTAGGGTTTTGTAGGTTAAGGTTTTTGAGGGTTTTTATAGATATTTGTGTGTTTTTAGGGTGTAGCATATATGTTTAAGGCTTTATAGGGTTTGCAACTTAGAGTTTTTTAGGTTTTAGAGTTTTTTAGGGTTGTTTAAGGTTATTTAGGGTTAAGTGTTTCTTATGGTTTAGCATAAACGATTCAGGGCTTTATAGGGTTTAGATCTTATAGGTTCTTAGGTTTAGGGGTTTTTAAGGGCTTAGGGTTTAGGGCTTATGCTTTTTTCTATTTTTTTAGATTTTGGGTTTAGGTTTTAGGACTTTGGAATATATAGATTAAGGTTTTTAGGGTTTTATAGATTTAGGATTTAGGGCATAGGGTTTATTGTGTTTTTTAGGGTTTAGCATAGGCTATTTAGGGATTTAAAGGGTTTTCTTTGTGTTTTTTTGAGTTTATCATATACAATTTAGGTCTTTATAGGGTATAGAGCTTAGAGTTTTTTAGGCTTAGTGGCTTTTGAGGTTTTAGGGTTTTTAAGGGTTAAGTGTTTCTTAGGGTTTAAGGCTTTCAATTTTTTGTGTTTTTTAGGTTTAGCTTTTACGGATTTTTAGGGTTTAGGGTTTAGAACTTAGGGTTTTGTAGGAGTTTTATTTGGTTTTTAGGGATTATATAAGGGTTTAAGGGAATTAGTGTTTTTTAAGGTTTAGGGTTTAGGGTTTCTTAAGGTTTTAGGTTTAGCATTTAGGTTTTAGGTTGGGGTTTAGGGCTTATGGATTTTAAGGATTATGGTTTTTAGGATTTTGTATGATTAGGGTTTAGGGCTTAGGGTTTTTTTTTTTTTTTTTTGTGTGTTTTTGGAGTTTAGAATAAATGATATAGGGGTTTATAGGGTTTAGAGCTTACAATTTTTTAGGTTTAGGGGTGTTTGTATTCATTAGAGTTTTTAAGGGTTAAGAGTTTCTTAGGGTTTTGTAGGGTTTAGGGTTTCAGGCTTAGCATTTTTTTGTGTGTTTTTATGTTAGGGTTTATGGATTTTAAGGATTTGGGTTTAGAGCTTACGGTTTTTTCGGTGTTTTAAATGGTCTTTAAGGTTTTTTTTTTAGGATTTATAGGATTTAGGGATTCTTAAGGTTTAGGGTTTCTTAGGGATTTATGTTAGGGTTTAGGGTTTATGGCTTAGGGTTTTGTTAGGTTTAGGATTTTAGGTTAATGGTTTTATCTGGGAATTTGGGGTTTAAGGCATTGGGGTTTTAAGGGTTTATAGGGTTTTATAGGTTTAAGGTTTAGGGCTTAGGTTTTTTCTTTTGTTTTTTAGGGTTTAGAAAATACGATTTAGGGCTTTATAGGGTTTAGAAGTTAGAGTTTTTTAGGTTTAGGGGTTCTTGGGTTATTTAGGGTTTTTAAGGGTTAAGTGTCTCTTAGGGTTTTTTTAGGATTTAGGGTTGAGTTTTTTTTTTTTTTTTTGGGTCTTGGGTTTTTAAATATTTAGGATTTATGGTTTAGAGCATAGGGCTTTTAGGGAGTGTTTTGGGTTTTAAATGGTTTTTAGGGTTTATTTTAGGGTTTATAGGATTTAGGGTTTCTTAAGGTTTAGGGTTTAGCGTTTCTTAGGGCTATAGGTTTGGGATTTAGGGTTTTAGGTTATGTTTTAGTGTTTAGGACTTAGGTTTTTTTAGGTTTAGGGTTATAGGTTAATGGTTTTATCTAGGATTTTAGGGTTTAGGGCTTTGGGATTTTTTAGGTTAATGTTTTTTAGGGTTTTATAGGTTTATGATTTAGGGCTTCGGTTTTTTTTTTGTGTGTATTTTTTAGCGTTTAGAATATATGATTTAGGGCTTTATGGAGTTTAGAGCTTAGCTTCTTTTTGTTTAGGTTTAAGGGATTTTGGATTTTTTAAGTTTTTTAAGGGTTAGATGTTTCTTAGGGTGTTTTAAGGTTTAAGGTTTAAGGGTTTGGGTTTTGTTACATTTTTTTATGTTTAGGGTTTATAAATATTTAGGATTTAGGGTTTAGAGCTTAGAGTTTTGTAGGGTTTTAAATTGTTAATAGGATTTATAGGATTTATGGTTTTTTCAGTTTTAGGGTTTGGGTTTCTATGGGTTTTAGGTTTAGGATTAAGATTTTAGGTTTATTGTTTTTAAAGGTTTAGGGTTTTAGGTTAAAGGTATTATCTAGTTTAGGCTTTAAGGATAAGGTTTCTTAGGATTTTATCTTGGTTTTTTTAGGTTTAGGGTTAAAGTCTTTGGGTTTTTTAGGTAAGGTTTTTTAGGATTTTATAGGTTTAAGGTTTTTTTTTGGTTTTATTATTTGTGTTTATTATGGTTTAGCATATACAATTCAGGGTTTTATGGGGTTTAGAGCTTAGAGTTTTTTAGGTTTAGGGGTTTTTAGGTCTTTTTAGGGTTTTTTAGGGTACAGGGCTAAGGGATTTTTTGTGTTTTTTTTTAGGGTTCACGGATTTTTAGGATTTAGGGTTTAGATCTTTGAATTTTTAAGCTTTTTAAATTAATTTTAGGGTTTGACATAGGTTTTATAGCATTTAGGGTTTCTTAAGGTTAGGGTTTAGGGATTTGGGCTTTGGATTTTTTATTTTATTTTTTAGGTTCAAGGATTTACGGATTTTTTGGATTCTAGATTTAGAGTTTAGGGTTGTGTAAGGTTTTTAAGTGGTTGTTTGGGTGTATTTTAGGGTTTATAGGATTTTGGGTTTCTTAAGGTTTCGATTAAGAAATCAGGGTTTTAGGTTAGGGTTAAGGGTTTAGGGCTTAAGGATTTTTTGGGTTTAGGGTTTTAGGTTAAAGGTTTTATCTATGTTTTTTAGGGTTTAGGGCTTTGGGTTTTTTAGGTTACAGGGTTTTAGGATTTTTGAGGTTTAGGATTTAGATCCTTTTTGTGTTTTTTAGTGTTTAGATTATACGATTTAGGGTTTTATCGGGTTTAGAGCTATGAATTTTTTTTTTAGGTTTAATGGATTTTATATTTTTAGGGTTTTTAAGGGTTAAGTATTTCTTAGGGTTTTTTAGGGTTAAGCATTTTTTTTTGTTTGTTTTTAGGTTTAAGGTTTACAGCTTAGGTTTTTGTAGGGGTTTTAAATGATTTTTAGTTATTTTGGAATTTATAGGATTTAGGGTTTACAATTTTGTGGTTAAGTTTAGGGTTTAGAGTTTTATGTTAAGGGTTTTATCTAATATTTTAGGGTTTAGTGCTTTGGGTTTTTTAGGTTAAGGTTTTTCTGGGTTTTCTAGGTTTATGGTTTATGGCTGAGGGTTTTTTTTTTTTTTTTTTATGTTCTTTAAGGTTTAGCATATAGTATAGTGTTTAGAGCTTAGTGTTTTTTAGGTTTGGGGGGTTTTTTGAGTTCTTTTAGGGTTTTTAAGAGTTAATTGTTTCATAGGGTTTTTTTATGGGTTTATGGTTTAGAGCTTATGTTTTTGTAGGGGTTTTAAATGGTAGTTATACTTTATTTTAGTGTTTATATGATTTAGAGTTTCTTACGGTTTTAAGTGTAGGATTAGAGATTTAGGTTAGGGTTTAGGGGTTTGGGCTTAGGGTGTTTTTAAGTTTAGGGTTTAGGTTAAAGGTTTTATCTATGTTTTAAGGGTTTGGGCTTTGGATTGTTTTTTGTTATGGTTTTTTAGGGTTTTATAGGTGAAGGGTTTACGACTTAGGGTTTTTTTGTGTTTTTTAGGGTTTAGCACATACAATTAGTGCTTTATAGGGTTTTGAGCATAGAATTTTTATAGATTTAGGGATTTTTAGGGTTTTTTTTTAAGGTTAGCTACTTCTTAGGTTTTTCTAGGGTTTAGATCTTAGAGTTCTGTTGTGTTTTTAATGTTTAAGGTTTACAGATCTTTTGGATATAGGCTTTAGAGCATAGCATTTTGTAGGGGTTTTAAATGATTTTTAGGGTTTATATTATGGTTTATAGGATTTAGGGTTTCTTAAGGTTTAGGGTTGAGGGTATCTTAGGTATTTAGGTTTAGGATTTTGGGATTTAGGTTAGGGTTTAGTGTTTAGCGCTTAGGGTTTTTTTATGTTTTGTGATTTGGGTTAAGAGCTTTATCTTGGTTTTTAAGGTTTAAGGATTTGGGATTTTTGGGTTAAGGTTTTTTTAGGGTTCTATAGGTGTATGGTATAGGGCTTCATTTTATTTTTTTTTGGGTTCTTAGGGTTTCGCATATATGATTTAGAGCTTTATAGGGTTTAGAGATGAGAGATTCTAGGTTTAGGGATTTTTGGCTTTTTTTAGGGTTTGTAAGGCTATTAAATATTGTTTAGGGTTTATAGAACCTAGGGTTTCATAAGGTTTAGGGTTTAGAGTTTCATAGGGTTTTAAATTTAGAATTTAGGGTTTTAGGTTAGGTTTTATGGTTTAGGGCATAGGGTTTTTTTAGGTTTAGAATTTTAGTTCGAGGGCTTTATCTAGGTTTTTAGAGTTTAGGGATTTGGGTTTCTTAGGTTAAGGTTTTTTATGCTTTTATTGGTTTAGAGTTTAGGGTTTAGAGCTTAGGGTTTTGTAGGTTAAGGTTTTTGAGGGTTTTTATAGATATTTGTGTGATTTTAGGGTGTAGCATAGACGTTTAAGGCTTTATAGGGTTTGCAACTTAGAGTTTTTTAGGATTAGTTGTTTTTGGGTTGTTTAGGGTTATTTAGGGTTAAGTGTTTCTTAGGGTTTAGCATAGATGATTCAGGACTTTATAGGGTTTAGATCTTATAGGTTTTTAGGTTTAGGGTTTTTGGGGATTTTTAAGGGCTTAGGGTTTAGGGCTTATGTTTTTTTTTATTTTTTTAGATTTTGGGTTTAGGTTTTAGGGCTTTGGAATTTTTAAATTAAGGTTTTAAGGGTTTTATAGCTTTAGGATTTAGGGCATAGGGTTTATTGTGTTTTTTAGGGTTTAGCATAGGCTATTTAGGGCTTTAAAGGGTTTAGAGCTTTGTGTTTTTTTGAGTTTATCATATACAATTTAGGGATTTATAGGGTATAGAGCTTAGAGTTTGTTAGGTTTAGGGTCTTTTGAGGTTTTTGGATTTTTAAGGGTTAAGTGTTTTTTAGGGTTTAAGGCTTTCAATTTTTTGTGTTTTTTAGGTTTAGCTTTTACGGATTTTTAGGGTTTAGGGTTTAGAACTTAGGGTTTTGTGGGAGTTTTATTTGGTTTTTAGGGATTATATAAGGGTTTAAGGGAATTAGTGTTTTTTAAGGTTTAGGGTTTAGGGTTTCTTAAGGTTTTAGGTTTAGCATTTTGGTTTTAGGTTAGGGTTTTGGGCTTATGGATTTTTAGGATTATGGTTTTTAGGATTTTGTATGATTAGGTTTAGGGATTAGGGTTTTTTTTTTTTTTATGTGTTTTTGAAGTTTAGAATAAATGATATAGGGGTTTATAGGGTTTAGAGCTTACAATTTTTTAGGTTTAGGGGTTTTTGTCTTCTTTAAAGTTTTTAAGGGTTAAGTGTTTGTTAGGGTTTTGTAGGGTTTAGGGTTTCAGGCTTAGCATTTTTTTTGTGTATTTTTATGTTAGGGTTTATGTATTTTAAGTATTTAGGGTTTAGAGGTTGCGGTTGTTTTGGTGTTCTAAATGGTCTTTATTGTTTTTTTTTAAGCATTTATAGGATTTAGGGATTCTTATGGTTTAGGGTTTCTTAGGGATTTATGTTAGGGTTTAGGGTTTTGTTAGGTTCAGGGTTTTAGGTTAATGGTCTTATCTGGGAATTTGGGGTTTTAATGGTTTATAGAAGGTCTAGGGCTTAGGTTTTTTCCTCTATTTTTAGGGTTTAGAATATACTATTTAGGGCTTTATAGGGTTTAGAGGTTAGAGTTTTTTTTGGTTTAGGGGTTCTTGGGTTTTATAGGGTTTTTAAAGGTTAAGTGTCTCTTAGGATTTTTTAGGATTTAGGGTTGAGGTTTTTTTTTTTTCAATTTAGGGTTTTTAAATATTTAGGATTTATGGTTTAGAGCATAGGGCTTTTAGGGAGTTTTTGGGGTTTTAAATGGTTTTTAGGGTTTATTTTATGGTTTATCTGATTTAGGGTTTCTTAAGGTTTAGGGTTTAGGGTTTCTTAGGGTTATAGGTTTGGAATTTAGGGTTTTAGGTTATGCTTTAGGGTTTAGGACTTAGGTTTTTTTAGGTTTAGGGTTATAGGTTAAAGGTTTTATGTAGGATTTTAGGGTTTAGGGCTTTGGGATTTTTTAGGTTAATGTTTTTTAGGGTTTTATAGGTTTATGATTTAGGGCATACATTTTTATTTTTTTTTTTGTGTTTTTTAGCGTTTAGAATATATGATTTAGGGCTTTATGGGGTTTAGAGCTTAGCTTCTTTTTGTTTAGGTTTAAGGGATTTTGGATTTTTTAAGTTTTTTAAGGGTTAGGTGTTTCTTAGGGTATTTTAAGGTTTAAGGTTTAAGGGTTTGGGTTTTGTTACATTTTTTTATGTTTAGGGTTTATAAATTTTTAGGATTTAGGGTTTAGAGCTTAGTGTTTTGTAGGGTTTTAAATTGTTATTAGGATTTATAGGATTTATGGTTTTTTCAGTTTTAGGGTTTGGGTTTCTATGGGTTTTAGGTTTAGGATTAAGATTTTAGGTTTATTGTTTTTAAAGGTTTAGGATTTTAGGTTAAGGGTATTATCTAGTTTAGGCTTTAAGGCTTTGGGTTTTTTAGGCTAAGGTTTCTTGGGATTTTATAGGTTTAGGGTTTTATCTTGGTTTTTTTAGGTTTAGGGTTAAAGTTTTTGGGTTTTTTAGGTAAGGTTTTTAGGATTTTATAGGTTTAAGGTTTTTTTTTGGTTTTTTTATCTGTGTTTATTATGGTTTAGCATATACAATTCAGGGTTTTATGGGGTTTAGAGCTTAGAGTTTTTTAGGTTTAGGGGTTTTTAGGTCTTTTTAGGGTTTTTTAGGGTATAGGGCTAACAGATTTTTTGTGTTGTTTTTTAGGGTTCACGGATTTTTAGGATTTAGGGTTTAGATCTTTGAATTTTTAAGGTTTTTAAATTGATTTTAGGGTTTGACTTAGGTTTTATAGCATTTAGGATTTCTTAAGGTTAGGGTTTAGGGTTTCTTAGGCTTTTTAGGCTTAGGATTTAGGGTTTTAGGTTAAGGTTTAGGGTTTTAGGCTTAGGATTTAGGGTTTTAGGTTTAGGATTTAGGGTTTTAGGTTAGGGTTCAAGGTTTGGGTTTTTTTTTTGTTAGTTTTTTAGGGTTTAGCCTATATGATTTATGGATTTATAGGGTTTGGAGCCTAGACTATTTTAGGTTTAGGGGCGTTTTGAGTTTTTAGTGTTTTTAAGTTTAGGATTTAGGGTTTTACGTTAGGGTTTAGTGTTTAGGGTCTAGGGTTTTTTAGGTTTAGGCTTTAAGGTTAATGGTTTTGACTAGGTTTTTAGGGTTTAGTACTTTGGGTTTTTTAGATTAACGTTTTTTTGGACTTTATAGGTTCCGGCTTTAGGGATTTGGGGTTCTTTGTGTGTTTTTTAGGGTTTAGCATATGCGATTAAGGGCTTTATTGTTTTCAGAGTTATTTTAGGGTTTATAGAATTTAGGGTTTTTAGGTTTAGGATATAGAGTTTTATGCTACGGTTTAGGGGTTTTTAGGTTTAGGAATTTAGGTTAAGGATTTTATCTAGGTTTTTAGGGTTTTATAGGTTTAAGGTTCAATGCTTAGGTTTTTTTTTGTGTTTCTTTAGGGTTTAGCATATACGATTTAGGGATATATAGGGTTTGGAGGTTTGACTTTTTTAGGTTTAGGGGTTTTTAAGGTTTCCAAGGTTTAATTGTTTCTTACCACTTTTTAGGCTTTAAGGTTTAGGCCTTAGGGCATTTTTTTCTTCTAATTTTTAGGTTTAGGGTTTATAGCTTTTTAGGATTTAGTGTTTAGAGATTAGGGTTTTGTAGGTGTTTTAAATGGTTTATAGCTTAGAGTTTTTTTAGGTTTAGGGGTTTTTGGGTTATCTTAGTGTTCTTAAGGGTTAAGTGTTTCTTAGAGTTTTCTTTTGATTAGGGTTTAGAGTTTTTTTGGTGTTTTCTTCAGTTTAAGATTTATCGATCTTTTAGGATTTAAGGTATAGAGCGTAGGGTGTTGTAAAGGTTTTAAATTCTTTGTAGTGTTTATATTAGGGTTTATAAGATTTATGGTTTCTTAAGGTCTTGAGTTTAGGGTTTCTTAGATGTTTAGGTTTAGAATCTATTGATTTAGTTTAGGGTTTTGGATTTCGAGCTTCATGTTTTTTTAGGTCTAGTGTTTTAGGTTAAGAGTTTTATGTAGGATTTTTATGGTTTACGGCTTTGGGTTTTTTAAGTTAATTGTTTTTAGAGTTTTATTGGTTTTTGGTTTAGGGCTTAGGGTTTTTTTGTCTATTTTAGTGTTAAGCATATAAGATTTAAGGCTTGATAGGGTTTAAAGCTTAGAGTTTTTTAGGTTTAGGCTATTTTAGGGTTTTTAAGGGTTAAGTGTTTCTTAGGGTTTCTGGTTTAGAACTTGTGGTTTTAAATGGCTTTTAAGGTTTATTTTAGGGTTTATAGGATTTAGAGATTCTTAAGGTTGAAGGATTACAGTTTCGTATGGTTTTAGGTTTAGGATTTAGAGTTTTAGGTTAGGGTTGAGGGCTTAGGGTTTTTTTAGGTTTAGGATCTTACGTTAAGGGTTTTATTTAGGTTTTTAGATTATAGGGTTTTGGGATTTTTAGGTTAAGGGTTTGTAGGAGTTTATAGGTTTAGGGTTTAAGGCTTAGGGTTTATTTATGTGTTGTAGGGTTTAGTATATATGATTTAGGGCTTTATAGGGTTTTGAGCTTAGAGTGTTTTTACATTTATGGGTTTTTTGGTTTTTAGGGTTTTTAAGGGTTAAGTGTTTCTTAGGTTTCCCAGGGCTTAGTTATATTTTGTATTCTTTAGGTTTAGGGTTTACATATTTGTAGGATTTAGAGTTTCGAGCGTTTGGATTTTAGGAGTTTTAAATGGGTTTTAGGGTTTATTTTAGGATTTATAGGATTTAAGGTTTCTTAAGGTTTAGGGTTTAAGGTTTCTTCGGGTTTTAGGTTAAGGATTTAGGGTTTTTTTTAAAATGTTTATGTTCTTAGGTTAAGGTTCTTATCTACGTTTTTAGGGTTTAGGGCTTTGAGTTTTTTAGGTAAAGGTTTTTATGGTTTTATAGGTTTAGGGTTTAGGACTTAGGGTTTTTTTGAATTTTTTAGGGTTTAGCATTACAATTTAGGTCTTTAGATGGTTTAGAACTTAGAGTTTTTGATCTTTAGGGGATTTGGGTTTTTAGGGTTTTAAGGGTTAAGTGTTTCTTAATATTTTTTAGGGTTTAGGGATTAGGGCTTTGGATTTTTTTTTTATTGTTTAGGTTCAAGGTTTTACGGATTTTTAGGATTCCAGATTTAGAGTTTAGGGTTGTGTAAGGGTTTTAAGTGGTTGTTTGGGTGTATTTTAGGGTTTATTGGATTTTGGGTTTCTTAAGGTTTCGATTAAGAAATAAGTGTTTTAGGTTAGGGTTAAGGGTTTAGGGCTTAAGGATTTTTTGGGTTTAAGGTTTTAGGTTAAAGGTTTTATCTATGTTTTTTAGGGTTTAGGGCTTTGGGTTTTTTAGGTTACAGGGTTTTAGGATTTTTTAGGTTTAGGGTTTAGATCTTTTTTGTGTTTTTTAGTGTTTAGTTTATAAGATTTAGGGTTTTATCGGGTTTAGAGCTATGAATTTTTTTTTTAGGTTTAATGGATGTTATATTTTTAGGGTTTTTAAGGGTTAAGTATTTCTTAGGGTTTTTTAGGGTTAAGCATTTTTGTTTTGTTTGTTTTTAGGTTTAAGGTTTACAGCTTAGGTTTTTGTAGGGGTTTTTAAATGATTTTTAGTTATTTTGGAATTTCTAGGATTTAGGGTTTACGATTTTGTGTTTAAGTTTAGGGTTTAGGGTTTTATGTTAAGGGTTTTATCTAATGTTTTAGGGTTTAAGGCTTTGGGTTTTTTAGGTTAAGGTTTTTCTGGGTTTTCTAGGTTTATGGTTTATGGTTGAGGGTTTTTTTTTTTTTTTTTTTTATGTTCTTTAAGGTTTAGCATATAGTATAGTGTTTAGAGCTTAGTGTTTTTTAGGTATGGAGGGTCTTTGAGTTCTTTTAGGGTTTTTAAGAGTTAATTGTTTCATAGGGTTTTTTTATGGGTTTATGGTTTAGAGCTTATGTTTTTGTAGGGGTTTTAAATGGTAGTTATGCTTTATTTTAGTGTTTATATGATTTAGAGTTTCTTACGGTTTTAAGTGTAGGATTAGAGATTTAGGTTAGGGTTTAGGGGTTTGTGCTTAGGGTGTTTTTAAGCTTAGGGTTTAGGTTAAAGGTTTTATCTATGTTTTAAGGGTTTAGGGCTTTGGGTTTTTTTTTTGTTATGGTTTTTTAGGGTTTTATAGGTGAAGGGTTTACGACTTAGGTTTTTTTTTTTTTTGTGTTTTTAGGGTTTAGTACATACAATTAGTGCTTTATAGGGTTTTGAGCATAGAATTTTTATAGATTTAGGGGTTTTTAGGTTTTTTTTTATAAGGTTAACTACTTCTTAGGATTTTCTAGGGTTTATATCTTAGAGTTCTGTTGTGTTTTTAATGTTTAAGGTTTACAGATCTTTTGGATTTAGGCTTTAGAGCATAACATTTTGTAGGGGTTTTAAATGATTTTTAGGGTTTATATTATGGTTTGTAGGATTTAGGGTTTCTTAAGGTTTAGGGTTGAGGGTATCTTACGTATTTAGGTTTAGGATTTTGGGATTTAGGTTAGGGTTTAGTGTTTAGCGCTTAGGGTTTTTTTATGTTTTGTGATTTGGGTTAAGAGCTTTATCTTGGTTTTTAAGGTTTAAGGATTTGGGATTTTTGGGTTAAGGTTTTTTTAGGGTTCTATAGGTGTATGGTATAGGGCTTCAGTTTTTTTTTTTTTTTGGGTTCTTAGGGTTTCGCATATATGATTTAGAGCTTTATAGGGTTTAGAGATGAGAGATTCTAGGTTTAGGGATTTTTGGCTTTTTTTAGTGTTTGTAAGGCTATTAAATATTGTTTAGGGTTTATAGGACCTTGGGTTTCATAAGGTTTAGGGTTTAGAGTTTCATAGGGTTTTAAATTTAGAATTTAGGGTTTTATGTTAGGTTTTACGGTTTAGGGCATAGGGTTTTTTTAGGTTTAGAATTTTAGGTCGAGGGCTTTATCTAGGTTTTTAGAGTTTAGGGATTTGGGTTTCTTAGGTTAAGGTTTTTTATGCTTTTATTGGTTTAGAGTTTAGGGTTTAGAGCTTAGGGTTTTGTAGGTTAAGGTTTTTGAGGGTTTTTAGAGATATTTGTGTGATTTTAGGGTGTAGCATAGACGTTTAAGGCTTTATAGGGTTTGCAACTTAGAGTTTTTTAGGATTAGTTGTTTTTGGGTTGTTTAGGGTTATTTAGGGTTAAGTGTTTCTTAGGGTTTAGCATAGATGATTCAGGACTTTATAGGGTTTAGATCTTATAGGTTTTTAGGTTTAGGGGTTTTGTGGATTTTTAAGGGCTTAGGGTTTAGGGCTTATGTTTTTTTCTATTTTTTTAGATTTTGGGTTTAGGTTTTAGGGCTTTGGAATTTTTAGATTAAGGTTTTAAGGGTTTTATAGCTTTAGGATTTAGGGCATAGGATTTATTGTGTTTTTTAGGGTTTAGCATAGGCTATTTAGGGCTTTAAAGGGTTTAGAGCTTTGTGTTTTTTTGAGTTTATCATATACAATTTAGGGATTTATAGGGTATAGAGCTTAGAGTTTGTTAGGTTTAGGGGCTTTTGAGGTTTTAGGATTTTTAAGGGTTAAGTGTTTCTTAGTAGGCTTTCAGTTTTTTGTGTTTTTTAGGTTTAGCTTTTACGGATTTTTAGGGTTTAGGGTTTAGAACTTAGGGTTTTGTGGGAGTTTTATTTGGTTTTTAGGGATTATATAAGGGTTTAAGGGAATTAGTGTTTTTTAAGGTTTAGGGTTTAGGGTTTCTTAAGGTTTTAGGTTTAGCATTTTGGTTTTAGGTTATGGTTTAGGGCTTATGGATTTTTAGGATTATGGTTTTTAGGATTTTGTATGATTAGGGTTTTGGGCTTAGGTTTTTTGTTTTTTTTTATGTGCTTTTGGAGTTTAGAATAAATGATATAGGGGTTTATAGGGTTTAGAGCTTACAATTTTTTAGGTTTAGGGGTTTTTGTCTTCTTTAGAGTTTTTAAGGGTTAAGTGTTTCTTAGGGTTTTGTAGCTTTAGGGTTTCAGGCTTAGCATTTTTTTTGTGTGTTTTTATGTTAGGGTTTATGGATTTTAAGGATTTAGGGTTTAGAGCTTGCGGTTTTTTTTGGTGTTTTAAATGGTCTTTATGGTTTTTTTTTTTAAGGATTTATAGGATTTAGGGATTCTTAAGGTGTAGGGTTTCTTAGGGATTTATGTTAGGGTTTCGGGTTTATGGCTTAGGGTTTTGTTAGGTTTAGGGTTTTAGGTTAATGGTTTTATCTGGGAATTTGGGGTTTAAGGCATTGGGGTTTTAAGGGTTTATAGGGTTTTATAGGTTTAAGGTTTAGGGCTTAGGTTTCCTCTTCTGTTTTTAGGGTTTAGCATATACGATGTAGGGTTTTATAGGGTTTAGAGGTTAGAGTTTTTTTTGGTTTAGGGGTTCTTGGGTTTTTGAGGGTTTTTAAGGGTTAAGTGTCTCTTAGGATTCTTTAGGATGTAGGGTTGAGGTTTTCTTTTTTTTTTTTTGGTTTTGGGTTTTTAAATATTTAGGATTTATGGTTTAGAGCATAAGGCTTTTAGGTAGTTTTTGGGGTTTTAAATGGTTTTTAGGGTTTATTTTAGGGTTTATAGGATTTAGGGTTTCTTAAGGTTTAGGGTCTAGGGTTTCTTAGGGTTATAGGTTTGGAATTTAGGGTTTTAGGTTATGTTTTAGGATTTAGGACTTAGGTTTTTTTAGGTTTAGGTTTATAGGTTAAAGGTTTTATCTAGGATCTTAGGGTTTAGGGCTTTGGGATTTTTTAGGTTAATGTTTTTTAGGGTTTTATAGGTTTATGATTTAGGGCTTAGGTTTTTTTTTTTTGTGGTTTTTAGCGTTTAGAATATATGATTTAGGGCTTTATGGAGTTTAGAGCTTAGCTTCTTTTTGTTTAGGTTCAAGGGATTTTGGATTTTTTAAGTTTTTTAAGGGTTAGGTATTTCTTAGGGTGTTTTAAGGTTTAAGGTTTAAGTGTTTGGGTTTTGTTACATATTTTTATGTTTAGGGTTTATAAATTTTTAGGATTTAGGGTTTAGAGCTTAGTGTTTTGTAGGGTTTTAAATTGTTATTAGGATTTATAGGATTTATGGTTTTTTCAGTTTTAGGGTTTAGGGTTTTTATGGGTTTTAGGTTTAGGATTAAGATTTTAGGTTTATTGTTTTTAAAGGTTTAGGGTTTTAGGTTAAGGGTATTATCTAGTTAAGGCTTTAAGGCTCTGGGTTTTTTAGGCTAAGGTTTCTTAGGATTTTATAGGTTTAGGGTTTTATCTTGGTTTTTTTAGGTTTAGGGTTAAAGTCTTTGGGTTTTTTAGGGAAGTTTTTTTAGGATTTTATAGGTTTAAGGTTCTTTTTTGGTTTTTTTATTTGTGTTCATTATGGTTTAGCATATACAATTCAGGGCTTTATGGGGTTTAGAGCTTAGAGTTGTTTACGTTTAGGGGTTTTTAGGTCTTTTTAGGGTTTATAAGGGTATAGGGCTAAGGGATTTTTTGTGTTTTTTTTAGGGTTCACAGATTTTTAGGATTTAGGGTTTAGATCTTTGAAATTTTAAGGTTTTTAAATTGATTTTAGGGTTTGACTTAGGTTTTATAGCATTTAGGGTTTCTTAAGGTTAGGGTTTAGGGTTTTTAGGTTTAGGATTTAGGGTTTTAGGTTAAGGTTTAGGGTTTTAGGCTTAGGATTTAGGGTTTTAGGTTTAGGATTTAGGGTTTTAGGTTAGGGTTCAAGGTTTGGGTTTTTTTTTTTGTTAGTTTTTTAGGGTTTAGCTTATATGATTTATGGATTTATAGGGTTTGGAGCCTAGACTATTTTAGGTTTAGGGGGGTTTTGAGTTTTTAGGGTTTTTAAGTTTAGGATTTAGGGTTTTAGGTTAGGGTTTAGTGTTTAGGGCCTAGGGATTTTTAGGTTTAGGGTTTAAGGTTAATGGTTTTGACTAGGTTTTTAGGGTTTAGTGCTTTGGGTTTTTTAGAATGTTTTTTTGGACTTTATAGGTTTCGGCTTTAGGGATTTGGAGTTCTTTGTGTTATTGTTATGGTTTAGCATATACGATTAAGGGCTTTATTGTTTGCAGGGTTTATAGAAATTAGGGTTTTTAGGTTTAGGATATAGAGTTTTATGTTACGGTTTAGGGTTTTTTAGGTTTAGGATTTTATCTAGGTTTTTAGGGTTTTATAGGTTTAAGGTTCAATGCTTAGGTTTTTTTTTGTGTTTCTTTAGGGTTTAGCATATACGATTTAGGGATATATAGGGTTTGGAGGTTTGACATTTTTAGGTTTAGGGGTTTTTAAGGTTTTCAAGGTTTAAGTGTTTCTTACCACTTTTTAGGCTTTAAGGTTTAGGCCTTAGGGCATTTTTTTCTTCTAATTTTTAGTATTAGGGTTTATAGCTTTTTAGGAGTTAGTGTTTAGAGATTATGGTTTTGTAGGTGTTTTAAATGGTTTAGAGCTCAGAGTTTTTTTAGGTTTAGGGTTTTTTGGGTTATCTTAGTGTTCTTAAGGGTTAAGTGTTTCTTAGAGTTTTCTTTTGATTAGGGTTTAGGGTTTTTTTGGTGTTTTCTTCAGTTTAAGATTTATCGATCTTTTAGGGTTTAAGGTACAGAGCTTAGGGTGTTGTAGAGGTTTTAAATGCTTTGTAGTGTTTATATTAGGGTTTATAAGATTTATGGTTTCTTAAGGTCTTGAGTTTAGGGTTTCTTAGATGTTTAGGTTTAGAATCTATGGATTTAGTTTAGGGTTTTGGATTTCGGGCTTCATGTTTTTTTAGGTCTAGTGTTTTAGGTTAAGAGTTTTATATAGGATTTTTATGGTTTAGGGCTTTGGGTTTTTTAAGTTAATTGTTTTTAGAGTTTTATAGGTTTTTGGTTTAGGGCTTAGGGTTTTTTGTCTATTATAGTGTTTAGCATATAAGATTTAAGGCTTGATAGGGTTTAAAGCTTAGAGTTTTTTAGGTTTAGGCTATTTTAGGGTTTTTAAGGGTTAAGTGTTTCTTAGGGTTTCTGGTTTAGAACTTGTGGTTTTAAATGGCTTTTAAGGTTTATTTTAGGGTTTATAGGATTTAGAGATTCTTAAGGTTGAAGGATTACAGTTTCGTATGGTTTTAGGTTTAGGATTTAGAGTTTTAGGTTAGGGTTGAGGGCTTAGGGTTTTTTAGGTTTAGGATCTTGCGTTAAGGGTTTTATTTAGGTTTTTAGATTTTAGGGTTTTGGGATTTTTAGGTTAAGGGTTTGTAGGAGTTTATAGGTTTAGGGTTTAAGGCTTAGGGTTTATTTATGTGTTGTAGGGTTTAGTATATATGATTTAGGGCTTTATAGGGTTTTGAGCTTAGAGTGTTTTTACGTTTATGGGTTTTTTGGTTTTTAGGGTTTTTAAGGGTTAAGTGTTTCTTAGGTTTCCCAGGGCTTAGTTATATTTTGTATTCTTTAGGTTTGGGGTTTACAGATTTTTAGGATTTAGAGTTTCGAGCGTTTGGATTTTAGGAGTTTTAAATGGGTTTTAGGGTTTATTTTAGGATTTATAGGATTTAAGGTTTCTTAAGGTTTAGGGTTTAAGGTTTCTTCGGGTTTTAGGTTAAGGATTTAGGGTTTTTTTAAAAATGTTTATGTTCTTAGGTTAAGGTTCTTATCTACGTTTTTAGGGTTTAGGGCTTTGAGTTTTTTAGGTAAAGGTTTTTATGGTTTTATAGGTTTAGGGTTTAGGACTTAGGGTTTTTTTGAATTTTTTAGGGTTTAGCATTACAATTTAGGTCTTTAGATGGTTTAGAACTTAGAGTTTTTTATCTTTAGGGGATTTGGGTTTTTAGGGTTTTAAGGGTTAAGTGTTTCTTAATATTTTTTAGGGTTTAGGGATTAGGGCTTTGGATTTTTTTTTATTGTTTAGGTTCAAGGTTTTACGGATTTTTAGGATTCCAGATTTAGAGTTTAGGGTTGTGTAAGGGTTTTAAGTGGTTGTTTGGGTATATTTTAGGGTTTATAGGATTTTGGGTTTCTTAAGGTTTCGATTAAGAAATCTGGGTTTTAGGTTAGGGTTAAGGGTTTAGGGCTTAAGGATTTTTTGGGTTTAGGGTTTTAGGTTAAATGTTTTATATATGTTTTTTAGGGTTTAGGGCTTTGGGTTTTTAGGTTACAGGTTTTTAGGATTTTTTAGGTTTAGGGTTTAGATCTTTTTTGTGTTTTTTAGTGTTTAGTTTATAAGATTTAGGGTTTTATCGGGTTTAGAGCTATGAATTTTTTTTTTAGGTTTAGAGGATTTTATATTTTTAGGGTTTTTAAGGGTTAAGTATGTCTTAGGGTTTTTTAGGGTTAAGCATTATTTTTTTGTTTCTTTTTAGGTTTAAGGTTTACAGCTTAGGTTTTTGTAGGGGTTTTAAATGATTTTTAGTTATTTTGGAATTTATAGGATTTAGGGTTTACGATTTTGTGTTTAAATTTAGGGTTTAGGGTTTTATGTTAAGGGTTTTATCTAATGTTTTAGGGTTTAGGGCTTTGGGTTTTTTAGGTTAAGGTTTTTCTGGGTTTTCTAGGTTTATGGTTTATGGTTGAAGGTTTTTTTTTTTTTTTTTTTTTTTTTTTTTTTTTTTTTTTTTTTTATGTTCTTTGAGGTTTAGCATATAGTATAGTGTTTAGAGCTTAATGTTTTTTAGGTTTGGTGGGTCTTTGAGTTCTTTTAGGGTTTTTAAGAGTTAATTGTTTCATAGGGTTTTTTTATGGGTTTATGGTTTAGAGCTTATGTTTTTGTAGGGGTTTTAAATGGTAGTTATGCTTTATTTTAGTGTTTATATGATTTAGAGTTTCTTACGGTTTTAAGTGTAGGATTAGAGATTTAGGTTAGGGTTTAGGGGTTTGGGCTTAGGGTGTTTTTAAGTTTAGGGTTTAGGTTAAAGGTTTTATCTATGTTTTAAGGATTTAGGGCTTTGGGGTTTTTTTTGTTATGGTTTTTTAGGGTTTTATAGGTGAAGGGTTTACGACTTAGGGTTTTTTTTGTGTTTTTTAGAGTTTAGTACATACAATTAGTGCTTTATAGGGTTTTGAGCATAGAATTTTTTATAGATTTAGGGGTTTTTAGGTTTTTTTTATAAGGTTAACTACTTCTTAGGTTTTTTTAGGGTTTAGATCTTAGAGTTCTGTTGTGTTTTTAATGTTTAAGGTTTACAGATCTTTTGGATTTAGGCTTTAGAGCATAGCATTTTGTAGGGGTTTTAAATGATTTTTAGGATTTATATTATGGTTTGTAGGATTTAGGGTTTCTTAAGGTTTAGGGTTGAGGGTATCTTACGTATTTAGGTTTAGGATTTTGGGATTTAGGTTAGGGTTTAGTGTTTAGCGCTTAGGGTTTTCTTATGTTTTGTGATTTGGGGTAAGAGCTATCTTGGTTTTTAATGTTTAAGGATTTGGGCTTTTTGGGTTAAGGTTTTTTTGGGGTTCTATAGGTGTATGGGATAGGGCTTTCATTTTTTTTTTTGTGTTCTTAGGGTTTCGCATATATGATTTAGAGCATTATAGGATTTAGAGATGAGAGATTCTAGGTTTAAGGATTTTTGGCTTTTTTTAGGGTTTGTAAGGCTATTAAATATTGTTTCTGGTTTATAGGACCTAGGGTTTCATAAGGTTTAGGGCTTAGAGTTTCATAGGGTTTTAAATTTAGAATTTAGGGTTTTAGGTTAGGTTTTATGGTTTAGGGCTTAGGGGTTTTTTAGGTTTAGAATTTTAGGTCGAGGGCTTCCTCTAGGTTTTTAGAGTTTAGGGATTTGGGTTTCTTAGGTTAAGGTTTTTTATGCTTTTATTGGTTTAGAGTTTAGGGTTTAGAGCTTAGGGTTTGGTAGGTTAAGGTTTTTGAGGGTTTTTATAGATATTTGTGTGATTTTAGGGTGTAGCATAGACATTTAAGGCTTTATAGGGTTTGCAACTTAGAGTTTTTTAGGATTAGCTGTTTTTGGGTTGTTTAGGGTTATTTAGGGTTAAGTGTTTCTTAGGATTTAGCATAGATGATTCAGGACTTTATAGGGTTTAGATCTTATAGATTTTTAGGTTTAGGGGTTTTGTGGATTTTTAAGGGCTTAGGGTTTAGGGCTTACGTTTTTTTCTATTTTTTTAGATTTTGGGTTTAGGTTTTAGGGCTTTGGAATTTTTAGATTAAGGTTTTAAAGATTTTATAGATTTAGGATTTAGGGCTTAGGGTTTATTTTGTTTTTTAGGGTTTAGCATAGGCTATTTAGGGCTTTAAAGGGTTTAGAGCTTTGTGTTTTTTTGGGTTTATCATATACAATTTAGGGATTTATAAGGTATAGAGCTTAGAGTTTGTTAGGTTTAGGGGCTTTTGAGGTTTTAGGATTTTTAAGGGTTAAGTGTTTCTTAGGGTTTAAGGCTTTCAGTTTTTTGTGTTTTTTAGGTTTAGCTTTTACGGATTTTTAGGGTTTAGGGTTTAGAACTTAGGGTTTTGTGGGAGTTTTATTTGGTTTTTAGGGATTATATAAGGGTTTAAGGGAATTAGTGTTTTTTAAGGTTTAGGGTTTAGGGTTTCTTAAGGTTTTAGGTTTAGCATTTTGGTTTTAGGTTAGGGTTTAGGGCTTATGGATTTTTAGGATTTTGTATGATTAGGGTTTTTTTGTTTTGTTTTTTTTATGTGTTTTTGGAGTTTAGAATAAATGATATAGGGGTTTATAGGGTTTAGAGCTTACAATTTTTTAGGTTTAGGGGTTTTTGTCTTTTTTAGAGTTTTTAAGGGTTAAGTGGTTCTTAGGGTTTTGTAGCTTTAGGGTTTCAGGCTTAGCATTTTTTTTGTGTGTTTTTATGTTAGGGTTTATGGATTTTAAGGATTTAGGGTTTAGAGCTTGCGGTTTTTTTTGGTGTTTTAAATGGTCTTTATGGTTTTTTTTTAAGGATTTATAGGATTTAGGGATTCTTAAGGTTTAAGGTTTCTTAGGGATTTATGTTAGGGTTTCGGGTTTATGGCTTAGGGTTTTGTTAGGTTTAGGGTTTTAGGTTAATGGTTTTATCTGGGAATTTGGGGTTTAAGGCATTGGGGTTTTAAGGGTTTATAGGGTTTTATAGGTATAAGGTTTAGGGCTTAGGTTTTCTCTTCTGTTTTTAGGGTTTAGAATATACGATTTAGGGCTTTATAGGGTTTAGAGGTTAGAGTTTTTTTTGGTTTAGGGGTTCTTGGGTTTTTGAGGGTTTTTAAGGGTTAAGTGTCTCTTAGGATTTTTTAGGATTTAGGGTTGAGTTTTTTTTTTTTTTCTGTTTAGGGTTTTTAAATATTTAGGATTTATGGTTTAGAGCATAGGGCTTTTAGGGAGTTTTTGGGGTTTTAAATGGTTTTTAGGGTTTATTTTAGAGTTTATAGGATTTAGGGATTCGGGTTTCTTAGGGTTATAGGTTTGGAATTTAGGGTTTTAGGTTATGTTTTAGGGTTTAGGACTTAGGTCTTTTTAGGTTTAGGTTTATAGGTTAAAGGTTTTATCTAGGATTTTAGGGTTTAGGGCTTTGGGATTTTTTAGGTTAATGTTTTTTAGGGTTTTATAGGTTTATGATTTAGGGCTTAGGTTTTTTTTTTTTTGTGGTTTTTAGCGTTTAGAATATATGATTTAGGGCTTTATGGAGTTTAGAGCTTAGCTTCTTTTTCTTTAGGTTCAAGGGATTTTGGATTTTTTAAGTTTTTTAAGGGTTATGTATTTCTTAGGGTGTTTTAAGGTTTAAGGTTTAAGTGTTTGGGTTTTGTTACATTTTTTAATGTTTAGGGTTTATAAATTTTTAGGATTTAGGGTTTAGAGCTTAGTGTTTTGTAGGGTTTTAAATTGTCATTAGGATTTATAGGATTTATGGTTTTTTCAGTTTTAGGGTTTAGGGTTTTTATGGGTTTTAGGTTTAGGATTAAGATTTTAGGTTTATTGTTTATAAAGGTTTAGTGTTTTAGGTTAAGGGCATTATCTAGTTAAGGCTTTAAGGCTCTGGGTTTTTTAGGCTAAGGTTTCTTAGGATTTTATAGGTTTAGGGTTTTATCTTGTTTTTTTAGGTTTAGGGTTAAAGTCTTTGGGTTTTTTAGGAATTTATAGGTTTAAGGTTCTTTTTTGGTTTTTTTATTTGTGTTTATTATGGTTTAGCATATACAATTCAGGGTTTTATGGGGTTTAGAGCTTAGAGTTGTTTAGGTTTAGGGGTTTTTAGGTCTTTTTAGGGTTTTTTAGGGTATAGGGCTAAGGGATTTTTTGTGTTTTTTTTTAGGGTTCACGGATTTTTAGGATTTAGGGTTTAGACCTTTGAATTTTTAAGGTTTTTAAATTGATTTTAGGGTTTGACTTAGATTTTATAGCATTTAGGGTTTCTTAAGGTTAGGGTTTAGGGTTTTCAGGTTTAGGATTTAGGGTTTTAGGTTAAGGTTTAGGGTTTTAGGCTTAGGATTTAGGGTTTTAGGTTTAGGATCTAGGGTTTTAGGTTAGGGTTCAAGGTTTGGGTTTTTTTTTTGGTTAGTTTTTTAGGGTTTAGCTTATATGATTTATGGATTTATAGGGTTTGGAGCCTAGACTATTTTAGGTTTAGGGGGTTTTAAGTTTTTAGGGTTTTTAAGTTTAGGATTTAGGGTTTTAGGTTAGGGTTTAGTGTTTAGGGCCTAGGGATTTTTAGGTTTAGGGTTTAAGGTTAATGGTTTTGACTAGGTTTTTAGGGCTTAGTGCTTTGGGTTTTTTAGAATGTTTTTTTGGACTTTATAGGTTTCGGCTTTAGGGATTTGGAGTTCTTTGTGTTATTTTTATGGTTTAGCATAGACGATTAAGGGCTTTATTGCTTTCAGGGTTTATAGAAATTAGGGTTTCTTAAGGTTTTTAGGTTTAGGATATAGAGTTTTATGTTACGGTTTAGGGTTTTTTAGATTTAGGATTTTAGGTTTAGGATTTTATCTAGGTTTTTAGGGTTTTATAGGTTTAAGGTTCAATGCTTAGGTTTTTTTTTTGTGTTTCTTTAGGGTTTAGCATATACGATTTAGGGATATATAGGGTTTGGAGGTTTGACTTTTTTAGGTTCAGGGGTTTTTAAGGTTTTCAAGGTTTAAGTGTTTCTTACCACTTTTTAGGCTTTAAGGGTTAGGCCTTAGGGTATTTTTTTCTTCTAATTTTTAGTATTAGGGTTCATAGCTTTTTAGGATTTAGTGTTTAGAGATTATGGTTTTGTAGGTGTTTTAAATGGTTTAGAGCTTAGAGTTTTTTTAGGTTTAGGGGTTTTTGGGTTATCTTAGTGTTCTTAAGGGTTAAGTGTTTCTTAGAGTTTTCTTTTGATTAGGGTTTAGGGTTTTTTTGGTGTTTTCTTCAGTTTAAGATTTATCGATCTTTTAGGATTTAAGGTATAGAGCTTAGGGTGTTGTAGAGGTGTTAAATGCTTTGTAGTGTTTATATTAGGGTTTATAAGATTTATGGTTTCTTAAGGTCTTGAGTTTAGGGTTTCTTAGATGTTTAGGTTTAGAATCTATGGATTTAGTTTAGGGTTTTGGATTTCGGGCTTCATGTTTTTTTAGGTCTAGTGTTTTAGGTTAAGAGTTTTATCTAGGATTTTTATGGTTTAGGGCTTTGGGTTTTTTTAAGTTAATTGTTTTTAGAGTTTTATAGGTTTTTGGTTTAGGGCTTAAGGTTTTTTGTCTATTTTAGTGTTAAGCATATAAGATTTAAGGCTTGATAGGGTTTAAAGCTTAGAGTTTTTTAGGTTTAGGCTATTTTAGGGTTTTTAAGGGTTAAGTGTTTCTTAGGGTTTCTGGTTTAGAACTTGTGGTTTTAAATGGCTTTTAAGGTTTATATTAGGGTTTATAGGATTTAGAGATTCTTAAGGTTGAAGGATTACAGTTTCATATGGTTTTAGGTTTAGGATTTAGAGTTTTAGGTTAGGGTTGAGGGCTTAGGGTTTTTTAGGTTTAGGATCTTACGTTAAGGGTTTTATTTAGGTTTTTAGGTTTTAGGGTTTTGGGATTTTTAGGTTAAGGGTTTGTAGGAGTTTATAGGTTTAGGGTTTAAGGCTTAGGGTTTATTTATGTGTTGTAGGGTTTAGTATATATGATTTAGGGCTTTATAGGGTTTTGAGCTTAGAGTTATTTTAGGTTTATGGGTTTTTTGGTTTTTAGGGTTTTTAAGGGTTAAGTGTTTCTTAGGTTTCCCAGGGCTTAGTTATATTTTGTATTTTTTAGGTCTAGGGTTTACAGATTTTTAGGATTTAGAGTTTCGAGCGTTCGGATTTTAGGAGTTTTAAATGGGTTTTACGGTTTATTTTAGGATTTATCGGATTTAAGGTTTCTTAAGGTTTAGGGTTTAAGGTTTCTTCGGGTTTTAGGTTAAGGATTTAGGGTTTTTTTTAAAAATGTTTATGTTCTTAGGGTAAGGTTCTTATCTACGTTTTTAGGGTTTAGGGCTTTGAGTTTTTGAGGTAAAGGTTTTTATGGTTTTATAGGTTTAGGGTTTAAGGACTTAGCGTTTTTTTGAATTTTTTAGGGTTTGGCATTACAATTTAGGGCTTTAGATGGTTTAGAACTTAGAGGTTTTGGTCTTTAGGGGCTTTGGGTTTTTTGGGTTTTAAGGGTTAAGTGTTTCTTAATGTTTTTTAGGGTTTAGGGTTTAGGGCTTTGGATTTTTTTTTTATTTTTTAGGTTCAAGGATTTACGGATTTTTAGGATTCCAGATATAGAGTTTAGGGTTGTGTAAGGGTTTTAAGTGGTTGTTTGGGTGTATTTTAGGGTTTATAGGATTTTGGGTTTCTTAAGGTTTCGATTAAGAAATTAGGGTTTTAGGTTAGGGTTAAGGGTTTAGGGCTTAAGGATTTTTTGGGTTTAGGGTTTTAGGTTAAAGGTTTTATCTATGTTTTTTAGGGATTAGGGCTTTGGGTTTTTTAGGTTACAGGTTTTTAGGATTTTTTAGGTTTAGGGTTTATATCTTTTTTGTGTTTTTTAGTGTTTAGTTTATACGATTTAGGGTTTTATCGGGTTTAGAGCTATGAATTTTTTTTTTGGGTTTAGTGGATTTTATATTTTTAGGGGTTTTAAGGGTTAAGTATTTCTTAGGGTTTTTTAGGGTTAAGCATTTTTTTTGTTTGTTTTTAGGTTTAAGGTTTAGAGCTTAGGTTTTTGCAGGGGTTTTAAATGATTTTTAGTTATTTTGGAATTTATAGGATTTAGGATTTACAATTTTGTGTTTAAGTTTAGGGTTTAGGGTTTTATGTTAACGGTTTTATCTAATGTTTTATGGTTTAGGGCTTTGGGTTTTTTAGGTTAAGGTTTTTCTGGGTTTTCTAGGTTTATGGTTTATGGCTGAGGGTTTTTTTTTTTTTTATGTTCTTTAAGGTGTAGCATATAGTATAGTGTTTAGAGCTTTGTGTTTTCTAGGTTTGGGGGGTTTTTGAGTTCTTTTAGGGTTTTTAAGAGTTAATTGTTTCATAGGGATTTTTTATGGGTTTATGGTTTAGAGCTTATGTTTTTGTAGGGGTTTTAAATGGTAGTTATGCTTTATTTTAGGGTTTATATGATTTAGAGTTTCTTACGGTTTTAAGTGTAGGATTAGAGATTTAGGTTAGGGTTTAGGGGTTTGGGCTTAGGGTGTTTTTAAGTTTAGGGTTTAGGTTAAAGGATTTATCTATGTTTTAAGGGTTTAGGGCTCTAGGTTGTTTTTTGTTATGGTTTTTTAGGGTTTTATAGGTGAAGGGTTTACGACTTAGGGTTTTTTTTGTGTTTTTTAGGGTTTAGCACATACAATTAGTGCTTTATAGGGTTTTGAGCATAGAATTTTTATATATTTAGGGGCTTTTAGGGTTTTTTTTTTTAAGGTTAACTACTTCTTAGGTTTTTCTAGGGTTTAGATATTAGAGTTCTGTTGTGTTTTTAATGTTTAAGGTTTATAGATCTTTTGGATTTAGGCTTTAGAGCATAGCATTTGTTAGGGGTTTTAAATGATTTTTAGGATTTATATGATGGTTTATAGGATTTAGGGTTTCTTAAGGTTTAGGGTTGAGGGTATCTTATGTATTTAGGTTTAGGATTTTGGGATTTAGGTTAGGGTTTAGTGTTTAGCGCTTAGGGTTTTTTTATGTTTTGTGATTTGGGTTAAGAGCTTTATCATGGTTTTTAAGGTTTAAGATTTGGGATTTTTGGGTTAAGGTTTTTTTAGGGTTCTATAGGTTTATGGTATAGGGCTTCAGTTTTTCTTGTGTGTTTTAGGGTTTCGCATATATGATTTAGAGCTTTATAGGGTTTAGAGATGAGAGATTCTAGGTTTAGGGATTTTTGGCTTTTTTTAGGGTTTGTAAGGCTATTAAATATTGGTTAGGGTTTATAGGACCTAGGGTTTCATAAGGTTTAGGGTTTAGAGTTTCATAGGGTTTTAAATTTAGAATTTAGGGTTTTAGGTTAGGTTTTATGGTTTAGGCTTCGGGTTTTTTTAGGTTTAGAATTTTAGGTCGAGGGCTTTATCTAGGTTTTTAGAGTTTAGGGATTTGGGTTTCTTAGGTTAAGGTTTGTTATGCTTTTATTGGTTTAGAGTTTAGGGTTTAGAGCTTAGGATTTTGTAGGTTAAGGTTTTTGAGGGTTTTTATAGATATTTGTCTGATTTTAGGGTGTAGCATATACATTTAAGGCTTTATAGGGTTTGCAACTTAGTGTTTTTTAGGATTAGGTGTTTTTGGGTTGTTTAGGGTTATTTAGGGTTAAGTGTTTCTTAGGGTTTAGCATAAACGATTCAGGACTTTATAGGGTTTAGATCTTATAGGTTTTTAGGTTTTGGGGTTTTGGGGATTTTAAGGACTTATGTTTTTTTATATTTTTTTAGATTTTGGTTTAGGTTTTAGGGCTTTGAATTTTTAGATTAAGGTTTTAAGGGTTTTATAGATTTAGGATTTAGGGCTTAGGGTTTATTTTGTTTTTAAGGGTTTAGCATAGGCTATTTAGGGCTTTAAAGGGTTTAGAGCTTTGTGTTTTTTTGGGTTTATCATATACAATTTAGGGATTTATAAGGTATAGAGCTTAGAGTTTGTTAGGTTTAGGGGCTTTTGAGGTTTTAGGATTTTTAAGGGTTAAGTGTTTCTTAGGGTTTAAGGCTTTCAGTTTTGTGTTTTTTAGGTTTAGCTTTTACGGATTTTTAGGGTTTAGGGTTTAGAACTTAGGGTTTTGTGGGAGTTTTATTTGGTTTTTAGGGATTATATAAGGGTTTAAGGGAATTAGTGTTTTTTAAGGTTTAGGGTTTAGGGTTTCTTAAGGTTTTAGGTTTAGCATTTTGGTTTTAGGTTATGGTTTAGGGCTTATGGATTTTTAGGATTATGGTTTTTAGGATTTTGTATGATTAGGTTTAGGGATTAGGGTTTTTTTTTTTTTATGTGTTTTTGGAGTTTAGAATAAATGATATAGGGGTTTATAGGGTTTACAGCTTACAATTTTTTTGGTTTAGGGGTTTTTGTCTTCTTTAGAGTTTTTAAGGGTTAAGTGTTTCTTAGGATTTTGTAGGGTTTAGGGTTTCAGGCTTAGCATTTTTTTTTTGTGTATTTTTATGTTAGGGTTTATGGATTTTAAGTATTTAGGGTTTAGAGCTTGCGGTTTTTTTGATGTTTTAAATGGTCTTTATGGTTTTTTTTAAGAATTTTTAGGATTTACGAATTCTTAAGGTTTAGGGTTTCATAGGGATTTATGTTAGGGTTTCGAGTTTATGGCTTAGGGTTTTGTTTGGTTTAGGGTTTTAGGTTAATTGTTTTATCTAGGAATTTGGGCTTTAAGGCATTGGGGTTTTAAGGGATTATAGGGTTTTATAGGTTTATGGTTTAGGGCTTAGGTTTTTTCTTCTGTTTTTAGGGTTTAGAATATACAATTTAGGGCTTTATAGGGTTTAGTGGTTAGAGTTTTTTTTGGTTTAGGGGTTCTTGGGTGTTTGAGGGTTTTTAAGGGTTAAGTGTCTCTTAGGATTTTTTAGGATTTAGGGTTGAGGTTTTTTTTTTTAGGTTTACGGTTTTTAAATATTTAGGATTTATGGTTTAGAGCATAGGGCTTTTAGGGAGTTTTTGGGGTTTTAAAAGGTTTTTAGGGTTTATTTTAGGGTTTATAGGATTTAGGGTTTCTTAAGGTTTAGCGTTTAGGGTTTCTTAGGGTTATAGGTTTGGAATTTAGGGTTTTAGGTTATGTTTTAGGGTTTAGGACTTAGGTTTTTTTAGGTTTAGGGTTATAGGTTAAAGGTTTTATCTAGGATTTTAGGGTTTAGGGCTTTGGGATTTTTTAGGTTAATGTTTTTTAGGGTTTTATATGTTTATGATTTAGGGCTTAGATTTTTTTTTTGTGTTTTTTAGCATTTAGAATATATGATTTAGGGCTTTATGGGGTTTAGAGCTTAGCTTCTTTTTGTTTAGGTTCAAGGGATTTTGGATTTTTTAAGTTTTTTAAGGGTTATATATTTCTTAGGGTGTTTTAAGGTTTAAGGTTTAAGGGTTTGGGTTTTGTTACATTTTTTATGTTTAGCGTTTATAAATTTTTATGATTTAGGGTTTAGAGTTTAGTGTTTTGTAGGGTTTTAAATTGTTATTACGATTTATAGGTTTTATAGTTTTTTCAGTTTTAGGGTTTAGGGTTTCTATGGGTTTTAGGTTTAGGATTAAGATTTTAGGTTTATTGTTTTTAAAGGTTTAGTGTTTTAGGTTAAGGGTATTATCTAGTTTAGGCTTTAAGGCTTTGGGTTTTTTAGGCTAAGGTTTCTTAGGATTTTATAGGTTTAGGGTTAAAGTCTTTGGGTTTTTTAGGTAAGGTTTTTTAGGATTTTATAGGTTTAAGGTTCTTTTTTGGTTTTTTTATTTTTGTTTATTATGGTTTAGCATATACAATTCAGGGTTTTATGGGGTTTAGAGCTTAGAGTTGTTTAGGTTTAGCGGTTTTTAGGTCTTTTTAGGGTTTTTTAGGGTATGGGGCTAAGGGATTTTTTGTGTTTTTTTTTAGGGTTCACGGATTTTTAGGATTTTGGGTTTAGATCTTTGAATTTTTAAGGTTTTTAAATTGATTTTAGGGTTTGACTTAGGTTTTATAGCATTTAGGGTTTCTTAAGGTTAGGGTTTAGGGTTTTTAGGTTTAGGATTTAGGGTTTTAGGTTAAGGTTTAGGGTTTTAGGCTTAGGATTTAGGGTTTTAGGTTTAGGATTTAGGGTTTTAGGTTAGGGTTCAAGGTTTGGGTTTTTTTATTTTGTTAGTTTTTTAGGGTTTTGCTTATATGATTTATGGATTTCTAGGGTTTGGAGCCTAGACTATTTTAGGTTTAGGGGGGTTTTGAGTTTTTAGGGTTTTTAAGTTTAGGATTTAGGGTTTTAGGTTAGGGTTTAGTGTTTAGGACCTAGGGATTTTTAGGTTAATGGTTTTGACTAGGTTTTTAGGGTTTAGTGCTTTGGGTTTTTTAGATTAACGTTTTTTTGGACTTTATAGGTTTCGGCTTTAGGGATTTGGGGTTCTTTGTGTGTTTTTAGGGTTTAGCATATACGATTAAGTGCTTTATTGTTTTCAGGGTTATTTTAGGGTTTATAGAATTTAGGGATTCTTAGGGTTTTTAGGTTTAGGATATAGAGTTTTATGTTACGGTTTAGGGTTTTTTAGGTTTAGGATTTTAGGTTAAGGATTTTATCTAGGTTTTTAGGGTTTTATAGTTTTAAGGTTCAAGGCTTAGTTTTTTTTTTGTGTTTCTTTAGGGTTTAGCATGTACGATTTAGGGATATATAGGGTTTGGAGGTTTGACTTTTTTAGGTTTAGGGGTTTTTAAGGTTTTCAAGGTTTAAGTGTTTCTTACCACTTTTTAGGCTTTAAGGTTTAGGCCTTAGGGCTTTTTTTTCGTCTAACTTTTAGGTTTAGGGTTTATAGCTTTTAAGGATTTAGTGTTTAGAGATTAGGGTTTTGTAGGTGTTTTAAATGGTTAAGAGCTTAGAGTTTTTTTAGGTTTAGGGGTTTTTGGGTTATCTTAGTGTTCTTAAGGGTTAAGTGTTTCTTAGAGTTTTCTTTTGATTAGGGTTTAGGGTTTTTTTGGTGTTTTCTTCAGTTTAAGATTTATTGATCTTTTAGGATTTAAGGTTTAGAGCTTAGGGTATTGTAGAGGTTTTAAATGCTTTGTAGTGTTTATATTAGGGTTTATAAGATTTATGGTTTCTTAAGGTCTTGAGTTTAGGGTTTCTTAGGGCTTTTAGGTTTAGGATATAGAGTTTTATGTTACGGTTTAGGGTGTTTTAGGTTTAGGATTTTAGGTTAAGGATTTTATCTAGGTTTTTAGGGTTTTATAGGTTTAAGGTTCAAGGCTTAGGTTTTTTTTTGTGTGTCTTTAGGGTTTAGCATATACGATTTAGGGATATATAGGGTTTGGAGGTTTGACTTTTTTAGGTTTAGGGGTTTTTAAGGTTTTCAAGGTTTAAGTGTTTCTTACCACTTTTTAGGCTTTAAGGTTTAGGCCTTAGGGCATTTATTTCTTCTAACTTTTAGGTTTAGGGTTTATAGCTTTTAAGGATTTAGTGTTTAGAGATTAGGGTTTTGTAGGTGTTTTAAATGGTTTAGAGCTTAGAGTTTTTTTTAGGGTTAGGGGTTTCTGGGTTATCTTAGTGTTCTTAAGGGTTAAGTGTTTCTTAGAGTTTTCTTTTGATTAGGGTTTAGGGTTTTTTTTGGTGTTTTCTTTAGTTTAAGATTTATTGATCTTTTAGGATTTAAGGTACAGAGCTTAGGGTGTTGTAGAGGTTTTAAATGCTTTGTAGTGTTTATATTAGGGTTTATAAGATTTATGGTTTCTTAAGGTCTTGAGTTTAGGGTTTCTTAGATGTTTAGGTTTAGAATCTATGGATTTAGATTAGGGTTTTGGATTTCGGGCTTCATGTTTTTTTAGGTCTAGTGTTTTAGGTTAAGAGTTTTATCTAGGATTTTTATGATTTAGGGCTTTGGGTTTTTTAAGTTAATGGTGTCTAGAGTTTTATAGGTTTTTGGTTTAGGGCTTAGGGTTTTTTGTCTATTTTAGTGTTAAGCATATAAGATTTAGGGCTTGATAGGGTTTAAAGCTTAGAGTTTTTTAGGTTTAGGCTATTTTAGGGTTTTTAAGGGTTAAGTGTTTCTTAGGGTTTCTGGTTTAGAACTTGGGGTTTTAAATGGCTTTTAAGGTTTATTTTAGGGTTTATAGGATTTAGAGATTCTTAAGGTTGAAGGCTTACAGTTTCGTATGGTTTTAGGTTTAGGATTTAGAGTTTTAGGTTAGGGTTGAGGGCTTAGGGTTTTTTAGGTTTAGGATTTTACGTTAAGGGTTTTATTTTGGTTTTTAGGTTTTTAGGTTTTAGGGTTTTGGGTTTTTTAGTTTAAGGGTTTGTAGGAGTTTATAGGTTTAGGGTTTATTTATGTGTTGTAGGGTTTAGTATATATGGTTTAGGGCTTTATAGGGTTTTGAGCTTAGAGTTTTTTTAGGTTTATGGGTTTTTTGGTTTTTAGGGTTTTTAAGGGTTAAGTGTTTCTTATGTTTCCCAGGGCTTTGTTATATATAGTATTTTTTATGTTTAGGGTTTACAGATTTTTAGGATTTAGAGTTTCAAGTGTATGGATTTTAGGAATTTTAAATGGGTTTTAGGGTTTATTTTAGGATTTATAGGATTTAAGGTTTCTTAAGGTTTCTTCGGGATTTAGGTTAAGGATTTAGGGTTTTTTTTTTTTTAATGTTTATGTTCTTAGGTTAAGGTTCTTATCTACGTTTTTAGGGTTTAGGGCTTTGAGTTTTCTAGGTAAAGGTTTTTATGGTTTTATAGGTTTAGGTTTAGGGTTTAGGACTTAGGGTTTTTTTTGAATTTTTTAGGGTTTAGCATTACAATTTAGGGCTTTAGATGGTTTAGAACTTAGAGTTTTAGATCTTTAGGGGCTTTGGGTTTTTTGGGTTTTAAGGGTTAAGTGTTTCTTAATGTTTTTTAGGCTTTAGGGTTTAGGGCTTTGGATATTTTTTTTATTTTTTAGGTTCAAGGATTTACGGATTTTTAGGATTCCAGATTTAGAGTTTAGGGTTGTGTAAGGGTTTTAAGTGGTTGTTTGGGTATATTTTAGGGTTTATAGGATTTTGGGTTTCTTAAGGTTTCGATGAAGAATTTAGGGTTTTAGGTTAGGGTTAAGGGTTTAGGGCTTAAGGAATTTTTGGGTTTAGGGTTTTAGGTTAAAGGTTTTATCTATGTTTTTTAGGGTTTAGAGCTTTGGGTTTTTTAGGTTACAGGTCTTTAGGATTTTTTAGGTTTAGGGTTTAGATCTTTTTTGTGTTTTTTAGTGTTTAGTTTATACGATTTAGGGTTTTATCGGGTTTAGAGCTATGAATTTTTTTTTTTAGGTTTAATGGATTTTATATTTTTAGGGATTTTAAGGGTTAAGTATTTCTTAGGGTTTTTTAGGGTTAAGCATTTTTTTTTGTTTGTTTTTAGGTTTAAGGTTTAGAGCTTAGGTTTTTGTAGGGGTTTTAAATGTTTTTTAGTTATTTTGGAATTTATAGGATTTAGGGTTTACGATTTTGTGTTTAAGTTTAGGGTTTAGGGTTTTATGTTAAGGGTTTTATCTAATGTTTTAGGGTTTAGGGATTTGGGTTTTTTAGGTTAAGGTTTTTCTGGGTTTTCTAGGTTTATGGTTTATGGCTAAGGGTTTTTTTTTTTTTTTTTTTTTTATGTTCTTTAAGGTTTAGCATATAGTATAGTGTTTAGAACTTAGTGTTTTTTAGGTTTGGGGGGTTTTTGAGTTCTTTTAGGGTTTTTAAGAGTTAATTGTTTCATAGAGTTTTTTATGGGTTTATGGTTTAGAGCTTATGTTTTTGTAGGGGTTTTAAATGGTAGTTATGCTTTATTTTAGTGTTTGTATGATTTAGAGTTTCTTACGGTTTTAAGTGTAGGATTAGAGATTTAGGTTAGGGTTTAGGGGTTTGGGATTTGGGTGTTTTTAAGTTTAGGGTTTAGGTTAAAGGTTTTATCTATGTTTTAAGGGTTTAGGGCTTTGAATTGTTTTTTGTTATGATTTTTTAGGGTTTTATAGGTGAAGGGTTTACGACTTAGGGTTTTTTTTTGTGTTTTTTAGGGTTTAGCACATACAATTAGTGCTTTATAAGGTTTTGAGCATAGAATTTTTATAGATTTAGGGGTTTTTAGGGTTTTTTTTTTTAAGGTTAACTACTTCTTAGGTTTTTCTAGGGTTTAGATCTTAGAGTTCTGTTGTGTTTTTAATGTTTAAGGTTTACAGATCTTTTGGATTTAGGCTTTAGAGCATAGCATTTTGTAGGGGTTTTAAATGATTTTTAGGGTTTATATTATAGTTTATAGGATTTAGGGTTTCTTAAGGTTTAGGGTTGAGGGTATCTTATGTATTTAGGTTTAGGATTTTGGGATTTAGGTTGGGTTAAGGTTAGGGTTTAGGGTTTCTTAGGGGTTTTAGGTTTAGGATTTTGGGTTTTAGGTTAAGGTTTAGGGTTTTAGGTTTAGGATTTAGGGTTTTAGGTTAGGGTTCAAGGCTTGGGTTTTCTTTTTTGTTAGTTTTTTAGGGTATAGCTTATATGATTTATGGATTTATAGGGTTTGGAGCCTAGACTATTTTAGGTTTAGAGGGGTTTTGAGTTTTTAGGGTTTTTAAGTTTAGGATTTAGGGTTTTATGTTAGGGTTTAGTGTTTAGGGCCAAGGGTTTTTTAGGTTTAGGGTTTAAGGTTAATGGTTTTGACTAGGTTTTTAGGGTTTAGTGCTTTGGGTTTTTTAGATTAACGTTTTTTTGGACTTTATAGGTTTCTGCTTTAGGGATTTGGGGTTCTTTGTGTGTTTTTTAGGGTTTAGCATATACGATTAAGGGCTTTATTGTTTTCAGGGTTATTTTAGGGTTTATAGAATTTAGGGTTTCTTATGGTTTATAGGTTTAGGATATAGAGTTTTATGTTACGGTTTAGGGTTTTTTAGGTTTAGGATTTTAGGTTAAGGATTTTATCTAGGTTTTTAAGGTTTTATAGGTTTAAGGTTCAAGGCTTAGGTTTTTTTTTGTGTTTCTTTAGGGTTTAGCATATACGATTTAGGGATATATAGGGTTTGGAGGTTTGACTTTTTTAGGTTTAGGGGTTTTTAAGGTTTTCAAGGTTTAAGTGTTTCTTACCACTTTTTAGGCTTTAAGGTTTAGGCCTTAGGGCTTTCTTTTTCTTCTAACTTTTAGGTTTAGGGTTTATAGCTTTTAAGGATTTAGTGTTTAGAGATTAGGGTTTTGTAGGTGTTTTAAATGGTTTAGAGCTTAGAGTTTTTTTAGGTTTAGGAGTTTCTGGGTTATCTTAGTGTTCTTAAGGGTTAAGTGTTTCTTAGAGTTTTCTTTTGATTAGGGTTTAGGGTTTTTTTGGTGTTTTCTTCAGTTTAAGATTTATTTATCTTTTAGGATTTAAGGTTTAGAGCTTAGGGTGTTGTAGAGGTTTTAAATGCTTTGTAGTGTTTATATTAGGGTTTATAAGATTTATGGTTTCTTAAGGTCTTGAGTTTAGGGTTTCTTAGATGTTTAGGTTTAGAATCTATGGATTTAGTTTAGGGTTTTGGATTTCGGGCTTCATGTTTTTTTAGGTCTAGTGTTTTAGGTTAAGAGTTTTATCTAGGATTTTTATGGTTTAGGGCTTTGGGTTTTTTAAGGTAATGGTTTTTAGAGTTTTATAGGTTTTTGGTTTAGGGCTTAGGGTTCTTTGTCTATTTTAGTGTTAAGCATATAAGATTTAGGGCTTGATAGGGTTTAAAGCTTAGAGTTTTTTAGGTTTAGGCTATTTTAGGGTTTTTAAGGTTTATGTGTTTCTTAGGATTTCTGGTTTAGAACTTGGGGTTTTAAATGGCTTTTAAGGTTTATTTTAGGGTTTATAGGATTTAGAGATTCTTAAGGTTAAAGGTTTACAGTTTCGTATGGTTTTAGGTTTAGGATTTAGAGTTTTAGGTTAGGGTTGAGGGCTTAGGGTTTTTTAGGTTTAGGATTTTACGTTAAGGGCTTTATTTAGGTTTTTAGGTTTTAGGGTTTTGGGTTTTTTAGGTTAAGGGTTTGTAGGAGTTTATAGGTTTAGGGTTTAAGGCTTAGCGTTTATTTATGTGTTGTAGGGTTTAGTATATATGATTTAGGGATTTATAGGGTTTTGAGCTTAGAGTTTTTTTAGGTTTATGGGTTTTTTGGTTTTTAGGGTTTTTAAGGGTTAAGTGTTTCTTAGGTTTCCCAGGGATTAGAAATTTAGGTTAGGGTTTAGGGGTTTGGGCTTAGGGTGTTTTTAAGTTTAGGGTTTAGGTTAAAGGTTTTATCTATGTTTTATGGGTTTAGGGCTTTGGGTTGTTTTTTGTTATGGGTTTTTAGGGTTTTATGGGTTAAGGGTTTACGACTTAGGGTTTTTTTTGTGTTTTTTAGGGTTTAGCACATACAATTAGTGCTTTATAGGGTTTTGAGCATAGAATTTTTATAGATTTAGGGGTTTTTAGGGTTTTTTTTTTAAGGTTAACTACTTCTTAGGTTTTTCTAGGGTTTAGATCTTAGAGTTCTGTTGTGTTTTTAATGTTTAAGGTTTACAGATCTTTTGGATTTAGGATTTAGAGCCTAGCATTTTGTTGGGATTTTAAATGATTTTTAGGGTTTATATTATGGTTTACAGGATTTAGGGTTTCTTAAGGTTTAGGGTTGAGGGTATTTTACGTATTTATGTTTAGGATTTTGGGATTTAGGTTAGGGTTTAGCGTTTAGCGCTTAGGGTTTTTTTATGTTTTGTGATTTGGGTTAAGAGCTTTATCTTGGTTTTTAAGGTTTAAGGATTTGGGATTTTTGGGTTAAGGTTTGTTTTAGGGTTCTATAGGTTTATGGTATAGGGCTTCAGTTATTTTTTTGTGTTCTTAGGGTTTTGCATATATGATTTAGAGCTTTATAGGGTTTAGAGATGAGAGATTCTAGGTTTAGGGATTTTTGGCTTTTTTTTTTTGGGTTTGTAAGGCTATTAAATATTGTTTAGGGTTTATAGGCCCTAGGGTTTCATAAGGTTTAGGGTTTAGAGTTTCATAGGGTTTTAAATTTAGAATTTAGGGTTTTAGGGAAGGTTTTATGGTTTAGGTCTTAGGGTTTTTTTAGGTTTAGAATTTTAGGTCGAGGGCTTTATCTAGGTTTTTAGAGTTTAGGGATTTGGGTTTCTTAGGTTAATGTTTTTTATGCTTTTATTGGTTTAGAGTTTAGGGTTTAGAGCTTAGGGTTTTGTAGTTTAAGGTTTTTTAGGGTTTTTATAGATATTTATGTGATTTTAGGGTGTAGCATATATGTTTAAGGCTTTATAGGGTTTGCAACTTAGAGTTTTTGAGGATTAGGTGTTTTTGGGTTGTTTAGGGTTATTTAGGGTTAAGTGTTTCTTATGGTTTAGCATAAACGATTCAGGACTTTACAGGGTTTAGATCTTATAGGTTTTTAGGTTAAGGGGTTTTGGGGATTTTTAAGGGCTTAGGGTTTAGGGCTTATGTTTTTTTCTATTTTTTTAGAATTTGGGTTTAGGTTTTAGGGCTTTGGAATTTTTAGATTAAGGCTTTAAGGGTTTTATAGATTTAGGATTTAGGGCTTACGGTTTATTGTGTTTTTTTGGGTTTAGCATAGGCTATTTAGGGCTTTAAAGGGTTTAGAGCTTTGTGTTTTTTTTTGGGTTTATCATATACAATTTAGGGATTTATAGGGTATAGAGCTTAGAGTTTGTTAGGTTTAGGGGCTTTTGAGGTTTTAGGGTTTTTAAGGGTTAAGTGTTTCTTAGGGTTTAAGGCTTTCAGTTTTTTGTGTTTTTTAGGTTTAGCTTGTATGGATTTTTAGGATTTAGGGTTTAGAACTTAGGGTTTTGTGGGAGTTTTATTTGGTTTTTAGGGATTATATAAGGGTTTAAGGGAATTAGTGTTTTTTAGGGTTTAGGGTTTCTTAAGGTTTTAGGTTTAGCAATTTGGTTTTAGGTTAGGGTTTAGGGCTTATGGATTTTTAGGATTTTGTATGATTAGGGTTTTTTTGTTTTTTTTTTTTATGTGTTTTTGGAGTTTAGAATAAATGATATAGGGGTTTATAGGGTTTAGAGCTTACAATTTTTTAGGTTTAGGGGTTTTTGTCTTCTTTAGAGTTTTTAAGGGTTAAGTGTTTCTTAGGATTTTGTAGGGTTTAGGGTTTTAGGCTTAGCATTTTTTTTGTGTGTTTTTATGTTAGGGTTTATGGATTTTGAAGGATTTAGGATTTAGAGCTTGCGGTTGTTTGGGTGCTTTAAATGGTCTTTATGGTTTTTTTTTTAAGGATTTATAGGATTTAGGGATTCTTAAGGTTTAGGGTTTCTTAGGGATTTATGTTAGGGTTTCGGTTTTGTTAGGTTTAGGGTTTTAGGCTTAGCATTTTTTTTGTGTGTTTTTATGTTAGGGTTTATGGATTTTGAAGGATTTAGGATTTAGAGCTTGCGGTTTTTTGGGTGCTTTAAATGGTCTTTATGGTTTTTTTTAAGGATTTATAGGATTTAGGGATTCTTAAGGTTTAGGGTTTCTTAGGGATTTATGTTAGGGTTTCGGTTTTGTTAGGTTTAGGGTTTTAGGTTAATGGTTTTATCTAGGAATTTGGGGTTTAAGGCATTGGGCTTTTAAGGGTTTATAGGGTTTTATAGGTTTAAGGTTTAGGGCTTAGGTTTTTTCTTCTATTTTTAGGGTTTAGAATATACGATTTAGGGCTTTATAGGGTTTAGAGGTTAGAGTTTTTTTTTGGTTTTGGGGTTCATGGGTTTTTTAGGGTTTTTAAGGGTTAAGTGTCTCTTAGGATTTTTTAGGATTTAGGGTTGAGGTTTTTTTTTTTCGATTTAGGGTTTTTAAATATTTAGGATTTATGGTTTAGAGCATAGGGCTTTTAGGGGGTTTTTGGGGTTTTTAATGGTTTTTAATGGTTTTTAGGGTTTATTTTAGGGTTTATAGGATTTAGGGTTTGTAAAGGTTTAGGGTTTAGGGTTTCTTAGGGTTATAGGTTTGGAATTTAGGGTTTTAGGTTATGTTTTAGGGTTTAGGACTTAGGTTTTTTTAGGTTTAGGGTTATAGGTTAAAGGTTTTATCTAGGATTTTAGGGTTTAGGGCTTTGGGATTTTTTAGGTTAATGTTTTTTAGGGTTTTAGAGGTTTATGATTTAAGGCTTAGGTTTTTTTTTGTGCTTTTTAGCGTTTAGAATATATGATTTAGGGCTTTATGGGGTTTAGAGCTTAGCTTCTTTTTGTTTAGGTTCAAGGGATTTTGGATTTTTTAAGTTTTTTAAGGGTTAGGTGTTTCTTAGGGTGTTTTAAGGTTTAAGGTTTAAGGGTTTGGGTTTTGTTACATTTTTTATGTTTAGGATTTATAAATTTTTAGGATTTAGGGTTTAGAGCTTAGTGTTTTGTAGGGTTTTAAATTGTTATTAGGATTTATAGGATTTATAGTTTTTTCTGTTTTAAGGTTTAGGGTTTCTATGGGTTTTAGGTTTAGGATTAAGATTTTAGGTTTATTGTTTTTAAAGGTTTAGGGTTTTAGGTTAAGGGTATTATCTAGTTTAGGCTTTAAGGCTTTGGGTTTTTTAGGCTAGGTTTCTTAGGATTTTATAGGTTTTGGGTTTTATCTTGGATTTTTTAGGTTTAAGGTTAAAGTCTTTGGGTTTTTTAGGTAAGGTTTTTTAGGATTTTATAGGTTTAAGGTTTTTTTTTTGGGATTTTTATTTGTGTTTATTATGGTTTAGCATATACAATTCATGGTTTTATGGGGTTTAGAGCTTAGAGTTTTTTAGGTTTAGGGGTTTTTAGGTCTTTTTAGGGTTTTTTAGGGTATAGGGCTAAGGGATTTTTTTTTGTGTTTTTTTTTTAGGGTTCACGGCTTTTTAGGATTTAGGATTTAGATCTTTGAATTTTTAAGGTTTTTAAATTGATTTTAGGGTTTGACTTAGGTTTTATAGCATTTAGGGTTTCTTAAGGTTAGGGTTTAGGGTTTCTTAGGGTTTTTAGGTTTAGGATTTAGGGTTTTAGGTTAAGGTTTAGGGTTTTAGGCTTAGGATTTAGGGTTTTAGGTTTAGGATTTAGGGTTTTAGGTTAGGGTTCAAGGTTTGGGTTTTCTTTTTTGTTAGTTTTTTAGGGTTTAGCTTATATGATTTATGGATTTATAGGGTTTGGAGCCTAGACTATTTTAGGTTTAGGGGGCTTTTGAGTTTTTAGGGTTTTTAAGTTTAGGATTTAGGGTTTTATGTTAGGGTTTAGTGTTTAGGGACAAGGGTTTTTTAGGTTTATGGTTTAAGGTTTATGGTTTTGACTAGGTTTTTAGGGTTTAGTGCTTTGGGTTTTTTAGATTAACGTTTTTTTGGACTTTATAGGTTTCGGCTTTAGGGATTTGGGGTTCTTTGTGTGTTTTTTAGGGTTTAGCATATACGATTAAGGGCTTTATTGTTTTCAGGGTTATTTTAGAGTTTCTTAGGGTTTTTAGGTTTAGGATATAGAGTTTTATGTTACGGTTTAGGGTTTTTTAGGTTTAGGATTTTAGGTTAAGGATTTTATCTAGGTTTTTAGGGTTTTATAGGTTTAAGGTTCAAGGCTTAGGTTTTTTTTTGTGTTTCTTTAGGGTTTAGCATATACGATTTAGGGATATATAGGATTTGGAGGTTTGACTTTTTTAGGTTTAGGGGTTTTTAAGGTTTTCAAGGTTTAAGTGTTTCTTACCACTTTTTAGGCTTTAAGGTTTAGGCCTTAGGGCTTTTTTTTCTTCTAACTTTTAGGTTTAGGGTTTATAGCTTTTAAGGATTTAGTGTTTAGAGATTAGGGTTTTGTAGGTGTTTTAAATGGTTTAGAGCTTAGAGTTTTTTTAGGTTTAGGGTTTTCTGGGTTATCTTAGTGTTCTTAAGGGTTAAGTGTTTCTTAGAGTTTTCTTTTGATTAGGGTTTAGGGTTTTTTTGGTGTTTTCTTCAGTTTAAGATTTATTGATCTTTTAGGATTTAAGGTTTAGAGCTTAGGGTGTTGTAGAGGTTTTAAATGCTTTGTAGTGTTTAATTAGGGTTTATAAGATTTATGGTTTCTTAAGGTCTTGAGTTTAGGGTTTCTTAGATGTTTAGGTTTAGAATCTATGGATTTAGATTAGGGTTTTGGATTTCGGGCTTCATGTTTTTTTAGGTCTAGTGTTTTAGGTTAAGAGTTTTATCTAGGATTTTTATGGTTTAGGGCTTTGGGTTTTTTAAGTTAATGGTTTTTAGAGTTTTATAGGTTTTTGGTTTAGGGCTTAGGGTTTTTTGTCTATTTTAGTGTTAATCATATAAGATTTAGGGCTTGATAGGGTTTAAAGCTTAAAGTTTTTTAGGTTTAGGCTATTTTAGGGTTTTTAAGGGTTAAGTGTTTCTTAGGGTTTCTGGTTTAGAACTTGGGGTTTTAAATGGCTTTTAAGGTTTATTTTAGGGTTTATAGGATTTAGAGATTCTTAAGGTTGAAGGCTTACAGTTTCGTATGGTTTTAGGTTTAGGATTTAGAGTTTTAGGTTAGGGTTGAGGGCTTAGGGTTTTTTAGGTTTAGGATTTTACGTTAAGGGCTTTATTTAGGTTTTTAGGTTTTAGGGTTTTGGGTTTTTTAGGTTAAGGGTTTGTAGGGGTTTATAGGTTTAGGGTTTAAGGCTTAGGGTTTATTTATGTGTTGTAGGGTTTAGTATATATGATTTAGGGCTTTATAGGGTTTTGAGCTTAGAGTTTTTTTAGGCTTATGGGTTTTTTGGTTTTTAGGGTTTTTAAGGGTTAAGTGTTTCTTAGGTTTCCCAAGGATTAGAAATTTAGGTTAGGGTTTAGGGGTTTGTGCTTAGGGTGTTTTTAAGTTTAGGGTTTAGGTTAAAGGTTTTATCTATGTTTTAAGGGTTTAGGGCTCTGGGTTGTTTTTTGTTATGGTTTTTTAGGGTTTTATAGGTGAAGGGTTTACGACTTAGGGTTTTTTTTGTGTTTTTTAGGGTTTAGCACATACAATTAGTGCTTTATAGGGTTTTGAGCATAGAGTTTTTATAGATTTAGGGGTTTTTAGGGTTAACTACTTCTTAGGTTTTTCTAGGGTTTAGATCTTAGAGTTCTATTGTGTTTTTAATGTTTAAGGTTTACAGATCTTTTGGATTTAGGCTTTAGAGCATAGCATTTTTTAGGGGTTTTAAATGATTTTTAGGGTTTATATTATGGTTTATAGGATTTAGGGTTTCTTAAGGTTTAGGGTTGAGGTATCCTACGTATTTAGGTTTAGGATTTTGGGATTTAGGTTAGGGTTTAGTGTTTAGCGCTTAGGGTTTTTTTATGTTTTGTGATTTGGGTTAAGAGCTTTATCTTGGTTTTTAAGGTTTAAGGATTTGGGATTTTTGGGTTAAGGTTTGTTTTAGGGTTCTATAACTTTATGGTATAGGGCTTCAGTTTTTTTTTTGTGTTCTTAGGGTTTCGCATATATGATTTAGAGCTTTATAGGGTTTAGAGATGAGAGATTCTAGGTTTAGGGATTTTTGGCTTTTTTTTTTGGGTTTGTAAGGCTATTAAATATTGTTTAGGGTTTATAGGACCTAGGGTTTCATAAGGTTTAGGGTTTAGAGTTTCATAGGGTTTTAAATTTAGAATTTAGGGTTTTAGGGTAGGTTTTATGGTTTAGGTCTTAGGGTTTTTCTAGGTTTAGAATTTTAGGTCGAGGGCTTTATCTAGGTTTTTAGAGTTTAGGGATTTGGGTTTCTTAGGTTAAGGTTTTTTATGCTTTTATTGGTTTAGAGTTTAGGGTTTAGAGCTTAGGGTTTTGTAGTTTAAGGTTTTTGAGGGTTTTTATAGATATTTGTGTGATTTTAGGGTGTAGCATATACGTTTAAGGCTTTATAGGGTTTGGAACTTAGAGTTTTTTAGGATTAGGTGTTTTTGGGTTGTTTAGGGTTATTTAGGGTTAAGTGTTTCTTATGGTTTAGCATAAACGATTCAGGACTTTATAGGGTTTAGATCTTATAGGTTTTTAGGTTAAGGGGTTTTGGGGATTTTTAAGGGCTTAGGGTTTAGGGCTTATGTTTTTTTCTATTTTTTTAGAATTTGGGTTTAGGTTTTAGGGCTTTGGAATTTTTAGATTAAGGTTTTAAGGGTTTTATAGATTTAGGATTTAGGGCTTACGGTTTATTGTGTTTTTTTGGGTTTAGCATAGGCTATTTATGGCTTTAAAGGGTTTAGAGCTTTGTGTTTTTTTGGGTTTATCATATACAATTTAGGGATTTATAGGGTATAGAGCTTAGAGTTTGTTAGGTTTAGGGGCTTTTGAGGTTTTAGGGTTTTTAAGGGTTAAGTGTTTCTTATGGTTTAAGGCTTTCAGTTTTTTGTGTGTTTTAGGTTTAGCTTGTATGGATTTTTAGGGTTTAGGGTTTAGAACTTAGGGTTTTGTGGGAGTTTTATTTGGTTTTTAGGGATTATATAAGGGTTTAAGGGAATTAGTGTTTTTTAAGGTTTAGGGTTTAGGGTTTCTTAAGGTTTTAGGTTTAGCATTTTGGTTTTAGGTTAGGGTTTAGGGCTTATGGATTTTTAGGATTTTGTATGATTAGGGTTTTTTTGTTTTGTTTTTTTTATGTGTTTTTGGAGTTTAGAATAAATGATATAGGGGTTTATAGGGTTTAGAGCTTACAATTTTTTAGGTTTAGGGGTTTTTGTCTTCTTTAGAGTTTTTAAGGGTTAAGTGTTTCTTAGGGTTTTGTAGGGTTTAGGGTTTTAGGCTTAGCATTTTTTTTTGTATGTTTTTATGTTAGGGTTTATGGATTTTAAGGATTTAGGGTTTAGAGCTTGCGGTTTTTTGGGTGTTTTAAATGGTCTTTATGGTTTTTTTTAAGGATTTATAGGATTTAGGGATTCTTAAGGTTTAGGGTTTCTTAGGGATTTATGTTAGGGTTTCGGTTTTGTTAGGTTTAGGGTTTTAGGTTAATGGTTTTATCTAGGAATTTGGGGTTTAAGGCATTGGGCTTTTAAGGGTTTATAGGGTTTTATAGGTTTAAGGTTTAGGGCTTAGGTTTTTTCTTCTGTTTTTAGAGTTTAGAAAATACGATTTAGGGCTTTATAGGGTTTAGAGGTTAGAGTTTTTTTTTTGGTTTAGGGATTCTTGGGTTTTTGAGGGTTTTTAAGGGTTAAGTGTCCCTTTGGATTTTTTAGGATTTAGGGTTGAGGTTTTTTTTTTTTTGGTTTAGGGTATTTATATATTTAGGATTTATGGTTTAGAGCATAGGGCTTTTAGGGGGTTTTTGGGGTTTTAAATCGTTTTTAGGGTTTATTTTAGGGTTTATAGGATTTAGGGTTTGTTAAGGTTTAGGGTTTAGGGTTTCTTAGGGTTATAGGTTTGGAATTTAGGGTTTTAGGTTATGTTTTAGGGTTTAGGACTTAGGTTTTTTTAGGTTTAGGGTTATAGGTTAAAGGTTTTATCTAGGATTTTAGGGTTTAGGGCTTTGGGATTTTTTAGGTTAATGTTTTTTAGGGTTTTAGAGGTTTATGATTTAGGGCTTAGGTTTTTTTTTTGTGCTTTTTAGCGTTTAGAATATATGATTTAGGGCTTTATGGGGTTTAGAGCTTAGCTTCTTTTTGTTTAGGTTCAAGGGATTTTGGATTTTTTAAGTTTTTTAAGGGTTAGGTGTTTCTTAGGGTGTTTTATGGTTTAAGGGTTTGGGTTTTGTTACATTTCTTAGGGTTTCTGGTTCAAAACTTGGGGTTTTAAATGGCTTTTAAGGTTTATTTTAGGGTTTATAGGATTTAGAGATTCTTAAGGTTGAAGGTTTACAGTTTCGTATGGTTTTAGGTTTAGGATTTTACGTTAAGGGTTTTATTTAGGTTTTTAGGTTTTAGGGTTTTGGGTTTTTTAGGTTAAGGGTTTGTAGGAGTTTATAGGTTTAGGGTTTAAGGCTTAGGGTTTATTTATGTGTCATAGGGTTTAGTATATATGATTTAGGGCTTTATAGTGTTTTGAGCATAGAGTTTTTTTAGGTTTATGGGTTTTTTGGTTTTTAGGGTTTTTATAAGTGTTTCTTTGGTTTCCTAAGGCTTAGTTATTTTTTATATTTTTTGGGGTTTAGGGTTTTGGGGCTCAGGGTTTTTTGTGTTTTTTAGATTTAGGGTTTATAGATTTTTAGGATTCAGGGTTAAGAGCTTAGAGTTTTGAAGGGTTTTAAATGGGTTTTAGGGTTTATGGGATTTAGGGTTTATTAAGGTTTGCTGTTTAGGGTTTCTTAGGATTTTAGGTTAGGGTAGGTTAGGGTACAAGGTTTAGGCCTTAGTGGTTTTTTATGTTTAGGGTTTAAGGTTTGGGTTTAGGGTTTTTTTTTGTTTAAGGTTTTAGGTTAAGGGTTTTATCTAGGTTTTTAGGGTTTAGGGATTTGGGTTTATTGGGTTTTATAGGTTTAGGTTTTAGTGCTTTTTACGTTTCTTAGGGTATAGCGTATATGATTTAGGGCTTTATAGGGTTTTGAGGTTAGTGTTTTTCAGGGTTAGGGATTTCTGTATTTTTTAGGGTTTTTAAGGGTTAAGTTTTCTTAGGGTTTTTTAGGGCTTAGGGTTTAGGCCATAGGGGTTTTCTAGGTTTAGGGTTTAATGTTAGGGTTTACGGTTTTGGGTTGAGGGTTTTTTTAGGTTTAGGGTTTTTGGTTAAGGGTTTTATTTGGGTTTTTATGCTTTAAGAATTTGGGTTTGTAAGGTTAAGGGCTTTTTAGGGTTTTATAGTTTTAGGGTTTAGGACTTATGATTTATTTATTTTTTTTGTGTTTTTTAGGGTTTAGCATATATGATTTAAGGCTTTATAGGGTTTTGAGGTTAGAGCTTTTCTAAAGTTAGGGGTTTCTGTATTTTTTAGGGTTTTTAAGAGTTAGGTGTTTCTTAGGGTTTTGGGTTTAGAGCTTAGGGATTTTTTAGGTTTAGAATTTTAGGTTGAGGGTTTTATCTAGGTTTTTAGGGTTTAGGGATTTGGGTTTCATAGGTTAAGGTTTTTTATGCTTTTATTTGTTTAGGGTTTAGAGCTTAGGGTTTTGTAGGTTAAGGTTTTTGAGGGTTTCTATAGATATTTGTGTGTTTTTAGGGTGTAACATATACGATTTAGGGTTTCATAGGGTTTGAAACTTAGAATATTTTAGGTTTAGGTGTTTTTTTGGGTTGTTTAGGGTTATTTAGGATTAAGTGTTTCTTAAGGTTTAAGGTTTAGGGTTTCTTAGGGTTTTAGATTCGAAATTTAGGGTTTTAGGGTTTAGGGCTTAGGTTTTTTTTTTTATGTTTAGGGTTATAGGTTAAGGGTTTTATCTAGAATTTTAGGATTTAGGGCTTAGGTTTTTTTTTTTTTTTTTTTGTGTGTGTTTTTTAGCGTTTAGAATATATGATTTAGGGCTTTATGGGATTTAGAGCTTCGCTTCTTTTTGTTTAGGTTTAAGGGATTTCGGATTTTTTAAGTTTTTTAAGGTTTAAGGTTTAATGGTTTGGGTTTTGTTACGTTTCTTTATGTTTAGGGTTTAATGATTTTTAGGATTTAGGGTTTAGAGCTTAGTGTTTTGTAGGGTTTTAAATTGTTATTAGGATTTATAGGATTTATGGTTTTTTAAGTTTTAGGGTTTAGGGTGTCTTTGGGTTTTAGGTTTAGGATTAAGATTTTAGGTTTAGGGTTTTTTAAGGTTTAGGGTTTTAGGTTAAGGGTATTATCTAGTTTAGGCTTTAAGGCTTTGGGTTTTTTATGCTATGGTTTCTCAGGATTTTATAGGTTTACGGTTTTATCTGGGTTTTTCTAGGTTTAGGGTTTTATCTAGGTTTTTAGGGATAAAGTCATTGGGTTTTTTAGGTAAGGTGTTTTAGGATTTTATAGGTTTATGGTTTAGGGCTTAGGGTTTTTTTTTGCTTTTTTATATGTGTTTTTTATTGTTTAGCATATACAATTTAAGGCTTTATGGGGTTTAGAACTTAGAGTTTTTTTAGGTTTAGGGGTTCTTAGGTCTTTTTAGGGCCTTTTAGGGTATTAGGCTAAGGGATTTTTTGTGTTTTTTTTTTCAGGGTTCATGGATTTTTGGGAATTAGTGTATTAGTGTTTAGATCTTAGGATTCTAGGGTTTCTAAATAGTTTTTAGGGTTTGACTTAGGTTTTATAGCATTTAGGGTTTCTTAAGGTTAGGTTTAGGGTTTCTTAAGGTTTTTAGTTTTAGGATTTAGGGTTTTAGGTTAAGGTTTAGGGTTTTAGGCTTAGGATTTAGGGTTTAAGGTTTAGCATTTATGGTTTTAGATTTAGGATTTAGGGTATTAGGTTTACGGTTCAAGATTAGGGGTTTTTTTCTTATGTGTGCTTTCTAGGGTTTAGCTTATATGATTTATGGATTTATAGGGTTTGGAGCTTAGACACTTTTAGGTTTAGGGGTTTAGAGTTTTTAGGGGTTTTAATTTTAGGATTTAGGGTTTTAGGTTAGGCTTTAGTGTTTTGGGCCTTGGGTTTTTTTTAGGTTTAGGGTTTAAGGTTAATGGTTTTACCTAGGTTTTTAGGGTTTCGTGCTTTGAGTTTTTTAGATAAAGGTTTTTTTTGGATTTTATAGGTTTCGGCTTTAGGGATTTGGGGTTCTTTGTGTGTTTGTTAGGATTTAGCATATACAATTAAGGGTTTTATAATTTTAAGGGTTTATTTTAGGGTTTATAGAATTTAGGGTTTCCTAGGGTTTTTACGTTTAGGATATAGAGTTTTAGGTTACGATTTAGGGTTTTTTAGGTTTAGGATTTTAGGTTAAGGATTTTATCTAGGTTTTTAGGGTTTTATAGGTTTAAGGTTCAATGCTTAGGATTTTTTTTTGCCTTTTTTTAGGGTTTAGCATATACGATTTAGGGATATATAGGGTTTGGAGGTTTGACTTTTTAGGTTTAGAGGTTTTTAAGGTTTTCAAGGTTCAAGTGTTTCTTACCACTTTTTAGGGTTTAAGGTTTAGCCCATAGGGGTTTTTTTTCCTTCTAATTTTTAGGTTTAGGGTTTATAGTTTTTTAGGATATAGTGTTTAGAGGTTAGGGTTTTGTAGGTGTTTTAAATGGTTTAGAGCTTTGAGTTTTTTTTTGCTTTTAGGGGTTTTTGGGTTATCTTAGTGTTTTTAAGGGTTAAGTGTTTCTTAGGGTTTTCTATTGATTAGGGTTTAGAGTTTTTTTTTTGTGTTTTTTTCAGTTTAAGATTAATGGATTTTTTAGGATTTAAGATTTAGAGCTTAGGGTGTTATAGAGGTTTTAAATGCATTGTAGTGCTTATATTAGGGTTTATAAGATTTATGGTTTCTTAAGGTCTTGAGTTTAGGGTTTCTTAGATTTTTAGGTTTAGAATCTAAGGATTTAGGTTAGGGTTTAGGGTTTAGGGTTTCGGGCTTCATGTTTTTTTAGGTCTAGTGTTTAGGTTAAGGGTTTTATCTAGGATCTTTATGGTTTAGGGCTTTGGATTTTTTAGGTTAATGGTTTTTAGAGTTTTATAGGTGTTTGGTTTAGGGCTTAGGGTTTTGTCTATTTTAGGGTTAAGCATATAAGATTTAGGGCTTGATAGGGTTTAAAGCTTAGAGTTTTTTAGGTTTAGGGTATTTTAGGGTTTTTTAAGGGTTGTTTCTTAGGGTTTCTGGTCTAGAACTTGGGGTTTTAAATGGCTTTTAAGGTTTATTTTAGGGTTTATAGGATTTAGAGATTCTTAAGGTTTAATGTTTAGAGTTTCTTAAGGTTTTAGGTTTAGGATTTAGAGTTTTAGGTTAGGATTTAGGGCTTAGGGATTTTTAGGTTTAGGGTTTTATTTAGGTTTTAGGGCTTTGGGTTTTTTAGGTTAAGTGTTTGTAGGAGTTTATAGGTTTAGGGTTTAAGGCTTAGGGTTTATTTATGTGTTGTGGGGTTTAGTATATACGATTTAGGGCTCTATAGTGTTTTGAGCTTAGAGTTTTTTTAGGTTTAGGGGTTTTTTGGTTTTTAGGGTTTTTAAGGGTTAAATGTTTCTTAGGTTTCCCAGGGCTTAGTTATTTTTTGTATTTTTTAGGTTTACTGTTTACATATTTTTAGGATCTAGAATTTCGAGTGTATGGATTTTAGGAATTTTAAATGGGTTTTAGGGTTTACTTTAGGATTTATAGGATTTAGGGAATCTTAAGGTTTAGGGTTTAAGGTTTCTTCGAGTTTTAGGTTAAGGATTTAGGGTTTTAGGTTAGGGTTTAGGGTATAGGGCTTAGGGTTTTTTTTTTTTATGTTTAGGTTCTTATGTTAAGGTTCTTATCTAGGTTTTTACGGTTTAGGGCTTTGGGTTTTTTAGGTAAAGGTATTTATGGTTTTATAGGTCTAGGGTTTAGGACTTAGGGATTTTTTGAATTTTTTAGGGTTTAGCATATACGATTTAGGGCTTTAGATGGTTTACAACTTAGAGTTTTTGATGTTTAGGGGCTTTGGGTTTTTAGGGTTTTAAGGGTTAAGTGTTTTTTAGGTCTTTGGATTTTTTTTTGTTTTTTAGGTTTAGGGATTTACGAATTTTTAGGATTCCAGATTTAGAGTTTAGGGTTTCGTAAGGGTTTTAAGTGGTTGTTTGTGTGTATTTTAGGGTTTATAGGATTTTGGGTTTCTTAAGGTTTAGGTTTAGAAATTGGGGTTTTAGGTTAGGGTTAAGGGTTTAGGGCTTAAGGATTTTTTGGATTTAGGGTTTTAGGTTAAGGGTTTTATCTATGTTTTTTAGGGTTTTAGGTTAGGGTTTAGGGTTTTAGGCTTAGGATTTAGGGTTTAAGGTTTAGCATTTATGGTTTTAGATTTAGGATTTAGGGTATTAGGTTTACGGTTCAAGGCTAGGGGTTTTTTTTTTATGTGTGCTTTCTAGGGTTTAGCTTATATGATTTATGGATTTATAGGGTTTGGAGCTTAGACACTTTTAGGTTTAGGGGTTTAGAGTTTTTAGGGGTTTTAATTTTAGGATTTAGGGTTTTAGGTTAGGCTTTAGTGTTTTGGGCCTTGGGTTTTTTTTAGGTTTAGGGTTTAAGGTTAATGGTTTTACCTAGGTTTTTAGGGTTTCGTGCTTTGAGTTTTTTAGATAAAGGTTTTTTTTGGATTTTATAGGTTTCGGCTTTAGGGATTTGGGGTTCTTTGTGTGTTTGTTAGGGTTTAGCATATACGATTAAGGGTTTTATAATTTTAAGGGTTTATTTTAGGGTTTATAGAATTTAGGGTTTCCTAGGGTTTTTACGTTTAGGATATAGAGTTTTAGATTACGATTTAGGGTTTTTTAGGTTTAGGATTTTAGGTTAAGGATTTTATCTAGGTTTTTAGGGTTTTATAGGTTTAAGGTTCAAGGCTTAGGATTTTTTTTTGCCTTTTTTTAGGGTTTAGCATATACGATTTAGGGATATATAGGGTTTGGAGGTTTGACTTTTTAGGTTTAGAGGTTTTTAAGGTTTTCAAGGTTCAAGTGTTTCTTACCACTTTTTAGGGTTTAAGGTTTAGCCCATAGGGCTTTTTTTTCTTCTAATTTTTAGGTTTAGGGTTTATAGTTTTTTAGGATTTAGTGCTTAGAGGTTAGGGTTTTGTAGGGGTTTTAACTGGTTTAGAGCTTAGAGTTTTTTTAGGTTTAGGGGGTTTTTGGGTTATCTTAGTGTTTTTAAGGGTAAGTGTTTCTTAGGATTTTCTATTGATTAGGGTTTAGAGTTTTTTTTTTTGTGTTTTTTTTAGTTTAAGATTAATGGATTTTTTAGTATTAAGGGTTTAGAGCTTAGGGTGTTGTAGAGGTTCTGTATTCTTTGTAGTTTTTATATTTGGGTTTATAAGATTTATGGTTTCTTAAGGTCTTGAGTTTAGGGTTTCTTAGATTTTTAGGTTTAGAATCTAAGGATTTAGGTTAGGGTTTAGGGTTTAGGGCTTCATGTTTTTTTAGGTCTAGTGTTTTAGGTTAAGGGTTTTATCTAGGATTTTTATGGTTTAGGGCTTTGGGTTTTTTAGGTTAATGGTTTTTAGAGTTTTATAGGTTTTTGTGTTAGGGCTTATCGTTTTTGGTCTATTTTAGGGTTAAGCATATAAGATTTATGGCTTGATAGGGTTTAAAGTTTAGTGTTTTTTAGGTTTAGGGTATTGTACGGTTTTTAAGGGTTCAGTGTTTCTTAGGGTTTCTGGTTTAGAACTTGGGGTTTTTAAATGGTTTTTAAGGTTTATTTTAGGGTTTATAGGATTTAGAGATTGTTAAGGTTTAAGGTTTACAGTTTCTTAAGGTTTTAGGTTTAGGATTTAGAGTTTCTTAAGGTTTTAGGTTTAGGATTTAGAGTTTTAGGTTAGGATTTAGGGCTTAGGGATTTTTAGGCTTAGGGTTTTAGGTTAAGGGTTTTATTTAGGTTTTAGGGCTTTGGGTTTTTTAGGTGAAGTGTTTGTAAGAGTTTATAGGTTTAGGGTTTAAGGCATAGGGTTTATTTATGTATTGTGGGGTTTAGTATATATGATTTAGGGCTTTATAGGGTTTTAAGCTTAGAGTTTTTTTAGGTTTGTGGGATTTTGGTTTTTCGGGTTTTTAAGGGTTAAGTATTTCTTAGGTTTCCCAGGACTTAGTTATTTTTTGTATTTTTTAGGTTCAAGGTTTATAGATTTTTAGGATTTAGAGTTTCGAGCGTATGGATTTTAGGAGTTTTAAATGGGTTTTAGGGTCTATTTTAGGATTTATAGGATTTAGGGTTTATTAAGGATTAGGGTTTAAGGTTTCTTCAAGTTTTAGGTTAAGTATTTAGGGTTTTAGGTTAGGGTTTAGGGTATAGGGCTTAGGGTTTTTTTTTATGTTTAGGTTCTTAGGTTAAGGTTCTTATCTAGGGTTTTAGGGTTTAGGGCTTTGGGTTTTTTAGGTAAAGGTATTTATGGTTTTATAGGTTTAGTGTTTAGGACTTAGGGTTTTTTTGAATTTTTTAGGGTTTAGCATATACGATTTAGGGCTTTAGATGGTTTAGAGCTTAGAGATTTTGATGTTTAGGGGCTTTGGGTTTTTAGGGTTTGAAGGGTTAAGTGTTTCTTAGGGTTTTTTAGGGTTTAGGGTTTAGGGTTTAGGGCTTTGGATTTTTTTTTTATTATTTAGGATTCGGGATTTACGAATTTTTAGGATTCCAAATTTAGAGTTTAGGGTTTCGTAAGGGTTTTAAGTGGTTGTTTGTGTGTATTTTAGGGTTTATAGGATTTTGGGTTTCTTAAGGTTTAGGTTTAGAAATCAGGGTTTTAGGTTAGGGTTAAGGGTTTAGGGCTTAAGGATTTTTTGGGTTTAGGGTTTTAGGTTAAAGGTTTTATCTATGTTTTTTAGGGTTTAGGGCTTTGGGTTTTTTAGGTTAAATGTAGTTAGGATTTTTTAGGTTTATGGTTTAGGGCTTTTCTGTGTTTTTAAGGGTTTAGTTTATACAATTTAGTGTTTTATCGGGTTTAGAACTTTGAGTTTTTTTAGGTTTAATGGATTTTATATTTTTAGGGTTTTTAAGGGTTAAGTATTTCTTAGGGATTTTAGGGTTAACTGTTTTTTTTTTTTTTTTTTGTGTTTTTAGGTTTAGGGTTTAGAGCTTAGGTTTTTGTAGGGGTTTTAAATGATTTTTAGGGTTTATTTTAGAATTTATAGGATTTAGGGTTTAAGATTTTGGGTTAAAGTTTAGGTTTTAGGGTTTAGGTCTTAGGGTTTTTTAAGGTTTAGGGTTTTAGGTTAAGGTTTTTATCTAAGGTTTTTGGGTTTAGGGATTTGGGTTTTTTAGGTTAAGGTTTTTTTGGGTTTTCTAGGTTTATGGTTTAGGGCTGAGGGGTTTTTTTTTTTGTTTTTTATGTTTTTTAAGGTTTAGCATATAGTATAGTGTTTAGAGCTTAGTGTTTTCTATGTTTGGGGGGGGGGGGTGTTTTTGGGTTATTTTAGGGTTTTTAAGAGTTAGGTGTTTCATAGGGTTTTTTTTATGGATTTATGGTTTAGAGCTTACTATTTTGTAGGGGTTTTAAATGATCGTTATGCTTTATTTTAGGGTTTATATGATTTAGAGTTTCTTAAGATTTTAGGTGTAGGATTAGAGTTTTAGGTTAGGGTTTAGGGGTTTGGGCTTAGGGTTTTTAAGTTTAGGGTTTTAGGTTAAGGGTTTTATCTATGTTTTAAGGGTTTAGGGCTTTGGGTTGTTTTTGGTTATGATTTTTTAGGGTTTTATAGGTGAAGAGTTTACGACTTCTAGTTTTTTTTGTGTTTTTTTGGGTTTAGCATATACAATTAGGGCTTTATAGGGTTTTGGAGCGTACAGTTTTTTTAGGTTTAGAGGTTTTTAGGGTTTTTTTCGAAGGCTGAGTGCTTCTTAGGGTTTTGTAGAGTTTAGATCTTAGGGTTCTGCTGTGTTTTTAAGGTTTAAGCTTTACAGATCTTTGGAATTTAGGCTTTAGAGCGTAGTGTTTTGTAGGGGTTTTAAATGATTTTTAGGGTTTATATTATGGTTTATAGGGATGTAGGTTTAGGATTTAGGGTTTTAGGTTAGGGTTTAGGGTTTAGGGCTTAGGGTTTTTTTAGGTTTAGGGATTTGGGTTAAGGTCTTTATCTAGGTTTTTAAGGTTTTAGGCTTCGAGATTTTTGGGTTAAGGTTTTTTTAGGGTTTTATAGGTTTATGGTTTAGGGCTTTAATTTTATTTTTTTTGTGTTGTTAGGGTTTCGCATATATGATTTAGAGTTTTATAGGGTTTAGAGATGACAGATTTTAGGTTTAGGGGTTCTTGGTTTTTTTAGGGTTTGTAAGGGTATTAAATGTTGTTTGGGGTTTATAGGACCTAGGATTTCATAAGGTTTAGGGTTTACAGTTTCATAGGGTTTTAAATTTAGAACTTAGGGTTTTAGGTTAGGGTTTATGGTTTAGGGCTTAGGGGGTTGAGGGCTTTATCTAGGTTTTAGGGTTTAGGGATTTGGGTTTCTTAGGTTAAGGTTTTTTATGCTTTTATAGGTTTAGGGTTTAGGGTTTAGAGCTTAGGGTTTTGTAGGTTAAGGTTTTTGAGGGTTTTTATAGATATTTGTGTGTTTTTAGGGTTTAGCATATACAATTTAGGACTTTATAGGGTTTGCAACTTAGAGTTTTTTAGGTTTAGGTGTTTTTGGGTTGTTTAGGGTTATTTATGGTTAATTGTTTCTTAGGGTTTAGCATAAACGCTTTAGGGCTTTATAGAGTTTAGATCTGATTGGTTTTTAGGTTTAGGGGTTTTGGGGGTTTTTAAGGGCTTATGGTTTAGGGCATAGGTTTTTTTCTATCTTTTTAGATTTTGGGTTTAGGGTTTTTATTAGGTTTTGGATTTTAGGTTAAGGATTTTATCTAGGTTTTTAGGTTTTAGGGCTTTGGAATTTTTAGATTAAGGTTTTTAGGGTTTTATAGATTTAGGATTTAGGGCTTAGGGTCAATTGTGTTTTTTAGGGTTTAGCATAGACGATTTAGGGCTTTAAAGGTTTAGAGCTTTGAGTTTTTTTAGGTTTAAGGGATTTTATATTTTCAGGGTTTTTAAGGGTTAAGTGTTTCTTAGGATTTTTTAGGACTTAGGGTTATTTTTAGGTTTGGGGTTTTCGGTTACGGGTTTCGTTACAGTTTTTAGGGTTTAGGGCTTTGAGTTTTTTAAGTTAAGGTTTTTTCAGATTTTATAGGTTTAGGATTTGGGTCTTAATGTTTTTTTTTTTGTGTGTTTTTAGGGTTTAAAAAATACGATTTAGGGCTTTATAGGGTCTAGAGCCTAAAGTTTTTTAGGCTTAGGGTTTTTTATGTTTTTTTTAGGGTTTTAAAAGTTAAGTGGTTCTTAGGGTTTAGGACTTAGGGTGCTTTTATATTTTTTAGATATAGGGTTTAGGGATTTTTAGGATTTAGGGTTTGTAGCTTAGGGTTTTGTAAGGATTTTAAATGGGTTTTAGGGTTTCTTAATGTTTAGGGATTCATAGTGTATTAGGTTTAGGATTTAGGGTTTTAGGTTAGATTTAGGATTTACGAATTTTGATTTTTTAGGTTTTGGGTTCTAGGTTAAGGGTTTTAACTAAGTTTTTTAGTGGTAAGGGATTTGTGTTTTTTTTATTAGGGTTTTATAGGGTTTTACATGTTTAGGGCTTAGGGCTAAGGGTTTTTTTTTTTGTTTTATACAGTTTAGCATAAACGATTTAGGAATTTATAGCATTTAGAGTTGAGAGTTTTTTCAAGTTTAGGGGTTTTTTGGGTTTTTATGGGTTAAGTATTCCTTAGGGTTTTTTAGGGTTTAGGGTTTTGGGGCTTAGGGTTTTTTGTGTTTTTTAGGTTTAGTACTTACAGATTTTTAGAATTTAGGGTTTAGTGGTTAGAGTTTTGAAGTATTTTATATGGGTTTTAGGGTTTATGGGATTTAGGATTTCTTAAGGTTTACAGTTTAGGGTTTCTTAGGGTTTTAGGTTATGGTATAGGGTTTAGGCCTTATTGGTTTTTTATGTTTAGGGTTTAAGGTTTGGGTTTAGGGTTTCGGGTTTAAGATTTTTTTATGTTTAACGTTTTAGGTTATGGATTTTATCTAGCTTTTTAGGATTTAGGGATTTGGGTTTATTAGATTAAGGGTTTTTAGGGTTTTATAGGCTTATGATTTAGGGCTTAGGGTTTTGTTTTGTGTTTTTTAGAGTTTAGCTTATATGATTTAGGGCTTCATAGGGTTTTGAGGCTAGTGTTTTTCAGGGTTCGGGGTTTCTGTTTTTTTTAGAATTTTTAAGGGTTAAGTGTTTCTTAGGGTTTTTTAGGGTTTAGGGTTTAGGCCTTAGGGGTTTTTTAGGTTTAGGGTTTAATGTTAGGGTTTAGGGTTTAGGTCATAAGGTTTTTTTAGGTTTAGGGTTTTATTTGGGTTCGTATGCTTTAAGGATTTGGGTTTGTTAGGTTAAGAGTTTTTATGGTTTTATTGGTTTAGGTTTAGGACTTATGATTTTTTTTTTTGGGTGTTTTTAGGGTTTAGCCTATATGATTTAGGGTTTTATATGGTTTTGAGGTTAGAGTTTTTTAAAGTTAAGGGTTTCTGTATTTTTTAGGGTTTTTAAGGGTTAAGTGTTTCTTGGGGTTCTTTTAGGGATTACAGTTTAGAGATTAGGGTTTTTTTAGGGGTTTTAAATTGTTTTTAGGGTTTATTTTAAGGTTCATAGATTTTAGTTTTCTTATTGTTTAAGGTGTAGGATTTCTTAGGGTTTTATGTTTAGAATTTAGGATTTTAGGTTATGGCTTTGGGTTTAGGATTATAGGTTAAGGATTTTTATCTATGTTTCTAAGGTTTAAGGCTTTATGTTTTTTGGGTTTTAGGGTTTCTTAGGGTTATAGGTTAGGGATTTAGAGTGTTATGTTAGGCTTTAGTGTTTAGGGCATAGGTTTTTTTTAGGTTTAGGGGTATAGGTTAAGGGTTTTAACTAGGATTTTAGGGTTTAGGGCTTTTGACTTTTTTAGGTTAATGTTTTTTAGGGTTTTATAGGTTTAGGGTTTAGGGCTTAGGTTTTTTTTTTTTTTTTTGTGTATGTTTATAGCATTTAGCATATGTGATTTTGGGATTTATAGGGTTTAGAGCTTGGTTTTTTTTTTTTTTTTTTTTGGCTTAACGGATTTTGGATTTTTTAAGGTTTTTAAGGGTTAAGTATTTCTTAGGGTTTTTTAAGGTTTAAGGTTTAAGGCTTATGGGGCTTGGGTTTTGTTGTGTTTTTTATGTCTAGTGTTTACAGAATTTTAGTATTTAGGGTTTAGAGCTTAGTGTTTTATAGGGTTTTTAATTTGTTTTTAGGGCTTAGGGTTTATTTGGGTTTTAGGTTTAGGATTAAGATTTTAGGTTTAGGGTTGGGGGCTTAGGGTTTTTTAAGGTGTAGGGTTTTAGGTTAAGGGTATTATCTAGTTTAGGATTTAAGGGTTTGGGTTTTTTAGGCTATGGTGTCTTAGGATTTTATAGGTTTAGGGTTTTATCTTGGTTTTTTTAGGTTTTTGGTTTTATCTAGGTTTTATGGTTTAAGTCTTTGGGTTTTTTAGGTAAGATTTTTTAGGATTTTATATGTTTAGGGTTTAGGGCTTAGGGTTTTGTTTTGTTTTTTTAATTTGTATTTTTTAGGGTTTAGCATATATAATTTAGGGCTTATAGGGTTTAGAGCTTAGAGTTTTTTAGGTTTAGGGGTTTTTGGGTCATTTATGGTTTTTAAGGAGTAAGTGTTTCTTAGGGTTTTTTAGGGCGTAAGGTATAGGGCTTAGGGATTTTTTGTATTTTTTTTAGGGTTCACGGATTTTTAGGATTTAGGGTTTAGATCTTAGGATTTTTAGGAGTTTTAAATTGTTTTTAGAGTTTGTCTTAGGTTTTATAGGATATAGGGTTTCTTAAGTTTGGGGTTTAGGGTTTCTTAGGCTTTTTAGGTTTAGGATTTAGGGTTTTAGGTTTGGGTTTAGAGTTTTAGGTTTAGGATTTATGGTTTTAGGTTTAGGATTTACGGTTTTATGTTTAGGGTTCAAGACTTAGTATTTTTTTTTTTTTTTTAGTGTGTAGCTTATATGATTTAGGGATTTATACGGTTTGGAGCTTAGACTCTTTTAGGTTTAGGGGTTTTTGAGTTTATAGGGGTTTTAAGTTTAGGATTTAAGGTTTTAGGTTAGGGTTTAGGTTAAGGTTATTGGTTTTATCTAGGTATTTAGGGTTTGATTCTTTGGATCTTTTAGATTAAGTTTTTTTTTTTTTTTTTGGATTTTATAGGTTTAGGCATTAGGGATTTGGGGTTCTTTGTGTGTTTGTTAGGGTTTAGCATACACGATTATGGGTTTTATTGTTTTAAGGGTTTATTTTAGGGTTTATAGGATTTAGGGTTTCTTAAGGTTAGGGTTTAGCATTTCTTAGGTTTTTTAGGTTTGGGATATAGAGTTTTAGGTTATGGTTTAGGGCTTTTTAGGTTTAGTGTTTTAGGTAAAGGATTTTATCTAGGGTTTTAGGGTTTTATAGGTTTAGGGTTCAAGGCTTACGATTTTTTTTTGTGTTTTTTGGGGTTTAGCTTATACGATTTAGGGATTTATAGGGTTTGGAGCTTAAGCTTTTTAAGGTTTAGGGGTTTTAAAGGGTTTCAAGGTTTAAGTGTTTGTTATGGATTTTTAGGGTTTACGGTTTAGGCCTTAGGGTTTTTTTTTCTTCTAATTTTTAGTATTTAGTGTTTAGAGATTAGGGTATTGTAGGGGTTTTAAATGGTTTAGAGCTTAGAGTTTTTTTAGGTGTAGGGGTTTTTGGGTTTTCTTAGTGTTTTTAAGTGTTAAGTGTTTCTTAGGGTTCTCTATTGATTAGGGTTTAGGTTTTTTTTTTTTGTGTGTGTGTTTTTTCAGTTTAAGATTTATGTTTTTTTTTTTTAGGATTTAGGGTTTAGAGCTTAGGGTTTTGTAAAGGTTTTAAATGTTTTGTGGTGTTTATAAGATTTATTATTTCTTACGGTGTATGTTTTAGGGATTCTTAGAATCTTAGGTTTAGAATCTAAGGATTTAGGTTAGGGTTTAGGATTTAGCGTTTATGGGTTCATTATTTTTTAGGTCTAGGGTTTTTGGTTAAGAGTTTTATCTAGGGTTTTTATGGTTTTGGGTTTTGGGTTTTGTAGGTTAAGGGTTTTAGAGTTTTATAGGTTTATAGTTTAGGGCTTAGGGTTTTTTTTAGTATTTTAGGGTAAGCATATGAGATTTAGGGCTTGATATGGTTTAAAGCTAAGAGTTTTTTAGGTTTAGGGTTTTTTAGGGTTTTAAGGGTTAAGTGTTGCTTAGGGCCTTTTTAGGGTTTATTATTTAGAGCTTAGGGTTTTGTAGGGGTTTTAAATGGTAATTACGATTTATTTTAGGGTTTATAGGATTTAGAGTTTCTCAAGGTTTTAGGTGTAGGATTAGAGTTTTAGGTTAGGGTTTAGGGGTTTGGGCTTAGGGTGTTTTGAAGTTTAGGTTTTAGGTTAAGATTTACCTATGTTTTAAGGGTTTAGGGCTTTGGGTTTTTTTTTTGTTATGGTTTTTTAGGGTTTTATAGGTAAAGGGTTTACGGCTTAGGTTTTTTTTTTTGTGTTTTTTAGGGTTTAGCATATACAATTAGGGCTTTATAGGGTTTTGAGCTTACAGGTTTTGTAGGTTTAGGGGTTTTTAGGGTTTTTTTCAAGGTTACCTACTTCTTAGGGTTTTCTATTGTTTAGGTCTTAGGGTTTTGTTGTGATTTTAAGATTTAAGGTTTACAGATCTTTAGAATTTAGGATTTAGAGATTAGGGTTTTGTAGTGGTTTTAAATGTTTTTCAAGGTTTATATTATGGTTTATAGGATTTAGGGTTTCTTAAGGTTTAGGGTTTAGGGTATCTTAGGTATTTAGGTTTAGGATTTAGGGTTTTAGGTTAGGGTATAGGTCTTAGGGTTTTTTTAGGTTTAGGGATTTGGGTTAAAGGCTTTATCTAGGTTAATAAGTTTTAAGGCATTGGGATTTTTAGATTCAGGATTTTTAGGGTTTTATAGGTTTACGGTTTAGGGCTTAGTTTTTTTTTTTTTTTATCTTTTTAGGATTTCGCATATACGATTTAGAGCTTTATAGGGTTTAGAGATTAGAGATTTTAGTTTTAGGGTTTTTTTTTTTTTAGGGTTTGTAAGGGTATTAAATGGTGTGTAGTGTTTATATTTCTTAGGGTTTCATAAGGTTTAGGTTTTAGGGTTTCATAGGGTTTTAAATTTAGATTTAGGGTCTTAGATTAGGGTATATGGTTTAGGTCTTAGGGGTTTTTTAGGTTTAGAATTTTAGGTTGAGGGTTTTATCTAGGTTTTTATTGTTTAGGGATTTGGGTTGTTGGGTTAAGGTTTTTTAGGCTTTTATAAGTTTAGGGTTTAGGACTTAGGGTTTTGTAGGTTAAGGTTTTACTGGGTTTTGTGTGTTTTAGGGTTTAGCATATACAATTTAGGGCTTTATAGGGTTTGGAGCTTAGAGCTTTTTAGGTTTAGGTGTTTTTGGGTTATTTAGAGTTTTTAGGGTTAAGTGTTTCTTAGGGTTTTTCAAGGGTTTAGCATTAACGATTTAGGGCTTTATAGGGTTTAGATCTTATAATATTTTAGGTTTTGGGGTTTTTAAGGGCTTACGGTTTAAGGCTTAGGTTTTTTTATTTTTTTAGATTTAGGGTTTAGGGCCTAGGGCTTAAGGCTTAGGGTTTTTTTAGGCTTAGGATTTTAGGTTAAGGATTTAACTAGGTTTTAGGTTTTTGGGCTTTAGAATTTTTAGATTAAGGTTTTTAGGGTTTAATAGTTTTAGGATTTCGAGCTTATGATTTTTCGTATTTTTAGGGTTTAGCATATGCGATTTAGGGCTTTTTAGGGTTTAGAGCTTTGAGTTTTTTTAGGTTTTAGGGATTTTATATTTTTAGGGTTTTTAAGGGTTAAGTGTTTCTTAGGGTTTTTTAGGGCTTAGGGTTATGGGTTAAGGGTTTTATTAAGGTTTTTAGGGTTTAGGGCTTTGAGCTTTTTGGGTTAAGATTTTATAGGTTTAGGGTTTAGGTTTTAAAGTTTTTTTTGTGTTTTGAGGGTTTAACAAATACGATTTAGGGCTTTATAGGGTCTAAAGCCTAATGTTATTTAGGTTTTGGGTCTTTTATGTTTTTATAAGGATTTGAAGAGTTAAGTGTTTCTTAGGATTTAGGGCTTACGGTGCTTTTATGTTTTTTAGATATAGGGTTTACAGATTTTTAGGATTTAGGGTTTATAGCATAGGTTTTTGTATGGATTTTAAATGGATTTTAGGGTTTATTTTAGGGTTTCTTATTGTTTAGGGTTTTATAGTTTATTAGATTTAGGATTTAGGGTTTTGGGTTAGGATTTAGAGTTTAGGACTTTTGGTTTTTTTAGGTTTAGGGTTTTAGGTTAAGGTTTTTACTAAGTTTTTAGGGGTAAGGGCTTTGTGTTTTTTAGATTAGGGTTTTATAGGGCTTTATATGTTTAGGGTTTAGGGCTAAGGGTTTTTTTTTTGTGTTTTTTACGGTTCAACATGTACATTTAAGGGATTTATAGAATTTAGAGCTTAGAGGTTTTTTAGGTTTAGGAGTTTTTTGAGTTTTTAAGGGTTTTTAAGGGTTAAGTGTTTCTTAGGGATTTTTAGGGTTTAGGGTATTGGGGCTCAGTGTTTTTGTGATTTTCAGATTTAGGGTTTATAGATTTTTAGGATTTAGGGTTTAGAGCTTAGAGTTTTGAAGGGTTTTAAATGGGTTTTGGGGTTTATGGGATTTAGGGTTTATTAAGGTTTACGGTTTAGGGTTTCTTAGGGTTTTAGGTTAGGGTACAGGGTTTAGTCCTTAGTGGTTTTTTATGTTTAGGGTTTAAGGTTTGGGTTTAGGGTTTTGGGCTTAGGGTTTTTTTAGGTTTAAGGTTTTAGGTTAAGGGTTTTATCTAGGTTTTTAGGGTTTAGGGATTTGGGTTTATTGGGTTAAGGGTTTTTAGGGTTTTATAGGTTTAGGATTTAGGGCTTTTTATCTTTCTTAGGGTTTAGCGTATATGATTTAGGGTTTTATAGGGTTTTGAGGTCAGTGTTTTTCAAGGTTTGGGGTTTCTGTATTTTTTAGGGTTTTTAAGGGTTAAGTTTTTCTTAGGGTTTTTTAGGGCTTAGTGTTTAGGCCTTAGGGGCTTTCTAGGTTTAGGGTTTAATGTTAGAGTTTATGATTTTAGGCTGAAGGTTTTTATAGGTTTAGGGTTTTACGTTAAGGGTTTTATTTAGGTTTTTATGCTTAAGAATTTGGGTTTGTAGGGTTAAGGATTTTTAGGTTTTTATTGTTTTAGGGTTTAGGGCTTAAGATTTTTTTTTTTTTTGTGTTTTTTAGGATTTAGCATATATAATTTAAGACTTTATAGGGTTTTAAGGTTAGATTTTTTCTAAAGTTAGGGGTTTCTGTATTTTTTAGGGTTTTTAAGAGTTAAGTGTTTCTTAGGGTTTAGGGTTTAGAGCTTAGGGCTTTTTAGGGGTTTTTAATTGTTTTTAGGGTTTATTTTAGGGTTCATAGTATTTAGGTTTTCTTATGGTGTAAGGTTTAGAATTTCTTAGGGTTTTTGGTTTAGCATTTAGGACTTTCGATTAGGGTTTTGGGGTTAGGGTTATAGGTTAAGGGTTTTATCTATATTTTTAAGGTTTAGGGATTTATGTTTTTTGGGTTATAGGTTTAGGGTATAGGGCTTAGGGTTTTTTATGTTTTTTAGGGTTTAGCATATACGATTTTTTTCGATCTAGGGATTTTTGGGTTTTTAGAATTTTTAAGGCTGAACTGTTTCTTACGGTTTTTTATGGTTTATGGTTTAGGGCTTAGGGCTTAGGATTTTTTTTTGTGTTTTTTGGTTTAGGGTTTATCAATTATTAGGATTTAGGTTTTTAGGTTAGGGTTTAGGTTTAAGATTTAGTGTTTTAGGATATGGTTTAGGGTTTACGCCTTAGAGGCTTTATAGGTTTATGGATTTTTAGGATTTAGGGTTTAGAGCATAGGGTTTATTTTAGTGTTTGTGGGATTTAGGTTTTCTTTTGGTATTAGGTTTAGAGTTTCTTATGATTTAGGTTCAGGATTTAGGGTTTTTGGTTAGGGTTAGGGTTAAGGGCATATGGTGGGTTTTAGGCTTAGGGTTTTAGGTAAAGGGTTTGATCTAGGTGTTAAGGGTTTAAGGCTTTGGGTTTTTAGGTTAATGTTTTTTAGGGTTCTATAGGTTTAGTGTTTAGGGTATATGATTTATGGTTTTGTAGGTTTTAGAGCTTATAGTTTTTTCGGTTTAGGGTTTTTAAGGTTTTTAAGGATTAAGTTTATCTAAGGGTTTTTTAAGATTTAGGGTTTAGGTCTTATGGCATTCTTTTATGTCTTTTAGTTTAGGGTTTACAGATTTTCATGGTTTAGGTATTAGAGAGTTGGGTTTTTGTTGGGGTCTATATGGTTTTTAGTGTTTATTTGATATAGGGTATCTTAAGGTTTAGGGTTTCTTAGGATTTTCGATTAGGGATTTAGGTTAAGGGTCTAATCTATGATCTTAGGTTTTAGGGCTTTGGGTTTTTTTTTTGTCTCTTTAGGGTTAGCATAATTGATTTGGGGGTTCATATGGTTAAGAGCTTAGAGTTTTTTAGGTTTAGGGGTTTTTGTGTTTTTTTAAGGTTTTTAAGGGTTAAGTGTTTCTTAGGGTTTTAAAGGTTTAGGGTTTTGGGCTGAGGGTTATTTTGTAGTTTTAAGGTTTAGGGTTTACATATTAAGGGTCCATAGCTTAGTTTTTTATGAGTTTTAAATTGGTTTTAGGGATTATAGTATTTAAGGTTTCTTTGGGTTTTAGGTTTTTAGGTTAGGGTTTAGGTTTAGGAATTAGAGTTTCAGTTTAGGGTTTTATTAGGTTTAGATTTTTAGTCTATGTGTTTTATCTAGGCTTAAGGGTTTAGGGCTTTGGTTTTTTTAGGTTTAGGGTTTTAGTTTATGTGTTTTATCTAGGTTTTAATAGTTTAGGACTTTGAGTTTTTTAGGTTTAAGCTTTTTAGGATTTAACAGGTTTAGAGTTTTTTTGTGTCTTTTAGGATTTAGCATATACGATTTAGGGCTTGATAGGATTTAGAGCTTAGAGTTTTTTAAGTTTAGGGGGTTTTGGGTTATTTAATGGTTTGTAATGGTTAAGTGTTTCTTAGGGTTTTTTAGGGCTTAGGGATTTTTTGTGTTTTATGTGTTAGGGTTTACGAATTTTAAGGATTTAGTGCTTAGATCTTAGGGTTAATGGATTTCAGGGCTTATTTTAAGGCTATCGGATTTAGGGTTTCTTAATAAGATTAGGGTTTAGGATTTTTAGGTTTAGGATTTTAGGTTTTACGTTAGGGTTTATGGTTTTTTTAGGTTTAAGGTTTTTTGCTATGGATTTTATCTAGGGTTTTAGTGTTTTATAAGTTTAGGGTTAAAGAATTAGGGATTTTTTTGTTTTTTAGGGTTTAGTATATAAAATTTAGGGATTTATAGGGTTTGTATCTTAGACTTTTTTAGGTTTAGGGGTGTTTAGGAATTTCAATGTTTAAGTGTTTATTACGAACTTTTTAGGGTTTAGGCCTTAGATTTTTTTTTTCTTCTGATTTTTAGGTTTAGGGTTTATCATTTTTTAGGATTTAGTGTTTAGAGGTTAGGGTTTTGTAGGGTTTTAAATGGTTTAGAGCTTAGAGTTATACTAGGTGTAGGAGTTTTTGGGTTTTTTTTAGTGTTTTTAAGGGTTAAATGTTACTTAGGGTTTTCTATTTATTAGGGTTTAGGTTTTTTTTTTTGTATTTATTTCGATTAAGATATACGGATTTTTTAGGATTTAGGGTTTACAGTTTAGGGTTTTGTAGAGGTTTTAAATGTTTTGTAGTGTTTATATTAGGGTTTATAGGATTTATGGTTTCTTAAGGTTTAGGGTTTACGGGTTCATGTTTATTTTGGTCTTGGATTTTAGGTTAAGGGTTTTATTCGGGTTTTTATGGTTTAGGGCTTTGGGTTATTTATGTTAAGGTTTTTTTAGAGTTTTATAGGTTTATGGTTTAGGACTTGTGGATTTTTATGTATTTTAGGGTTAAGCATATAAGATTTAGGACTTGATAGGGTTTAAAGCTTAGAGTTTTTTAGGTTTAGGGGTTTTTAGGGTTTTAAGGGTTAAGTGTTTCTCAGGGTTTCTAGTTTAGAGCTTAGGGATTTTAAATGGCATTTAAGGTTTATTTTAGGGTTTATAGAATTTAGGGATTCTTAAGGTATAGGGTTTAGAGTTTCTTAAAGTTTTAGCTATAGGATTTAGAGTTTTAGGTTAGGGTTTAGGGCTTAGGGTTTTAGGCTAAGGTTTTTATTTAGGTTTTTAGGTTTTAGGGCTTTGGGTTTTGTAGGTTAAGGGTTTGTAGGATTTTATAGGTTTAGGGTTTAGGGCTTAGGGTTTTGTGATGTTTAAGGGTTGTTTGGTTTTGAGGATTTTTAAGGGATAAGTGTTTCTTAGGTTTCTCATGTTTCTCAGGGTTTAGTGATTTTTTTTTGTATTTTTTAGGTTTAGGGTTTACATATTCTTAGGATTTAGGGTTTCGAGCTTAGGGATTTTAGGATTTTTAAATGGGTTTTAGGGTTTATTTTAGGATTTATAGGATATAGGGTTTCTTAAAGTTTAGGGTTTAAGGTTTCTTTGGGTTTTAGGTTTAGAATTTAGGGTTTTAGGTTAGGGTTTAGGGCTTTGAGTTTTTCTTATGTTTAGGTTTTTAGTTTAAGGTTCTTATCTAGGTTTTTAAGGTTTAGGGCTTTGTGTTTTTTTAGGTTAAGGTTTTTAATGTTTTATAGGTTTAGAAATTACGGATTTTTTCTGTTTTTAAGGGTTTAGCATGTATAATTTATAGCTTTATTGGGTATAGAACATAGAGTTTTTTAGGTTTAGGTGGTTTTTGAGGTTTTTAAGCGTAAAGTATTTCTTAGGGTTTATGGCTTTCAATTTTTTGTGTTTTATAGGTTTAGGTTTTACGGATTTTAGGGTTTAAGGTTTAGAGCTTCGATAGGGGTTTTATATGGTTTTTAGGTATAATATAAGGGTTTTACTGGATTTAGGTGTTTTAAGGTTTAGGGTTTCTTAGGGTTTTAGGTTTAGCATTTAGGTTTTAGGTTAGGGTTTAGGGCTTTTGGAATTTTAGGTTTAGGGTTTTTAGGATTTTGTATGATTAGGGTTAGGGCTTAGGGTTTTTGTTTTTTTTTTTGTGTGTTTTAGGGTTTAGGATATACGATATAGGGGTTTATAGGGTTTAGAGCTTACCAATTTTTAGGTTTAGGGATTTTTGTATTTTTTAGAGTTTTTAAGGGTTAATCGTTTCTTAGGGTTTAGGGCTTAGGGCTTAGGGTTTTTTTTGTGGTTATAGGTTAGGGTTTATGAAGTTTTAGGATTTAGGGTTTAGACCTTAGATATTTTTGAAGGTTTTAAATGATCTTTATGGTTTATTTTAGGATTTAGGGATTTTTAAGGTTTAGGGTTTCTTAGGGATTTATGTTAGGGTTCAGAGTTTATGGCTTTGGGTTTTGTTAGGTTTAGGGTTTAAGTTTAAGGGTTTTATATGAGATTTTGGGGTTTAAGGCATTGGATTTTTTAGGGTTTTATAGGTTTAAAGTTTAGGGCTTAGGGTTTTTTTTTTGTTTTTTTGGGTTTAGAATATACGATTTAGGGCTTTATAGGGTGTAAAGCTTAGAGTTTTTAGGTTTTGGGATTATTGTGTTTTTCAGGGTTTTTAAGGGTTAAGTGTTTCTTAGGATTTTTTGAGGGTTTAGGGTTTATGGCTGAGGGTTTTTTTTTGGTTGAGGGTTTTTAAATTTTAGGATTTAGGGTTTAGAACTTAGGGTTTTTAGGGGGTTTAAATGGTTTTTAGGGTTTATAGGATTTAGGGTTTTTTAAGGTTTAGGGTTTAAGGTTTCATAAGGTTATAGGTTTAGGATTTAGAATTTTAGGTTCGGGCTTAGGGTTTAGGGCTTAGTTTTATTTTAGGTTTAGGGTTATAGGTTAAGGGTTTTATCTAAGATTTTAGGGCTTAGGGCTTTGGGTTTTTCTAGGTTAATGTTTTTTAGCATTTAGCAAATATGATTTAGGGCTTTATAGGGTTTAGAGCTTAGCACCTTTTTTTTTTTTTTTTTTTTTTTTTTTTTTTTTGGTTTAAGGGGTTTTGGATTCTTTAGGGTTTTTAAGGGTTAAGTGTTTCTTAGGGTCTTTTAAGATTGAAGGTTTAGGGCTTTGGGTTTTGTTGTGTTTTTTATGTTTAGGGTTTACAGATTTTTAGAATTTTGCGTTTAGAGTTTATGGTTTTTTAGATGTTTTAAATGGTCTTTATGGTTTATTTAAGGATTTATAAGATTTAGGGATTCTTAAGGTTTAGGGTTTCTTAGGAATTTATGTTAGGGTTTAGGGTTTATAACTTAGGGTGTTGTTAGGTTTAGGGTTTAAGGTTAATGGTTTTATCTAGGATTTTGGGATTTATGGCTTTGGGGTTTTTAGGGTTTTATAGGTTTAAGGTTTAGGCCTTAGTTTTTTTTTTTTTTTTTTTGTCTTTTTTAGGGTTTATCATATACAACTTAGGGCTTTATAGGGTTTAGAGCTTAGAGTTTTTTAGGTTTAGGGGTTATTGGGGGTTTAAGGGTTTTTAAGACCTAAGTGTTTCTTAGGGTTTTTTAGGGTTTAGGGCTTAGGGTTTTTTTTTTTTGGTTTAGGGTTTTTAAATTTTTAGGATTTATGGTTTAGTGCTTAAGGTTTTTAAGGAGTTTTAGGGTTTTAAATGGTTTTTTGGGTTTATTTTAGGGTTTGTTAAGGTTTAGGGTTTAGGTTTCTTAGGGTTATAGGTTTGGGATTTAGAGTTTTAGGTTAGGTTTTAGGGTTTAGGGCTTAGGTTTATTTTAAGGTTTAGGGTTATAGGTTAAGTGTTTTATCTAGGATTTTAGGGTTTAGAGATTTGGATTTTTTAAGGTTAATGTATTTTAGGGTTTTATAGGTTTAGTGTTTAGTGCTTAGGTTTTTTTGTGTGTGTGATTTTTAGTGTATAGCATATATGATTTAGGGATTTATAGGGTTTAGAGGTTAGCTTCTTTTTTTTCGGTTTAAGGGATTTTGGATTTTTCAAGGTTTTTAAAAGGTTAAGTGTTTCTTAGGGTTTTTTAAGGTTTAAGGTTTAGGGGTTTGTGTTTTGTTGTGTTTTTTATGTTTAGGGTTTATAGATTTTTAGGATTTAGGGTTTAGAGCTTAGTGTTTTGTAGGGGTTTTAAATTGTTTTTATAGTTTATAGGATTTAGGGTTTCTTAAGTTTTAGGGTTTAGGGTTTATTTGGGTTTTAGGTTAAGGGTATTATCTAGTTTAGGGTTTAAAGCTTTGGGTTTTTTAGTCTAAGGTTTTTTTTTTGGTTTAACGTTTTTCGAGGTTTTTCGGGTTTAAGACTTTAGATTTTTTAGGTAAGGGGTTTTTGGATTTTATAGGTTTAGGGTTTTTTATGTTTTTTTTTTATTATTTGTGTTTTTTAGGGTTTAACATATACAATTTAGGGCTTTATAGGGTTTAGAGCTTAGAGTTTTTTAGGTTTAGGGGTTTTTGGGTATTTTTAGGATTTTTAAGGGTTAAGTGTTTCTTTGGGGTTTTCAAGGCATAGGTTATAGGGCTTAGGGATTTTTTGTATTTTTTTTAGGCTTCAGGGAATTTTAGGTTTTAGGGTTTAGATCTTTGGATTTCTAGGGGTTTTAAATTGTCTTAGGATCTGTTTTAGGTTTTATAGGATTTAGGGTTTCTTAAGGTTAGGGTTTAGGGTTTCTTAGGGTTTTGAGGTTTAGGATTTAGGGTGTTAGGTTATTTTAGGGTTTCAGATATAGGATTTAGGGTTTTAGGTTTAGGATTTAGCATTTTAGGTTTAGGATTTAGGGTATTAGGTTTAGGGTTCAAGGCTTAAGTATTTTTTTGGTGTGTTTTTTAGGGTTTAGCTTATATGATTTACGAATTTATAGGGTTTAGAGCTTAGACTCTTTTAGGTTTAGCAGCGTTTTAGTTTTTAGGGGTTTTAAGTTTAGGATTTAGGGTTTTAGGTTAGGGCTTAGTGTTTATGGCCTAGGGTTTTCTTAGGTTTAGGGTTTAAGGTTAATGGTTTTATCTACGTTTGTTTGGGTTTAGCATATATGATTATGGGTTTTATTATTCTAAGGGTTTATTTTAGGGTTTATAGGATTTAGGGCTTATTAAGTTTAGGGTTTAGGGTTTTTTTAGTGTTTTTAGGTTTAGGATATAGAGTTTTAGGTTACGGTTTAGGGTTTTTAATATTTAGGGTTTTAGGTTAAAAATTTTATCTATGGCTTTAGAGTTTTATGGGTTTAGGGTTTAGGACTTATGATTTTTCTTTTTGTGTTTTTTTAGGGTTTAGCATATACGATTTATGGATTTAAAGGGTTTGGAGCTGAGACTTTTCTAGGTTTAGGGGTTTTTTAGCTTTTCAAAGTTTAAGTGTTTGTTATGACATTTTAGGATTTAGGGTTTAGGCCTTAGGGATTTTTTTTTCTTCTGATTTTTAGGTTTAGGGTTTACGGTTTTTTAGGATTTAGTGTTTAGATGTTAGGGATTTGTAGGGGTTTTAAATGGTTTAGAGATTAGAGTTTTTTCTAGGTGTAGGGGTTTTTGGTTTTTCTTAGTGTTTTTAAGGGTTAAGTGTTTTATTGATTACGGTTTATTTTTTGTGTGTGTGTGTTTTTTCAGTTTTAGATTTATGGATTTTTTAGGATTTAGGGTTTAGATCTTAGGGTTCTATAGAGGTTTTAAATGCTTTGTAGTGTTTATATTAGGGTTTATAAGATTTATGGTTTCGTAAGGTCTAGGGTTTAGGGTTTCTTAGAATTTTAGGTTTAGAATCTAAGGATTTAGGGTTAAGGGTTTAGGGCTTCATGTTTTTTAGGTGAAGGGTTTTATCTAGGGTTTTTATGGTTTAAGGCTTTGGGATTTTTAGGTTAAGGTTTTTAGGGTATTATAGGTTTAGGGTTAAGGGCATAGGTTTTTTTTTGTTTGTTTTGGGTTTATCATATACAATTTAGGGATTTATAGGGTATAGAGCTCAGAGTTTTTTAGGTTTAGGGGTTTTTGAGGTTTTAGGGGTTTTAAGGGTTAAGTGTTTCTTAGGGTTTAAGGCTTTTAGTTTTTTGTGATTTTTAGGATTAGCTTTTACGGATTTTTAGGGTTTAGGTTTTAGAGCTTAGGGTTTAATAGGAGTTTTATATGGTTTTTAGATATTATTTAAGGATTTAAGGGATTAAGGGTTTTTTAAGGTTTAGGGTTTAGGGTTTCTTAAGGTTTTAGGTTTAGCATTTAGGTTTTAGGTTAGGGTTTAAGGCTTTTGGATTCTTAGGTTTATGGTTTTTAGGATTTTGTATGATTAGGGTTTAGGGCTTTATAGGGTTTAGAGCATATAGTTTTTTAGGTTTAGGGGTTTTTGTATTATTTAGAGTTTTTAAGGATTAAGTGTTTTTTAGGGTTTAGGTTTCGGGCTTAGGGTTTTTTTTTTTTTTGTGTTTTTATGTTAGGGTTTATGGATTTTGATGATTTAGGATTTAGAGCTTACGGGTTTTTTGTTGTGTTAAATGGTCTTTATTTGATTTTTTTTAGGATTTAGGGATACGTAAGGTTTAGGCTTTGTTAGGGATTTATGTTAGGGTATAGGGTTTATGGCTTAGGGTTTTGTTAGGTTTAGGGTTTTAGGTTAATGGTTTTATCTGGGATTTTGGGGTTTAAGGCATTGGGGTTTTTAGGGTTTTCAGGGTTTTATAGGTTTAAGGTTTAGGGCTTAAGGTTTTTTTTTTTTTTTTTTTTTTGTTTTTTAGGGTTTAGTATATATGATTTAGGGTTTTATAGGGTTTAGATCATAGAGTTTTTTAGGTTTAAGGGTTATTGGGTTTTTTAGGGTTTGTAAGGGTTAAGTGTTTCTTAGGATTTAGGGCTTAGGGTTTTTTCCAGTTTAGGGTTTAAAATTTTTAAGATTTATGGTTTAGAGCTTAGGGTTTTTAGGGAGTTTTAAATTGTTTTTAGGGTTTATTTTAGGGTTTATAGGATTTATGGTTTCTTAAGTTTTAGGTTTTAGGGTTTCTTAGAGTTATAGGTTTGGGATTTAGTGTTTTAGGTTAGGGTTTAGGGTTTAGGGCTTAGGTTTTATTTTAGGTTAAGGGTTTGATCTAGGATTTTAGGGTGTTGGACTTTGGATTTTTTTTGGTCAATGTTTTTTAGGTTTACGGTTTAGGGCTTAGGTTTTTTTTTTTTTGTGTTTTTTAGCGTTTAGCATATATGATATAGGCTTTATAGGTTTTAGAGCTTAGGTATTTTTTTTTTTTTAGGTTTAAGGGATTTTGGACTTTTTAAAGGTTTTAAAGGGTTAAGTGTTTCTTAGGGTTTTTTAAGGTTTAGGGTTTAGGGGTTTGGGCTTTGTTGTGTTTTTTATGTTTAGGGTTTATAGATTTTTAGGATTTAGGGTTTAGAGTGTAGTGTTTTGTAGGGGTTTCAAATTGTTTTTTGGGTTTATAGGATCTAGGGATTCTTAAGTTTTAGGGTTTTAGGTTTAGGATTTAAGATTTTAGGTTTAAGGTTTTAGGTTAAGGGTATTATCTAGTTTAGGGTTTAAGGCTTTGGATTTTTTAGTCTAAGGTTTCTTAGGATTTTATTAGTTTACGGTTTTACCTTGGTTTTTTTAGGTTGAGGATTTTATCTATGTTTTTAGGGTTTAAGTCTTTGGGTTTTTTAGGTTAAGGTATTTTAGGATTTTATGGGTTTAGGGTTTAGGGCTTAGGTTTCCTTTTTGTTTTTTTTTAGTTGTGCTTTTTTGGGGTTAGCATATACAATTTAGGGCTTTATAGGGTTTAGAGCTTCTACTTTTTTAGGTTTAGGGGTTTGTGGGTCTTTTTAGGGTTTTTAAGGGTTAAGTATTTCTTAGGTTTTTTTAGGATGTACGGTATTGGGCTTAGGTGTTTTTTTTTTTTAGGGTTCACGGATTTTTAGAATTTAGGGTTTAGATCTTAGGAATTTTAGGGGTTTTAAATTGTTTTTAGGGTTTGTCTTTGGTTTTATAGGATTTAGGATTTCTTAAAGTTTGGGTTTAGGGTTTCTGAGGGTTTTTAGGTTTAGGATGTAGGGTTTTAGGTTTTAGGTTTAGGATTTAGGTTATTAGGTGTATGGTTCGAGGCTTAGTTTTTTTTTTTTTTTTTTTTTTGTGTTTTTTAGGGTTTAGCTTATATGATTTAGGGATTTATAAGGTTTGGATCTTAGACTCTTTTAGGTTTAGGGGTTTTTGAGTTTTGAGGGGTATTAAGTTAAGGATTTAGGCTTTTAGGTTAGGCTTTAGTGTTTAGGGCCTAGGGTTTTTTTGGGTTTCGGGTTTAAGGTTAATGGTTTTATCTAGTTTTTTAGGGTTTAGTGCTTTGAGTTTTTTTAGATTAAGGTTTTTTAGGATTTTATAGGTTTAGGATTTAGGGATTTGGTGTTCTTTGTGTTTTTTAGGGTTTAGCACATATGATTAAGGGTTGTATTGTTTTAAGGGTTTATTTTAGGGTTTGTAGGATTTAGGGTTTCTTAAGATGAGGGCTTAGGGTTTCTTATGGTTTTTAGGTTTAGGATATAGAGTTTTAGGTTATAGTTTTGGGTTTTTTTAGGTTAAGGATTTTATCTAGGTTTTTAGGGTTTTATAGGTTTAGGGTTCAGGACATAGGGTTTTTTTTTGTGTTGTTTTAGGGTTTAGCATATACGATTTAGGGATTTATAGGGTTTTTAAGGTTTTCAAGGTTTAAGTGTTTCTTACAGCTTTTTAGGATTTAGAATTTAGGCCTTAGGATTTTTTTTCTTCTAATTTTTTGGTTTAGAGTTTATTGCTTTTTAGGATTTAGTGTTTAGAGGTTAGGGTTTTGTAGGTGTTTTAAATGGTTTAGAGTTTAGAGTATTTTTAGGTGTAGGGGTTTCTGGGTTTTCATAGTGTTTTAAGTGTTTAGTGTTTCTTAGGGTTTTATATTGATTAGGGTTTAGGGGTTTTTTTTTCCTGTTTGTTTCAATTTAAGATTTATGGATTTTTTAGGATTTAGGGTTTAGAGCTTAGGATTTTGTAGAGGTTTTAAATGCTTTGTAGTGTTTATATTAGGGTTTATAAGATTTATGGTTTCTTAAGGTCTATGGTTTAGTGTTTCTTAGAGTTTTTGGTTTAGTATCTATGGATTTAGGTTAGGGTTTAGGGTTGAGGGCTTCATGTTTTTTTCGGTCTAGGGTTTTAGGCTATGGGTTTTATCTAGGGTTTTTATGGTTTAGGGCTTTGGGTTTTTTGGGTTAAGGTTTTTTAGTGTTTTATAGGTTTACGGTTTAGGGCTTAGGGTTTTTTTTTGTGTATTTTAGGGTTAAGCATATAAGATTTAGGGCTTAATAGTGTTTAAAGTTTAGAATTTTTTAGGTTTAGGGTTTTTTTAGGGTTTTTAAGGGTTAAGTGTTTCTTAGGGTTTCAGGTTTAGAACTTAGGGGTTTTAAATGGTATTTAAGGTTTATTTTAGGGTTTATAGGATTTAGGGATTCTTAAGGTTTAGGTTTTAGAGTTTCTTAGGGTTTTAGGTTTAGGATTTAGAGTTTTAGGTTAGGGTTTAGGGCTTAGGGTTTTCGGTGAACGATTTTATTTAGGTTTAGGTTTTAGGGATTTGGGATTTTTATGTTAAGGGTTTGTAGGATTTTATAGGTTTAGGGTTTAGGGCTTAGGGTTTTTTTTGTGTGTTGTAGGGATTAGTATATACGACTTAGGGCTTTATAGGGTTTAGAGCTTAGAGTTTTTCTAGGTCATGGGGTTTTTTGGTTTTTAGTGTTTTTAAGGGTTAAGTGTTTCTTAGGTTTCCCAGGGTTTAGTTAGTTTTTGTATTTTTTGGGTTTAGGGTTTATAAAAATTTAGGATTTAGAGTTTGGAGCTTATGGATTTTAGGAGTTTTAAATGGGTTTTAGGGTTTCTTTTAGGATTTATAGGATTTAGGGTTTCTAAAGGTTTAGGGTTTAAGGTCTCTTCAGGTTTGAGGTTTAGGATTTAGGGTTTTAGGTTAGGGTTTAGGGTTTAGGGTTTAGGGCTTAGGGTATTTTTTATGTTTAGGTTGTTAGGTTAAGGTTCTTGTCTAGGTTTTTAGGGTTTAGGGCATTGGGTTTTTTGGGTTAAGGTTTTTAGGGTTTTGGGCTTAGATATTTTTTTTGTGTGTTTTTTAGAGTTTAGCATATATGATTTAGGGCTTTAGATGGTTTAGAGCTTAATGTTTTTGAGGTTTAGGGCTTTTGGGTTTTTAGGGTTTTAAGGGTTAAGTGTTTCTTAGTGTTTTTTAGGGTTTAGGGATTTGGATTATTTGTTTTTTTAGGTTCAAGGTTTTTGGATCTTTAGGATTTCGGGTTTCATAAGGGTTTTAAGTGGTTGTTAGGGTTTATTGAATTTTGGGTTTCTTAAGGTTTTAGGTTTAGTAATCAGGGTTTTAGGTTAGGGTTAAGGGTTTAGGTCTTAAGGATTTTTCAGGTTTAGGGTTTTATCTTGGTTTTTTTAGTGTTTAGGGCTTTGGAAGCATTTTTAGGATTTTATAGGTTTAGGGTTTACGGTTTTTTTTGTATTTTTTAGGGTTTAGTATATATGATTTAAGGTTTTATCAGGTTTAGAGCTTTGAGTGTTTTTAGGATTAACGAATTTATTTTTTTTAGGGTTTTTAAGTGTTAAGTGTTTCTTAGGATTTTTTAGGGTTAAGTGTTTTTTTTTTTGTTTTTAGGTTTAGCATTTAGAGTTTAGGTATTAGGAGGGGTTTTAAATGATTTTTAGGGTTTATTTTAGAATTTATAGGATTTTGGGTTTAAAGTTAGGGTTTAGGTTTTAGGTCTTAGGGTTTTTTTAGGTTTAGATTTAAAGTTAGGGTTTAGGTTTTAGATCTTAGGGTTTTCTTAGGTTTAGATTTAAAGTTAGGGTTTAGGTTTTAGGTCTTAGGGTTTTTTGAGGTTTAGGGTTTTTGTTTACGGGTTTTATCTAGGTTTTTAGGGTTTACAACTTTGGGTTTTTCAAGGTTTTATAGGTTTATGGTGGCTAAGGTGCTTTTTTTTTTTTTTTTATGATTTTTAGGGTTTAGCATAAAATATATTGTTTGGAGCTTAGTATTTTTTTGGTTTGGGGGTGGGAGGGGGTTTGGGGTTTCTTAGAGTTTTCAAGAGTTAAGTGTTTCATAGGGATTTTTTAGGGTTTATGGTTTAGAGCTTAGGGTTTTGTAGGGGTTTTAAGTGGTAATTACGGTTTAATTTAGGGTTTATAGGATTTAGAGTTTCGTAAGGTTTTAGGTGTAGAATTAGAGTTTTAGGTTAGTGTTAGGGGTTTGGTGGTTTTAAGTTTAGCATTTTACGTTAAGGGCTTTATATATGTTTTAAGGGTTTAGGACTTTGGGTTGTTTTTGGTTATGGTTTTTTAGGGTTTTATGGGTGAAGGGTTTACGGTTTAGGGTTTTTTTTTTGTGTGTTTTTTAGGGTTTAGCATATACAATTAGAACTTTATAGGGTTTTGAACTTACAATTTTTTTAGATTTAGGGGTTTTTAGGGTTTTTTTTCAAGGTTAACTGCTTCTTAGTTTTCTAGGGTTTAGGTCTTAGGATTTTGTTGTGTTTTTAAGGTTTAAGGTTTACGGATCTTTGGGATTTAGGCTTTAAAGTTTAGGGTTTTTTAGGGGTTTCAAATGATTTTTAGGATTTATATTATGATTTATAGGATTTAGGATTTCTTAAGGTTTAGGGTTTAGGGTATCTTAGGGATTTAGGTTTAGGATTTAGGGTTTAGGGTTTAGGGTTTAGGGCTTAGAGTTTTTTTAGGTTTTGCGATTTGGATTAAGGACTTTATCTAGGTTTTTAAGGTTTAAGGCTTTGGGGTTTTTAGGTTATGGTTTTTTAGGATTTTATAGGTTTATGGTTTAGGGCTTAGGGTTTCTTTGTGTTTGTAGGGTTTTGCATATACGAAATACGGCTTTATAGGTTTGGAGATTAGAGATTTTAGGTTTAGGGATTTTTTGGTTTTTTTGGGCTTGTAAGGGTATTAAATGGTGTTTAGGGTTTATAGGACTTAGGGTTTCATAAGGTTTAGGATTTAGGGTTGCTTAGGGTTTTAGGTTAGGGTTTATGGTTTAGGGCTTAGGGGTTTTTTAGGTTGAGGGTTTTATCTAGGTTTTTAGGGTTTTGGGATTTGGGTTTGTTAGGTTAAGGTTTTCAGGCTTTTATAGGTTTAAGGTTTAGGGCTGAGGGTTCTGTACGTTAAGGATTTTGAGGGTTTTATTGATATGGCATTTAGGGCTTAGGGTTTTTTGTATGTTTTTAGGGTTTAACATATATGATTTAGGGCTTTATAGGATTTGGAAGTTAATGTTTTTTATGTTTAGGTGTTTTTGGGTTATATAGGGTCAATTAGGGTTTTATAGGTTTAGGTGCTATAGTTTTTTAGGTTTAGGAGTTTTGGGGGTTTTTTAAGGGCTTAGGGTTTAGGGCTTAGGTCTTTTTCCCTTTTTTTAGATTTAGGGTTTAGGGCTTAGGGCTTAGGGTTCTTTTAGGTTTAGGATTTTAGGTTAAGGATTTTATCTAGGTTTGTAGGTTTTAGGGCTTTGTAAATTTTAGATTAAGGATTTTAGGGTTTTATAGATTTAGGATTTAGGGCTTGGGGTTTTTTGTGTTTTATAGGGTTTCGCATATACGATTTAGGGCTTTATAGGGTTTAGAGCTTTGAGCTTTTTTAGGTTTAAGGGATGTTATATTTTTAGGGTTTTTAAGGGTTAAGTGTTTCATAGGGTTTTTTTAGGGCTTAGGGTTATTTTTAGGTTTAGGGTTTTGGGTTAAGGGTTTTATTAAGGTTTTTAGTGTTTAGCGCTTTGAGTTTTTTAGGTTAAGATTTTTTCATATTTTATATGTTCAGGGTTTAGGTCTTAAAGTTTTTTTTGTGTTTTTAGGGTTTAACAAATACGATTTAGGGCTTTATAGGGTCTTGAGCCTAAAGTTTTTTAGGTTTAGGGTTTTTTGTGTTTTTTTTTTTTTTTTTTTTTGGATTTTAATTGTTAAGTGTTTTTTAGGGTTTAGGGCTTAGGGTGCTTTTATGTTTTTTAGATATAGAGTTTATAGATAGTTTGGATTTAGGGTTTATAGCTTAGGGTTTTGTAGGAATTTTAAATGGGTTTTAGGGCTTCTTAATGTTTAGGGTTTCATAGTGTATTAGGTTTAGGATTTAGGGTTTTAGGTTAGGATTTAGGGTTTAGGACTTTTGGGTTTTTTAGGTTTAGGGTTTTAGGTCAAGGGTTTTAACTATGTTTTAAGGGGTAAGGACTTTGTGTTTTTTAGATTAAGGTTTTATAGGGTTTTATATTTTTAGGGTTTAGGGATAAGGGTTTTTTTTTTATGTTTTTCATATACGATTTAGGGCTTTATAGCATTTAGAGTTTAGAGTTTTTTGAGGTTTAGGGGTTTTTAGGGTTTTTAATGGTTAAGTGGGGCTTAGGTTTTTTTTTTCTTTTTTACGTTTAGGGTATATAAATTTTTAGGATTTAGGGTTTAGAGCTTAAAGTTTTGAAGGGTATTAAATGGTTTTTAGGGTTATGGGATTTAGGGATCTTAAGGTTTACATTTTAGGTTTTCTTAGGGTTTTAGGATAGGATATAAGGTTTAGGCCTTAGTGGTTTTTTATGTTTAGGGTTTAAGGTTTGGGTTAAGTGTTTCGAGTTTAGGGTTTTTTTAGGTTTAAGGTTTTAGGTTAAGGGTATTATCTCGTTTAGGGTTTAAGGCTTTGGATTTTTTAGTCTAAGGTTTCTTAGGATTTTATATGTTTAGGGTTTTATCTTGGTTTTTTTAGGTTTAAGGTTTTATCTAGATTTTTAGGGTTTAAGTCTTTGGGTTTTTTAGGTTAAGGTTTTTTAGGATTTTATAGGTTTAGGGTTTTGGGCTTAGGTTTTTTTTTATTATTATTTGTGTTTTTAGGGGTTAGCATATACAATTTAGGGCTTTATAGGATTTAGATTTTAGAGTTTTTTAGGTTTAGGGGTCTTTTTAGGGTTTTTAAGATTTAAGTGTTTCTTAGGTTTTTTTAGGGCGTAGGGTATAGGGCTTAGGTAATTTTTGGTTTTTTTTAGGGTTCACGGATTTTTAGGATTTAGGGTTTAGATCTTAGGATTTTTAGGGGTTTTAAATTGTTTTTAGTGTTTGTCTTTGGTTTTATAGGATTTAGGGTTTCTTAAGGTTTGGGTTTATGGTTTTTGAGGGTTTTTAGGTTTAGGATTTAGGGTTTAGGGTTTTAGGTTTATGATTTAGGGTATTAGGTTTAGGGTCAAGGCTTATGTTTATTTTTTTTGTGTGTGTGTTTTTTAGGGTTTAGCTTATATGATTTAGGGATTTATAGGGTTTGGAGCTTACTCTTTTAGGTTTAGGGGTTTTTGAGTTTTTAGGGGTATTAAGTTTAGGATTTAGGCTTTTAGGTTAGGCTTTAGTGTTTAGGGCCTAGGGTTTTTTTAGGTTTCGGGTTTAAGGTTAATGCTTTTATCTAGGTTTTTAGGGTTTAGTGCTTTGTATATCTTTAGATTAAGGTTTTTAGGATTTTATAGGTTTAGGCTTTAGGGATTTGGGGCTCTGTGTGTTTTTTAGGGTTTAGCATGTACAATTAAGGGCTTTATTGTTTTAAGGGTTTATTTTAGGGTTTATAGGATTTAAGTTTTCTTAAGATTAGGGCTTAGGGTTTCTTATGGTTTTTAGGTTTAGGATATAGAATTTTAGGTTACCGTTTAGGGTTTTCGGTTAAGGATTTTATCTAGGTTTTTAGGGTTTTATAGGTTTAAGGTTCAAGACATAGGGTCTTTTTTTGTGTTCTTTTAGGGTTTAGCATATACGATTTATGGATTTATAGGGTTTTTAAGGTTTTCAAGGATTAAGTGTTTCTTATAGCTTTTTAGGGTATATGGTTTAGGCCTTAGGGTTTTTTTTAATTCTAATTTTTAGGTTTAGAGTTTATGATTTTTTAGGATTTAGTGTTTAGAGGTTAGGGTTTTGTAGGTGTTTTAAATGGTTTAGAGTTTAGAGTTTTTTTAGGTGTAGGGGTTTTTGGGTTTATTTAGTTTTTTTAAGGGTTAAGTGTTTCTTAGGGATTTCTATTGATTAGGGTTTAGGGTTTTTTTTATTTTTGTGTGTTTTCAATTCAAGATTCATGGATTTTTTTTGGATTTATGATTTAGAGCTTAGGTTTTTTAGAGGTTTTAAATGCTTTGTAGTGTTTATATTAGGATTTATAAGATTTATGATTTCTTAAGGTCTAGGGTTTTCTTAGATTTTTTGGTTTAGAATCAAAGGATTTAGGTTAGGGTTTAGGGTTTAGGGTTTAGTGCTTCGTTTTTTTAAGGTCTATGGTTTTAGGTTAATGGTTTTATCTAGGGTTTTTATGGTTTAGGGCTTTGGGTTTTTTGGGTTAAGGTTTTTTAGAGTTCTATAGGTTTATGGTTTAGGGCTTAGGGTTTTATGTGTATTTTAGGGTTAAGCATATAAGATTTAGGGCATGATAGGGTTTAAAGCTTAGAGTTATTTAGGTTTAGGGTTTTTTTAGGGTTTTTAAGGGTTAAGTGTTTCTTAGGGTTTCTAGTTTAGAACTTAGGGGTTTTAAATGGTTTTTAAGGTTTATTTTAGGGTTTATAGGATTTAGGGATTCTTAAGGTTTAGGGTTTAGAGTTTATTAAGGTTTTAAGTTTAAGATTTAGAGTTTTAGGTTAGGGTTTAGGGCTTAGGGTTTTAGGTTATGGGCTTTATATTGGTTTTTAGGTTTAAGGGCTTTGGGATTTTTAGGTTAAGGATTTGTAGGATTTTATAGGTGTAGGGTTTAGGGCTTATTGTTTTTTTTTTTTTTTTGTGTGTTGTAGGGTTTAGTACATATGATTTAGGGCTTAATAGGGTTTAGAGCTAAGAGTTTTTTTAGGTCAAGGGGTTTTTGGTTTATAGGGTTTTTAAGGGTTAAGTGTTTCTTAGGTTTCCTAGGGTTTAGTTATTTTTTGTATTTTATGGGTTTAGGGTTTACAAATATTTAGGATTTAGAGTTTGGAGCTTATGGATTTTAGGAGTTTTAAATGGGTTTTTGGGTTTATTTTAGGAGTTATAGGATTTAGGGCTTAGGGTTTTTTTTATGTTTAGGTTCTTAGGCTAAGGTTCTTATCTAGGCTTTTAGGGTTTAGGGCATTGGGTTTTTTAGGTTAAGGTTTTTAGGGTTTTTGGTTTAGGGTTTTGGGCTTACGTTTTTTTTTTGTGTTTTTTAGGGTTTAGCATATATGATTTAGGGCTTTAGATGGTTTAGAGCTTAAAGTTTTTGAGGTTTAGAACTTTTGGTTTTTTAGGGTTTTAAGGGTTAAGTGTTTTTAGGGTTTTTTAGGGTGTAGGGATTTGGATTTTTTTTTTTGTTTTTCAGGTTCAGGGTTTACGAATTTTTAGAATTTCGGGTTTCGTAAGGGTTTTAACTGGTTGTTAGGGTTTATAGAATTTTGAGTTTCTTAAGGTTTAGGTTTAGGAATCAGGGTTTTAGGGTAGGGTTAAGGGTTTAAGTCTTAAGGATCTTTTATGTTTAGGGTTTTAGGTTAAGGGTTTTATCTAGGTTTTTTAGGGTTTAGGATTTGGGTTTTTTAGGTTAAGTGTTTTTAGGATTTTTTAGCTTTAGGGTTTAGGGTTTTTTTTGTGTTTTTTAGGGTTTAGTGTATTCTATTTAAGGTTTTATCGAGTTTAGAGCTTTGAGTGTGTTTAGGTTTAACGAATTTTATTTTTATAATGTTTTTAAGTGTTGAGTGTTTCTTAGGATCTTTTAGGGTTAAGTGTTTTTTTTTTGTGTGTTTTTATGTTTAGAGTTTAGGTTTTTGTAGGGGTTTTAAATGATTTTTAGGTTTTATTTTAGAAATTATAGGATTAAGGGGTTACGATTTTGGGTTTAAGGTTAGGGTTTAGGTTTTATATCTTAGGGTTTTTTTAGGTTCAGGATTTTTGTTTATGGGTTTTATCTAGGTTTTTAGGGTTTACGACTTTGGGTTTTTTAGGTTAAGGTTTTTCAAGGTTTTATAGGTTTATGGTTTAGGGCTTCAGTTCTTTTTTTTTTTGTGTGTTGTTAGGGTTTCGCATATTTGATTTAGAGCTTTATAAGGTTTAGAGATGAGAGATTCTAGGTTTAGGGATTTTTGGTTTTTTTTAGGGTTTTTATGGGTATTAAATGTTGTTTAGGGTTTATAGGACCTAGGGTTTCATAATGTTTAGGGTTTAGAGTTTCATAGGGTTTTAAATTTAGAATTTAGAGTTTTAGGTTAGGGTTTATGGTTTAGGGCTTCGGGGTTTTTTAGGTTTAGAATTTTAGGTTGAGGGCTTTATCTAGGTTTTTAGGTTTTAGGGATTTGGATTTCTTAGGTTAAGGTTTTTTATGCTTTTATAGGTTTAGGGTTTAGGGTTTTGTAGGTTAAGGTTTTTGAGGGTTTTTATAGATATGGCATTTATGGCATAGGGTTTTTTGTGTGTTTTTAGGGCTTAACATATACGATTTAGGGCTTTATATGGTTTGTAGCCTAGAGTTTTTTAGGTTTAGGTGTTTTTGGGTTGTTTAGGGTTATTTAGGGTTAAGTGTTTCTTAGGGTTTAGAATAAACGATTTAGGGCTTTATAGGGTTTAGATCTTATAGTTTTTTAGATTTCGGGGTTGGTTTTGGGGGTTTTTAAGGGCTTAGGTTTTTTTCTACGTTTTTAGACTTAGGGTTTAGGGTTTTGGGTGTAGGGATTTTTTTTAGGTTTAGGATTTTAGGTTAAGGATTTTATCTAGGTGTTTAGGTTTTAGGGCTTTGGAATTTTTAGATTAAGGTTTATAGGGCTTCATAGATTTAGGATTCAGGGCTTAGGGTTTTTTGTGTGTTTTTTAGGGTTTAGCATATACGATTTAGGGCTTTAAAGGGTTTAGAGCTTTGAGTTTTTTTAGGGTTTAGCATATACGATTTAGGGTTTTTAAGGGTTAAGTGTTTGTTATGGTTTTTTAGGACTGAGGGTTATTTTTAGGTTTGGGGTTTTGGGTTAAGGGTTTTATTACTGTTTTTAGGGTTTAGGGCTTTGAGTTTTTTGGGTTATGGTTTTTTCAGATTTTATAGGTTTAGGATTTAGGTCTTAAAGTTTTTTTTTTTTTTTGTGTTTTTAGGGTTTAACAAATATGATTTAGGGCTTTATAGGGTTTAGAGACTAAAGTTTTTTAGGTTTAGGGTTTTTTATGTTTTTTTTAGGATTTTATGAGTTAAGTGTTTCTTAGGATTTAGGTCTTAGGGTGTTTTTATGTTTTTTAGATATAAGGTTTAGGGATTTTTAGGATTTAGGGTTTGTAGCTTAGGGTTTTGTAGGGATTTTAAATGGGTTTTAGGGTTTCGTAATGTTTAGGGTTTCATAGTGTATTAGGTTTAGGATTTAGGGTTTAGGACTTTTGGTTTTTTTTAGTTTAGGGTTCTAGGTTAAGGATTTTAACTAAGTTTTTTAGGGGTAAGGGCTTTGTGTTTTTTTAATTAGGGTTTTATAGGGTTTTATATTTTTAGAGTTTAGGGCTAAGGGTTTTTTTTTTGTGTTTCCTATAGTTTAGCATATACGATTTAGGGCTTTATAGCATTTAGAGCTGAGAGTTTTTTTAGGTTTAGGGGTTTTTTGGGTTTTTAAGGGTTAAGTATTTCTTAGGGTTTTATAGGGTTTAGGGTTTTAGGGCTTAGGGTTTTTTGTCTTTTTTAGGTTTGGTGTTTACTGATTTTTAGAATTTAGGTTTTAGAGCGCAGTGTTTTGAAGGAATTTAAATGGGTTTTAGAGTGTATGGGATTTAGGGTTTATTAAGGTTACAGTTTAGGGTTTATTAGGGTTTTAGGTTAGGGTATAGGGTGTAGGCCTTGTTGGTTTTTTATGTTTAGGGTTTAACGTATGGGTTTAGGGTTTCGAGCTTTGGATTTTTTTATGGTTAACGTTTTAGGTTAAGGATTTTATCTAGATTTTTAGGGTTTAGGGATTTGGGTTTATTAGGTTAAGGGTTTTTAGGGTTTTATAGGCTTAGGATTTAGGGCTTAGGGTTTTGTTTTGTATTTTTTAGGGTTTAGCTTATATGATTTAGGGCTTTATAAGGTTTTGAGGTTAGTGTTTTTCAGGGTTCGGGGTTTCTGTATTTTTTAGGGTTTTTAAAGGTTAAGTGTTTCTTAGGGTTTTTTAGGGTTGAGGGTTTAGGCCTTAGGGTTTTTTAGGTTTAGGGTTTAATGTTAGGGTTTAGGGTTTAGGGCATAGGGTTTTTTTAGGTTTAGGGTTTTATTTGGGTTTTCATGCTTTAAGGATTTGGGTTTGTTAGGTTAAGGATTTTTATGGTTTTATAGGTTTAGGTTTAGGCCTTTTTTTGTGTGTTTTTTAGGGTTTAGCATATATGATTTAGGTCGTTATAGGTTTTTGAGGTTAGAGTTTTTCAAAATTAGGGGTTTTCTGTATTTTTTAGGGATTTTAAGGGTTAAGTGTTTCTTGTGTTTTTTTTAGGATTTAGGGTTTAGAGCTTAGGGTTTTTTAGGGGTTTTAAATTATTTTTAGGGTTTATTTTAGGGTTCATAGTATTTAGGTTTTCTTATGGTTTAAGTTTTAGGATTTCTTAGGGTTTTAGGTTTAGAATTTAGGATTTTAGGTTAGGGCTTTGGGTTTAGGGTTATAGTTTAAGGGTTTTATCTATGTTTTTAAAGTTTAAGGCTTTAGGTTTTTTGGGTTTTAGGTTTAGGGTATAGGGTTTAGGGTTTTTTGTATTCTTTAGGGTTTAGAATATACGATTTAGGGTTGTATAGTGTTTAGAGCTTAGAGTTTTTTTCGATTTAGGGATTTTTGGGGTTTTTAGGATTTTTAAGGGTTAAGTGTTTCTTATGGTTTTTTTAGGGTTTATGGTTTAGGGCTCAGGGTTTTTTGTGTGTTTTTTGGTTTAGGGTTTATCAATTTTTAAGATTTAGGTTTTTAGGTTAGAGTTTAGATTTAGGATTTAGTGTTTTAGGTTAGGGTGTAGGGTTTAGCCCTTAGAGGCTTTTTAGGTTTGTGGAGTTTTAGGATTTATGGTTCAGAACATAGGGTTTATTTTAGTGTTTATGGGATTTAGTTTTTCTTTAGGTATTAGGCTTAGTGTTTCTTATTGTTTAGGTTTAGGATTTAGGGTTTTTGGTTAGGGCTTTGCATTAAGGGCTTAGGGTGGCCTTTTTAGGTTTAGGGTTTTAGGTAAAGGGTTTTGTCTAGGTTTTTAGGGTTTAGGGCTTTGGATTTTTTAGGTTAATATTTTTTAGGGTTTTATAGGTTTAGGGTTTAGGACATAGGGTTTTTTAGGGTTTAACTTATATGATTTATGGCTTTACAGGGTTTAGAGCATATAGTTTTTTAAGTTTAGTGTTTTTTATGTTTTTAAGGATTAAGTGTATATAATGGTTTTTTAAGATTTATGGTTTAGGGCTAAGTTATTTTTTTTGTGTCTTTTAGGTTTATGGTTTACGGATTTTCTTGATTTAGGGATTAGAGATTCAGCTTTTTTAGGGGTTTATATGGTTTTTAGGGTTTATTTTAGGGTTTATATGATTTAAGGTATCTTAAGGTTTAGGGTTTCATAGGGTTTTCGATTAGGGTTTTAGGTTAACGGTTTTATCTATGATCTTAGGGTTTAGGGCTTTGGGATTTTTTGTGTTTAGCATAAATGATTTGGGGCTTTATACTATTAAGAGCATAGAGTTTTTTAGGTTTAGGGATTTTCGGGTTTTTTGAAGGTTTTTAAGGGTTAAGTGTTTCTTAGGTTTTTGAAGGTTTAGGGTCTAGGGCTTAGGGCTATTTTGTGTTTTAAAGGTTTAGGGTTTATAGATATTTAGAATTAAGGGTTTAGAGATTATTGTTTTAGGGGTTTTAAATTGTTTTTAGGCTTTATAGGATTTAGGGTTTCTTTGGGTGTTAGGTTTTTAGGTTAGGGTTTAGGTTTAGGAATTAGAAATTTAGGTTAGGGTTTAGTGCTTAGCGATTATTTAGGTTTAGAGTTTTAGTTTATGTGTTTTATCTAGGTTTTAAGGGTTTAGGGCTTTGAGTTTTTTAGGTTCAGGTTTTTCAGGATTTAATAGGTTTAGGGTTTAGAGCTTAGGGTTTTTTTTTCTGTTTATTAGGGTTTAGCATATACGATTTAGGGCTTGGTATGATTTAGAGCTTAGAGTTTTTTAGGTTTAGGGGATTTTGGGTTTTAGTACGATTTTTAATTGTTATGTGTTTCTTAGGGTTTTTTAGCGCTTAGGGTTTTTTTGTATTTTAAGTGTTAGGGTTTATGGATTTTAAGGAGTTAGGATTTAGATCTTAAGGTGTTTAGGGGTTTTAAATGGTTTTCATGGGTTTTTTTTAGGATTAAGGATTTTATCTAGGTTTTTAGTGTTTTATATGTTTAGGGTTCAAGAATTAGGGTTTTTTTTTGTATTCTTTAGGGTTTAGCATATAATATTTAGGGATTTATAGGGTTTGGAATTTAGACTTTTTTAGGTTGAGGGGTTTTTAGGGTTTTCAAGGTTTAAGTGTTTCTTTCGGCTTTTTTAGGGTTTAGGATTTAGGCCTTAGGTTTTTTTTTCTTTTGAATTCTAGGTTTAGGGTTTATGTTTTTTTCGGACTTAGTGTTTACAAGTTAGGGTTTTCTTAGTGTTTTTAAGGGTTAAATGTTTCTTAGGGTTTTCTATTTGTGTTTTTTAAGTTTAAGATTTACGAATTTTTTAGGATTTAGGGTTTAGAGCTTAGGGTGTTGTAGAGGTTGTAAATGATATGCAGTGTTTATATTAGGGTTTACAGGATTAATGGTTTCTTAAGATCTAGGGTTTAGGGTTTCTTAGGGTTTTAGGTTTAGAATCTAATGATTTAGGTTAGGGTTTAGGGTTTAGGGCTTCATGTTTTTTTACGTCTAGGGTTTTAGGTTAAGGGTTTTATTTAGGGTTTTTATGGTTTAGGGCTTTGGGATTTTTGGGTTAAGGTTTTTTAAAGTTTTATAGGTTTATGGTTTAGGCCTTAGGGATTTTTTTGTGTTTTAGGGTTAAGCACATAAGATTTAGGGCTTGATAGGGTATAAAGCTTAGATTTTTTTTTAGGTTTAGGCATTTTTTAGGGTTTTTAAGGGTTAAGTGTTTCTTAGGGTTTCTGCTTTAGAGCTTAGGGGTTTTAAATGGTATTTAAGGTTTATTTTAGAGTTTATAGAATATAGGGATTCTTAAGGTTTAGGGTTTAGAGTTACTTAAGCTTTTAGGTTTAGGATTTATAGTTTTAGGTTAGGGTTTAGGGCATAGGGTTTTTTAGGTTAATGGTTTTAGGTTAAGGGTTTTATTTAGGTTTTTATGTTTTAGGTTAAGGGATTGTACGATTTTTTTTGGTTTAGCGTTTTGGGCTTAGGGTTTTTTTTGTGTTGTAGGGTTTAGTATATATGATTTAGGGCTTCATAGGGTTTAGAGCTTAGAGTTCTTTTAGGTTTTGGGGGTTTTTTTTTTTTGTTTTTAAAGGTTTAAGGGTTATGTGTTTCTTAGGTTTCTCAGGGTTTAGTAGTTTTTGTATTTTTAAAGTTTAGGATTTATAGATTTTTAGGATTTAGGGTTTCGACCTTAGGGATTTTAGGAGTTTTAAATGGGTTTTAGGGTTTATTTTAGGATTTATAGGATTTAGGGTTTCTTAAGGTTTATGGTTTAAGGTTTCTTCGGGTTTTAGGTATAGGATTTAGGGTTTTAGGTTAGGGTTTAGGGTTTAGGGCTTTGGGTATTTTTTATGTTTATTTTCTTAGGTTAAGGATCTTATGTAGGTTTTTAGGGTTTAGGGCTTTGGGATTTTTAGGTTAAGGTTTTTAGGGTTTAGGGTCTTTTTTTTTTTGTGTTTTTTAGTGTTTAGCATATATAATTTAGGGCTTTATAGGGTATAAAGTTTAGAGTTTTTTAGATTTAGGGGTTTTTGAGGTTTTTAGGGGTTTTAAGGGTTAAGTGTTTCTTAGGGTTTAAGGCTTTCAGTTGTTTGTGTTTTTTAGTTTTAGGTTTTATGGATTTTTAGAGTATAGGTTTTAGAGCTTAGGGTTTTGTAGGGCTTTTATATGATTTGTATGGATTATATAAGGGTTTACAGGATTTAGGGTTTTTAAAGGTTTAGGGTTTAGGGTTTCTTAGGGTTTTAGCTTTAGCATTTAGGTTTTAGGTGAGTGTTTAGGGCATTTGGATTTTTAGGTTTAGGGTTTTGAGGATTTTATAGGATTAGGGTTTAGGGCTTAGGTTTTTTTTTTTTTTTTGTGTTTTTATGGTTTAGGATCTACAATATAGGGGTTTATAGGTTTTAGAGCCTACCATTTTTTAGATTTAGGGTTTTTTTTTTTTGTATTTTTTAGAGTTTTGAAGTGTTAAGTGTTTCTTAGGGTTTAGGGTTTAGGGCTTAGGTTTTTTTTTGTGTGTGTGTGTGTTTTTAAGTTAGGGTGTATGGATTTTTAGGATTTAGGTTTTAGAGCTTAGGGTTTTTCGGGGATTTTAAATGGTCTTTATGGTTTAGTTTAAGGTTTGTAGGATTTAGGGATTCTTAAGTTTTAGGATTTCTTAGGGATTTATGTTAGGGTTTAGGGTTTATGGCTTTGGGTTTTGTAAGGTTTAGGGTTTTTGGTTAAGGGTTTTATTTGAGATTTTGGGGTTTAAGACTTTGGGTTTTTTGGGGTTTTATAGGTTTAAGGTTTAGGGCCTAGAAGTTTTTTTTTTTGTGTTTTTTAGGGTTTACAATATACGATTTAGGGCTTTATTGGGTGTATAGCTTAGAGTTTTTTACGTTTAGGGGTTATTGAGTTTTTTTTTGGGCTTTGAATGGTTAAGTGTTTCTTAAGATTTTTTTAGGGTTTAGGGTTCAGGGCTTAGGGCTGAGGGTTTTTTTGGTTGAGGGTTTTTAAGTTTTTATTATTTAGGATTTAGAGCGTAGGGTTTTTAGGGGGTTTTAAATGTTTTTTAGGGTTTATTTTAGGGTTTATAGGATTTAGGATTTCTTAAGATTTAGGGTTTAGGATTTCTTGATGTTATAGGTTTTGGATTTAGAGTTTTAGTTAGGGTTTAGGGTTTAGGGTTTAGGCCTTAGTTTTTTTTTAGGTTTAGGGTTATAGGTTAAGGGTTTTATCTAGAATTTTAGGGTTATAGGTTAAGGGTTTTATCTAGGATTTTGAGGTTTACGGCTTTGGGTTTTTTTAGGTTAATGTTTTTTAGGGCTTTATAGGTTTAGGCTTTCGGGCTTAGGGTTTTTTTTTTGTGTTTTTTAGCGTTTAGCATATATGATTTGGGACTTTATAGAGTTTAGAGCTTAGATTTTTTTTTTTTTAGGTTTAAGGTTTTTTGGATTTTTTGAAGGTTTTTAAGGGTTAAGTGTTTTTTAGGGTTTTTTAAGGTTTAAGGTTTAGGGCTTTGGGTTTTGTTGTGTTTTTAATTATTTAGGGTTTACATATTTTTAGGGTTTAGGGTTTAGAGCTTAGGGTTTTTTAGGTGTTTTAAATGGTCTTTATAGTTTATTTTAGTATTTATAGGATTCAGGGATTCTTAATGTTTTGGGTTTCTTAGGGATTTATGTAAGGGTTTGGGGTTTATGGCATAGGGTTTTGTTAGATTTAGGATTTTAGGTTAAGGGATTTATATGAGATTTTGGGGTTTAAGGCTTTGGGGGTTTTAGGGTTTTATAGGTTTAAGGTTTAGGGCTTAGGGATTTTTTTTGTGATTTTTAGGGTTTAGCATATATGATTTAGGGCTTTATAGGGTTTAGAGCTTAGAGTCTTTTAGGTTTAGGGGTTATTGGGGTTTTTAGGGTTTTTAAGGGTTGAATGTTTCTTAGGATTTATTCGGGATTAGGGCTTTGGGTTTTTTTTTTGGGTCTAAGGTTTTAAAATATTTAGGATTTATGGTTTAGACTTGGGGTTTTTAGGGAGTTTTAGGTGTTTTAAATGGTTTTTAGGGTTAATTTTAGGGTTTATAGGGTTTAGGTTTTCTTAAGGTTTAGGATTTAGGGTTTCTTAGTGTTATAGCTTTGGGATTTAGAGATTTAGGTTAGGTTTTAGTGTTTAGGGAATATGTTTTTTTTAGGTTTAGGGTTATAGGTTAAGGGTTTTATCTAGGATTTTAGGGTTTAGGGCTTTGAGTTTTTTTAGGTTAATGTTTTTTAGGGTGATATAGGTTTAGGGTTTAGTGATTAGTTTTTTTTTTTTTGTGTTTTTAGCATTTAGCATATATGATTTAGGGCGTTATAGGGTTTAGAGCTTAGCTTCTTTTTTTTTAGGTTTAAGGGATTTTGGATTTTATAAGGTTTTTAAGGGCTAAGTTTTTCTTAGGGTCTTTTAAGGTTTTAGGTTTAGGGATTTGGGTTTTGTTGTGTTTTGTATGTCTAGGATTTATAGATTTTTAGGATTTAGGGTTTAGAGATTAGTGTTTTATAGGGGTTATAAATTGTTTTTAGGGCTTAGGGTTTCTTAGGGTTTTAGGTTTAGGATTAAGATTTTAGTTTTAGGGTTTGGGGCTTAGGGTTTTTTAAGGTTTAGGGTTTTAGGTTAAGGGTATTATCTAGTTTAGGGTTTAAGGCTTTGGTTTTTTTAGGCAAAGGTTTCTTAGGATTTTATAGGTTTAGGGTTTTATCTTCTTTTTTTTTTTAGGTTTAGGGTTTTATCTAGGTTTTTAAGGTTTAAGTCTTTGGGTTTTATAGGTAAATTTTTTTAGGATTTTATAGGTTTAGAGTTTGGGGCTTAGGTTTTTTTTTTTTTTTGTTTTTCTAATTTGTGTTTTTCAGGGTTTAGCATATACAATCTATGGCTTTATAGGGTTGAAAGCTTAGAGGTTCTTAGGTTTAGGTGTTTTTGGGTCTTTTATGGTTTTTAAGGATTAGGTGTTTCTTAGGGTTTTTTAGAGCATAGGGTATAGGGCTTAGGGGTTTTTATTTGTTTTTTTAAGGGTTCACGGATTTTTAGGATTTAAGGTTTAGATCTTAGGATTTTTAGGGGTTTTAAATTGTTTTTAGGGTTTGTCTTATGTTTTATAGGATTTAGGTTTTCTTAAGGTTGGGGTTTAGGGTTTCTTAGGGTTTTTAGGTTCAGGATTTAGGGTTTTAGGTTAGGATTTAGGGTTTTAGATTTAGGATTTATAGTTTTCGGATTAGGATTCACGGTTTTAGTTTAGGGTTCAAGGCTTTGTGTTTTTTTTTATTTTTTTTGTGTTTTTTAGGATTTTGCTTATATGATTTAGGGATTTATAGGGTTTTTGAGTTTTTAGAGGTTTTAAGTTTAGCATTTAGGTTTTAGGTTAGGATTTAGTGTTTAGGGCCTAGGGTTTTTTTAGGCTTATAAGTTTAAGGTTAATGGTTTTATCTAGGTTTTTAGGGATTTAGCGCTTTCGGTTTTTTAGATTAATGTTTTTTTTTGGATTTTATAGGTTTAGGCTTTAGGGATTTGGGGTTCTTTGTGTGTTTGTTAGGGTTTAGCATATACATTTAAGGGCTTTATTGTTTTAAGGGTTTATTTTTGGGTTTATAGGATTTAGGTTTTCTTAAGGTTAGGGTTTAGGATTTTTAGGTTTAGGATATAGAGTTTTAGGTTACGAATTAGGGTTTTTTAGGTTAAGGATTTTATCTAGGGTTTTACGGTTTTATATGTTTAGGGTTCAAGACTTACGATTTTTTTGTATTTTTTTAGGGTTTAGCAAATACGATTTAGGAATTTATAGGGTTTGGAGCTTAGACTCTTTTAGGTTTAGGAGCTTGTAAGGTTTTCAAGGTTTAAGTGTTTCTTATGGCTTTTTAGGGTTTAGGGTTTAGGGTTTAGGCCTTAGGGTTTTTTTTTTTTGATTGTTAGGTTTAGGGTTTATGTTTTTTTAGGATTTAGTGTTTAGAGGTCCGGGTTTTGTAGGGGTTTTAAATGATTTAGAGCTTAGAGTTTTTTTTTTAGGCATAGGGGTTTTTGGGTTTTCTTAGTGTTTTTAAGGGTTAAATGTTTCTTAAGGTTTTCTATTGATTAGGGTTTAGGATTGTTTTTTTGTGTTTTTTCATTTTAAAATTTATGGATTTTTTAGAATTTAGGGTTTAGATCTTAGGGTTTTGTAGAGGTTTTAAATGCATTGTAGTGTTTATAGTAGGGCTTATAAGATTTATGATTTCTTAAGGTCATGGTTTAGGGTTTCTTAGAGTTTTAGGTTTAGAATCTAAGGATTTAGGTTAGGGTTTAGGGTTTAGGGTTTATGGCTTCATGTTCTTATAGGTCTAGGATTTTAGGTTAAGGGTTTCATCTAGGGTTTTTATGGTTAGGGCATTGGGTTTTGTAGGTTAAGGGTTTTTAGAGTTTTATAGGTTTATGGTTTAGGGCTCAGGGTTTTTTGTGTATTTTAGGGTTAAGCATATAAGATTTTGGGCTTGATAGGTTTAAAGCTTAGAGGTTTTTAGGCTTAGGGTTTTTGTGTTTCTTAGGGTTTCTATTTTAGAACGTTTTAAATGGTTTTTATGGTTTATTTTAGGGTTTATAGGATTTAGGGATTCTTGAGGTTTAGGGTTTAGAGTTTCTTAAGGTTTTAGGCTTAGGATTTAGAGTTTTAGGTTAGGGTTTTGGGCTTAGAGTTTTTTATGTTTAGAGTTTTAGGTTAAGGATTTAATTTAGGTTTTAGGGATTTGGATTTTTTAGGTTAAGGGTTTGTAGGATTTTATAGTTTTAGGGTTTAGGGTATTTGTTGTGTGTTGTGGGGTTTAGTATATATGATTTAGGGCATTATACGGTTTAGAGCTTAAATTTTTTTAGGTTTAGGGGTTTTTTGGTTTTAAGGATTTTTAATGGTTAAGTGTTTCTTAGGTAACCCAGGGTTTAGTTATTTTTTGTATTTTTTAGGTTTAGGGTTTACATATTTTTAGGATTTAGAGTTTCGAGCTTATGGATGTTAGGAGTTTTAAATGGGTTTTAGGGTTTATTTTAGGATTTATAGGATTTAGGGTTTCTTAAGGTTTAGAGTTTAAGGTTTCTTTAGGTTTTAGGTTTAGGATTTAGGGTTTTAGGTTAGGGTTTAGGGTTTAGGGCTTAGGGTTTTTTCAATGTTTAGGTTCTTAGGTTAAGGTTCTTATCTAGGATTTTAGGGTTTAAGGCTTTGGGTTTTTTAGGTTAAGGTTTTTAGGGTTTTTAGGGTTTTATAGGTTTAAGGTTTAGGGCTTAGGGTTTTTTTTCTGTGGTTTTTAGGGTTTAGCATATACGATTTAGGGCTTTATATGGTTTAGAGCTTAGAGTTTTTGAGCTTTAGGGTTTTTGGGTTTTTAGGGTTTTTAAGGGTTAAGTGTTTCTTAGGGTTTAAGGTTTTGCGCTTTGGATTTTTTTTTGTTTTTAAGGTTCAAGGTTTACAGATATTTAGGATTTCGAGTTTACAGATTAGGGTTTCGTAGGGGTTTTAAGTGGTTGTTAGGATTTATTTTAAGGTTTATAGAATTTTGGGTTTCTTAAGGTTTAGATTTAGGAATTAAGGTTTTAGGTTAGGGTTTAGGGTTAAGGGCTTAAAGATTTTTTAGGTTAAGGGTTTTATCTAGGTTTTTTAGGGTTTAGGGCTTTGGGTTTTTAGGATTTTATACGTTTAGGGTTTAGGGATTTTTTGTGTTTTTCGGGTTAAGTATATACGATTTAGGGTTTTATAGGGTTTGTGAGCTTTGAGTTTTTTCAGGTTTAACGGATTTTATATTTTTAGGGTTTTAAAGGGTTAAGTGTTTCTTTGGGTTTTTAGGGCTTAGGATTTTTTTTTTTTTTGTGTTTTTAGGTTTAGGGTTTCGAGCTTAGGTTTTTGTAGGGGTTTTAAATGATTTTTAGGGTTTATTTTAGATTTTATAGGATTTAGGGTCTATGATTTTAGGTTTTAGGTGTTAGGGTTTTTGGTATGTTTAGGATTTCAGGTTAAGGGTTTAGGGTTTTGGGTTTCTTTGGTTAACGTTTTTTAGGATTTTCTAGGTTTATGGTTTAGGGCTGATGGTTTTTAAAAAAAAAATATTTTTTAGGGTTTTCCATATAATATAGTGTTTAGAGCTTAGTGTTTTTTAGGTTTGGGGTTTTTTATGTTTTTTTAGGGTTTTTAAGAGTTAAGTGTTTCATTTGGTTTTTTAGGGTTTGTGGTTTAGAGCTTATAGTTTTGTAGAGGTTTTAAATGGTAATTACGGTTTATTTTAGGGTTCATAGGATTTAGAGTTTCTTAAGGTTTTAGGTGTAGAATTAGAGTTTTAGGTTAGGGTTTAGTGGTTTGGGCTTAGGGTGTTTTTAAGTTTAGCATTTTAGGTTAAGGGTTTTATCTATGTTTTAAGGGTTTAGAGCTTTGGGTTGTTTTTTGTTATGGTTTTTTAGGGTTTTATGGGTGAAGGGTTTACGGCTTAAGATTTCTTTTTTTGTGTTTTTTAGGGTTTAGCATATACAATTAGGGCTTTATACGGTTTTGAGCTTACAATTTTTTTAGGTTTGGGGGTTTTTAGGGTTTTTTTCAAGGTTATTGCTTTTTAGGGTTTTCTACGGTTTAGGTCTTAGGGTTTTGTTGTGTTTTTAAGCTTTAAGGTTTACAGATCTTTAGGATTTAGGATTTAGAGCTTAGGGTTTTCTGGGGGTTTTAAATGATTTTTAGGGTTTATATTATGGTTTATAGGATTTAGGATTTCTTAAGGTTTAGGGCATAGGGTATCTTAGGGATTTAGGTTTAGGATTTAGGGTTTTAGGTTAGGGTTTAGGGTTTAGGGCTTAGGGTTTTTTTAGGTTTAGGGATTTGGGTTACGAGCTTCATCTAGGTTTTTAAGGTTTAATGCTTTAGGATTTATGGGTGAAGGTTTTTTAGGATTTTATAAATTTATGGTTTAGGGCTTAGGTTTTTTATGTGTTGTTAGGGTTTCACATATACGATTTAGGGTTTTATAGGGTTTAGAGATTAGAGATTTTAGGTTTAGGGACTTTTGTTTTTTTTAGGGTTTGTAAGGGTATTGAATGTTGTTTAGGGTTTATAGGACTTAGGGTTTCATAAGGTTTAGGGTGTAGGGTTTCATAGGGTTTTAAATTTAGAATTTAGGGTTTTAGGTTATGGTTTATGGTTTAGGGCTTAGGGGTCTTGTAGGTTGAGGGTTTTATCTAGGTTTTTAGGGTTTAGGGATTTGGGTTTGCTAGGTTAAGCTTGTTTAGGCTTTTATAGGTTTAGGGTTTTGTAGGTTCAGATTTTTGAGGGTTTTATAGATATGGAATTTAGGGCTTAGGTTTTTTTTGTGTGTTTTTAGGGTTTAGCATATACAATTTAGATCTTTATAGGGTTTGGAGCTTAGAGTTTTTTAGGTTTAGGTGTTTTTGGGTTATTTATGTTTAAGTGTTTCTTAGGGTTTTTCAAGGGTTTAGCATAAACGATTTAGGGCTTTATAGAGTTTAGATCTTATAGTTTTTTAAGTTTAGGGGTTTTGGGGGGGTTTTTAGGGTTTTTAAGGGCTTACGGTTTAGGGCTTAGCTTTTTTTTTTTTGTTTTTTTAGATTTAGGGTTTAGGGCTTAGGCTTTTTTCGATCTTTTTAGATTTAGGGTTTAAGGCTTAGGACTTAGGGTTTTTTTACATTTAGGATTTTATCTTAGGTTTTTAGGTTTTTGGGCTTTGGAATTTTTGGATTAAGGTTTTTAGGGTTTTATAGATTTAGGATTTAGCACTTAGGGTTTTTTGTATTGTTTATGGTTTAGCATTTACGATTTAGGGCTTTATAGGGTTTAGAGCTTTGAGTTTTTTTAGGTTTAAGGGATTTTATATTTTTTGGGTTTTTAAGGGTTAAATGTTTCTTAGGTTTTTTTAGGGCTTAGGGTTATTTTTAGGTTTAGGGTTTTGGGTTAAGGGATTTATTAATATTTTAGGGTTTAGGGATTTGAGTTTTTTAGGTTAAGATTTTTTCAGATTTTATAGGTTTAGGGTTTAGGTCTTAAACTTTTTTTTTTGTGTTTTTAGGGTTTAACAAATACGATTTAGGGCTTTATAGGGTCTACAACCTAAAGCTTTTTAGGTTTAGTGTTTTTTGTGTTTTTCTAAGGTTTTAAGAGTAAAGTGTTTCTTAGGGTTTATGACTTAGGGTGCTTTTATGTTTTTTAGATATAGGGTTTACAGATTTTTAGGATTTAGGGCTTATAGCTTAGGGTTTTGTAGGGATTTTAAATGGCTTTTAAGGTTTATTTTAGGGTTTATTAATGTTTAGGGTTTCATAGTGTATTAGGTTTAGGATTTAGGGTTTTAGGTTAGGATTTAGGGTTGAGGACTTTTGGTTTTTTTAGGTGTAGGGTTTTAGGTTAAGGGTTTTAACTAAGTTTTTAGGGGTAAGGGCTTTGTGTTTTTTAGATTAAGGTTTTATATGGCTTTATATGTTTAGGGTTTAGGGAAAAGGGTTTTTTTGTGTATTTTACGGTTTAGCATATACGATTTAGGGCTTTATAGCATTTAGAGCTTAGAGTTATTTTAGGTTTAGGGGTTTTGGGGTTTTTAAGGGTTAAGTGTTTCTTAGGATTTTTTAGGGTTTAGGGTTTTGGGCTAGGGTTTTTTTTGTTTTTTAGGTTTAAGGTTTAAGGATTTTTAGGATTTAGTGTTTAGAGCTTAGAGTTTTGAAGGGTTTTAAATGATTTGTAGGGCATAGGATATAGGGTTTCTTAAAGTTTACGGTTTAGGGTTTCTTAGGGTTTTAGGTTAGGGTATAGGGTTTAGGCCTTAGTGGTTTTTTATGTTTAAGGTTTAAGGTTTGGGTTTAGGGTTTCGGCCTTAGGGTTTTTTTAGGTTTAAGGTTTTAGGTTAAGGGTTTTATCTTGGTTTTTAGGGTTTAGGGATTTGGGTTTATTAGGTTAAGGGTTTTTAGGGTTTTATAGGTTTAGGGTTTAGGGCTTAGGTTTTTTTTTTTTTTTTGTTTTTTAGGGTTTAGCTTATATGATTTAGGGCTTTATAGGGTTTTGAGGTTAGTGTTATCATGGTTCGGGGTTTCTGTATGTTTTAGGGTTTTTAAGGGTTAAGTGTTTCTTAGGGTTTTTTAAGGTTTAGGGTTTAGGACTTAGGGGTTTTTTAGGTTTAGGCTTTAATGTTAAGGTTTGCAGTTTCGGGCTTAGGGTCGTTTTAGGTTTAAGGTTTTAGGTTAAGTATTTTGTCTAGGTTTTTAGGCTTTAAGGATTTGTGTTTGTTAGGTTAAAGGCTTTTAGGTTTTTATGGGTTTAGGGTTTAGGGCTTATGATTTTTTATTTTTTTTTTGTGTTTTTTAGGATTTAGCATATTTGATTTAGAGCTTTATAGGGTTTTGAGGTTAGAGTTTTTCAAAGTTAGGGGTTTCTGTATTTTTTAGGGTTTTAAGGGTTAGGTGTTTCTTGGGGTTTTTTTAGGGTAAAGAGCTTAGGGTTTTTTTGGGGTTTTAAATTGTTTTTAGGGTTTATTTTACAGTTCATAGGATTTAGATTTTCTTATGGTTTTAGGTTTAGGATTTCTTAGAGTTTTAGATGTAGGATTTAGGATTTTAGGTTTAGGGTTATAGGTTAAGGGTTTTCTCTATGTTTTTAACGTTTAGGGCATTAGGTTTTTTAGGTTTTAGGTTTTAGGTTTAAGGTATAGGGCTTAGGGTTTTTTTTTTGTGTTTTTCAGGGTTTAACATATACGATTTAGGGCTTTATAGTGTTTAGATCTTAGAGTTTTTTTTTGATTTAGGGATTTTTGGGTTTTTTAGGATTTTTAAGGGTTAAGTGTTTCTTATGGTTTTTTAGGGTTTATTGTTTAGGGTTGAGGGATTTTTGTGTATTTTTGGGTTGAGGATTTTTAAATTTTTAGGATTTAGGGTTTACAACTTAGGGTTTTTAGGGTGTTTTAGGGGTTTTAAATGATTTTTAGGGTTTATAGGATTTAGGGTTTCTTAAGGGTTAGGGTTTAGTGCTTAGGGCTTATGTTCTTTTTAGGTTAAGGGTTTTATCTAGGATTTTAGGGTCTTGGGCTTTGGGTTTTTTTAGGTTAATGTTTTTTAGGGCTTAGGTTTTTTTTTTTTTTTTTTTTTTTTTGTGGTTTTTAGCTTTTAACATATATGATTTAGGGATTTGTAGGGTTTAGAGCTTAGCATTTTTTAGGTTTAAGGATTTTTGGATTTTTTACGATTTTTAAGGGTTAAGTGTTTCTTAGGGTTTTTTAAGGTTTAAGGGTTTGGGCTTTGGGTTTTGTTGTGTTTTTTATGTTTAGGGTTTAGATTTTTAGGATTTAGGGTTTAGAGCATAGGGTTTTTTAGGTGTTTTAAATGGTCTTTATGGTTTATTTTAGGATTTATATGATTTAGAGATTCTTAAGATTTAGGGTTTCTTAGGGATTTATGTGAGGGTTTAGGGTTTATGGCTTAGGGTTTTGTTAGGTTTAGGGTTTTAGGTGAAGGGTTTTATCTAGGATTTTGGGGTATAAGGCTTTTGGGGTTTTATAGGCTTAGGGTTTAGGGCTAAGGTTTTTTTTTTTTTTTTTTTTTGTCTTTTTTAGCGTTTAGCATATATTATTTAGGGCTTATAGGGTTTAGTGCTTAGCTTCTTTTTTTTACGTTTAAGGGATTTTGGATTTTTTAATGTTTTAGGGTTAAGTGTTTCTTAGGGTTTATAGATTTTTAGGATATAGGGTTTAGTGCTTAGTGTTTTCTAGGGGTTTTAAATTATTTTTAGGGCTTATAGGATTTAGGATTTCTTAAGTTTTGGGATTTAGGGTTTCTTTGGGTTTTAGGTTTAGGATTAAGATTTTAGGTTTAGGGTTTAGGGCTTAGGGTTTTTTAAGGTTTAGGGTTTTAGGTTAAGGGTACTATCTGGTTTAGGGTTTAAGGCTTTGGGATTTTTAGGCTAAGGTTTCTTAGGATTTTATAGGTTTAGTGTTTTGTCTTGGTTTTTTAGGTTTAGGGATTTATCTAGGTTTTTAAGGTTTAAGTCTTTGGATTTTTTAGTAAGATTTTTAAGGATTGTATAGGTTTAGGGTTTAGGGCTTAGGGTCTTTTTTTCATTTTTTTAATTTGTATTTTTTAGGGTTTAGCATATAAAATTTAGGGCGTTATAGGGTTTAGGCTTAGAGTTTTTTTAGGTTTAGGGGTTTATAGGTCTTTTATGATTTTTAAGGGTTAAGTGTTTCTTAGGGTTTTTTAGGGCGTAGGGTATAGGGCTTAGGGATTTTTTGTGTTTCTTTTAGGGTTCACAGATTTTTAGGATTTAGGGTTTTGATCAGAGGATTTTTAGGGGTTTTAAATTATTTTAGGGTTTGTCTTAGGTTTTATAGGATTTAGGATTTCTTAAGGTTAGGGTTTAGGGTTTCTTAGGGTTTTAAGGTTTAGAATTTAGGGTTTTAGGTTAGGGTTTAGGGTTTTAGGTTTACGATTTAGGCTTTTAGGTTTAGGATTTAGTGTTTTAGGTTTAGGATTTAGGGTATTAGGTTTAGGGTTCAAGGCTTAGGTTTTTTTTTTTTTTTTTTGACTTTTTTAGGGTTTATCATATATGATTTAGGGATTTATAGGGTTTGGAGCTTAGCCTCTTTTAGGTTTTGGGGTTTTTGAGTTTTTAGGGGTTTTAAGTTTAGGCTTTAGGGTTTTAGGTTAGGGTTTTGTGTTTAGGGACTAGGGTTTTTTTAGGTTTAGGGTTTAAGGTTATTGGTTTTATTTAGATTTTTAGGGTTTAGTTCTTTGAATTTTTTAGATTAAGGTTTTTTTTTTTTTGGATTTTATAGGTTTAAGCTTTAGGGATTTGGGGTTCTTTTTGTGTTTGTTAGGGTTTAGCATATACATTTATGGGATTTATTGTTTTAAGGGTTTATTTTAGGGTTTATAGGATTTAGGGTTTCTTAAGGTTAGGGTTTAGGGTTTCTTAGGGTTTTTAGGTTTAGGATATAGAGTTTTAGGTTACGGTTTAGGGTTTTTTAGGTTTAGTGTTTTAGGTGAAGAATTTTATCTAGGGTTTAAGAGTTTTATAGGTTTAGGGTTCAAGACGTACGGATTTTTTGGCTTTTTTTGGGGTTTAGCATATACCATTTTGGGATTTATAGGGTTTGGAGCTTAGACTTTTTTAGGTTTAGGGGTTTTTAAGGTTTTCTAGGTTTAAGTATTTCTTATGGCTTTTTAAGGCTTAGCGTTTAGGCCTTAGGGTTTTTTTTCTTCTTCTGATTTTTAGGTTTAGGGTTTATGGTTTTGTAGGATTTTGTGTTTAGAGGTTAGGGTTTTGTAGGAATTTTAAATGGTTTAGAGCTTAGAGTTTTTTTTAGGTGTAGGGGTTTTTAGATTTTCGTAGTGTTTTTAAGTGTCAAGTGTTTCTTAGGGTTTTTTATTGATTAGGGTTTAGGCTTTTTTTGTGTTTTTTCAGTTTAAGATTTATTGATTTTTTAGGATTTAGGGTTTAGAGCTTAGGGTTTAGTATAGGTTTTCAATGTTTTGTAGTGTTTATAAGATTTATGGTTTCTTAAGGTCTAGGGTTTAGGGTTTCTTAGCGTTTTAGGTTTAGAATCTAAGAATTTAGGTTAGGGTTTAGGGTTTAGGGTTTATGGCTTCATGGTTTTTTAGGTCTAGGGTTTTAGGTTAAGGGTTTTATCTAGGATTTTTACAATTTAGGGCTTTGGGTTACGTAGGTTAAGGTTTTTAGAGTTTTACTGGTTTATGGTTTAGGGCTTAGGGTTTTTTGTGTATTTTAGGGTAAGCATATAAGATTTAGGGCTTGATAGGGTTTAAAGCTAAGATTTTTTTAGGTTTGGGGTTTTTTTAGGGTTTTGAAGGGTTAAGTGTTTCTTAGGGTGTTTTTAGGGTTTCTGGTTTAGAGCTTAGGGTTTTGTAGGGGTTTTAAATGGTAATTACGGTTTATTTTATGGTTTATAGGATTTAGAGTTTCTCGAGGATTTAGGTGTAGGATTGGAGTTTTAGGTTAGGGTTTAGGGGTTTGGGCTTAGGGTGTTTTTAAGTTTACGATTTTACCTATGTTTTAAGGGTTTAGGGCTTTGGGCTGTTTTTGGTTATGATTTTTTAGGGTTTTATAGGTGAAGGGTTTACGACTTAGGGTTTTTTTTTTGTGTTTTTTTGGGTTTAGCATATACAACTAGGGCTTTATAGGGTTTTAAGCTTACAGTTTTTTTAGGTTTAGGGGTTTAGGGTTTTTTTCAAGGTTAACTACTTCTTAGGGTTTTCTATGGTTTAGGTCTTAGGGTTTTGGTGTGTTTTTAAGATTTAAGATTTACGGATCTTTAGGATTTAGGCTTTAGAGCTTAGGGTTTTGTAAGGGTTTCAAATGTTTTTTAGGGTTTATATTATGGTTTATAGGATTTAGGGTTTCTTAAGGTTTAGGGTTCAGGGTATCTTAGGGATTTTGGTTTAGGATTTAGGGCTTTAGGTTAGGGTATAGGGTTTAGGGCTAAGGTTTATGGTTAAGGTTTAGGATTTAGGGTTTAAGGTTTATGGTTTAGGGTTGTCCATTGTTTTCAGTAGTTTTTTAGTACTGTAGGGTTTAGGTGTAGGGTTTTGGGTTTAGGGTTATTGTTTAAGGTTTAGTGTTTAGGAATATGTGTTTAGAGTTTATGGTTTATGGTTTATAGTTTAGGGTTTAGGGTTTAAGGTTTAGGTATTAGGGTTTTAGGGTTTAGGGTTTTGGGTTTAGGTTTATGGTTTAGGGTTTGGGGTTGTAGGTTTGGGGTTTAGGTTTAGGGTTTAAGGGTTAGGGTTTAGCGTTTAGGGTTTAGTTTTTAGGGTTTAAGGTTAGGGATTAGGGTTTATTGTTTAGGGTTTGGGTTTCGAGTTTAGAGTTTAGGATTTAAGATTTTGTATTTAGGCTTTAGGGTTTAGATTTTAAGGTTTAGGGTTTAGGGTTTAGGGTTTATGGATAAGGATTTATGGTTTAGGATTTAGTGTTTAGGGTTAAGATTTAGAATTTAGTGTTTAGGGTTAAGGGTTTAGGGTTTAAGGTTTTGGGTCTAGGGTTTAGGGTTTCGACTTTAGGTTTAGTGTTTTGGGTTTAGGATTTTGAGTTTAGGGTTTATGATTTAAGGCTTAGGGTTTAGGGTTAGGGAATATAGTTTAGAGTTTAGGATTTAGTCTTTAGTGATTGGGGCTTAGAGTTTGGTATTTAGTATTTAGGGTTTGGAGTCTAGGGTTTATAGTTTAGGGTTTATAGTTTAAGGTTTAGGGTTTTGGGTTAGGGTTTTAGGTTTATGGTTTAGGGTTTAGTTGCTAGGGTTTAGGATTTATGGTTTACGTTGTTTAGTTTAGGGTTTAGAGTTTAGGATTTAGGGTTTAAGGTTTTGGATTTAGCATTTAGAGTTTAGGTTTTAAGGTTTAGGGTTTTGGGTTTACGATTTTGGGTTTAGGGTTTATGATTTAGGGGTTAGGGTTTAGGGTTTATGTTTTTGGTTTTAGAGTTTGGGATATAGGATTTAAGGTTTAGGTTTTAGGGTTTAGGAATAATGGTTTAGGTTAGGGTTTAGGGTTTAGGATTTAGTGTTTATGGTTTAGTGTTTAGAGCTTAGGGTTTAGGGTTTAGGTATGAAAAGGTTTAGAATTTTAAAAATTTAGGATTTGGTTTTAGGGTTCAGATTTTGGGTTTAGGGTCTAGGGTTTACGATTTAGGGTCTAGGGATAAGAGTTTATGGTTTAGGGTTTAGGGTTTACGGTTACTGTTTAATGTTTAGGTTTTAGCTTTTAGGGTTTAGGTTTTAGGGTTTAGGGTTTAAGGGTTAGGGATTAGGGTTTAGAGTTTGGGATTTAAGGTTTAGGGTTTAGGGTTTAGGGTTTAGGATTTAGGATTTTTATTTTGGGATTTAGGGTTTAGAGTTTGGATTTATTGTTTAGGGTTTAGGGTTTTGGGTTTTTTATTTCTTCTTATTTGAATGACCCTTGAGGGGGTCAGGGGCTTAGCAACACCCCCAGGCCTTAGCATAAATATAAAAACAAAAAGTACAAGGAGGGGGACATAAACCTAACCTCCGATCCTATGGTGGTTCATAAGTCTACCTTCCTACTAAGGAAGGTCAACTCATCCCCATACTATCACGGGAAACCTAGAGACTAAGTACCTAGGCGAGGGGAATCCCCTCGATATAGAGAATCTAAGAAACATAAACAAGGGAGACTCTCCCCTTACAATACTGAAAGAAAACAAGAAACTAAGTTATAACCTAAAATAATAACTAGGTTGAGGAGGGTCTTTATCATGGTGGTTCTTTGATTCTTTTGATTTTCCTTCTCCTGAAATTTGCCATTTCCAGAATGTCTAGTTAATAGTGAGCTCGTGCTTCCTTGGGCAGTTGTTTTCTATTGCTATATTTGTTGGGGCTCGTAATTTTGTGACTTTGTTTTGCTAAAGAATCAGCCACTGAGTTGGCTTCTCTGTATGTATGTTTGCATCTAAAGTTGCTAGTCTGCCCTATAAGTTCCTTCATTTGTTGTACCTGTGTGTTAACCCTCCAAGGTGGTTTAGTTTTTGCCATGATCCAGTCAACTAATAGCTATGAATCCACCTCCAAAAGGACATTTTTGTAGCCTAATTGGAGGAGCCAAGTCATGCCAAATATAGCAGCTCCAATTTCAGCTTGATTGTTAGTTCCTTCTCCCATTGGTGTAGAAAAGGCTAATATAATTTCTCCCCTGTGGTCTCGGATGATACCTCCAGCACCTAGCTTTCTAGGATTGTCTAGTGCATTGCCATCAGTGTTGAGCTTTACCCAATCTTTTGGTGGCCTTCTCCACATAACCAAGGTCACTTTAGTGTCATGAATACAGTTTTCCCCCATTGCTATCAGGTCCTTCCAGTTAGATGGCCATCTGATATGAGGGAATACTGTGCTCATTAGTTTGTAGTTATCCTTGTATATGGAATATTTAACTCTGCTCATATTGGACTGCTTGCCTCCATACTTGCTCGCACATCTGTTTTTCCATAGATTCCAACAAATAAAGATTGGTGTGGCTTGTATCAACAGCCTATGAGCTTCATTGTTTGGTTTAGTTGACCACCATTGCATGATCAGTTAAGGCAGGGATTTGTGGTCTGTGGTGATGCCTGCAATTGTAGAATAACATTTCCATACGTAAGTAGCAAAGTGTCCACTGTTGAAGATATGCTCTATATTATCCATTCCAGACCTGTTACAACAAAAACACTTTGCTGGGTCATTGCCAAACTTAGTTAGCTTTTCATTTGTTGGGAGTTTACCTCTTAAGGCTCTCCACAAAAGAAAATAAGCTTTAAAAGGAATGTTCTTATGCCAAATAAAGGAATTAAACTTAGATTTGTTCCTCTTATCTCTTATAGCATTCCAAGCAGATGAGCAGGTGAACTGTCCATCATTGTTCAAATTCCAGATGGCTTGGTCAGGTGTGTCCTGCTGGTAGTGAAGGTCTGTTGCAAGGATGTTGGCTAATTGGCATGGAGGAGCCTGTTGTATCAGCTTGTCATAATTCCATTGTCCATTCATTAAGAACCTTGCAACCTTAGTATTATTGAACCTCTTGCTCTCATTCGCAAATCCAGCAAGGGGTCCAACACCAAGTCAATTATCCCACCAGAAATTGCAACTGCCAGAGTTGATTCTCTATTGGATGTGTTCCTCAGCTTGACTTTTGTTATGCATCAGCTGCTTCCAGGTAATAGACTCTCCTGTATCCCATTTCTTACTTATGGGATTTGATCTCTGACAATATTTAGCCCTGAGAAAGTACCCCCAGAGTGTTTGTTTTGTTATGAAGATCCACCACTGCTTGTATTTAAAGGCCCTATAAACATCTTTTAAGTTCCTCACACCTATGCCTCCTTTATCTAGGGGATAGCTTAGGTTTTTCCATGAGGACCAATGGTATTTCTTCCTGTCATTCCTCCAGCCCTAAAAAAAATCTGCTATCATTCCTTGGATTTGTTTGAGGACAGTAACAGGGGGGGTTATTGCAGACAACAGGTGAATAGGCAAAGATTGTAGAACATGTCTGATTAAAATTACCCTGCCCCCATAGCTGAGTATTTTAGTATGCCAACCTGTAATTCTACTGATCACCTTGTTGATGAGGTCTGAGAAATATATAATTCTAGGCCTGCCAACAAATAAAAGGCAGCCTAGATAAGTAATGACTCCTTCCTTGTGCTTAAAACCTATCACTCTTATGATTCTTTCTTTAGTACTATTAAAAGAATTAGAATGAATCATGAAGTGACTTTTCTCCTTGTTCACTAATTGTCCTGAACTGTTTTCATAGGAACTCATAGTCTGCATGATGAGTTGAAGGGTTTTCTGTCTTCCTGAGGTGAATATGATAATGTCATCTGCAAAGCTAAGATGATTAACTTGAGGGCCTCTCTTTTCCATGAATAAACCATGGTAATCTAGGTTGTTATGCAACCTGTTAAGAGATCTGGATAGGACCTCTGCGCCTAAAATAAATAGGGCAGGGGAGAGGGGGTCTCCTTGTTTGAGTCCCCTGGTAGATTTGAAGAAACCATATCTCTTACCATTGACTATAATAGAATACCAATTATTAGTCATAGTCCTCCAAACCATATCAATAAAGACTTCATCAAAACCCATTCTTCTCAGCACTAGACATATGTAGGACCAGTGAACCCTATCATATGCCTTAGCCATGTCAAGTTTAATGATAACATTACTGCCAATGTTAGGTTTCTTGGTTTGATGAATAATCTCCTGTGCCAACATGATATTTCTGAAATATTCCTACCTTTTACAAAACCAGATTGGTTGAGAGAAACCAAGTCTGGTAGTATAGGGCCAAGTCTAGAACTCAAAAGTTTGGAAATGATCTTGCTAGTAAAGTTGCTGAGGCTGATAGGTCTAAATTCCTTCAACTTGTTGGGATTGTTCACTTTAGGAAGAAGAACAATACAGGAGTGGGAAAAATATTTGGGTATCACCTGTCCACAGAAGAATGCTTGAATGACTTCAAGAAGGTCCTGTTTAATAATATGCCAGCACTTCTGAAAAAAATGTCCATTCATCCTATCTGGTCCAGCTGCTGAGTTAGGGTTCATGGAGAAAACTACTTCTTTCAATTCCTCCAAAGTGGGCATAGAGGTTAGACATTTGTTTTTCTCCTGAGTGACCCTTCTTTGAATTCAGTCCAGGTCTCCTTCATTGATAGTCTTATTATCCCCTGTGAAAACCTTCTGAAAGTGTTCACAAGCAGCCTTGGCAATACTTTCCTCTCCCTGTATCCATTCTCCATCCTCTATCAAAAGTTTGTGAATGAACAACCTTCTTCTTCTCCCCCTTATTAGGGAGTGGAAATATTTGGTATTGGCATCTCCTTCCTTGAACCATTGTAACTGTGTTTTTTGTTTTAAAATGGAATCCTCAAGTTTTAGAAACCTGATATACTCTGCATTAAGCCCATGAAGGATTGTTCTGTTGGCCTCTGTCTGTTCCTGAATAAAATTATCTTCAGCAGTTCTCACCTTTTCTTCATAGTCCCTGACTTTGCTGAATATATCACCAAGTTCCCTTCTAGACCACACACAAAGGGTGTTGGAGAGCCTTTTCAGTTTTTGGTGGAATCTCCACATGCTGCTTCCTTCTACATTTCTTTCCCAACAGGATTTCACAATATCTATAAAATTGGGTTGTTCAGTCCAACAATATATAAATTTGAAGTACATGATGTGCTCCTCTTCTTTAGGAATCATTTCCATCAACAAAGGACAATGATCTGATCCTACAGAAGGCAAATGAGTGATGGTAGTCTGAGGCATCATTTCCAGCCATTTATCATTGACCAAGGCTCTATCCAACCTTTTCCAAATTCTATGATGTATACCCCTTTTATTAGACCAAGTAAATTTATGTCCACTGAAACCAAGATCCATCAATCCACAGGCTTCAATGACAGCAATGAAATCAAGACTCTTCCTCATATTGTAGGGGACAACTCCCAGCTTCTCCTCCATAGAGGTAATAACATTGAAGTCTCCTACTGAGCACCAGGTTTTATTATTATCTGCAGCATGATGAAGCATTCTGTCCCAGAGGGGCCTTATGAGTTGTTCCTTACACTTAGCATACACAAAGGTAATTGTGAAGTGTTCCTGAATTTCATTGTGAGAGAATTGGCAAGTGATATGCTGGTCATCTTCCTCAAGGATTACACAGTCAATATCCATGCTCCAAAACAGCCAAATCTTTCCATTACCATTACTCACTGCCTGTTCTATATTCAATTGGTGCATAAATGACTGAATCAAATTACTATCTGAAAAAGGTTCTAGAATAGCCACGTCTGATGCGTGCAGGCTTTGACTAATGCTACCTATCATTGGCCGATGTCGCCTGGATTACGCGTGCAGGCCACGACCGATGCCACTTGTCCGATGCGCGCAGGCCATGACCAATGTCGCCCAGCCGATGCGTACACGCCACGGCTGATGCCTGTAGGCCTTGGTTGATGCAGCATGCTTGCCAGATGCGCACATGAAACGTCTGATGCATGCAGGCCCTGGCTAATGTCGCCTGTTATTGGCTGACGTCACTTGCCCAATGCCCACATGTCACATCCGATGCATAGCCCACTTGGAGTTCTTGATTCCATGGCGCGAATTATGAATTTGAGGAGTAGGCTTCGTTTTTCCAGAGAATCATAATGAACATGTACAACCCAATTATGCATGTTCTAGGGTACAAACACACCTTAGCTTCAACGAATAACTTTTATATATATATAAAAATAGTTTTCAACAATTTTTTTTTAAAAAAATTCAGTTAAACCCTAAAATGAGTAATTAATTGATAAAAAATAGAAAAAAAATTAAAAAAAATATCAAATTAACGCCAAAAATTCACAAATAAAAATAGTAACTTTAAATTCAACAATTTCATAATGTTTTTTTTTTTCATTTTTTTCGGTAAATCCTGAAAATGTGTAATTAATTAATAAAAAATAAAAAATATGAAAAAAAATTATAAAATTACCACCAAAAATTCACAATTAAATATAGTAACCTTAAATTCAACAATTTCATAATTTGTTTTAATTTTTATTTTTTTCGACATATCCCGAAAATGAGTAATTAATTAATTAAAAATAGGAAAAAACTGAAAAAAAAAAAAAAATTAATGCCCAAAATTCACAAATAAATATAGTAATCTTAAATTCAAAAATTTCCTAATTTTTTTATAATTTTAATTTTTTTTGATAAATATCGAAAATGAGTAATTAATTAATAAAAAATAGGAAAAGTATGAAAAATAAAAAATTAATGCCGAAAATTCATAAATATATATAGTAAGCTTAACTTCAACAATTTCATAATTTTTTTTAAATTTTTTTATTTTTTCAGTAAATCTCAAAAATGAGTAATTAATTAATAAATAATAGGAAAAATATGAAACAAAAAATATAAAATTAATAACAAAAATTCACAAATAAATATAGTAACCTTAAATTCAATAATTTCATAATTATTTTTAATTTTTATTTTTTTGGTAAATCCCGCAAAAGAGTAATTAATTAATAAAAAATAGGAAAAATATGAAAAAAAATAGAAAATTAATGCCAAAAATTCACAAATAAATATAGTAACCTTAAATTCAACAATTTCATAACTTTTTTTTAATTTTTTTTTTTTGTAAATCTCAAAAATGATTAATTAATTAATAAAAAATAACAAATATGAATTAAAAAAATATAAATTTAACGCCAAAAATTCACTAATAAATATAATAACTTTAAATTCAACAATTTTATAAATTTTTGTTAATTTTTATTTTTTTGGTATTTCCAAAAATGAGTAATTAAATAATTAAAAATAGGAAAAATATGAAAAAAAATATAAAATTAATGCCAAAAATTCACAAATAAATATAGTAACCTTAAATTCAACATTATATAAATTTTAATTTTTAAAATGTGACGGAAAAACTAAAAAACATAAAAATAAATTTTAAAAAAATGAATAAGAGTCGAAAAAATATGAAAATGCTCGAAAACACTTCTAAACATATGAAACTAATGATAGAGTACATATTTGTACGAATAAAAGATATTTTGATTTCGTACGAACTGTAAAAGTAATGAATATTGGTATGAATGAACTACATGAGGCGGAAACGTTGAGAATATATGATGGAAAATAGATTGCATGAAGGGTGTTTCACAATCTTTTGATTTTTGTACAGCATGGACATCCGCATGTTGTCGACTAAACCCCGACCAATGTCACCGCGTGCAACGTCGCTCATCTAACAAGTGCAAGCCACGAACGATGCAAGAAAGCCACGTCTGACGTTGCCTGATCGAAGTGAGCAGGCCACGAATGATGCAACTAAGCCACGTCTAATGTCGACAAACCGATGTGTGAAAGCCACGGGCGATGCTGGCAAGTCACGTCCGACATTGGCTGACCGTTGTATGCAAGCCAAAGGCAATGCGGGCAGGCCACATCTGACGTTGGTTAACCGTTATATGCAGGCCAAGGGCAATGCGGTCAGGCCACACCTGGTGATGGTTGAGCAATGTGCATAGGCCACGGCTGATGCAGAAAGTCCACCCCCGATATCGGTTAAGCGATGTGCACAGGCCACGACCGATGCGGGCAGTCCATGACCAATGTCGCCTAGCCAATACCGCCTCCCATTGGACGAAGTTGCTTGCCCAAAGCGCACAGGCCATTTCAGGTGCGTGTAGACCTTGGCTGATGTTGCCTGCCATTGACCGACGTCGATGTCGCCCAACTGATGCGCACATGCCACGACTGATGCGTGCAGGCCTTGGCTGATGCTTTTTGTCGATGGCCGACGTAGCCTAGATAATGCGTACATGCCACGTCAAATGTCACCCAGCCGATGCGCACACACCACAGGTGATGCGTACAGGCCTTCGTTGATGTTGCATGTCGTTGGTCGACATCGCTTCCCAGATGCGCACATGTCACGTCCGATGCACGCAGGCCTTAGCTGATTCCGCCTACTGTTGGCTAACGCTGATGTCGCCCAGCCGATGCACGCACACCACGACTGATGCGTGCATGCCTTAGTTTATGTTGCCTGTCGTTGGCTAACGTTGATTGCCCGATGCGGACATGCCACGTCAGATGCGTGTAAGCCTTAGCTGTGTTGCTTGCCGTTGGCCAGTGCCGATGTCACTCGACCAATGCGCACAGGCTAGGGTTGATGCATGCATTCCTTGACTAATGGTGCCTACTTTTGGCCGACGTCACTTGCCTGATGCGCACATGCCATGTCAAATGTGTGCAGGCCTTGGCTGATGTTGCTTGCAGTTGTCCAACGTCGCCTGGCCAATGTGCACATGCCACGACTAATGTGTACAGGCTTTGGCAGATGTTGCATGCCGTTGGCCGATGTCGTTTGCCAGATGCGCACATGCCACGTCCGATGCGTACAACCCTTAGCTGATGTCGCCTGCATTTGGCAGACGGCTATGTCATCCAGCCAATGCGTACACACCACGTCTGATACATGCAGGCCTTGACTAATGCTGCCTACTATTGGCTTATGTCGCCTAGATAATGAGCACAAGCCACAGTCGATGTCTCCTGGCCGATGCTCCCAGGCAACGGCCAATGTTGCCAGTATAATTCATGAACTATGAAAATTTATACAAACTAGGGTTCTGAATTTCATACAAGTTAAACGGGACATTTTAGTTGAATGCATTCCATATACTAGTTTAAAGCATCATTTTGAAGATAATAGAAACACATAATTCATAAGCATAATCAACTCATAGGTCATCATATCATAATAGGAACATACTATAAATACCCTCAAAGCATACTTGTGCAATGCATGAATAAGATCACACAATGCCACTCACAATAAGTAAAGCTTCTTGAGTAACTATAGTTGATATTTCATATTCTTGTTCATACTATCATAAAGGGAGATTAGCCTTAACCGACATAGACCATGTGAGCTTACCATGGAATTTGGTGTCTACCTCACACCGAAAAGGGGTTGTCCTACTTGCCTAAGGTAGAATCATACTCTTAGCTTAGGTGGATTCACTAGCTAAAGACCTATGTGGGCACATAGTTATGGGATAAGGAGATTGCTACTAGAAACCCGGACTCAACTAAGGTAGAAGGAACCTATTTGGAAAGCCAGACTCAACTAGTGTACAAGCTTTCATTGGGAAGCCAGACTCAACTATCGTATAGGCTTCCATCTCATATTCATATCCACTCGATGCTAAGCATTAATTCCCATAGATTACATAGTAAACTTTGACCTAAGTGCATATTCATGGAAGAATGTCTTGACACTCAATATAACATTATTCATACTATAGCTCATAGATTCAATAGGTGAGAATACCTTTGCTGATTTGATTTGTGAGAGCATGAAATCGTTCTTGATGAGAGGGCACTTGAATGCATTTGTTGAAACATGTTCTTGCATTAGACAAGAAGCTAAAGTGAGCATGAACTTGTGTTGAGACTAGCTAGTCATCATTTGAGGCTTTTTTATCATGATTTAGGGTAACATGCTATTGAGAGTAATCCTCCTATGGCACTGGCATGCTAGTTCTCATCGAGTACTATTGTAGTACACCTTTATTGAGCTTAATGTGTTCTTGATTACTTTAGGACAAACAAAATTTAAGTTGGGGGTGTTGATGAGTGGTAGATTTGCACTCATATAAGGTCCATTTAGCTCAATAATTAGTGTCCTCAATGCCTAACTTTGTCCTTTTCTAATCAAATATTGATGATTTGCAGCTATGAAGGCAACTGGACAAGGCAAGGACTGATGTGTAAAATAACGGACAAAAAATATAAAAAAAAGTGTAAAGTGAACATTGTTGATCGCCAACATGAAGGGCGGATCACCAATTAAGTAAGACCTCACCCAAATTGACAGTGCATAGCACTTGTGTCTATCAAATAGGGTCATCAAACTCCATAAGAAAAGGCAATGCACCGAGTTAGAGCGGTGGTCCTAACGCACATCACATAAAATGACAGTGTGCAAGGCAAAGATTCAATGCTCAAACGGCGGACTAAGGTGGTATTCGGAGATTCATCGAATGTGAAAGGCTGACTCAAGCGAGTTTTCCAGGTGAGGTTCAAATACTGTAAGCCTAGAGCATCACAAGGTGATCTGAGGAGCGAAGGGCAAGTCGTCGATCAGGCTTGGAAAACCCCACTAATGTCGCTTAATCAGTTATACAGTAGAGTTTTAGGCCAAATTTTAGAAAACTATAAATAGCCCAAAGAGTAAAAATTTTAAAGGAATTATAGAGTTTGATTAGTAAGTTCATAGAGTGATTTTTAAGAGTTTTGAAATGTGAGAATAGTTTACCATTGAAAGAACATTTTTTCTAGTTTTTTGGGTGTTTTACAATTTGAAGCTTGAATTTGATAAATTGAAGTTAAATCCAAAGTGGGCTTACTCTTAATTTCTTGATTTCAAGTTACCCATGGATGCTTTCATGGAAGGTATACTTTCTTTATTTTTTGTGATGGGTGGCTAAAACTCCAAGATCTAGGGGTGCTCAAATGGAGTTGGGTGTTGATTTAATGTAGTTGGTATTGAGCTATGCTTTGTTTTGTTGTTGTTCATGCATGAATTTGGTATAATTACCATGGGATTAAATATGGGTTAAGGTTGCAAACTTATTTCCTACTTTCGATCTCCGATTGATGCTCGAAAGAGATTAATTAGAGTGGGTAATTTGTTCAATACTAGAAATTTAGGTGTGATGTCTATGGCTTGCTAGAAAAATAGTTTATGGGTCTGATCTACTTTCCATATTCTTGAAAGAGAGTAAAGTAAGGTATTTGGTTGTTTAGAAATGACATATAGATGAGATCGAAAGGAGGTACTATGCATACATGCTTTGATATCGAAAGATGATTAGCGTCAATGACGAAGACTTAGCTTATTCATGAATGTTCATCACTATAGAGCAGCACATCACCCCTATGTGACATTGTGAACTCTTGATTTCATTCCCATTTTAGTTTAATTTTGATAATTGATAAGCAAAGTTTTATGTTAAATTGGTAGTACCATCCACCCAATTAACTTATTATTACAAATCAGCTAATTTAAAGTCCAAATTTCTAGATAAGGATTCTCTACGATATACCATTCCATGTGGGATTCGACCTCGACTTTGGGTTTCTTACCGACAACGATCACTCACTCTTTTAATTGGTTTTGGAGGGTGATTTGTGTGTTATCAAAGAGTTAATTACTTAAATATACTCTATTTGTAATTTTATGAATCTTACTAGATTTTAGTGCGTTCAAATACGCCTAGATACATGTATATGAGGATACATAAGGTCAAATTAGGTGTACCTAATTTATATATATTGTATTCAAGTGGATTCGCATGTATCTAGGATACATAACAAGCCTCGCTCCTCTCCCTCCCATTTCACTTGCACTCTCTCATATGTATCTAAAATACATGACTATCTCGCTCACCTCCCTTCAGACACCCAAGAGAATGGAGTAAGCCATAATAAGCACACCCATACTGTCTCTGACAACACCCGGTTACATACATATACATATATCCAATGTGATTTGCATGTATTCGAAATACCATATTATATTTCATACATCTCTCTATTTTAATGTATATGATAGCAAACAAATACAAGTATCTAGGTGTATCCTACTTAATATATGGTTGAAAACTCTTAGTGCATGTTTGGAAAACCACCCTAATAATTGAATTTTGTGTAATTGAGTGTAATTACACTATCTGGCATGTTTGGTTGACCCGTGTAATTACTTGGTTAGCATGTAATTGAGTGTAATTGACATGGGTAACCATACTCTCCAATTCAAAGGGGGGGGGGCTTTGAATTGCTGCTAATTACATGGTATAATTTCAAGGTGATTACTTTTAATTTTCTTCCTTTTATTTCTATTTTTATTTTTTTCATTTTAATTTATTTATTATTTTAAATTCTTTTTTTATTTTTATTATTCTAATTATTTCTAAAAATAGATTTTTAATTTTATATTATGTATATTTCATTTCCTTCACATTCTTAACCTTTATTTCACGTGATTCAACACAATTTGTTATATACTTTTTATTTTATGTTATCTTTTTCATTCGTACAATTTTGTTGATGTTCGAATTTTTAAATTAAAGTAGATTTCATTGTTGAATAAGGTTATGGACTTACGTTTTCCTTTTCTTTTAAATCATATTTATGTATGTTATGTTGAAATTTGACATAAGAGTATTATGTTAAAAAATTGTTTTGAATTTAGAACTTATTATATTTTCAATTTCATTTGTTTTTGGAGTATTCATTGCAACATTTTTTTAGTTAGACTTGATAGATTATCTTTTTGTCAAATGTTTTTATAATTTTATGACATCATATTTATAATATTAATCAATTTTTCAAGCATGCATTTCATGCTGTTTATAGAAATGGTGTACTTTGAATTTTTTATTATTAATTTAATTAAATTATATTAATTTGAAAATATAAATCAATTTTTTTTGTAAGCAACTTATATTATTTACCAAGTGAACTTTACAAATCAAGAATTAGAAAAACAACATAAAAACTACTAGCAAATTAGGACTTGCATTGACTGGTATTAACCCATGTTGAATGCACCCTTCAGGCTCACCTAGCCCTCCTATCATCTATTCTTCAAAAAAACATAACATCACACTAGGTAACAATCCAGTTTAATCATGTAAGATGCTAACTCAGGTACACTACTAACTCTATGAAACACCTCTTGTACAATCTGCTTGACGATAATATGTTGTGGCTTTGTAGAATATTGAAAAACTCTGAGGTTACTATCATGTCACACCTAGTACACTTCAAAAACTAACACCATCTTGCATACCCTAGAACCTTTACTTTTCCCTTTGCAATGCCTCTAAGCCCACTGCACTACATCTATCCAACCTTAATTCAATCTTGGTATACCCTACCACTATAATAATCTTTCTCAAACATTGTTACTGACAGCTAAAGAATAAATGATGAATGAATTTCTCGGCATTCTTGGCTAATGGAAAGACCTCATCAATATCACTCATCCATTGATCAAGCCTATTTCTAGTCTATAACCTTTCCCTTATGGCTAACCAAAGGGTAAACTTTCACTTGGAGCATCCTCTGTTGTTGCACAGCAATTTTCTCCTGTCGACTTTGGGGAATACTCTTATTAATAGCTAATACATCTTATTGGAAAATTGTTGCATTCCCGTGAACTTTGCCATAGTGATCCCAGCATTCTTTAAATACTTGTCGAATCATCCATCAGGCCACCTTAGGTTCACACTTCCATATATCTCCACCCTTGACAAAATATGTATGCACCCATACCATCCATAATATCTCTTTAGATTGGCAAAGCTCCCATAACAATTTACATATTGCTGCTTTGTTTGATATCTCTACATTAATCAACCCCCTCCCCCCAGATATCATGGGTGAGTAGACTCGATCCCAGGCCACTAAATCCCTCTTGGACATCTCAATCGACCTTCTCCATAAGAATCTCATGCATATCATTTGAATAAGTTGTAGTACCTTTTAGCCAGTATAAACACTCGCCCAGATAGTTTGGATTGCAAAAAGAACACTTTTTAGGAATTGAGCCCTTCCTACATATGATAGGAATTTTGCAATCCAAGAACTTACTCTACCCAACAGTCTTTCTATCAATGGCTCACACTGCACAAGAGAGTCCACCAAATTTCTTATATGTTCTTTTAAGTATTTTCACTTGTTAATTATAGTATGGTTTATGTAACTTTCAATAATATATATTGTTCCATCTATTCAAATTCATGTATCATTTTGAGAGTCAGATAAGTTTTTTCTATCTTCTTAAAAAAAATATTTTAAGATGTTAATTATTGTAATTTATAATACTTTTAACGACATTTTAAAAATATAATAGAATATTTTAAGTTGTTAATTATTGTGATTTATAGAATTTTTAAACATATCACGTATGTTGAAGAGTAGCGTTTTGTAGCCTCTAATTAGATAGTATAAATATTTTAAGTTGTTAATTATTGTAATTTATAATATTTTAAGTTGTTAATTATAATAATTTATAGTATCTTCAACGTAATCTTTGAATATATGATAAATTAAAAAGGAAAGTAAGATAAATAAATTAAAAAAAGAGAACAACAACAAAATTTGAACAAATTTTAGTACGTAACAATTTGTAATATGCAATTTATAAATTGAGTAATTAACATTTGTGAGGCAAAAAATAAAAGAAAGGAATGGAATTGCTAAGGTGGGTCCATATCTATTGACAATGAAATAAATGCAAAGCAAAATTGAAAAGGTGGAGTCAATGCACTTTTCGGCTCAGGCAAGGTAAAAAAAAATATATAAACGGATTTCTATGTCAAATGATAAGAATGTACAACTGTAAAGCAACTATAATAATGATCAAGCATAATAATAAAGAAAATACTCATATTACCCCCTAGCTAGGGAAGCAAGCAAGTTGACGAACAGCTGCTTCCCTAGCCTCTTATATATAGTAGTAATAATAGAGTCCAATGTCTCAAAATACAGTGCAGGCTAAGCTACTCTTCTAGCAGAGTTCCCTATCGTAATAGACCACTGTCGATCCTCCTGAACTTGTTCCTTACCATCCTTATCTTCCCCCAGTAGTTGAGCTTTGTATCTTCCTTTTTCATCGATCAATGGGTTAGTAGCAGGGTTCAACACTCTAGCCTTTTTCCACACCTTCTAGACTTTAGGCTTTTCCACAAGCAGGTTTTCTTCTTTATACACATGACCCACCCACCCCCCACCCCTAAAGGTCCTGAAGCTTAATCTTCCCTTTCATCTATTGATTTAAATCAATTTCTACGAACAGTCTAGCATATGATATCTATTCTATATTGAAAGTATAGGCATCTGCACACAAGTGGCTTACCTAGTCCACTCCCAATCTTATCAAGAGTTGTAGTAGTCCAGCAATTAAGGGGCAAGTTCGGGAGCTTCACCCAGAGAGGAATAGTGTGTAAGACCTCCTCCTTGAAATTAAAGTCAGGTGCCCAAGGCTTAATGATCACTGGACTATTCAACATACTGTTTGTGCCCTTAAACAATACCTCCTCCTCATCATCAATGCTACTCCACCTCACCACAAAATACTCATCCTTTATGCAAAAACACCTTAGGATTCTAAACAAACTTCCACTAACTTCCAGTAAACCATTCTACTACCCCAATGGGAGGTGTATTCCCAACAACATACAACATAATTGTTTTTGCCCACACTCCATTATCCTCCTCCACATCCTCTTCTGCCAGCTGCACTACCACCTCTCATTCCTGTATTTTAGGAGGGATATACGATAGGTTCATCCCCTTCACAGCTAGCTTTGTGGCATCAAACAGCCCAATCCAATCACGCTTACCTTGGATAGTTATGCCTTCCTCACCCTTGTCCTTCACACCATGTCCAGTACCTCTATTGTAGGATCTGCCATACTTGACATTGTTTCATTGCCCTTATCCTACACATTAAGTGTCAAGTTCATACTAACATCCCCACCCCATGTTGGGTCTCTACGGAGTAGCGACTTTAGTGCAACTCACCATTAACTTAGGCCATGGCTTCCCAATAGTATCTGGTTCACCAATTGCATCTAATTGTTGTTTATCTCCTTGTTGTGTCTTTTGTAAACTAGTACCGATTTCCTCAATTATTACGTCATTGTTCTTAGTTAAAATCTTCCTTGCTCGACCATGAGCCACCCCAGCAAGGGCAAGTTTGCAATCACCTAACATACGCTCCAACCCGAGAGAGAGTTACGAACCAATCTTTCTATGTTACAATTATTTTTATAATATTAATTAGAACATATATTTATTAATTAATATATTTTCAAAAGACAATATATATCTTAAATGTTCAATTTAATATCATTTATAAAGGCATTAAATTTTTTGTTTTAGATAATCAATTTTTATTTTTAAAAAATTAAAAATAACCTTATGAGTACACTTGTAATTACACTATAATTACATTATGGCAAACAAACAAAGCCATCATAATTACAAAGTTGTGTAATTCTTAGGTTAGTAATTATTACCCTAACAATTACACAAAATCCAATTACCTAAACGCTTTCCAAACAGACCCTTAATTAATAGTAAGATACATAATTATTTGATATATATATATATATATATATAATAAAGTAGTTTCCTTTTCTTTTTAACAATTAAAAAGTCTTGTCAGCGAGGAACCATTATGAATCCCATCTGGAATTGGTCCTACTAAAAGTGGAGCAAAACACTGAAGTATCCAAATGTAAAATCCAAATATATGCCTCGTTGGAAAACTGTCGTAGCAAGTACTGCAGCAGCAAGAGAAAGGGAATCGCAGAGCCAAGACTACACGAAAAATCAGGTGTCAATAGAAGTGGAAGAAGAAATTATAAGATTACAAAAGAGAAGATTGGCTGGCGACCGTTACTTCTTTCTTCAATGAAACAATTTTGGACATTAACAACTCAATATTTCCTGGTTCTACCTTGATGAATTGTACATAAATGTCAGGTGAGAACCATTTACTGACAAACTATTTAATCTCATCAAATTTCACAGAGGGCCTTCAATCTCAAGTCCTGTGGATCTTAAAACCGAATACCCTTGGAACATAATTCTGTGTTGGCTTTTGCGGCTTCAGGTGTCCACAAGTCATCAAAAAGAGGTGAGGAAATGTTGTCCCAAAGTATGCTCCATCAATATCTTGGCCAGTCAAAGAAATCAGATCCAGGGAAGAGTGATATTTTAGTCGCACCAAGGGAGCAAACAATAATATGAACTATGAGCAGAACTACTCTTGATGTTTATATGCATCCATGTCCAAATGGAACTTGAAATATGAAGAGAATAACAAAATAAAACTGTTCGGAACAAAATCAATCCAGGATACCACAACATAAATGTACTAGTAGAGTGGAGTGGTGTTAAAGGACTGGTAGTGGCATGCTTAATCCCTGAAACTAGGTTGCAGAATACGTTGTATGATTCCCCTGGCTCAAGAGGCGCTCCAGTGAAGGCACTATATAGAGCCGAGACGTGTGCACCATTGCCCTAGGGCTCTATCATGAAGAGAGCGGCACTAGCAATAAATATTTCACCTAAATTCTTTTGTCAGTCGGTTTGTTCGGGTTTATAGTTGTCATTTTTTACTCTACAAATATATTATTTTTAATCTTTCACTTCAAATTGAGCCTTTGTCCATTAAAGGCAGCACTTAATTTGCAGTTTGTCCTTGAAGCCCCAATAGATTTCAGTGATTTTTTTTCGCTTTTTGCATTCAAAACACTGCTATAGAGGAAATGTGTTGAGGAAGAAAAGGCATAAAAGCTGTAATAGTGAAGGATACTGCCTTGGTACTTCGATCGTGGATAGTAGATATCTTCACATTTTGGACAGTAAATTTTTACAGTACTTGAGCGTGGAATATCAGACTGACCGACTGGAAGACAAGGCTGTCCACTGCAATAAACTCGTGGGCATCTCCCAAAGTCGTAGTTCTTGTACTTCTCCAACTGAAAAATGTTTACCAGGAAATCAGTTTTTCAGACAAGATGCACGTTAAATAAGCACCACCAATGGAAAGAAAAGGAGTGGAGAAGAGGGGCTACAAAAGCAGGTAAGACTAGAATCATATAAATGACTGAAAGCCTGATATATAAGATGCATTACCATTGCAGCCATTCCCTTGCTAGTCAAAATATACCGGACGTGGATCAAGCCATAAAGCATCTCTGCTGCTGATTCAACCAATTCATTTTGCTCTTCAGTGAACATATCACCTATTCAAAGCCAGAGAAATTTTCAAAAGATCACAGCAGGAAAAACTACAAACTCATTTTTACAAATGTCGAAAGTGTACTCCATTTTCAACAAGTGTTGACATTTTTAGTTGCACTAAAATAGACCTAAATTTGCACCTGTGAATACAAAGAATGTTTTTTTTTTTCAAAAGGAAGTTGATATCAAAAATAAATTAATCGAAAAGCTTGGTATGACACGGTATGTACAGGGAGATGCTGGCAAATATAAGGTCCGAACACAATTATTTTATCCAAGAATCAAGAGTTCGAATAGAAAGAAAATAATATCATCCATCAGTTTTCCAAGCATTAGAATTCTTTCAGAGACCATAATATCTGATTACAGCTATATGTCTCTTCCAAGAGGAAGTACATGAAAATTCAATATTATATAAAGCACACAGAATTAAGTTGCAAGTTGCAAGAGAACCATTATAGAAATTGTCTCCATTCATCCAATTAAGCCTAATAGTCCCAGACTCCCAGTCCAAATGAAACAAAGAATCTGATTTAGATAAGCTGGGACCCAATTCAATTTTTCGTAAACCAAAAGGTTAATTTGTATCATAAAACAGATGGCACCATGGCTCATAGATTTAGCAGGTTTATCAACAGAGGTTAAATACTTTTCCAAGGTGTGCTAATTTTTTATCAATAACCACCCCCAGATAACCCATCTTCAGGAGTGTTTACCTACTAAGACATAAAATTATGAGAGTTCCTTAAAAGAAAGCCTTCTTATGTGATGCACAAGTACCAGACAGCAGAATTTTAATAATCTGCCCAATAAATAAATGGAATTGGAGTATGCTCCCACAGAAAGAATAACTAAATGGTGGATGTGGCAGATTAATCATTTGATCCAGCCATACAAGGTAAAATATATCAATGCATGTTTGCATTAGATGAGAGATGAAGTATAAATCTCTCAAACAAAACTACCAACGGATAATCAAAAACCACAAATTCTCCAGCAGCAGCTTTATGGATGAACAAAAACATTGACTGGTGATGTTTTAGATGAATTGTTTGGTTCATTTATCTGATTCTTTTGCCGTCAACTTTCTCTGATGACTTTTCTCTTTTCTAGATATGGGAAAGAAAATATTTTTTTATTGCAGGCGACAAATCTTTTGAGTTATCAAACACTAGTGAAGATTATGATCGATGGTTCACTCTGATTGAACGTGGGAGGAGGTTTACTACCAGCATTAGAATCAATGAAGCAAATCTGTGTTGGGTGTGTAAAGCTCTCCTTGAAGCTTTGCAGGGAAGGGGAAATCGATGCAGAAGGTGGGCAAGAAAGATCCAATGCTACTCATTCAGGGTAATCCAAAATTTCAACATATATGGCCGGTACGTGAGGATAGAAACTTTGCTTGGGGAGAAAAAAGCATCGGTGATTATCCCGGATAATGACTACAACTGGGGGTGGGAAGATATTGCAGGGAAGATCAAAAATTTCTGGGGAAGGCTGTTAATCCACCATTTCAGCTCGCAGATTCAAATGCAAAATAATATTTTCAAGCAGCAAAAATTACTAATTGGCCAACCAATTCTGAGAAATCTTCAGTCACACCAATAGAAAAGGAGAATTTCCTTGCAAAGTGTCTAGTTGGGACGTTCAACGACTCTTTTAATATCAGCCTTAATCGAGAGATAATTCAAAAATGGTTTCTCAACAGATGGCAAATCAGTTCAGGGCTTAGAGTCACTCCCATAAATCACAACAAATTTCTCTTCGAGCTACCCTCCAAGCAGGAAGCTATAAGAGTCAAAAATGGTAATTGGTTTTGGAACCGAAGGAGGCTGACTCTCGATTGGTGGTCACCAGCTGCTGAATCTGAAGTAACACACAGAGACACAGGTCAGAGATGGGTGAAGGTGCTTGGGATCCCCTTGCATGCTTGGACGACTGAAAATTTCATGAAAATAGGAGACCAGTGCGGGGGATATGTAGACATTGATAAAGACACAAAGAACAGGAATCAACTTTATTGGGCTTGCATCTGTGTACATTCTGCCATGGAATTTCCAAAGAAGGAGGTTGATGCCCTTCAATATCAGAGTAGCCAACACTAGTTGGAGCTCTATGGAAGTTTAAAAATCCATCAGGAAAATCTGGATCATGACCCCAGCTTGTAGTTTTTGGGTTATTTGGAATGAAAGAAACAGGAGATATTTCTATGGAGTTTTAACTCCAATATGTAAGCTTAAGGCTAGTTGTTTGGTTAACCTTTTTAGTTAGGCCAACTTTTCCCCTGTAAATAACTTAGATTACTACCTGGATTTTGTCAGCTCCTTAGCCCTATAAGTTTTCTGTTGTGACAGGGCTGACAGATCCCCCCCCCCCCCTTTTTTTTTTTTTTTTTGTATCTTTGCATCTACTGGATGACTTAATGAAATATCACTTCAAAAAAAAAAAAAAAAAAAGAAGTATAGATTATAGTATGATCCCATATGCACTAATGACTCTATGGCTCTGCAGGGTCTCAAAATACCAACATGATTCCAATAATGGTGACCTTGATATGCCAAAGACAAAAACCAACACAAATCCCAACAGTCGTTTGGTAGAATAATCTGAGGACAAAATTCAGGATTATTTCATCCTACACTTGGTTAGGGTATTAGTTAGGCCCTGAATTATTTATCCCACCATTTATACTATAATGATGGGATAAGTTATCTCATATATACGGTGGGATAACTAATCAATGGAATATCTCAATCCATGGGAGGGATAAGTTATCCCATATATATGTTGGGGTAACTAATCCTGTGGAATATATCAACCCATGGGATAACTTTGTCTATCCCATCCCCATACCAAATGCCCCCTCAAGGTTTAAGTTTAGTATGGATTGAAAACTATGTGACCCTGTTACAAAAATATAGAATCTTTGTCCCTACCATAGTTCGCATCTTACTTATCCAACTCTTTAACCTACCCATCTTTGCACACTAGCCCTTGCAAATACTTGCCCCCTTCTTTAGCTATAACCAACAAATATATACCTATAATGTATAGCACTTGAGTTTTAAGGCGTGAACATGTGAATTTCCTAGTGCATTTGTGAGCACCATAACCTAAGTTGTTTGAACTCGGGTGCGGGTATCCGATACGGGTGCGGATCCAAAGGTCGGATTCTTCATGATCTAATTTTTAAGATTCGGGGATATGGATTCATGTATGGATACGAGTACGGGGATTCGCCTAAAAATAATTAAAATATCTAAAAATAGCATTATTAAGCCTAAATTATGTAGAGAACTTGAGGAGAATGCTAGAAGGAGATTAAAGGAAAGGAGTGACATAGAAATTTCAATATAAAAGGTATACCATTTTCTTCAATTTCACCTTAGTTTTTGTATTGACTGCTAAAATCATTCAAACTGGCCAAATTTTCCCATCGATTTTGGTCAAAGTACCCAAAATTGGTTGACCAAATCGGACACGGATCCCACACCACACCCAGCCGTGTCGACATGGGAACGACACCAAAAGTGAAGAGTCCGAGCAACTTAGACCATAACAACTTAAGGTACCACCGACGTGCTTCCGATGCCTAATCAATTAGTTCAACTCACATTATTCATGTAAGTATACATTGAGTAAATACAATCAACACCATTAAAAACTGGAACAGTGACTTATTGATTTGGAGTTCTAATTTTTTCTTGTGCATGAGATGAACTAAAAGGCTAAAGACAGACTTAAGTAAATTAGCCATTTACCCTTTTTTTTAAAAGCAAATTAGAATCAAGGTCGTTTTCATCAATAATCAAAGTCTGTCCAAACGGACTCAAAACAAAATTGCAAAAATATATACAGCTGAACCCGGTCAAAAAGTTACCGAGTTCAGATAATATAAACTAACACCCTACAATGTAGGGTTTCCTAAATTGATCTTCAGCTTCTCTTTCTACAGTGAGGATGTTGCCATTGTCCCTTCCAAATGTTGGTCTCTGACTCCTTTTGCTCTCGGTGATCAACTTCCTTCATTGCAATGTTATTAAAAGCGAAAAGCGCAAGAAAGCTCTAAGGTCCATGGGGGCATTAAGCGCAAAGCGCATATAAAGTGTGGGCTTCATTGGAAAAGGAGCAAAGGGAGAAAAAAAAAAATGTGTATGTTTAGTCCAAGACTAATAATTATAAACATGAATGACAAATATGTGACCAAAGAAATTGAAAAAAAATTACGAAAAATTGAAATATCAATTGTTAAGCGTCACTTCTTCATAAGAGGCTCGTTGAAAAAAAATTATGATAAAGTGAAATATCAATTGTTGAGTGTCACTTCTTCATAAGAGGCTCATTGACAAGGAAAAGTTTGTCTTAGAACTTTGATGACGACATTGAAGTGCTCATAAAGCGAGGTGAAGCGCTCAACGCATTTTGAGCCTCGCTTTAGGCTTAAGTGCGCTTAAAGCGCACCTTTGATGACACCGCTTCATTGTCAATGGAGTTCATTCTTCTTTGATGTTACCACAGAAACGAACCATTAACTCATTCCAAGTGTAATCTAGAGGAGGCCCAAGAGTTTTAGTGAAACTTGAAAGAGGGTTATAGAACCCTGTATTCCAGCTCCATATTTCTTTGTAAGCATTCTTGTTTTTTGTCTTAGTTCCTTTTTATTTTCAAGTTGTATTAATCCTTTTATCTTCACTGGTTGAAGCAGTAGAGGAGAAAACTATGTTGCTCCCAATCTCCTTCCCTATTAACTCTCAGTTGAATTTTTTTCACCCTCACTTTTTGTTGGTGAACCTTTTTGTTGGCCGACGTAGCTTAGGCTAGGTAGCTTTCTCGCAGTTATTTTCCCATGAAGTGGCGAAACCTTGCTTTGTACATAAAAAAGAAGAGATGAATTCTAAACTATTAAAAGCAATGTTTGGCCACTTCTTGGCAAAATAACTGCGAGAAAGCTATGTCAGCCTACAAAAAGGTTCACCAGCAAAAAATGATGGTTGAGAAAAATCCAATTGAGAGTTCAAAAGGAGGGAGATAGGGAGCAACATGGTTTTCTCCTCTACTACGTCAGCCAGAGAAGATAAAAGGATTGATAAAAATTAAAATGGAAAGGAACTAAGACGAAACCAAGAATGCTTACAGAAAAACTATGGAGTTGGAATACAAGGTTCTAACCCAGAGTGGAATTTCACTAAAACTCTTGGACCTCCACCTACAAGCCTGGAAAAATTTAATGGTTGTTTCAAAGGACAACATCAAAGAAGAAGCGAAGAGAAAGGGATAAAAATCAACTTTTGCAAGCTGAGAAAGAAGCACGAGTTCCATTGACAATGAAGGAAATTAATCACCCAGAGCAAAGTGAGTCGGAGACCAATGTTTGGAAGGGGCATCGGTAACATCCTTAGTATAGAAATGGAAGAGAAAGAGAAGCTAAGGACCAATTTAGGGAACCTGCATTGTAGGGTCTTTTTTATATTATCTGAATTCGGACACTATGGGCCAAGTTTAGTGTACATATTTGCAATTTCATTTTGTTTTAGGCTCATTTTAAGTTTGTTTGAACTGACTTTGATTATTGAATAAAAAGGACCTTGAGTCCATAATTTGCTTTAGAAATAAATTTTTTTAAAAATAAAATAATAATAATAATAATAATAATAATAATAATAATAATAATAATATCATGAAAAAAGGTAGGAAGCTGAATAAAGTTGCACAATACTATGTCCTTAAGATCATGACCCTATTTACAAGAGATGAATTCTAGATTTAGAAGTGATACCTTTTAATAAGGGGGTCTTACGTAACTGAACAGACAACAAAAAAAGTTTTCAACAAAACTGGTCATATGTATATGTAATGTAATGTATTGATATCGTACAATGTTATTAAAAGTGAGTTCTCCATTGCTTAAAGCGAGAACAAAGTGAAGCGACAGGTTATCGCTTTTCTACTCTAAAGCAAGGCTATCATGAAAAAGCAAGCGCTTATAGGACTGAAGCAAGAAGCAACGCAACGATAAAAGCGGGAAAAAGCTTGCTTAATTAAGGTTAGCTTAACTAGTTTTTTAAAAAAAATTGTAAAAACACTTACACGACTTCTTGCTAAACATTTCCCTCCATTTCACTTCTCTTGTGCGACTACAATGTATGTTTTTCATCTTTTCTTCTTCTTTTCTCTATCTCTATAATGTGAGCCAACTACTAGGCACTTTTATCAAAGGCGAAAAGTGCAGAAAAGCTCTAGGGTATGTGGGGGCTTTAAGCACAAAGTGCAAATAAAGCGTGGGCTTTAATGAAAAAAGGCGCAAAGGGAGAAAAAAAATACAAATATACATGTTTTGTCCAAGACTAATAATTATTAACATGAATGACAAATATATGACCAAAGAAATTGAAAAAACAATATGATAAAGGGAAATATCAATTAATTAGTTTCACTTCTTCATAAGAGGTTCATGGCAAGGAAACGTTTGCCTTAGAACCTTGATGATGATACTAAAGCACACATAAAGCGAGGTGAAGCGCTCAACAGGTTTTGAGCCTCGCTTCATGACTTAAGCGCGCCTTTGACAACACAACTACTAGGTTTTTTTTCAACTTTTGTTTTGCAATGCTATTGTAGGTCACATTCTACAATTCTTTTCTTCTATTTTTCAATATAATCTTCTCTACTATTGCGCTGCAATTAATCCGCTCTATTTTTTTTTTCCTTTTAGCAATTTTTTACTCTACTTTGTATTCCTTCCCCTGTTGTGCTCTTTTTTTTTTTTTTCCATGTTTTGAAATTTTCCCTCTCTTTTGTTATGTTTTTTGTTGTTGTCATCTTTGTTTTCACTGTTCTATTTTTTTGCAGTAAATTTTATTTTTTTATTCAATGGCACGAAAAGAGATCCAGCTTGGGCAACACTATTGTAGGTCGCATTATGCAATTCTCTTCTTTTTTTTTTTTTACAATTTTTCAATATAATATTCTCTGCTACTGCGCTACAATTAATTCACTCTGTTTTTTCTTTTATATTGTTCTGTTTTTTTGTAGTCTATTCTATTTTTTAGTTCAATGGCACAAAAAAAAGAGATCCAACTTGGGCGTGCGGTAGAGGTGGGCATAAATACCGGAAAACCAAAAAAACCTAACTGAACCAAACTAATTTGGTTGATTTCAATTTTTTGATTTTTTGGAATTTCAATTTTTTGGTTCGGTATTCAGTGTAAGGGTCAAAAAAACAAATCGATGCACCGAAAAAACTAAAATTTTATTAACTAAATTTAAAATAATATTTTAAATTTTATTAATTATATATTTTAAATTTTAACCCAAAACATTTTAATTTTTTGACCCATCCAATTCCAAATTTTGGAGCCCCTAGCCTTAAAACAAACAAAAGAAAACTAACAAGTCACATTTCTTACTTCATAGCACAGCCGCAACCCACACTCTAGTCTTCCCTTCAACGTTTCGTAAGAATCTCAATTCTCAGTCTTCTTTGCGGCCGCCGGCGTGACTTCTCTCCAACGGTGTAAGGCATCTCTCAGTCACGACAACATGTAAGTTGTAACTTGTAACTCTCACTCTTGTCTAACTTCTCTCACTCTCAGGCGCCTCTATGTATTTGTGTTGTCAAATGTAAAATGCTCGTCGATGCCTACTACTGCTACAAAATATCATTTTTTTTTTTTTATGATTTCATAGATTGTTGCTGGTTGTTGCTAGAGTGACTTGGTTCTTCTGTTGTTATTTAGTCTTCAATAATTGCCTTGCGTTTTCATTCTCTTACACTATAGTCTTATAGTTACTCAGTTACTCTTTTAAATTTTCACTTATTGTAGATGGAGGATGAAAGTAGAGTTAGTGTTTCCCGGTTCAAATGATCACTTGACGCCCAAGTTACAAAGAAAAGCGAAGAAATGGCACCAAGATCCAAAGCTTGGCAGCATTTCGATAGGTGGTTGAAAATGGTATTAGTAAAGTGAAGTGTCCAGCTTCTTGCTTATACTTCCATCAATGGTACAATAGGATTGAACCAACATTTAGCAAGGTGCCAATTTTATAAACCTATCATTGAAAGTGCTTCTCAACACAAGATAAATTTCCCATCTAAGGAAGCACCACCTTGGAAATTTGAACAAGAATTAGTTAGGAGGGTTTTAGTTGAGAAAATAATTGTGGATGAACTACCTTTTAGCTTCATTGAAAAGAAGGCTTCAAAAAGTTTATAAATCAAGTCCAACCTCTATTTTGGCATCAAAAAGTTTATAAATCAAGTCCAACCTCTATTTTGGATTCCTTCTCGTAGAACAATAACAAGGGATTGTTATGAACTTTATGGTGAACTTAGATACAATCAAAAAAATTCATCCAGAGAAGTACTACCAAAGATTTGCCTCACCACCGATATATGGACATTAATGCAAGGAATTAATTGTATGTGTTTGATTGCTCACTTAATTGGGTGTTGCATAAAAGAACACTAAATTTTTGCCAAATCTCTCGTCATAAGGGTGGACAAATGGCAGAGGCCATTGGTAATTGCTTGCTTGATTGCAACTTGGACAAAGTATTTTGTGTTACTGTTGATAATGTTTCTTCTAATAGTGGTTTTTTTTAATAACCGAGAAATCCGTCTGTGACCCGCCCTTTGGCTTCCAAACTCGGTGGATAATGGGTCCGCCCCTCTACCCTTCTCCACTTAAATACCAGGCTTCGCTTTGCATGGTGTGGGTTGAACCTGAGCAAGGCCTTGGGGGCCTTCTAATAGTGTTATGGTTACACAATTGTCAAAGCAGATCGATATGTGGGAGCCAATATAATGGGTGGTAAGCATCTTCATGTGAGATGTATGGCTTACATACTTAACTTAATTGTGCAAGAAGATTTGTAGGAAATTGATATTTCTGTCAAACGAGTTAGGCAAATGGTGAGGTATGTTAGATCATCTCCAGCAAGAACAAGAAACTTTGTGAACTGTTGTGTAGTCCAAAAGATAGAATGTGATAAAACATTATCACTCGATGTGCCTACTATGTGGAATTCTGCCTACTTGATGTTAGAAACGACACAACACTTTGAGAAGGCCTTTGATAGGTTTGATCTTTTTGATGCAAATTTTAAAACTTGTCTATCTACTCATGTTTGTGAAGATGGAAGTATTGTAGATGCGCTTGTATGTGATGATTGGGCAAATGTGGGAAATGTGGTAAAGTTTCTTGAAAGTTTTATAAGCTTACCATAAAGGTTTCAGGTAGGATATATGTGAACTTGATGTATCCTTGAAATTGTGTTTAACAAGTGATGGTCTTAATTTAAGTACTATGGTTGGGCGTATGATTAAAAAACACTCGAGATCTATTGGGGTAATCTTGAAAATATGAACCCAATGATTTATATTGCTTCCGTGTTAGATCCTCGTAATAAGTTTGTGTATGTTAGCTTTGGACTTGAAGAGCAATTTGGGGAGGAAATAGGAAAAAAGTAGATAAGGAGTGAATGTTTATATGAAAGCTTTGTTTGGAGAGTATTTGAAAAAAAAGGTTGAACCCATCTGTGGCCCCCTAAAGTTGGCACTAATTTTTACTTACACCTAAACTAAGATTTGTTCATTTTAAACAACTCATGCCAAGCTTCAATGTGTCATTTTGACACTTTTTGCTTACATGATATGTCAGGCCTCAATGAAAGACTTATTTAGCCACTTTTTAATTATTTTTTTCTTCTTCTTCTCCATTTTCCCAGAAGCTTAAACTTCAACCATGGGGAATGAAGATAGCTATAACGAAATGATGTAAAAACTATGGAAAGCATATTAGAAGTTTAGGAATAGACCCATTTCAAGATTTAAATATTAAAAAGATTTGATAATTTAATTTCAAATAAAATGTGATTTAGTACAATAGAGGGAGGGAGAGAGAGACAGTGGTGGTTGTGGTCGATCTCCATTTTTTTCAGTGAACAAGGTTGTGATGATATTTTTTCAAATCTGAAAAAATAAAGAAAATAGTGATTGCAAAACTATATTTAACTCACAAATTATTTTTAAGTAAAGGATTTTAAAAATAAAAAAAAAACCCAAAAAAAAAGGAGCAGCCGTCAGGAAAAATGACCGTCTCCTTCCAAAACTTAAAACTTTTTTGGAGAAGACAATCCGCAGGAATGGCGGGGGTTGAGGTGGTGTTGCTTTTAAAACACTGGATCATAATATCAAATTCAAAAACCATCTCTAATTTTTATTTCAAAAAATGAAATGTCAAGTTTCTAACAAAAATTCAGTTAATTTCCTTACTAAATTTATAATTTTATTATTCTTCATGAGCAATGTATTCAACCAAAAATATTTTCTTAATAATACTTTCATAACAATAACACTTTGGGCAGGGCATCCCAGTGCACAAAGCATCATCTAAGCATCATTTGTTCACACAAGATCTGAGGGCCCCAAGGGATATGATGTAAACAATCTATTCTAATGCAAGCATTAGTAGCTGCTTCCACGATTTGAACTCGTGACGTATTCACAGGAAGACAACTTTACCGCATTACATTAAATTTTTCACGAACTAACATAACTAAAATTTGTTGGTTGATTTTTCCTTAAGGTTGGACATCATTGCACCTTGGTATACCTCATTGAAACACGGACAAACCTAAGCAATGTGAAGCAACCAACCCGCACTCACTTTCATTCGGTTCTTAAGTACAACTCAAGCATGCCTTCAATCATATTGAGAGAAACATCAAAACCCTATGAAGCATAAACAACATCAGAGAATTAACCTAAATAGTCGCTGATTCAACCGCTTAAACTAAAAATAGCCGGGTGGATGTATAGTATGTGTATAACCATGTATAATCAGTATGTAATCCATGTATACCGGCTAGAAAAGTAAATAATGAACCCAGCCAACTATTTCTGTAAGGATCCCCAAACATTGGTGGACAACATTTCTTACAAACCTTAACACTAAGCAAGGGCATGTGTAAAAACTCATTTAGTTCTTATTAAATCCAAATTCATGCATTTGTCTACAAATAATCTACACCAGCTAAGCAGAATCTGGCATGGTACGTTACCAGAGACTAACTTTCCCCCTCTTCCAGCCTTGAAAACCAGGTACCTCAGTCAACCTCAAAATATCAAGTCAAGCTTACTAGTTTAGAAACATGTAGACTTTACACCGAAATTAACATAGTATTAATTTGTATTTAAAAAAGAAAGAGTTCCACACGGAAGAGTGCAGCAAGGTAGGAAATAAAATCATGTTTTACCTATTTCTTTCTATCTACAGAAGACCAACAACTTGAATCATTCAACAGAAAAGACAAGTCAAATGTTGTTATCTTGCAATTCATCAGAAAATCTAAAGAAGCAACTATACTTACCATGAGAGGATTCAACATCAAGGATTAGGTCAAGTGCATAGTCATAGTAGGGAACTTGACCACTCAATCCACAAAGATTAAAATCATCTTGAATGTAGTCATCATCAACTTCACAAAAGAACTCATTCCCACGCAGGTTACAAAACCAAGAAATCCATGATGTGTCATCTCCATCAGAACCACTAACATCAGATTCTTCACTGTCTGATTCAGATTCCTCTGCAACGTACACAACCATGGGCATTTACTCATATCATGTTTGACATGCAAGTAAGAAAGTCGGCACTAAGAAAACAGAAGCATAGGCAAAATAAATGCAGTCATTGTACTAAATGGCTGGTGTCATTAGATTAACCAAAATATAGCAAAAAATGTTCTGGCATTTCCTAAGGGGAGTGATGAAAATATAGAGGAAACATGTTCTGGCTTTTCCTAAGAGGAGTAACAAAAAAATAGCAGAAACTATCTTACACTTTCCAGTATCTATGGGTAAAATACGCCAACTCTCTGACATAAAGCACCGGAAGATACCACTAATCAAAATTCAGGGTTGATGTAGAAAGAGTAGTGAAAATAGAGTGAAACTTGAGTTGGCTTTCCAAGTAACTGTAGGTAGTAAGGAGAAACAAATTGATAAATACTCTTGGTTTCAATTACTGTGAGATACCAAATGAAAGCATCATTTATAGCCACATTACCCCACCACCCTAAACCATAACTGTTAGATGCTGCAGCTGAGTACTCATTAATAGATCCATCTACAATGAATCCACTTGTCAGGAAGTCCCAACTAAGCAGATCTAAGAATCCGACAAAAGAAGCAATTGCTAAAAAGACCTACTACCGAAAGTCACAACTTACAACCAACAATGTGACATGCTTACAACCAGAATATTTTGCAAAAAAAGAATGGAGTATAACCTTTTTAGAACCAGGTGATCCCCAACAGCTAATGGTACACAGTTTGAAATATGTATAATGGGTCCGCCACTCTACCCTTCTCCACTTAAATACAAGTTCTTTGTCTGGGGTTCAAACATGTGATGTGTACCTAACCCCCACATCATGTGTTTAAAACCAAATAAGATTTTACCTTAACTGGTTTTGAGAATCTAGAACTATCTACAATGTAACTTTAGAAGATACAGAAGGAACCTCGAGCAGAATAGAATGACATTCCAGTAACAGCTTTTCCAGTCATGTCCCCCCTTTGAAACTTGACAGAACTTTTTCCTGATCACATCCTACGTTTTTCTTTTTTGATAAGGTACCATAATCCTGACCACATTCTAGATGCTTTTCTAAGAAAAAGAGCATCCTATTACTCCAGTCAAGTTAAACGCATTTTATCAGGATATAAACCCCTACTTAAAGAACATAAATCCATGCAAGACGACCCCACTGAGAAGTGCCAAAGGAGATCCTTTACATGTCCATACAGATAAATATAAAGTTTAGTGAGTTTTAGAACCAATTTACATGTATTTGAACAAGAAAAAGAGAGCCAATTGGATCTCCAAAAAAGTTTTAAAGAAAAAAGAAATAATTGGACAAAATATCAGGCCAAACTTAAAGCCTCAAACTCATCTCCAGCTAAATGAATGATATATGAGAACAATGTAATGCACTGAGAAACATAAATATTGATTGTAGCAATAATGGAAAAGGTGGGAAAATTTGACATAAAAGATGATCCTTACCATCGGAGCACTTGTTTTTTGTGGTGAGAGTAGATGAAGAGAAAGTGTCATGCTGATGATCCATATGATGATTAGGATGACGCTGATGCAATTTTCCGGTAACAACGGTAGATGTAGAGGGAACAGCTTTTTCCTTCAACGCCCTTGACGTAGACGCTGAAGACTTGTCCAACTGCTTATCTAATGCATCCTTGATTCGCTTCCCTCCAACCATTTCCGATTTGGAAGAACCACCACCACCTCGATCTCTATACATTTCCTTTCCTTGTCTATAACAATAACTATATCAATAACTCTATCAACGAAATGGAGAGAGATCGAGAAGAACTGTGTGTTCAGATAGTGAGATGGAGAAACGGAGATAACTAGGGTTTCGTCTAACATTCCAGGGAGAAAGGACACCAGACTTTGAGCTTCCTTTGCATTGGCTTAAAAGCTGATCAAATGTACTTTTTAAATTAATTTTTGATTTTTAGAAGTATTTGATAAATGTGAAAAATAATTTAAAATAAATTAAAATTAACTTAAAATAAGTTATAAAATATTTAATAAGGTAAAAAATAATTTAAAATAAGTTAAAAATTACTTTAAATAAGTTAGAAATCAAAACTAAGTCTCTCCCTAACTTTTTTTTTACTTATAAGTCCTTTCAGTTTGACTTTTAATTTTTGACTTAAAAGCTACTTTTTTTAAGTCAATCCAAAGGGCTCTTCCTCTACTTCTATTTTCTCTTTTTTTTTGCTTCTTAAATTGAATTTGTGTAATCAGTAGGTTAGGGGTGTTCATAGTTCGCTTTGAATCGGTTATTAGTTAAAACTAAAACCAAATTAATTTAAATCGATTTTTAAATTTCTAAAATCAAATCAAACCAAATAAAAAAAAATAACTATCGGTTTGGTTCAGTTTTTTCTGTTAAAAAGTAATAAGTTTGTTGAAAACATACGCATCTCGATAGACACAAACAATTAGTACATAAATAATTATAAATAAACTATTACATGAACAAAGTGATTCATCCAATATACCAAGTTTCAAAAACTAAAAAAATTCATTGTTAATAGCATAAAGTTGGTTCAATATTTTGGAGATCTCAACATATTATCAATAGACTTTTCAATAAAATTACACCTTAAAATATTGAGAAATTACTTCTAAAAAAACAATATTTCATAGTCAAAACTAATCAATTATCATCTTCTTTAGCTTGAGCTTTAAATAATTCAATGCTACATTAGAAAATTTTATAAAGAATAGAGAAAGTGTGATCTTTAAAGTAATGAATATTGAGGGATTTAGACTTAGGGTTTTAATAGTTGGGGTAAAATTTAAGTATTGGAATTCAAAAAATGGTAAAATTAAAGACTTAAGTTAATTAAAATTTATCTAAATACTTATATTTTATTTATAAATAACTATAAAAATTTTATATATATAACTTATCGGTTCGGATTGGTTATTTTTACAGTTAACTTTTAGTAAAATCAAAATCAAACCAAATAATATCGATTTTTCAAAATTTAAAACCAAATCAAACCAAATATCGATTTTTTTAATCGATTTGGTTCAGATTGCGTTCGTTTTGGTTTTATAACTATAACCATGAACAGCCCTATTAGTAGGTATTAATTATTAGCCTATTATGTTGACATGTTTATTTGACCCATGTAATTATAATGTACTCTTCGCTCCATCTAAATATAGTTGTCCACTATATTAAAAATAATTGTCCAGCAATACTTGTCCAATTTAGAAATCAAGAAATAATTTACTTTTTGTGTCTATTTTACCTTTCTATTAAATAATATTTATCATCTAACACATTTCTTAAAGCATTAAATTTAATAAATTCAAATAATAGTATAGTAATATTGCCCCTATTATTTATCGTTTCTTAAGAGTTGTGTCGAGTCAATAGTGGATAACTATTGTTAGACAGAGTGAGTATTAAATTTTAAATAAAAATAGAAGTTATTTATTTAAAATTTATATTAGACAAATAAGAAACTTTATAAATAATACTAAATTAAATATTTAAGATATATATTGTCTTTTGAAAATATATTATTAATAAACATATGTTCTTAATTAATATTATGAAGAAAACAATTTATTTATATTTTTCAAATTAGTATATTTCAATTGAACTAACCATCAAAATTAAAAGCACAAGATTTCTATGAATATCATGAAATGCATGTTTGACAAAAAGATTTATATTATAAATAAAATGTCATAAATTATCAATTTTGACAAAAAAAATAATGTATCAAGTCTAACTAAAAAAATAAATGACTTGTAATGTGAAATCTCAAGTCAATACTACTAAAACAAATGAAACTGGAAATATAACATAAGTTCTAAATTCAAAACAAAATATTGAACGTAATACACTTATGTCAAATTTTGACATCACATACTTAAAATGATTTAAAAGACAAGGAAAACGTAAGTATAAATTTACTCAATAATGAATTGTAGTTTTAATTTAAAAATTACAATACTAACAAAACTATGCTAATTAAAAAAAAGATGATGCTAAAAATAGACCATACAAAAAATTTCATGGAATCGCATGAAGTAAAGGTTGAGAATGAGAAGGAAATGAAATATAAATAATATAAAATAAAAAATATTTTTGTAGAGTTCTTTAGAATAATTAAAATAAAAACATGACTTAAAATAATAGAAATAAAAATAAATCAAATTGAAAAAAATAAAAAGAAGAAATTAAAAAGTAATCATCTTGTAATTACACCATCTAATAACCGGCAATATTCATAACTCTTCCTTGAGAATTGAAAAGTGTAATTACTCCCTACTAATTATACCTAATTACTTTTACATGATCAACCAAACACCTCAGACAATGAAATTACATTCAATTTCACCAAATCTAATTATTAGTGTGGCTTTCCAAACAGTTCCTATATCGATTTCTTTTTTCTCTTCTTCTACTTTTCTTTTCACTAGAGTTTTACTGACCAAATCAAAATATTATGTGTATTTGTGACAAATAGAAAGATAGTATATGTCTTGCAATTATTATAGGTGAAAATTATTTGTATTTTTGAATTTTATTTTGGTGTCCCCCCACCTTTTTAACCCCTACACTATGTGTTGGACTATTCTAAGTGGGGTTAAGGGAATTTAATCGATTTGAATCTTCCTATTCACGACATTTACTCAGAATTTCAAAATCAGTGCTCTAAAAAAAGATATTAGATCTCCTCATCTCAAGCTTCAATTCAAGAATTCAAATTAATATCTTTACTTCAGGTATGTGAGATTTCATCATTGAATATCTCTTCACTCATTGAGTACCAATGAAACCTTAACTCTTTAGTCTATAATTTTTTAATAAAACCTAAGGTTCTATGATTAGCATGTATTTTCAATGAAGTTCAATTCTTCTTCGTGAATAGCCTGATCACTTGCATGATTTTACTTAAAACTTTGTATTTTTAGATGTATTATCATGAACCCACAGAGTATAAAAAATTTCATTTCTCAAATTTATGTTCTAGATTATTAGGCTTCATTACTTAAAATGTTTTCAAATAAGGTGTCTCACACATATAATCAGTATATATATCATTTAGGTCACGATCACTGCGACTTCTAATTAGCTCAATAGTATGTGTCGGTGAGTCTTCATCTTTCGAGGATGATCTTATTATTTCATTCAATATTACTATTTTAGTTTTAGACATTCTAAGTTAGCTTGTGGTTTGTCCTAAAAACTCACCTTAGTAGAGGCTTTTAGACAGTTAGTTTTTCTTAAGCTTATGTTTACTCAAATATTTTTCTATTTGATTTTAATAGACTATTTCAGTTTTAGCTTCTGCATTAGTATTTCAACTATCTTTAGTGATTTCTTTTGTATATTTTAGTGTCATGTCGGACCATGAGATTATCTTGGGATCACTCGTGGATTTAAGCATCGTGCTACAACTAAGGGTAGTTTCGAGTTGTGACACCAATGGTCCACCGATGCGGACATCATAGTTTTAATGGGTTCCTTCCTTATTTATTCAAGGTACAAGAACCACTTTCCTCCATTTATAAGCTCGGCCAAAGATGAAATTGCTCATTTCTTCATCACTCTAGTTGATTTCAAGGTAATTCTCTTCCTCCCCACTTGTTATTGTTTTTACGAGCTTTGTTTCCTCGACTAATCCTTGTTTAGGGCATTAATTTCTTGATTTATAATTTTGGACCATTTGATGTCCAGATTGATCCCCATCTTAGGCCAACTTTGAAGACATGTGATCCTGACATCGAGAGGAACATAATGACAAAGTTGCATTTCATTTTGTTGTTAAACTTCGAGGATCAAGTTTGAACCCAATTTAATCTTGTATTAACATGTATATTCTATTTTTGATAGCATGGTAGCATTTTGAGGCTCTTTGGAAGAAAAACTCATTTATAAAGGTTTGAGTGTAGTTTCGACCTTGAGGTAATTACAATTTCTTTCATTTTAGACTTGGCTTAGTTAGATTCTAGATAAATTGAGTAGCATTGATCATTAGGAAGGTTTTTAGATGAGATTCTAGGTCTTTATGATCCTTCGACTCTTTTTGGCCATTTTTGGGTTGCTAGCTTAGCCCTTTTTTTAGTTGTGAAGCCTTAGATTAGGGTTAGCATTAGCTTGGTTGATGTTATAGGATCCTTAGACTGCTTCTAGGTGATTTTTTTGTATTTTAAAGATCCTTGAGGGGGTGAGTAACACCCTAGGTCTTATCATAAATAAAAACAGCAAAAGTACAAGGAGGAGGACATAAACCTTACCTCCGAACCTATGATGGTTCATAAGTCGGTTAGCTTACTAAGGCCAGCTCATTCATCCCAATACTATAAAAGGAAACCTAGTATCTAAGCACCTGTGAAAGTACTCCTATTAATAAAAACTACTGGGAATGCGTAAATAAGGGAGACTCTCCCCTTACAATGAGAAAAGCAACAAAATAAAATATGGATATCATCACAAAAGCTGTGACTAATAAAATAAAAAGCCTAGGTGAAGATAATAGTAACACCAATAATTACCCATGTGAGTACTTGAATTGAAACTTAGATTTATGCGCATTGGTTGGTTTGGTATGATTGTGTGCCTTGTTTGGTTATTTTCAAGCTATTAGTTAGATATTATTGTGATTGTGTGCCTGAGGCCTTGGACTGGCTGGAACTTTAGGTTAGTTCGACTGTACTATGACGGGTGTTTACCAGTTGTTGTATGGTGTGATTGTATTTTTTATTGAATTACCATGTTTGGTGTGCCTTTATACTTACAGTATTTGTATTGGGCATGATTTGAATTAGGAATGAGAGAATTATGCATGTGTGACTCTTAAATAGTTTATATTACCATTTGTTCTTGTTTTGGGCTCTGAGAGGGCGTATTACATATTTTACTCTACGAAAACTTGAATTTTGAAGAAAGCGCATCATTTCCTAAGGTCTTAGCTTTTTAAAAGGAAAAATTTACTTTAGTTAGTTTGTTTTACTTTCTAGGTTTGAATACCTTGAGAATAGTACTACTTATATAAGATTTTTGGACACTAAAAAGGAGTTTGTTTTTTGAACATGTAAATTGTTGTGGCTTTTTTGAAAGATAAGCTTGAGGAAGCACTTTGTGTGGCCTGACGGATTTATTTGGGTTTTCTTTTATACTGCTAAGCTCGAGGAAGCATTCCAGCCATCCTGGGGAACTACTCTAGATTATATTTCTTGCACTACATCTGTTGTTGAGCTTAAGAAAGCATTCTAGGTGGCTCAAGGGACTTTGTCAGGCTTTTACTTTTATGCTTGGCAATACGTGCATTGCATCACCTTGCATTATGACAACACTCAAATTACCTTCGAAACAAGTTCAAAGATTAAGCAGTCGTCGTTCATAAATATATCCAACTAATAGTCATGCTTGAATCCCATGGGGAACAATTGTCAGCAATCGAAATGACAAAGGTTAGATAGATACGAGTTTGAATCTAAACACACAATTTTAAAAAACTATCAAATAAAAAGCGACTTTTCTAAATAAACAAGAGATTTGGGAAAAGACAATATCAAGCAAGGGATAATCGGGATTTAGGAAATTCTAAACTAAACACTCATATAATGTTCCATTGTCATCTCAACACATGTAATTCAATCAAAGGTAGGCTAGATCATACCTATCTCTTTTTGGTCTCAAAGTGCTTTCTAGTGAAATCTCCTTTCGGTCTCAATTATGTTCAACAATAATACACTCCAATACCTTAATCTAAACTCCTGTTTCTAACAAGTCTAGCAGTCAACAAAGTAAAACTAAATTATCTCCTTTCGGCTCATATTTAGGAATCAAAGCCAAACATAATTATTAATCTAATTCTCCACTTCATAGATTCTCTTTCAAGCTATCCATGAAGATCGGAAGTTAGATTCAAGCATGCACTCTCAAATCATGATCAAAGCATGAAAATTAGATTAAACCTAGTCATTAAAGCATGGAATCACATACAAAAGCATTAGAATAAGCAATCAAGACCTAAATGAATTGTCAATTTCTAGCACAAAACCCCAATCTCAATTAGCAATCACACCCATAGTTCTAGCAACGACGATCAAGGAAATAAAAAAAGGGAATACAAATTTTTACTAACTAGAACACAATCTTCAAATCCACAACTGAATTGTAAGGGAACCTGCCTTCAAATCTTTACCCAATTTGAAATCTGCAAGCTTTTCTCTCTAAGTCTAAGCTAAAAATGATTTTTTTTTCTCTAGGATTGTTGCATCCTCTAAATAATGACAGCTAGTTAGTGTAAAAAAGGTTTTAGGATCAATTTGGTGAAATTTCCAATCTATCCAGGTGCCAGACATTTTACCCTTTGCTGTCACAACAACCAACTCATGCAGTCATGATGAATAGTGTTCCTGGGTCACGCGATCGCGACCTCTGACCACGCGATCGCGAAATCTAAATTTCTTGTGCAACATGATTGTGACCTCTACTTCACACGGCCGCGATGAGTAAACTTCTGCCAGTTCAACTTTCTTCCAATTAACCTCTTCTTGCTTCAATTCTTGGTTTCTTCAAACATCTTCTAAATAAACTCTCCATTTCATTTTCCTAGAATTATTAAGAAAACCATATTAAAAACATCAATTCTAAATCAGAGCAAGCCAAAATAACTATGAAAACAACCTCAAATGAGTGAAATCCATCACTCATCAACACCCCAACTTAAAAACTTTGCTTGTCCTCAAGTAATGAAAATAAAAAATATAGGAGGCTCTCATATCAGTACACACCACAGATAAATTTCACCTCTTTCAATCAAGCACAAAGAAAATAACTTTTGTTGGTACTAACAAATAGTCCACATGCAAGATTTTCACAAACTAACTCCCTCATTTTTGTAGCACATTTTCAAGAACTAAGAATCGTTAAGTGACAATAACTCAAACTCAAGAAGTGGCTCAACTCATTAGCTCTTTTTCATGATCACTTGACTCAATTAGAAACTTTCACAATCACCACTTTATCAACTTACATGCCCTCACGGTAACGCTCAACTACACTTCACCCACTTTTAAGTGTAGGTGGTCGCTAATAAGTATAAACCCAACTAATAGTTGGGGTCGATCCCACAGAGAGTGATACATTAAAGTATTTAATTAAGAAGAAAAATTGTGTCCTAATTGTTTGTAGAGGTAGAAGTTTTCATAAAGTTTTGATAGTTAATATCAAATAGGGGGATTTAGATAACCAATTTATAACTACAAAAAATCGAAAGTAAACAAGTAAAGAAGGTTTATTGGGAGTGTGATAAGTTGAATGCTAATTTCGCGTAATAGGTGATTACGAGTTACTCAAATATGTTGAATCTCGGTGGCTAGGCTAGGTTTTAAGTGCAATAGTCATTTCTCAATCAACTATTGCAATTCAAGTGAGTTCTTTCGAACCTCAACAAGCAAAACACAATTGAACAACCCATTTCCTTAATCAATCCACTTTTCCAAGATAGATTTGCAAGATTGCAATCAAACCCACGTTCTCAAGCTAGATTTGTAACAATGAAATCAATACAATCATCAACTAATAATTCGACTCTAACACTTCTTTCTCAAGAAAGTATCGAGTGCTAAGCTAGAATTGCATTTGCAACTATAATTTCTCAATTAAAACATGAACAATTAATTGAACCCACTTCAAAACAACAATGAAATCAGTAAATAACAACACCCATTAGCTAATTAACGCATTCAAATACATAATCACACCTCAAGAATTGGGTTTTAACCAAACATAGTAAAGAACGAGAAATCGTTAACAACGAATTTTTCCATCAGAATTGACAACAATCCGCAAGTCTCCAAATGCTGGAAATTAGGCTAAAAATCTCACAATCCTTAAATCTCTACTCCAAAATGTAAAAACAATGTTCTAGAATGTAAAAACTCAAAAACCCAGAAGTGAACAATATGGGAACTCGTTCTCTTCTTTTCAAAATTACATTTATACATTCCAAGAATTTCAGCACGGAGTTAAGTTGGCGAAGTAAGTCAGGCTTCGCCGAACTGGTCGGCGATGGCTCGAGTGCTCTTCTTCTCACATTTTTGGCGTGTCTCCTTACCAAAACGTTCTGTAACTTTTGGCAAAGTGAGTCGAGTTCGCCGAACTGATCGGCCATACACCAAGTTCTCCTCTTCCTGCCTTCTTGGCGTGGCTTTTCACCACCTCTCTCTGTAACATTTGGTGAGCTAAATCGGCATCGACGATCTCTTTGGTGCGTCACCAAATCACTTGTTTGACCGCCAAGTTGGTTTTGTCCATGGGCTGACATGTTGGATCTTTAGGCTAGTTGAAGGTCCGCTCGGTGACTTGCCGAGTGGCTTTGGCGAGTACCAACTTTGATTTCCTTCAACTTTTTTATCTTTTTCGCTCCTATTTGCATCATAATGTCCTTGCCTTACTCTTTTGCCTTCATTGCCGCATATTAACATTTTAACATTAGTTGTGAGAACAAAATATGTATTGAGGTCACTAAATCCTTGAATATTAAGCCCTAAAAATAAGTGGAAATCCCGGACTCATCACCTCACAAGAAAAGAAATGTCCCAACACATTCACAAAGTATTTACAAGACACAGGACAAAGAGTCGAACACTCACACTCACAAAAAAATATCCCATGAACACAAATGCCACACGATAGGGTTGGCCAGATTTTCAATCAACATTGACTCAACTTCATTCAATTAGAAATGTCAAAAGCCTTTACTAAGTTTGTAATGTAGGCTTGGGGAAGATTATGATATCATTTAGGTACAAGTGACTATAGCCTCCTTGAACACTACACAACAACTCGTCATTCACCAACTTTCTATTTTTTCTTCATTTTTCAACTCAATGTATATTTCACAATATTTTCTATATTTCCTATCTTATTTCCACTCTAAATGTCCCACATACAACCATTTTCAACTTTTTGGAGGATTCAAGTCTCATTTATTCAATTTTTTTATCAAGCCTTCATGTGGTAAGCATCCCGTCTATGAGTTTTCCATAATACTTCCAACTTAGCCTTCTAGCCTAAACTTTCACAATTCTCAAGTTAAAGGATGGAAGGGTTCAAAATAGGGATACTTTTTTAAAAAGGATAAGGCATGATATGTGATTGCCAGTAAAAAGGATAAGACTCAAAGGGGATAACTAAGTATATATTTAGTGCAAATGTGGGGTTTTTAGGCTAAGTGGACTTCAAGAATGTCAAAGAAAGCCTAAGATTATTTATCCAACCAAACTCAATCAAGACAAACATTTCAAGACCAACCGGCAAGTTTTAGGCTACAAAAGCGAGCACAAGACATCATTCAACAATTCACCACACATGACATGCAAATCAATTAAGATGGTTCAAAATCTTATTTCCTTTTAAAAATACAAGTGACATCAAACATTTAAACCGCTAACGAATCAAAAGTCACAAAAAGAGTTGTCATCGAATCATTCACACATGCTCAACTTTCAAAAACGGAGGGGTATGCTCAATATTTTCCACATGCAAGACTATATTCTTAGTACTAACCATGCCATAACCTCCCAAAAAGATGATGATTTTGCCCTTAAGAAAGACATCAACCAATCCATCATCAAGCAACCTCATCCATTTATTCGGGGTGCGCTACTCAGACTCGCCACATCCAACACTAATCAACCACTCACAAGTAATCAACGATTTACCCTTATGAAAGTCATCACTCTATCCATCATCGGACATCGTCAATCCATATCTCAATCATCAAGACAAAAACAAAGAAGCCACCAAGTACAAGAAACAAAATAAAACAAACCAACATAACATAATATATCACAAAGCCCGACAAGGGCACACCATTCACATATCAAAATAAAACAATCCCGACAAGGGCACAGTCAAATGCAAAACCAATCTAAAATAAGCACGACAAAAGAAGCACTTCCAACTGAAAATTTAATTGTGTCCTCACAATGCCACAATAAAAAAGAGAATATGAATGACTCCTTGCAAAGATCATCACTCATCCAATGAGCTATCAGGATCTGTAAGGACATCATCATCAGCCTTATCACCTGAGCCACATAATTTTTGGAGTGCACACATTATCATGGTCAAAAATCTGCTCTTCTTCTTTTAATGTTTCTTTATTTTTTTCTACATCCTCTCTATTTTATCCATTATATTTTTGAGAATTTTACGATATTACAATAGAGTGGAATGGGTAGAAGTAGCACTACGTGAGGCCGAATAGCTCTCTCTAGGTCCTATAATTAGAACACAATCTTTAAATCCACAACTAAATTGTAAGGCAACTTGCCTTCATATCTTCACCCAAATTGAAATCTACAAGCTTTTCTCTCTAAGTCTAAGCTAAAAGATGATTTTTCTCTCTATGATTATTTCATCCTTCGAACAACGATGACTGGTAAGTGTAAAAAGAGTTTTTGGGATCAATTTGCTGAAATTCTCAATTTGTCCAAGAGGCAGACATTTTACTCTTTAAAGTCACGACACTAACTCACGCGGTCACGATGAGTAGTGTTGTTGGGTTATGCTATCACGACCTCTGACTACGTGATCACGATATTTGAATTTATTGTGTAGCACGAGTGTGACCTCTACTTCATGCAGTCATGATGAGTAAACTTCTGCTAGTTCCAGTTTCTCCTAATTGACCTTTTCTTACTTCAATTCCACATAGTTTCTTCAAACATCTTATAAATCAACTCTCCATTTCATATTCTTGCAAATATGAAGAAAACCATATTAAAAACACCAATTCTAGATTAAGCAAGCCAAAATAACTATGAAAAGAGCCTTAAATGGGTGGAAATCCACAAATGATCACATTACATGGTTTTTGAATGTTCTTTATTTCTATTATTTTTACTATCAATAGTGGCATGTGTGGTTCTAGTTAGCTATTAAATCATTGTGTTAGTATGATGAGTCCACAAATTGGACTCATTTAGGGCTATATTTTAATAGAAATTGTGTCCTCAAATGATTGTTTCATCTCAATATCTGATGAAAACCCTTAAGTTTCAGGTGTTTGAAGTTTGAAGGAAAGCATGGACACTACTTCGCAAAAAGGAATGAAAAGGCTGAAAAGAACGAAGACAATGAAGGCCTGAGGATCGTCGAGTCCACTTGGAGAGTTACCGAAGGGTCCTATTTTGCCTTTTGTTCCAGTGTGCTAAGCCCTGAAGGAAATAATCAAGTCGGCAGAAAAAGGGTGCAGTGGGCACATCGCTGAGAAGTTTTGCAAGGCAGTACCATGTCGCCCAATGCCCCAGAGCATGACGATGCTGAAGGATGGTGCAAGACGACAATGAACTACACCAAAGGGTGAATCGCCGAATTGATTGGCGATTGGACTAATGTCGCCGAATGATCCACTACAACACGGATTTTTGAAAACTATAAATACTCGTTGAGAATTGTAGCTTAGTATCAGATTTTTAGTGTGGAACAATTAATATAATTTGAGTACTTTTTATTTTAGCTCTGAGTTTCAAAGGGTTTTGAAACTTGAAGAAGAAGAGGGTTTTATCTCTAAGGATTTGGACTTGAGTCTCTTGGATTCTTCATTCTGGCCTATAACAAGACTTAAATCTTCATACCCATTTGAATGAAAGCTCTTTAGGTATAAATTTCTATCTCTTAATGTATGGTTAAAAACCCCAATTCTTGGGGTGTGATTTAGCGAATATGGGTTAAAATTGTTGTTGGGTCTTGCTTGCTGATAGATTAGATGTAGTTTAATGGTGATTTCATCTAGTGGTTTTGGATGAATTTAACAAATTTGTAGTTGCAAATACAAGTTTATTTATGTATTTTCGGCTTGCTCGAGAGAGAGGTCGCGAAACCAAGACTACTAGATTGATGGCATAAGGAGTGGGTCGACATGAGGTTCAGCTCGAGAGAGTGAACCCTAGTCCCATATGAGTGTGGTAAGGCGTAGGCTGGTATTCATGCGGCAAGTAGGTGTCCGAGAGGAACCCATTTGAAATGGCGTAAGTTGCGCGAGAGAGAATTTATGCCCACATATAGCTTATCCTAGTCAATATTATTCTATAAATTTTCTATAGAAAGCTTGTACCCAATAATTTAAATTAACCCGTATTCCGGTCACATCCCAAGAATCCCTCTCATTACTTAGATTTCTTCGTTAATTTTCCTGTTTTTACTTACCAGTGACAAAAAACCCCCATTGTTAATTGACACTCTTGTGTCCCCCTTTAACTTACAATGTTTTTAATAGTTAATGTCTTTAGCTACGACTAGTTAGAACTTAATTTTATTTTTCTATTAATTTTCAAAACCACTCCCTTGGGACTCGACCCCAACCCTTGGTTGGGTTATTATACTATTGCATAATTGTAGACACTTGCATCGAAAGTTGTGTCGTTGATTACACAAACATCATAGTACTATCATGCCTCTTTTATTTATATAGTTTTTGTGTAAGATCGATCGACTTATGATGCTTACTAAGTATCTCGTGCTAGGATGCTCATGCTGCACTCCTCCATCTTTTTCTAATGAAGCTCCTAGTATGAGCCATCCTCCCTGAGTTCGGATCTCTATGGCCGTCATTTTTTGATCATGGTGAGCTCTTAACATCCAGACATTTGCTGCTTTCCTTCCTTTGTGCTATGTATGTAGTTCGTATTTTGATTAGACAAATCTAATGTATATAGCCTTTATGTAATTACACGTTCTTGTCCCAGTGATACCAGGTCTGGGGTTGGTGCTTGTATAAAGTTTTGTCTTTCTCGATCACTTTCAAGCCCTTTTATATAGTTTGCATCCTTTTATACATAGGCCATTGTCTTCTTTTTATTATTGCTACCATGTAGTTATACTTAGTATGTTTATTACTTTTCGCCTCAGGTTTTTGGTTTGCCTACCAGGGGTTTATGGTAGACACCACCATCATGACTTTGATTTTGGAACATGACAACAGTCTAATGGAATACCAAAGTCTCATAATTGCAATATTAGGTCAGGACCTGTCAACTTGAAAATTTTAAGATATTTAATTTGTAATTTTAATGGTACCTAGGAGTTTTTATCAAATATTCCTTTATGCGAGTTCATTTGTTCAAACTTGATATTTTTGGAGATTTTGAGCTCAGTTGGGTGTGATTTTTGAAGTATCATGAAAGGGTATTCATGGAATAATATTCTAATTGACTACTTGACATTTCCAATTGATTAGTTTATCATGTCATCATTCAAAATATGTATGAACATTGAATTTTGGGATTTTTCAAGCAAGTTAAAAAATCATAATTTGGTAATTTGAGGGTTGATTTGAACTCCATTTTTGATGAACTTTTATTGGAATTCTTTATCTTTTTTACGCACCTACCTCAATACATTTGTAGGTGATCCAATTCTTCCAAAATTACATACAAACATAAATTAAAGGCAAAGGTAATTAGATTGTAACATAAATAATCCTCAAAAGCCTGAATCTTTTATAATAAAGCAAGAATACTAAAATATAACTATATAAGACTTAGTGTCACTCTTACAAGATATTTCTAAAACAAATCAAGATATCATGTACAATTAATTCAACTATCTAACAACTAGAAAGACATATTTAAATGTAGAAGAAGATTGACCAAGTCTTTGGACCCAAGGAACTCCCATAACTTCAAATAAATGACCGTCTCAGACAAATTAGGATTTGTGTGGATAACTAATTTTAGGTTCAGCATTATAGGATGTACGAGAAGGGTATTAGAAAACAAACCAAACTAAGACTAGACACCAAATCGGGTTTTATCTGTACCGTTCTGGTATCATTTTGGTCAGGTAATATTCAGGATGGAATGGGATACATTGACTCGGTACCAAAACAGAACTGTATCATGCTTTGATATCGGTATATCAGTACCGGTTTATCCCCATTTCGGTTTGGTCCCGTGAAATCATTTTAAAAAAATAAAAATTCTGTGCCTATAGTAGACATGCGTGGGCAGTGCATTTAAAGAAGTGCAGCTGGCAGAGCAACCTACTCTCTTTTCAGAAGGCAATGCATTTATGCAAGTGCCAACACCCATTTTACTTAAAGCTGCTAGGCTGTCAGCCATGCATTTATGCAAGTTCCACCAACGACACTTTTTTTTAATAGTCTCCAAGGACAATTTTTTTAATGGTCAAAATCTTGGACCCTCAAATTCCCTACGCCCCTTTTATTTCTAAAAATTATAAATATTCCCTCTCTTTATATTTTTAGTTACAAATTTACAATATCAATTATTAATTTTCTCTCAATTCTCAATCTTTCTCAAAGTTTCAAGTTTTAAGTTCCAAATTTCAATCATATTATTTTGTAAATATCAAGTTTTGAATTATCATTTGGTGAATTATGGATTCAAATGTCAGATGGGGGGATTTATCTACTCTCTTGAGTTAGATAGGTACAATCGAGTTTAGGATTCACTCTCTCGAGCCGAACCCACATCAACCTAATAACTACAATCATGAATCAAACACCTTGGTTCTAAAACCTCTTTCTCAAGCAACCTGAAAACACTAAGTTAGAATTGTATTTGCAACTATAATTCATAGATTAATGCAAAACTATCGATTAAACCCACTTTAATTAAGCATTTAAATTAGTAAACAACAATATGCATAAGCTAATTAAGCCAATAATCACATGATCGCACCCCAAGAATTGGGGTTTTAGCCACACATCATAGAAAAAGAGAAATAATTACCAATTATGTTAGCAATGAACTGGGTAATTTTCCAAGTCTCTACAATACTTCAAATAAACTTAATTCAAAAACCCAATTGCAATTTCTCAAAATAAAGTCTCAAAATCTTTAAGTTCTACAATGGAAAACTCAGAAAAACTCAAAGGGACACGACTTAGATTCTACAAAACTGGATGCCTTTTTTGCTTTTCAAAATTCAATTTATAGTTTCCCAAATTTTGGCCTTCAGGACCATTAGGCGAAGTAAGTCATGCATCGCCAACCAAGTCGATGATGCACCCTTTAATCTAGTCCATTCCTGATTTTCCTTGGCTCTTCATCCTCACGGTTTTGTGATTTTAGGCGATCAAGGTCAATGTTGTTGAGCCGTTCGGCGGTCCACCGACTGTCCATTTCCATCGCCAAGTAGGTTTGTCCCAAGACTGGCATGCTGGAACTTTAGGTGAGCTAAGAGCCACTCGACGGCGCGCTAAGTTGTCTTGGCGATCACCAGTTTTGTCTTTCTTCAACTTCTTTAGATTTTTTCGCTCCTTTTAGCCCGGTAATGTCTTTGCATTGCTCCTTAGCTTTTATTGTTGTAAATAAAAATTATTACATCAGTTTGGAGCATAAATTAGGCATTTGAGGAGAATAAACTATCAAAACAAATCCCTAAATGAGTTGAAATCTCCGACTGATCAACACCCCTAACTTAAACTTTTGCTTGTCCTCAAGTAAAACTCTTGATCAATCAATTCAACAGGGATGTCTACAAACAATGCTACTCAAGTTTTAATACAAATGCACACAAGGGGTTCAAACTAAATATACAATGCCCAATTATGCACTCTAAGTTTCAAATTCTGACTCACTATTATCAAATATACTCAAACTCACAATGCTTGCTTCAAATGAAAGTTCAAGCTCAACAAAAGCATTCAAATGCACTCACAACAAGGATGATTCCATGCTCACACAAAATTCATGAAAAATTTATAGTTTCGGAATCAAATACAACTCTCACATTCACGAAGATGAAAACATGCATGATTCTACCCATAGGCTTGCCCTTATTTTCCAATAAACATTCTTTTTAACTCACTCAAGATCACAAAGGTCTTTTCAAAGCTTATAATCGGGTTGAGTGTAAATGTTTGATCATTTTGGGTTATTTGGTTCTACCTTCGTGAAGTATGGCCTGAAAATCACTTCTTCTCCTTCTCCTTCAAATTCTAACATGTTTACAATCCACTCTCTTATTCATTTAAGAAAAATTTATTGGATAGCCCATTTCTTTTACTCCTTTCACACATTTTATTTCACAAACTTTTCTCTTTTTCTTTTTCAGTCTTATTCTATTTTCACATTTTTCTTTTCTTTCTGTCTCTTTTTTTTTTTTTTTTACATGGAGGGGTTCCATCTTTTTCAAACCATTGCTTCAAAGGGGTATTTTTTTCACTTCATGGCTTTCCTTCTTTTTCACCACACCCCAACTTAGACTTTTGTCCTAAGTTGGCTATTCAACTAACCAATACTTCACAAATATTATATGTGATGGGACAAAGAGGACAAAGTTGTTCAAGTTTTTTTCCAGGGAAAAGGATAGGCTCAAAGGGTGCTAAACAAGATTCACACTTCTCACAAGGTAGCCAAAAAGAGGTATATTATCAAATTTGGTTCACTCCTCACAAATTTTGCCTAAGATCATTTCACTTGCTTGCTTCAATCAACAATTGGACTAACGGGGCAAGTTCTAGGTGACATCAAGCACAATATTTAAAACAACCTCAACACTCATGGAATTCAATACAATTATCAAACAAGACTCCACACTTTCTAGCTAGCACGCAATCATCATAACAAGAGATTGAATTAACAATTGGCTAGTCACGATGAGATGCTAGGAGTTCACATATGACGTATGTAACTCAATTTGCCTCATTGTAGCCGCACATTCATATCATTCAACTGAGAGCATTAGTCGAGTCATCGGTATTGACCACAATCAACACTCGAAAATGCAAGAGAACATCCACTTTCATACTCATCAAGAGGCAACAATTTTTTTTAAAAAATTGGTTTGAAATCATTTGCACATTAAAAAAGGACCAATATGGATAAAAAAAACAAAGATATATATATGAACATAAAACCAGATCCAACATTCACAAAACCAACATTCAAAAACCCAAAAACAACAATATCCACAAGAAAAACCCAATAGAGGTGGGTATGGAAATATCTCACCCCGCCAAACAAAAAAGACAGTTGTCCTTAAATGCAAAGAAACAATAATAAATTAAAAATAATAGAATGGGAGGCAAAAGAGTCATCCTTCTAGGCTAGGCCTGGGTGAAGTCTGCATATTAGTCATTCCCTCTGTCTGGGCATTAATGCTCGGCTTATTAGCAGCCTTGGATCCACTAGAGCCTACCATAGAAGTGTCCCACAAAGTGGCCTACACAACTATCTCAATCATGGCACCATCCAGGTCTGCCAAGTCATCATAAACAACCTCATCTCTAAAACCCAGCTGCTCCTCATCTGTCTCAGCCTCGGACTCAGCATCTACATCATCAGCCTTAGCATAATCTCTGATCGTAGTACCTGGAAAAACCTCAAAACTGGCTGGAATATCAGCGCCTGAAATGTCAGGAAACATCATAAACAGCATCCGTAAGTCAATGGACTTCAACTTGTCTTTGCTCACAATATCAACAACACCCTGTCTCTGCTCACACTCATCCGCCCTCACTGTAAGGGCATCCAATGCCAACTTGTGGAACTCAATCAACTCTCTAGCTCCCTCATCTTAGCCCAGATCGGGGCCAAGGCAAAAGCAATCACTCGCTCTATAAGCCTAAGCACAACAACCTTTATCCAAGAGGCACGCATATTAGTAGATTATGCCAGATGACCCATCTTGTAAAGCATGGCCCGGGTGATAGAGGGTTTAGAGGAAGTAGCAAAAACAACATAAGTAGATGGAGAAGGTGCTATAGAGGAATTGGAAATATCAGAAACAGAAGAGCCAAAGGTACCTCTAGGCCCACCAGCCTTAGAGGGCATGATTGCCTTAGTCAGCAACATATCAACGTCAACTGCTGGGGATGTATCTGCCAGTGCACCCCTTCTTCTATCGACCTCATCCTGCATATACTTAGCCTCAATGCGTTAGATGTCAGTAGAAGAGGTAGGGTCATCTACATATCCGTCTTTTCATCCCTCGAAACACGGGCCCGCCGGCACAACCACTTTTCTTCCAAGATAGTCCTCGAACCCTCAGCCTTTAGTATGTTGAGCGATCGGGGAGGAAGATCCTGTACAGGTGGAGCCATTGTCTAAGCTGGGGCTACAACTGGAGGAAGAGGAGTTGGCATCAGAGACACTGGAATCCTAGACGGATCATTTAAAGACTTGGAGCATAGCTCCACTCTCTTACCTTGTAATAACTGATCATCTTCTAGCTTGGAGATGGAGGCTGGAGAACTTTCCTTAGAACCACCTTCGTTGTTAAAGTGAGTGAGGTACGTGGTATAAACCCCTCACTGTCAAAGATCTCCTCTGGTGGCTTAAGCAGAACTAGGCCTTTGTTTTTCCCTTTCGTTCTTTTAGAGGAAGTTTTATAGCCAAGGCTCGGGAAGCAGCCGCTTCCTTGTCTATAACTATTCCTTGAGCCCTCTTCTAGGGCGATTGATTTCTACCAGCCACTCTTGGTCTGGTCATACTTGCAAAATAATGTTGAAAGCGTTAGATGTAGTTGAGAAATTATAAAATAAAACCACAGGATAACAGTTGCAGAAAGTATCGCCGAACCTACCGGCGAGTCGCCGAACACCTTTGGCAAGCCAAGACGGGCTCGTCGAAAGTTCCCGCACAAAAATATTCCAAAATAAGCACAGGTCAGTGATACCCATGTCCATTTGGAGGATGGCCGACACCTTTCGGCAAATTAGAAGTGGTTCGCCGAAAGTTAAAGAACAATTATGGAAATTAGGGGCGTAGAAGGGCAATCAGAATGGGCATTCAACGAGTCGTTAAGTTCACTCGGTGAGCTTAGGCATATCAATGAAAATTACAACACTAAAACCATTAAAAGAGAGAAATAAAAGACGATCAAGGGGGACTTAGGCGAACCACTGAACCACTTGGCGAGCTTGACCCAGCTAGTCAAATAGTCCAACCTGCTAATTTTTCACCCCTACCTTCAAAATAAAGCCCGAAACGCACGAAATCAAAATTAAACTATTTTTCTACTTAATTAAACTAAGAGCCATAATACCAAAGCCAACGAGGTACTCAGACTTCCCCCAATTTGGCTAAAATTGGTCAATCAACATTGTTTGCCCTTAAGAATGACGTCAACCGCTCTATTATTGGGCAAAATTTGACAATTAGCACAATTCGGGGTTACTCATACTTCACCTCGTTGACCTACAACATTTTCAACACAATCCAACAATTTTAACAATCAACGACACATGAATTTACTATTTAAGGCCAAATAATCATGATTTTAATTAAATACGGGAAAACAAACTTCCACATGATAGTAAAAAAACACTACACATAGATAACAACCACAAAAGGAACATGCATTTAATTTCAACCAATTATAGAGCAGGGTTTGGAAAACCAACCTTATATTGCCAAAAATTCGTAAAGCTAGGCTAGCAACAGAATCTAAAAGTCCATCCCAAGCAAATGATCCCAAATAAAAGTAAAAACGATCGTACGAGAACAAAAATATAATTGATTGTGAGAGTACGAAAGTTGGAAAGTGTAAAAAAGAAGAGATTTTGAATTTGAAATAGTTTGGCCTTTTGAAACTCTTCAGTTTGCGCGGCAGTTAGCGACCACGACTTACATCGCCAGCCCACTCAATGATGCGCTGAGTGGGATTTTAGCCTACCGAGTTTTATAGAACCTCTAGCAAGCTATGTGGTTCCAACGACAATCAAAGTCAGGCTCGCCAACCTGTTCAGCGAGTCTCTGACTGGATCTTTAGCTTGCACATTCTACACCCGTTATTCAAACAACAGTAATAAAAACATTAAAGCTTGGGCTGCAACCCAAGAAGTGCCTTATTTAACATCATGTCACGATGTGGATACACTTTTCAAGATTCAATTTTCGTGTTAGCCAAGGTATCACTTGGTAGACCCCTTTTTTTCCTTAGATTCAAATGAGATGAGATTTGACCTATATTCAGTTCCAATTGCTTGATGGACACTAAGTGAGAGGTGACTGTTTGATTGAGTGTGGAGACTCCTCTTTCTTTCCTTTTAAAACCTTTTCCGACCCTTCCACTTGCATGCAAGTATATCTTTCGTGCGAAAGTTTTTTGGTTAGTCCTTTGCTGCTTTGGCTTTTGTCGTTCATGTGGTGGAACATATCTTTCCTTGTCACCATTCCGTTCCTTCCAATTAGTCTCATGATCACCCCATTCTCTGTCACAGTCTCTCCATCCATCATCCCTTTCTCTATTCCAACCTAGATTCCCACTCGGCATTGGATAGCTCAGACGGAAACCACCTCCTTGATTTTCAATAAAATTCACTTCCTCATTATATAGAGCCTCAAAGTGTGCCTCCTCAGGATTTGCTCCACCAGCACCAACAACATCTACAGTTTTCAACCCATTACTCATCACATTTTTTGACAAAATATTCAAATAGGTTATCATTTTTTCCATATTTTGGTCTCGCTCATTGTCTTTCTCAATCTGCTCCTTTGTCATCCTATAGGTTAGAGGAGACACTTAGTCCTCTCGAGTGTACCATGCTCTGTTAATTTTGGTCATCCCTTCAAGGAGATTTGATGCTATTTCGAAAGGTTATTGCATTATACCCCCCGAAACAAGTTGATCAGCAACACCTTTGTTCACCGAGTCAAGACTCCTATTGAAGTGTTGTAATAGCACGTTGTTTGGAAGTCCATGAGTCAGAAACTAAAGTAACACTTATGAAATTTCAGCCACGTCTCGTGGATTGGTTCACCCTCCAAACATTTGAAGCTCAAAATATTATATCTAAATGTCATCATCCTTGAAGAAGGAAATAACCTTACAAAGAATGCCACGATGAGTTCATCCTAACTAGTAATGGAGTTCCTCGGTGGATCAGCTAACCACTTGGTAGCTTCCCCATCAAAGAAAAAGGGAACAACCAGAGACAGACTGATTCTTAAGAGATGCTCTTGAATGAGAAGAGACCACATACATCTACAAAATTCCAAATATTCTCATGGGGAACCTCATGAGCTAGACCTTCGTATATTCCTTTCATTTGTAAGAGTTGCAACATCGTGCTAGTCACTTGGAAGACAACATTCTCCTTAACAGGAGGTAGACGTATACCACCAACACTACCCAATTGAATCACGTCATTAACATTATTTATATTTTTGATGTCATCTTGGTTGACCATTTGGCTACCGTTACTTTTGTTCACACTCATCTCGTCCTCTGTTCAAACACAACCAACACAAATAAAAAACAAAGTAAGTCGATTCAACTACAACACAAAAAGATCACTATTCAAACTTCAATAATAGAACTCTAAATAGCACTCCCCGGCAGCAACACTATTTTTTGATAAACTCTCAAATACACCTCATCTAATACAAGCTATAGGAAATCGTAATCTATTATAAAACTCAACAATTGAGTTGGGGTCTAACCCACCGGAGCGGTACAAGTTTGAATTCAGTTATGAAGTTATAAATGTATTCTAATGGGTTGTAGTAATAGAAATTATTGAAAGCATTTAGATAAATCGAAAGGGTGACACAAATGTCAGTTGGGGGATTAGTTTATCAATAAGCAATTAAAGTGACTTCGAAAATAGGGGAGACAATAGGTAGAGAGGAATTCTAGGGGATGTGATCGATTATAGGCTAATTTCACTGTATGGATAATTGGAATTTACTAATAATTTCTAAATCTCAGTAGGTAGGCTAGACTATATATGCAATAGCTTTCTCTCAAAAAACTATTACGATTCAACCGAGTTGTCTCAAACCTCGACAAGCTAAACAATATAAACAGCCCAAAACCTTAATTTATCTACTCTCTCGAGCTAGACAGGTAGAATCGAGTTTAGTATTCACTCGTTCAAGCTAAATGCACATCAACCCAATAAATTCAATCATTTCAAATACCTTGGTTCTAAAACCTCTTTCTGAAGAAAGCCCAGAACACTAAGTTAGAATTGCATTTGCAACTACAATTCATAAATTAATTAATACACATCTTTCAATTAAACCCACTTAAATTAAGAATTTAAATCAGTAAACAACAATATCCATAAGATAATTAAGCCAATAATCACATGATCACACCCAAAGAATTGGGGTTTTAGCCACACATCATAAAAAGAGAGAAACAATTACCAATTATGTTAGACATAAACTGGGTAATGATTTCTAAGTCTCTACAATGCTTCAAATCAACTTAATTCAAAAACCCAATTGCAATTCCTCAAAATCAAGTCTCAAAAGCTTTAAGATCTACGATGGAAAACTCAAAAAAAAAATCAATGGGACTTTACTTAGATTCTACAAAACTGGATGCCTTTTCTGCATTTCAAAATTCAATTTATAGTTTCCCAAATTTGGGCATTCAGGACTATTAGGCGAAGTAAGTCGTGCATCATCAACCAAGTTCGCGACCCGCCCTTTGGTTTAGTCCATTGCCGGTTTTCCTTGGCTCTTTGTCCTCAGGGTTCTGTGATCTTAGGCGATCAAGGTCGATGTCATCGAGCCGTTCGGCGGTACACCGATTGCCGATTTTCCTAGCCAAATAGGTTTGTCCCCAGGGAAGGCATGCTGGAACTTTAGGCTAGCTGAAGAGCCACTTGACGGCTCGTCGAGTGGTCTTGGCGATCATCAGGATTGTCTTCCTTCAAGTTCTTCAGCTTTTTTCACTCCTTTTGGCCCGATAATGTCCTTGCCCTGCTCCTTATCTTTCATTGCTTCAAATCAACATTTTAAGATCAGTTCGGAGCATAAATTAGGCATTTGATGAAAAGAAAATATCAAAACAAAGCCCTAAATGAGTCGAAAGTTCAGACTCATCAACATCGGGGTCTTTTTGATTAATGCTCAACTACACCTTATCCAATACTAGGTGTAGACGATCATAATCTAGTATAAAACCCAACAAATGAGTTGGGGTCAAACCCAGAGGGGGCAATACAAGTTTGAATTCAATTATGAAGTTATAAACATGATTTACTCGGTTATAGGAATAGAAATTATCGAATTCAATTAGATAAGTATAAAGGTGACACGAATATCAAAAGGGGGAATAGGTAAGTCAACTAATAGCTGAATCAATTATAAACAACGTGGGAGAAATCAAGTAATTATGGGATACTTGAGAGTGTGACCAAATAATTGCCAATTTTGCTAAATGGGTGATCGTAAATTACTAAAGGTTGCTAAATCTTGGTGGGTAGGCTAGACTTTAGATGCAATAGCTTTCTCTCGAACCTCGACAATCTTAACTCTATAAACAACCTAATACCTTACTCTACGTACTCTCTCGGGCTAGATAGGCAAAATTGAGCTTAGAATTTACTCTCTCGAGCTGAACCCACAACAAGCCAATTACTACAAATTCTGAATTATAACCTTGACTTTACACCTCTCTCTCAAGCAAGCATAAAACACTAACTTAGAGTTGAAATCAACATTTCAATTCATACATTAAACCTTAGCTATAAATCAAACCCACTTCAAAACAACAATAAAATCAATAATCCCTAACACCTACAAACTAAATTAGGCAATTAGTCACTTGGTAACACCCCCAAGAATAGGGGGTTTATCTACACATCATAAAAAGTAAGAAATCAATATCGATTGCATTCTCCATAGCTGGGTATTAACCTCTAAATCTTTACAATGATTTTTTATAGAGTCAATTCCAATACCCAACTTAAGAATTACTCGAAAAAAGCTGCAAAAACTAAGCAAGAATAATGTTTTTTTGTTCAAACTATGAGTTTTCACAATGATAGGTGCCATGGCCCAAGGGTACCCCTAGACGTAACAGGGCACATAGAACCACGAAAGGGCCCCATGTAAGCCACTTAGCATATCATAACATAAATGATTAGAACAATAAGAGTAAAAACGCATTCAAGTCCAAAAATCTTTATAAAGGAAAGTGGAAGTCTAGACTTGTCTCAATTAGCCATCTATTACAATACTTCAATCAAAATAGGGTCACATTCCAAAAACAGGATAATCCAAAAGTGAAAATATAAGAATGAAACTAAACTGATAGTATCCCGTCCTCGAATCATGAGGACTCATCACGAGCATGGAGAAATGAACAAATCCAAGCTCTAGCCACAATGGGGACCACCTTGAGAACCGGACCCTACACTTGGGAAAAATGTAGGAAAATATGGGTTAGTACAACAATGCACTAAGTGTGATAGTCATGCACAAAATTATGAAAACATGCTAAAAGGGGCATTTAAGTTGAATGCATGTCATTTGCTAGTTGAAAGCATCATTTTGAAGATAATGGAAAAGCATAAGTCATAAGCATAATTAACTCATAGATCACCATAACATAATAGGAACATACCATAAATACCCTCAAAGCATACTTGTGCAATGCATAAATAAAATCCCATAATCCTACCCCTACTAAGTAAAGCTTCTTGAGTAACTATAGTTGATATTTCATATTCTTGTTCATACCATCGTAAAGGGAGATTAGCCTGAACCGACATAGACCATGTGAGCTTACCATGGAATCCGGTGTCTACTCCACATTGAAAAGGGGTTGTCCTACTTGCCTAAGGTAGAACCATACTCTTAGCTTAGGTGGATCCACTAGTTAAATACCTATGTGGGTACATAGTTATGGGATAAGGAGATTTCTACTAGAAACCCGAAATCTACTAAGGTATAAGGTTTCCATCTCCTGAGATACATACTTTGGAAACCCGGACTCAACTATGGTAGAAGGAACCCATTTGGAAAGCCGAACTCAACTAGTGTAAAAGCTTTCATTCGGAAGCCAGACTCAACTATCATATAAGCTTCCATCTCATATTCATATCCACTCGGTGCTAAGCATTAATTCCCATATATTTCATATTAAGTCTTGACTTAAGTGCATATTCATGGAAAAATGTATTGACACTCAATCCAACATAATTCATACTATAGCTCATAGATTCAATAGGTGAGAATAGCCTTTCAACCCTAGAATCATTATATTGTGAAAAAACCTTTCACATCATATCATATTCATACATAAGTGCGTACATTAGGATAGCCATCCAACAACACAACAACTATATCATAATAATATTCACATTACTCTCAAAATGTTTTAAAAGCATATCCGTAAACCTTATAATCATGCATAATTCTCCTACTTTACCCTTCAAGGACCATAAATCACAATCAACACATCAGGAATTACTACATTAGACATGGATATTGACATGATTCAATTACTACAATTACTATAAGCATAATCTCATAATACTCTTCTTTCTACAACTCACACATCACAAGGTCATAAATTGGGAATATGGGGATTTCACCATAAAACTATAATAAATCATCAATTCAATCATAATATAAGTAATTAAACCAGTAGAATCATTTTTTGAAAGGAATCCATGCCTTGGAATCAAACCCTAGCTTTTGGGGAATTTCTACCTTTGAAATTGGAGTTTTGAAGGGACTCTATGGATGAAAACTATCCATGGATGAAGGACTACCATACGTTAGCTTTGAAATACAAGGAAATTGAGTAGAAAAGCTTGCTCCTTCAAACCATAGCTTCACCTTCCTTCTTCTTTTTTGGAGTTCTAGAGAGAGAGAGTTTTGGGGGAAAAGTTGGTTTTGATTTGGGATTTTGGAAATATGAGGAAGATGAATTGATTTGGGGGTCTGAAATCATTATATATAGTTAATCTAATTTAGTATAAAAAATGTCACTTTATATTAAATAAAAATGGAAAGCCTCAAAGTACCCCTTAACCAACTCACAAAAATAGTTTCCAGTCATCCCCCACGACCCCCTCACAGATGGACTGTGGTTGGACCCACAACCCATGCTTGTGAAGTGAGGGTCGGGGTTTGAAGCCTGATTCTGTAGGAATGACCTACTGCCCCTCACCCACGAGGCGTGGAGGGGCTACGGGGTGTGAGTGGCCCCTCGTGGGTCACTACGCAGGCATATTTTTAGTGCACTCCTCAAGGACCCATGGTTGGTCCTTAGGGTTTGAGCCTTTATGTTCTAACACGAAATAATTATTTTAAGGTATGGGGAGGTACGTTTCAAGGCTCTAACCCTAATGTTAAGCTCTAGTTTAGCCTACTAGTTTTCGGAGTGTTACATTATCTCCCCTTGGGAACATTCGTCCTCGATACGATCTAAACACCTTACGGAATTAAAGACTCAAAACTAGCATCCCAACATGCGTGAAACATCAAAATAATGCACAATTCAAAGGATGAAACTTCAACTCCATCTAAAACATAATAAATGCACACAAGGAAGTAGGAACTACATCTAACAACCCATTATGCGTGAAACTTAATATTTGACATATTCATAGGAGGAACTACCTTCTCCAACTAAAATCATGGAGCCAATATGCAATTACTTTCAAAATCATACTAAAGCACGTTCATCAACTCATCTTATGAAGTCAAATAGGCAACTCATACTAAATGCACAACAACATGAGGAACATATATCATGAAAACTCATTTTCCTACTAAACATGAATTTCTCAAGAACATGCATAACATAAGGAAATCATGAGAAAAACACATATACACACATGACTCCCAAAACACTAAAACTCAAGAGGAACTACTTACCTCAAGCTTGAATAGGAGTAGAAGGAAATATATGAGGGTATCAAGACTTCATATCGGCCTTGACCTCCCAAGTAGCACCCTTAACTAAATGATTTCTCCATAAAACCTTCACAGAGGTGACTTCCTTGTTTCTCAACCTCTTGACTTGCCAGTCTAGAATTTAAACCGGCATCTCCTCATAAGCAAGATTCATTTTAATCTCTAAACCCTCTAAGAGGACTATGATTGATGGATCCCCAATACATTTCTTCAACATTGACACATGGAACACCGAATGCACCAATTCCAACTCATTTGGCAAGTCTAACTCATATGCAACATTACCCACACGCCTCAAAATCTCATAAGGACCTACAAATCGAGGACTAAGTTTCCCCTTCTTTCTAAACCTCATAACACCCTTCATGGGCGAGATTTTCAAATAAACCCAATCATGGACATCAAATTCTAAATCCCTTCTCCTAACATCGGCATATAACTTTTGCTGACTTTGGGCCATTCTCAACCTTTCTCTAATTACCCAAATCTTCTCAATGGCCTAATACACTACTTCCGTGCCTAGGAGACCAACTTCCCCTACTTCAAACCATCCTATAGGAGACCTACATCTTCTACAATTGAGACCCTCAAAGGGAGCCATCCTAATACTCGAATGGTAACTATTATTATAGGCAAACTCAATTAACGACAAATGGTCATCCCAATTGCCTTTAAAATCTATCACGTATACCCTCAACTTATCCTCTAAAGTTCAAATGGTACATTCCTCTTGACCATCTGTTTGAGGGTGAAAAGTCGTGCTAAGCTTCACCTTAGTACCTAGGCTCTTTTGGAAGGACTTCCAAAACTATGAAGTAATCGATTTGAAATGATAGACAAGGGAACTATTTCCTTCAAATAAAATTTAGCATATTCTTCCGCCGAGTAAGACACCTTGATGGGAATGAAGTGAGCGGACTTAGTCATTCGGTCCACTATTACCCATATCGAGTCATGTTGCCACCTTGGCAAGCCTACAATAAAATCCATATTCACGTCTTCCCACTTCCAAGTAGGAATAGGAATATATTGTAACAAGCCTCCCAACCTTTGGTTCTCAACCTTAACTTGTTGACAATTAGGACATTTGGCTACGAATTCCGCGATGTCCTTTTTCATCCCATTCCACCAATAAACTCCCCGTAGGTCACGATACATTTTGGTAGCTCCTGGATGAACAGAATATCGAGAACTATGAGCTTCCTCTAAAATTTGCTCCCTCAAACCATCAACATCCGAAACACATAACCGACTATGGTACCTACATACCCCATCCCCCTTTGGGAGAAAGCCTCAATAGACTTTTTGAGTACCGACTCTTTCAACTCAACTAATATAGGATCAAGGCTTTGCTTGGCCTTCACATCTATCACAAAGAACGATTCGGACCCATTATGAACCATGATACCACCCTTGGCGGGATCCACTAGTTGAACACCTTACCGAGCAAACCTATACACATCACAAACAAACTGTTTCTTTTCATCATCCACATAAGCCACACTACCCATCGACAACCTATTAAGAACATCCGCTACCACATTAGCCTTGTCGGGGGTGATAAAGGGCACTCATATCATAATCCTTTAATAGGTCTAACCACCTTTGTTGTCGAAGATTCAAGTCCTTTTGACTAAGCACATATTGAAGACCTTTGTGATCGGTGAAAGCATCCACATGGACCCTATACAAATAATGCCTGCATATACAATCGTTGCTAATTCAAGATCATGGGTAGGATAATTCTTTTCATGGACTTTAAGTTACCTTGAAGCATAGGCAATTGCCTTACCATTTTGCATAAGCACACATCCCAACCCAACTCTAGAGGCATGACAATACACCACAAAATCATCCATACCCTCCGGTGAGGTCAACACTAGAGTGGAAGTAAGTCTATCTTTCAATTCTCATAAACTTTTATCATAATCTTTTGACCACTCAAACTTAGCCTTCTTTTGAGTCAAAGCCATCAACGGAGAAGTAATGGAGGAAAACCCCTCAAAAAACCTCTTATAATAACCGGCCAAACCCAAAAAACTTTTGATGTTGGAAGGAGTTAGAGGTCTAGGCAAACTCTTAATCACATCTGTCTTCTTAGGATCTACCTCAATACCCTTTCTTGACATAACATGACAAGGAAAGCTATAGACCTTAACCAAAATTCACACTTGCTAAACTTTGCAAAAAGTTGTTGGGCCTTGAGAGCTTGCAAAACAATTCTCAAATGGTCCACATGTTCATTCTCACTCCTTGAATAGATCAATATATCATCGATAAACACAATCATAAATATGTCTAGGTATTGCCTAAACACTCTATTCATCAAATTCATAAATGCCGCCGAGGCATTTGTCAACCCAAACGACATAACCACAAATTCATAGTGACCATATCGGGTCCTAAAGGTCGTCTTTGGAATATCAACCCTTATCACCCTTAATTGGTGATAACCCGAACGAAGATCAATTATGGAGAAATAACTATCCCTTTGAAGTTGGTTAAACAAATCATCAATTCTCAAAAGGGGATATTTATTCTTAATGGTTACTTTGTTCAATTGATGATAATCAATGCAAATTCTAAGAGAGCCAGCCTTATTTATAACAAACAATACCGGAGTACCCTATGGAGAGATACTCGATCGAATAAAACTCTTTTCTAGCAAATCCTTTAATTGATCTTTCAACTCGGTCGGAGCCATTTTATAAGGAGGAGTAGAGATAGGTTGCATATCCGGTAAGAGGTCAATACCAAAATCTATTTCCTGCTCAGGAGGAATATTGGGCAAATCATTGGGGAAAACTTTAGGGAACTCGTTTACTATTGGAACTGACTCTAGAGAAGGGGTTTCTGACTCAACATCCATCACCCAAGCAAGATTGTAAATACACCCTTTGGAGATCATCTTCCTAGCTTGAAGGCAAGAGAAAAATTGACCTCTAGGGATAGAATTTCCCCTCTTCCACTCTAAGATAGGCTTATTTGGAAATTGGAACCTAACCATCCGAGTCCTACAATTGATAAAGGCAAAACATGCATACAACTAATCCATACCTAAAATCATATCAAAGTATAACATTTCTGACTCTACCAAATCTACCAAGGTAACTGTATGGGACAAGGAAATGGAATAACTTCTATAAACTCTTTTAGCCACCACTGAGTTACAAACTGGTGTAGAGACCGAAAAAGGTTCTACTAACACTTCGGGAAGTATTTCAAACTTCATAGCCATAAAAGGTGTCACAAAGGACAAAGTAGCATCGGGATCTAAAAAGGCATATACATTAACAGAAAGGACTGTTAACATATCGATCACCACATTCGGGGAGCTCTCTTGGTCACCTCGGGATTGAAGAGCATAAAAACGGTTTTCCTTTTAAGCATTGGAGTTGGAACTGCTTGGAGGAGCTTGTTTATCTTCCCTTCCCTTAACCTTTAGCATTGGATAATCTCTTATCTTGTCGAAAACCTTCCCATAACTAAAACACCCATCGGTACCAATAAGACACTTGCCATCATGTTTTCTACTACATTTTGCACAATTAGGGCTAGCAACATAAGAACCACCACTATTACCTCCTTGAGGTTTAGGGTTGGAAACCCTATCCTTGTTGAACCTTGCAGCACTAGAGGAGCCTTGGTTGGAGAACCTTCATCTAAACCTTGGACCTTGTCCATCGGACCAAGCATTAGAGAAGTTCCCATCACCGGTTCTAGCTCTCTTCACCTTTCTATTTTTTTTCTTGAGTTTTGACTCCTCAATTTGTTGAGAATATACCATGAGCCATGAGATATCCATGTCATGAAGGAGCATTGCTATACGACATTCTTCTTGAACCAAATCGAACACACCCGTCAAAAACCTACTCATCTCATCCCTTGAATCCGCCACCATAGATGGAGCATACTTGGATAGTTGGGTAAATTTCAAGGCATACTCCTTGACACTCATGCTACTTTGCCTAAGGTTAATGAATTCCTCCACCTTAGCTTCCCTCAACTCTCGGGGAAAGAATTTATCAAGAAATGCTGATTTGAACGTTTCCCATTTAATCGACCCTGCTCCTGCAGGTCTTTCCCTCTTCCAAAGACCATACCATACTTGAGAAATGTCCTTTAGTTGGTGGGCATTCCTCTCGATATTTGCACTCATAAAATTTAACTTGATAGTGATTGTAAATCGAGTGTTGAACATCAACGGAGCTTGAACCCATCGATGGAAGAGGTAGTGAAAAAGGAGATAATAAAATTGTTGGACGCAAGCATGATCTACCATATTACGGATAGCAAATGGGTAAGTCCGGTGCAATGTGTACCAAAAAAGGGAGGTATCATAGTAGTCCTAAATGAAAATAAGGAGCTTGTCTCTATGAGATCGGTGACCAAATGGCAAGTATACATGGATTATCGGAAGTTAAACTCGTGGACCGAAAAAGATCACTTTCCCATGCCTTTCATGGATCAAATGCTTGATTGAATTTCAGAGAGAGGTTGGTATTGCTTTTTGCATGTGTATTTCGGTTATAATCAAATCTCCATTGCTTCGGAAGACCAAGAGAAAACCACCTTCACCTGCCCATATGGAACTTTTGCCTTCAAACGGATGCTGTTCAGGTTATGTAATGCTCTGACAACATTTCAACATTACATGCTATCCATTTTTGCTTAAATGGTGGAGGATTAAATAGAGGTCTTCATGGATGACTTCTCTGTTGTGGGTGACACTTTTCAAGCATGTTTAGCACACTTAGGACAAGTTTTATAAAGATGTGTCGAGACAAATTTGGTCCTGAATTGGGAAAAATGCCACTTCATGGTTAAGGAAGGTATAGTTCTTGGTCACAAAGTTTTGCAAAAAGGGATGAAGGTTGATAATGCAAAGATTGAAGTGATTGAGAAGCTACCACCACCAATTTCAGTGAAAGGTATTCAGAGTTTCTTGGGACATGCCGGTTTTTACCAGAGGTTCATTAAAGACTTCTAAAAAATTGCACATCCTCTATGCATATTCTTGGAGAAGGAGGTGAAATTTGACTTTGATGATGCTTGCACGGTGGCATTCAAGTGCTTGAAAGAAAAATTGGTCTCCACCCTGGTTATCATTAGTCCCAATTGGTTAGAACCTTTCGAAGTGATATGTGATGCAAGCGGCATGCCATTGGTGTTGTGTTGGGGCAAAAACGCAACAAGCTATTTCACCCTATTTACTATATAAGCAAAACTCTAAATGATGCTCAGCGTAACTATACAGTTACAGAGTAATAATTAATTGTGGTAGTATATGCATTTGAGAAGTTTCGAGCATACTTGCTAGGCACGAAAGTGGTGGTTCACATTGATCATGCTGCATTGTGTTATCTGATGGCAAAGAAGGATACCAAACCAAGATTGATAAGGTGGGTGCTACTGGTGCAAGAATTCGACTTTGAAGTCAGATAAGAGAGGTTGTGAAAATCAGGTGGTTGACCACTTATCAAGATTGGAGGGAAAGGAAAATGATGATATGGATATCGACATAAATGATGCCTTTCCCGATGAACAGGTATTCACGGTAACTCTCCAACAATCCCCTTGGTATGCTGATTTTGCTCATTTCGTAGTGTGTGGATTAATTCCAGAAGAACTGAACTTCTACCAATAAAAAAGTTTCTTGTTCGATGTTGAGAAGTAATTTTGGGATGAACCATATTTATTTAGAGAGTGCTCAGACCATATCATTAGGAGATGTGTTCCAAAGGAAGAAGCCATAGAAATTCTCCATGCTTGTCATGCTTCACCTGTTGGGGGTCATCATGGTGGTGTACGTACAACTGCTAAAGTCCTTCAAAGTAGCTACCACTGGACGTCCCTCTACAAAGATGCTCATGAGTTTGTTAAGAAGTGCATTCAATATCAGAAACAAGGTGGAGTGTCCAAAAGACACGAGTTGCCTCTTACACCCATTTTAGAAATTGAGCAATTTGATGTTTGGGGAATAGATTTTATGGGTCCATTTGTGAGTTCATTTGGTAATAAGTATATTTTGGTGGTAGTATATTATGTCTCTAAATGGGTGAGGTTGTTGCACTTCCAAACAATGAAGGGAAAAGTGTTATTCAATTCCTGAAACGCTACATCTTTGCTAGATTTGGTACTCCTCGGGCTATTATTAGTGATGGGGAATCTCATTTTTGCAACAAGTATTTTGCATCCGCATTGAACAAATATGGATTGAAATACAAAGTGGCAACTTCGTATCATCCTCAAACAAGTGGCCAAGTTGAAGTGTCGAATTCGGAGATCAAGAATATCCTAGCCAAGGCAGTGAATGCTAATCTCGAAAGCTTGATGATGCTCTATAGGCATATGGAACAGCATACAAAACACCAATTGGTATGTCTCCATATTAACTAGTTTTCAGAAAATCTTTCCATTTACCGGTTGAATTGGAACACAAAGAATTATGGGCTGCAAACTCTAAATCTGGATTGGACAAAGACTTCAAAAGAAAGAGTAGATCAACTAAATGAGTTGGAAAAATTTAGGTTCAGGGCCTATGAAAGTTCAACTCTTTACAAGGAAAATATGAAGAAGTGGCATGATTCTAGAATCCTTAAGATGGAGTTCAGAGTAGGAGATTTGGTGTTGTAATATAATTCTCAACTCAGGCTCTTTCCGGGAAAGCTCAAATCCAAATGGTCCATTCCATTTAGAGTAACACGGGTGTTGATAAATAGTTCCATTGAAGTCGAAGGTAAAGAGGGACCTGTATTCAAAGTGAATGGGCAACGCTTGGAGTTGTATTTTTACGAATACCAAGAGATTTCTCTAATTGAAGTGGTGTATTTGGAAGATGCTTGAGAGCATTTCTACGTCGTGCCATAATGTTAAATAAGGCGCTTCTGGGAGGCAACCCAAGTGTTAGTCTTTCAAATAATGTGCGCTAATTTTACAAGTACGAGCTATTGTGCAAGGTGAAGACACCATTAGCGGATCACCAATCGTTTTGAGGAACCTGAACTAGTCCACCTTCTGGACTTTGAAAATGAAGTTGGGATACTGTAACATTAGGCTGGAAACCTCATCACTCAGAGATTCGCAGAAGTGATTGGGTGACCTGATTTTTTTCTCCCTTTTGCCCTAGCTCTAATGGCCTAACCCAATGGATCATTCGGTGAGGATGCGAGTCCATTATGTGAAGCACCGATCGGTTTGACTAACTCTTTCAACTCTGCCCTTTCACCCCTTCCTGAATATGGTCCATACTGGAAATAACGGCGATATCCTAATCATTAGGCGAATCACCGAGTAGTTTGGTGACTGTTACAACTTCTCGCCAAATGAGCGCCTAGTGAAGATTCCTTTTCACATTGCGCTGCATGTTTACATATCAATAGTTTATTTTTATTTGTCATTTTTGGTATTGTTTGTTCTCTAATCACATTAAGGACAATGTTGAATGCATTTGGTAGGGGTGTGTGTTTGGTTAGTGAGCCTAGTGAGTCCCTTTCTCGCTGGTAAAAAGTTATTTATATGAGTATCGGTTATGATCAATACTGATGACTTGAATAATTCTTTTAATCAAACAAAAAATGAATGTACAACTACGATGAGGCAAGATGAAGTTGCATAGACAATGTGTGAACTTTGTGCATCTCATTGTAACTAACCAATTATCGAATAAGTCTCTGGTGATAAACATTGGACATTAGAGAAAGTGTGGAGTCTTGTTTGACATTGGTGCCAATGCCTTGTGTGATAAGCTTATCGTGAACCTTGTGTGATGATACCTAGAATTTTTCCCATTGGTCTGGCTGACTAAGGGATGCAAGCTCTTGAAATGATCTTAGGCAACAATTTTGAAGAGTGAAGCAATTTGACATTATACCTCTTTTGTCGCCTACCTTGTGAGCGTGTGAACTCTGCTTGAACCCCCTTTAAGCCTTATCATTTTCTTAGAAGAAACTTGATGAAATTTTAACCCTTCTCTATTCATTCACCTATAATCCTCATGAAGTGTGGTTTGTTTGAAGAGCCAACTTAGGCAAAGTTTGGTGAAAAAAGAAGGCAAATCAAGAAGTGCAAAGAAGTCCCCCTCGATCCATGGTTTTAAAAAACATGGAACATAAAAAAAGGGAGAGAAAGAAAAGAAGAATGAAAAAGAAAAAGAACGAATAAAGGTGTGAAAGTTGCAAAATGGGGTGTCCGATATTCCATGAGAAGTGCATAATGGGGTGAATTTTGAGCATGAACGAAAATGTTGAAGAAAAGGAAAGAAAGTGATGTTCATACCACATTTCATGAGGGTAGTAGCCACTGAGCCTAAATGACCATAACTTTACACTCAGCTCTGTTACAAACCTTGAAAAGACATTTTTGATCTTGAGTGAGCTGAAACAAATATTGGTTGAAAAATAACGGCAAACCTATGGGTGACGTCACGCATGTGTTCATCTTTGTGAGTGTGAGAGTTGTATGTGATTCTGAACCTATAAATTGTTGAATAATTGTGTGTGAATATGGAATCATCTTTGTGTGAGGGCATTTTGAGTGCGTTTGTTGAGCTTGAACTTGCATTTGAAGGAAGTATTGTGAACTTGAGAATCTTTGATAATGGTGAATCACAACTTGAATCTTTGACTGCATAATTGATCCTTGCATGAGTAAGTTGAGTCTTGTTGTGTGCATTCATGATTGAGTCTTGTGTAGAACTGTTTGAGACATCATTTTTGAATTGCTGAACTTGAGTTTTACTTGAGGACAAGAAAAAGTTTAAGTTGGGGATGTTGTTGAGTCTGAGATTTGGACTCATTTAGGGCTTTATTTACAATGATTTAGTGTCCTCAAATGCTTATTTTGTACCAATAACTGATGTAAAACCCTTGATTTCTAGGTACATGGATTGAGGAACAAAGTACGGACACTAATGTGCATAAAGGAATGAAGTGAACTGAAAGAATGAAGAAAAGAAAGCCTGGTGATCACCGAGATCACTCGGCGAATCGCCTAGTTGTTCCTCTATTACCTAAATTTACAAAACTCTAAGACTGGATTGGGGGTAAATTCGGCGAGCAACAGTTCCATTTGACGTGCCACCAAGCACATCGGCAAAAGATAACCTCGTCACTAAAATTTTTGATAGAGATCCAGATGATGGGAGAGTTAAAAGGCAAAAAGGCGAATCGCAGAATGAAACAGTGATCCCATTTTGGCTCACCTAAAATTATAGTGGCTGGACTAAGAATATAAGAAGAATGAAGGTGAGATGAAGGACGATCGGCGAGTCAATGAATGGTCGGCGAAACCCAACTTTCTTCTTGATTGGTCCCAAAAATCCTCAACATCATACTTGTATAAATTGATTTTTGCAAGAGAGAGAAAGCATTCAGAAATGGGAGGAATAAAAGATTGAGAGCAAAAATACTACCAATGTGGATTTCAAGTGATTTAAGTAAGATTTTTCATTGGGATTTTTTAATAGAGAAGATTTTAGTTAATTTTAAGTTTCAAATTTCATTTACCTAGCTATGGAAAATGTGGCAGGTATTGAATTTCATCTTTTCACTATGATTGGCTAAAACCCTAACCTTGGGAGTTTGACAATATGACCAATTGTTGCATTTTACTAAATGGGTGTTATCGATAAGTGATTGTTGGTGTTAATCTAAAGCGGGTCAAAATTATTACTGTGGTTTAACTTTATTATTGCATATCTAGTGTGATAGATTTCAAAGTTTTGTGCTTACTCGAGAGAGAAGTACAGAACCAACGTAGTAATTTGGCATCCTTAGTAGTGGGTCTTGAAGGTTTCAGCTTGAGAAACTAAAACCCAAGAACCAGCCTTTGTATCTAGCTTGAAAGAGTGTATTTGATGAGAATGTAGGCTGATCATCTTATTGATTGTGTTGAGGTTCGAGAGAACTCAACAGAAATAAGGCAATTGTTCGAGAGAAAATTGTCTTACTTATAGTCCAGTCTACCCGCGACGAATTAACATTATCGATAATGATGTACACCCATTAATTTGAATTCGACAGTTGGTTAGTCAGTTTCCCAAGTGTTTTCTAGTTATCTAATTATTTTTTGTTAATAATTTGAAGTGGGTTGTTAACAACATCCTAAAGTTTGAATTTGATTGTTAAACTCTTAAGTGTGTGTTGCTCAACTTCAAAGGTCATTATCATACTTTGGTATTCGGATTCAAAGAAAGCTACTCTTTGTGGGATCAACCCCAACTCAGTTGGTTGGGTTATATACCAACTAACAATCGTTGACACTTAAAATTGACTGAAGTGTCTTTGAAATGTTAATCACTGCTGCTTCCTAGGCCCCGACTACAAAACTTCCTCCAAAAGGAGGAAAGGGAAAGGCCAAGGGCCTAGTTCAGTCTACGCTAGCGGAGGAGAGCTCCGAAAGTGAGGGGGTGATGCCATGTAGCTCACTCCCTCTGACAATGATGCTGGTTCTGAGGATAGTTTTCCATAATCCATCTCTGAGCTGGAAGATGATCAATTATTATAGGCTAAGAGAGCGGAGCTACGCTCCAAGTCTTGTAATGATCCATGTAGGATTCCACTGCCTCCGATACCTACTCCTCCTCCTCTAGCTGCAGCCCTAACTAAGACAGTGGTACAAGCTCCACCTGTGCAGGGTCCTCCTCCCTGGTAGCTCAATAGACTAAAGGCCGAGGGTTTGAGGACCATTTTGGAGGAAAAGAGGTTATTTACTAACGGTGTGGTGGATAGGTACCCTGAGGTATGGAACACTCTAAAGTTCGACAAGTTTGAAGTGTTCATTAAACCTCGAGTCCCTTACATCCCTACTTGGGTCCGGGAATTCTATTCGGCATATGGTTTCGGAGTGGAAGAAGAAGGCAAGTGCCTTTAAGCCAGTCGACTCTGTGATGGTTTGAGGCTGTAAAGTCAAGTGCATCAGCTCAGATATAAATGCGGTACTTAGATGTTCATAAGATTTCCTGCATGGATATTCTGACTTGATCAAGAAGAAGACCCTAGAGGATCTAAAGGGTTGGTTGGCACCCCTCCTGTGTGATGTTACTCCGAGGTGGATAGAGGCAGGTGCACTAATTAAAAAGAAAGACCTGAATGTTACTGCCATATGCTTGCGTATAATGAGTCCATCCTCCGCCATCCGAAGATAGCTTTTCTAGGATCGATTATGGTTTGCCAAAGGATGAACTTAGGGCTGCTCATTGAGCAAGAGTTGGACATAAGGTCTAAGCAGAGTAAGACCTCATTGCCTTTCCCTGTCTTGATCAATGAGCAATGCTGGTGGGCCCATGTTCTGAGAGATGAGAAGATGGATATGGAGGTGACTCCCACCTCTTCTACTAACATCTGACATATTTAGGTCGAGTACATGTGGGATGAGGCCAATAGGAGAAGGTCTGAACCAACTGATATGTCCCTGGTAGTTGACTTTGATATGTTGCCGACTGAGTCAATCATGTTCCCTTAGGCCGATGGGCCTACATGTACCTTTGGACCTTTTATTTCTGATATTTCTATTTTCTCATTTCACCCCCTCCCTCTACTTCTACTGTTGCTACTGCCTCCCGACCCCCTATCACCTAGGCTATCCTTTACAAGATAGGCCATCTAGCCCAATCTGCTGATGTGTGTGCCTCCCGGGTAGAGGCCGCTATGCCTGGGCTTATAGAGTAGGCGATTGCTATTGACTTGGACCTGATCCAAGCTGAGATGAGGGAGCATAAAAAGTTGATTGAGGGACATAAGTTGGCATTAGATTCCATTACGCTGAGGGTGGAGGAGTGTGAGTAGAGACATGGTACTGCCGATGCTATGATGGTCTTGAAGGTTGATATTGTTGGGCTGCACAGAAATGTGGATGAGCTGAAGTCCGCTGACTTATTCCAACTAGTTTTGAGGTTCCTTCAGCTATTACGACCAGAGATAATAAAGGTTGATGATGTAGATGTCGAGTTCGATGCTGAGACAGATGAGGATCAACTAGGTGTTAGAGATGAGTCTTCTTATGATGACTTGGCAGACCTAGAGGGTTCCATGATTGAGACACCTATTCAGACCTCTTTGCGGGACACTTCTATGGTAGGCTCTAATGGAGCCAAGGTTGCAGATGAGTCGGGCACTGATACCTAGAAAGAGGATTGACTGATATGCAGACTTCATGCAGGCCTAGCCTGGCAGGATGAGTCTTTTGCCTCCTTTTTTGTTATTTTTTAGAATTTATTATTGTTTCTTTACATTTGAGGACAAGTGCTGTTTTTGTTTTTATTGTTACTTTTTGGTTTGTGATTGTTAGTTTTGTGAATGTTGGATCTGGTTTTATGTTCATATATATATATATATATTTTTTCTTGATCCATATTGGTCCATTGTTTTTTAATGTACAAATGGTTTCGAACTAATTTTTTTTAAAAAAAAATTGCCACCTCTTGATGTGTGTGAAAATGGTTGTTATTTTGCATTTTGGAGTGTCGGTTGTGGTCAATATTGATGACTTGACTAGTGCTCTTAAATGAACAATATGAATGTGTGGCTACGATGAGGCAAATTGAGTTACATAGGTCATATGTGAACTCCTAGCATCTAGTTGTGACTAGCTAGTTGTCGATTCAATCTCTTGTGATGATGATTGCACGCTATCTAGAAAGTGTGGAGTCTTGTTTGATAATTGTATCGAATGCCATGAGTGGTGAGGTTTGTTTGAATATTGTGCTTAATGTCACCTAGAACTTGCCCTGTTAGTCCAATTGATTGATTGTAGCAAGCAAGTTAAATGATCTTAAGGTAAAATTTGTTGAGAGTGAACCTAATTTGATAATATACCTTTTTTGTTGGCTACCTTGTGACAAGCGTGAATCTTCTTTGGCACACTTTGAGCCTATCCATTTCCTTGGAAGAAATTTGAACAAATTTAATCGCTTTGTCCCATCACCTATAATCTTCGTGAAGTATTGGTTAGTTGAATATCCAACTTAGGCCAAAAGCCTAAGTTGGGGGTGTGGTGAAAACGAAGGAAAGTCATGAAGTGAAAAAATCCCCCTTCAAAGTAATGTTTTGAAAAATATTGAACCCCTCCATGTAAAAAAAAAAAAAAGAAGAAAGAAATAAAAAAAAGGAGAAAATGGAAAAAAACTTAAAAAAGAGAAAAGTTTGTGAAATAAAGTGTGTGAAAGGAGTAAAAGAAATGGGGTATCCAATAAATTTTTCTTAAATGAATAAGAGGGTGGATTGTGAAAATGTTGGAATGTGAAGGAGAAGGAGAATAAGTGATTTTCATGCCATACTTCATGAAGGTAGAACCCACTAAGACAAAATGATCATACCTTTACACTCAGCCCCGTTACAAACCTTGAAAAAACCTTTGTGATCTTGAGTGAGCTGAAAAGAATGTTGTTTGGAAAATAAGGGCAAGCCTATGGGTAGAATCATGCATGTTCTCATCTTTGTGAGCGTGAGAGTTGTATTTGATTTCAAAATTCGAAATTGTTAATGAGTTTTGTGTGAGCATGGAATCATCCTTGTTGTGAGAGCATTTGAATTCTTTTGTTGAGCTTGAACTTGCATTTGAAGAAAGCATTGTGAGCTTGAGTATATATGATAATGGTGAGTAAAAATTTGAAATTTAGAGTGCACAATTGAGCATTGTATGTGTAGTTTGAACCTCTTGTGTGCACTTGTGTTGAGTCTTGAGTAGCACTTTTTATAGACATCCTTGTTGAACTGATTGATCTTGAGTTTTACTTAAGGACAAGAAAAGGTTTAAGTTGGGGGTATTGATGAGTCTGAGATTTTGAATCATTTAGAGCTTTGTTTTGATATTTTATTGTCCTCAAATGCCTAATTTATGCTCCAAAATGATGTTAAAATGTTGATTTGCAGCAATGAAAGCTAAGGAGCAACGTAAGGACATTACCGGGCAAAAAAGAGTGAAAAAGGCTGAAGAAATTGAAGGAAGGCAATCCTACTGATCACCAAGACCACTCGACGAGCTGCTGAGTGGCTCTTTAGCTCACCTAAAGTTCTAGCATACCAGCCCTAGGGACAAACCTACTTGGCAATGGAAATGGATAGTCGGCTAACCGCCAAACGGCTCGGTGACATTGGCCTGGATCGCCTAGAATCATAGAACCCTGAGGATAAAGAGACAAGGCAAACCGAAGATGGACTGGAGCAAAGGGTGCATTGCTGACTTGGTTGGCAATGCACGACTTACTTCGTCTAATGGTGAAGGCCAAAATTTGGGAAACTATAAATTGAATTTTGAAAAACAGAAAAGACATCCAGTTTTGTAGAATCTAAGTTGAGTCCCATTGAGTTTTTCTGAGTTTTCCATTGTATAACTTAAAGCTTTTGAGACTTAATTTTGAGGAATTGCAATTGAGTTTTTGAATTAAGTTGATTTGAAGCATTGTAGAGACTTAGAAATCATTACCCAATTTATGTCTAACATAATTGGTAATTGTTTCTCTCTTTTTATGACGTGTGGCTAAAACCCCAATTCTTTGGGTGTGATCATGTGATTATTGGCTTAATTAGCTTATGGATATTGTTTTTTACTGATTTAAATTCTTAATGTAAGTGGATTTAATTGATAGATGTGTATTAATTAATTTATGAATTGTAGTTGTAAATGCAATTCTAACTCAGTGTTCTGGGCTTGCTTGAGAAAGAGGTTTTATAACTAAGTTGTTCGATTAATGATTGAATTTATTGGGTTGATGTGGGTTTAACTCGAGAGAGTGAATCCTAAACTCAATTTTACCTATCTAGCTCGAGAGTAGATAAATTAAGGTTTTGGGCTGTTTATATTTTTAAACTTGTTGAGGTTTGAGAGAACTCACTTGAATCGTCATAGTTATTTGAGAGAAAGCTATTGCATCTATAGTCTCCCCTACCTACTGAGATTTAGCAATTATTAGTAAATTCCAATTACTCATACATCGAAATTAGTCTAAAATCGATCACATCCCTGAGAATTCCTCTCTACTTATTGTTTCCCTTGTTTTCGAAGTTTCTTTAATTGCTAATTGATAAACCAATCCCCCTATCTAACATTTGTGTCACCCTTTTGAATTAACTAAATGCTTTCAATAATTCCTATTCCTACAACCTATTAGATCACATTTATAACTTCAGAACTAAATTAAAACTTGTATCGCTCCCTGTGGGTTCGACCCCAGCTCAATTGTTGGGTTTTATACTAGATTATGATTTCCTACATCTAGTATTGGATGAGGTGTAGTTAAGCATTTATCACATACCTAAACTTCGTATTAGACACATGCTCGAACAAAGGATCGAACAGAACTTGAGAAGCTTAAGGAAGCGCTTCTTCTTCCACATTTTCCATCGCATTCCTTCTAGTATAAACTCTTCGGGTAGCCATAACATTTAGAACATAGGATAAGGATAAGGAGAGAGACTTTATAGAGTTAAAATCTATCGCACAACTTAAGAGTAATGAAATAAGTGGAGTTTCCTAATCATCTTGTAGACTCTCATTCATAAATGGGGTGCGCTTCACACTCATGAACAAGATTCTACTTTATGTGGTTTATGAGACATCCTAGGACCATTCTAAACCTTGTGCTCTGATTACCATGTTTGTCACTACCTAGGGGTACCCCCTAGATGTATCATGGCATATAGAACCCCAAAGGACTCCATACAAGCCACTTACCTCTCATAACATAAGAAATAGAACAATAAGAGTAAAACAATAGTTCAAGTCCAAAACATTTTATAAAATGAAAAGCGAAAGTCTTAACTCTCGTCTCATCATAGCCATCTAATACCACAGAATAAAATTTATCCTAGACCATACATCATGTCCAAAAGAGAAATACATGAAAGGAACTAAACCAATGAGATCCATCCTCGAAGCATGAGGACTCACTAAAGCTCGAGAATCAATCAAATCACCAACTAGACAGGAAACTGAGCATCCTGAATATCGGACCCTTCATTTGGGAAAAATGTTGGCAAGAGTATGCATTAGTATAAAACAATGTACCAAGTATGATAGTCATGCATGAAACATTTAAATCATGCTAAAAAGGGACATTTCATTTCATGACATGCAATTGACCAAACTAAACATCATATGACAAAGTTAGAAAACATAAGTCATAAATCATAGTCAATGCAAGCTAACTTCATCTTTAAAACCTTTCAACTCATATGCATTGAATTAACCTTAGTTCATTATTACTTGTGGGGAATTATCCTTAACCGACATTGAAACCATGTGAGCTATAACATGGAATCTGGTGTCTACCTCACACAGAAAAGAGGTGTTCTACTTGTCGAAGGTAGAACCTTGAACTTCTAGCTTAAGTGGATCCACTAGCTAATCAACCTATGGAGCACATAGTTAAGGAATAAGGGGATTGCTACTAGAAACCCGACATCTACTTATGGGGGAACTTCCATCTCATGATTACTTTGGAAATATGGACTCTACTACAAGAGAGCTTCCATCTCACTATCAATATCCACTCGATGCTAAGCATACATTTCCATGAAATAGTCATTCCTTACTTAACTTTATTACTCATGAAAAGGTTCCTTTGGACAACCAATTCAAGCTAGTTTCATTAAGATAACTCCTTGTCTTTGATTCAATTAGGTGAGAAAGCCTTTCAACCTAAGAATCCTTTCGATGTGAGAAAATCTTTCACATCATGCTAGTATGTGTTTTATTGAGAATATCCTTTCACAACACAACATCATCATTGATACTTTACTCTCACAGCACCATTAAAACATTTGCATAAATTTCATAAAACAATGTTATGTCCATAATTTACATCTTGAGGTCAAAACTCACTTTCAATCATAAACTCTTAGAAAACATGGGTTAGATATGAATTTCATTATAAATATATGTAAAGCTTGCAATACATGCTCAATTTCATAAAACTCTTCCTTGAAGATCAAAATCCCTCATCATATGATTCACAATTTGAAAATATGGGGATTACATGGGTTCATAGGGGGAAATCATCATAAAATCATTGTAACTCATCAATTCATGCATAAGAGATCATAATTCAATCATTAAATCAACAATAAAAAGAACCCATGATAATTGACGAAAACCCTAACTTAATTGAGGAATTCTAATCTTTGAAATTGAGGAATAATTTAGGAAATCCATGGATGAATACTATCATACCTTGAGTCCAAATGCTAGCCTTCAATGGAGGAATTGGTGTCTTATCTTGAAACCCTAGATGAATCCTCCTTCTTTTTCTTCTTGTTCAAGTTTCTAGAGAGAGAATATTTGGAGAGGAGTTGGTTTTCTTTTGGCAATTTGGAAGACTGAAGTAAATGGGTTAATTTGGGGGTTGAAAAAGCTTATATTGAGGTTCTAAATATAGTAAAAACGACATAGTATAGGAACTAATTAATTAGGAAAATACCCAAATACCCCTAAAAAATAATTGATTGCTACCATCAACAACCCATCATCGATGGACCGTTCTACACGACCATCGTTGGTGGTCAGAGAATCTGACTTTGGGGTCTTCGAACCATGAACCTCCAACCATGGACCATGGTCTGACCAACGGTCCTTTGATTAGGCCATGGTTCTAGACCCTCAAACTAGCTGCAGGCAGGCCTTCCACAAACCACACCTACGGTTCATGGTCTATTCCATGGGCCGTGGGTGGATGATCGTGGTTTGGCACCTACAATATCAGGAAAAACTGTTATTTTGGTCTTTTGCATATGGGGTGTTACACTATCTTTTGGATTCAAGGTATGATAATTTTCATCCGTGGATTCCTTTCATCCATGGAGTTCCTAAATCTCTCTATTTCAAAAGGTAGAATTCCCCAATTTAGTTAGGGTTTTCCTTAATTATCATGGGTTCTTTTCATTATTGATCTAAATGATTGAATTATGATCTCTTATGCTTGAATTGATGAAATACTATGATTTTATGATGATTTCCCCATGAACCCATGTAATCCCCATTTTTTCAAGTTATGAATCATATGATGTGGGATTTTTATCTTCAAGGAAGAGTTCTATGAAATTAAGCATGTATTGCAAGCTTTACATGATTTTTATGATGAAATCCATATCTAACCTATGTTTTCTATGAGTTGATGATTGAAAGTGGGTTTTGAACTTCAAGAGGTAAATCATGGACTTATGCATTGTTTTTATGAAATCTATGCAAATGTTTTAAGGGTGCTTTAAGAGTAAAGTACCAATGATGATGTTGTTTTGTGAAAGGATATTCTCACTAAACACATACTAGCATGATGCGAAAGGTTTTCTCATATAGAAAGGATTCTTAGGTTGAAAGGTTTTCTCACCTAATTGAATCAAAGACAAGGGTCTATCTTAATGAAACTAGATTGGGTTGGTTGTCCAAGGGAACCTTTCCATGATTAATGAAGTCAAGTAAGAAATAACTAGTGGGATTTATGCTTATCACCGAGTGGATATTAATGATGGGATGGAAACTCTACCGTTAGTAAAGGTCGGTTTTATAAAAGCAATCTCATGAGATGAAAGCTCCCCCTTTTGTAGAGGCCGGGTTTCTAGTAGCAGTCTCCTTATCTCATAACTATGTGCCCCCATAGGTTGATTAGCTAGTGGATCCAGTTACGCTAGAAGTTTATGGTCCTTACCTTGGGCAAGGAGGACAACCCTTTTCGGTGTAGGAGACATTGGGGGATCATGTTATATCTCACATGGTCTCTATGTCGGTTAAGGCTAAAATCCCACAAGTAATAATGAACTAATGTTACTTCAAGAAGTATCGCGTATGAGTTTAAAAGTTTTAAAAATGAAGTTAGCTTGCATTGACCATGATTTTGTTTTATAACTCTTTTATATCATGTTTAGCTTGGTCAATTGAATGTCATGAAATGAAATGTCCCTGTTAGCATGATTTAAATTATTTTGTGCATGGCTATCATACTTGGTACATTATTTTGTACTAACATATACTCTTGCCTACATTTTTCCAAATGTAGGGTCTGATATTCAAGGTGCTCAGTTTCATGACAAGTGGGTGATTTGATTGATTTTCGTGCTTTGGTAAGTCCTCATGCTTCAGGGACGAACTTTATTGTTTTCACTTTCTTTCATGTATTTTCTCTTTTTGACATGATGTATGGGCTAGGCCCAATTTCATTCTGTTGTATTAGATGGCTATGATAAGACAAATGTTTTAGACTTTCTCTCTCGTTTATGAAATTTTTCGGACTTGGACTATTGTTTTACTCTTATTGTTCTATTTCTTACGTTATGAGAGCTAAGTGGCTTGTATGGAGTCCTTCGGGGTTCAATATGCCATGTTACATCTAGGGTGTACCCCTGGGTCGTGACAATAGTCTTTATTTATGGGGCTCTTTCCTCTATAGAGTTCCTAAATTCTTCAATTTTGAAGTTAAGGTTTTCTTCTATGTTATGGGTTCCTTTCAATGTTGATTCAATGGATTGTTTTATGATTTATTATTCATGAATTGACATAATTATACGATTTTAAGATGAATCCCCATGAACCCATGCATACCCTATATTTTCTAAGCTAAGGTGCTATAATGTGAGTTTTGAACTATGAAAGATGAGTTTATAAAAATATGCAATGTAAATGTTTAAAGGATGCTTTGAGAGTAAAGTATCAATATTGTTGTTGTGTTGTGAAAGGATTTCTCACATACATATGAAAGCATGAGTGTGAAAGGATTTTCTCTCATAAGAATTCTTAAGAGTTGAAAGGTTTTCTCCACTAACATAGAATCAAGTTTAGGAGCTATTCTAAAGAAAACTAGCTTGGATTGGCTATTTTATGTGACTTACATGAAAGATAAGTCAAGTAAAGAATTATGACTATTCCATGGGATTTATGCTTAGCACCGAGATGATAGTGATATGGAATCTCTCCCGTAGCTAGAGGCCGAATTTCTAGTAGCAATCTTCTTATCCTATACCTATGTGCCACCATAGGATGATTGTCTTAGATAGACATTATCTACTGGATACACATAAGCTAGAAGTTAAGGTTCTTGCCTTGGAAAGTAAGGACACCCCTTTTCGGTGTGGGGAAGAGACCGAATTCCATGTTATTGCTCACATGGTCTCTATGTCGGTTAAGGTTAATTCTCACACTAATGATGAGCTAAGGCTACTTAAAGAAGTTTTTCCCCAAGTGTTCAAAAGAGAAGTTTTACTTGCATTTGACCATGACTATTATGATGTTTTCTAACCTCTTTCTTGGAGCTTTAACTTGGTATTTGAATGAGCATGCAAATTTCCTTTTTAGCATGATTTATATCTCTATGCGTTTCTATCATACTTAATATATTTTTGTACTAATGCATACTCTTGCCTACATTGATCTCTAATGTAGGGTCCGACGTTCCAGTCTCTCATCCCAATGGCTAGGAGTAACCTTGATCATACTTAGTAGCGGTGAGTCCTCATGTTTTGAGGACCAAACCTTTTATCACTTTTAGTCTTTACTTTCAGATATTGTGCATGATGCAAGGGTTACATCCCGGTCGCTCTTTATGTAATAGATGGCTATTACGACTATGTAGACTTCTGCTTCGTTTTATAAAATCTTTGTTATGAAATGTCGTTTTAAATCTCTTGATTTTTGATAATCTTATTTATGCATGCTAAGTGGCTTGTGTAGGGCCTCTCAGGTTCTATACGTCATATTACTCCTAGGGTGTACCTTGAGTCGTGACAGTAAACTTCTTCTTTTACCTTATGCACGCTCAAACTACTCTTCAAAACCAATTAAAAGAGTAAGCGATTGTAGTCAATAAAAGTACCCACCAAAGAGTCAGGATCGAATCCTAAAGAGAATGATACAGTGCTAATAATTCTATCAAGACTCGGAATGTATATTCAATCATTTGCAGCAATATAAAAAAATAGGTGGATGATTCCACCAAATTTAATAAAGAGATTTGGTTATCAAAACTCGCAATTGAACAAATATTTCAAAAATTCAAATAAGTAAAAAGTAATCTTGGGGTGCGGGGATTTGAAATTGATATTACATAGTGGTAATTGTGTTGCTCTATAGTGATTAACATTCACGGATTGGCTGGGTTATATTCATTGGCACTAATATTCTTTCGATCTCATAATATCATTTCATAGAATCTCTTTGCGGTCTTATCTATGTGCTATATTGAACAACTGAATACCTTAAACTATTCTCTCTTTCGATGCATCAATAAGTCAAATAGATCTGACACACTACTTCTATTTTCACAAAAATTACAAACATCAAACCTAAATTTCGATTGTGACACTAATTACCCACTCCAATCAATCTCTTTCGAGCAGCAATTGGAGATAAGAAGTAGAAATTAAGTTTGAAACCTTAATCCATAAGTTAACCCCATGTTAATTAGCCTAAATACATGTATGAACAACAACAAAAATAGAGCATAACACAATACCCACTACATTAAATTAACACCCAAGCCCCATAATTGCATCCTTAGATTGTTGAGTTTTAGCCACCCATCAGAAAGAGTAAGCAAATTATACCATTCATGAAAGGAACCATGGGTAACTTGAAATTAAGAAATTACAAGCAAACCACTTTGAATTCAACTTCAATTTATCAATTTCAAGAACAAAGTTGAACCCCCCCCCCCCTCCAAAACTAGAAAGTGTTCTTCACATGGTAAAGTGTTTCTCTCTCTAACTATTGTTCAAAACTTTAGAATTTTTGAACTCTTTTTCGAAATCCCTTCTTTCTCTTACCTTTGGTCTACTTATAATTTCCCCAAAATTCAGCCCAAAAATCAATGCGTGACATATTGGGCAACATTAGTTGGGCTCATCGATCATATTGGGTGAATCACCAACTACTCCCCAGCTTGCCTTTCTCTTTCTCTAGGCTTCAGGTCTTTGAACTTCAGTCGGCGATCTCATTCGAGTTTACCTTTCACACTCTCTAAATCATCAAGTACCGCTTTTCTTCATATGTCAAACCTTTAATTTTTCTCCTAGTACTCTCACCTTCAGTGATGGACAACATGTTCACCTTTCTTAGTCGGCGCATCACCATTTCACTTTTTGCTCATGGACCTACCTCAATAAAGTAAAGTGTTGTGCAGTGTCAATTTGGGTGAGGTGAATGTTCCCATGTCTATGAGAAGTAAGCTAAGGATGAGATTAAAAAATAATAAAGAGGAATGAGGACAAAGTGACTTGCTTAGCATGAGTGGGATTATGTGATCTTATCCATGCCTTGCACAAGCTTGCCTTGAGGTGGCTTATGGAGTGTTTCTCTTATGTTATGTTGTTCTAGATGCATTGATTAGGCCTATGTCTATGATGTTATTCCTTATGCTCACAAGTTATGATAATTGTCTATCATGTTATAGCCTATGTCTTATGATGATGTCTTATATGCTTATGACTTATGTTATTGTCTCTTATGATTTAGTTATATGTCTTATGTTGACTAATGCCTCTTATATGATTATGTTGATGATTTATGCTAGCCATCATATTTAGTAGATTATTGTACTAACACATACTTTTGTCTGCATTCTTATCAAATGCAGGATTTGGCGATATTGACTTCCATTCTCTTGGCTAGTTTCATAGTAGATCAAGAAGAGAAGTTTTGGTGAGTCCTCATAGAATTTGAAGGCTTGACCAGCATGTCCTTTATATTTCATTTTATTTTTAGACCTATCATATGGGCTGCATCCCAAAGACTTTCATGTATTAGATGGCTTGATACAATGTTAAAGACTTTCAGTTCATTTTATGAGGCTTTGATTGTATTGAAAAATGTTTTAAATTTTCGTAGTTTTCTATTATCTTATGTTATGATATGATACGTGGCTTACATGACGCCTTTCCGGGTTCTATGTGCCATATTACATCTAGGAGGTACCCCTAGGTCGTGACATAATTCCATTATACACAATCATAAACAATTATAATCCACTCTATAACTTTAGAAGAAACCCTAGATTGACTTGGGGAAATCTTGTTCTAAATTGGGGAAAACATGAGGGCTTCATGGATGAAAGGAATCCATGAACGAATAAGCTAATATACCTTGATTACAAAGCCTACCAAGATTGAAACAATAGAGCCTTCACTTGACCTAGCTTGATCCTCTTCTTCTTCTTTTTCACATTCTAGAAAGAGAATATTTGAGAGGGAATTGGGTTTCTTTTTGGTGAGTTAAAATCATGACTTGGATCAATGAATTTAGGCGTCTAAAGTCTTTATATAGGTGGTCTAAACTAGGGTAAAATGACACCACTTAATCTATAATTAGTTTCAAAAAAACCCCTTAGCCCCGAACTTAACTGCTTAAAACCAACTCACTGCCTCACCCATGAGACCCTGACCACGGGGCGTGGTTGGACCCACGACCCGTGCTGGTTGGGCGTGGTTTGGTTCTGGGTTGTCAAGGTAGGCTTGGATCCATGGACCTCTACCACAAGGCGTGGACCCATCCATGAGGTGTGGGTCCAGCTGTGGTTACTGCCTTAGGCAGTTTTCTTGGGCAGTTTACTAAGGTGCTTATCCAAGAGGCTTCCTAAAGAGCACGGGTCCAACGACAGGTATGGATGGCCCTCGTGGGGTACACCTTGATGCTCTTGCAAGTTCAACTCTAAAACATGCTAAAATTTCCTCCGAAGGATATCTGGTGTTATAATATCTCCACCTTGGGATCGTTCGTACTCGAATGACAGTCTAGGCACTTCTTAAGGTTAAGACTCTAGACTAGAGACCCATCATGTATGCAACACTTCTAGATGCAAACAACCAAAGGGGAAAACTTCAACTCCAAGCTTAACATACTCAATGCAACACAAGGAAGTAGGAACTACATCTAACAACTCAAAATGCATGAAATTCTACATCTACTCATGTTCAAGGAGGAACTACCATCTCCAAGATAAAAACATGCTCAACACAATCTCAAGGAGCCTATATGCAATCTATACTCATAACGTTCATCCAAGGAGGAATCTCTCAAATCCAAACTAAGACATGTTCATCGATTCATCTCGTGAGGTCTATAGGCAACTCTACTCAATGCACTACTAGACGAGGAAAATCAATCATGCAACCTCATTTTCTTTCAAAACACAAGTTTTCATGAACATGCACCACATAAGGAAATCATGGAAACATGCATCTAAAACACACATGACTCCAAAACATAATACAACAAAGAGGAACTTATCATCTCAACCTAAAGGGGGAATTGAAGGAAAATATAAGGATATCGGGACATCTTATTGGCCTCAGCTTGCCAAGTAGCACCCTCACCTAAAAACCTCACTAAAAGATCACTCCTTATCACTTTAATGGAAGTAACTTCCTTGTTCTTCTATTTTTTAACTTGCCGGTCAAAGATCTCTTATGGGTTTAAAAAACGGGGACTAAACTTTCCCAAGCTCATTACACCTCTCAGGGTGAGAATTTCTAACAACCCAAAATATGAACATCAAGGATACTCAACGACCTTGCTATCTAAACACATAATCTCCCCCTTAGGAGTAAGCCTACATGGATTTTTTTAAGCACCATTTATTCGAATTCTAACGTCAAAAGCAATTATCACTAAGCTTTCACATCCATCACACAAGATGATTCTAAACCCTGGTAAATTACATTACTACCCTTTTTAGGAAGTCTACTCATTTAACACACCTAGGCATTACTTAAACATCTTATTCATCAAATTTAACAACATACCCAGAACTCATCATGACTAAGTTAGGTTCTACCATCAATAAGACATAACACAAATGCAACCCATTCATACTAAGGACAACAACAAAGTCTATCAAGTCATAAAAGACAAGCAACACCGGAATCTAATTAAGCATAAACAAATATCGGTAGTCTCATTCGGAGGATACTCTTGTTCACTTCTAGCTTGGAGAGAATAGAACCTATTTTTCCTTTGAACATTCCCATCTGAACAACTAGGAGCAAGTTGTTTACCCTTTCTTCTTATAGCTTTTTCCTTTGGAAAATCTCTTATCTTGTGGCCACTTTCACCACAACTAAAACAACCCTTATTACCAACAAAACACCTACCCTCATGTCTTTTGCAACATCTAGCACAAGTAGGCCATAGGGACTCATTACTAATTCCTTCCAGTTTAGGGTTAGACACCCTATTGTAATTATACTTAGGAGCCTTCGAGGAAATTTGCCCGAAAAACCTTTGTCGATTCCTAGGATGACCATGTCCATCAGACCTTACATGGGATGAATCATCATCCTCCATTCTAAACCTCTTTTTCTCCATAGATATCCCTTTTAGTTTACCCTATTCAATTTGATAGCAATAAGTCATAAGAAGAGCAATATCCATGTCGTTAATGAGCATAGCCATACAACATTTTTTCACCACTAGGTCGGACACACCCAACATAAACTTACTCATTCTGATCCTAGGGTCGGACACTAGAGATAGAGCATACTTAGACAATTAGGTGAACTTAAGAGCATATTCTTTCACACTCATACTTCCTTACTCATACTTCCTTGATGAAGGTTAAGAAACTCATGCACCTTGGCTTCCCTTATCTCAAGGGGAAAGAAGCTATCTAGAAATGTTGATTTAAACACTTCCCACTCTACAGAACCTGCTCCTACTGGCCTAGTCTCTTTCCATTGATTGTACCACACTTGAGCAACATCTTTCAACTGGTAAGCGACTAATTCCACTTTCATTAACGGAGTCACTCCCATAATAGGAAGTATCTTATAGACCTCATCTATAAACTCTTAAGGGTCATCCTCAACTTTGGAGCCATAAAACTCTAGAGGGTTCATCTTAATAAAATCCCTCACTTTTGAAGCGTCTGTACCCACAATTGGATTCACAAGGGCTACCACTTCTCTATTGGCTTGTGACGTCATGGCTTGAGCCAATAATTGAAAAGCCAACCTAATTTCTGCATTGATATATTCTCATCCAAAGGATTAATCGGAGCTTGAGGAGGAGCTTAGGGAGGAACCTCTTGATCCATATTATATTCCTCATTCCTTCTAGCATTAGCCCTTATAGTAGTCATATCCTGAAAACCATCAGGCACGGATTAGGAGAAAGACCTAATAGAGTTAAACTCTATGGTTGTTATGACCCAAGGGTACCCTCTATATGTAACAAGGCATACTCAACCCCAAAAGGTCTCATACATGCCCCTTAGCATATCATAAACATAAGATAAAAGAAATGATAGGGAACTTAAAACTTTTATCCCTACAATCAAAGTCTTTTATTAAAGCAAGCGAAATTCTAACTTGTCTCATTTAGCCATCTAATACAATCTTTGAATCAAAAATAGGGTCAAAGCCCTTTCAACATAATTCGAACATAAAGTGACTAGAAAGAAACTACTAATGGTTCATAGGTCCTCGAATCTTGAGGAGTCACTACAATCTAGGAGAATGGTCGATCCAAAATCACCTTAAGAACCGGTACCTACACTTTGTGAAAAATGTAGAGAATATGGGTTAGTACAAAATTGCACCAAGTATGATAGTCATGCATAAAATTCCTTGAAAACATGCTAAAAAAAGGACATTTTAGTTAAAAAGCATGCATTTACCAAGTTTGAGAATCATCATGCACTTTTAGTATAAAACATAAGTCAACATGCATATTCACCATATAAATCATCATAGAATAATAGAACCATTTCATAAGTAACCATAAGTTATACTTGTTCATTGTATAGATAAAGATCTCATAATCCTATCTACACTAAGTACCAATTTTAGGCCACCATAATCATACCTACCATTCTTTATTCTCATCTTTAGTTAATACTCATAGACAAGGAACATTCACATTTAATAAGTCATATCAACAAAAGCAACCCAGAGCAACAATCCACATTAGACATACTTCATTACATTTAGCTTTAATGTCAACATACTTAGTAGCATCATCATAAGCATATTCATTTCATAAATCATTATAACATTAAGGAATACACCACAACTACTCTCAAAGCCTACTTTTGCAATGCATTGATGAAGTCCCATACCCCCACCCACACTAAGTAGTGCATTCTTGAGAAGCCATAGTTCATTATCATTCATTATGGGGGTAAGCCTTAACTGACATAGACTATGTGAGCAAATCATAGAATCCGGTGTTACCCATACCAAAAAGGGTGTCCTACTTGCCTAATGTAGAACCATTAACATTTAGCATAGGTTGATCCACTAGCTATAACCTATGAGGGCACATAGTTTATGGGATAATGAGATTGCTACTAGATACTCCACCTCAACTGATGTATGGGCATCCACCTCAAGAGATTGCTACTAGAAACCCCGCCTCAACTCACGTGAGAGCTTCCATCTCATATCAATATCCACTCGGTGGTTAGCATTATTCCCCACAAAGTACTTAAAAATTCATTAGTTTAGTTCATTATTATGGGATATAGAGATTGTTTCTAGATACCCTGCCTCAACTCACGTCAGGGCATCCATCTCATCCCAACATTATTCATAAGGTAGCTCATAGACTCAATAGGTGGTAATTTCCTTTCATCCTAAGAATCCCCATATTGTGAGAAAACCGTTCACAACATGTTATTATCATTCATGAGCGTATAATTGAGAATAGCATTTCAACCAACATAACATCATTATCTTCATCATATAACTTCATTAATACTTCATTTATAAGTGTGTATGTATAGTGAGAATAACCTTTCAACAACACCACCATTACATCATAGTCATGATCAAAGTATTCACAAAGCATGTACATAAATATCAAGATCAACATACATCTCATAATTTGCCCTTAATGGACCATGGATCATAATTCACCAACACATCTAAAATTACTACATTAGACATGGATGATAACAAGATTCAAGTAATCAATTCGTAACATTCATAATTCTAGGACATTCTACTTGCATCAATCAATACCCACACTTTAAGATCCAATTTGAGAAAATAGGGTAATTCATGGATTCTTTAGGAATTAGACTTAAAACCATATAAAATCATCAATATATCCTTAAACAAATATACAATCATTTAAAAACAAATTTGAAAGGAATCCATGAGATTGAAGTCAAACCCTAACTTTTGGGTTTTCTAGTTTTGAAATTGGGGATTCTGGAGGGGATCTATGGGTGAAAGCTACCCATAGATGAAGAGCTACCATACCTTAATGAATATTCACCACAAATTTGAGAAGAAAAGATAGATTCTTCAACCCTAGCTTCACCTTTCTTCTTCTTCCATGGAATTCTAGAGAAGTTTATTTGGGGAAAAGTTTTTGTTATGGGTTTGGGTCTTGGGATTTATGAGGTGGTTAATGAATTAAAAAAATCTTATATAGGTCTATTAAAAAAATAAAAAACCACCTCACATTAAATTAACTATATGAGGAATTTACCTAAATACTCTTACCAGGGACGAATTGAGGCAACCTACAGGCAGGACCTACGACCATAAGCCACGAACCGTGGGTGGGTCCAGGAGGTGTCCTGCAGGTCCGTGGTTTGTGATTTGCAGCTCCTCACCTTTGCTCCTGACCCACGTGGGCGTGAGTCCACCTACAATGTGTGGGTCTTATACGTAGGTGGTCCCTTTTGGGCAGCTTCTTAGGGGCTATTTGGGGTCCTCCTCAAGGACACTTGGTTGGTCCTTGGGGAGTCGTACCTTGACGTTTAACCACAAAAACCTTTATTCTAAGTATCGGGATTTATTTATGACTCTAATCCTTATGTTAGGCTCTAGTTTAGGCTACTAGTTTTATATTAGGCTCTAGTGTAATCTAGTAATTTTCCAGAGTGTCACAATGGCACGACTGAGAGAATGAAGAAGTAAAGTTTCCTAAGCATCTAGTAGCCTCTCATTCATAAATGTGTTGCGCTTCACACTTAAGAACAGGACTCTACTTGACGTGGTTTTGAGACATCCTAGAACCATTTTAAACCTTGTGCTCTGATTACAAGTTTGTCACGACCAAGGGGTACTCCTTAGATGTACAAGGCATACAAGACTCCGAGAAGTCCCATACAAGACCCTTAGAATATCATAACATAAGATAATAGAAAAGTGCGGAAATTTAAACATTTTTTTCCAATATAATCGAAGTCTCATAAAATGAGGTAGAAGTCTTGAACATTTTGTCAAACCATTTAATACATGAAAATCTTAGGGACACAACCCATACAAAAGATCTAAACCATAAAAGAAAGACATAAAGGAAAGGTAGTCAAATCCTTGATGCTATGAGGACTTAGGAAATCTTCACTTGCTTGCTCTACTAAGACCCTAGCCATGGGAATGGAAGTCAATATTGCCGGACCCTACATTTGATAAGAATGTAAGCAATAGTATGCGTTAGTACAAACATGCATTAAATATGATGGCTAGCATAAATCATCAACATGAGCATAACATAAGTGTTAGTCAACATAAGAAATATACATAATCATAAGAGAAACATCATAATACATAACTATAAGCATAAGAGATAACAACATAGTCAAAGGCATAGTCAATGCATCTGTGTCACGCCCCGAGAGCACCCCATAGACGTGACCGGTGTACTCGACCCCGAAGGGGTCTAATACAGGCCTCATAGCATTTCATTGCATTTGACATAGAAATAGTACGAAATTAAAAACTTTTTATGTAAAACCATACAATCTAACATTCAAAAACATTTAAATGCAAGCGGAAGTCTATATTTCACATGGCCATCTTAGACACAATCTTGAATAATAATAGGGACACGACCTTTTACAATAGCAATTTAAAGTAGTCTATTACATGAAAAGGAAAGGAACTTCTAAACACTTGTCCTTGATCTATGAGGACATACCCAAAATGTCTTGGAGAACTGTAATCCAAGCTTCACTAGAGCAATGCAAATCACTTGCCGGAACCTACACTTTTAGTGAAAACATAGAAGAATGGGTTAGCACATAAAGTACTAAGAATGATAGCCATGCAAAAACATGCTTAAAAAGGACATTTTTGTTTGAAAGTCATGATATATGCCATTTTGGTAAAACTTCATGAATATTGATAAAAGGAGGCATAATATAAGTCACAACCAACATGCAAATCATATTTTCACATTAGAACATAATCCATATATGAACCTTTACCTTCACCTTAAGCCTTCACCTCAAGTAACCCTCAAGCTATACCTTGTGCAATGTATGGATAGAATCCCATACCACCACCCATACTAAGGTACCACTTTAAGGTCACCATAAGTGAACTTACCATTCATCATTTCCATCTTTACACCATAAAGCATATAAGAGACATAACATTACATAAGTCATATCATCACATTAAGACCAACATCCAAGACAATTCTAAGTCATACTTGTGCAATGTGCAAGTAGCATCCCATACTACAACTCAAACTAAGTACTCCTTTGAAGTCACCATAGACAAGGCACAATCATACATGATAAGTCATGACAAGGAAGTAACTCATAATATAATCCAAGTATAGCATTCATCTTTACATTTAACCATATAAGAGTCAACATTCTTCATTAACTTCATTTAGGACACACTCCTACATTAGCCATTAAGACTTAGATAACTAACTATGAACCTCTCAAAGCCTACTCGTGCAATGCATGGATAGCATCCCATACTACCACCCACACTTCATAGAACTCATTAAGAAACCATACTACACATCTCACATGATGGGAATAGGCATTAACTGACATAGACCATGAGAGCTAAATCATGGAATCTGGTGTCATATAACCCTAAACCGAAGGAAGGTGTTCTACTTGCCTAGGGTAGAACTAGTAAACATCCTATGTAGGCACATAGTTGTGGGATTAGAAAGATGTTCATTGGACTCTAACCTAATATTGAAAGAGCCGCCATCTTAGCCATATCCACTCGATGATTAGCTTTCATTCCCATAGAGTAGTTCATTCACATTACATTGTTGTACTTGAGAGGGCCACCAACATTAGGCCTACTGACCCAAGGTACATTACACAAGAAAGGGCCACCACCACTAGGTCTACCGATTCAAGGTACATTTAGGATAGCTCATTGATATTCCTAGAAGGAGCCACCACCATTAGGTGTACCATTTCTAGGTTAATTATTTCACACAAGAAAGGCCACGACCATTAGGTCTACTGATCCAAGGTTTAACATCACATTAGTTCCTAGACTCCTTATGAAAGGCCACCAACATTAGGTCTACCAATCTAAGGTTTAGCCTAGAATACTTCATCAATCATTCATTCATTCATTTATGAAAGGCTACCAACACTAGGTCTACCAATTCAAGACATTAAGACATTTAGACAAGATACATTCATTATACAAGAGGAGGATACCTAAACCTACCAACTCAAGATACTTCATTCAAGGTCACTTTCATCAATACAAGAAAAGGATGCCTTAGCCTACCAATTCAATATACAATAAGAAGGAGAAAACCCTTCACATTCCATCATCATCATTCATGAGTGTTAAGTTGACAAATAGCCTTTCAATAATAACACATTTACATTCTATACAAGATCATCATTCTATCATTGAAATCACATGCATATCCTTCACATTATACATATTAATTAGACACCTCCACCTTTCAAGTGTATCAATACAATTAGGCAAGAGTAATAGCACAATTTGAATGTTCTATATCCATAAAACATTAACAATTCGCATTCCATCATACTCAATCAAATCCCAATCTCAAATCACAACTTAGGAATTTGGGGAAAAATATGGGTTGTAGGAAAAAATCATCTTAAGTCATCTTTAAATGCACAATTCAATGCAATAATGCCTTTAGAAATTGTTTTGAATTGAACCCATGCATAGATTGAAAGTTAGCATTTTGGGGTAAACTTTGAAGATTTGAAATCACTTTGAAGTTGGCTCCTTGAAAGATAATAAGTCAAGAATGAAGACCACCATACCTTTTAGAGAAGATATCCATGAAATCCCCTTGGAAAACTTGAAGATTTGACCTTGGAAGCTTGAAATCTTCACCTCTAATGGAGGTTTCTAGAGAGAGAGCTTTTGAGAAGAGAGGTGAGTTCTATTTTGTGATTTTGAATAATGAGCGAAAAATAGAGTATAATACTTTTAATACTATAAAAATACTTTAATTAACTTAAAATAACCATCCAAAGACTTAACTAAGCAAAGGGTGAATTTTGCCAATCCACCGTTCACTAGGCCGAGAATTTGACAGCACACAGGTGCCATCTACAAACCCCAATCCACGGACCGTGGATAGGTCCACGGGACGTACTGTCCAAACGTGGTTTGGTTCAGAGACTCATGACTTAGGGGCCTAACCTACAAAGGCCATCCACGGGGCGTGGATGGACCTATAGGTTGTGGTCCCCTTCCATAGGTCACCAACTTTTAGGCAGCCTATTGGTTGCATGGAGTCTTGGGGGTTAGACTTAGGGTCCTCCTCAAGGACCCTTAGGGTGGTCCTTGGGGAGTTGTACCTTGATGTTTGACCCCTAAACCCCTCAACCATGGCTGGGGAAAACATTATACACCCTCAAACCTCACACCAAACTCATAGACACACTAGTTAGGCTCTAGTTTCACTTATTCGATTTACGGGTCGTTACAATCTGGATCAACATAACATAAGAGAAACACTTCATAAGTAACCTCAAGATACCAAGGAAAAACACTTGTGCAATGCCTGGATAAGACCCACTAATCTCACCCATACTAAGAAAACTACTTTAGGCCCTTAATCATACTTATCATCTTTTGATCTCATCCTTAGCTTATTTCACATAGACAAGGGAACATTCACCTTTAGTCAAACATATCAAGGAAGGCAACTATAACAACAATCCAAGCTAAGTATACATCATGTCAAGTAAATCTCATATTAGAACATACTTACAATACTTCCTTGAAGTAATCTAGTTCATCATAAACATGCTATTTCAATTAGGGACTAGTCCCTCTTTAGCTATTCTTGCTATGCATGGAAGAGTACCTCTTTACTAGTCCAAGACAAGCCATTACTCATGAATGGTTACGATTTATCAATTCAAGGCTACCAAGGAAAAACACTATCCAATGCTAAACCAAGCTACCATGGAAAACATCTTACTTATGCAAGTCCAAGCTAGTCAAGGAAGGGTACTATTGCTCAATCCAAGCTACCAATAATATGGTGTGGCCTCACCAAGTCATGGTACAATGCAAAGCATTTTATTGTGCTTAGTTCAAGCTAACCATTGGAAGGGTACTATTGCTCAATCTAAGGCTATCCACGAGGACTCTTAACTCAAGCTACCAAGTTTGGTCTTGTCTTACCATGTCAAGCTATGCATGAAGGGATGTCTTATCACTACTTCAAGATACTATAATTCTAACATGTTTTGAGTCATTTTAGGTGAGCAATCCTTTCAACCTAGAATCATTCCATATGAGAAAACCTTTCACATAATGTTCATTATGTGTTCATGAGAATAACCTTTCAAGCAACACAAAATTTATATCAATTAATGTAGTTTCATTGATATGAAGATTGTTACTAGAAACCCAGACTAACTAATGTAGAAGGTCTCTATCTCATAAGATATATTTGGGAACCTAGACTCAAGTAGTGTATAAGGATCCCATTTGGAAGATAGACTCTGCTTACGTACAAGCTTCCATCTCATATTCAATATCATAACCATAGACACTTTACTCTCAAAGCCCTAGAGATCACATTCATACTACAAACCTTATTCTCAAAGCAATGCTTCTGATGATCAACATATATGCCTAATTATTAAGAAATTCTAACCACATGCTTCATTCTTAAGCAATTTTAATCATATATGATCATATAAACTCAATCTCAACACTACTAATCATAATTCATTATATAGGCTTTAATCTACAAAATTCATGTCTATAAGCTTTAATTTTAAGCAATTCATGTCTAGGTGCCCTAATCTCAAACAATTGATAAAGTAATTAATGAATCTTAGAAGATCACTTCTAAGCCCTCAATTTCACCTTTCATGGCATAAAGCGAACTATATCAATTTCACCTTAGAATCTTAGTTAATCAAGAGTACATGTAAAATCATACTAAAAACATACAATTCCATCATAAACAATCATAGTCAATCATAAACAATCATAATCCACTCTATTGGATCATAAACTATAACATTAGAATAAACCCACGATTTACTTGGGAAAATCTTCTTATAAATTGGGGAAAACATGGGGGCTTCATGGATGAAAGGAATCCATGAATGAATAAGTCAACATACCTTGATTAGAAAGCCTATCAAGCTTGAAACAATTGAGCCTTGACTTGAGCTAGCTTGATTCTCTTCTTCTTCTTCTTTTTCTTCACTTTCTAGAGAGAGACTATTTTAGAGGGAATTGAGTTTCTTTTTGGTGAGTTGAAATAATGACTAGGATCAATGAATTTAGGGGTCTAAAGTCTTTATATAGGTGGTCTAAACTAGGGTAAAATGACACCACCTAATCCTTAATTAATTCCAGAAAGACCCCTTAGTCCCCAACTTAATTGTTTAAAACCAACTCACTACCTCACCTACGAGACCCCAACCACGGGGCGTGGTTGGACACACGGCCTGTGCTGGTTGGTTGCGGTTTGGTTCTAGGGTTTGCAAGGCAGGCTTGGATCCACGTACCCGTACCAGAGGCATATAGACCCATCAATGGGGCGTGGGTCCAGCTATTGTTACTGCCTTAGGCAATTTTCTTGGGAAGTTTACTAGGGTGCTCAACCATAAGGCTTCCCAGGAGCATGGGTTCAACCACGGGGCGTAGATTACCCTCATGGGTGACACCTTGATTCTCTTACTTGTTAAACCCTATAAAACATGCTAAAATTCCCTCTTAAGCCTATGGGGTGTTATAAATAGTGTTCAAGAAAATTGGTTTAAACCATATAGGCATATTACATAAATATAATCCTTAACTTGGTAACAGTTGACAAGTATGACAATTAACTTTGGATGTGCAAAAGTAGGCACTTAAACTTGTATAAAATTGAGCAAATGGACACATTCGTCCTACATGGCACCCTACATGACAATTTGTGTCCTACGTGGCGTCTTATGTGTATTATGCCATGTAGGACAAGTGTGTCTACTTGTTCAATTTTATAAAGTTTAAGTGCCTACTTGTGCACACTCAAAGTTTGAGGGTATAGTTGTCCGTTAAAGCCAAGTTAAGGATCATGTTTATGTATTTTCCCAACCATATATATGGGCCTCAAGAGGTTGCTTTTTGTGTAGACCAAGCTTTTTCGAATCTACGATTTTAGGTTATCTAAGGTCGATTTTTATGTTAGTTTTGATATTTTTTTAAGTAGTGTATACCAGATTCAACAATTCTTGAGAAACATATTAGCTATATTTCTAAGCAAGGAATAAGGTCGGTGTACACTCTATCATTTCTAGATTTCACTAGTAGAATTTCACATGATATGCTATTGTTGTTGTATTTACGTATTTTTCATTTAAGATAATATTATTAAAAAATCATTTTGCTTTTTCTTAAATTTCATATTAAATCAAAATAAATAAGACAAAGAGGGAAGAGAGTATAATATGAGTCGTTCAATTTTTATTCCCCCACCAACACCACCACGTCTATTCCATTACTACTACTTTTAAGCTTTGTTCCGTTGGTAACCCCTCCTCGTGACTTTCACGTAATCTTTCAACCACCCCACTCCCACACGCATGAAGTCATGAACATGAACATGAACATAAATGCTCTCTTCCCTCCTCTGCAATCATTTTCTCTCTACACTGAAGACCTAAGAATCAATTACGTACATCCATTTTTCTCTCTCCACCTCTCAATATCAAATCTGTAAAATGTCCACCTATTAAACACCACCACCATTATTGCCTTTCCCTCTGTATACAGTGGTAAAATTCCCAGCACCGCTGTAGATAACTCCCCTTCTTCTTCTTCTTCTTCTTCTTCTTCTGCTTTTTCATTTTCGTCGATTATGATTGTTATCATCATTGTTGCCTCTGTCGTTATTCTATCTGCTTTTACTTAGCCGTAGCTCCTCTCGTACTTACTCCACTGCGAATGATGCTGTACAATATTCTGGACATCGATTCTTGGGTCGATTGCTTAAGTCATTGCCGCTATTCAATTTTGGTTCTGTCACTGGGAATTTGACTGCCATTGACTCTACAGTTTGTCTCTCTAAATTTGAACCACATGATCAACTTCGTTTGCTCCCATTTTATTGCCATGCTTTTCACAGCGATTGTATCGATATGTGGCTTGTAACTAACCAGACTTGTCCTCTTTGTCAATCCAATGTGAACCCTGCCGAAGAAGATGTACTCAACAAAGTATTGGCAACAACAAACTCTGACAGCCGTACTATATTCACTTCTAATAGAAGTAGTTTTAGAATAAAAATCGGGATGGTGAGTCGGAGACGGTTGGGTCAGATTCCCTCGCGAGCGAAGGGTGTAGATCGTATTCCATTGATTCAGTTGAATATGTTGTTGAAGAAGGCCATAAAATGTCAATATGGTCAATTAATCGGAGAGGACATTCCAAATGCAGTAGAGATAAGGAATCAATTGGAGTTTTGGTACTAGAGCCACCATAGGACAGTTTAAGAGCTGATATTTCAGGAGGACGGAGTTGGCTATGGGATTATGTAGACCGAATTGCGTCATTCCGAAGTTCTAGTAGGTTTTTAGTGGTAGCAGCAGGCGGAGTGACGTCGTCGTTCCTGTTGACGATTTGGAGGCTGGCCAAATTGGGAAGGAAATCAGCGAGTACTTTCGGTGGCCCTTAGGGGTATGATTTTGCAAATTCTTTAGCATGGAAGGGGCAATTTGTCTTTTTCCGTCACTTATATATAAACTATATATATATATATATATATATATATATATATATATATATATACACACTATGGATAAACACTAAACAACAATTTCTTTTATCAAGTAGTCTGTATATATACATTTGGTCTATTCTTTTCTGATTTTATCAATGTAAAATTTTGTTTACTAATGTATGGAATGACAAAGAAGTTCAATTAATGATGATAATTCATTTTTTACTCTTTTATTTCATATTGGTTATTGTTTTTTCTCTTAATTTTACTAATTTATCCTCTAAGAATTTTTCTTGGAACTTTATAAGCTATACTTTTTGAAAGAAACTATTTATATGAGAAGAATTAATTAGTTCTATTTTAATCTTATTAAATGATAGATAGTTTGAGACAATAATTTATAGTAAGATAGACAAACTAATAATATTTCTTTAAGACAAATGGATGGAGTAACAGTTTCTTTACAATACCAGATTTTATTATAAAATTAATTTGAATTTTTGTCAGAAAAAGGGGTATTATATGTGAAGGAAAATATTTTTTACAATTTTTAAAATAGCTTTTATTATTTAGTAAACCAGTGAAGAGTATTAGCTAAAAAGAACTATATGTAATTTAGAAAAATATTTTATTTTTAAGAAATTTAATTTCTTAAAAAATTAAAATATTTTTCTCAATACCGAAAACAATCTAAGTTGATAAAAGAAGTAAAGCATGGAGTCCTGTAGAACAAGATAGTGTTGAAAATTGAAATTAAAAAAAAAAAAAAAAACACTTTGACGAGTGATTGTGGGTATTGAATAGGCTAGAAATGAGTTGGTTGAATCATATATGATTGTACAAACAAGGTGTGGCATAGTTATTAGATTTCCTCTAACATTGCATTGAGTAATTTTCCTAGATAGTCACCCATATTCGGAAAATTACCTAGTAATATCACTTATATTTGTTTTAGGATTACAATATCACCAAACTTTACATATTTTCCTCAAAATATACTTGACACAAAAAAAAATATCATCTCTCCCCTAATGGGATGTCATGTCACATTATTTCTTTTTTAGTATCAATAATTTTGAAAATTTATTTAGACAACCAATATATTATACCCAGTAAAAAAAATTACATAGCACCAAAATTTTCTACCTAGTTCTGGGGGATTATTGTCTATTAGTGTGTGTGTGTGTGTGTATATATATATATATACTAATGAAACTACAATTTAAAAATAATTCATTTGACTTTCGAGATTTAAATTTCTTATTAAAAGAGAAAAAGTATATAAATGACATTGAAAATTAAAAGGAAAAGTTTTATAGATGTGAGGAGAAAAAACATTCTATGTGTGAGCATGGATGGAGCTAAAACTTTGTTTACGAATTCGATCAAACTTAATAATTTTGATTCAAATTTCAATTTTATAATAAAAAATCATAAAATATATATAAATTATTAAAATTTTAAATTTAACATTTTGAAAAAAAAGAAATTAAATTATGATTCAGATATGTGATTTAGAATAAAGTGTTTCTATGTGTGTTTTATGTTTTCGTGTCATAAAGATGAAGACAAAAAGTAAATTTTAATTAATCTGATATGGACATAAACATGAACAATTGTAACAGCTATTAAAAAAAGAAGTTTCATATTGGTGCAGAGAAAAATAAAATATATATAATGTGTATTAGGTAGTTTTTTTTTATACACGTATCATTTATAGCCGGATACTTTCAATGTCTCAATTATGTTAATACAAAAAATAATTTCATATCTTAATCCATATAATTTTAGCAGTATATTTTTTTTAAAAAAAATTGAATTTGCCTCCAAATCCCCAGAACTAGGGTACAAATTTTTGATGCTATATAATTTTTTTTTTTACTGGGTGTAATATATGGGATACCTACAATACATTTAAAAAATTATTAATAATAAAAAAGGAATAATATGACATGGCATCCCATTAGGAGAGAGATAATTTTTTTTTTGTGTCAAGTATATTTTGAGAAAAATATGTAAAATTGGGTTATACTATAGTCCTAAAACAAACATAAGTGATATTACTAGGTAATTTCCCAAAAATGAGTCACTATCTAGGGAAGTTACTCGATTGCATTAGCTTGTTCAATTTACATTCATTCAGTTTTTATTTTTTAAAAAAAGTTGTTAAGCTATGTTTACTTTTACTTGTCATATTTGAATTTGATATATTTATTAAGAAAATAATGATTGACATGATTATTTTACCATACTATCTTTATTAATTGAAAATTAATTTTAACTCATGATAAATTATTTTAAGAATAAGTAATTAATACTAATTAAAATATTAAAAAATTAATTATCTTTTTTTTATATGTAAAAAATGATAAGTAAAGTGAAATTCTATTTTTTAAATAGTTGATAAGTAAAAGTAAACTGGGGAAATAATTATGATAGGAATACACAATTGCCATTTTGATTCATTCTATAGAACTTTGCATTCATTCTATAAAGTTGACATTTTGATTGGGGAATAAGAATATGGTCTAGAATATAAGAAATTGTTTTCTTCTTTAGTTCTACGCCTCCCTGATTTAATAGAAATATGTTAACATTACAACACAGTCATCCAATTTGCTTTCTTCATTTTACCCTAAGAGAAAATGATTTGTTCTTGGATGTGTTTTTATTTTTCGAATTCCATTTAAAGAAAAAAAAGGAAAAATTAGCAAATTAGTTAAAATTTCTAACATAATTATTAAAAACATCTACACTTTAAAATAATTATTAAAAATGTCAATATGTCAAAATTTTAACAAATATAATGTATCCTAATATAACTAATTTCCTTTCCTTTTATTTCTCAAATCAATCCAACATTGGACTCATTTTTACCCCACTACCTAGTAAAAAAAGAAAAAGAAAAAAAAAACATTACTCATTTTCACCTCTTTCTAGGTTTTTACTACAAATCCCTCCTTTCTCTCTCTTTGATAGTGACATTTTTTTCCAATTATTCTTAGAAATTTGTAAAAAAAAAAAAAATCTCCCAAAAGATATTCACAACAATCTCATTGATTTAGGTATGTATTGATTTGAATGTATTTTTACTTATATGCATATGTTTAAACCTTATTACTTAGTACCTCCATTTTCATTTAGAATTTTTGAAAAGGATAAATCAAAATTCTTCTCTAATGACGGATTCAAAGAGGACTACAAGAGGTATTCCATGTAATGATCGATGTTTAGGGATTTTCCGTCTTTTCATCTTTGTATCACTCAAGGACAAGACAATAATGTATGATCAACAGCTAGAATGGCAGAAGAAAATAAATCTAAGCATCTACATGACCCTATTCGCATGCAAAACCTTCGTTAACTACAAAATATAAACATTATCAAGAGCATGGACACAAACAATGAAAAGAAATATAAAATGATAGGCTCTTCGTCTATCAGTAGTGAACTCGAAAAGGCTGATGAAGATCAAATAGTGGATGAACAACTTCATGAAGATAAAATTGTTTTATGTGCATATGTATTCCCTTGTTTCCTTTCAAATTTAAATAATCTCGAAATATAATATGTATTCCCTTTTGTAAAAAAATTACTTATGTTTGGACACAACTCATGTATGCCATCAAGTTTTGTAATCTTATCTTCATTTTGTTTTCATACTATGAATTGGATACAACTTTTGTAGTTCATAATATCATTTTGTTGGGAATTTGTGGAATACAATATATTTATGTATTTGTTATATTTGTATGCCTGTTAGTTTTGTATTTATGTTATCAAATTGTATTCATCCTTAGAATTGGATACAAAGTTAGTAGTTCATAATAGTATCTTTGCAACTGACTGTGTGGAATACAACATAATTTTTTGTTAGATACAACTTTTGTAGTACATAATATTATTTTATGGAGATTATGTAGAATACAACATATTCTTTGTTATATTGCTTTTTATTTTGTATTTATTCTAACCATATGCCTACTAATTTGTATTTTTGTCATCAAATTGTATTTAACCTCGACAGTGGATACAAAGTTAGTAGTTAATAATAGTATCTTTCTAGCTAATTATTTAGAAAACAACATAGTTTTTGTTTGTGTTTCTTTTTTATTTGCATTCATTCTAACTATATGCCATCAAAAGCTCTATATTTTTATCCTCACAATGTATCTCAATATCTCTCTATTTAAATCTCAATTTAAAAGATTTTAAAATATCATCTCCCATGATTTTCTCCTTTCTGTTAAAATTAAACAAATGAAAAAAAAATACATATCAGCCGTATAACAAAAGAAAATATTGACATTTTCAACAAATATTGAAATTTTGGCTAAGGAATACTATTAAATACTAAAATATTGACATTTTAAAAATTTTCCCCAAAAATAATACAACATAAATGAAATGGATCTTATTATGCTTATTGATTATGTGCATGTAATTATTGTTTTTATAATTTCAAATGCTTTATTGGGTCATTAAATTTTGACAGACTCTAATTTATTCATAGTATAATTAATTGACAAAAGTCTATACCAATGAATAATGATAAGTGTTGTATACATTGATCAAGACTACGATTTAAATAATTGAATATTTGAATGTAGCTTAATTGGTTCACTATTTAGTTTTTCACCTTATTGATGAGGGTTTGATTTTCTCTATCGTGATTTCATTTTTCAATGTTAAAATATATGTTATATATGTTTATTTGTTTGTGTTGAAAGTCTTTTTTTTTTCTACAAATAGACTATTTAAGTAAAATAATTGGTAAAATATATTATGTGAAAATTCTTGACTATACAAATTAAAAATTTGGTGTTTAACACCAAAGAAAAAAGCTTTGTTTTTCATTTATATTACCCTAAAAACCTTAATGCATACCCAAGTTATATTAACAAAATAAAGAGTTTTTTTAGCCCAAAAAAAATAAAGAGCTTTTGCCATTCCTATCAAATTGTTAATAGCTTTTGGTATTCCTTTATCCACATACCAACAAAGTTTTACATGTGCACAAGAATTAATTCTCACATTATTAGGCCACCAACTCCTAATGCCCTTTAGTTTTTTTTTTTTTTAAATAATTCAAACATTCCTACAAACATGGATCATCTGTTGTGCCCACAGTTACAGGACTTTTCCTATCTTGCTGTATATGTGACAGTCGTGAACCAATTCTATCTGTTATTTTATTCATAATGGAATGAATGCATTGACTACCAATTTTATTTAGCAAAAACTACCTCTTATACATATTCCATACTATATGTACTAATCCAATTTGTTCTTTCAAATAATTATCTATTATTTTACTATTTAACAATTTTATATCAGATTTGGAGTAAGATACATTGAACTACGCTACTCTTTAACATTAGCCTAAAATAGAGCATTTATAGATCCACCTACTTAATCACCCCCCAATTCACACTTCCAATCCAAATTAACTCACTCTCATCTCATTCTCCCCTCCCATGTTCATCACCCATTCTCTCTCCTTCTTATTGCAATGAACTGCCCTATCATTATGGTTATTTAAGACCATATTATCCTTGCATAACTCTCTGTGGGTCGAGAATTGGTATAAAGTTGAAAAATGAACAAAGTCGGGGGGAACTGCCAAGCTTCGCTATAGAGAAGACAGTGAAGTCGCCGGACTGTACTATAGTGACGGGGCAGTCTGCTATAGCTAATGTCAGAAATTTTATTTTGTATTTTAAGTCAGTTTTTCGTCCAATCTTAGTTATAACTTAGAATATTCGACCAAAGGACCACAAGGGTGACTTTTTTAGATATAGTGTTTTTCTCTTTTGAAGTAAGTGATTCCAATCCATCTTTTCCTTCTGTAATCCATTTTCTTCATAGAATATTAGGGTGAATCCCTTGAAGAACTTGGTGGGTAAACCCTAGACTAATTATTGCTAAGGAATAATGCTAAGGGAACGTATATAAAGTGCATAGTTTCAATTCTTTTCCGTTGAGTTTTGTCTTCTAGCATGAAATTGTTAGTCTGGGCTTTAATTTCTGTATTAGGAAATCTAGAAATCCCATAAAAAGGGTTCTTGAGCATATGAAATATTCAAGTTAGATTTACATGATTAAAACACCATGAATGAGATTGGGTTTACCATAGAAACATCTGATTTAATAAAATAACCCATTAATTGGTCATAAGACCTTCTAAAAAGGTATAATTAGGCGAGTTCGAATACCTAAGACCTTCAATTGAGTAAACAGGATATTAAAGTGACATTATAATTTGTTTGTATTAGACTTTGAGTGTTCCGAGGTGTTGAGAAATTGAAGGCTCAGACAATTTAGCTTGTTCGCTTCTAGTTCGTCTATTTACGTAGGTAACAATGCGGCCAATATTATGCATATGCTAGTTCTATTTATATGATACTTGACATAGACTTATTGAATAGGTGAGGGACCTTGTTTCTAATATGATTAATGCTGGTTTAAACCAGTTTGGAAGGTGATGTATTGCCTTGCACGTTTTAGCATGTGTAGTCAAAGTTAACCCCGATTGATATATTTAAACTTGAGATAGTAAGGTGATAATTGAGCATAAAGTTCAAAGTTAAATATTAATTTAAAGAAAAATAGGTTAAGATAAAGAGTATGGAATAAAATAATGAGCTGCTTGCTTGGCTTAGATAAGCTACTAGGTGCATCACCTACTTGAGCTATATGGATCTTGTTAAAGGGAACAAGGCTAATGCATAAGATTAAGGACTATGTTAATGGACTCATTTGAGGTGCAAACTAAGTAAAATATAATGAAAATGAGATAAAAAGCCTACATTCTTAAATCGCCTTGGGCTTTGATAGTAAGGTATTCTTGTTTTCACCCATTAGTTCCTTCCATTCATGGAGTTCCCAAATTCTCCTATTTTCAAAGTCAGAAATCCTCAATTGAGTTAGGGTTTTCTTCAATTGCCATGGGTTCTCTTCAATGTTGACCTATATGATTGAATTATGATCTTTTATGCATGAATTGATGAAATACTATGATTTTATGATGATTTCCCCATGAATCCATGTAAATCTCATGTGTTTCTAAATACGATGATATGATGTGGGTTTTGAATTATGAATGAGGAGATTATGAAATTAAGTATGTTCTTATGAAGATTATGTAAATGTTTTAAGGATACTTTGAGAGTGAAGTATTAATGATGATGATTGTTGTTGTGTTATTGAAAGGATTTTTGATAAACACATTTAAGCATGATTTGTGAAAGGACATTCTCACATAAAGGATTCTTAAGTTTGAAAGGTTTTCTCAACGAAACTTTTCTTCATTCTTTCAACTCGCTTTGTTCCTTTTTGCAAAATATTGTCATTGCTTTACTCCTTAATCCATAATCCTGAAAATCAAGGATTTTACAACAGTTTTTGGCACAAAATAGGCACTTAAGGATACTAAACGAATACAAATAAAGCCCTAAATGAGTCCAAATCTTTGACTCATCATCCATCCTTATAGGGATATAGATTTTTCCATCAACCTACTCCAGGTACTAAAACTATATTGATACCTCCTTGTAGAATGCCTTAAGCAGAGCTAAGAGAGTTGAAGGAGCAATTGAAACGTTTGCTCAAGAAAGTTTTCATGCAACATAGAATATCGTCGTGGACAATTATTGTTTTTTTGTAGAGGAAAGATGGCTCTTTGCTAGTTTGTATCGACTACAGACAAATGAATAAAGTTACTATCAACAATAAATATCAACTCTCCAAAATTGATAATTTATTTGAATATTTGAAGGGAGCTCGGTGCTTTTACAAAATCAGTGTCAAGATACTACATGTTATGAGTTAGGGATGTTGATGTCCCTAAGACTACTTTCAAGACCAGTTATAGTCATTATGAGTTTCTTGTGATATCATTTAGATTTACTAATGCACAAACAACATTTATAGATATGATGTACAAGGTACTTAAGCCCTTTCTTAATGTTTTTGTGATCGTCTTCATTGAGTACATCTTGATTTATTCACGATTTCAGAGGACGAGCATGTAAATCACCTAAGTGTTGTGCTACAAACTCTCTGAGAGTAGAAGGTTGTATGCTAAGTTTTCTAAATGTTAATTGTGGCTAACATGTGTAGCTTTTCTTGGTCACGTAATTATAGATGATGGTATAAGGGATGATAGCTAGAGAATTGAAGTTATAAAGAGTTGGCCTAGACCTTTGAATTTTTTAGCTTTTTGGTTTTAGTGGGTATTATAAAAAATTTATGGAAGGTTAATCTATCATCTCCACGCCACTGATGAATATGACTCAATAGTTATGTTTCATTTGTTAGAGGTGTGTGAGCAGTGTTTCTAGAAGTAAAAGGATAAATTAACTTGAGAACCTATCTTTACCCTTCTTGAGGGTGCAAAAGGTTATGTTATTTATTGTGATAATTATAGAGTTATGTTGGGTTGTGTTATAATGCCATACAACAATGTTATTCCCTATGCTTCTAGATAACTGAGGAAGTACGAGAAGAAGTACCCTACCTATGATGTAGAATTTTTAGTTGTTGTGTTTGCATTAAAGATATTGCATCACTACTTGTATAGGGTACCTGTTGACATCTTCATGGATCATAAGAGTCTTTAGTACTTGTTCTAGTAGAAAGAGTTGAATTTAAGGCAAGGAAATATGTTAGAATTGCTAAAAGATTATGATGTGAGTATTCTGTACAATCCAGATAAAGCAAATGTTGTGGCAGATTCTCTAAGCCACAAGTCTATGAGAAGTTTGACTGAAGTAGATGCTGAAAATTTTGAAATTGTAAAAGCTTTACAACAATTGTCTAATATACCAATTCAGTTGCTTGATACTGAAGATGGATGTGTTGTTGTTGAGAACAAAGTATAATCGTCCTTGCTAGATGAAGTGAAACAGTGACAATATGACGATCTAGAGTTGGTATTTCTTAGAGACAACATATTACAACAAAAGTATAGCATATTTGATTGTGGACTAGATAGAGTTCTTAGATATTGGAATAATCTATGTGTGGCTAATGTGGGTAATTTACGAGATAAAATAATGAGTGAAGCTCATTACTCCCAATATTTAGTACATCTAGGATCCATAAAGATGTATCGAGACCTAATGCAACTTTACTGCTAGGGCGGCAATAAAAAAAATATTACACATTTTTTAGCTCAATATTATAATTTTGAGTATGTGAAGATTGAGCACCAAAGAACTTGAATCCTAACTCAAAAGAATGAGATACAAACATGTAAATGGGATGTAAATAATATGGATTTCATTTTAGGTTTACCTCTACAGCTCCATCTCAATGATTGTCGATAGATTTAAAAAATCAGCTCGTTTCTTGGAAGTCATGACAACATATGTTGCAGAAGATTATACAAAACTTTATATACACTTAGTTCCCCTACATAGCATTCTTTTGTCCATTATATCATATAGAGGCGTACAATTTACAGTGAACTTTTGGAAAACCTTTCGAAAAGGTCTAGGTACCCAAGTGAGCCTAAGTACCGCATTCCATCCTCAGACGGATGGATATGCTAAATGCACTATTCATACACTTGAAGGTATGTTGCATGCAAGTGAATTAGACTTCAAAGGAAGTTGGGATGATCATATATCTTTGATTGAGTTTTCTTATAATAATAGTTTCATATGAGAATTGACATTCCTCCTTATGAAGCTTTATAAATGGAAGTGTAGATCGCCAATAGGTTGATTTTAACTCAGCGAGGCAAAATTATTGAGGCAAGATTTAGTGCACCAAGCTAATGATAAAGAAAAGTTAACACACATTCGAGGACAAATGTTTTTACGGTGGGGAGGATTTAACATTCCGTATAGTTTAAGGCAACTAACTCACTAAGCTTAACACGTAAAGCTCAAAAAATTTACTTCTTTCCTTACATTGTTTGTTGATGTATTTTAACGAGAATAAAGTTTAAAATGGATGATCATATTGATTATTAGTTATATTATGTTAACATAAGTGCTATATTGAGGTTGGAGGCCAAAGGAAGCCTTGAAATAACAGTACAAGTTGAATCTCTCATTGAGACGAATTATTTCTTGTAATCTCATATATGTCTGACTTGGGTTAAGTATATCTCCCAATATATATTGTGTTAGAGGGACTATAATAAATCAAATTAGGGATATTGGGGTCTTGTTTCAAATGAACAAATCTCTCATCCATACGACTTCAGAGTAAAGTATATGCTTATTTTACTATGGACCGCGCAGAGGCATAAATTTTCCAAGTTGGGCACGTGGCTGGCACATGTTAAGTCGGTTTAAATGTTTTAAAATAAATATGTACGAGTTTAATTCATTAGAGACATATATTAAGTTATTTTGGAAGCTCCTCATTGCTGGTTCTTCAAGCCCTCTCTTTTCCAAAATCCATAGTTGAGAAATCAACCAAGAATCAAGTTTGGTGCTTTAACCAAGCCAGGAATTCATACAAGTCTCTCTTTGGATTAAAGGGACAACTTTTATCCTTGCTTAAAGTGAGCTTAAGGGACTGTATTTTCATCAACTCAGGTATGACCATGTTCCCCTTTCTCATATGTGATGTTCTTTGTGTTCTAGCTATATTCTACGAGTAAGACTCACGTGACGACGATAGAAAGCCGTGAGTCCATGTTTTGCCTATGTTAATTGATGTTTTTGGTGAGGAGGGAGTGTATGGAGTGGTATGGTAGTTGCTGGTTAATATTTTGGAGTAATTTAAATGTAGTTTATTGATGTTAGAAATATGAGGGGTTGAAAACTATGAACACCGATTGATTTGAATATCTCTTGAGTTTATGCCCACCATGTGTTTGTTGAATTGACGACCCAGCTTCCATTTGTGTTGTAACTGCAAAAAGTTGAATTTTCATTGGTTGTTGGTTTATATTAAAGGAGTAAGGGATAATTCAGCCGTTGTAGTACGTTAAAGGACTCAAGTCAAGGTATGTAAAGGTGTGCCCCTTTCCTCCATTTTCATGCATGATTCTACATCGTTGATAGGACTAGTACTTCATGTTTTTAACTAATATTAAGGCATGGTATGATTTTGTTATAGGGTTTGTGAAGACATGAAAAAATATATAGTTGTCTAAATGTTTAAGACAAATCAATGCTACTCTAATGGCAATATGTGTGTGTATATATATATATATATATTACCTTAAAAGCATGAACTCTTACCTTAATGTTAAATTACTATAATATCCCTAACTTAGGTTCTGTCTTTTTCGATGAGTTGTAACTTTTCCGATAAGTTGTAACTTTTTTCAAAGGGTTGTTTTTTTTCGATAAGTTGTGACTTTTTCAAAGGGTTGTGCTTTTTCGATGAGTTGTGATTTTTTCAAAAAGTTGTGACTTTTCTAAAGAGTTATGACTTTTTCAATAAGTTGTGACTTTTCCACATGGTTGTGATTTCTTGAAAAAGTCATGACTTTTAAGATAAGACACAAAAAATATTTATTCATACTACCTTTTGTTGACTATAAATAGAGGGTTTTCCTCTCAATTTTCCATCACAATTTTTTTAATCTTTTACTCTTCTTTTTCCTGCATTTTAATTTTTTTTGTGTGATTTATTGTCGTTGAGGGAGTTCGAAGTTTAGCAGAGTATGAGGTGCCACTATTTTGATGAAGTAAGTCGTTCTATCCTAAGAGGGTATATTTCATAACCTCGAGTACTAGAGGAAAATAATTTTGATGATATAATAATTATTTTATCGCTTAGTATATATATTAATATGTAATGTTCCAATATACAAAGTTCACATGATGTAGTCTAAATTCATTTGTTTTTGTTAACAAATTCTCTTGTGATGTAGATATATGCTTCTGAATATCATTTTAAAAAAATTAGAGAATTATCACTATTTGTTTTTGATGCACAATACAAAAGTATGACTTTAGTTATCAAAGCTACTTATGTGATTTAGACACTTTGGAAGTTTGCTTCAAAATAGTAATTAGAATATAAACATTGCCCTTTTGTTTGACTTATTTACTATTTCTTAATATTACAGTATTTTGGACGAAGAAAAGTTCATATGACTTGTAATAACGCCAATTGAAGTTTTTATCAGATTAATTTTTATTAATTATTTAATATCTAATTTTATGAGAATATTTTTACTAATGAATATATATATATATATTTAAATTTGGGTAGATATTTGTATTTAAATTAAAATATTATATGTCACAAATGTATTATCAAGTGAACAAGATCTTCTAACTTCAAAATATATTATTTTAAAATATTCCATGTTTTTTTTTAAATAATCTCACAACAAATGTGAAAATATGTGAATACATAAAATAAAGTTGTTCTCTTCACATGTTCATATGACATCTAAATAATTTAACGTGAAATACACATGCAAAGCACATCTGGTTAGATAACAAGAAAAAAGAAAACAAATAATGTCTAAAAGGTAAATTAGAGAGATAAGACTAACTACATGATTGAACCTTATCAGAAATAAATATATACATTATTGCATTTAACTAATAAATATTTTCATTGACCATTTTCATAAGTTTGCGTGAATAAGAGATGTATATGACGATCCATATTGAACATTCACAAAAGAATTTGCAATATTATTTTTTGCTAAGCTTATTATTCAAATCTACGCTTAAATAAGCAATTATTTACTATAACATATATTTTTGAAATTTGTAATCACGTGCAACGCATGTGTCAAAAAACTAGTATATATATATATATAGACACACACAATTGTTGTCGTAGTCGTATATTGAATTAGGTGAACCCTTATTGTTGGTAGTGTTAGCTGGTCTTATATGTGTTTTAATTAAGAAGTAGTTGTTTATATGAGTTCCATGTTTACATGTTAGTAAGGCCAAAGAATTTAGAACTATTTGTGCTTTTCTACATGATAAATTAATAATGGAAGTCCAATTTTATAATTATCGGTATGGGTAAAGGCAGCACATTATGGTTAAAGGACGCATCCTATGGGTAGAGTATATATTTACATATGCATATCCTTATGGTTAATGGATTAAATATAAATATGAATATACATGCTCTTGATCAAGCTATATGCTAAGGTGACGTAATATCTTTAGGTACACATTTTAACCTTCTAATGGTTGTTTAAGTATTGAGTAGGTGTACTTATGTGCAATTTGAAAGCTTTATACGCTACATATACATAGCTTCAATTCACGAGTCTTGAAAGGGCCTATTGAGGCCATAGTCTTTGAGGCAACTTGCATATCTGCTATATTTATTTGAGATATTTGATATGAGCTTAACCGGTGTAGTAGATTATAGTGATTATGAATTTATGTTACATTAGATATAGTAATGACTGTAGTAATAGTTAACCACACCACCACAACAGGCATTTCAGGTGAGCAGATAACCCCTTCACCACACCACCACAACAGTCATGTCGGGTGGGAAAATAACCCACTTATTACATATATATGGCAGACATGTCTAGTGGATATATGCTTACTTAAACATTATACCACTGAGATGTCCATCTCGACTGGGCAGGGCCACTTTTATGATATGACTATCATAAAGTTCCCTATTAAAGCAGTATAATTGGTACATGTACTTACTTGATTGCATTCATGGATAAATGGTTAGTCTTTATTGGATCGCCACTTCCGGAGTCTCAGGTTGTTCCTATCACTAACTCTAGTTCACTATTTTTAATATACTTGTGTTCACAGATTTAAGCCCTACATTCTAGTACATGTCTTTGTAGTAATGTCTCTATGCTTAGGGATGCTACATTCATACTGCAAGTGCATGTATAGGCTCTGATTGTCATTTGTAATATTTGTCCAACTTTAGCTGAGAGTTGGTATTCTTCTTTCATTTAGAAGCCATGTTCTAGTTTGGAAATACTATGCTTTCCCATTTGGTATAGGTTGCCGGGGCCCTGCTCATGGACAAAGTTGTTACTCTTTTAAGGCTTTTGTCGACGAGATTGTAGAGTTTAGTTCAATTTGTTTTTATGGCCTTGTCGACTTTTCGTTGCTCCTTTCGATTGTACTATGGCTTAGTTGAGCTTATGATATTAAAATTTAATTTATTTGTGACCTTTTCTATCTAGATGGCTATGAAAAGTGTCCTAGTTGGCCTAAGCAATATAGTTTCAGATGTTATATAGTTTACTTCTAGGTTAAGTCTATATTAAGGCCATTTGTGCCCTCTCTAGTTTTGGGGCGCGACAGATGATGCATTTCCTGATGAGCCAGTAATGATGATCTCATGCTTTTATACCACAATATACTGATTATGCAGACTTTATAGTGTGTGGATTGATGGAGGAGGGACTAAACAACTACCAAAAGAAGAATTCATGTTTGATGTTAAAAAGTATGTTTGGGATGAACCTTATCGTTTTAGGGAAAGTGCTAATCATTTTATTCGATTGTGTGAGCCATTTTTGAGGCTTGACATGCTTCACATGTAGGTGGGCATCATGGAGGTATTCCTACAGCCTCTAGGGTATTACAATGCAGTTATTATTGGCCTATGGTGTATCGCATTTGTCACTACCCTAGGGTACCCCCTAGAAGTAACAAGGCATACAACACACCGAGAGGCCTCATACAAGCCACTTAGCATATCATAACATAAAGTAATAAAAATGAGCGGGAATTAAAAACTTTTCCATACAATCAAAGTCTTTCCAAAAAACAAGAGGAAGTCTAACATGACATTGTCTCAAACCATATAAACATAAGAAAATTGAAATCTTGGGATGCAGCCCATACAATAGTCTCAAACATACGAAAAAGACATAAAATATATAGGGTGATCCTATCCTCGAACACAATGATGATTCACCAAAGCTTTATCTCACAATCCACTAGGAACCTACCCACAAATGTGTGAATCAGGAACGCCGGTTAGTACGATCAAGTACTAAATATGATGGCTTGCATAAACAACATAACATAAGCATTAGTCAACATAAGACCTAAAGTATAGTCATAACCAAAACATAATAAACATCATAATGAAAGAGGAATACTCGCTGAAGTAACCTCACTTATCCTTATCCAAGACTGAGGTCATCCGCCTCTAGTCAAGCTTACATCAAGGAAGGCACATCTAGCAACACTCCAAGTAAATCAACTTCATAACATAATCTCAGTATTCATACTTACTTTTGAAGACATGGGGATTTGCCTCAATGCCTAGTTCATAAGGGCTTATGAGTATTCGCCTTTTGCTTTACTTACTTTTAGATTGCGGGTACTCCCCTCCACAATCTCATCATATGATGCAGGTACTCGCCTCTACATAATTTCATAATGAGCGTAGGTACTCACCTCTAAGTCCATTTATGTCACGACCCGAGCCTACACCCCGAACGTGACATGACATGACATACAAGACTCTGAAGAGTCTCATACAAGCCTCATAAAATATCATAACATAAGACAGTAGAATAATGTGCGGAAATTTAAAACTTTTTCTTTTACAATCGAAGTCTTTTATAAACATGAGCGGAAGTCTATACTTTGTCTCAAACTATCTAGAACCGCAAGACTAAAACTTTGGGATGAAGCACATACAAAAGATCTAAACATAATAATGAAATGTAAAGGACATGATGGTCAAGCCCTCGAATACTATGAGGACTCACCATAACTTCTCTTCTTGATCTACTATGAACCTATCCACGATGATGGAAGTCGATATCACCAAACCCTACATTTTTAAGAAAAATGTTGAAGAAATATGGATTAGCACAAAAATGCACTAAATATGATAGCCATGCAAAAATATGCTAAAATGAATAATTTAGTTGAAAACCATGCATTTAACAAGTTTGAGAATCATCATGCTCTTTTAGTGTAAAACATGAGTCACAAGCATCATCATCATATAAATCATTATAGCATAATAAAACCATCATGTAGGCAACCCTAAGTTATACTTGTGCAATGTATGAATGACATCCCATAATACTACTTATACTATGTATCCCTTTGAGGCCACCATAGTCATGTTCACCGTTCTTCATTCTCATATTTAGTTAATAATCATATACAATGAACATTCACATTTAATAAGTCATGACAAGGAAAGAAACTCATAGAAACAATCCAAGTTAAGCATCATCACATTTAGCCTTTAAGTCAACTTTCTCATTAGCGTCATTATAAGCACATTCATTTCATTAGACATTATGACATTCTAGAAACACACCATAGCCACTCTCAAAGCCTACTCGTGAAATGCATGGATGACATCCCATAATACCACCCACACTTCATAGAACCTCTTGAGTGACCATAGCACATAACTCACATAATAGGAATAAGCCCTAACCGACATAGACCATGTGAGCAAATCATGGAATCCGGTGTCCTGTCCCACACCGAAAAGAGTTGGTCTACTTGCCTAAGGTAGAACTGATAAATTTGACTTAGGTGGATCCACTAGCTAATATCCTATGTGGGCACATATTTATGGCATAATGAAGGTGTTAATAGAAACCCGACCTAACATTACAATATCCACTCGATGCTAAGCATTAAATTCCCATAGAGTAGCTCATTCTCCTTTAACATTATTACACATTAGAGGGATGCCATTGGCCTACCGAATCAAGGTACATTATTACACATATGAAATAGTGCCATTAGACTACCGTTTCAAGGCATTTTTAAACACATGAAAGGGTGCCATTAGCCTACCGATTCAAGGTACATTATTAAACACATGAAAGTGTGCCATAAGCCTACCAATTCAAGCTAAATTATTAGGACAACTCATTGAATCCTCATGAAAGGGCTACCATTTGGTCTACCGATTCAAGGTTTATCATTATTGTAGTTCATAGACTCATCATGAAATGGCTACAATTAGTCTACCAATTCAAGACAAAGCCTAGAATACTCCATTAGTCATTTATGAAAGTGATGTCATTGGCCTACCGATTCAAGGTTCATTAAGTCAAGATACTTTTAGTTACACTAGAAGAGGATGCCCTAAGCCTACCAATTCAAGGTACATCAATCAAGATCAGTTTCAATTATAATGAAGTGGATGCCCCAAACCTACCAATTCATGGTACGTTATACATTTAGGAAACCTTGAAAACATGTAATCATCATTCACAAGTGTATAATTGAGAATAGCCTTTCAATAACCACACAATTGCATTATAGTCATAATCACTTTACTTTCAATATATACAGAAAGCATTTACGTAAGCATCATGATTATACAAAATCTCACCAGTTGCCCTTTAAGGACCATGAATCATAATTCAGAAACACATCTAGAGTTACTACAATTAGGATTTGATAATAAAATGAGTCAAGTAGTTAAACTACTATAAGAACAATTCCATAATATTCATCTTATTACAATTCAACCACATTAAAAAGTCATAGATTAGGGTTATGGGGAATTCATGGATTCATAGGAGATTTTATCATGAAACAACAATTTATTCAAAATATATTATAATTAAATCATTGAAAACGTTTTTAGGATGAATCCATGACTTGTAGTGAAAACCCTAGGTTTTGGAGAATTTCAAACTTTGAAATTGAAAGTTTGAAGGCTCCATGGAAAAAAGCTTTCCATAAATCAAGACTACCATTCCTTAGATGAAGAAATCCAACCAAAATCGTGTGAGAAACCCCCCTACTTCAAGCCCTAACTTGATTTCTTCTTCTTCAATGGAGTTTTTGGGAGAAGACTTTAGGGGTTAAGGTGGTTATGATTTGGGTAGTTGAGATTTATATAGTGTAAGGGTTAATTAATAGCTTAAAAACCCTTATATAGGTCTGAATAAACAATATAAAATGATCTCACTTCAAACTAACTAAACTAGGAATTTACCAAACTAACCTTACCTTGGCCAAATTGGATAGCAACATATGCATCATCTACGCTAATGACCCACGGACCGTGGGTGGGCCTATGCCCTATCCTGCAGTTCATGGGTGGTGGTTTGCAATCTTTAACTTAGGGTCTTGACCTATGAGTTAAACCCACGTGGCGTGGATGGACCTACGCCTCATAGGTCCCATCCGTAGCTCTCACTTTTGGGCAGCTTTGGGTAGATTTGGGGAGTCTTGGGGGTTAGGCTTTAAGGTCCTCCTCAAGGACCCTTGGTTGGTCCTTAGGGGTTCATACCTTGACATTTAACCCCTACACCCCTCAACCTAAATTTGGAAACCATTTTACACTTCTAAACCCCACATCAAACTCAAAAAACTCTTACGTAAGGCTTTAGTTTCATGTACTAGTTTTTCAGTTGTTACATTATCTCCCCCTTGGGAGCATTCATCCTCGAATGACATTTCTAAACACGTCTCGGAATTAATGAGTCAAGACTAGCAGCCCATCATGCATGAAACATTAAAATAATGCACATTTCAAATGAGGTAACATCAACTCCATCTCAAAACATTATCAATGCAATACAAGGTAGTAGGAACTACATCAAACAACCCAATATGCATGAAAATCAATATTTATCAGTTGCATAGAAGAAACCAACATCTCCAAATAATATAATACTCAACACAACATCATGGCTCTCAAAATCATACTAAAGCATGTTCATTAACCTATTTAATGAAGTCAAATATGTAACTCATACCAAATAGTATGCACTTCAACATAAGGAATATAAATCATGAAAACTCATTTTCTTTCTAAATAATAATTTCATCAAGAACATGTATAACATAAGGAGACCATGGAAACACATAAATCACACATGACTCTACAATCATGAAACAAGTCAAGAAAAACATATCCTCTTAAGCTAAAGGAGGAATAGAAGGAAAGATAAGGATATCGAGACATCTCATTGGCCCTTGGCCTCCCAAGTAGCACCCTCACCTACAACCTTCACACAAAGGCCACTCCTTCACACCTTCATGAAAGCAATTTCCTTACTCTTCTATTTCATAACTTGCCGGTATAAGACCTCTACCAAAACTCCTAAATTAGATAGGTTCTCATTTAAGCTTTCTTGCTCACAAGCAATCTTACCAACACCACTCAAGATCTCATATGAGCCTACAAAATCAGGACTAAACTTCCCACAACTTAATACACCTCTCAAGGTGAGAATTTTAAGTCAATCCAAATCATGAACATCTAGAACACTCAACGACCTTGCTATCTAAGCACATTATGTCCCCTTTGGGAGTAAACCTACTCAGACTTTTCTAAGCACCATTTCTTTCAACTTCTAAGGTTGGCCTAAGTTATCATTAATCCTTCACACAAGATGATTCTACATTATAGAGAATTACACTTTTACCCTTTTTTAAAGGAGTCCACTCACTCAACATCTCTATGCATCACTTAAACACCACTATTAATCAAATCCTCAAAATACACCCTAAAACTCATCATGACAAAGTCAGGTTCTATCAACAAAAACATAACCATCAAGTAACCCACCAAAGGATATCATTTGAATCTATCATATCAAGAATCATCTAGTCACATTGCCATAATTGGCATCACTACTAACCTTTTATCCCTTGATCCTTGTAGCATTAGCCCTTCAAGTGTTCATATCCTAAAGACCATCAGATAAGGAATAAGAGAGAGACCTTGTAGAGTTAAACTCTATGACACGACTTGGAGAATGAAAAAGTGAGATTTTATTAATATCCAATATCCTCCTATTCATAAATGTGGCGCACTTCACACTATGAATAAGACTCTACTAGATGTGGCTTGAGATAATCCTATAACCATCCCAATATCATGTGCTCTTATACCATGTTTGTCATCATCCAAGCCTACACCCCAGATATGACACTATTTACAAGACTGTAAAGAACCTCATACAAGCCTTATAGCATATCATAACATAAGACAATAGAATATGGTCCAAAAATTTAAAACTTTTTCTTTTACAATCAAAGTCTTTTATAAACATGAGCGGAAGTCTATACTTTGTCTCAAACCATCTAGAATAATAAGACTAAAACTTTTGTACGCGGCCCATACAAAAGCTCTAAACATAATAATGAAAATTAAAGATCATGATGGTCAAGCCCTCGGATATAATGAGGACTTACCATAACTTCTCTTCTTGATCTACTATGAACCTATCCATGAGGATGAAAGCCGATATCACCAAACCCTATATTTTGTAGAAAAATGTAGAAGAAATATGGGTTAGCAGAAAAATACACTAAGTATGATAGCCATGCAGAAATCATGCTAAAAAGGACATTTTAGTTGAAAGCCATGCATTTAAAAAGATTGAGAATCATTATGCACTTTTAGTGTAAAACATGAGTCACAAGCATCATCATCATATAAATCATTCTAACATAGTAGAACCATTACTTTGGAAACCCTAAGTTATACTTGTGTCGGACAGAGGAAGAAAGATTTCGAGGGGTAGGCTTTCCTGTTCTCCCTTACACGGGAATGTATGAATGGCATCCCATAATACCACACATACTAAGTACCCCTTTGAGGCCACAATAGTCATGTTCACCATTATTCATTCTCATCTTTTTTAATACTCATAGACAATGAACATTCACATTTAATAAGTCATGACAAGGAAACATACTCAAAGCAACAATCCAATTTAAGCATTCATCATCACATTTAGCCTTTAAGTCAACATTCTCATTAGCATCATTGTAAGCACATTCATTTCATTAGACATTATGACATTCCAGGAACACACCATAGCCACTCTCAAAGCCTACTCGTGCAATGCATGGATAACATCCCATACTACCATCCTCACTTTATAGAACCTTTTGTGTAACCATAGGACATAACTCATATGATGGGAATAAGCCCTAACCGACATAGATCATGTGAGAAAATCATGGAATCCGGTGTCATGTCCCACACTGAAAAGAGTTGGTCTACTTGCATAAGGTCGAACCAGTAAATTTAGCTTAGGTGGATCCACTAGCTAATATCCTGTGTGGATAAATAGTTATGGGATAAGTAAGGTGTTAATAGAAACCTGGCCTAACATGGGGAGAGCTTCTACCTTACAATATCCACTTGGTGCTAAGTATTAAATTCACATAGAGTAGTTCGTTCTCTTTTAACATTATTACACATAAGAGGGATTCCATTGGCCTACCGACACAAGGTACATTTCTACAAACATGAAAGGGTGCCATTAGCCTACCGATTCAAGGTACATTATTAAACACATGAAAGGGCTCCATTAGCCTATCGATTCAAGGTACATTATTAAACACTTGAAAGGGTGCCATTAGCCTACCGATTCAAGGTACATTATTAGGATAGCTCATTGAATCCTCATGAAAGGGCTACCATTTGGTCTACCGATTCAAGTTTCATCATTATAGTAGTTCATAGACTCAACATGAAAGGGCTACCATTGGTCTACCAATTCAAGACAAAGCCTAGAATACTCCATTAACCATTATGAAAGGGATGTCATTCGCCTACCGATTCAAGGTTCATTAAGTCAAGATACTTCTAGTTACACAAGAAGAGGATGCCCTAAGCCTACCAATTCAAGGTACATAAATCAAGATCACTTTCAATTACACATGAAGAGGATATCCTAAGTCTACCAATTTATGGTATATTATACATTTAGGAAACCTTGAAAACATGTAATCATCATTCACAAGTGTAGAATTGAGAATAGCCTTTCAATAACCACTCAATTGCATTATAGTCCTGATCACATTACTTTGAATATATATACAAAGCATGCACGTAAGCATCACGATTATACAAAATCTCACAATTTGCCCTTAAAGGATCGTGAATCATCATTCACCAACAGACCTAGTATTACTACAATTAGGCTGGATAATAACATGATTCAAGTATTTAAACTACTAATAATTCCATAATATTCATCTTATTACAATTCACCCACATCACAAAATCATAAATTAGGGTTATGGGGAATTCATGGATTCATGGGAGATTTTATCATAATACAACAATTCATGTATAATATATGATAATTAAATCATTGAAAACGTTTTTAGGATGAATCCATGAATTTGAGTGAAAACCCTAGGTTTTGGAGAATTTCCAACTTTGAAATTGAAAGTTTGAAGGCTCCATCGAAGAAAACTTTCCATGAATCAAGACTACCATACCTTAGATGAAGAAATCCAACCAAAATTGTGTGTGAAAGCCCTAACTTGATCTTCTTCTTCTTATTTAATGTAGTTTTTTTGAGAAGACTTTGGTGGTAAAGGTGGTTATGATTTGGGTAGTTGAGATTTATGAAATGTAAGGGTTAATTCATAGCTTAAAAACCCTTATATAGGTCTAAATAAACAATATAATATGACTTAACTTCAAACTAACTAACCTAGGAATTTACCAAACTAATCTTACCTTGGCCGAATTGGACAACAACACATGCAACATCTATGCGTATGACCCACGGACCGTGGGTGGGTCTACACCACGTTCTTTAGGTTGTGGGTGGTGTTCTGTAACCCTTAAATTGGGGTATTGACCTATGAGATAAATCCACGTGGCATGGATGGACCTACGCCCCATAGGTCCCATCCATCGGTCACACTTTTGGGTAGCCTTAGGCAGATTTTGGGAGTCTTGGGGGTTAGGATAAACCCATCAACCTAAGTTTGGTAAACCATTTTACACTTCTAACCCCACATCAAAATTGAAAAATCTTACGTAAAGCTCTAGTTTCACCTACTAGTTTTTTGAGTGTTACAATTTATCATAGTAAAAACTTTGGGACTCATCTATTATTCAATTCTATGGAGTATGGGAAATCCCCTCATATCCTTACATGTGAAGGTCAAGGGTAATCACCCCTAGCCTCATCATTCATTAAGTATTTTAGTCTAGATTCATTTTAGTTGAACAATCCTTTCTACCTAGAATCATTTGTGTGAGTAAACCTTTCACATTCATTTGATCATGCTTATCAATTCATTATAGGAAGTATCCCTTCCATACTACAACATTAACAATCGACAAGTCATAGTCTAGGCATTACTTTCAAAGCACTACATCTCATGATCATCATCTATGCTTTACTCTGGAGAAATTAACATCATGTTCATCATATAAGATTTAATTTAAAGCAATTGTAATCATGACTCATCAATCCTATAAAGAGATATCTAACCCATAGAGTTTCCCTCACATGACATCAAGCTCAATATATCAATTTAATCCTAAAATCGTAGGATAGGCATGGGTACATGTAATTTCATCCTAAATACATGCAATATGTATCAATTCAATCATAAACAATCATAATCCACTAAATTGGATCAACATTCATCATAACCAATAACAATGGAAGAAATCCTAACTAGAATTGGGGAAATTCTTCTTCAAATTATAGAGTTCTAGGGGACTTCATGGGAGGAAGGATTCCATGGATGAAAATTCATCATACCTTAGTCACAATGCCCAGAAAAACTTGAAGAGTGGAAGACTTGATCTTGACGTAGCTTCAATCTCCTTTTTCTTCTTCTACCTTTTCGAGAGAGAATATTTGAGAGAGGATTTTGATTTTATTTTGTGATTTGAGAGAATGACTTAATTTGGGAATTTTGGGGGTTAAAAATACTTATATTGGAGGTCTTGATCCACGAGACCATAATCGACAGACCATGGATGGACCTATGGTCCGTCCTAGTCAACTGTGATTGAAGACCTAAAAATTGGGGTCAGGACCTACAGACCCCAAGCCATGGACGTTGACATATCAATAGGTTGTTGGTTAGGTGTGGGTCACTGCCCTAGATAGTTCTCATGGTGCCCTATCCATGACACCCACTCACGAGGTGTGGATCCAACCACGTTGTCTGGTTGACCGTCGTGGGTCACACTTGCAGTTTTGCGAGAGAAAGGAGTAGTCCATGTGTCACCGAGTGGTTCCACGATGCAGTATTGGATTGCTATACGTTATAAAACTTGATGATACTGAAGGCCAAAATAAAAAGGTGATGGAACTGACAAAAAGGTGGATCATCGAGCTGATTGGTGAGCCTGACTTACTGCGCCGAATGGCCTTCTGCAACATATTTTTGTCGACTATAAATACATTTTCAAACATTAATCTTAGGGCCTTTTATCATAATCTTAGAATCAATTTTTAGATTTTCAGTTTTGAACTCTGAGTATTGAGACTAAACTTTTCCTTAGCTTTGAAGAATTGAAGTTTTCCATTTTTGAGAAATTGGAAGCGGGTCTTTGAGATTCTTCAATTTGGACCTTTGTAAAGACAAAATTAATCTTATCCAGTTGATGGAAACACAATTTGGTAATGATTTCTATCTTTTTATGATGTCAAGCTAAAATCCCAATTCTTGGAGTGTGATTATGGGCTGATTTAGCTTATGAGTATTGCTAATTGTTAGTTTAAATGTTGGTTAGTAGTGATTTCATTCAGTAATCATGGTTTAATTTAATGTCATGGGTTCAACTTGAGAGAGTGAATCCTAAACCCTTTTCCACACATCCAGCTCGAGAGATTTAATAGACTAAAGTGTATGTTGTTCTTATTTGCATGCTTGTTGGTGTTTGAGAGGAACCAACTAGGTTCAGGGTAAATTGTTCGAGAGAAAGTGCATCTTCTCTAAATTCTAGCTTATTCACTGATTTATGGCTATTCACTAACAATTGCAATCACCCATTTGTCTATATTAGCCTATAAGCAAATCATATCCCAAAAACCTGTCTCATTATTCGTTAATTCATGTTATTTATTATTGTTGTTGCTGATATTTAAAACCAAAACCCCCTTATTCGACACTCATGTCAATCCCTTAATTTAAATTATGTTTTTACTCGTAAATGTCTATTCATATGGCTGATTAGAACATATTTGTACATTACTTTTGTAACTTAAATACGTACCACTCCCTGTGGGATTCGATCCCAACTCATTTAGTTGGGTTATTATATTGACTAGCGATTGTTGACACTTAGAATTGGATGAAGTGTCCTTGAAATGTTAATCAAAATGGCACCACTGCCTAGGAGTAGTGTTGGTTAAGATTCTTTAGTTAAGTTGATTTTTTTTTCTTGTTAGTTATAGTTGAATTTACTTACTTTGAGTTTTGATTTTCATGTTGCTTGTTTAGAGCAAAATAAAGGAGCATGTCTTGTAACAACGATGACCGAACGGACCATTTTTCATTGAAAATGATGATGCTTAAGTATAACATCCTAAGTTTCAGTCAAATAGAGGGTGAGTCAATCCATGAGTTGTGGTTCAGATTCAAGTCACTATTGCTGTAACTCATGAAATTTCAGATGACATGCTACTAGATTGCTTCTATAGAGGTCTTGATACATAGAACAGGGTAGTGGCTGAAGAAATTTCTGCAGGTGGTCTCACATGACTACCATATACAATAGCAGCCTAGCTCCTTGATCATATGACCAAGACCAACAAAGAGACCGAAAAGGACCAGATCTTGGTGACACTGTTGACTCATCTAGATCTAGTGGCCAAAAAGATCATTGATTTGGAAGCATCGAACAAAAGCAAAGATCGGTACATTCCCCCTCACGAGCATATAAAATCCAAGGGGTACCAGAGTGAATAAATAGAAGAGATACTCTCACTAATTCTTCACAAAGTCGAAGAACACGACAAAGTGTTGAATGAGATAAAAGAGAATTTCTCACTATCGAATTAGATGACTGCTTCCCATTCCATATCTATTCAGCTACAGGAGACCCAATTGGGTCATGTGTTGTTTTGTCTCTACCCCACAAATCAAGATTGAGTGGGAAAGTCGTGCTATGACATTAACTAAGGCGCTTCTTGGGAGGCAACCCAACTATTTTACTGCTTTTGTTTTGTTTTACAAATAATCATGTGTTGATTTGCAGGTTGAAGCGTAACATGTGCTTGAAAAATATAGATTGATGAGCTAAATGTCTGGTGGGTGACTCACCGAAGAGGACAATGAGCCCGACTTAGACTCAAGACATTTTGAAATTGGAGTCTGTAAAACTCCGTGAGACTAGGAGCAGATTGGCGAATCGCTAACCAGGTTGGCGATCACGATTTTGTCCACTATTCGGACCCCCACATTAACTGGAGGTCCTGTAAAACTCAGTGAGGTAAATGCTCACTTAGCATGTTGCAGAGTGGGTCAGCGAGCAAAACTTATAACACCGAATTGGCGAGAACTGGATTGTTTTTAAAGGCCAATAGTTCAAAAGTTCAAATTCTTTCACATTGCCTCACTTTTCAACATTCCAAACTCATAGCCGCACTATAATATTCTATATTTTTTAGTCTTTAATGCATCTTAGTGGTCAAGTTTGTGTTCGGAGTTTGATTTCTTTTCTTTCGAGCATTTCAAAGTATTTATTTGGCTTCGAAGGTTGGTTTTTCGAACCTCAAATTTATTTTTTGCGATTTTTACTCTTATGCAATGATTTGTATCTTAGTGATGTGTGTTGTGCCTCTCTGATCGCAATTGTATGCTTGTGTGCCTATTTTAATTCAAATATCATGCTTGTAAGGCCTTTGTTGTCAAATTCCCAAATTTTTTCGTGCTTAAAAGTAATTCATATTATGGGTTGTTGTCTAATTATTGTTGGTTCTAGTCAGGTGAAGTCTAAGTTACCCAAATTTGTTCCAAATGACATAATTTACCCAATGATGGAGCGGTTGATGTCATTCTTAAGGGCAAAAGTCATCAAATGGCCAAATTTCGCCAAACCGGGAGAAGTCTGATTTTCCTGGGGGCATGGGTATAATGGGTCTTAGCTTAATTGAATGAGTGCATGTTTTGATTTTGTTTTTAAGGGATGTGGGGTTGAATTTTGAAGTTAGGGTTGAAAGTAGGCACGTTGGGTCGTTTGGCAAGCTAGGTTGAGCGGTTCACCGAATCCCCCTTATCGCCTTTAATTTCATGCTTAATTAGAAGTTGGGCTCTGTAACTTTCGACGAGAAGGCTGAGTTTGCTGAGTGCACTCGGTGACTCGCTGAAAGTCTTTCTTGAGCGCCATTTCTGTGCCCCTAACCCCTAAAATGCACTGTAACTTTCGGTGGGTTAGTCCTTGCTCGCCGAATGTTGTCGGTGATTCACCGAAAGGCCCATCCCATCACCAACATGCCAAAATTTCTGCAAAATTTTAAGCTAATCCTTTCAGCCCCATCTGGCTCGCTAAAGTGATTCGGCGACTCGCCGACCAAATCGACGAGTCTTTCTGCAACTTTTTCTAGAAATGTTTCTAACTCTTTTTGATGTTTTTTTAGATATGGATAGGACCAACCTTGACATTCCACCTCGTAAAAGAGCATGGGGCATGAATATAAATGAAGGAGGAGCCAACCCTTCTAAGACGGGAAGATCAGAGCCTCCAAAGGGAGGCAAGGGCAAAGGCAAGAGGCACTCTGGAGCACAACTCCAATAGTAAGGGCTCCCAAGCCACATTTTCTTGGCCAGATGACGACCAACCACTATAGTCTCGGCGGGCTTAAATCCATGCTAGGTCTCGCCCTGACTCATCGAGCGCTCCAACAGCCTCTTCTCGAGCAGATACTATGCCAGCTTCGGCACCTCCTGCGGCACTAGTGCCACGGGTGGCCCCTCCTCTCAGGCTATTCAATAGACTAAAAGCCGATGGGTTGTGACAATTTTAGAGGTGAAGCTGCTATCTACAAAATGCCTTAAGGGCAGACACTCCAAGGTGAGGGAGACACTCTAGTACCATCGGTTTGAGCAGTTTACCAGACCCCGAGGCCCATACATCCTTACATGGGTTCGAAAGTTTTACTTAGCATGTGGTGATCTGGTTCCTAAAAGCAAGAAGAAGGCCTGTGAGTTCAGACCGGTGGGGTCCATTATGGCATGGGGGACAGTAGTGCATTGTAGCCATGATCACATCAATACGGTACTTGAAAGGGGGTTAGACTTCGACTACCCCAATATGGCTACCACTACACCGTCATTGGATGAGCTCATAAGATGGCTGGCTCCCCTCATCTCAGACACCACCCCGAGGTGGATTGAGGTAGGAGTCCCTATTGAGAAGGAGGTCTTGAGTGTAGTTGCGTGATAATGGTTTGGATTCATTAACAGCTCCATTATGCCATCCCAAAATGAGTCCATTCTCCGCCATCCTAAGGTGGCATTCCTCGGGTCGATTATGTCCAAGAAGAGAATTGACATAGGGCTTATTATTGAGCAGGAGATGGCCATGAGAGCCAAACAGAGAAAGACCTCCCTTCCATTCCCGATGCTGATCACAGAGTTGTGTTGGCATGGTGGAGTTCATCGTGATGCTACTAGAGACTTTGAGGTTACTCCTTCATCCTCTACTGATATTCGGCGTATTAAGGTAGAGTACACTCAGGAGGAGGCCGACAGGGGGAGAGCAGCTCCGGTGGATACATCTCTGGAGGTAGACATTGACTCTATACCTACAGAGGCAAATTTACCTACTCTTGCCTCCGGGCCTTTAGGTACATCTTCTCCTACTTCTTCTTCACAGGCTCCCGATGTTTCTTTCTATTCCAAGCCCACCAAGATTACTCAGGCTATGATCATGAATATGGGGCACCTAGCACATTCAACTGATGTGAGGGCCACTAGAATAGAGGCATGGATCCCATTGATAATTGAGAGTGCCATCATTGCCACACTGACCCCCCTCTGAACTTCTATTGACACTCTCACTGCGAGAGTTGAGGCTTGTGAGAGCAAACATGGGGAGACTTCTCAGGTTGTGACTTTGAAAGCCGAAGTTGCGGATCTGAGGAAGGACGTGGACTACTTAATGTCCATTGACGTCACTTCCCTATTGGAGGCAGCAGATAATGTAGATGCCCCAGAGACTTATGAGATTCCTCCAGCTACCACCGGAGATGCACATTGGGATATCACATGAGCTGATGAGTTGAAGGTAGAGACCGATGAGGAGAAAATAGAGGTGAGGGAGGGGAGCATATATGGACACCTGCCAGATCTAGAGGAGACGATTGTACAGTCGGTGATCCAAACATAGTTGATAGAGATGTCCATGGAAGCTCCTATTGGATCCGGTAGTGTTGATGTGACTCTGAGATCTAATGCCCTAGATCAGAGTGATGCACCGGGCATTGATGCCCCAATAGATGGAGCGACTGTTTAAACATGATTTCCCTTTACCTCCCTCTCTATCTTGTTTTATTTACTTTTTGGATATTTTCTTGCATTTGAGGACAAATGATTTTGTTTGTGGTGGGGTGAGGCCCACCTTTTGTGATTTGTGTTTTGATGATATTCTCTATATATATTTGTTTTTAAGCAATATATTGTGCTTTGCCACTGTTTTTGTCAATGTTTGAGCTTGTGGCTCCTTGTTTAAATTGTGAATGATTTTTGGACCCTTCGAAAAAAATTTATGCCACCTCTTAATTATGTTAAATGTGGTTGTCCTTGTGCAAATTTTAGTATCATTTGTGATCAATACCAATGACTTGAATAGTGCTCTCAATTGAACAAAAGCGAGTGTGTGGCTACGATGAGGCCAAATGAAGTTGTATAGACAATATTTGAAATTTTTGCATCTTGTTGTGACTAGTCGGTTATCGAATGAGTCTCTTGTGATAATTATTGCACACTAGCTAAAGTGTGGAGTCTTGTTTGATATTTGGTGCCAATGCCATGTGTGATGAGCTTACCATGAACCATGTGATGCACCTAGAATTTACTCTTTTGGTCCGGTTGACCAAGTAATGTGAGCTCTTGAAATGATCTTCGGCAATAATTTTAAAAGAGTGAAACAATATGAAATTGTACCTCTTTTGTGGCCTACCTTGTGAGTGTGTGAACTTCGCTTCAGCACCTTTATGAACCTTAGCTTTTTCTTGGAAGAAATTTGATTAAATTTTGACCTTTCTTGATACCTTCACCATTAATCCACATGGAGTGTGGTTTGTTTGAATTGCCAATTTAGGCCAAAAGCCTAAGTTAGGGGCATGGTGAAAAGGGATGGTAAATCAAGAAATGCAAAGAAGTCTCCTTTGACCCTTGGGTTTGAAAAAGATGGAACACCTCCATACAAAAGAAAAGAGAAAAGAAAAATGAAAAAAAAAAAAGAATGAAAAAGTTTGAAATAAAGTTGCAAAAAGAAAATGGGGTGTCCAAAGTTTCATGGAAAGTGAATAATGGGGTGACTTTGTGAGCATGACTGAGGATGATGAATAAAAGGAAAGAAAGTGTTATTTGTACTACATTTCATGAGGATAGCAGCCATTGAGCCTAAATGAACATACCTTTACACTTTGCCCCGTTACAAGCCTTGAAAAGACCTTTTTGATCCTGAGTGAGCTGAAACAAGTGTTGATTGGAAAATAAGGGCAAACCTATGGGTGGAGTCATGCATGTGTTCATCTTTGTAAGTGTGAGTGTTGATTGTGATTCCGAACTTATAAATTGTTGAACCATTGTGTGTGCATAGGAATCATCCTTTATGTGAGGGTATTTGAGTACCTTTGTTGAGTTTGAACTTGCATTTGAAGCAAGTATTGTGAACTTGAGAATCTTTGATAATAGTGAGTCACAACTTGAATCTTTGAGTGCACAATTAATCCTTGCATGAGTAAGTTGAGTTTTTTAATGTGCATTCATGATTGAGTCTTGTGTTGCTATTTGAGACATCCTTCTTGAAGTGCTCAGCTTGAGTTTTATTTGAGGACAAACAAAAGTTTAAGTTGGGGGTGTTGATGAGCCCACTATTTGGACTCATTTAGGGCTTTATTTGGATAGATTTTGTGTCCTCAAATGTTTGTTTTATGCCAATAACTGATGTAAAACCCTTAATTTCCAAGTGTTTGGATTGAGGAACGAAGCATGGACACTAACTTGTAAAAAGGAACAAAACAAGCTAAAAGAGCAAAGAAATAAAGGCCTGGTGATTGCCGAGTCCTTTTGGTGAGTCACAAAATGGCCATTACCCTGCCTAAAGTTCTAGTGTGCCAAGCCCTGAAGGAGAAAATCAATTTGGCAAGAGAATGGAGTAGTTGGCGTGTCGCAGAGTGGTTCCGTGATGTAGTATTGTATCACCCAAAGTTACAAAACTTGATGACACTGAAGGCCAAAGAAAAAAGGTGAGCTACTCGGCGAGCCCGAATTACTGCACCGAATGTCCCTTCGTAACATATTTTTGGCGATTATAAATACATTTTCAAACATTAACCTTAGGACCTTTTATCATAATCTTAGAATCAATTTTTAGATTTTCAGTTTTGAACTCTGAGTATTGACACTAAACTTTTCCTTAGCTTTGAAGAGTTGAAGTTTTCCATCTTTGAGAAATTGGAAGTGGGTCTTTGAGATTCTTCAATTTGAACCTCTGTAAAGACGAAATTAATCTTACCCAGTTGATTGAAACACAATTTGGTAACGATTTCTATCTTTTTATGATGTCTAACTAAAACCCCTATTCTTGGGGTGTGATTATGTGATTATGGGTTGATTTAGCTTATGGGTATTGCTAATTGTTAGTTTAAATGCTGTTTAAAAGTGATTTTGATTCAGTAACTGTGGTTTAATTTAAAGTGTTGTAGTTGCAAATGCAAATCTAGCTTCGAGTTTTTGGCTTGCTTGAGAAAGAGGTTTTAAAACCAAGATTATTGAGTTGATGGTCTGTGGGTATTTGGTTGTTATGGTTTCAGCTCGAGAGAGTGAATCCTAAACCCTTTTCCACACATTCAGCTCCAGAGTGAATTGACTAAAGCGTATGATGTTCTTATTTGCATACTTCTTGGTGTTTGAGAGAAACCAACTAGATTCGAGGTAAATTGTTTGAGAGAAAGTTTATCCCATCTAAATTCAAACTTATTCACTGATTTAAAGCTATTCACTAACAATTTCAATCACCCATTTGTCTATATTAGCCTGTAATCGAATCATATCCTAAGAATCCATCTCATTATTTGTTAATTCGTGTTATTTGCTGTTGTTGTTGCCGATAGTTAAAACCAAACCCCCTATTTGACACTCGTGTCAACCCCTTAATTTGAATTATGTTTTCACTCATAAATGTCTATTCCTATGGCTTATTATAACATATTCGTACATTACTTTTTAATCTTAAACACGTACCACTCCCTGTGGGATTCGAACCCAACTTATTTAGGTGGGTTATTATACTGACTAACGATCATTGACTTGCAACTTCACCCACTTCAAACCACCCTATGTGATATCTACACCTTATACCATAATGAGCTTCAAAGGGGGCCATACCAATACTAGAATGGTAGTTATTATTATAAGCGAACTCTATCAACGACAAGTGATCATCCCAACAACCCTTGTTATCGATGACACATGCTCTCAACATATCCTCTAATGTTTGGATTGTTCGCTCCACGTATCGATCAGTTTGTGGGTGAAAAGTTGTTCTAAGCTTAACCTTAGTGCAAAGTCCCTTTTGAAATGAATTCTAAAATTGCAAAGTAAACTGAGTACCTCTATCAGAGATAATGGAAAAGGGCTGTAACAACTCGGAAAATGATAGGTTGAACTAGAACCATAACGTTCAGGTTAGTGTGACTTTAAGTTGATGTCTAGTCTATTTTAGAACTAAAATGAGTAATGAAGAAGCCTAGGGTTCAAGCAAGGGCCTAAGCTAGAAAGATAGAGTGAAGGAGACCTTGTTCTCTGATGGACACAGTTGGCGATAGGGCTGCTTGATTGCCTAAAGGGCTTGGCGAGTCGCCCTTATGCCATTGGGATTGCCTAGTAGGCTGTCCCCATGACCTAGTTGCTGGAAATTTAGGCGAGCTAGGTTGCGGCTCGCCTACCAGGTTGGCGAATCGTCCATTGGTCCCCCACATCGCCTAGTGAGCTGCCCATTTAGGGAGTACACTTGAAAATTGGGCAAGCCAAGGGTCCACTTCGCGAGTCGTCTAGTGCCCTTGGAGAGTCACCTAGTGTCCTTGGCGAGTCATGAGGTTCAAAGGGCGAGGTAAGTAGGGTAAGGTGTAAAATTTTAAGTTGAAACTTTAAGGGTCCTTGGTTCTTTTACAAAGCTGAGTCTTTACTATTTTATTCCTTTCCTAGTATGTATATAACCTTTTTAGACTTGAAATTCCTTGAATTTAGTCATTTTTTAGAAAACCCAAATCAAATCAAAAGAGTTCTTCAAGTTCCCAAAGAAGAAGAAGAAGAAGTGGGAGCTAGGGTTTGTGGATTCAAGGTGTTCTTCCTCAAATTCCTTGGGCATTCAGAAGAAAGGTATGGTAATCCTTCATCTAGGGGTAGCATCCACCCCTAGAGTCCATTCAAAAGTGGATTTCAAAGTTTCAAGTTTCTCAAAAACCTAGGGTTTTTACTCTAACTCATGGGTTCCATCTTCAAACGTTTTGAAATGGTTATTAATAACAAATTATGATTTTATTAGTGTTTAGTTGATGATTTATGATGAAAATACTCTATGAACCCATGAATTTCCTCAATTCCTAAATTGTGCCTTTATGAAGTGGGTTTGCCAATTATGAAAGTATTTGAATGGATTTTGTCTAATTTGCTTTAGTATATTGAATTTTATCACTATCCATGCCTTAATTGTAGTAAATTGTTGGTGATTTGAGGTTCATGGCCTTGAAGGGCATGGTATGATGAATTGAGTATTATCATGATGTCTTGTATATGAATGTTAATGTAATGAAGGTAGTATGATCTTGTCTTGAATGTAATTGCATTTTTATTGAAAGGATATTTCTCAATTGGACACTCATGAATGTGATGATAGAATGTGAAGGGTTTCTATAATGTGAAGTTATATCTTGAATTGGTAGGCTTAGGTATTCTTTTCTTGTATAAATGAAAGTAATGTGGATTGATAGGTTTTGAATTGGTAGGCCTAAAGCATCCTTTTCTTGTATTGACAATTGTGACCTTGAATATAATATCATGTCTTGAATTGGTAGGCTTATGCATCCTTTTTTTGTATGATGAATGTGTCCTGATTTGATGAATATGAATCGATAGGACAATGGCATTCCTTTCATAAATGAATGATGAAGTATTCTAGGCTATGTCTTGAACCGGTAGACCTAGTGTTGGTAGCCCTTCATGATGCGTCTGGAAGTATTAAGGTTTAGGGATTAGGGTTTACGATTAAAGGTTTAGTGTTTACGGTTAGGGTTTAGGGTATAGGGATAAATGCTTAGAGATTTTGGATTAGGGTTTAGGGTTTAGAGATTTAAGAATTAGGGTCTAGGGTTTACAGTTTAAGGTTAAGGGTTTAGGGTTTGGGGTTTGGGTTAATGGTCTAGGGTTTAGTGTTAGGGTTTGGGACTTAGTGTTTAGGTTTTATGGTTCAGGGTCTAGGTTTTAGGGGTTAGGGTTTAGGGCTTATGGTTTAGGGTTTGGAATTTAGAATATGGGATTTAGGTAGGTTTAGGGTTTAGGGTTTTAGGTTTGGGATTTAAGGTTGATGGTTTAGTGTTTAGTGTTAGGGCTTAGGGTTTGGATTTAGGATTTACGGTCTAGTGTTAGGGGTTTAGGCTTTAGGATTTAGGGTTTTGGGTTTAAGATTTAGGCTTTAGGGTTTAGGTTTAGGTTTATGGTTTAGTGTTCGGGTTTTTGGTTTTGGGTTTAGGATATAGGGTTTAGGGTTAAGGTTTTCGAGTTTAGGATTTAGGGTTGAGAGTTTATGATTTAGGGTTGAGGGTTTAGGGTTTAGGGTTTTTTAGGGTTTAAGGTTTACGGTTTAGGGTTTAGGGTTTTAAAGTTAGGGTTTAGGGTTTAGGGTCTAGGGTTTAGGGTTTAGGTTTTAGGGTTTGGGGTTTAGGATTTAGGGTTTTTTAGGGTTTAGGATTAGGGTTTAGGGGTTTAGGATTTAGGGTTTAGGGTTTAGGGTTTAGGGTTTCTAAGGTTTAGGGTTTAGGGTTTAGGGTTTAGGGGTTGGGGTTTAGGATTTAGGGTTTATGGTTTAGGGTTTTTAGGATTTAGGGTTTAGGGTTTTTAGGGTTTAGGGTTTAGGGTTTAAGGTTTTTTAAGGTTTAGGGTTTAGAGTTTAGGGTTTTTAGGGTTTAGGGTTTAGTGTTTAGGGTTTTTAGGGCATAGGGTTTAGGGCTTTTAGGGTTTAAGGTTTAGGATTTTTAGTGTTTAGGGTTTAGGGTTTAGGTTGAGGGATTAATATTTAGGGTTTAGGGTTTAGGGTTCAGGGTTTAGGGTTTAGGTTTTAAGGTTTATTGTTTAGGTTGAGGGATTAATGTTTAGGATTTAGGGTTTAAGGTTTATTGTTTAGGTTTTAGGGTTTTGCGTTTAGTAATTAGAATATAGGCTTTAGGGTTTAGGTTTAGGGACTAGGGTTTAGGGTTTAGGGCTTAGGTTTTAAGGTTTAGTGTTTAGGGTATACGGTTTATGGTTTAGGGATAAATGTTTAGAGATTTTTTGTTTGGGTTTTTGCTTTTGAGATTTAGGATTTAGGGTTTAGGGCTTAGGGTTTAAGGTTTATTATTTAGGTTTTAGTGTTTAGTGTTTAGTAATTAGATTTGAGGGTTTATGGTTTAGGTTTAGGAATTTAGGTTTAGGGTTTAGGGTATAGGGCTTAGGGTTTAAGGTTTAGTGTTTAGGGTATGGGGTTTAGGGTTTAGGGATGAATGATTAGAGATTTTTGGTTTGGGTTTAGGCTTTAGAGATTTACACTTATAGTTTAGGGTTTACAGTTTGTATTTAGGATTTAGGGTCTAGGGTTTACTGTTTACGATTAAAAGTTTAGGGTTTATCTTTAGGGTTTAGGGTTTATGTTTACCATTTGTGATTTAGGGCTAAGGTTTTAGGGTTTTAGGGTTTAGGATTTAGGGGATATGGTTTCGGGATAGGGTTTTGAGTTTATGGTTAAGGGTTTAGGGTTTGAGATTTAGGGTTTAAGGTTTAGAGTGGTTTTAAGTTTGGGATTTAGGGTTGAGGGATTAGATTTTAAGATTTAGGGTTTAGGGTTTGAATTTAGGATTTACAGTCTAGTGTTTAGGGTTTAGGGTTTAGATTTTAGTATTTAAGGTTTAGGGATTAGGGTTTAGGATTTAAGGTTTAGGATTTAGAGTTTAGGTCTTAGGAATTAGGGTTTAGGGTTTATGTTTAGGGTTTAGGGTTAAGGGTTTGGGGTTTAGGGTTAGGGTTTACGATCTAAGGTTGATTGTTTAGGGATTTAGGGTTAGTGTCTAGGATTTATGATTTAGTGTTTAGGGTTTAGGTTTTAGGTTTAAGGTTTATTGTTTTAAGTTTGGGATTTAGGTTGAGGGTTTAGTTTTTAGGGTTTGGATTTAGGATTTACGGTCTAGCGTTCAGGGTTTAGGATTTAGGGTCACAGGTTTTGGGTTTTGGTTTTGGATTTAGGGTTTAGGGATAAGGTTTTAGGGTTGTAGTATTAGGATTTAGTGTTTAGGGATTAGGGTTTAGTGCTTAAGGTTTAGAGTTTAAGGTTAAAGGTTTAGCGTTTAGGGTTTAGGGTTTAAAGTTTAAGGTTTAGGAATTAGGGTTTACGATTTAGGGTTTAGGTTTAGGGATTTGGGTTTAGGATTTAGCGCTTAGGGTTAAAGGTTTAGTGTTTATGGTTAGGGTTTAGGGTTTAGGATTTAGAGTTTAGGGTTATGGTTTTAGGGTCGTAGTATTAGGATTTAGGGTTGAGAGATTAGGGTTTAGGGTTTAGGGTTTAGAGTTTAGAGTTTAGGTTTTTGGAATTAGGGTTTAGGGTTTAAGATTTATGTTTTAGGGTTAATGGTTTAGGGTTTAGGGTTTATGGTTAAGGTTTAGGGTTTAGAGTTTAAATTTAGGGTTATGGAATTAAGTTTTACGATTTAGGGATTAGGGTTTAGGGTTTATTGCTACCGTTTGTCATTTAGGGTTTTGGGTTTTAGGTTTAGGGGATGTGGTTTTTGGGATAGGGTTTTGGGTTTTGGGTTTAGGGGATATGGTTTTTGGGATAGAGTTTGGGATTTAGGATTTAAGGTTTGGAGTTTAGGGTTAAAGGGTTAGGTTTTTAGGTTAGGGTTTTGGGTTTATAGTTTAGAGTTTAGGGTTCAGGAATTAGAGTTTAGGTTTTAGGGTTTTGGTTTAGGGATTAGGGTTTATGGTTAAAGGTTTAGTGTTTATGATTAGGGTTTAGGGTATAGGGATAAATGCTTAGAGATTTTGGATTAGGGTTTAGGGTTTAGAGATTTAAGATTTAGGGTCTAGGGTGTATAGTTTGAGTTTAAGGGTTTAGGGTTTAGAGTTTAAGGTTAAAGGTTTAGTGTTTAGGGTTTAGAGTTTGAGTTTAAAGGTTTAGGGTTTAGAGTTTAAGGTTAAAGTTTTAGCGTTTACGGTTTAGAGTTTAAAGTTTAAGGTTTAGGAATTAGGGTTTAGGATTTAGGGTTTAGGTTTAGGGATTTGGGTTTAGATTTTAGCGCTTAGGTTTAAAGGTTTAGTGTTTATGGTTAGGATTTACTGTTTAGGATTTTGGTTTAGGATTTAGAGTTTAAGGTTATGGTTTTAGGATTGTAGTATTAGGATTTAGGGTTGAGGGATTAGGGTTTAGGGTTTAGGGTTTAGAGTTTAGAGTTTAGGTTTTTGGAAATAGGGTTTAGGGTTTAAGGTTTAAGATTTATGTTTTAGGGTTAAAGGTTTAGGGTTTAGGGTTTATGGTTAAGGTTTAGGGTTTAGAGTTTAAATTTAGGGTTATGGAATTAAGCTTTACGGTTTAGGGATCTGTGTTTAGGGTTTATGGCTACCGTTTGTCATTTAGGATTTAGGGTTTTGGGTTTTGTGTTTAGGGGATATGGTTTTTGTGATAGGGTTTTGGGTTTTGGGTGTAGGGGATATGGTTTTTGGGATAGAGTTTGGGATTTGAGATTTCAGGTTTGGAGTTTAGGGTTAAAGGTTTAGGTTTTTGGGTTAGGTTTTTGGGTTTATAGTTTAGAGTATAGTGTTTAGGAATTAGAGTTTGGGTTTTAGGGTTTAGGGTTTGGGGTTTAGGGTTTAAGGTTTTTAGGATTTAGGGTTTAGGGGTTAGGGTTTAGGGATTTTAGGGTTTAAGGTTTTTAGTGTTTAGGGTTTAGGGTTTAGGTTGAGGGATTAATATTTAGGGTTTAGGGTTTAGGGTTTAGGTTTTAAGGTTTATTGTTTATGTTGAGGGATTAATGTTTAGGGTTTAGTGTTTAGGTTTTAAGGTTTATTGTTTTGGTTTTAGGGGTTAGGGTTTATTAATTAGAATTTAGGGTTTAGGGTTTGTGTTTAGGTATTAGGGTTAGGGTTTAAGGCTTAGGTTTTAAGGTTTAGTGTTTAGGGAATAGGGTTTATGGTTTAGGGATAAATGTTTAGAGATTTTTTGTTTGGGTTTAGGCTTTAGAGATTTAGGATTTAGGGTTTTGGTTTAGGGTTTAGGTTTTAGGGTTAGGGTTTAGGGTTTAGAATTTAAAGTTTAGGGTTTTGGAATTAAGGTTTATGGTTTAGGGTATAGGGTTTAGGGTTTAGGGCTTAGGGTTTAAGGTTTATTATTTAGGTTTTAGGGTTTAGTGTTTAGTAATTAGAGTTTAGGGTTTAGGGTTTAGGTTTAGGAATTCATGTTTAGGGTTTAGGGTATAGGGCTTAGGGTTTAAGGTTTAGTGTTTAGGGTATAGGGTTTAGTGTTTTGGGATAAATGATTAGATATTTTTGGTTTGGGTTAAGGTTTTAGAGATTTACACTTATAGTTTAGGGTTTACAATTTGTATTTAGGATTTAGGGTCTAGGGTTTACGATTTACGATTAAAAGTTTAGGGTTTATCTTTAGGGTTTAGGGTTTATGTTTACCAGTTGTGAGTTAGGGCTAAGGTTTTAGGGTTTAGGATTTAGGGTATATGGTTTCGGGATAGGGTTTTTAGTTTATGGTTAAGGGTTTAGGGTTTAAGGTTTAGAGTGGTTTTAAGTTTGGGCTTTAGGGTTAAGGGATTTGATTTTAAGATTTAGGGTTTAGGGTTTGAATTTAGGATTTACAGTCTAGTGTTTAGGGTTTATGGTTTAGGTTTAGGGTTTATGGTTTAGGTTTTAGTATTTAAGGTTTAGGGATTAGGGCTTAGGGTTTAAGGTTTAGGGTTTAGATTTTAGGTCTTAGGAATTAGGGTTTAGGGTTTAGGGTTTGGGGTTTAGGGTTAGGGTTTACGATTTAAGGTTGATTGTTTAGAGATTTAGGGTTAGTGTCTAGGGTTTAGAGTTTGGATTTAGGATTTAGGGTCTAGGGTTTACGATTTAGGGTTTAGGATTTATGTTTTAGGTTGAGGGTTTATGGTTTTAAGTTTGGGATTTAGGTTAAGGGTTTAGTTTTTATGGTTTGAATTTAGGATTTACGGTCTAGCTTTCATGGTTTTGGATTTAGGGTCATGGGTTTAGGGTTTTGGTTTTGGATTTAGGGTGTAGGGTTAAGGTTTTAGGGTTGTAGTATTAGGATTTCGTGTTTAGGGATTAGGGTTTAGAGCTTAAGGTTTAGAGTTTAAGGTTAAAGGTTTAGCGTTTAGGATTTAGAGTTTAAAGTTTATGGTTTAGGAATTAGGGTTTACGATTTAGGGTTTAGGTTTAGGGATTTGGGTTTAGGGTTTAGCGCTTAGGGTTAAAGGTTTAGTGTTTATGGTTAGGGTTTAGGGTTTAGGATTTTGGTTTAGGATTTAGAGTTTAGGGTTATGGTTTTAGGGTCGTAGTATTAGGATTTAGGGTTGAGGTTTATGTTTTTGGAATTAGGGTTTAGGGTTTAGGGTTTAAGATTTATGTTTTAGGGTTAAAGGTTTAGGGTTTAGGGTTTATGGTTAAGGTTTAGGGTTTAGAGTTTAAATTTAGGGTTATGGAATAAAGTTTTACGGTTTAGGGATTAGGCTTTAGGGTTTATTACTACCGTTTGTCATTTAGGGTATAGGGGAAATGGTTTTTGGGATAGGGTTTTGGGTTTTGGGTTTAGGGGATATGGTTTTTGGGATAGAGTTTGGGATTTAGGATTTATGGTTTGGAGTTTAGGGTTAAAGGTTTAGGTTTTTGGGTTTATAGTTTAGAGTTTTGGGTTTATAGCTTATAGTTTAGGTTTTAGGGTTTAGGTTTAGGGATTAGGGTTTACGGTTAAAGGTTTAGTGTTTATGATTAGGGTTTAGGGTATAGGGATAAATGCGTAGAGATTTTTTATTAGGGTTTAGGGTTTAGAAATTTAAGATTTAGGGTCTAGGGTTTACAGTTTAAGGTTAAGGGTTTAGGGTTTGGGGTTTGGGTTAATGGTCTAGGGTTTGGTCTTAGGGTTTGGGACTTAGTGCTTAGGTTTTATGGTTTAGGGTTAAGGTTTTAGGGGTTAGGGTTTAGGGCTTATGGTTTAGGGTTTGGAATTTAGAATATGGGATTTAGGTTGGTCTAGGGTTTAGGGTTCTAGGTTTGGGATTTAAGGTTGAGGGTTTAGTGTTAAGTGTTAGGGCTTAGGGTTTGGATTTAGGATTTACGGTCAAGTGTTAGGGGTTTAGGCTTTAGGCTTTAGGGTTTTGGGTTTAGGATATAGGGTTTAGGGTTTAGGGTTAGGGTTCATGGTTTATGGTTTATGGTGCAGTGTTTGGGTTTTGGATTTTGGGTCTAGGATTTTGGGTTTAGGGTTAAGGTTTTAGAGTTTAGGATTTAGGGTTGAGGGTTTAGGGTTTAGGGTTTAGGGTTTAGGGTTTGGGTTTTAGGGTTTAGGGTTTAGTGTTTAGATTTTTGGGTTTAGGGTTTAGGGTTGTTTAGGGTTTAGGGTTTAGGGTTTTAGGGTTTTAGGGTTTAGGGTTTAGGGTTTTAGGGTTTAGGGTTTAGGGTTTTTAGTGTTTAGTGTTTAGGGTTTAGGGTTTAGGGTTTAGGGTTTTAGGGTTTAGGGTTTGGGGTTTAGGGTTTAGGATTTGGGGTTTAGGGTTTAGGGCTTTTAGGGTTTAAGGTTTAGGGTTTTTTAGGGTTTAAGGTTTAGGGTTTAGGGTTTTTTAGGTTTAGGGTTTGGGGTTTAGGGGTTTTAAGGTATAGGGTTTAGGGTTTTTAGTGTTTAGGGTTTAGGTTGAGGGATTAATATTTAGGGTTTAGGGTTTAGGTTTTAAGGTTTATTATTTAGGTTGAGGGATTACTTTTTAGGGTTTAGGGTTTAGGTTTTAAGGTTTATTGTTTAGGTTTTAGGGTATTGGGTTTAGTAATTAGAATTTAGGGTTTAAGGTTTAGGTTTTGGGAATAGGGTTTAGGGTTTATGGCTTAGGTTTTAAGGTTTAGTGTTTAGGGTATAGGGTTTATGGTTTAGGGATAAATGTTTAGAGATTTTTTGTTTGGGTTTAGGCCATAGAGATTTAGGATTTAGGGTTTTGGTTTAGGGTTTAGGTCTTATGGCTTTGGTTTTAGTGTTAAAGGTTTAGGGCTTAGGGTTAGGGTTTAGGGTTTAGACTTTAAAGTTTAGGGTTTCGGAATTAAGGTTTATGGTTTAGGGTATAGTGTTTAGGGTTTATGGCTTAGGGTTTAAGGTTCATTATTTAGGTTTTAGGGTTTAGTGTTTAGTAATTAGAGTTTAGGGTTTAGGGTTAAGGTTTAGGAATTCGGGTTTAGGCTTTAGGGTACATGACTTAGGGTTTAAGGTTTAGTGTTTAGGGTATAGGGTTTAGGGTTTAGGGATAAATGATTAGAGATTTTTGGTTTGGGTTTAGGCTTTAGAGATTTACACTTATAGTTTAAGGTTTACAGTTTTTATTTAGGATTTAGGGTCTAGGGTTTATGATTTACGAGTAAAAGTTTAGGGTTTAGGGTTTATGTTTACCATTTGTGATTTAGGGTGAAGGTTTTAGGGTTTAGGATTTAGGGGATAGGGTTTTGAGTTTATGGTTAAGGGTTTAGGGTTTAAGATTTAGGGTTTAAGGTTTATAGTGGTTTTAAGTTTGGGATTTAGGGTTAAGGGATTAGGTTTTAAGATTTAGGGTTTAGGGTTTGAATTTAGGATTTACAGTCTAGTGTTTAGGGTTTAGGGTTTATGATTTAGGTTTATGGTTTAGGGTTTAGGTTTTAGTATTTAAGGTTTAGGGGTTAGGGTTTAGGGTTTAAGGTTTAGGGTTTAGAGTTTAGGTCTTAGGAATTAGGGTTTAGGGTTTAGTGTTTAGGGTTTAAGGTTTGGGGTTTAGGGTTAGGATTTACAATTTAAGGTTGACTGTTCAGAGATTTATGGTTAGTATCTAGGGTTTAGAGTTTGGATTTAGGATTTAGGGTCTAGGGTTTACGATTTAGGGTTTAGGATTTAAGTTTTAGGTTTAGGGTTTTTGATTTTATGTTTTTGGATTTAGGTTGAGGGTTCAGTTTTTAGGGCTTGTAGTTAGGATTTACGGTGTAGCGTTCAGGGTTTAGGATTTAGGGTCACGGGTTTAGGGTTTTGGTTTTGGATTTAGGGTTTAGGTTTAAGGATATTGGGTTGTAGTATTAGGATTTCGTGTTTAAGGATTAGGGTTTAGTGCTTAAGGTTTAGAGTTTAAGGTTAAAGGTTTAGCATTTAAGGATTAGAGTTTAAAGTTTAAGGTTTAGGAATTAGGGTTTAGGATTTAGGATTTAGGTTTAGGGATTTGGGCTTAGGGTTTAGCGCTTAGGGTTAAAGGTTTAGTGTTTATGGTTAGGGTTTAGGGTTTAGGATTTAGAGTTTAGGGTTATGGTTTTAGGGTCGTAGTATTAGGATTTAGGGTGGAGGGATTAGTGTTTAGGGTTTAGGGTTTAGAGTTTAGAGTTTAGGTTTTTGGAATTAGGGTTTAGGGTTTAGGGTTTAAGATTTATGTTTTAGGGTTAAAGGTTTAGGGTTTAAGGTTTATGGTTAAGGTTTAGGGTTTATAGTTTAAATTTAGGGTTATGGAATTAAGCTTTACGGTTTAGGGATTAGGGTTTAGGTTCTATTGCTACATTTTGTCATTTAGGGCTTAAGGTTTAGAGTGTAGGGGAAATGGTTTTTGGGATAGGGTTTTGGGTTTTGGGTTTAGGGGATATGGTTTTTGGGATAGAGTTTGGGATTTAGGATTTAAGGTTTGCAGTTTAGGGTTAAAGGTTTAGGTTTTTGGGTTAGGATTTTGGGTTTATAGTTTAGAGTTTAGGAATTAGAGTTTAGGTTTTAGGGTTTAGGGTTTAGGGTTTAAGGTTTAGGTTTTTTTTTTTTTTTTTAATTTGAACGACCCTTGAGGGGGTCAGGGGCTTAGCAACACCCCCAGGCCTTAGCATAACTATAAAATAAACGGTATAAGGAGGGGGGCATTAACCTAACCTCCAATCCTAAGGTGGTTCATAAGTCTACCTTTCTGCTAAGGAAAGTCAACTCATCCCCATACTACAACGGGAAACCTAAAGACTATGTACCTAGGCGAGGGGACTCCCCTCGATACAGAGAATCTAGGAAACATAAACAAGGGAGACTCTCCCCTTACAATATTGTAAAGAAAACAAGAACTAAGCTATAACCGAAATTTTAACTATTTTGAGGAGGTCTTCATCAAGGTGGTTCTTTGATTCTTTTGATTTTCCTTCTCCTGAAATTTGCCATTTCCAGCATGTCTAGTTGATAGTGAGCTCGTGCTTCCTTGGGTAGTTTTTGACTATTGCTATATATGTTGGGGCTCGTAATTTTGTGACTTTGTTTTGCTAAAGAATCAGCCTCTGAGTTGGCTTCTCTGTATGTATGTTCGCATCTAAAGTTGCTTGTCTGCCCTATAAGTGCCTTCATCTGCTGTACATGCGTGTTAACACTCCAAGGTGGTTTAGTTTTTGCCGTGATCCAGTCAACTAGTGGCTGCGAATCCACTTCCAAAAGGACATTCTTGTAGCCTAGTTGGAGGATCCAAGTCATGCCAAATATAGCTGCTCCAATTTCAGCTTGATTATTAGTTCCTTCTCCCATTGGTGTGGAGAAGGCTAATATTATTTCTCCCCTGTGGTCTCGAATGATACCTCCAGCACCTAGCTTTCTAGGATTGTTTATTGCACTACCGTCAGTGTTGAGCTTTACCCAATCGGTGGTCTTCTCCACATAACCAAGGTCACTTTAATGTCATGAATACAGTTTTCCCCCATTGCTATGAAGTCCTTCCAGTTAGATGGCCATCTGATATGAGGGAATACTGTGTTCATTAGTTTGTAGTTATCCTTGTATATGGAGTATTTAACTCTGTTCATATTAGACTGTTTGCCTCCACACTTGCTCGCACATCTGTTTTTCCATAGATTCCAACAGATGAAGATTGGTGTAGCTTGTATCAACAGGCTATGAGCTTCATTTTTTGGTTTAGTTGACCACCATTGCCTGATCAATTGAGGCAGTGAGCTGTGGTTTGTGATGATGCCTGCAGTTTCAGAAAAACTTTTCCATACATAGGTAGCAAAGTGTCCATTGTTGAAGATATGTTCTATAGTATCCATTCCAGACCTGTTACAACAAAAACACTTTGCCGGCTCATTGCCAAACTTAGTTAGTTTTTCATTAGTTGGGAGTTTACCTCTTAAGGCTCTCCACAAAAGAAAAAAAGCTTTAAAAGGAATATTCTTATGCCAAATAAAGGAATTAAACTTAGATTTGTTCCTCTTATCTCTTATAACATTCCAAGCAGAGGAGCAAGTAAAGTGTCCATCATTGTTCAGATTCCAGATGGCTTGGTCAGGTGTGTCCTGCTGGTAGTGAAGGTCTGTTGCAAGGATGTCGGCTAGGTGGCATGGAGGAGCCTGTTGTCTCAGCTTGTCATAATTCCATTGTCCATTCATTAAGAACTCAACAACCTTAGTATTATTGAACCTCTTGCTATCATTAGTAAATCTAGAAAGAGGTCCAACACCAAGCCAATTATCCCACCAGAAATTGCAGCTGCCAGAGTTGATTCTCCATTGGATGTGTTCCTCAGCTTGCTTTTTGTTATGCATCAGCTGCTTCCAGGTAATAGACTGTCCTGTATCCCATTTCTTACTTATAGGATTTGATCTTAGACAATATTTAGCCCTGAGAAAGTCCCCCTAGAGTGTTTTTCTTGCTCTGAAGATCCACCACTGTTTGTATTTAAAGGCCCTGCAGACATCCTTTAAGTTCCTCACACCTATGCCTCCTTCATCTAGAGGATAACTTAGGTTTTTCCATGAGGCCCAATGGTATTTCTTCCTGTCGTTCCTCCATCCCCAAAAAAAATCTGCAATCATTTCTTGGATTTGTTTGAGGATAGTAACAGGGGGGGTAATTGCAGACAGCAGATGAATAGGCAAAGATTGTAGGACATGTCTGATTAAAATTACCCTACCACCATAGCTAAGAATTTTAGTATGCCAACCTGTAATCCTGTTGATCACCTTGTTGATGAGGTCTGAGAAATATATAATTCTAGGCCTGCCAACAAATAAAGGGCAACCTAGATAAGTAATAACTCCTTCCTTGTGTTTAAAACCTGTCACTCTTATGACTCTTTCCTTAGTACTATTGAAAGTATTAGAATGAATCATGAAATGACTTTTCTCCTTGTTCACTAATTGTCCTGAAATATTTTCATAGGAACTCAGAGTCTGTATGATGAGTTGTAGTGTTTTCTGTCTACCTGAGGTGAAAATGATAATGTCATCTACAAAGGTTAGATGATTAACTTGAGGACCTCTGTTTTCCATGATGAAACCATGGTAGTCTGGGTTGTTATGCAGCTTGTTAAGAGATCTGGATAGGACTTCTGCGCCTAAAATAAATAGGGCAGGGGAGAGGGGGTCTCCTTGTTTGAGTCCTCTGGTAGATTTGAAGAAACCATATCTCTTGCCATTGACTATAATAGAATACCAATTATTAGTCATAGTCCTCCAAACCATATCAATAAAGACTTCATCAAAACCCATTCTTCTCAGCACTAGACATATGTAGGGCCAGTGAACTCTATCATATGCCTTAGCCATGTCAAGTTTAATGATAACATTACTGCCAATGTTAGGTTTCTTGGTTTGATGAATAATCTCCTGTGCCAACATGATGTTTTCTAAAATATTCCTGCCCTTTACAAAGCCAGATTGGTTGAGAGAAATCAAGTCTGGTAGTATAGGGCCAAGTCTGGAACTCAATAGCTTGGAAATGATTTTGCTAGTGAAGTTGCTGAGGCTGATAGGTCTAAATTCCTTCAACTTGTTGGGATTGTTCACTTTAGGAAGAAGAACAATACATGAGTGGGAAAAATATCTGGGTATCACCTGTCCACAGAAGAAGGCTTGAATGACTTCAAGCAGGTCCTGTTTAATACTATGCCAGCACTTCTGAAAAAAATGTCCATTCATTCCATCTGGTCCAGCTGCTGAGTTAGGATTCATGGAAAAAACTACTTCTTTCAATTCCTCCAAAGTGGCCATAGAGGTTAGACATTTGTTTTGCTCCTGAGTGACCCTTCTTTGAATGCAGTCCAGACCTTCTTCATTGATAGTCTTATTATCCCCTGTGAATACCTTCTGAAAGTGGTCACAAGCAGCCTTGGCAATAATTTCCTCTCCCTGTATCCATTCTCCATCCTCTATCAAAAGTTTGTGAATGAACAACTTTCTTCTTCTCCCCCTTATTAAGGAGTGAAAATATTTGGTATTGGCATCTCCTTCCTTGAACCATTGTAACTGTGTTTTTTGTTTTAAAATGGAATCCTGAAGTTTTAGAAACCTGATATACTCTGCATTCAGCCCAGGTAAGATTGTTCTGTTGGCCTCTGTCTGTTCCTGAATAAAATTGTCTTCAGCAGTTCTCACCTTTTCTTCATAATCTCTGACTTTGCTGAAGATATCACCAAGTTCCCTTCTAGACCACACACTAAGGGTGTTGGACAGCCTTTTCAGTTTTTGGTGAAATCTCCACATGCTGCTTTCTTCTACATTTCTTTCCCAACATAATTTCACAGTATTTATGAAGTTGGGTTGTTCAGTCCAACAGTTTAGAAATTTGAAGTACCTGATGTGCTCCTCCTCTTTAGGAATCATTTCCATCAACAAAGGACAATGATATGATCCTACAGAAGGGAAGTGAGTGATGGTAGTCTGAGGCATCATTTCCAGCCATTTATCATTGACCAATGCTCTATCCAGTCTTTTCCAAATTCTATGATGTATTCCCCTTTTATTAGACCAAGTAAATTTATGTCCACTAAAACCAAGATCTATTAATCCACAAGCTTCAATGATAGCAATGAAATCCAGACTTTTCCTCATATTGTAGGGAACACCTCCCAGCTTCTCCTCCATAGAGGTAATAACATTGAAGTCTCCTACTGAGCACCAGGTTTTATTATTATCTGCAGCATGATGAAACATTCTGTCCCAGAGGGGCCTTCTGAGTTGGTCCTTACACTTAGCATACACAAAAGTAATGGTGAAGTGTTCCTGAATTTCATTGTGAGAGAATTCACAAGTGATCTGCTGGTCATCTTCTTCAAGGACTACACAGTCAATATCCTTGCTCCAAAATAGCCAAATTTTTCCATTACCATTACTCACTGCCTGTTCCATATTCATTTGGTGCCTAAATGATTGAATCAAATTACTGTCTGAAAAAGGTTCTAGAATGGCCATAATAGAAAGATGATGAAGCTTCCTGAGAGTTTTGATCCTTTCCAAAGCTCCTTGAGTAGTAATCCCCCTCACATTCCAAATAATTGTACTAATCATTGAGATGATTTGGAGGTAAAAAGTCTAGTGTTTGGTCTGCCTGCAGTGACAGTGCTGATGTCTTGATTTTTGAAGTGGAATTTGTCATGATGAAATCCCCTCGGAGATAGGCCCTGTTTGTCTGTGACCTGTTGTATTTCATTTTCTAGGACCTGGTCATAATTGGGACTAAAAGCTCTGATTAACATTTCACTAGTTTCTCTTTCATCATCTTGTTCTTTGAAAGATTGATTATCCCCATCCAATTCATCTTTAGAATTAATCACAGCATACTCATCTATGATAGGGATAGAATTCAGTTGACAGTTGCTCTGTTCTTTGTCTGGTGGAGTCTTGGGAATAGGGGTCATATACTGAGCCTGCAGAGGAGTGATATCCATACCCTTTTGATCATCAACTATAATAAATTCCTTACAGACCTCCTCATTTTCTTCCTGATCTCCTTGTTGCACACCTTTCTGTTGCATGTTCTGTTTCTTCTTGGCTGCATCCCTCTTCTTTTTGATGGGTTTGTTCTTGCTTTTAGGGGTGCCTTCCTGCTTGCTGGTACTAGCCTTAGATCCCAAGTCTTTAGCCATAGAGCCCTTATTGTGGTTACTTCTGTCATTCTGAGATTGAGATGCTGCTATAATTTGTTGCTGAGTTTGTTGATTCCTTGACTTGTGCTGTGAAGTTTTAGTGGTAGCAGGGGTTTTAAGGTCAGAACTGTGGTCACTATCCATACCCTCATGCAGAACATGAGGCAGAATCCCCCCTTTGGATACCCCTTCTTGCAGGTTAGTGTGGTTCTCCTGACATCCCTCCTCCATCCCTCCTTCAGCTTTATCATTACAAGTAACAACCATAGAACCAATATTGGGGTTTACAGGGGTGGGGAGCATTGAGTCAATACCTGAGTTCTTCATGTTATCCTTGCCTCCTTTGTGTCTGGTCAGATCTATTTTGTCTTGTTTTTTGTCCCTTCTGTTTTGTGTTTCATGTGGTGGTGTCCTTCCAGTGTTAAAAGGTCCTTCCCTGTCTTCCTTTTTCTCCTCCTGCATTTGTAAGTTAGTAAAAATATTTTGATTATGGTTATTAGTAATACCTGTTTGTTGAGTTGTGTTTATTTGGTGCTCCCTTGTCTGCCTACTTTGTGGTGATGTAGGTCTCCATATTGATTTTTGTGGTCTGTCCACCTGCTGTTTGGTGTTTCTCCTTTTTTGTGTTTGCCATCCTTCTTCCTTTTACTGTGTATTGTGTTTTTGATAGTCCCCTTCACTGTTGTTGTGTTTATGCTTTTCTTCCTGTTCATTTGCTTTAGTTTGTGTGATATCCTTTCCCTGTTGCAGTTGTTCCCCTTTGTTTTTGTTTGCCTTGTCTGTTTCTAGCTCCTTCCTTTTCTTGAATTCTTCATCCCTTACTTTGAAGTTGCAATCTTCTATCATGTGGCCTTGGTGTCTACAATATACACAGTAAGGGGGAATATTTTTATATACAATGGCCTGCCATCTCCCTATTGTGAGGTCTTCATCATCCAATCCTATCCATACATGTCTTGGTCTTGCCTTTGTAAGATCAACTTGGACTTTCACCTTGGCCATACTAGCTCTATATCTTTTAATAGAAGCTGTGTCTAAGTACAACACCTTTCCCACAGAATCGAGCAGAGGTGTGATGAATTCCTTTTTGAAGCAATGCCATGGTAGCCCTGGTAGCAGAACCCATATAGGGACTATAGGAGTTTCCTCCTCAGGTCTAAAATTAGGGGTCCAGGCCTGTATTCTCATCAGCTTACCTTCAATAGTCATTCTCTGTTGTGTCCATATAGTGTTATAGTCCAGCTCATTCTCCAAATCTATAAACACATGTTTTGCATTATAGTGAGCTATATTGACCCCCCCATTGAGTTGAGTTTGCAAGATGAAGCTTTTCCAAATGAGTTCCACCTTAGGCATGGTGGCACTGAATTTGCCTATCAAGGTATATTTACAGTCCACAGCCAATTTATTCATGAAATCATCCATATCATAGATCACTGCAGGTTGGCCCTGTTTGGTCGTGTGTCTGGGGGCTACCAGTTCAATGGGATCAACATGTGCAGCATGAACTTGTCTGAGTCTTGCAGCCAAAGTTTGAACCACAGTATAAGGTGCTGGTTCAATATGTTGATCTTGCTTGTTGTTTTGACCCTCATTTGGTCTGCCGGTAACAAGGAGCTGATGATGTGGTTTGGTCTGCTGATTTGTCTGATCATTAGACTTATGTCTATCAAAATTACTAGATATCTTAGGGAATTCCTTATAGTAGTTATTGTGATCAGTATTTCCCTCGTTGGTTGCCTGCTGTGACTGCATTCCTTTTTGTATTCCATTATCAGGACCTTGCACATTATAGTCCCTTTTTCTTTGTTCAGAATCATTCAAACTACTAACCTTTTGCAGATTTGCAGCAACCTGTTTATGACTATCACTACTGCTCCAATTAACAACACTATGTTTATGATTAGAGTTAGTGTACTTACCTACTTGTTGGACATCCTCTGTTGTGTTCACTGTTTGTGCAGCATTAGCTGCTGTGAATTGTACCTGCATTTGATTCGGATTATGAAAGTTAGCGATATTTACCTCCCCACCTGACCTCTGTTGTTCCTCACTGATTGGAATGGTATCTGTAGGTCTAACTCCAAAGGAGAATTGCGTGGAACTCTCCACCTCCACCACTTCCATAGTTGTAGGCCTTGTAGTATCACGTTGATCATTTTGCATTTGTTTTGGCTCTTGATCATATTGTTTTGATTGTGTTTCCATGTGTTGCTCAGCAGTTATACATTGTTCTTGTTTTTGAAATTTTGCTCCTTGGTGCTCCTGGGACTTAGTCCCAGTTCTGCAGAGGGGTTCTTCAGACTCAGCTAGCTGATTACTTGACGGAATCACATTACGAGTTTGTTCTTGTGCAACATTAGTATGTATGTTAGTGTGATGAACCTCCTCTTCATTGGGATAGATTCCTTCGTCAACGCAGCCAAAAATTTTCTGATCTTTCACTGCTCGACCACCGGAATTCTTGTCGCCGGCGATTGGACCGTCCGTTTTTCTTGAAACTTCAGTGGGATGTACCTCTTCACTAGGAGAGTAATCCCTAATGCTCAACTCGCCCTGAAATTGATGGGAGTGTGCTCGAATTTGAAGGCATATTTCCGGTGACTTTTCGGCGATTCCTCCAGAAATCGCCTCTCCAGATCTCTCAATTGACGAGATAGAATCATTTGATTTTTCAGTATGTTGTAGGCCTTGACTAGTAGAAACATTCCCTTTAACCATCCTTACTCTATTCAAGCTATCACGAACTGGGGGAATAATTTTCTGATTGCCTTCTATTTCTCTCAGAGAATTTGCACTGTTCATCGCTTCATTGTTTCTTGAATTCACGGAGATGTAGGATGAATTAGAGGGCGGTTGATGGTGGGTTTTGTTCGTCTGGTTGAGGCAGTCCTGTTGAGCTTGGTCCGGTGGCCGGACAGTGCCTACCGGTGGCTCACGCGCCATTCCGGTAGTTGCTGAAAATATAGCCGTTAGGCTTATGTTGTAGAGCGTTCTTTTTAGTGAGCTGCGTTAGAGAGAGAAAAAAATTGGGAAATGGGGAAGCGATAAGGTTTAGGTTTGGGGTTTAGGGTTTAGGGTTTAGGGTTTTTAGGGTTTAAGGTTTAGGGTTTAGGGTTTTTAGGATTTAGGGTTTAGGGTTTTTAGTGTTTAGGGTTTAGGGTTTAGGTTGAGGGATTAATATTTAGGGTTTAGGTTTTAAGGTTTATTATTTATGTTGAGGGATTAATGTTTAGGGTTTAGGGTTTAGCTTTTATGGTTTATTGTTTTGGTTTTAGGTTTAGGGTTTATTAATTAGAATTTAGGGTTTAGGGTTTATGTTTAGGGATTAGGGTTTAGGGTATAAGTCTTAGGTCTTAAGGTTTAGTGTTTAGGGTATAGGGTTTATGGTTTAGGGATAAATGTTTAGAGATTTTTTGTTTAGGTTTAGGCTTTAGAGATTTAGGATTTAGGGTTTTTGTTTAGGGTTTAGGTCTTAGTGTTTTGGTTTTAGGTTTAAAGGTTTAGGGCATAGGGTTAGGGTTTAGGGTTTAGACTTTAAAGTTTAGGGTTTTGGAATTAAGGTTTATGGTTTAGGGTATAGGCTTTAGGATTTAGGGCTTAGGGTTTAAGGTTTATTATTTAGGTTTTAGGGTTTAGTGTTTAGTAATTAGAGTTTAGGGTTTAGGGTTTAGGGTTTAGGTTTAGGAATTCGGGCTTAGGGTTTAGGGTATAGGGCGTAAGGTTTAAGGTTTAGTGTTTAGGGTATAGGGTTTAGGGTTTAGGGATAAATGATTTGAGATTTTGGGTTTGGGTTTAGGCTTTAGAGATTTACACTTATAGTTTAGGGTTTACAATTTGTATTTAGGATTTAGGGTCTAGGGTTTATGGTTTACGATTAAAAGTTTAGGGTTTAGCTTTAGGGTGTAGGGTTTATGTTTACTATTTGTGATTTAGGGCTAAGGTTTTAGGGTTTAGGATTTAGGGGATATGGTTTCGAGATAGGGTTTTGAGTTTATGGTTAAGGGTTTAGGATTTAAGTTTTAGGGTGGTTTTAAGTTTGGGATTTAGGGTTGAGGGATTAGATTTTAAGATTTAGGGTTTAGGATTTGAATTTAGGATTTACAGTCTAGTGTTTAGGGTTTAGGGTTTATGGTTTACGGTTTAGGTTTTAGTATTTAAGGTTTAGGGATAAGGGTTTAGGGTATAAGGTTTAGGGTTTAGATTTTAGGTCTTAGGAATTAGGGTTTAGGGTTTGGGGTTTAGGGTTTAGGGTTTAGGGTTAGGGTTTACAATTTAAGGTTGATTGTTTAGAGATTTAGGGTTAGTGTCTAGGGTTTAGAGTTTGGATTTAGTATTTAGGGTCTAGGGTTTACGATTTAGCATTTAGGATTTATGTTTTAGGTTTAGGATTTATGGTTTTAAGTTTGGGATTTAAGTTGAGGCTTTTGTTTTTAGGGTTTGGATTTAGGATTTTTGGTTTAGCGTTCAGGGTTTAGGATTTAGGGTCATGGGTTTTGGGTTTTGGTTTTGGATTTAGGGTTTAGGGTTAAGGTTTTAGGGTTGTAGTATTAGGATTTCGTGTTTAGAGATTAGGGTTTAGTGCTTAAGGTTTAAAGTTTAAGGTTAAAGGTTTAGCGTTTAAGGTTTAGAGTTTAAATTTTAAGGTTTAGGAATTAGGGTTTAGGATTTAGGGTTTAGGTTTAGGGATTTGGCTTTAGGGTTTAGCGCTTAGGGTTAAAGGTTTAGTGTTTATGGTTAGGGTTTAGGGTTTAGGATTTTGGTTTAGGATTTAGAGTTTAGGGTTATGGTTTTAGGGTCGTAGTATTAGGATTTTGGGTTGAGGGATTAGGGTTTAGGGTTTAGGGTTTAGAGTTTAGAGTTTAGGTTTTTAGAATTAGGGTTTAGGGTTTAAGATTTATGTTTTAGGGTTAAAGGTTTAGGGTTTAGGAATTATGGTAAAGGTTTAGGGTTTAGAATTTAAATTTAGGGTTATGGAATTAAGTTTTATGGTTTAGGGATTTGGGTTTAGGGTTTATGGCTACCGTTTATTATTTGGGGTTTAGGGTTTAGGGTTTTGGGTTTAGGAGATATGGTTTTTGGGATAGGGTTTTGGGTTTTGGGTTTAGGGGATATGGTTTTTGGGATAGAGTGTGGGAATTAGGATTTAAGGTTTGGAATATAGGGTTAAAGGTTTAGGTTTTTGGGTTATGGTTTTGGGTTTATAGTTTAGAGTTTAGGGTTTAGGAATTAGCGTTTAGGTTTTAGGGTTTAGGTTTAGGGATTAGGGTTTACGGTTAAAGGTTTAGTTTTTATGATTAGGGTTTAGGGCATGGGGATAAATGCTTAGAGATTTTGGATTAGGGTTTAGGGTTTAGAGATTTAAGATTTAAGGTCTAGGGTTTACAGTTTAGGGTTAAGGGTTTTAGGTTTGGGGTTTGGGTTAATGGTCTAGGGTTTAGTGTTAGGGTTTGGGACTTAGTGTTTAGGTTTTATGATTTAGGGTTTAGGTTTTAGGGGTTAGGGTTAGGGTTTACGATTTAAGGTTGATTGTTTAGATATTTAGGGTTAGTGTCTAGGGTTTAGAGTTTGGATTTAGTGTTTAGGGTCTAGGGTTTACGATTTAAGGTTTAGGATTTATGTTTTAGGTTTAGGGTTTATGGTTTTTAGTTTGGCATTTAGGTTGAGGGTTTAGTTTTTAGGGGTTGGATATAGGATTTATAGTCTATCGGTCAGGGTTTAGGATTTAGGGTCATGGTTTTAGGGTTTTGGTTTTGGATTTAGGGTGTAGGGTTAAGGTTTTAGGGTTGTAGTATTAGGATTTAGTGTTTAGGGATTAGGGTTTAGTCCTTAAGGTTTAGAGTTTAAGGTTAAAGGTTTAGCGTTTAGGGTTTAGAGTTTAAAGTTGAAGGTTTAGGAATTAGGGTTTACGATTTAGGGTTTAGGTTTAGGGATTTGGGTTTAGGGTTTAGCGCTTAGGGTTAAAGGTTTAGTGTTTACAGTTAGGGTTTAGGGTTTAGGATTTTTGTTTAGGATTTAGAGTTTAGGATTATGGTTTTAGGGTCGTAGTATTAGGATTTTGGGTTGAGGGATTAGGGTTTAGGGTTTAGAGTTTAGAGTTTAGGTTTTTGGAATTAGGGTTTAGGGTTTAAGATTTATGTTTTAGGGATAAAGGTTTTAGGTTTGAGATTTAGGGTTTAAGGTTTAGAGTGGTTTTAATTTTTGGATTTAGTTTGAGGGATTGGATTTTTAGATTTTTGGTTTAGGGTTTGAATTTAGGATTTACAGTCTAGTGTTTAGGGTCTAGGGTTTATGGTTTAGGTTTAGGGTTTAGGGTTTAGGTTTTAGTATTTAAGGTTTAGGGATTAGGGTTTAGGGTTTACAGTTTCGGTCTGAGGAATTAAGGTTTATGGTTTAGTGTTTTTTAAGGTTTAGTGTTTTTTAGGGTTTAGGGTTTAGGGTTTTAGGGATTAGGGTTTTAGGGTTTAGGGTTTAGGGTTTCATGGTTTTGGGGTTTTAGGGTTTAGGGTTTAGGGTTTTAGGGTTTTAGGGTTTAGGGTTTAGGGTTTTTAGGGTTTAGGGTTTAGGGTTTTAGGGTTTAGGGTTTAGGGTTTAGTGTTTGGTGTTTAGGGTTTAGGGTTTAAGGTTGAGGTTTTTAGGGTTTAGGGTTTTTAGGGTTTACTGTTTAGGGTTTTTTAGGGTTTAAGGTTTATGGTTTAGGATTTTTAGAATTTAGGGTTTAGGGTTAAGTGTTTAGGGTTTTTAGTGTTTAGTGTTTAGTGTTTAGGGTTTAGGTTGAGGGATTAATATTTAGGGTTTAGGGTTTAGGGTTTTAGGGTTTAGGGTTCAGGGTTTAGTGTTTGGTGTTTAGGGTTTAGGGTTTAAGGTTTAGGGTTTTTAGGGTGTAGGGTTTAGGGTTTTTTAGGGTTTAAGGTTTATGGTTTTGGGTTTAGGGTTTGGGGTTTTTAGGATTTAGGGTTTAGGGTTTTTAGGGTTTAGGGTTTAGGTTGAGGGATTAATATTAAGGGTTTAGGGTTTAGGTGTTATATTTTAAGGTTTATTGTTTAGGTTGAGGGATTAATGTTTAGGGTTTAGGGTTTATGTTTTAGGGTTTATTTTTTAGTTTTTAAGGTTTAGTGTTTAGTAATTAGAATTTAGGTTTTAGGGTTTAGGTTTAGGTATTAGGGTTTAGGATTTAGGGGCTAGGTTTTAAGGTTTAGTGTTTAGGGTATAGGGTTTATGGTTTAGGGATAAATGTTTAGAGATTTTTTGTTTGGGTTTTGGCTTTAGAGATTTAGGATTTAGGGTTTTGGTTTAGGGTTTAGGTCTTAGGGTTTTGGTTTTTAGTGTTAAAGGTTTAGGGCTTAGGGTTAGGGTTTAGGGTTTAGAATTTAAAGTTTAGGTTTTTGGAATTAAGGTTTATGGTTTACGGTATAGGGTTTAGGTTTTAGGGCTTAGGGTTTAAGGTTTATTATTTAGGCTTTAGGGTTTAGTGTTTAGTAATTAGAGTTTAGGGTTTAGGGTTTAGGTTTAGGAATTCGAGTTTAGGGTTTAGGGTGTAGGGTTTAAGGTTTAAGGTTTAGTGTTTAGGGTATAGGGTTTAGGATTTAGGGATAAATGATTAGAGATTTTTGGTTTGGGTTTAGGCTTTAGGAATTTACACTTATAGTTTAGGGTTTACAGTTTGTATTTAGGATTTAGGGTCTAGGGTTTACGATTTACGGTTTAAAGTTTAGGGTTTAGGGTTTATGTTTACCATTTGTGATTTAGGGCTAATGTTTTAGGGTTTTAGGGTTTAGGATTTAGGGGATATAGTTTCTGGATAAGGTTTTGAGTTTATGGCTTAGGTTTAGGGTTTAAGGTTTAGAGTGGTTTTAAGTTTGGGATTTAGGGTTGAGTGATTAGATTTTAAGATTTAGGGTTTAGGGTTTGAATTTAGGATTTACAGTCTAGTGTTTAGGGTTTAGGGTTTATGGTTTAGGTTTAGGGTTTAGGTTTTAGTATTTAAGATTTAGGGATTAGGGTTTAGGGTTTAAGGTTTAGGGTTTAGAGTATAGGTTTTAGGAATTTGGGTTTAGGGTGTTTAAGGTTTAGGTTTAGGGTTAAGTGTTTAAGGTTTAGGGTTTAAGGTTTGGGGTTTACGGTGTAAGGTTGATTGTTTAGATAGTTAGGGTTAGTGTCTATGGTTTAGAGTTTGGATTTAGGATTTAGGGTCTAGGGTTTATGATTTAGGGTTTAGGGTTTAGGTTTTATATTTAGGGTTTATGGGTTTAAGTTTGGGATTTAGGTTGAGGCTTTAGTATTTAGGGTTTGGATTTAGGATTTACGGTCTAGCGTTCAAGGTTTAGGATTTAAGGTCACGGGTTTAAGGTTTTCGTTTTGTATTTAGGGTTTAGGGTTAAGGTGTTAGGGTTGTTGTATTAGGATTTAGTGTTTAGGGATTAGGGTTTATTGCTTAAGGTTTAGAGTTTAAGGTTAAAGGTTTAGCGTTTAGGGTTTAGAGTTTAAAGTTTAAGGTTTAGGAATTAGGGTTTAGGATTTTAGGTTTGGGATTTAAGGTTGAGGGTTTAGTGTTTAGTGTTAGGGCTTAGGGTTTGGATTTAGGATTTACAGTCTAGTGTTCGGGGTTTAGGCTTTAGGCTTTAGGGTTTTGGGTTTAGGATATAGGGTTTAGGATTTAGGGTTAGTGTTTATGGTTTATGGTTTAGTGCTTGGGTTTTGGGTTTTGTGTTTAGGGTTAAGGTTTTTGAGTTTAGGGTTTAGGGTTGAGGGTTTATGGTTTATGGTTTAGGGTTTAGGGTTTATCATTTAGGGTTTAGGGTTTTTTAGGGTTTAGGGTTTAAGGTTTAGGGTTTAGGGTTTAGGGTGTAGGGTTTTTTAAGGTTTAGGGTTTAGGGTTTAGGTTTTAGGGTTTAGGGTTTAGGGTTTTAGAGTTTAGGGTTTAGGGTTTGGGGTTTAGGGTTTTTTGGGGTTTAAGGTTTAGGGTTTAGGGTTTTTTGGTGTTTAAGGTTTAGGGTTTAGGGTTTTAGGGTTTTAGGGTTTAGGGTTGTAGGGTTTATGGTTTAGGGTTTATGGTTTAGGGTTTAGGGTTTAGGGTTTTTAGGGTTTAGGGTTTAGGATTTAGGGTTTATGGTCTTTAGGGTTTAGGGTTTAGGGTTTTTAGTGTTTAGGGTTTAGCGTTTAGGTTGAGGGATTAATATTTAGGGTTTAGGGTTTAGGGTTTAGGTTATAAGGTTTACTGTTCAGGTTGAGGGATTAGTGTTTAGGGTTTAGGATTTAGGTTTTAAGGTTTATTATTTAGGTTTTAGGATTTAGGGTATAGTAAGAGAATTTAGGGTTTGGGGTTTAGGTTTAGGGATTAGGGTTTAGGGCTTAGGTTTTAAGGTTTAGTGTTTAGGGTATAGGGTTTATGGTTTAGGGATAAATGTTTAGAGATTTTTTGTTTGGGTTTTGGCTTTAGAGATTTAGGATTTAGGGTTTTGGTTTAGGGTTTAGGTTTTAGGGTTTTGGTTTTAGTGTTAAAGGGTTAGGGCTTAGGGTTAGGGTTTAGGGTTTAGACTTTAAAGTTTCGGGTTTTGGAATTAAGTTTTATGGTTTAGGGTATAGGGTTTAGGGTTTAGTGCTTAGGGTTTAAGGTTTATTATTTAGGTTTTAGGGTTTAGTGGTTAGTAATTAGAGTTTAGGGTTTAAGGTTTAGGTTTTAGGGTTTAGGGTTTAAGGTTTATTATTTAGGTTTTAGGGTTTAGTGTTTAGTAGTTAGAGTTTAGGGTTTAGGGTTTAGGTTTTGGAATTCGAGTTTAGGGTTTAGGGTATAGGGCTTAGGGTTTAAGGTTTAGTGTTTAGGGTAGAGGGTTTAGGGTTTAGGGATAAATGATTAGAGAGTTTTGGTTTGGGTTTAGACTTTAGAGATTTACACTTATAGTTTAGGGTTTACAGTTTGTATTTAGGATTTCGGGTCTAGGGTTTACGGTTTACGATTAAAAGTTTTGGGTTTAGCTTTAGGGTTTAAGGTTAATGTTTACCATTTATGTTTTAGGGCTAATGTTTTAGGGTTTAAGATTTAGGGGATATGGTTTCAGGATAGGGTTTTGAGTTTATGGCTAAGGGTTTAGGGTTTAAGGTATAGAGTGGTTTTAAGTTTGGGATTTAGGGTTGAGTGATTAGATTTTAAGATTTAGGGTTGAGGGTCTGAATTTAGGATTTACAGTCTAGTGTTTAGGGTTTAGGGTTTATGGTTCTAGTTTAGGGTTTAGGTTTTAGGTTTTAGTGTTTAAGGTTTAGGGATTAGGGTTTAGAGTTTAAGGTTTGGGGTTTAGAGTTTAGGTCTTAGGAATTTGGGTTTAGGGTTTAAGGTTTAGGTTTTGGGTTAAGTGTTTAGGGTTTAGGGTTTAGGTTTTAAGGTTTGAGGTTTAGGGTTAGGGTTTACGGTTTAGGGTTGATTGTTTAGAGATTTAGGGTTAGTGTCTAGGGTTTAGAGTTTGGATTTAGGATTTAGGGTGTAGGGTTTATGATTTAGGGCTTAGGGTTTAGGTTTTAGGTTTAGGGTTTAGGGTTTTAAGTTTGGGATTTAGGTTGAGGCTTTAGTTCTTAGGGTTTGGATTGAGGATTTACAATATAGCGTTCAGTGTTTAGGATTTAGGGTCACGGGTTTAGGGTTTTTGTTTTGTATTTAGGGTTTAGGGTTAAGGTTTTAGGTTTGTAGCATTAGGATTTAGTGTTTAGGGATTAGGGTTTAGTGCTTAAGGTTTAGAGTTTAAGGTTAAAGGTTTAGCGTTTAGGGTTTAGAGTTTAAAGTTTTAGGTTTAGGAATTAGGGTTTAGGATTTTAGGTTTGGGATTGAAGGTTAAGTGTTTAGTGTTTAGGGATTAGGGTTTAGTGCTTAAGGTTTAGAGTTTAAGGTTAAAGGTTTAGCATTTAGGATTTAAATTTTAAAGTTTAAGGTTTAGGATTTAGGGTTTAGGTTTAGGGATTTGGGTTCAGGGTTTAGCGCTTAGGGTTAAAGGCTTAGTGTTTATGGTTAGGGTTTAGGGTTTAGGATTCAGAATTTAGGGTTATGGTTTTAGGGTCGTAGTATTAGGATTTAGGGTGAGGGATTAGGGTTTAGGGTTTAGGGTTTAGAGTTTAGAGTTTAGGTTTTTGGAATTAGGGTTTAGGGTTTAGGTTTATGAATTAGGGTTTAGTGTTTAGGATTTAGGGTTTATGGTTAAGGTTTAAGGTTTAGAGTTTAAAGTTTAGGGTTATGGAATTAAGTTTTACGGTTTAGGGATTAGGGTTTAGGGTTTATTGCTATCATTTGTCATTTAGGGTTTAGGGTTTTGGGTTTTGGGTTTAGGGGATATGGTTTTTGGGATAGGGTTTTGGGTTTAGGGGATATGGTTTTTGGGATAGAGTTTGGGATTTAGGATTTAAGATTTGGAGTTTAGGGTTAAAGGTTTTGGTTTTTGGGTTAGGGTTTTGGGTTTATAGGTTAGAGTTTATGGTTTAGGAATTATAGTTTAGGTTTAGGGATTAGGTTTTACGATTAAAGGTTTAGTGTTTTCGGTTAGGGTTTAGGGTATAGGGATAAATGCTTAGAGATTTTGGATTAGGGTTTAGGGTTTAGAGATTTAGGATTTAGGGTCTAGGATTTATAGTTTAAGGTTAAGTGTTTAGGGTTTGGGGTTTGGGTTAATAGTCTAGGGTTTAGTGTTAGGGTTTGGGACTTAGTGTTTAGGTTTTATGGTTTAGGGTTTAGGTTTTAGGGGTTAGGGTTTAGGGCTTATGGTTTAGGGTTTGGGATTTAGAATATGGGATTTAGGTAGGCTTAGGGTTTAGCGTTTTAGGTTTGGGATTTAAGGTTGAGGGTTTAGTGTTTAGTGTTAGGGCTTAGGGTTTGAATTTAGGATTTACGGTCTAGTGTTAGAGGTTTAGGCTTTAGGCTTTAGGATTTAGGGTTTAGGGTTTAGGGTTAGGGTTTATGGTTTAGTGTTCGGGTTTTGGGGTTTGGGTTTAGGATTTAGGGTTTAGGGTTAAGGTTTTTGAGTTTAGGATTTAGGGTTGAGGGTTTATGGTTTACGGTTTAGGTTTAGGGTTTAGGGTTTAGGATTTAGGGTTTATGGTTTAGGGTTTAGGGTTTTTAGGGTTTAGGGTTTAGGGTTTATGGTTTAGGGTTAGGGTTTTAGAGTTTAAGGTTTAGGGTTTAGTGTTTGGGGTTTTTTTTTTTTTTTTATTTGAACGACCCTTAGAGCGGTCAAGGGCTTAGCAACACCCTCAGGCCTTAGCATATATAAAAAGTAAATACATGGAGGGGGACATAAACCTTACCTCCTCAAAGGTGGAGTGAGACTTGGTAGCCTACTAGGCAAAGCTCGTTGGTTCTCCAATTCTTCTCCAAAAGCAAAGACTCCTAACATCTAAGCACCTATATGAGAGGACTCCTCTCGATACAAAGATTCTAGGAAAGCATAAACGAGGGAGACTCTCCCTTTACAAGACAGGAAAAGAATTCTATCCTAAAGGAAGATACTCTAAACAATGACAGGGAGGTCATCTAAAGGAGACCAGGGGAATTAATTTACCCCTTATGACTCCTTAAAGAATGACTTCTTAAGGAGGTTCTTTAATTCTCTTCACTTTCCTTCGTCTGAAGTTTACCATACCTGCCAGGTCTTGTTGGAAGTACACTGCTGCCAGTTTGGGAAGCTGCTGAGTGTTGGAGTATACCTGTGATCTGGTATTCTGATGGCTGTACTTAGCAAGAGAATCAGCCACATAGTTGCCTCTCTAAGAATGTGAATACATTTAACTTGAGTGAGTTGATTAGCAATGTGTTGCAGCTTCTGCATTTGGGTGTAAAGGCTCCATGGTGCTGCTGTGCTATTCTTAAACCAGTCCACCAGAAGTTGTGAATCAACCTCTAGTATTACCTTGTTATATTTCAGATTAACACACCAAGATAGGCCTAAGATAGCTGCCTCCACCTCAGCTTGGTTGTTGGTTCCTTCTCCCAAAGAAGTAGAGAAAGCGAGGATCAGCTCTCCATTTTTATCTCTGATGATACCTCCAGCTCCCATGCTACCAGGATTACTTAAGGTGCTCCCATCTGTGTTGATTTTAACCCATTCATCTGGGGGTCTAGTCCACTGCACAATAGTGATCTTGGTGTCATGAAAGCAGTTTTCAATGAGAGTGCAGAGTCTTCTCCATTCCAGTGGCCAGGTGATGTATTGAAATGTAGTTTGCAGCAGCTTGAAAGTGTCTAGCATCACAAGGAATTTGACTCTTGCAATGCTCGATTATTTGCCCCCATACTTCTTGGAATATCTGTTCTTTCGAATATTCCAACAGATGAAGATGGGAGTGGATTAAAGGATAATCTTGGTTGCTTCATTATTGTGTGTAGTGTTCCACCACCTCATGATCACATTTCTAAGGGGTAACTGGTCTGTTTGAATTCCCAGTGACACAGCAAAGTAATTCCAAACCTTTTTAGCAAATGATCCTGTGTTGAAGGTATGTTCAATGGTATCAACATCAGGGGATTTGCAGCAACAACAGCTCCCTGGTTCAATTCCAAAGCTGGTCAGTCTTTCATTGGTGGGAAGTTTGCCCCGAATAGCTCTCCACAGTAAGAAGGAGCATTTAAAAGGAATCCTTTTGTGCCAGGTATAAGTGTTGATTTTGGTTTCCTTCCTGATAGTTCTGATGCTATTCCATGCAGAAGACACAGAGAATAATCCAGTTGTACTAAGTGTCCACACTGCCTGGTCGGAATGTTCTTGCTATAGTTGTGTTTGGATGGACAAAATTTTGTGGACCAGGTTTTGGGGAACAAGTTGGTTCAGCTTTGTCAAGTTCCACTAACCATTCTCCATAAAATCTGCAATCCTATCATTGTTGAACCTTTTGCTGATGTTGCTGTAATTTGCTAAAGGGCCAACACCTAGCCAATTATCCCACCAAAAGGAGCTTAAACCATTTCTGAGCTTCCATAGGATGTGTTTCTCCACATTATGCTTATTCCTCAACATTATTCTCCATGCCTGTCAGTCTCCTATATCCCACTTTTTACTAATAGGGTTTGATCTTTGACAATACTTAGCTTTAAGGAAGTCACTCCATAAAGTTTGCCTTGTTCTGAAAGTCCACCATTGCTTGAATTGGAAATCCTGACACACATCTTTCATAAGTTTAACACCAATCCCTCCCTCTGCATAGGGGAAGCTTAAGTTCCTCCAAGAAGCCCAATGATATTTTTTCTTGTCATTCCTCCAACCCCAAAAGAAGTTAGCCATAATCTGCTGTATTTGTTTAATAGTTGTAGAAGGAGGAGTAGTTGCTGCTAGGATATGGATGGGGAGAGATTGAAGGACATGCTTAATCAAAATCACCTTCCCTCCATAGCTCAGCATTCTAGGTTGCCAGCCTATGATTTTATTAATCACTTTGTTGATGATATCAGAAAAGTGGACAATCTTGGACCTCCCCAGGAATAAAGGGCATCCAAGGTAAGAAATAGGAGCTGCCTTCTGATGAAAACCTGTGTATTTCTTTACTCTGTCATAGGTAGTATTGAAAGCATTAGGATGGAGGAAGAAGTGACTCTTAGCTTTGTTAATAAGTTGGCCTGAGATCTTTTCATAGGTCTTCAAAGTGTGCATGATAAGCTTGAGAGACTGTCTCCTTCCAGAGGTAAAAAGGATAATGTCATCTGCAAAGCCTAAATGATTAATCTGAGGACCTTGATCATTCATGCAGAAACCATGGTAAAGGGGATTATGATGAAGCAGGTTCAGGGATCTTGATAATACCTCAGCATCTAAAATAAATAGGGCTAGGGAAAGAGGATCACCTTGTTTAAGGCCTTTAGTGGAGTGAAAAAATCCATGCCTTCTGCCATTAATTATGATGGAGTACCAGTTATTTGCCATAATCCTCCAAATCATATCAATTATGATTTCATCAAATCCTATCTTCCTGAGAATAAGGCAAATATAGGACCAAGAAACTCTATCATAAGCCTTGGCCATGCCAAGTTTGATAACTACATTGCTCCCAATGGTAGGCTGCTTGATCTGATGAATAATTTCCTGGGCCAGCATGATGTTCTCAGTGATATTCCTTCCTTTTACAAAGCCTGATTGGTTAGGAGAGATCAGATTGGGAAGGATAGGAGACAATCTGAGGTATAAAATTTTTGAAATAATCTTGCTGGTGAAGTTACTCAGGCTGATAGATCTAAACTCAGACAGCTTATTAGGATGCTTGACTTTAGGCAAAAGTACCAGGCAAGCATGAGAGATACACTTGGGGATCATCTGGCCACTAAAAAAGGCATGAATAACTGCCAGGAGATATTTCTTGATAATATCCCAGCATTTCTGGAAAAAATAACCATTCATCCCATCAGGCCCTGCTGCAGAGTTAGGGTCCATAGAGTAAACCACCTCCTTAAGCTCTTCCATGGAAGGCATTGCCTTCATTCTCTCATTTTGGTCCCTTTTAATCATTCTTGGGATGCACTCCAAGGGGGTTTCATCAATAAACTTCTCCTCCCCTGTAAATATATCTTGAAAATAATCACAGGCAGCCTGTGCAATGTACTCATCACCCTGTACCCATTCATCATTGTCCTTGAGAATCTTCTGAATAAATAATCTTCTCATTTTGCCTCTAATCAAAGCATGAAAGTATTTATAGTTGGCATCACCTTCCTTGAACCAATGTAACTGTTATTTTTGCTTGAGGAAGGAATCTTCAAGCTTCATAAATTTTATGTATTCTGCATTAATACCATGAAGCTCTGCTCTTTGTTCCTCAGTGTTATTCTGAATAAGCTTCTCTTCTACAATTCTTGCCTTCTCCTCAAACTCCAGGATTTGGGGTTTGGGGTTTAGGGTTTAGGGTTTCTTAGGGTTTAGGGTTTTTTAAGGTTTAGGGTTTAGGGTTTAGGGTTTTAGGGTTTAGGGTTTAGGGTTTTAGGATTTTAGGGTTAAGGGTTTAGGGTTTTTAGGGTTTAGGGTTTTACGGTTTAGGGTTTGGGGTTTAGGGTTTATAAGGTTTAGAGTTTAGGGTTTTTCAGGGTTTAGGATTTAGGGTTTTTAGGGTTTAGGGTTTACAATTTAGGGTTTGCAATTTAGGGTTTAGGGTTTTTAGGGTTGAGGGTTTAGGGTTTAGGTTTAAGGTTAAGTGTTTAGTGCTTAGGGTTTAGGTTTTAATGTTTGGAATTTAGGGTTAGGGTTTACGGTTTAAGGTTGATTGTTTAGAGATTTAGGGTTAGTGTCTAGGGTTTAGAGTTTGGATTTAGGATTTAGGTTCTAGGGTTTACGATTTAGGGTTTAGGATTTAGGGTTTAGGGTTTGGGGTTCAAGGTTTAGGGTTTAGGGTTTAGGGTTTCTAGGGTTTGGGGTTTAGGGTTTTTTAGGGTTTAGGGTTTTTAGGATTTAGGGTATAGGGTTTTTAGTGTTTAGGGTTTAGGGTTTAGGTTGAGGGATTAATATTAAGGGTTTACGGTTTAGGGTTTGGGGCTTAGGTTTTAAGGTTTATTGTTTTGGTTGAGGGATTAATGTTTAGGGTTTTTATTTTAAGGTTTATTGCTTAGGTTTTAGGGTTTAGGGTTTAGGTTTAGGGATTAGGGTTTTGGGTTTAGGGCTTAGGTTTTTTAAGGTTTAGTGTTTAGCGTATAGGGTTTATGGTTTAGGGATAAATGTTTAGAGATTTTTTTTTTTTCGGTTTAGGCTTTAGAGATTTAGGATTTAGGGTTTTGGTTTAGGGTTTAGGTCTTAGGGTTTTGGTTTTAGTGTTAAAGGTTTAGGGTTTAGGGTTTAGACTTTAAAGTTTAGGGTTTTGGAATTAAGGTTTATTGTTTAGGGTATAGGGTTGAGAGTTTATGTCTTAGGGTTTAGTAATTAGATTTTAGGGTTTAGGGTTTAGGTTTAGGAATTTAGGTTTAGGGTTTAAGGTATAGGGTTTAGTGTTTAGGTTATAGGGTTTAGGGTTTAGGGATAAATGATTAGAGATTTTTTGTTTGGGTTTAGGCTTTAGAGTTTTACACTTATAGTTTAGGTTTTACAGTTTGTATTTGGGATTTAGTGTTTAGGGTTTAAGGTTTACGATTAAAAGTTTAGGATTTAGCTTTAGGGTTTAGGGTTTATGTTTTCCATTTGAAATTTAGGGCTAAGGTTTTAGGGTTTTAGGGTTTAGGATTTAGGGGATATGATTTTGGGATAGGGTTTTGAGTTTATGATTAAGGGTTTAGGGTTTGAGATTTAGGGTTTAAGGTTTAGAGTGGTTTTATGTTTGGGATTTAGGGTTGAGTGATTAGATTTTAAGATTTAGGGTTTAGGGTTTGAATTTATGATTTACAGTTTAGTGTTTAGGGTTCAGGGTTTGTGGTTCAGGTTTAGGGTTTAGGGTTTAGGTTTTAGTATTTAAGGTTTAGGGATTAGGGTTTAGGGTTTAATGTTTAGGGTTCAGAATTTAGGTCTTAGGAATTTGGGTTTAGGGTTTAAGGTTTAGGGTTAGGGTTAAATGTTTAGTGTTTAGGGTTTAAGGTTTGGGGTTAGGGTTAGGGTTTATGATTTAAGATTGATGGTTTTGAGATTTAGGGTTAGTGTCTAGGGTTTAGAGTTTGGATTTAGGATTTAGGGTCAAGGGTTTATGCTTTATGGTTTAGGGTTTAGGTTTTAGGTTTAGGGTTTATGGTTTTAAGTTTGTGATTTAGGTTGAGGGTTTAGGTTTTAGGTTTTGGATTTAGGTTTTACGGTCTAGCATTCAGGTTTTAGGATTTAGGGTCACGGGTTTAGGGTTTTGGTTTTGTATTTAGGGTTTAGGGTTAAGATTTTAGGGTTGTAGTATTAGGATTTAGTGTTTAGGGATTAGGGTTTAGTGCTTAAGGTTTAGAGTTTAAGGTTAAAGGTTTAGTGTTTGGGGTTTAGAGTTTAAAGTTTAAGATTTAGGAATTAGGGTTTAGGATTTAGGGTTTAGGTTAAGGGATTTGGGTTTAGGGTTTAGCGCATAGGGTGAAAAGTTTAGTATTTATGGTTAGGGTTTAGGGTCTATGATTTAAAGTTTAGGGTTATGGTTTTAGGGTCGTAGTATTAGGATTTAGGGTTGAGGGATTAGGGTTTAGGGTTTATGGTTTAGAGTTTAGAGTTTAGATTTTTGGAATTAGGGCTTAGGGTTTAGGTTTACGAATTAGGGCTTAGTGTGTAGGGTTTAGGGTTTATGGTTAAGGTTAGGGTTTAAAGTTCAAAGTTTAGGGTTATGGAATTATGTTTTATGGTTTAGGGATTAGGGTTTAGGGTTTATGGCTATTGTTTGTCATTTAGGGTTTAGGGTTTTGGATTTTGGGTTTAGGGGATATGGTTTTTGGGATAGGTTTTTGGGTTTAGGGGATATGATTTTTGCGATAGAGTTTGGGATTTAGGATTTAAGGTTTGGAGTTTAGGGTTAAAAGTTTTGGTTTTTGGGTTAGGGTTTTGGGTTTATAGTTTAGAGTTTAGGGTTTAGGAATTTGAGTTTAGGTTTTAGGGTTTAGGTTTAGGGATTAGGGTTTACGGTTAAAGGTTTAGTGTTTACGGTTAGGGTTTAGGGTATAGGGATAAATGCTTAGAGATTTTGGCTTAGGGTTTAGGGTTTAGAGATTTAATATTTAGGGTCTAGGGTTTACATTTTAAGGTTAAGGGTTTAGGGTTTGGGGTTTGGGTTAATGGTGTAGGGTTTAGTGTTAGGGTTTGGGACTTAGTGTTTAGGTTTTATGGTTTAGGGTTTAGGTTTTATTAGTTAGGGTTTAGGGCTTATGGTTTACGGTTTGGGATTTTGAATATGGGATTTAGGTATGTTTAGGGTTTAGGGTTTTAGGTTTGGGATTTAAGGTTGAGGGTTTAGTGTTTAGTGTTAGGGCTTAGGGTTTGGATTTAGGATTTACGGTCTAGTGTTAGGGGTTTAGGCTTTAGGCTTTAGGGTTTTGGGTTTAGGATTTAGGGTTTAGGGTTTAGGGTTTATAGTTTAGGGTTTAGGGTTTTCTAGGGTTTAATGTTTACGATTTAGGATTTAGGGTTTAGGGTTTTAGGGTTTTGGGTTTAGGGTTTAGGGTGTGGGGTTTTGGGTTTGGGGTTTAGGGTTTAAGGTCTAGATTTTAGGGTTTAGGGTTTAGGGTTTAAGATTTTTTAGAGTTTAGGGTTTAGGGTTTAGAATTTTTAAGGTTTAGGGTTTAAGGTTTAGAATTTTTAGAGTTTAGGGTTTAGGGTTTTATGGTTTAGAGTTTAGGGTTTGGGGTTTGGGGTTTAGGGTTTAGGGTTTAGGGTTTTTACAATTTAAGGTTTAGGGTTTAGGGTATTTTGTGTTTAGGTTTTAGGGTTTATATTGAGGGATTAATATTGAGGGTTTAGGGTTTAGGGTTTACATTTTAAGGTTTATTATTTAGGTTGAGGGAGTAATGTTTAGGGTTTAGGGTTTAGGGTTTAAGGTTTAGTGTTTTATGGTTTTAGGGTTTAGGGTTTAGGATTTTTAAGGTTTAGGATTTAGGGTTTAGGGTTTTAGGGTTTAGGGTTTAAGGTTTAGGGTTTAGGTTTAAGTGTTTTTAGGGTTTTGGGTTTAGGGTTTTTTAGGGTTTAGGATTTAGGGTTTAGGGTTTTTAGGGTTTAGGGTTTAGGGTTTTTAGGGTTTAAGGTTTAGGATTTTTAGTGTTTAGTGTTTAGGGTTTTTAGTGTTTAGGATTTAGGGTTTAGGTTGAGGGATTAATATTTAGGGTTTAGGGTTTAGGGTTTAGGTTTTTAGGTTTATTGTTTAGGTTGAGGGATTAATGTTAAGTGTTTAGGGTTTAGGTTTTAAGGTTTATTTTTTAGGTTTAGGGTTAGTGTTTAGTTATTAGAATTTAGGGTTTAGGGTTTAGGGCTTAGGTTTTAAGGCTTAGTGTTTAGGATTTAGGGTTTAGGTTTAGGAATTCTAGTTTAGGGTTTAGCGTATAGCGCTTAGGGTTTAAGGTTTAGCGTTTAGGGTATAGGGTTTAGGGTTTAGGGATAAATCATTAGAGATTTTTGGTTTGGGTTTAGGCTTTAGAGATTTACACTTATAGTTTAGGGTTTACTGTTTGTATTTAGGATTTAGGGTCTAGGGTTTATAGTTTACGATTAAAAGTTTGGGGTTTAGCTTTAGGGTTTAAGGTTTATGTTTACCATTTGTCATTTAGGGTTAAGGTTTTAGGGTTTTAGGGTTTAGGATTTAGGGTATATGGTTTCGGGATAGGGTTTTGAGTTTATGGTTAAGGGTTTAGGGTTTGAGATTTAGTGTTTAAGGTTTAGAGTGGTTTTAATTTTAGGATTTCGGGTTGAGGCATTAGATTTTAAGATTTAGGGTTTAGGGTTTGAATTTAGGATTTACAGTCTAGTGTTTAGGGTTTAGGGTTTAGGGTTTATGTTTTAGTATTTAAGGTTTAGGGATTAGGGTTTAGGGTTTAAGGTTTAGGGTTTAGAGTTTTGGTCTGAGGAATTAGGGTTTAGGGTTTAGGTTTTAGGTTTAGGGTTAAGTGTTTAGGGTTTAGGGTTTAAGGTTTGGGGTTTAGGGTTAGGGTTTACAATTTAAGGTTGATTTTTTAGAGATTTAGGGATAGTGTCTAGGGTTTAGAGTTTGGATTTAAGATTTAGGGTCTAGGGTTTACGATTTAGGGTTTATGGTTTAGGTTTAAGGTTTAGGGTTTGTGGTTTTACGTTTGGGATTTAGGTTGAGGGTTTAGTTTTTAGGGTTTGGATTTAGGATTTACGGTCTAGCGTTTAGGTTTTGGATTTAGGGTCACGTGTTTAGGGTTTTGGTTTTAGATTTAGGGTTTAGGGTTAATGTTTGAGGGTTGTAGTATTTGGTTTTAGTGTTTAGGGATTTGGGTTTAGTGCTTCAGGTTTAGAGTTTAAGGTTCAAGGTTTAGCGTTTAGGGTTTAGAGTATAAAGTTTAAGGTTTAGGAATTAGGGTTTAGTATTTAGGGTTTAGGTTTAGGGATTTGGGTTTAGGATTTAGCGCTTAGGGTCAAAGGTTTAGTGTTTATGGTTAGGGTTTAGGGTTTAGGATTTTGGTTTAGGATTTAGAGTTTAGGGTTATGGTTCCAGGGTCGTAGTATTAGTATTTAGGTTTGAGGGATTAGGGTTTAGGGTTTAGGGCTTAGGGTTTATGATTTAGAGTTTAGAGTTTAGGTTTTTGGAATTAGGGTTTGAGGGTTTAGGGTTTAGGTTTACGAATTAGGGTTTAGTGTGTAGGGGATTATGGTTAAGGTTTAGGGTTTAGAGTTTAAAGTTTAGGGTTATGGAATTAAGTTTTACAATTTAGGGATTAGGGTTTAGGGTTTATGGCTATCGTTTATCATTTAGGGTTTAGGGTTTTGGATTTTGGGTTTAGGGGATATGGTTTTTGGGATAGGGTTTTGGGTTTAGGGGATATGGTTTTTGGGATAGAGTTTGGGATTTAGGATTTAAGGTTTGGAGTTTAGGGTTAAAGGTTTTGGTTCTTGGGTTATGGTTTTGGGTTTATAGTTTAGAGTTTAGGGTTTAGGAATTTGAGTTTAGGTTTTAGGGTTTAGTTTTAGGGATTAGGTTTTACGGCTAAAGGTTTAATGTTTACGATTAGGGTTTAGGGTATAAGGATAAATGCTTAGATATTTTGGATTAGGGTTTAGGGTTTATAGATTTAAGATTTAGGGTCTAGGGTTTACAGTTTAAGGTTAAGGGTTTAGGGTTTGGGGTTTAGGTTAATGGTGTAGTGTTTAGTGTTAGGGTTTGGGACTTGGTGTTTAGGTTTTATGGTTTAAGGTTTAGGTTTTCGGGGTTAGGGTTTAGGACTTATGGTTTAGGGTTTAGGTTTTAGGTTTTAAGGGTTGAGGGCTTATGGTTTAGGGTTTAGGGTTTATGGTTTAGGGATTAGGGTTTTTTAGGGCTTAGGGCTTAGGGTTTAGGGTTTATGGTTTAGGGATTAGGGTTTTTTAGGGTTTAAGGTTTAGGGTTTAGGGTTTAGGGTTTAGGGTTTAGGGTTGAGGGTTTTAGGGTTTAGGGTTGAGGGTTTTAGGGTTTAGGGTTTATAATTTTTTGGGTTTAGGGTTTAGGGTTTAGGGTGTTAAGGTTTAGGGTTTAGTGTTTGGGGTTTGGGGTTTAGGGTTTAGGGTTTAGGGTTCAGGATTTTTAGGATTTAGGGTTTAGGGTTTAAGGTTTGGGGTTTAGGGTTTAGGGTTGTTTAGGGTTTAGGGTTTAGGGTTTAGGTTTGATGGTTTAGGGTTTTTATAGTTTACATTTTAGGGTTTATATTGAGGGATTAATATTTAGGGTTTAGGGTTTAGGGTTTATGGTTTAGGGTTTAAGGTTTAGGGTTTCAGGGTTTAGGGTTTAGGATTTGTAGGGTTTAGGGTGTAGGGTTTAGTGTTTAGGGTTTTACGGTTTAGGGTTTGGTGTTTAGGGTTTAGGGTTTATGGTTTAGGGTTTTTAGGGTTTCGGGTTTAGGGTTTTTTAGGGTTTAGGGTTTAGGGTTTAGGGTTTTTAAGGTTTAGGGTCTAGGGTTTTTCGAGTTTAAGGTTTAGGGTTTTTAGTGTTTAGGGTTTAAGGTTTTTAGTGTTTAGGATTTAGGGTTTAGGTTGAGGGATTAATATTTAGGGTTTAGGTTTTAGGTTTATTGTTTAGGTTGAGGGATTAATGTTTAGGGTTTAGGGTTTAGGTTTTAAGGTTTATTGTTTAGGTTTTACGGTTTAGGGTTTAGTTATTAGAATTTAGGGTTTAGGGTTTAGTTATTAGAATTTAGGGTTTAGGGTTTAGGGCTTAGGTTTTAAGGTTTAGTGTTTAGGGTATAGGGTTTATGGTTTAGGGATAAATGTTTAGAGATTTTTTGTTTGGGTTTAGGCTTTAGTGATTTAGGATTTAGGGTTTTGGATGAGTGTTTAGGTCTTAGGGTTTTGGTTTTAGTGTTAAAGGTTTAGGGCTTAGGGTTAGGGTTTAGGGTTTAGACTTTAAAGTTTAGGGTTTTGGAATTAAGGTTTATGGTTTAGGGTATAGTGTTTAGGGTTTAGGGCTTAGGGTTTAAGGTTTATTATTTAGGTTTTAGGGTTTAGTGTTTAGTAATTAGAGTTTAGGGTTTAGGGTTTAGGTTTAGGAATTCGGGTTTAGGGTTTATGGTATAGGGTTTAGGGTTTAAGGTTTAGTGTTTAGGGTATAGGGTTTAGGGATAATTGATTAGAGATTTTTGGTTTGGTTTTAGGCTTTAGATATTTACACTTATAGTTTAGGGTTTACAATTTGTATTTAGGATTTAGGGTCTAGGGTTTACAGTTTACGATTAAAAGTTTAGGGTTTAGCTTTAGGGTTTAGGGTTTATGTTTACCATTTGTGATTTAGGGCTAAGGTTTTAGGGTTTAAGATTTAGGGGATATGGTTCGGGATAGCGTTTTAAGTTTATGGTTAAGGGTTTAGGGTTTCAGATTTAAGGTTTAAGGTTTAGAGTGGTTTTAATTTTGGGATTTAGGGTTGAGGCATTAGATTTTAAGATTTAGGGTTTAGGGTTTGAATTTAGGATTTACAGTCTAGTGTTGAGGGTTTAGGGTTTATGGTTTTTTTTTTTATTTTATTTGAACGACCCTTGGAGGGGTCAGGGGCTTAGCAACACCTCCAGGCCTTAGCATATATAAAGAACAACAAGTACATGGAGGGGGACATAAACCTTACCTCTGAATGGGTGGACCAAGAATTGGTAGCCTACTAGGTATAGCTAGTTGGTTCTCCAACTCTTTTCAAAAAAAAGAAAAAGACGTATCGTCTAAGCACCTATGTGAGAGGACTCCTCTCGATACAAAGATTCTAGGAATGCATAAATGAGGGAGACTCTCCCTTTACAATTAAGAAAGACAATAAAATCTATCCTAACCAAGGGGCCTCCAAAGAGATGTGATGACAGACTGGTCATCATATAGTAGCCCTGATGGAATTTAAACTCCTTCTTAGGACTACTATTGAGAGTTCATCAAGGTGGTTCCTTGATTCTTTTTAACTTCTTTCGTCTGAAACTTGCCATGCCTGTGAGGTCCTGTTGAAAGAAGGCTGCAGCCAGCTTGGGGAGTTGCTTGGTATTGAAATACATTTGTGGGTTGGGAATTTTGTGGCTGTGCTTTGAGAGCGCATCTGCTACTGAGTTTGCTTCTCTGAAGGTGTGAATACACTTGACTTGATTTAGTTGGGTGACCAGATGTCGGAGTTTCTGCATTTGGGCTGAGAGGGTCCAAGGTATTGCTGTTTTGTTCATAAACCAATCCACCAGCAGTTGAGAATCCACTTCCAGGATGACATTGCCATGATTTAGCTGCACGCACCAGGCTAGACCAAAAACTGCAGCTTCTACTTCTGCCTGGTTATGAGTTCCCTGTCCTAGAGGAACTGAGAAGGCAAAAATGATATCCCCCTTTTGGTCTTTGAGAATCCCTCCTGCTCCTATGTTCCCCAGATCCTTCAACGCACTTCCATCTGTGTTTAGTTTGACCCAACTGTCCGGGGGTGTATGCCACTGGACAGTAGTGATTCTGATGTGATGAATACATTTTTCACTAAGAGTGCATAATTTGTTCCACCCCAGTGGCCAAGGAATGTAAGGGAACACTGTCTGCATTAATTTAAAGCTGTCCAAGATTACAAGGTGTTTAACTCTTGCCATGTTGGACTGTTTGCCTCCATACTTGGCAGCACACCTGTTTTTCCACAAGTTCCAGTAAATAAAGATTGGTAAAGCTTGAAGAAGAAGCTGGTGTGCTTCATTGTTGTAATTGCTACTCCACCACCTCATAATCATGTGTCTAAAGGGGAGGTAGTCTGTTTGAATGCCTAGAGAGTCTGCGAAATACTTCCAAACCTTCTTGGCAAAATTTCCCCCATTGAAGATATGCTCAATAGTATCTGGTCCTGGAGAATAACAACAGTGGCATTCACCTGGTTTAACTCCAAATCTTGATAATTTTTCATTGGTAGGAAGCTTGCCTCTGATAGCCCTCCATAGTAAGAAGGAGCATTTGAATGGAATATGTTTCTGCCATGTGTATGTGTTGATTTTTGTTTTCTCCCTTTTTTCTCTGATGGAATTCCATGCAGAAGTAACAGAAAAAAGGCCATTAGTGTTGAGATTCCACACAGCTTGATCAGGTTTGTCTTGTTGCAATTGTAACTGTGTAGACAAGATGCTGTGAATATGGTTTTGAGGAGCTAACTGGACCATCTTACTCATGTTCCACTGACCATTTTCAATGAAATCAGAAACCTTATCGTTATTGAACCTGTTGCTGGCAGTAGTGAAGTAAGCCAGGGGGCCTACCCCTAACCAATTATCCCACCAAAAGGAGCAAGAACCACTCTTAAGATTCCATTGGATAAGCTTCTCCACCTTGTGTTTGTTCCTCATCATCAGCTTCCAGTTTTGAGATTCTCCTGTATCCCATTTTTTGCTTATGGGATTGGATCTCTGGTAGTATTTAGCCTTCAGGAAGTTACCCCATAGGGTATTTTTAGTTCTAAAGGTCCACCATTGTTTGAATTGAAAAGCTCGACATACATCACTCATGAGTCTAACACCAATTCCCCCTTCATCATAAGGAAAGCTTAGATTTTTCCATGAGGTCCAATGGTATTTTTTCTTGTCATTTCTCCAGCCCCAGAAAAAATCTGCCAGGATACCTTGGATTTGTTTAAGAACAGTAGATGGAGGAGCAGTAGCAGACAAAATATGAATAGGGATGGATTGAAGGACATGTTTAATCAAGGTTGCTTTGCCTCCATAACTCAGCAGCTTGGATTGCCAACCAGTGATTCTGTTCACTATCTTGTTGATGAGCTCAGAAAAGTAGATAATCCTGTGCCTTCCAGTGGAAATAGGACAACCAAGGTAAGTGAAAGGAGCATCTTTCTTATGGAATCCTGTAGCTCTCTTAATTCTGTCACAGGAAGTTCTGAAGGCATTGGGATGCAACATGAAATGGCTCTTTGCTTTGTTTATGAGTTGACCAGAAGTCCTTTCATAAGTAGCCAAGGTCTGCATAATAAGATTGAGTGAATGTTTCCTCCCAGAGGTGAATATGATAATATCATCAGCAAAGCTAAGATGGTTGATCTGAGGGCCTCTTTTCTCCATATAGAATCCATGATAAAGGGGGTTCTGCTGTAAATTATTCAGGGATCTGGACAACATCTCAGCACCTAAAATAAATAGGGCTAGGGATAAGGGGTCACCCTGTTTAAGGCCTCTAGTGGAGTGAAAGAAACCACATCTCTTGCCATTAATTATAATAGAGTACCAATTGTTAGCCATAATTCTCCAAACCATATCTATGAAAAATTCCTCAAATCCCATTCTCCTGAGGACTATACAAATGTACGACCAAGACACCCTATCATATGCCTTAGCCATATCAAGTTTGATCACAACATTGCTGCCAATGTTAGGCTTTCTTATCTGATGAATAATTTCCTGAGCAAGCATAATGTTCTCTGATATACTCCTACCTTTGAAAAAGCCTGACTGGTTAGGAGACACCAGACTAGGCAATATAGGGGCCAATCTGAGACAGAGGAGCTTAGAGATAACTTTATTAGTGAAGTTACTCAAGCTTATAGGTCTAAACTTAGAAAACTTGTTAGGGTGTTTCACTTTGGGTAATAGGACCAGACAGGCATGAGAGAAATATTTGGGGATCATCTGTCCACTGAAGAAGGCCAGGACCACAGCTAACAGATCTTTATTGATAGTATTCGAGCAATTCTGGAAAAAATACCCATTCATTCCATCTGGTCCTGCTGCTGAATGAGGGTTCATGGAGAAGACCACCTCTTTAAGTTCCTCCATAGAAGGCAATTTCTTCAACCTGTCATTATGCTCTTGTTCAATCATTCTAGGAATGCAGTTCATATGGATCTCCTCAATAGGTTTTTCTTCTCCTGTGAAAATATTTTGAAAGCGTTCACAGGCAGCCCGTGCAATTTGTTCATCACCCTGTATCCACTCCTCCTCATCAGTGAGGATTTTGTGTATGAACAACCTCCTCCTTCTTCCCCTAATCAGGGCATGGAAATACTTAGAGTTACCATCCCCTTCTCTAAACCACTGAAGTTGGGTTTTTTGTTTGAGAATAGAGTCTTCTAACTTCATGAACTTGATATATTCTGCATTTATACTATGCAATTCAGCTCTGTGTTCCTCAGTGTTACTTTGAATGAGATTATCTTCTGCAACTCTAACTCTTTCCTTAAAATCCTCGACTTTTGTATAGATATCTCCAAATTGCAACCTGGACCAACCACTAAGGGTAGTGGCAAGCCTCTTCATTTTCTGGTGGAAGATCCACATAGGATTTCCTTCTATAGGCCTGTTCCAACATGCTGTAACAGTCTCTGCAAAGGAAGGTTGTTCAGTCCAGCAATTTAGAAATCTGAAGTATTTAATGTGGTTGTCTGGCCTGGCATTTATTTCCATCAGTAGAGGACAATGATCAGAACCCACAGCAGGGAGGTGGGTAATAGTAGTATGAGGCAGGTGTTGCAGCCATCTATCATTGACCATGGCCCTGTCAAGTCTCTTCCAAATTCTGAAGTTGATTCCCCTCTGGTTAGACCAAGTATATCTAGGTCCATTAAACCCCAAATCCGTAAGTCCACTAGCTTCAATAACTTCAATGAATCCCAGGCTTTTTCTCATGTCATAGGTGTTGCCTCCCAGCTTCTCATCTGTATCTATTATCACATTGAGGTCACCAACAGTACACCAAGGAGTGGTATCAGTGTTGTCTGCAAAGTGAAGCAATCTGTCCCAGAGTGGCTTTCTGAGAGGTTCCTTACATTTGGCATACACAAAGGTCTTGATATAGCTATCAGGGGCTTCAGTATGATTGATTTCACAAGTAATCTGCTGTTCAGCAAATTCTAACACCTTACAAGTAATTTCAGTAATCCAAAACAGCCAAATTTTTCCATTAGTGTTGTCAACTGCATGGTCCATGGCAAGCACACTTTTAAAAATGTTAATATGGGAACTATCAGAGAAAGGCTCCAGGACGGCAATCATAGAAACATGATGAATGTTCTTGAGATTTTTGAGTCTTTCAATAACTCCTTTGGTGTTGATACCTCTAGAATTCCATATGATTGTACTAATCATTGAGATGATTTAGAGGTGAAGAGCCTTGTATTTGGTCTTCCTGCTGTCACAGGAATAGGGGATTTGGTTTTTCTGAGAGGGAGTTTTTCCAGGTGTATACCTCTGGGAGATAATCCCTGTTTGTCGGTAATTTGTTGTAGCTCTTTATCCAATTCAGCATCATTGTTGGGGCTGACAGCTTTTATCAACTGTTCACAAGTCTCATCATCTCCATCCTGGTCTAACCCGGGTGGATTTTCTTCATCTAATTCATCTTCTGAAATTTCCACTTCATATTCATCTCTCACTGTCATCTTTGTCTGATCTGGGGGTTTTGCAGGGGTATGGTTATTATGCTGAGCATTCAGGGGAGACACATCCATAATTTGCTCCTCCATGATGAACTGCTTGCAAGGATTAGTGTCTTCCTGATTGTTTCCTTTTTGCTGTTGTTCTTGTTGATGTTGTGTTGTTTGTTTTCTCTTAGTAGCTTCTCTCTTCTTCTTGCTTGGCTTGTTTTTACTTTTAGGAGTCTCTGGTTGTTTACTAGAGCTAGCTTTGTTTCCCATGTCCTTAGCCATAGATCCTTTGGCCTGATTATCCTTCAGTCTATCTGTTTGAACCTGGTGATTTCCCTCCTTGGTGATTTGGTGTGTTTGTTTTTGATGATGTTGTACAGCACCTACAGCACCTATAACATTTATAGAGGTAGCAGGGGCTTGAGACAATTCCCTCCCTTTAGGTTCCCCTTCCTGCAGGTTAGTCAGTTTCTCCTTCAACTCCATCCCCCCTCCAACAGCTTCTTCAGCAGCAATAAAAGGGGGAAAAATAGGGGTTGGGACATGATGTTCATCATCATCAACAATTACAGGGAATGGGGGTGGTAGAATCGGAACATCAGATTCCTCAGCAACAGAAAAAGGGGGAATAACAGGGGAGGGGATTGTGAGGTGCTGCTCACCAGACACCTCCAAAACATTAACAGTTGGTTCAGCAATCATACCTGGTCCCTGCACCTGCTGTTCCTGAGTTGTTCTGTTGTTCATTACCTAAAAATGAGAATTTTGGGTCATACCTTGGTCCTGTTTTGCTTGTTGATTCTTGTTTTTCCTTTTAGTCTGAGTTTGCCACTGTTCTTCTTTGTGTGTTGTTTCTACTTCAGCTGGTCCTTTTTCCTTGTTGTTCCTGTTTGATTGGGATTTTCTTTGGTCATCCTCTTGCTGCTGGTTACCTCTAGGATTGTGGTTCTGCTGCTTCTCTTGGGTTTTCACGCTGGTTTCTCCTTCTTTCCTTTTCTTATTTTCATCATCTCTTTCCTTTAAAGAGCATTCATCTATAAGGTGGCCTTGATGTTTGCAGTAAAGACAGTAGGAGGGCACATCTTCAAACTCAATGATTTGCCATTTGCCCAGAGATGGGTCCTTTTCTGAAAAACCGATCCAAACATGTTGGGGTCTCTCCTTGGTGATATCAATTTGAACTCTTACCTTTGCCACACTACCCCTAGTCTTTTGCATGGTTGCTGAGTCCAAATAGAGGGCCTTACCAACAGGAGACAACAAAGGAGTGAGGATGTCCATATAATAACAATGCCAAGGGAGTTCAGGCAGTGTGATCCAGATGGGGATAATGGGGGTTTCTTCCGCAGGTTTAAAAGTAGGAGTCCACACCTGCAGCCTCATTAAATGTCCAGCAATATACATTTTTTGTTTTGTCCAAACAGATATATGATCTGCTTCATTATCTAAATCAATATAAACATGTCTCGAATTGAAATGAGCAATTTTAACACCCCCAGTGAGATCAGATTGAGCAATGAAACTTTTCCTAATTATTTCCATTTTAGGCATAGCATTGGTGAATTTTCCCACAAGGGTGTACTTACATCTGCCAGGCATTTTCTGCATAAAGTCAGCCTCATGAAATGTAATGAAAGGATAGCCTTGTCTAGTGCAGCCTGGGATTATAGAGGTATTGTATCCTTAGCAGCCTGTGTGGTCCTTTGCATCTGCAACTCTTTGGTTCTTTTGGTGATCAAAGTGTCCTGGTCTTGTGACCTTGCTTCCTTTCTTGGTTCATCCTTGTTGTGATCATTCTCCGTCATTGCGACTTGATCCTGAAATTTAGGAGACGAGTAGCCGTTAGTATGTTATTGATTAGATGATTCTATTACCTTAGATATGTTATCCTCATTGTAAGGAATCATTTGTTGCACTGGTTCTTCTTCACCGCCAACCAGAGCTCCGGCGACTGTGTCTGATTTTTCACCGCCAAGAATTTCGCCGTCAAAATCATTTGGAATTCTTATGGGAGGTGCCTCTTGTCCTGGGGATGATTTCCTAGTATTAGAAATTTCATTTCTTCCACCGGAAGATGGTCGAATATGAAGGCGCACCGTCGGCGATTTGGAGGTGATATCTGGAGACTTTCTGTTCGTGTTTCCTTCGATTTGAGCGATAGAAATGTTTGATTCTTGGACTGGTGGTAGATCTTTAGTTGTTTACAATTTAAGGTTGATCGTTTAGAGATTTAAGGTTAGTGTCTAGGGTTTAGAGTTTGGATTTATGATTTAGGGTTTAGGGTTTATGATTTAGGGTTTAGGGTTTAGGTTTAAGGTTTAGGGTTTACGGTTTTAAGTTTGGGATTTAGGTTGAGGGTTTAGTTTTTAGGGTTTGGATTTAGGATTTATGGTCTAGTGTTTAGGGTTTAGGATTTAGGGCCACGGGTTTAGGGTTTTGGTTTTGGATTTAGGGTTTAGGGTAAAGGTTTAAGGGTTGTAGTATTAGGGTTTAGTGTTTAGGGATTAGGGCTTAGTGCTTAAGGTTTAGAGTTTAAGGTTAAAGGTTTAGCATTTAGGGTTTAGATTTTAAAGTTTAAGGTTTATGAATTAGGGTTTAGGATTTAGGGTTTAGGTTTAGGGATTTGGGTTAAGGGTTTAGCGCTTAGGGTTAAAGATTTAGTGTTTATGGTTAGGGTTTAGGGTTTAGGATTTTGGTTTAGGGTTTAGAGTTTAGGGTTATGTTGGAATTAGGGTTTAGTGTTTAGGGTTTAGGGTTTAGGTTTACGAATTAGGGTTTAGTGTTTAGGATTTAGGGTTTATGGTTAAGGTTTAGGGTTTAGAGTTTAAAGTTTAGGGTTACGGAATTAAGTTTTACGGTTTAGGGATTAGGTTTTAGGGTTTATGGCTATCATTTGTCATTTAGGGTTTAGGGTTTAGGGTTTTGGGTTTAGGGGATATGGTTTTTGGGATAGGGTTTTAGGTTTAGGGGATATGGTTTTTGGGATAGAGTTTGGGATATAGGATTTAAGGTTTGGAGTTTAGGGTTAAAGGTTTTGGTTTTTGGGTTAGGGTTTTGGATTTATAGTTTAGAGTTTAGGGTTTAGGAATTACAGTTTAGGTTTTAGGGTTTACGTTTAGGGATTAGGGTTTACGGTTAAAGGTTTAGTGTTTACGGTTAGGGTTTTGGGTATAGGGATAAATGCTTAGAGATTTTGGATTTGGGTTTAGGGTTTAGAGATTTAGGATTTAGGGTCTAGGGTTTATAGTTTAAGTTTAAGGGTTTAGGGTTTGGGGTTTGGGTTAATGGTCTAAGGTTTAGTGTTAGGGTTTGGGACTTAGTGTTTAGGTTTTATGGTTTAGGGTTTAGGTTTTAGGGGTTAGGGTTTAGGGCTTATGGTTTAAGGTTTGGGATTTAGAATATGGGATTTAGGTAGGTTTTGGGTTTAGGGTTTTAGGTTTGGGATTTAAGGTTGAGGGTTTAGTGTTTAGTGTTAGGGCTTAGGGTTTGGATTTAGGATTTACGGTCTAGTGTTAGGGGTTTAGGCTTTAGGCTTTAGGGTTTTGGATTTTGGGTTTAGGATTTAGGGTTTAGGGTTTAGGGTTAGGGTTTAGGGTTTAGGGTTTATGGTTTAGTGTTCGGGTTTTGGGTTTTGGGTTTAGGATTTAGGGTTTAGGGTTAAGGTTTTTGAGTTTAGGATTTACGGTTGAGGGTTTATGGTTTAGGGTTTAGGTTTAGGGTTTAGGGTTTAGGATTTAGGGTTTATGGTTTAGGGTTTAGGGTTTAGGGTTTAGGGTTTGGGGTTTAGGGCTTAGGGTTTTATAGTTTAGGGTTTAGGATTTAGGGTTTGGGGTTTAGGTTTTAGCATTTAGATTTTTGGGTTTTAGGGTTTAGGGCTTAGGGTTTAAGGTTTATTATTTAGGCTTTAGTGTTTAGTAAGTAGAGTTTAGGGTTTAGGGTTTAGGTTTAGGAATTTGGCTTTAGGGTTTAAGGTATAGGGTTTAGGGTTTAAGGTTTGTGTTGAGGGTATAGGGTATAGGGTTTAGGATTTAGGGATAAATGGTTAGAGATTTTTGGTTTGGGTTTAGGCTTTAGAGATTTACACTTATAGTTTAGGGTGTACATTTTGTATTTAGGATTTAGGGTCTAGGGTTTACAGTTTACGATTAAAAGTTTAGGGTTTAGGGTTTATGTTTACCATTTGTGATTTAGGGCTAAAGTTTTAGGGTTTTAGGGTTTAGGATTTAGGGGATATGGTTTCGGGATAGGGTTTTGAGTTTATGGTTAAGGGTTTAGGGTTTGAGGTTTGGAGTGGTTATAATTTTGGGATTTAGGGTTGAGGTATTAGATTTTAAGATTTAGGGTTTAGGGTTTGAATTTAGGATTTACAGTCTAGTGTTTAGGGTTTAGGGTTTATGGTTTAGGTTTAGGGTTTAGGGTTTAGGTTTTAGTATTTATGGTTTAGGGATTAGGGTTTAGGGTTTAGAGTTTTGATATGAGGAATTAGGGTTTAGGTTTAGGGTTAAGTGTTTAGGGTTTAGGGTTTAGGGTTTAAGGTTTGGGGTTTAGGGTTAGTGTTTACAATTTAAGGTTGATCGTTTAGAGATTTAGGGTTAGTGTCTAGGGTTTAGTGTTTGGCTTTAGGATTTAGGGTTTAGGGTTTATGATTTAGGGTTTAGGGTTTAGGTTTAAGGTTTAGGGTTTATGGTTTTAAGTTTGGGATTTAGGTTGAGGGTTTAGTTTTTAGGGTTTGGATTTAGGATTTATGGTCTAGCGTTTAAGGTTAAGGATTTAGGGTCACGGGTTTAGGGTTTTGGTTTTGTATTTAGGGTTTAGGGTTAAGGTTTTATGGTTGTAGTGTTAGGATTTAGTGTTTAGGGATTAGGGTTTAGTGCTTAAGGTTTAGAGTTTAAGGTTAAAGGTTTAGCATTGAGGGTTTAGAGTTTAAAGTTTAAGGTTTAGGAATGAGGGTTTAGGATTTAGGGTTTAGGTTTAGGTAGTTGGGTTTAGGGTTTAGCGCTTAGGGTTAAAGGTTTAGTGTTTATGGTTAGGGTTTAGGTTTTAGGATTTTGGTTTAGGATTTAGAGTTTAGGGTTATGGTTTTAGGGTCGTAGTATTAGGATTTAGGGTTGAGGGATTAGGGTTTAGGGTTTAGGGTTTAGAGTTTAGAGTTTAGGTTTTTGGAATTAGGGTTTAGTGTTTACGGTTTAGGGTTTCGGTTTACGAATTCGGGTTTAGTGTTTAGGATTTAGGGTTTATGGTTAAGGTTTAGGGTTTGGAGTTTAAAGTATAGGTTTATGGACTTAAGTTTTATGGTTTAGCGATTAGGGCTTAGGGTTGAGGGATTAGGGTTTAGGGTTTAGAGTTAGGGTTTATCAATTAGGGTTTAGGGTTGAGGGATTAGGGTTTATGGTTAAGGTTTAGGGTTTTGAGTTTAGGGTTATGGAATTAAGTTTTATGGTTTAGGGATTAGGGTTTAGGGTTTATGGCTATCGTTTGTCATTTAGGGTTTAGGGTTTTGGGTTTAGGGGATATGGTTTTTGGGATAGGGTTTTGGGTTTAGGGGATAGAGTTTGGGATTTAGGATTTAAGGTTTGGAGTTTAGGATTAAAGGTTTTGGTTTTTGGGTTAGGGTTTTGGGTTTATAGTTTTGAGTTTAGGGTGTAGGAATTAGAGTTTAGGTTTTAGGGTTTAGGTTTAGGGATTAGGGTTTACGGTTAAAGGTTTAGTGTTTATGATTAGGGTTTAGGGAATAGGGATAAATGCTTAGAGATTTTGTATTAGGGTTTAGGATTTAGAGATTTAGGATTTAGTGTCTAGGGTTTACAGTTTAGGGTTTGGGGTTTGGGTTAATGGTGTAGGGTTTAGTGTTAGGGTTTGGGACTTAGTGTTTAGGTTTTATGGTTTAGGGTTTAGGTTTTAGGGGTTAGGGCTTAGGGCTTATAGTTTAGGGTTTGGGATTTAGAATATGGGATTTAGGTAGGTTAAGGGTTTAGGGTTTAGGGTTTTAGGTTTGGGATTTAAGGTTGAGGGTTTAGTGTTTAGTGTTAGGGCTTAGGGATTGGATTTATGATTTACGGTCTAGTGTTAGGGGTTTAGGCTTTAGGCTTTAGGGTTTAGGGTTTCTGGTTTAGGATTTAAGGTTTAGGGTTTAGGTTTATGGTTTATGGTTTATGGTTTAGTGTTTGGGTTTTGGGTTTTGGGTTTAGGATTTAGTGTTTAGGGTTAAGGTTTTTGAGTTTAGGATTTAGGGTTGAGGGTTTATCGTTTAGAGTTTAGGTTTAGGTTTTAGGGTTTAGGATTTAGGGTTTATGGTTTAGGGTTTAGGGTTTACAGTTTAGGGTTTAGGGTTTAGGGTTTAGGGTTTAGGGTTTAGGGTTTAAGGTTTAGGGCTTAGAGTTTATGGTTTATTATTTAGGTTTTAGGGTTTAGTGTTTAGTAATTAGAGTTTAGGGTTTAGGGTTTAGGTTTAGGAATTAAGGTTTAGGGTTTAGGGTATAGGGTTTAGGTTTAAGGTTTAGTGTTTAGGGTATAGGGTTTAGGGTTTAGGGATAAATGATTAGAGATTTTTGGTTTGGGTTTAGGCTTTAGAGATTTACACTTATAGTTTAGGTTTTACAGTTTGTATTTGGGATTTAGGGTCTAGGGTTTACGGTTTACGATTAAAAGTTTAGGGTTTAGCTTTAGGGTTTAGGGTTTATGTTTTCCATTTGTGATTTAGGGCTAAGGCTTTAAGGTTTTAGGGTTTAGGATTTAGGGGTTAAGGTTAAAGGTTTAGCGTTTAGGGTTTAGAGTTTAAAGTTTAAGGTTTAGGAATTAGGGTTTAGGATTTAGGGTTTAGGTTTAGGGATTTGGGTTTAGGGTTCAGCGCTTAGGGTTAAAGGTTTAGTGTTTATGGTTAGGGTTTAGGGTTTAGGATTTAGAATTTAGGGTTATGGTTTTAGGGTCGTAGTATTAGGATTTAGGGTTGAGGGATTAGGGTTTACAGTTTAGGGTTTAGAGTTTAGAGTTTAGGTTTTTGGAATTAGGGTTTAGGGTTTAGGTTTACAAATTAGGGCTTAGTGTGTAGGGTTTAGGGTTTATGGTTAAGGTTTAGGGTTTAGAGTTTAAAGTTTAGGGTTATGGAATTAAGTTTTATGGTTTTGGGATTAGGGTTTAGGGTTGATGGCTATCGTTTGTCATTTAAGGTTTAGGGTTTTGGATTTTGGGTTTAGGGGATATGGTTTCTGGGATAGGGTTTTGGGTTTAGGGGATATGGTTTTTGGGATAGAGTTTGGGATTTAGGATTTAAGGTTTGGAGTTTAGGGTTTAGGGTTTAGGATTTTTTAGGGTTTAAGGTTTAGGGTTTAGGGTTTAGGGTTTTTAGTATTTAGGTTTTAAGGTGTAGGTTGAGGGATTAATATTTAGGGTTTAGGGTTTAGGGTTTACGTTTTAAGGTTTATTGTTTAGGTTGAGGGATTAATGTTTAGGGTTTATGTTTTAAGGTTTATTGTTTAGGTTTTAGGGTTTAGGGTTTAGTAAATAGAATTTAGGGTTTAGGGTTTAGGTTTAGGGATTAGGGTTTAGGGTTTAGGGCTTAGGTTTTAAGGCTTAGTGTTTAGGGTATAGGGTTTATGGTTTAGGGATTAATGTTTAGAGATTTTTTGTTTGGGTTTAGGCTTTGGAGATTTAGGATTTATGGTTTAGGTTTAGGGTTTAGGTGTTAGGGTTTTGGTTTTTGTGTTAAAGGTTTAGGGCTTAGGGTTAGGGTTTAGGGTTTAGATTTTAAAGTTTAGGGTTTTGGAATTAAGGTTTATGGTTTAGGGTATAGGGTTTAGGGTTTAGGGCTTAGGGTTTAAGGTTTATTATTTAGGTTTTAGGGTTTAGTAATTAGAGTTTAGGGTTTAGGGTTTAGGTTTAGGGCTTCGGGTTTAGGGTTTAAGGTATAGGGTTTAGGGTTTAAGGTTTAGTTTTTGGGTATTGGGTTTAGGGTTTAGGGGTAAATGATTAGAGATTTTTTGTTTGGGTTTAGGCTTTTGAGATTTACACTTATAATTTGGGGTTTACAGTTTGTATTTAGGATTTAAGGTCTAGTGTTTACGGTTTACGATTAAAAGTTTAGGGTTTAGCTTTAGGGTTTGGGGTTTATATTTACCATTTGTGATTTAGGGCTAAGGTTTTAGGGTTTCGGATTTAGTGGATATGGTTTCAGGATAGTGTTTTGAGTTAATGGTTAAGGGTTTAGGTTTAAGATTTAGGGTTTAAGGTTTAGAGTGGTTTTATGTTTGGGATTTAGGGTTGAGGGATTAGATTTTAAGATTTAGGATTTAGGGTTTGAATTTAGGATTTACAATCTAGTGTTTATGGTTTAGGTTTAGGGTTTAGGGTTTAGGTTTTAGTATTTAAGGTTTAGGGATTAAGGTTTAGGGTTTAGAGTTTAGGTTTTAGGAATTAGGGTTTAGGTTTAGGGTTAAGTGTTTAGGGTTTAGGGTTTAGGGTTTAAGGTTAATGGTTTAGGGTTAGGGTTTATGGTTTAAGGTTGATTTTTTAGAGATTTAGGGTTAGTGTCTAGGGTTTATAGTTTGGATTTAATATTTAGGGTCTAGGGTTTACGATTTAGGGTTTAGGGTTTAGGGTTTAGGTTTTAGGTTTAGGGTTTATGGTTTTAAGTTTGGGATTTAGATTGAGGGTTTAGTTTTTAGGGTTTGGATTTAGGATTTATGGTCTAGCGTTCAGGGTTTAGGATTTATGGTCATGGGTTTAGGGTTTTGGTTTTGGATTTAGGGTTTAGGGTTAAGGTTTTAGAGTTGTAATATTAGGATTTAGTGTTTAGGGATTAAGGTTTAGTGCTTAAGGCTTAGAGTTTAAGATTAAAGGTTTAGCGTTTAGGGTTTAGAGTTTATAGTTTAAGGTTTAGGAATTAGGGTTTAGGATTTAGGGTTTACGTTTAGGGATTTGGGTTTAGGGTTAAAGGTTTAGTGTTTATAGTTAGGGTTTAGGGTTTAGGATTTTGGTTTAGGATTTAGAGTTTAGGGTTATGGTTTTAGGGTCGTAGTATTTGGATTTAGGGTTGAGGGATTAGGGTTTAGGGTTTAGGGTTTAGAGTTTAGAGTTTAGGTTTCTGGAATTAGGGTTTATGGTTTAGGGTTTAGGTTTATGGATGAATGTTTAGAGATTTTGGATTAGGGTTTAGGGTTTAGAGTTTGGATTTGGATTTAAGGTCTAGGGTTAACTATTTAGGGTTTAGGGTTTAGGGTTTAGGTTTAGGGTTTAGGATTTAGGGTTTAGGGTTTAGGGTTTAGGGATTATGGTTTTAGGTTTTGTGTTTAGGGTTTAGGGTTTAGGGTTTAGGCTTTATGGTTAGGGTTGAGGATACAGTGTTTAGGGTTTAGTATTTTAGTTAGGGTTTAGATTTAGGGTTTTGGGTTTTGGGTTTGGGGTTTGGGGTTTAGAGTTTGGGATTTAGGGTTTGGATTTAGGATTTTTGGTCTAGCGTTACGGTTTAGGGTATATGATTTTGGTTTAAGGTTTAGGGTTTTGGTTTAAGGTTTAGTATTTAGCGTTTTGGTTTAAAGTTTAGGGTTTAGGGTTTTGGTTTATGGTATAGGGTTTAGGGTTATGGTTTAGTGTTTAGGATATAGGGTTTAGGGTTTAGGATTTAAGGTTTAGGGCTTAGGGTTTAAGGTTTAGTGTTTAGGGTATAGGGTTTAGTATTAAGGGTATAGTGTTTAGGATATAGGGGTTTAGGATTTAGGGTTTCAAATTTAGGGTTTAAGGTTGTAGGTTTAGGATTTAGGGTTGACGGTTTAGTGTTTAGTGTTTAGGGTTTGGGGTTTGGGGTTTGGGGTTTAGGGTTTAGGGTTTAGGGTTTAGGGTTTTTAGGGTTTAGGGTTTAGGGTTTAGGATTTAGGGTTTTTTAGGGTTTAAGGTTTATGGTTTAGGGTTTTTAGTGTTTAGGTTTTAGGGTTTATGTTGAGGGATTAATATTTAGGGTTTAGGGTTTAGGGTTTACGTTTTAAGGTTTATTGTTTAGGTTGAGGGATTAATGTTTAGGGTTTAGGGTTTAGGGTTTAGGGTGTAGGGTTTTAGGGTTTAGGGTTTTAGATTTTTAAGATTTAAGGTTTAGGGTTTGGGGTTTAAGGTTTGGGGTTTATGGTTTATGGTTTTTAGGGTTTTGGGTTTAGGGTTTTTTAGGGTTTAGGGTTTAGGATTTAGGGTTTTTAGTGTTTAGGGTTTAGGGTTTAGGTTGAGGGATTAATATTGAGGGTTTAGGGTTTAGGGTTTAGGTTTTAAGGTATTGTTTAGGTTGAGGGATTAATATTTAGGGTTTAGGGTTTAGGTTTTAAGGTTTATTGTTTAGGTTTTAGGGTTTGGGGTTTAGTTATTAGAATTTAGGGTTTAGGGTTTAGGGTTTAAGGCTTAGGTTTTAAGGTTTAGTGTTTAGGGTATAGGGTTTATGGTTTAGGGATAAATGTTTAGAGATTTTTTTTTGGGTTTAGGCTTTAGAGATTTAGGATTTAGGGTTTTGGTTTAAGGTTTAGGTCTTAGGGTTTTGGTTTTAGTGTTAAAGGTTTAGGGCTTAGGGTTAGGCTTTAGGGTTTTGACTGTAACGTTTAGGGTTTTAGAATTAAATTTTATGGTTTAGGATATAGGGTTTAGGGTTTTGGGCTTAGGGTTTAAGGTTTATTATTTTGGTTTTAGGGTTTAGTGTTTAGTAATTAGAGTTTAGGGTTTGGGGTTTAGGTTTAGGAATTCTAGTTTAGGGTTTAGGGTATAGCGCTTAGGGTTTAAGGTTTAGTGTTTAGGGTATAGGGTTTAGGGTTTAGGGATAAATGATTAGAGATTTTTGGTTTGGGTTTAGTCTTTAGAGATTTACACTTATAGTTTAGGGTTTACAGTTTGTATTTAGGATTTAGGGTCTAGGGTTTATAGTTTACGATTAAAAGTTTAGGGTTTAGCTTTAGGGTTTAGGGTTTATGTTTACCATTTGTGATTTAGGGCTATGGTTTTAGGGTTTAGGATTTAGTGGATATGGTTTCGTGATAGGGTTTTGAGTTTATGGTTAAGGGTTTAGGGTTTGAGATTTAAGGTTTAAGGTTTAGAGTGGTTTTAATTTTGTTATTTAGGGTTGAGGGATTAGATTTTAAGATTTAGGGTTTAGGGTTTGGATTTAGGATTTACAGTCTAGTGTTTAGGGATTAGGGTTTAGGGTTTATGGTTTAGGTTTAGGGTTTAGGGTTTAGGTTTTAGTATTTAAGGTTTAGGGATTAGGGTTTAGGGTTTAAGGTTTAGGGTTTAGAGTTTCGGTCTGAGGAATTAGGGTTTATAGTTTAGGGTTTAGAGTTTAAAGTTTAGGGTTATGGAATTAAGTTTTATGGTTTAGGGATTAAGGTTTAGGGTTTATGGCTATCGTTTGTCATTTAAGGTTTAGGGTTTTAGTTTTAGGGGATATGGTTTTTGGGATAGGGTTTTGGGTTTAGGGGATATGGTTTTTGGGATAGGGTTTGGGATTTAGGATTTAAGGTTTAGAGTTTAGGGTTAAAGGTTTTGGTTTTTGGGTTTATAGTTTAGAGTTTAGGGTTTAGGAATTATAGCTTAGGTTTTAGGGTTTAGGGTTAAAGGTTAAAGGTTTAGTGTTTACGCTTAGGGTTTAGGGTATAGGGATAAATGCTTAGAGATTTTGGATTTGGGTTTAGGGTTTAGAGATTTAGAATTTAGGGTCTAGGGTTTACAGTTTAAGGTTAAGGTTTTAGGGTTTGGGGTTTGGGTTAATGGTCTAGGGTTTAGTGTTAGGGTTTGGGACTTAGTGTTTAGGTTTTATGGTTTAGGGTTTAGGTTTTAGGAGTTAGGGTTTAGGGCTTATGGTTTAGGGTTTGGGATTTAGAATATGGGATTTAGGTAGGTTAAGGGTTTAGGGTTTTAGGTTTGGGATTTAAGGTTGAGGGTTTAGTGTTTAGTGTTAGGGCTTAGGGTTTGGATTTAGGATTTACGGTCTAGTGTTAGGGGTTTAGGCTTTAGGCTTTAGGCTTTTAGGTTTAGCATTTAAGGTTAAGGGTTTAGGGTTAGGTTTTATGGTTTATGGTTTATGGTTTAGTGTTCAGGTTTTGGGTTTTGGGTTTAGGATTTAGGGTTTAGGGTTAAGGTTTATGAGTTTAGGATTTAGGGTTGAGGGTTTATGGTTTAGGGTTTAGGTTTAGGGTTTAGGGTTTAGGATTTAGGATTTATGGTTTAGGGTTTACGGTTTCTAGTTTAGGGTTTTATAGTTTAGGGTTTAGGGTTTTGGGTTTGGGGTTTAGGGTTTAGGGTTTGGGGTCTAGGGTTTAGGGTTTAGAGCTTAGGGTTGAAGGTTTATTATTTAGGTTTTAGGGTTTAGTGTTTATTAATTAGAGTTTAGTGTTTAGGGTTTAGGTTTAGGAATTCGGGTTTAGGGTTTATGGTATAGGGTTTAGGGTTTAAGGTTTGTGTTGAGGGTATAGGGTTTAGGGTTTAGGGATAAATGATTAGACATATTTTGTTTGGGTTTTGGCTTTAGAGATTTACACTTATAGTTTAGGTTTTACAGTTTGTATTTGGGATTTAGGGTCTAGGGTTTACGGTTTACGATTAAAAGTTTAGGGTTTAGCTTTAGGGTTTAGTGTTTATGTTTTCCATTTGTGATTTAGGGCTAAGGTTTTAAGGTTTTAGGGTTTAGGATTTCGGGATAGGGTTTTGAGTTTATGATTAAGGGTTTAGTGTTTGAGATTTAGGGTTTAAGGTTTACAGTGGTTTTAAGTTTGGGATTTAGGGTTGAGTGATTAGATTTTAAGATTTAGGGTTTAGGGTTTGAATTTAGGATTTATAGTCTAGTGTTTAGGGTTTAGGGTTTATGGTTTAGGTTTAGGGTTTAGGGTTTAGGTTTTAGTATTTAAGATTTAGGGTTTAGGGTTTAGGGTTTAAGGTTTAGGGTTTAGAGTTTAGGTCTTAAGAATTTGGGTTTAGGGTTTTTGGTTTAGGTTTAGGGTTAAGTGTTTAGGGTTTAGGGTTTAGGGTTAGGGTTTACGTTTTAAGGTTGATTGTTTAGAGATTTAGGGTTAGTGTCTAGGGTTTAGAGTTTGGATTTATGATTTAGGGTCTAGGGTTTATGATTTAGGGTTTAGGGTTTAGGATTTAGGTTTAGGGTTTATTGGTTTAAGTTTGGGATTTAGGTTGAGGGTTTAGTTTTTAGGGTTTGGATTTAGGATTTACGGTCTAGCGTTCAGGGTTTAGGATTTAGGGTTTTGGTTTTGGATTTAGGGTTTAGGGTTAATGTTTGAGGGTTGTAGTATTAGGATTTAGTGTTTAGAGATTAGCGTTTAGTGCTTAAGGTTTAGAGTTTAAGGTTAAAGGTTTAGCATTTAGGGTATAGAGTTTAAAGATTAAGGTTTAGGAATTAGGGTTTAGGATTTAGGGTTTAGGTTTAGGGATTTGGGTTTAGGGTTTAGCTCTTAGGGTTAAAGGTTTAGTGTTTACGGCTAGGGTTTAGGGTTTAGGATTTAGAGTTTAGGGTTATGGTTTTAGGGTCGTAGTATTAGGATTTAGGGTTGAGGGATTAGGGTTTAGGGTTTATGGTTTAGGGTTTAGAGTTTTGGTTTTTGGAATTAGGGTTTAGGGTTTAGGTTTACGAATTAGGGCTTAGTTTGTAGGGTTTAGAGTTTATGGCTATCATTTGTCATTTAGGGTTGAAGGTTTTGGATTTTGGGTTTAGGGGATATGGTTTTTGGGATAGGGTTTTGGGCTTAGGGGATATGGGGTTTGGGATATAGTTTGGGATTTAGGATTTAAAGTTTGGAGTTTAGGGTTAAAGATTTTGGTTTTTGGGTTAGGGTTTTAGGTTTATAGTTTAAAGTTTAGGGTTTAGGAATTAGAGTTTAGGTTTTAGGGTTCAAGTTTAGGGATTAGGGTTTACGGTTAAAGGTTTAGTGTTTACGGTTAGGGTTTAGGGTATAAGGATAAATACTTAGAGATTTTGGATTAATGTTTAGGGTTTAGAGATTTAAGATTTAGGGTCTAGGGTTTACAGTTTAAGGTTAAGGGTTTAGGGTTTGGGGTTTGGGTTAATGGTCTAGGGTTTAGTGTTAGGGTTTGGGACTTAGAGTTTAGGTTTTATGGTTTAGGGTTTAGGTTTTATTAGTTAGGGTTTAGGGTTTGGGATTTAGAATATGGGATTTAGGTAGGTTTAGGGTTTAGGGTTTTAGGTTTGGGATTTAAGGTTGAGGGTTTAGTGTTTAGTGTTAGGGCTTAGGGTTTGGATTTAGGATTTACGGTGTAGTGTTAGGGGTATAGGCTTTAGGCTTTAGGGGTTTGGGTTTAGGATTTAGGGTTTAGGGTTTAGGGTTAGGGTTTTTGAGTTTAGGATTTAGGGTTGAGGGTTTATGATTTAGGGTTTAGGTTTAGGGTTTAAGGTTTATGGTTTATGGTTTTTTAGGGTGTATGATTTAGGGTTTAGGGTTTTTTAGGGTTTAGGTGTTTTTAGGATATAGGGTTTAAGGTTTTAGGGTTTAGAGTTTTGGGTTTAGGGGTTTAAGGTTTAGGGTTTAGGATTTTTGGGGTTTAGGGTTTAGGGTTTTGGGGTTTAAGGTTTAGGGTTTAGGGTTTGTGGTTTAGGGTTTTTAGGGTTTAAGGTTTAGGGTTTTTTAGGGTTTAAGGTTTAGGGTTTAGGGTTTAGGGTTTAGGGTTTTTGGGGTTTAGGGTTTTTAGGGTTTAGGGTTTTTTAGTGTTTAGGTTTTAGGGTTTAGGTTGAGGGATTAATATTTAGGGTTAAGGGTTTAGGGTTTACGTTTTAAGGTTTATTGTTTAGGTTGAGGGATTAATGTTTATGATTTAGGGTTTAGGGTTTATGTTTTAAGGTTTATTGTTTAGGTTTTAGGGTTTAGGGTTTAGTAATTAGAATTTAGGGTTTATGGTTTATGATTTAGGGTTGAAGGCTTAGGTTTTAAGGTTTAGTGTTTAGGTTTAGGAATAAATGTTTAGAGATTTTTTGTTTGGGTTTAGGCTTTGGAGATTTAGGATTTAGGGTTTAGGTTTAGGGTTTAGGTCTTACGATTTTGGTTTTTGTGTTAAAGGTTTAGGACTTAGCGTTGGGTTTAGCATTTAGACTTTAAAGTTTAGGGTTTTGGAATTATGGTTGATGGTTTAGGGTATAGGGTTTAGGGTTTAGGGTTTAGGGCTTAGGGTTTAAGGTTTACTATTTAGGTTTTAGGGTTTAGTGTTTAGGGCTTAGGGTTTAAGGTTTACTATTTAGGTTTTAGGGTTTAGTGTTTAGTAATTAGAGTTTAGGGTTTAGGTTTAGGAATTCTGGTTTAGGGTTTAAGGTATAGGGTTTAGGGTTTAGGGTTTTGGTTTAGGGTTATGGTTTAGTGTTTAGGATATAGTGTTTAGGGTTTAGGATTTAGGGTTTAGGGCTTAGGGTTTAAGGCTTAGTGTTTAGGGTATAGGGTTTAGTGTTTAGGGTATAGTGTTTAGGATATAGGGTTTAAGGGTTTAGTGTTTTAAATTTAGGATTTAGGGTTTTAGGTTTGGGATTTAGGGTTGAGGGTTTAGTGTTTAGTGTTTAGGGTTTAGGGTTTGGATTTAGGATTTATGGTCTAGCATTTATGGTTTAGGGTTTAGGGTTTAGTGTTTAGGTTTAGGGATTAGGGTTTAGGGTTTTGGTTTAGGGTATAGGGTTTAGGGTTGTAGTATTACAATTTAGTGTTTAGGGATTTGGGTTTAGGGTTTAAGGTTTAGGTTTTAGGGTTAAAGGTTTAGGTTTTAGGGTTTAGAGTTTATAATTTAGGGTTATGTAATTAAGGTTTATGATTTTGTGTTTAGGTTTAGGGATTTGGGTTTAGGGTTTAGGGTTTAGGGCTTAGGGTTTAAGGTTTAGTGCTTAGGTTTTAAGGTTTAGGGTTTAGTAGTTAAAGTTTAGGTTTTAGGGTTTAGGTTTAGGGATTAGGGTTTAGGGCTTAGGGTTAAATGTTTAGTGTTTAGGGCGTAGGGTTTAGGGTTTAAGGATAAATGTTTAGAGATTTTTCGCTTGGGTTTAGACTTTATAGATTTACGCCTATAATTTAGGGTTTAGAGTTTGGATTTAGGATTTAGGGTCTAGGATTTATGACTTTTCATTTAGGGTTTCAGGTTTAGATTTAGGGTTTTGGGTTTATGGCTACCGTTTGTGATTTAGGGTTTAGGGTTTTGGGTTTAGGCAATATGATTTCGGGGATAGGGTTTTGGGTTTATGGTTAAGGGTTTAGGGTTTAGGGTATGAGATTTAGGGTTTAAAGTTTAGAGTTTAGGGTTTAAGTTTGGGATTTTGGGTTGAGGGTTTAGATTTTAAGGTTTAGGGTTTAGGGTTTAGATTTAGTATGGTCTAGTGTTTAGGGTTTAAGGTTTAGGGTTTAGGGTTTTAAGTTTAGGATTTATTGTTGAGGGTTTAGTGTTTAGTGTTTAGGGTTTAGAGTTTGGATTTAGGATTTATGGTCTAGCATTTAGGGTTTAGGGTTTAGGGTATAGGGTTTAGATTTACGGTCTAGGGTTTAGGGTTTTTGTTTAGGGTTTAGTGTTTTGGTTTTAGGGTTAAAGGTTTAGGGTGTAGGGTTTAGAGTTTAAAGTTTAGTGTTTAGGAACTAGAGTTTAGGATTTAGGGTTTAGGTTTAGGGATTAGGGTTTAGGGTTTAGGGTGTAGAGTTTAGTGTTTTGGGCTGAGGGTTTAGATTTAGTATTTAGGTTTTAGGGTTTAGGGTTTAGTAATTAGAGTTTAGGGTTTAGGGTTTAGGGTTTATGGTTTAGGGTTTAGGGCTTAGGGTTTAAGGTTTAGTGTTTAGGATATAGTGTTTAGGGTTTGGGGATAAATATTTTGAGATTTTAGGCTTTGGTTTAGGCTTTAGAGACTTACTCTTATAATTTAGGGTTTAGAGTTTGGGTTTAGGATTTAGGGTCAAGGTTTTACGATGTACGATTTAAGGTTTAGGGTTTAGCTTTAGGGTTTAGGGTTTATGGTTACCATTTGTGATTTAGGCCTTATTGTTTAGGGTTTATGGTTTAGGGGATATGGTTTCAGGGATACGGTTTTGAGTTTATGGTTAAGGGTTTAGGCTTTAGGCTTTAGGGTTTAAGGTATAGAGTTTAAGGTTTCAAGTTTGGGATTTAGGGTTGAGGGTTTGGATTTAGGATTTACGATCTAGTGTTTAGGGTTTAGGGTTTATGATTTAGGTTTAGGGTTCATGGTTAAGGTTTTTGCATTTAAGGTTTAGGGATTAGGGTTTAGGGTTTAGAGCTTAGGGATTAGGAATTAGGTTTAAGGGTTTAGGGTTTAGGTTTAGGGCTATGTGTTTAGGGTTTAGGGATTAGGGTTTAGGATTTAAGGTTGATTGTTTGAAGATTTAGGGTTAGTGTCTAGGGTTTAGAGTTTGGATTTAGGATTTAGGGTCTAGGGTTTACGATTTAGGGTTTAGGGTTTAGGTTTTAGGTTTAGGGTTTATGGTTTTAAGTTTGGGATTTAGGGTTGAGGGTTTAGTTTTTAGGGTTTAGATTTAGGATTTACGGTCTAGCATTCAGGGTTTAGGGCTTAAGGTTAAGGGGTTAGGGTTTTGGTTTAGGATTTAGGGTTTAGGGTTAAGGATTTAGGGTTGTAGTATTGGGATTTAGTGTTTAGGTATTAGGGTTTAGGGTTTAAGGTTTAGAGTTTACGGTTAAAGGTTTAGAGTTTAGGGTTAGGGTTTAGGGTTTAGAGTTTAGAGTTTAGGGTTTAGGAATTAGGGTTTAGATTTTAGGGTTTAGATTTAGGGATTAGGGTTTAGGGTTAAAGGTTTAATGTTTATGGTTAGGGTTTAGGGTATAAGGATAAATGTTTAGAGATTTTGGATTAGGGTTTAGGGTTTAGATATTTAAGATTTAGGGTCTAGGGTTTACTGTTTAAGGTTTAGGGTTTAGGGCTTGGGGGTTGGGTTAAGGGTTTGGGTTTAGGATTTAGTATTTAGGGTTTACGATTTAGGGGCTAGGGTTTAGGGCTTATGGTTTAGGGTTTATGGTTTGGAATTTAGAGTTTGGGATTTAGGTAGGTTTAGGGTTTAGGGTTTTAAGTTTGGGATTTAGGGTTGAGGGTTTATTGTTTAGTGTTTAGGGCTTAGGGTTTGGATTTAGGATTTACGGTCTAGCGTTAGGGGTTTAGGCTTTAGGATTTAGGGTTTTGGTTTTATGATTTAGGGTTTAGGGTTTATGGTTTGGGTTTATGGTTTATGGTTTATAGTTTAGGGTTTCGGGTTATGGTTTGAGGGTTTAGTATTTAGGGTTTAGGATTAAGGTTTTGAGTTTAGGATTTAGGGTTAAGGCTTTATGGTTTAGGGTTTAGTTCTAATGGTTTAGGGCTCGAGCTAGGGTATAGGGCTTAGGGTTTAGGGTTTGAGGTTTAGAGTTTAGGGTTAGGGTTGATGGTTTAGAGTTTAGAGTTTAGGGTTTAAAATTATGGCTTTGGTTTAAGGTTTTGGGTTTAGGGTTAGGGATTAGGATTTAGGGTTTATGGTTTAGGGTTAACCATTAGAGTTTAGGGTTAGGGTTGATGGTTTAGAGTTTAGGGTTTTGGGTTTAGGAATTATGGCTTTGGTTTAATGTTTTTGGTGTAGGGTTAGGGTTTAAGATTTTGGGTTTAGGGTTAAGGTTGTAGGGTTGTAGTATTAGCATTTAAGGTTTATGGATTAGTGTTTAGGGTTTTAGGTTTAGGGTTTAGAGTTAAACATTTAGGGTTTAGAGTTTAGGGCTTGGGAATTTGGTTTTAGGGTTTAGGGTTTAGGTTTAGGGTTAAGGGTTTTTGGTTAAGGGTTTAGGACTTAGGGTTTTATGTTTAGGGTTGAGGTTTGAGGGTTTAGGTTTTAGGATTAAATGTTTAGAGATTTATGGTTAGGGTTTAGGGTTGAATGTTTAGAGATTTAGGGTTAGGCTTTGGGGTTTAGAGTTTGGATTTATGATTTATCATCTAGGGTTTAGGGTTTAGGGTTTAGGTTTAGGGTTTAAGGTTTATCTTTAGGGTTTAGGATTTATGATTTATGGTTTAGGGTTTAGGGTTTAGGGGATAGGGGTTAGGGTTTATGGTTTGGAATTTGGGATTTAGGGCTTAATGTTTAGGGTTTAAGGTTTAGGGTTGATGATTTTGAGATTTAGGGTTAAGGTATAGTGTTTAGAGTTTAGATTTAGGATTTAGGGTCTATTGTTTATTGTTTAGGGTTTAGGGTTTAGATTTATGGTTTAGGGTTTATGGTTATAGTCTAGGATATAGGGTTTGGGGTTTTGGGTTTAGAGAATAGGGTTTAGGGGATAGCGTTATGTGTGTTTGGTTTAGGGTTTTGGGTTTAGAATTTGGGATTTAGGGTTTATGGTCTGAAGTATGGGTTTTAGGGTTGACTGTTTTTTTTTTTAGAATTTAGGGTTTAGGTTTTGGATTTAGGATTTATGATCTAGCGTTTAGGGTTTAGGTTTTATGGTTTAGGCTTTAGGGTTTTGGTGTAGGGTTTAGGGTTTAGGGTTTAGGGTTTAGGGTTATGGTTTTAGGGTTGTAGTATTAGGATTTATGGTTTAGGGATTAGGGTTTAGGATTTATAGTTTAGAGTTTAGAATTAAAGGTTTAGGGTATAGGGTTTAGAGTTTAGAGTTCTGGTTTTAGGAATTAGGATTTAGGGTTTAGGGTTTAGGTTCAGGGATTAGGTTTTAGGGTTTAAGGCCTACGGTTTAAGGTTTAGTGTGTAGGGTTTAGGAATGAATGTTTATAGATTTAGTGTTAGGGTTTAGGGTTTAGAGTTTGGATTTAGGATTTAGGGTCTAGGGTTAACAATTTAGGGTTTAGGGTTTAAGGCTTAGGGTTTAGGGATGAATGTTTACAGATTTAGGGTTATGGTTTAGGGTTTAGAGTTTGAATTTAGGATTTAGGGTCTAGGGTTAACAATTTAGGGATTAGGGTTAGGTTTTAGGATTTAGGGTTTATGGTTTAGGGTTTAGGGATTAGGGTTTTGGGTTTTGGGTTTTGGGTTTAGGGTATAGGTTTTAGGGGATAGGGTTTAGGGTTTAGGTTTTAGGGGATAGGGTTTATGGTTAGGGTTGATGATATGGGATTTAGGATTTAGGATTTAGGGTTTTGGTTAGGGTTTTAGTTTAGGGTTTTGGGTTTAGAGTTTAGGGTCTGGGGTTTGGGATTTAGGGTTTAAGGTTTAGAATATAGGGTTGAGGGTTTAGTGTTTAGGGTTTATGGTTTGGATTTAGGAATTACGGTCTAGCATTAGGGGTTTAGGATTTAGGATTTAGGGTTTTGGTTAGGGTTTTAGTTTAGGGTTTTGGGTTTAGAGTTTAGGGTCTGGGGTTTGGGTTTTAGAGTTTGGGATTTAGGGTTTAAGGTTTAGAATTTAGGGTTGAGGGTTTAGTGTTTAGGGTTTAAGGTTTGGATTTAGGAATTACGGTCTAGCATTAGGGGTTTAGGCTTTAGGGTTTAGGGTTTAGGGTTTTGGGTTTAGGATTTAGGGCTTAGGGTTTAGTGCTAGGGTTTAGGGTTTAGGGTTTTGGGTTTTGGGTTTTGGGTTGAGGGTTAAGGTTTTTGAGTTTAGGGTTTATGGTTGAGAGTTTAGTTCTAACTGGTAGATCTTTTCAGAAGGTTCTTTAGGGATAGACCAATTTTGTAAATCATTTTCTATTTTAGAAATTGATATATTAACAGAGTTTAAGATATGCTATTAGGAGTTTTCGAAAGTAATCTTGCTTATTGACCAGTTTACTTTAACTGTTATCCTAATTTTACTGTTTATATTCATGATCCTAATATTATTGATACGCTGACTTTTAATGTCAAAACTAAGAACAGGAATAGTAAAGTTGATACTAGAGAAATAGCTGTAATATATCGGGTATATTATAAGCTAATGAAGACCACTATAGCCCCAAAGGCTATAACTTCTAGTGTTAAAGGAGTAACTATGCTTATGGAAGCTAATCAAGAGCATAGTACTACTTTTGTCCCTAGACTTCTTAAGTGGAATGATATTTTAGCTGATGAAGAATGGAAATTCGATTCCGTTACTAACCCTTTACCTCTCCAACCTGAGATTTCTTAGTTAGACTGAGTGATTCAGTTTCCTGATGGATCTATTAACCTTAAGCTTTTACGATCCAGCTCATTTAGCCAAGCTTCTTCAAGTAGAAGAATGTCTTTGGCAAGACCTTCTTCTTTTCAAACCCGGGAGGAGGATGAAGATAGTATTAGCCAGCCAGACCATAGAAAGCTTCATGGTGTAGATTTCTCCCAAACTATTCCTAAGGTTTACTATGAAGAGACTTTGGGAAGCCTCACTGCCAGTGATATGAAACATGTTCATTAGAGAAAAGATTCTATTGGAGTGCTTACATCTGATGAGGAAGATTTTGTACCCAATAAAAGAAAATTGCACGCTTGGTGGAAATCTCTAGAACATAAGCAAAAGGTAGATTGGTATAAAGCTACCTATAATATGGAACAATGAACCTCTTTTAGAGATAAGTGGTTCAAAGACATCAGATGATTTAAGATACAAATCGAGTTTTTCAAATGGTTTGAATCCTCTGGACAAATTGATGATAAACAGTCATCGCTTCAAGTCCTTATCAAAAAATGGTACACCAAAGAGCAGGTGGTCGAAAGTGTTACACCTCCGCTTGAAGGACTTAGCATTCCATATAGAAAAGAGATCTTAAAAGCGGCTCCCTTCAAAAAGGCCATTGAAAATGGTTCAGCCTTTATAACAGGTGGAGACATTAATAAGATCCTTGAGCAAAACAATTATACCAATCAGATTCTCCATGTTATATCTCAGCAAATAGAAGAACATAAGGGCAATCTTTAGTGCTGTAACCACTAATGTGGTTGTTAAAACAGAAGATGGAGTGAATAAGTCATCAGAAGTTGTTTATGAAGATGATACGGCAACTTTGCTCTATAGCATAGCAAAACATTTTGTGGGAGAACCATGTCTTTTTCAAGATAGAAGTTTAGAAATCTTGAATAATCTCTACTGCAAAAAATTAATAGATTTTAGATGGTACAAAGACATGTTTCTAAATAAAGTCATGATAAGATCTTACTGCAATAATGATTATTGGAAAGAAAGATTTATCAGCAGATTGCCTACTCATTTCGCTGAGAAAGTTAGATCTAAAATCAGAGATCGATGAGATGGGAAAATCCCGTATTCCCAATTAGCATATGGAGATCTCATCAGTCCTATTAATGTTGTAGCTATGGAGCTATGCACTGACCTTAAGCTAAAAGAACAGCTTAAAAGGGATCAAAAAACAGAACTTGGTAGTTTTTGCCAAGATTTTGGGTTTCCTTTACTTAAACCTCCTTCCACTAGGAAAGCAGGAAAGAAAGAAAGGACTATTGGAAAATACAAAAGAAAATCTTCTAAGAAAGGAAGAGAACCCAGGGGAAAGTCAAATAGAAAAGGAAAGAGGAGATCCACCAAAGAATCCCCTACAGAAGACACATGCTGGACATGTGGTAAAAAGGATCACAAGTCTAACCAATGCCCCAGAAATAAGAAAAAAAGAAAGAAGGTTAATCTTCTCGAAGTCGATGATGAAATTAAACAGAAGCTTTTTTCTCTCATCGAGGAAGAAGAAGCATCCGATTCAGAATATTCTTTCTCTGAAGGAGAAAGCAATGAAGAGTTCCTCAATGTAGCTTATAATTCAGAATCTGAAGAAAGTGAGTCAAAATGTAATTGTAATGGTGCATTTTGCCTTTGTGATAGTAAAACTATCAATGTTATCTCTGAAAAAACTGTTGAAACTCTCTTTTCTACAATTGAACACATTCAGGATGAAGATGCTAGGAGAAAATATCTTCTATAATTATAGAAATTGGTTACTAGGCAAAAAGAAGAAAAGCCTAAAGTAATTCCTTTTAGCATGAAACAAATCATGAACAAGTTTGATTTCAAAAAGGAAGAACCTTCAGTCGAAGAACTTAGAAGAGAGGTTAATTCTCTTAAACCCTGAGCACCAAAACCCTAAACCCTAAAATACCCTAAGAAACACTTAACCCTTAAAATCCCAAAAAACCCCTAAACTTAAAAAAACTCTAATCTGTAAATGCTATAAATCCCTAAATCGTATATGCTAAACCGTAAGAAACACAAAAAAAACCCTTAGCCCTAAACCCTAAATATATAAGGCCCTATAAAACCTTAATCTAAAAAACACAAAGCCCTTACCCCTAAAAACTTAGTAAAAACCTTAACCTAAAACACTAAACCGAAAAAAACAAAAGTCCTAAACTCTAAATCCTAACCTAAAACCCTAAATCCTAAACCTAATACACTATGAAACCCTAAAAAATAAGAAACCATAAAATAAACCCTAAAATACATTTAAAATCCCTACAAAAACCTAAGCTATAAACCCTAAACCCTAAAAATTCGTAAACCCTATATCTAAAAAACATAAAAGCACCCTAAGCCCTAAACCCTAAGAAACATTTAACTCTTCAAATCCTTAGAAAAACATTAAAAAAAAAACCCCTAAACCAAAATAACTTTAGGCTCTAGACCCTATAAAGCCCTAAATCGTATTTGTTACACTCTAAAAACACAAAAAAACTTTAAGACCTAAACCCTAAACCTATAAATTCTTAAAAAATCTTAACCTAAAAAGCTCAAAGCCCTAAACCCTAAAAGGCTTAATAAAACCCTTAACCTATAACCCCTAAGCCCTAAAAAATCCTAAGAAACACTTAAGCCTTAAAAGCCCTAAAAATATAAAATCCCTTAAACCAAAAAAAACTCAAAGCTCTAAACCCTAAGAAACCATAAATCTTATAAACCCTAATATAAACACTACAAAGAATATAGAACCTCTACAACACCCTAAGATCTAAACCCTAAAGACTAAAAAATTCATAAATCTTAAACTGAAAAAAGCACAAAAAAAACCCTAAACCCTAATCAATAGAAAACCCTAAGAAACACTTAACCTTAAAAACACTAAGATAACCCAACAACACATAAATAAACCCTAAGCCCTAAATCGTAAACCTATAAACTCTAACAAACCCTTAACCTAAAAAACTCAAAACCCTAAAACCTTAAACCTAAAAAACCCTAACCCCTAAACCCTAACCTAAAACTCTAATTCCTAAACCTAAAACCTTAAGAAATTATAAACCTTAAACCTTAAGAATCTTTAAATCCTATAAACCATAAAATAAACCTTAAAAATCATTTAAAATCCCAAGTTCTAAACCAGAAAACCTAAGAAATACTTAATCCTTAAAAACCCTAAAATACCCTAAACCTAAAAAACTCTAAGCTTCAAACCATATCAAGCCCTAAATTATATATGCTTAACCCTAAAATAGACAAAAATCCCTAAGCCCTAAACCAAAATCCTATAAAACTCTAAAAACCATTAACCTAAAAAACCCAAGGCCCTAAACCATAAAAATCCTAGATAAAACCCTTAACCTAAAACACTACACCTAAAAAAACATGAAGTCCTAAACCCTAAACCCTAACCTAAATCCTTAGATTCTAAACCTAAAAATCTAAGAAACCCTAAACTCAAGACCTTAAGAAACCATAAATCTTATAAACCCTAATATAAACACTACAAAGAATATAGAACCTCTACAACACCCTAAGATCTAAATCCTATGAAATTTGTGGCAGTGGCAAAATCTTACGACAAAAATATACCAAACTTAAAAGGGCAAAAGAATCTTAGCTCAAGCTGGGTTCTGTACACAAATACACTGTGATTCTCCCATCATCCTCTAACATATTGACAAAAATAATGAGAATAAGAAGGAATAGGTACTTACGCTTGACGAAATCTTCAGTTCAACTCTCTAGTTCAGCTCTTCAGTTCAGGGAGAAGAGAATCGTAGGTATCGGAGAAATCTTCAGTTATTCAGTTTCTGCTCTTCAGTTCTTTGACTTCAGCTCTTCCAGAGAAAAATGTGTTTGAAGAAAGAGAAAAGTGTGTTCTTTGATCTTCTGTTCTTTAGCTTCATCTCTTCAGGTCTTCAAGAAAAGAGTGTTCTGGAGAAGATATCTTCAGTTCTTTAGCTTCATTAGCTTCCGTTCTTCGATCAGTAATGGATAAAAACATATTGTTCTAGGGAGAAAGAGTAAAGCGTGCAGTGTCTGGAGAAGATAAATGTTTTTATCAATTATTAGTGTTTTATTAATTAATTTTTTTGGCAAATAAAAATGGGAGGGAGAGTTAAAATTGTTGGAGGGAATATAATATTTTAGTGAAAATTTTAAGGCCACACTTATAATATGTTGTTTTTACAGTTATAAAAATAGGAAACTTTAAAAGTGTGGCCATATATGGAAATAGTTGTTGCAACTATTTCATACTATAACAACGCTTATAAATTGTAGCCTATACTATTAAAGAGTACGCTTTACAAGTGTTGCCAATATTATCGTAGCCAAAAGTTGAAAACTTGGGCTACGCTTTAAAAGCGTCCCCAAAAATATTTTAGACACTTTACAAGTGTTTTCCAGATTTAGTGTGGCCGTAGGCCTAACATGGTGTAGTGATACTACAACTAAGAAGAACAAAAATTCTACTAATCTAAGAATTCTCAAATAACACCACTCTCCGGCAGTGGCACCATTTTGATGTTTGCGTAATCAACGACATAACTTTTGATGCAAATGTCTACAATTGTGCAACAGTATAATAACCCAACCAAGGGTTGGGTTCGAGTCCTAAGGGAGTGGTTTCGAGAATTAATAGAAAAATAAAATTTAGTTCTAACTAATCATAGCTAAAGACATTAACGATTAAAAACATTGTAAATTAAAGGGGGAGACAAGAGTGTCAATTAACAATGGGGGTTTTGTCATTAGTGAGAAAAAAATAGCAAAATTAATAAAGATATCTAAGTGATGAGAAGGGATTCTTGGGATGTGACCAGAATATAGATTAATTTAAATTATTGGGTACATGTTTTCGATAGAAAATTTATAGAGTAATAGTGACTAGGCTAAGCTATATGTGGAAATAAATTCTCTCTCGAGCAACTTACCCCGTTTCAAATGTGTTCCTCTGGACACCCACTTGCTGCATGAAGTCCAACCTACGCCTTACCCCACTCACTCTCTCGAGCTGAGTATTAGGATATGGGACTAGGGTTCACTCTCTCTAGCTAAATCTCATGTCGACCCACTCCTTAAGCCATCAATATAGTAGTCTTGGTTTCGCGACCTCTCTCTCTAACAAGCCGAAAACACATAAATATACTTGTATTTGCAACTAAAAATTTGTTAAATTGAACCACAACTACTAGAGGAAATCACCATTAAACTACATCTAATCTATCAGCAAGTAAGACCCAACAACAATCTTAATCCATATTTGCTAAATCACACACCAAAAATTGGGGTTTTTAGCCACACATCAAAAGATAGAAATTTATACCTAAATGAACTTGCATTTAAATGGGTATGAAGATTTGAGTCTTGTTACAGGCCAAAAATGAAGAATCCAAAAGACCCAATTCCAAATCTTTGGAGATGAAACCCTCTTCTTCTTCAAGTTTCAAAACCCTCTCACGCTCAAAGAAAAAACAAAAAGTACTAAAATCATATGAATTGTTTTACACTAAAAATCTTATTCTAAGCTAGAACTCTCAACGAGTATTTATAGTTTTCAAAGATCTATGCTGAAGTGGATTATTTGGCGACATTAGTCGAAATTGTCGATCAACTCGGCGATTCACCCTTTGATATAGTTCATCACCATCTTGCACCATCCTTCAGCATCGTTGTGCTCTGGGTCATTGGGTGACACGGTACTGCCTTGCGGAACATCTCGGCGATGCGCCGACTGCTCCCTTTTTCCGCTAACATCACCTTTCCTTCAGGGCTCAGCACATTGGAACAAAAGGCGAAGTGAGACCCTTTGGCAACTCACCAAGTGGACTTGGCGATCCTTAGGCCTTCATTTTCTTCGTTCTTTTCAGCCTTTTCATTCCTTTTTGCGAAGTAGTGTCCATGCTTTACTTTAAACTTCAAATACCTGAAACTTACGTTTTTCATCAAATATTGAGATAAAATAAGCATTTGAGGACACAATTTCTTTTAAAATAAAGCTCTAAATGAGTCCAATTTGTGGACTCATCAGTGCCCACACAGCCCAGTGGGTTGGGTCATGGCATAGTGTTAAGTCTACAAGAAAAATATAATAACAACAACAAAGTAGTGTGATAATTGAAACACAATAAACAACATATGGCAAGAAATACAAGGGTACGACTAGTATTAAGATAGACACTAACATGCCTAAACCTTTGCAAGGAAAGACAGCACTCTACCCCTACTAACCTTCTACCATATTATGTGATCTCTAGTCCTTTCTATCTAGAGTAATGTCCTCGCTAATAAGAATCCGTGTCATATTCTATCAATTCACCTCTCCCCATGTCCTTTTCCCAAACAAGGACACAAATAAATTATACCAAAAACACATAGAGAATCATGTACTCAATCCACAATATATCCATATGACATGATGTATTCATCTAAGTAAGCCATGAAGTGACTAAATCATATACTTTGCTTTATATACATTAAATATATGGTTTTCACGAATCTAAATATCACCAGCACAAACATATATAAACTAAGTTTTCAAAATACAAAAAATAATTGAAATTATTGGATTCATAGACTTCTTGAGATTTGAATAGTGTAGTAGTCCTTTAAGTTAAGGATGTTTTGTCAGAAAGAACATAGCAGTAAACTATGTTTCTTAGTGTAAAATTCCATTTATTCTGAATTAGCTTTTAATTTTGAAATTACCATTTTGCCTTTCCTCTTGCTTTTTCATACTTAATTTGGAATGCGAGAATGGTTGGTGTGGTCTCCGATGTGATCAGATGTATTTTGTTTGTTTTTACCCTTTTTGAGTTGAGAATTTTTTAAATGGTTAACTTTAGTCAACATTATGAGCTTCGAACATCGTATGGGGATTCTATTAAAATTATTAAGTCTTTGATGTGGTAAGGTGATCAGTTACAGTCTGGAGACCTTACATTGTAATTTAGATATTTAGGTAAAAAGTTGAATTTTTGGCATAAATGGGTTCAGAGGGGTATTACGATCATAACCATTTTTTTAAAATCTAGTAGTTCCACTGGTTCCAAAACATGTTTTATGATACATTTGCACTATCGTTTCATGTTTGTAGGATTCTGAATGAGTTTCAAGGGTTCAAAAGATGTTTCCAAGATTGCTTGTGCACACTTTTAAACAAAAAAATAGATTGCTAGCGATGAAAAATGTGTTTTATGATGAGATAACTGAGTTAAAGATCTGTCGTGACCCAAGCCTACATCCTGGATGTGGTAGCCACTTGATATAAGACCCTAGAATTTTTTTTAATTAAGACTCGAATCATCCTTCATTGCGAGTAGGATTTTACCAAGGAATTTAAAATTACTTAAGTTTTCAGGTCACTAGATGTAGCACCTTCAGTTCCAAGAAGAACTAAAGAGAGTTCATTCAAATCATTCCTAAGTTTCTTTAAGTTATGGGTCAACTTTAAACGACCATAACCTTCATTACATGATGAGTTAGATGGCCCATAAGATTTCAAATGAAAGGTCTTTGAATTATATTCCAACACCACTGATTTTGCAAAATTTTGAGCTCGTATGAAGGATATATGCTCATTTGAAGTCAAGTTGTCCAAATAAGGAAAATACCCAAAAACAATAAGGGTTATTTTGGTCTTTTCCTTACCCAATCATATTTAATTCATTTTAGTAAAGTTTTAGAGGTCTAATCTAATTAGGTTTCATTTAATAATCCTAATATACCCTTAGGATTTGAGTTGAGAGTTCAAGAACAGAAAAGAAGAAAAAGAGGAGAAAAGAGGAAAGGATCAAGGTGTTCATCGAGGTTCTCAAGTTTTGTTGCGGATTTTCAAAATGGGCTTGATCCCTGAGAGGTATGTAAGCTTCCATAGTGTTGGGTTCGTTCACCCACGCGCCAATCATGTTTATTTCAACAAAATTCGTTCTATAAAGTTTAAAGTTTGATGATCTTCAACTTGTGTTCTTGAAATAGACTTTTGTTCTTGAGTTAGCATGTGATTATTGAGTTCTTGAGGAATCGTGTCAATTTTTTAGTAGCTTCTGAGTAGATTCTTGTCTACATGTGTTGGGTATATTAATCTAATGGGAAATTGAGAAAAAAAATTTGAATCTAGGTGAATTAAGGTTAGAAAATGAGGAAGAATATGTTAGACATAAAACATGTACCAGGTCCACATCGTGGACCTGTTCCTCAGAAGTGAAATTTTTCTCTGCACGTTATGAAGAGGTCACTCCCCGCTGTCTCAAAAATTATTTCGACCAAAATTATAATTCATCTCCATATCGCAGACTTGCTCCCCAGACACTGTTTTTCAATCGTTTCTCATGACACTACACCATTTTAGGCCTACGGCCACCCCAGTAAAGTGTAGCCTAAACTAGCAAAAAGTGTGGCCTTTGATAAAAGGCTACACTTTTGGACTTTAAGCAACGCTTTTTAGGGGGTGGCCTAAAGAAGCGTAACCTTTGACATTAGGCAACACTTTTTAAATGTCGCCATCACAGCTACACTTATAAAGCGTAGCCAAATAGATATAAGGGCACGCTTTGTAGTGATGCATTAGTGACACCTTTTTTTATTATACTACACTTAAAAGCGTTGCCTTTGCTTTGCTATTGGTCACACTTAAAAAGTGTTGCCTTTTATATCTCATCTAGAGCAACACTTATAAAGTGTAACTTTTCTTATGTACAAGATAACATTGGACATCCTACAGCAACACTTTTGAAGTGTGGCAATGTTGTGTAGAATTTTGTAGCCACAATTTTTTATTTTTAGGAATAATAATTTTTATTTGCATATATTAAATAATCACATAATTAAATATACAAGTGACCTAAAGCACAAAATTAACAAATAATTAAATCGAAGCTATATAGTTCAAATAAACTTCGAGAAACATGTCTTGTACAACCAATACTTAGAAAGTGATTGCTTAAAGAGCAATAAATTCCACAAAACCAAATGCATTCAAACATATATATGACAATAGTACAATAACTCTTCACCGTTCACTACAATAGATCGAGTTTACTTCTGGCCATAATTCAAATTCAATTACCGTCATTTTTTCTGCACATTCAAAATAAAATTATAATTTAGTGAAATAAATCATGTATTTAATATGCTTAAATTCACAGTAAGCCAAACCAATTCATAACAATAAAGATGTGGAAGTGCATAATTGGAGAGTATTCACTGTAAGCCAACCAATTCAAAAGTGGTCTCCTACTTCCCCTATAGTAAGTAAACCTACAAAATAATAAGGTTCTTTAAGTGAAAGAAGTAGCAGCAATATAATTTTGATATAAGGTTGACAGATGACTATAGGCAACATTGCTTGGAATTCTATTGATGAAGTAAAAAGATGTTAAAAAACATTGATACCAGAACTTTACTACATATACTGATTTATAGCAACTGTTTAGCATAGTCATTTGTACTCCTGGATCCATTCTAATGACTCCTAGTAGATGGTGGTACATTAGTGTTCAAGCCATATGTGAGGGTTCCTTGAGCTTGCATTTCAGTACCTATATACATTTGCACATCTATCACATGATAGCCGAAGACTTGAATGTGATACTTGAGTTGAGAAAAACTATATGAACACATTAAATTATAGGCAGAAGAGAAAATGTTGAGTTGATTGAAGTAAATGCTTACCTTTTAACTTGTTGGAAATCCATTTTGCCTTTTCTTCAACAGTGTTCGACAGATTCTGAAACATGTGAAATCAAGTAGAGTGATGAAGTGGTTACTTACAACTTTATCTACATACATGTAATTAGAACAAACTGAATTGCCAAAAACTCTCAATTAACAGATCAAGGTTTTCGATTTTTACTATTTGAACCGACTTTTATGTCAAACAGACACCAATAATATCAAATCTTAAAAGGGAGGAGGCTATTATTCTCGCCTAGATCCCATCTCTAGATCAAAACTGGAACTGACTTCCACAATCTACAACCATAGCACTAATCTCTTCTCCCTATCCTTTCACAGAGTGCCCAGAATTCTACCTTGGGTGTTTGATGAAGTTCATCTTCAGTTCTTAATTAGAGAAGAAACATTGTTTCCATATTTACTCGGAAAATTAAAACAAATCAGTAAAAACCAGAGGAAACATTTAGCACCAATTGTTGGTACCACCAACCTTCCTTTTAAATCTACTTTGATATGTGTTACTTGAGCTTACCTCTCTACCTCCGCGAGATAGGGATAAGGTCTTAGCAAACCAGATTTTTACATATGCAATAATACAAATCACAAATGTGCAGTGACCACAATTTCTTTATTCCAAATTTCAGATCATAAGAAATTGCAAATCGTATAGTGGCATTGCAAAATTGACAGAACCATAAATGCGCAGAGAAGAAGAAAATAAAATAGTAGTTGAGAAAAGAAAGAGGAAGAAGCATACGGATAGGTCATTAGAGATATTAGAGATCTCTTGTTTGGCTTTCTTTGAAACCCAGAATGTACTTGATTTCAAGATCACTACTGTTTTTGGAAGCAGATGTAACAGCTCGATATCGAACAAGGCACTCATCAATGCTACAATTAATGTTTGACTTTGAGAAACACTCTAAAGCTGATGCAAAGACTGCTACTTCTTTCTCCCCGGCTGCAACAACTGCTTCAAATCCCTAACAGAGATTCAAATAAATTTTGCACACCTCGTAGTTGCTGAATAAAGCTGGAAACAAGAAAAAAAGGAAACTAAATTTACGGTAAAATGGTGACCACTTAGCAAAAGAAAAAAAGGAAACTAAATTTACGGTAAAATGGTGACCACTTAGCAAATACTTAGACGAGCTTCAAAGGAAAGTACACCAGCCTCTATATTTTCATTTTCTTGTTTATTTTTCTTTAGTGATGAGTGAAAAGTACAATTTAAACTTATGCATGTTGAATACAAGTAGTTAAAGGATTAATCTCTTCTCATGTTTTACCTCTCTATATATATCCAAGAAATGCAAAGAAACAGAATGCAGACAATCAGTTAGCTATCAAACTTCAAACACTCTGAAATGAAATGCTACGACGAACTATGTTACTCGGATCCTTTAAATGTTGTAGTGACCCTTTCCTTGGCAATTCTGGGGGCAACATGAAATGTACCATGGGTGACACCATTTGTCTAAACACTAGGTTTCTTATCATAACGTAAACGTGTAACGCCTCTCCCCATCACCTACAAGAAGAAATAAACATAATAAAATCTTTAAAATGCAATTCCTCAATGGTAAATACACTTATAACTTGTGACTCATAGATGAAAGGACTACAAGACATGCAGAAATAAAGTCATTACACACTTCATTGTTTGATCACAAACCAAAAAGCATAACGCATACATAGCTAACCCCAAAAGGAAGAAGAATGAACGAAGTCCCCAGGAATATTCTAAAAGTCATGAAATGCAATTGTATCACGAATTCAGACAAGTATTTATTCCAATGATTCCCAAAATGATGTCCCCGTAGACTACAGTAATTGAGTGCAGAACAACATTACAGAGGACCCATAAGGTAGTTTAAACCGTATGTTTAAAAAATCAAAAATCTCAACAAGAGACTTAACTTGATAATAAATGTCAACTCCATTTTTCAAACCCCCTATTTCAAGGAAGGGAAAATAAACTAATTTCCATCAGAGTTCAATGATAATAAGAGGTGGCAGAATCAAAAGCAAAATTCCTTATTTACCATTTCAAGTAGTCAAATCTCATAATCCAGAAGGTCTTTGCAAATAGCTAAACAATAGCCCCTCTAGAATAACTCACTTGGATTAGTCGACAATAAAGACTATAAAACTACTACCTGATAAAATTAACATACTTACAAGTTCATTAATACATTAACGAAGGTGGTATCACTTCACTTGTTGAGTTGATTGAATTTGTTTATTTCAGAGGTGCAGAGAGCAGCTGCAGAATGCTTACAAACATTAGAATTTAATAATGGTGAAATCTAGAGTAAAAGGGTTGGTGAAAACTTTAGTGATGAGGAAACTTACGCATGTTGATCGTCTACACTTTTTGTATTAAGCCAAACTTGCTTCACATATGGAACAAAACAAAAACATTTAGAACATGAATAACATAACACCGGGGGGAGGGCAAGGCAACATTGAGAAACACATGAACATAGGACCAATGGGTTTGGCTCTAGAGCAATACGAACATATGATCATTGTGTCTAACTCAACCCAAAAACTAGCTCATAAAGGAAGAATTGACCAAGATCAACTTTCATGCATGTAAAACTTCATTACACTGATTCAGTCCAATCTTACATAAGTAATTGAGAATGATACCAACCTATTTTGAAAGCTTCAATATATGTAAAATGAAATAAGTCTAAACATTTAGATTACAAGAGTATCATATAGTTCCCTACCCTTTGTCTCTACTGAAATGAGCAGAACACTGGCTACTGATAAAACTACAACTGCTTCGAAACATATGATTGCAGCCATTTGATGGCACCCTCTTACCAATTGCACCCTCTTCGAAACATAGGAGAAAGCATGGCCCCTATTTTTCCCACAATGAGGAAGCTTCAGGAGCTGAAAGCACGAGCACCAAATAGCAAGGCAGTAGTCAAAGCAGACAGTTGAGGTACAAGAAGTGGTAAAAGGAATAGGAAGTATAGAGCATACATAACTGCCATACTAAATTTCCAGCCAACTTTCTCCACCATTATAGCTGATAAAAGAAACCCAGGGATCTCTAGAACCCAAATGTAGGATAATCTAGATTTTACAACTTGTTATCAGATCAATGCTAAGTGCATGAAAGACAATCATTTACTCTAATTAGTTGGGATGAATATGACTAAAATAAAGGAAATTTGGTTTACCTGCAAGACTATTGATAAGCACATTTGTAAAAAGGCTCTGATCATCCTTCGTGTGAAAAGCAATTAACGAGTGTTGGCATTGTTCACTGCTAAACAGAGAGGTCAGTAATATAATAGCGTAATATGAAGAATTAGTTCCAATATAAACCACCCATATAAGGAGAGTATTTCTACGTAATGCGGGGGACAAAAGCACTAGTAAGGATGAGAAGCCTGATTTAACACTTGAGATTTTGTTTTTTCCAGGAGAATGCAATTCCTTAGTCAGTTGGGAAGAAACAAGCTTTCCAGGAGGAAGTTGTGCCTTATTCACCACTGCTATTTTCTTCAAAATATCACAAGCATCGCTTGCTCGACCCATGGCACACAGATATCTAGGAGATACTACTGTAAATACAAATAACAAAAGTTCTGCAAATGATGGTATGGATGATAAAGCTAGTGGCCACCTCCAACCCAATCTTGGCATAATCATCTGCAACATAACAACCAATAAGAATATATGAGATTACAACAGAATTTTGGTGACAACTAACAACAATTACTGTTTTGTCTACATTGTATAGTCCTCAAGCTTAGAACAAACAAAATTGCTTGCAGCACGTAGAATCAGAAGTAAATTGTGCAGTAGTACATGCTTGCAGAAGAAGAACTGCTAAAGAGTTTCGTTTTTTCCAACTGTTTCTGTTTTTCTATATGCAGATGATATTATTTGAAGGCACAATATAATAGAAGATCAATAAGTGAGGAAACATCAAAGAAAAACTAATCCAAAAGACATGTAAAAGATAACTCCTAATGATATATAATGTGCCAGTGCTAATAAAGCCTCAAGTATTGTTCCAATTGTCCAAAAACATGTACAGATAATCGTCCACATTCCCCTATTTTGTGAAGGCACAAATTCAAGAAACCAAGATCCATAAATAGGTACACCACCAACTCCAACTCCAACCATAATACGCACAGCAAGCAACGAATTATAATTTGGAGAAAAAGTACTGAGTTCTGCACATAATACACTCACTATTACTATACTTAAAAGACCCTTCATGTTCGTTAACACAGACAATGAAATTAGATTATTCTCAAATATAAAAAATCAAAAAAATTGTACGTTTCCAATAATTTCTTGCCTTCTTCCATAACAGTCTGTAATAAATCCCAAAAAATATTCCATTCCCTTTTAGAAGATGTATTCAGAAAGGTTGCATATATGATGATATTGCAAGCAATTAAGAAAGTGATACGAATGTTTTTAGCCACTTCTTACCGTGATTAAACTAAAAGCATTTTCACTGGCAGATGGAACTAGCAAGGCATGATTTACTCCAGCAACCTGCCAAATAAAATCAGGGAAGGTGTCAACCCACATTCAAAAGAAATCACTTTGCTAGTTAATACCAAAACTTTGGAGCTACTTTGGCTCATCACAACATTTACAAGCTTTCAAATAAATATTTCAATCTCTAATGTCCATACAATCTCGAAATAAAAGCAACTAACTCATACATAAACACAAATAAACTAAAACAAAATGAAATGAAGCACAAACTTTTCAAAAGACAATCTACAATACCATTCCAGAACACCAGGCCAATTTAAATGGACACCGAGTTTAATACTATATATAACATAATGAAACTCAAATTTTGAAAATGTGCAGATTATTTATAATTCAAATTGCATCTAACAATTCAAAATCTCATAAAATGAAAAGATAGTCATATAAATTATGATTTTTGGATACCATCAACAGGGCAAACTGATGAACAGAAGAAGGTTGGCATTTATGAGCATACTGCATAGTGATTGAATCTATCTTCGTCACCGTAAATCCCCAAAGTATCCACACCCGTAAATCCCCAAATTCCTCAAAACAATGTCGAAATTCTTCAAACTATTTCTCCAGTTTCTCGAATGTAGGCGAACCAAGTATCAACTATCGTAAAATCCCTTCTTCCTCCAATCAATAATGCTGAAATTCTTCGACCTATTACTCCAATTTCTTAGATGAAGGTGAAGAAAAATTAGGGAAATCACCACCATCCATCAAAGTACTGAAAAATGTAGAGTGACAACGAGATTTGAAAAATGTAGAGTTACAACGGAGAATTTATGAGTCAAAATGAGAAGAAGAAAGTAGGGTTTAGGCGTGAGATTTGTGGTGTCTGCAAATAGCAACTCTTATTCTTATTTGTGGCACAAATTTGATTTTAGAGTTAAACGTTATTTATATTGAGAGTTTTTTTAATTTGTTTTGTATGAGTTTCTTTTTTGGCCAATTGGAAATTAGAGGGAGAGTTAAATATGTTGGAGGGAATAAAATATCTTAGTGAAAATTTTAGGAAATCTATAATGGCCACACTTAAAAAGTGTTGTTTTTTAAATTATAAAAATACCACACTTTAAAAGTGTATTCATAGATATAAATAAGTGTTGCCAATTATATTATGATATGACTATACTTAAAAAATGTTGCCTATACCACAAAAGAGCACGCTTGACAAATGTTGCTGATATTTCCGTTGTCAAAACCTAAAAACTAAGGCTACACTTTAAAAGCGTACCCAAAAATATTTAAGGCAACACTTTACAAGCGTTGTCCAAATTTAGTGTGGCCGTAGGCCTAAAATGGTGTAGTGTGATTTACTATCTAAAACACGTTTAATCTTCATGATATCCTTCCTACCATAAATCATAACCTTGAATTCATCATTTAAATTCAAGGTAGGGCTAGGAGTTAAGTGTTGAGAGTTCTTTCGAACATTTTTAAGAAAGTCTCTTTGAGTCTTTTCAGGAGTCTTCTACAATTTCTAATAAATTGTTTAGAGACTCAAGCAAGTAAGTATCAGAATGAAGATAATGTATTCATGAGTCTATTTTATCATTATGAGATAGTTTGTTTCATGAACAATAACTTTTGAATTCATAATTCACATCTAAGAGAGAGTTAAGAGTAGAGTTCATGAAAGTCTTTGAGTTCAACTGTGAATCCTTTGAGATCAACTATCGATTTGAACTAAGTTTTGAGGAAGAATGTATGAGAATGAGAGGAGTCGTCTGCATGATTTCCATAATGTTCTTTAGTCCCTTAAGACGAGTCTTTCATGCTCATAAATTCTGTATGAACCTCATTCATTGAGTGTCTTTAATAGGAGTAAGATCTTTGAGTTCTAAGTCTTCAGTATTGAGTTCCCAATCCTTTTGAGATTATATTCCTAGTCATGAGACTATCATATGTTATCCAGAAAGGTCCATGAGTTGAGTTATTCATGCCCATAATTCCACATGAACCCTATGAGTTGAGTATTCTTGAGATGAGGTAGTATCATGAAGTCCTCGAATTGAGTTGTTGTTTGTGCCCAAAATTCCGCATGAACCCTCTGAGTTGAGTATTCTTGAAATGAATAGTATCCTTAAAGTCCTTGAGTTCTGGAGTTGTTGAGTTCCATGTATTGAGTTCTATGAATGGTTATTGAAAACCTTGAATTGAATTGTTCACGTCCACATTCGGCATGAATCCTATTTTAAGAAGTTTTTTTTTTCCAATTGTTTAAAAACATGTTTTAAAGACTTGAGCACTGAGTTGAAGAAGAATAGATTTGAGTTTATTTTCTTTAAAATTATATATGGGAAGTAAGTATTCCCAAGGGTAAATATTTTTACATTTAAGATGATAGGGAACTAAGATTTCCAAAAGAGTTTTGAGCTATTTGAGTACCATCTCTTTTAAGAGAAATATTTTGAGTAGTAATCTCAAACCACAGAAAGAGTTATGTTTTTAAATATATGAGCTAGTTAGATTTTGGGAGTAGTATTGAGCACCGATATAGTGATGAGTTCAGATAACTCAAGTTTCCATAAACCATGTAGCCAACGTGAGTAGAAAGGCTCATAAATTTTAGATGATTCCTTAATGCTTTTTAGCATAGAGTAGTGGATCCACTTAGTTGAGAGACTCTATACCCTGACAAAGTAATGGACAGTTCTGGCAGCGTGGGCAAAACGTTGTATCATCACATAGCACATAGTGATGGTTGTTGGTTAGATATTTTCCAACATAATTATATTATATTTTATTATATACAAATTGAGATTTTATTGTAATCTTCAATAAATTGATTTGTTATCTACTATTTTAAAAGCTTTCCATATATTGCATCTTTTATTGTTGCTTTATTCTTGAGCATCCTCAGTTGAGTACCTTGAGTTGAACTGTGCTACATTGAGTTGAGTACCTTATTGTCTAGTTGAGCTGTATCCGCTGAGTTGAGTATCTTATCCTTAGTACTTATGAGTTGAGTAAATTTGAGTAGTTTTGAGTATCCTTTAGTATTCCTTGAGTTGAGTAAGTTTGAGAAGAAGTAAGTATGTTTCTTTTCTACTAGTTCAAGCTTATGTTTATGCTTTAGATTTCCCCTTACATGCTCGTACATTCCATGTACTGAGCCATTTCTTATGCATTATTTCATGATGCAGATATAGGTACTCAGGATCATCAACTGGATCTTCGTTGATACCGTTTGCATTAGAGTTTGCTATGGTGAGCCTCTTTGCTTCCGGAGGGTTCCGCTTGTACTTTCAGTTATATTAGTTGTTAGGATGTGATGGGTCTTGTCCTGACTTATATCTTTATCAGTTAGAGGCTTCACAGATTGACAATAGAGTTTCAGAAGTCTGTTCATTTATTTAGTTAAATGTTTTAAAGACTTAAGTCGCCTATTTATTGCGAGTTTAATATATTATTTTTATTCATAGTAATCTATTTAGTATTGTTCAGATTATCTTAAAAGTTGAGTATCTAAATTTATTCACTTTTTAAGCTTTTGCATGCATAAGTTAGTCTTCCGCTTGTAGTCAGGCATGATGAGGTTTCGCTCAGGGACAAGCAATGGTCCTTGAGTGTCCGCCACATCTAGGGTGTAGACTCAGGTTGTGAAAAACTATGTATCGGAGCACAGAATTCAAGTTTCTTAGGGTGTCTATGAAGTCGTGTCAAGTAGGATCTTCTTTATGGTTATGAGGGCTCCACTTCCAAAATTTAAGAAAAGTTTTCCTTATTTCATACTCTTATCATGCAATAGAGCTATTTCATAGAGATTAATTCTAACTCGTGCATTTCTCAGATTCATTCGACTACCCCTCATAGTAATGGTTGTTGAAAAGTAAAGTCGAAGATGCTTATGGCTAAGTTATTCTTATCAAGAGTCTTGAGGAATTCATGAGACCCTCGAGGGTCTTGAGAGAAGGCGATGAGTGAGTAAGTGTTTAGTTATAGAGTAATGCCTTCATATAAATCGTTCATTTGAGCTAAAACCAAGTTGTACTCTTTTCCCTAAGCCTTGTTTCAGCTGAGATCCTTATAAGGTAGTATGTTTAGTTCTTAGGTAGTATTTTCACCCAAAAAGGTAGTATGTATTATGAGATCATGAGCAGTAGTAGTGAAAGATCCCAGAATTAGAGGAAAGTATGTAGAGGTTTAGTAATCCAAGAAAGGGAGATAGTGGTAAGTCGGACTATATTATTATAGTCATGCACCCAGTAAGTTATTGATGAGGAGTTCTCCCTTATGGGTAGACTAGGAAGTGAAGAGTTTTGAAGATCACATGATAAAAGATAGAGTAATAGTGTCTAGTCAAGATGAGATAGATTATATCTTTTAACCAAAATAGAGTTGATGTCGATGTGCCATCATGTTAGAGGAGACTAAATATATATGTTGAATAGAAGAACAAAGTATTCATAAGGTGATAGACTCAAGCTAAGCTTATGATTTTCTTGAGAGGGTCATGATGTTCAGAAAGTTATACAACTGATTAAGTAAGGAGGTATAGTATAGTAGGTGAGCAATTATATTGACTTTTGGGTTTAGTAATAAACATTAAGCTTGAATTTGAGATGAGTTTCATGATCAAAAGAATGGACACATAAGGGTGATGATGTTAGTCTTGAGATTTGATCTGGTAGACTTAGCATAGAGTAGGTGAGGAATTGGAATGTTTGCTGCAATGAATATGAGTAGTGCTAGTGATAGATCCTAACCTTTAGATAAAGGTAGTGAAGTGTGGCTAAGTCACAAGAGTAACAAGATCATTAAGGGGTGAACCGAGAGGGTATGTAATAAGAAGAGGTTAAGAGAAACACTTTAGAAAGAGGTCTTAGTACCTGCTTATAGAGAGTTCGGTAGTCATAAAATTTTCTTGAGTGTTAGAGTAAAGTGGGATATAACTAGTTTAGAGATTATGGAGTAGGTCCATAGCTTTGAAGTGTCTGCTTTAGACATAAGGGGGAGATGGCAAGATGAGAAATCAAGTCAAGTAGTAGTGAGTTCAAAATAGTATGAGAGATATCTTTTCATAGGTCCTTTTATTAATGGACTAATGCTAGAAAGAGGATGTTGATGTTCTTATCGTGATAATAATGGTGTGATAATTACGTCTAAGGTTATAAATAAGGCGAATGTGGTTTTTCTACGAGAAATAGCTATATGAGATCCCTTAGTCGGGTTGAAATAAGTAATGTGGGAAAATTCTAGTTGGTATGGTAGAGATTAGAAGAGTAACCCCGTTCCATACCCAGTCCAACCGTCATTTTAGGACGAATGATCCTAAGGGGAAGATATTGTAATACCTAATAAATTTTTTGAGCTAAAACTTGAACCATCCTTCATTGTGAGTAGGATTTTACCGAGAAATTTAAAATTTCTCAAGTGTTATGGTCACTAGATATAACACCTTGATTTCCAAGAAGAACTAAATAGAGTTAATTCAAGTCATTCCTAAGTTCCTTCATGTTTTGGGTCAACTTCAAACGACCATAACCTTCTGCACGTGATGAGTTAGGTGGCCCATAAGATATCAAATGAAAGGTTTTTGAATTATCCTTCCAACGCCAACGAGTTTGCTAAATTTTGATCTTGTATGAGGGAAATATGCTTGTTTGAAGTCGGGCTGTCCAAATAAGGAAAGTTACCCAAAAATAGTAAGGGGTATTTTGGTCTTTCCTTACCTAATCAGATTTAATTCGTTTTAGTAAGATTTTAGGGGTCTAATCTCATAGTTTCAGTTTTATAAACCTAATATACACTTGGAATTTTAGTTGAGAGTTCAAGAAAATAAAAGAAGAGAAAAGAGGAAAGGATCAAGGTGTTCGTCGAGGTTCTCGAGTTTTGTTGCAGATTTTCGCCATGGGTTTGATCCCTAAGAGATATGTAAGTTTCCATAGTGTTGGGTCATTCACCCAATCACCAATCATGTTTAATTCAGCGAAATTCTTTCTAGAAAGTTGAAAGTTTGATGATCTTAACTTGTGTTCATGAAATTTTCTTTCGTTCTTGAGTTAGGATGGGATAATTGAGATCTTAAAGACATCGTGTCTTTTTTTGAGTCTCCTATGAGTAGATTCTTTGCTACATGTGTTGGGTATCTGAATCTAAAGAGAAATTGAGAAAAAAAAAATCAAATCTAAGCGAATTGGGGTTAGAAAAATGAGGAAGAAAAAGTCGAACAAAAAACACGTTCTAGGTCCGCGTCAATGACCTATTACTCAGAAGTGAAATTTTACTCTCCTTGTCGTGGAGAGGTCATGGATTCCATTTTCTCAAAAAATATTTCAACCAAATATTATAATTCATCTCCGTGACACAGAATTTCTCCCTAGAAAATATTTTTCAACCATTGCTTATGACTTACTATCTAAAATACGTTTAATCATCACGATATCCTTCCTACCACAAATCATAACCTTGAACTCATAATTCAAATACAAGGTATAGCAAAGAGTTAAGTCTTAAGAGTTCTTTCAAACATTTTCTAGAAAGCCCCTTTGAACCTTTTAAGGAGTCTTCTACAATTTCTTATACATTATTTCAAGACTCAAACAAGTGAGTATGAAAATGAAGAGAATGTATTCATGAGTCTACTTTATATCATGAGATCCTTCTTATCATGAACCATAAATCTTGAATTCATAATTCACATTCAAGAGAGAGTTAAGAGTAGAGTTCAACAAAGTCTTTGAGTTCAATTGTGAATCCTTTGAGATCAACTATCGATTTGAACTAAATTTTGAGGAAGTGAGTATTAGAATGAGAAGATTCGTATGCATGAGCTACATAATTTTCTTTTGACCATTGAGTTGAGTCATTCATGCTCATAAATTCCGTATGAACTCCGTACATTGAGTGTCTTCGAGAGGAGTAGCATCTTCGAGTTTTAAGTCTTGAGTATTGAGCTCCCAATCCTTTTGAGATTATATTCCTTGTCATGAGACTAACATATTTTACCCAGGAATGTCCTTGAGTTGAGTTGTTCATGCCCATAATTTTGAATGAATCCTATGAGTTAAGCATTCTCGAGATGAGGTAGTATCATGAAGTTCTCGAGTTGAGTTGTTTGTACCAATTATTCTGCATGAACCATATGAGTCGAGTATTCTTGAAATGAGTAGTATCATTGAAGTCCTTGAGCTGTTGAGTTCCAAGTATTGTGTTCTATGCATGGTTATTGAAAACCTTGAATTTAATCGTTCACGCCTATAATTCGGCATGAACCTTAATTTAAGAAGTCTTTTTTCAAATTGTTTTAAAACTTGTTTTAAAGTATTGAGCACTGAGTTGAGGAAGAGAAGAGTTGAGTTCATTTTCTTTAAAATGGTATATGGAAACTAAGTTTTCCAAGAGTAAATGTTTTTACATTTAAGATGAGAGGAAACTGAGATTTATAAAAGAGTTTTGAGCAGTTTGAGTACCATCTCTTTTAAGAGAAAGATTTTGAGTAATAATCTCAAACCACAAAAAGAGTTATGTTTTTAAACATATGAGCTAGTTACATTTTGGGAGTAGTATTGAGCACCGATATGGTGACAAGTTCAGATAACACAAGTCTCCATAAAGCATGTCGCCAACATGGGTAGAATGAGTCATACTTTTTAGACGATTCCTTAATGTTTTTTAGCATAGACTAGTGGATCCACTTAATTGAGAAGTTTTATACCCCAACAATGTATAAGACAGTTTGGTAGCGTGGGCGAGACATTGTATCATCACATAGCTCATAGGGATGGTTGTCCGTTAGAGAATCTTCCACATAATTATATTTTATTTTATTATATAAATTTTTTTTTATTGTATTCTTCAATACATTGAGTTGCTATCTACTGTCTTAAAAACTTTCCGTATATTGCATCTTTTATTTTTGATTTACTCTTGAGTATCCCGAGTTCAGTAACTTGAGTTGAATTGTGCTTCATTGAGTCGAGTACCTTACTGTTGAGTTGAGCCCCATTTATTGAGTTGAGTATCTTATCCTTGAGTACTTCCGAGTTGAATAAGTTTGAGTAGTTTTACATATCCTTGAGTATTCCTTGAGTTGAGTAAGTTTGAGAAGAGGTAAGTATGTTTCTTTTCTACTAGTTCAAGCTTATGTTTTTGATTTACATTTCCCCTTACATACTCGTACATTCCATGTACTTAGCCATTTGGCTTGTATCGTTTCATGATGTAGATACAGGTACTCAAGATCATCAATAAGCGCTTTGTTGATATCGCCTGCAGTTCGAGTTAGTTATGCTGAGCCTCCTTGCTTGTAGACGGTTCTATCTTTACTTTTAGTTGTATCAATTTTTAGGATGTTGTGGGTCTTGTCCTAAGTTCCATCTTTGTCAGTTAGAGGCTTCATAGATAGACAGTATAGTTTCAAAATTCTGTTAATTTATTTTGGTAACTGTTTTAAAGACTTAAGTTGCCTATTTATGGAGAGTTGAATATATTGTTTTTATTCAAAGTTATCTATGCAGTATTGTTCAGATTATCTTAAAGTTGAGTATTTGATTTTATTCAGTTTTTAAGCTTTGCAAGCTTAAGTTAGCCTTCCGCTTGTTGTCAGCCAAGATGAGGGTTCTCTTTGGGACTAGCAATGGTTCTTTAAGTGCTGGCCACGTTCAGGATGTAGACTCGGGTCGCGACACTCGAGAACCATTGATAGTTTCTAAGCGAACCCTTATACTGGCTGAGTACAAGCAGAAAACTAACTCAAGCATACATAAGCATCAAATTGAAAGATATGCTAAATCAAAAATTTATTAAATCTAAACACTCTCGAAATATATATTGAGTATTAAAAATACGTTTCATAGAAAATCTTTGAAACTAAAAGACTCTCCAGAACTATCTATCTATGAAGCCTATACTATATAAAGATGAGTGTCGTGACAAGACCCACGAATCCTCAAGGGAACTACGACTTACAATTCACAAAAAATGGAGTCCTTCGAAAGAAATGAGACCTCAGTTGAAAGCTTACGAATGTATGAAGTGATTGTAACACCTTGACCTTAGAAGGAGCTAAATCTAGAGAGAATTAATTTGGAAAGAGCAAATTTGAGAATTTTTAAGTGATGCTTAAGTTGTGAGTTTTAGGTTAAATTCAAACGACCATAACATTCAGTATATGATGATTTAGGTGGTGCATAAGATATAAAATGAAAGATCTGAGTCCTCTTTCCAACACCACCGAGTTTGCTACATTTTGAGTTCGGATGCTGGACATATGCCCATTTGAAGTCAGCCTGTCCAGTTAAGGAAATTTACCCGAATTAATGAAGTGTATTTTGGTCTTTTCCTTACCCCATTAGCTTTTAACATTTTTGGTAATATTCTATGGTTCTAAACTGACTTAGATCAGTTTTGATATTCCTAAATATGTTAGGGTTTAGAGAGAAGTTCAAGAAGATGAAAAGAGGAGAAAATAGGAAAGGTTCAAGGCATTTGTCAAAATTATTGAGATTTGTCATGGAACTTTGCCTAGAGTTTGGTCCCTAAGATGTATGTCAACTTCCATAGTGATGGGTTCATTCACCCACACACCAATCATGTGATTTTATCCATAATTTAGATCTTGATGTTGAATGATTTGAGTTATTGGTAAGTTTCTTGAAGTTTTGTTTCATAAATCTTTAATTATGAGGTTTGATGAATTCTTGAGATTAATGTTAGGAGTTTGAGGGTTGGTTTTAATAGATTTCATGTACTTATGTTAGGCATTCAAATCTTAGTGAGTTTGGAAGAAACCATTTGATTATAAGCGAATCAGGGTTCGAAAAATGAGAAAAAAAAATTTGGGCAAAATTCGGCGTGCCGCGCCAGCAGTGTGCCAAAAAAGAGGTTCTGTAATTTAAGGGTTGGCACTCCGCTCCATGCTGCATGCCAAGGTCACTTACCCCGTCCTTTTTTCGTCATTTGTCATGTCTGAGTTCTTTTAAAATGTGCCTTCACTCCTTTATGATTTTAACTACTCTAAACTACATCTAAACATCGAAAGATCCTTGCATGAATCATAACCCTTGAATTTATAATTCAAATTCAAGGTAGAGTTAAGAGTAAAGTCTTTAGAGTTCTTTCGACTCATTTTGAGAAGTCTTTTACAATCTTTTTAAACTTGTTTTAAGACTTGAGTACTTGAGTGGATGAGGAGAGTTGAGTTTCATTTTTCAAAATGAAGATATGGGAACTAAGTATTTCCAAGAGTAAATATTTTTACATTTAAAATGAGTAGAAACATCGATTTCGAAATGAGTTCATGAGGAGTTTTGAGTATAATCTCTTTTAAGAGAACCTTTTGAGTAATAATATCAAAGTATGAGGATGAGGAAATGTTTTTAAATATATGAACTGAGTTATATTATTGGGAGTAGTATTGAGCAGGGGACTAGTCAAACAACTCAAAGTCCTTATAAACCTTGTAGCCAACGTAGGTAGAAAGGATCATACTTTTTAGATGATTCCTTATTGCTTTTTAAGCATAGCTTAATGGATCCACTTAATTGAGGATGTCTTATACTCCAGCATGGTATAGGAAAGTTTTGGCACTGTGGGCGTGACTATTTATCATCACATAGCTCATAGTGATGGTAGTCAGTTAGAGAATCTCCCAATTAAGTGTCATTATTATTGTATTTTTAAACACATTGAGTTGTTATATAGTATTTTTAAATGCTTTATATAAGTTGTATCTTTATTATTATTTTTATACTATATTGAGTAGAGTATTCTCACGACTCAGACCATCGTGATTGGCACCTACACTAATCCTCCGGTGGGAGAACCACTACTACAACCCAACAAAGCAAAGTAACAAAACCTAGAACATTTAAAGATACTGAAGTAGGTTTAAATGACAAAAAATGGAGTTCCCATAAACTCCAAAGGCTTATTAAAACAACTAAACATAACTATTTCGGAAGTCAACCCCGAGAACCTGAAAGCCATTGCTCCAAAACACTACTAAACAACATTTCTAAGATGAGGGTACAACCCTAAAACTAAACATACAAATAAATATAACAATAGAGTCTGAGTACAAAAAGAATGGACTAAAGAATAGAGGACCCATGACCACCTGGAAGACTAGCTCGCCCTTGAATTTCGGTCTCGATTTGTGATCTACTAGCTAAGGTCTATTAGTAGCCACCTTAAAATGCCCTATACTCAACAAAGAACGAGCAAGTGTAGTATCTGTACACAACCACAATGTATTGGTAGGATCACACGGCTACTCCATTAAGCGTAATACACGCAGGTAATTAAAACACAATAAACACACATATATACAAATTATATAGTTCAATTAACCTTTTAGGGTCAACATACAATTTTCCAATATCAATGATAAGTAAACATGAATGTAAAAATCACAAGTGGTCCTCTCATGGAACCCATACCCAAACTGTTAGTGTTTCGGCATGTGACACCCTATCCAATATAGATGTGTTAGAACGTGTCACCTGGTAAAATATATGTGTCAGAAAATGACAGCCGAACCAATGTATGTGTTGGAACGTAACACTTGATCCAATGTACGTATCAGAATGTGACACCCAATCCAGTCAACACAACCACAATCACAACTACACCTATAATAAACAATTCTCATATTCATACAATCAAGTATTGAGATCGTGGCATGTAATTGTTCATACATACTTATTTTCATTAGATTTGATTTAAATTCACTTATTCACATATATGCATGCATACAATAAAGCAATTAACCAATATATATCCCACAAACAGGAAATAAAACCATCACCTACCTCAAATCCAAGCTTGAATCCTCCTAAGACACTTGAGCCTTCTCTTTCTTGATTCTTTATGTTTGTTCTTGGTCTAAACACAAGTAATTAATGCAAGGATCGATAAAAAAAAAGACTAATTTACCTGTATAATAATCAAATTATTAATGCTTGGCAAAACCCAAGATCCCCACACTCAACTAGGGCTTTTGCCACCATTAACTTCAGGCCAAAAACCCTCCCCCAATGATAATTACCCTAGATTCTAAGTTCTAAGAATCGAATCATGGATTATGGGAGTAATTATCTTACAATTAGTGATAGAAATTGTGGAAAACTGTCAAGAAATGCTCTGGGTCATCTCGTAACTCTCAAGAATGATGTTTTGTAGAAAATAACGAAATTTGGATTTCTCTCCAACTTAATTTATGACTGTCCTGCCACAGCGGGACCTAACCCACCATAGTTGCCCCGGCTTAGCGGAACTAACCCTGCCTGGCAACTTGTATGGAGACAGAGAGTTAGAATTTAATTCAAAACTCCCATTTCAGAACACACCTTTAACCTTGGACGTTCTAAAACTATTTATGCATGCCGAGATTAGTTTCGAGAGTTCTGCTCTTCCGAATTCGATTCCGTAAAGTTGTACAGACTTTTTAACATCTTGGCTATCCACTAATATGATCGAATTCATAGTTAAATCCTCCATTCATTACCAGATTTCCCCAGACCTTACCTAACTGAGATTTCTTCCAAATCTGGACTAGGCCAGTAATTTCCAAGTCACTATTCAAAAGTTTTCTGGCCCCAATTCTTTCTCTATTGGCTTTTCCATAACGCTGGAAATAGGTCATTACAATATATACCAATTTATCCATCACTTGTCCCCAAGAGATAAACTTGGGAAAATTGGCTAATGTAAGAGTAGATGAATAACTAAATCGTCGAATAACTAGGATACTTGTCTCGCATGTCCTTCTTGGTTTCCCAAGTGGCTTTTTCAATTAGACGATGCTTCTATTGGACTTTCATGAATATTATCGCCTTGGTCCTCAGCTTTCGAACGTCACAATGAAGAATTGCAATAGGTTCCTCCTTATACTTAAGGTCTAGGTTCCTCCTTATACTTAAGGTTTTCGTCTAACAAAACCAAGTCCCACTTTATGATTTAATCTCCGTTGCCATGATACCTCTTTTACATGGACACATGGAACACTGGATGGACTCCAGATAATCTAGGAGGTAAGGACAACCTATAAGCCACTAGCCCCACACAGTCGAGGATCTCAAATGGTCCTATGTATCGAGGACTACGGTTGCCCTTCTTACCGAATCTCATCACCCCTTTCATGGGTGAAACTTTAAGAAGAAATTGATCACCAGCCTGAAATTTCATGTCCCTTACCTTACTGTCTACATATTTTTTCTGTTGACTCTGGGTTGCTAGAAGCCTAACTTGGATACTTCTCACCTTATCATGAACAACTTTCACCAAATCAACCCCCTAATGTTTCACATCTCCAACCTCAAACCACCCTATGCGTAATCTACATCCCCTCCCATAAACTGCCTAGAATGGTGCAATGTCAATGCTGGAATGGTAACTATTATTATAGGATAACTCACACAAAGGTAAGAATTTCTCCCAATGCACTCAAAAGTCAATCACACATGCCCTCAACATGTCCTCTAAGAGTTGAATAGTTCTCTCTGACTGCCCGTCCATTTGTGAATAGAAGTATGTGCTAAATGTGAGTTGAGTGCCTAACTCCTCATACATTTTTCCCCAAAACTTGAATGTGAACTGCGTACCACTGTCCGAGATGATAGATATCGGTACCCATGCAATGTCACTATCTCCTTCACATATACATTAGCCAACTGCTGCACATTATAGTCTACTTTGACTGGAATGAAGTGGATTACTTATTCAGTCTATCAACCACCAACCAAATGGAATCACACTTACCCAAGGTCTTGGGAAGACCAACCAAAAAATCCATAGCTATCACTTCCTACTTCCATTCCGGAATTGGCACTCGTTGAAGCAAACCTGCAGGACTTTTGTGTTCATACTTTACTTGCTGACAGTTTTGGAACTTAGCCACAAACTCAACTATGTATTTCTTTATGCCAGGCCACCAATAAGGTCGTTTTAATTCTCGATACATCTTGGTTAGACCCAGATGAATGAAATACCATGAACTATGGAATTCTACCAAGATCTTCTGAATCAATTCATCCACTTGGGGAACATAAGTTTTTCCCTTAAAACTGAGTACACCACCCGCATCAAGAGTCGCATCTTACGCCTTGCCAGACACTGACTTCTTTCTCATCCTCAAACTTTCCTGCCTTGATCTCCTCAATGAATGTGGGCCTATCCTCACTGATGGTTAACACCCCACCTTTTTCTAAGAAGCCCAACTGCATGAACTTAGACTCTAAGGTTTGAATATGCTTGGACAAAGGTCGCTTGGATACACCCAAGCAACCTATACTACACTTGGATACACCCAAGCAACCTATACTACACATACTCACCGCCTTCTGACTTAATTCATCTGCCACCACGTTAGCCTTACTTGGATGATACTTGATGGTGACATCATAATGCTTGAGTAACTCCATCCACTTTCATTGTCTCAGATTTAGGTCCTTTTGAGTGAATACGTGTTGTAGACTATGATTTTCCATAAACACTTCACACTTGACACCATAAAGGTAATGCCACCATATCTTAAGGGAAAGCACTACCGCGTCCAACTTCAAATCATGCATCGGGTAGTTTCTCTAATGCACCTTCAACTACCAGGATGCATAAGCTATGGCATTGTCATGACCCAGGGGTACACCCTAGACATAACATGGCGTACTTGACCCCGAAGGGCTCTCATACAAGCCCTTAGGGCATCTCCAACCCAATCCTCTATTTTACTCTCCAAATATAGAGTTCTCTATTTTTTCAGACAACCAACTCCAACCCAATTCTCTATTTTACTCTCTAAAAAGGAATCTTTTTCTCTCTCCTCAATATTATATTATTATTTCTATTTCATTCTTATTTTCTTATTTCATACTATAAATCCTTTATTTCTTTTTTCCCAAATAATTACTTTATATAATTTTTAACGTGATATAAAATTATTTTTTATTCTAAATTTTTAAATAACATAAATTGCAAGAAAATATAATGTAATACATAAATTAGGGGACAAATTCAAATAAAAGTGACATACAATTACATAAACACTCAATTTTCAAAATTATTACGTTGCTCCCATAAATGCTCTATTAATGCATTACGGAGTTCAAAATGAACATTTTTGTCCTTAATTTTTTTTATGTCTAGCTAAAAATTGTTCAAACCATAGATTTTCATCTATCACCATTTCTATAGTTGTAGTTGGAGCCTCTACGGCATCTTGAATTGGTGCATTGAGATCACGTTCATCCTCAATTATCATATTGTACAGTATAATACATGTAGTCATTATATCATGTAGCACTTCCTTTCTCCAAAAACGTGACGGTCCTGCAATAATTGCAAAACGTGATTGCAAAACTCCGAATGCACGTTCAATATTTTTTCGGCACGATTCTTGTTTCATCGCGAAATATTTCTTTTGTTGGGAATGAGGATCACGAATAGTTTGAACTATTGTAGACCATTTAGGATATATACCATCAGCTAAATAATAACCCATATCATATTCTTTTCCTTGAATAACATAATGGGCGGGAGGCGCAATACCGCTAGCAAGATTGGAAAATAAATGTGATGACTCTAAAACATTAATATCGTTATTGGTGCCAGGAAAACCAAAATAAGCATGCCATATCCAAAGGTCATAATCAGCAACAACTTCAAGAATAATTGTTGGTGATCCACTACGACCTGCGTATTGCCCAGCCCATGCCGTTGGACAATTTTTCCATTTCCAGTGCATGCAATCTAGACTACCTAACATTCCTGGGAAACCACGCTGCTCACCAATGTGTAGAAGCCTCGCAACATCGTTAGGTGTTGGTGATCTCAAATATCGCTCACCAAAAACCTCTACAATAGCTCGACAAAATCTCTTCATTCTTTCAATCATAGTTGACTCTCCAATTTTCATGTATTCGTCAGTGGCATCCGCTGGCAAACCGTATGCCAACATTCTAAACACAGCGGTAATTTTTTGTAAAGTAGATAATCCAAATCTACCTAGTGCATCAATGCGTTGTTCGAAGTACATGTCGTGATCTTTAATTGCATCAACGATACGAAGAAACAAATTGCGGGACATTCGATAACGACGGCGAAATATTGCATCATTAAAGCGTGGTGTGGCTGAAAAATAATCACGAAATAAATTATCATCAGCCACCTCACGATCACGATTGATTACCACATGACCTGGAATGGAGCCACCTATGAAAACTTCATTAGTATGGTTTTGTAGAACTTGTTGGAACATGTAGTTGTTCATACACAGCTGATTTATTAAATTATCATGGTGTTCTGTACTAGGAAAAAAATCCAAATTTAACGAAGATGATGACGAAGAAGAAAAATCTTCATCATTATTATTAGAACAATCTCCAAGATTGAAATTCATTTTCAAAGGACAAACCAAATTACTTTAATATGTTTTGAAATGAAATGAATGTGCAGACTTCAAGTGGCTAATGGTGTTCATTTTATAATATGTAATGTTTTATCTAAAAAATATTAAATGCACTGATGAGAATCTCATCCAACCGTTTATAATAAGATGAAATCCATCTAATGGTGAATATGAAGATTACATTCTATCTTAATACGGTAAAATCTTATCCACACGGTGTATACATTAAACGAATACAATTTTTATTGTTACGTAATAAAGTAAAACACGTGTTAATTAATTAAAATTGCGTAAAATGAATTATTAATTCAAACACATGAGATGCATGTATTAGATTGTTGTATACATTATGTGCGGATAAGTTTTACTCGATTAATATCTACATATAATTTTATTTATCTAAAATAACTTTGAGATAACTATGAGAATCTCATCCTACGGTTAAAAATATGGTGAAATTCATCCAATAGTAAAAATCAAAATTACATTCTATCCTACTTATCTACATGTAATTTTATTTTATCTAGAAGTAATTTTTTGAGATAAGGATGAAAATCTCATCCTATGGTTAAAAATATAGTGAAATTCATCCCATGGTGAAAATGAAGATTACACTATCCTATTAATATTTATAGATAATTTTTACTTATCTAAAAAAAAAATTGAGATAAGGATGAAAATATCTTCCAATGGTTAAAAATATGGTGAAATCCACCCCATGGTGAAAATGAAGATTACACTATCCTATTAATATTTATAGATAATTTTTACTTATCTAAAAAAAAAAATTGAGATAAGGATGAAAATCTCATCCAATGGTTAAAAATATAGTGAAATCCATCCCATGGTAAAAAGAAAAACTTACGTTCTATATATATAATATATGTAGAAGTCTATTCTAGTCACAAAGGCAATAGTATACTCACATTTCCATAAAACAACTAAAAAAAAATGTCTCGATCTTCTGGATACTCTCTCAATGAGGATAAATTATTATGTCAAATCTATGTAGACATATCTCAAGACCCGATCACCGGCATATGCCAATCCTATGATCAGTTTTGGGTTCGAATTGAACAAAGCTATAATAATTTAAAGGAAGAATCATGGATATATCGCAATAAGAAATCATTGCAGTGTCGAATAGCCTTAATTGAGAAGGCAGTAAGAAAATTAAGTGCATGTATTAGACAAATAGAAAATTTGCATCCCAGTGGTGCTTCAGCTATAGATATTGTAAGTGACTATTTTCTAACTACTTATAATATATTTTTATATATATACTTACACAATTTTGATTCATATTTTTGCAGATTAATCAAGCAAAAATACTACTTATGCAAGAACCAACTTATAAAAAAGGTTTTAAGTTTGATCATGTATGGAATCTAATGAAAGATTTTGAAAAGTTTAAGGATATCGACACCGGAAAGAAAAAATTTCGAGGACAAGGCTCTACTTTGCAATCATCGGAGTCTGAGGCTCCTAGTCCTACATCACCTATAGTATCATCTCCTAACTTATCATCTTTTTCACTTAATTTAAATGAGAATTTTTCAGATCATACTTCATCTGAACGGCCTATTGGGGTGAAGAAATCAATATTAAAGAGATCAAAAGATGAAGGTCTTTCGTCAGCTATGAAACTTTTCGAAACCGAAATTAATCGACTTGGGAAGATGTTATCAGAGTCTGCTACATCCAAACAACAGGACGACGAAAGGCTAGATAGATATATCAAAGCCAAGGAATTTAGAGACGAAACTAAAATTTTAATGAAAAATTTAGAAACTATTAGTGATCCAAATGTTCGTGAATACCTGCAACGAGAACAACGAATACTTGAAAAAAGAAATCGACAATCACAACCGCAGTCACAACCGCAATCACAACCGCAATCGCAACAATTCTCAGAATCATATCCTAATTTTTTTTCGAATAGTGCTTTATCTGAAAATGACCTACCGGATTTCTAAATTATTGTTGTGATCAATTAATTATTATGTTATGTATTGTATGTTATCTTGTATTTAAATTATTATGTTATGTATTATATTGTATTGTTATCTTGTATTTAAATTATTATGTTATGTATTGTATAGTTATCTTGTATTTAAATTATCATATCATGTATTGTATTTTTAAATTAAATTTTTTCATCTTGCCATTTTAATTTTGCGTATTCTTTATAATGAAAATTAATAATAAAATAAAATTTTACTATTCACGAAAATTAGAAAAAAAATTAAAATACTATTAATTTGAAATTAAAATAGTATATATTAAATGATATTTTAAAAAATATTATATTACATTTAAAAAGGAATTATGAATATTAGATATTTAATTAATGGAATTATATGTAAAATAATATGTTAATTAGAAAGTAATAGAAATAATAATAAAATAATGAAAAAGTGAAATAGAGAGTGTGAATAGTAGTTCTCCAAATTTGGAGAACTACTATTCAACTCTCTAAATTTGAAGAATAGAGAGTGATTTGGAGTTGGGTTGGAGTGCCCATTCTCTATTTTACTCTCCAATTATAGAGAATGGAGAGTAAAATAGAGGTGGGTTGGAGATGGTCTTAGCATTTCATAACATGGGATAATAGAAAAGTATGAAAAATTTAAAACTTCTTCTGAATCATACAATTGAAAACATTTTCATAAAGCAAGCAGAAGTCTTTACTATACATTTGTCTCAAACCATCTATTAATCTCTTAAATAAAACTCTTGGGACCTCGCCCATACAAAGTATAAAACATAAAGAAATGACGTAAAGGAAATAATGGGTTTGTCCTCGAAGCTATGTGGACTCAAAAAATCTTCAACTCTTCTTGATCCTTAGAAAGCTTGCCTCCAAAGAAACTCAATCTCTGAAACCCTATATTTTTCTAAAATATAGGCATACTATGCATTGGTACAAAATGTACTAAATATGTTAGCTAGCATAATCATAAGAGCACGAGACAAGGGTTAATCAATATAAGACATAATCCAATATCATATCATCCCATAATAACATTCATGCTAAGAACAACACTTAGATACTAATACTAATACTTCTTGGTTTGGAACCTAGTTCCTCTCTTTAACTTTAGAACACTACGAGGTACTCTCTTAAGCACATATTAGTTCTATGTTAGCTTGAACCCTATGAGATACTACTTTAAGCATGTCTTAGTTCATCATCAACATGGACCCTATGAGATACTACCTTAAGTATGTTTTAGTCCATTTATACTCTTGAACACTATGAGGTACTTCATTAAGTAGGTCTTAGTTCAATAATGCTTTAGAACACTATGAGATGCTTCTTCAAGCATATCTAAGTTCATTGGATATGGAGATTGGTACTATAAACCTTAACTCAACTATGTGAAGGCTTTTATCTCATGAGACCTAACTTTGGGAAAACCCACACTCTACTACATAAGAGTTCCCCCTTTAACTTAGATAGTCCTTACATCAACTAGGTGTGGTTCTCCATTCATCTTGGAGCCTGGACCCTATCTTACGTGACACTCCATATCATTGTCAATATCCACTAGGGGCTAAGCATATACCCCTAGATTCACTATTAAGCCTTGCTTAGCATTTATATCTCATGGAAGGATGTTCTTGACAACCAATCCATGTCCAAGTGATTCTATCACTTCATACTTTCAAGTATTCATAAGGTAGGTTAGGTGAGTATAGGCTTGTCACCACAAATCCATGTATTAGACTTCTACTCATCACATTGACTCAACTCTCAAAGCCCTAGTGATTCAACATACATGACTACAAGCCTTACTCTCAAAGCTTTACTTCATTCTATCCTTATTCATATCTAGATTACAAGACATTCAAGTCATAAGCTTCATCTTAAGCAATTCTCATCACATTCCTCATTATCAATAGATTCTAGTCATAAGTCATCATGTAAGATCAATCTCAGGCATTACTAATCAACACCCATCATATTCACATTATTCTAGTTCAATTCATGCATATATGTTTCTAACCTTAGAAAATTACTAGTCAAAGCATTAATTCTAGAAGATTACCTTGACCTTCAATTTCACCTTTCATGGCAATAACCCACATAATTCAACTTCATCAATAAGACTAGGGCAATCATGGAAAGAACATGAATTCATCATAAGATCACAATTAAATGTTAAATTAAACATAATTAGTTATTATCCACTATATTGGAATCATACCCAAACCCTACCCACAATGTAAGAAGAACCCTAACTAGAATTGGGTTTTTTTGACTTCACAATTGGGGGATTTCCAAGGGGATCTATTGGTGGAAAAACCCATATATGAATAATCTAACATACCTTTAATCAAAGCCCTAACACAAGATTTCAACAATGAAGGTTTTCTCTTGGTCCAAGCTTCAAGCTCTATCTTCTTCTCCAAGCCTTGGGTTTTATAGAGAGAGAAATATTTAAAAGGAGAGTGTTTTGGGGTTTTGATTTGGGTCTTGTGACAAAGTGACTTAAATGGGTGTTTAAAAGCTTAAAATATCTTATACAGGGGTTTTAGGACAAGGTAAAATGACCCCTCCCAAAAAGTCCCATATTTGGAATTTCTCATTAACTCCCAACTTGGACCTAAGCTTTCACGAGAGGCACCACGGGTCGTGGTCCTACTTGTGGTCTTGGACCAGTAGCTAGGCCTTTGTGTCTTGGCCTCCACAAAAGCAAGGGATGACCACGAGACCTCCCACGATCTCTGGTCAAGACCACGAGTCATGGTGATGGTGGTGGCCCCTAGGCAGTGCCTTGGCCTCAAGGCTTTGCCTTCCTCACACCTATGGGGACTTCACGAGACAAATTATGAACCATGGTCAAGACCACTAGTCATGAAGGTGGTCATGAACATGGGCAGTGCTTGTCTTAAAGATGTCTTGGCTTCCCTCATCCTAAGGCACCCTCACGTGCCTTCCCAAGAACTGTCGTCAAGACCATTGGTGGTGAACTCACTCGTGAAGATAGCCACCTTGAGGCAGCACGTAGGGAGCTATTACCTTGGCCTCATGAACCATACAACGAGCTGTGGTCCACACCACTGGCTGTGGTGGTGGTTGTGGACTTGAGGTAGTATGCACCAAGCGTAGGGCAGCCTTGGCCCTTGGCTTAGGCTATGCCCCTTTGCTTTGACACTTGCCCTTGCAACCCTCAATAGAATCTTAAATGATCTTGTCAACTACAGGGTGTAACAGGTGCCTTTACGTTTAACTTCTATACCCCTCATTCTAAGTACAAGAAGTCTCATCTATGACTCTAATATACATTCCTCAAACTTAACCCTAGCTTGAGGCTCTAGTTTTGTCTACTAGTTTCTAGGGTGTTAGAAACATTCTTATCCTGCATCAACACAACACCCAAACCCAAATGCGAAGCATCATAATAAATAATGAAATCCTTACCTTCCACCTGTAGTTCCAGAATAGGTGTTGTGCTCAGAAAAAATTAAAGCTTTTGAAAGATCTCTTCACATTTTTCAGTCCATTTGAAAGGCACCTCATTTTTGGTCAGCCTTGTAGGATTTGTGGTGATAGAAGCAAATTCTTCACAAACCGACGATAGTAGCTGGCCCCACAAAACTTCTAACTTCAGTCACAGAGCTAGGTCGGACCCAATTCTTGTTTGCTTCAATCTTTTTGGGATCTTTTATTACCCCTTCCCTTGAAACCACATGCCCTAAAAAGGCAACTGAAGACAACCGAATGTGATACTTGGAAAGTTTGGCAAACAACTTCTAATTCCCAAGGACACGTAAAACAATGCGAAGATGTTCGGCATGCTCTTCCTCACTCTTTGAATAAACCAAAATGTCGTCAGTAAAGATGATGGCAAAAGAATCCAGAATTGGTTTAAACACCATCAAACTCATGAAGGCTACAAGCGCATTGATCAACCCAAACAACATCACTAAAGACTCATAATGCACATAGTGTCCTGATCCCTATTTTTGGTACGTCCACAGGCCTAATCTTTAAATGATGGTAAATATACCTTAGATCTATTTTAGAGAAGACTAATGAACCTTGCAACTGGTCAAAGAGATCATTTATCTGAGGCAATGGATACTTATTTCGAATGGTGACCCTATTCAACTGTCGATAGTCTATGCATATCCTCATACTCATCCTTTTTCTTAACAAACAAGACAGGAGCACCCCATACGGAAGCAATAGGATGGATGAAACTTTTATCAAGAAGCACATGAATTGGAGCTTTAAGTTCTCTTGATTCTACCAGAGCCATGCAATAAGGAGGGATAGAGATGGGGCGACTGCCTAGTTCCAGGTCAATGTAGAAATCTATATCTTTATCCAGAGGCATACCAAGAAAATCGGTAGGAAATACTTCTCTAAATTCAGATACTATAGGAATAGACTCAATAGAGGGAGACTCAGCCATAACATTTGGAATATGAGCCAAATATGCCAAAAACCCCTGCCCCACCAGTTTTGTAGCCCGAATGAAAGATTTGACCTTAGTTGGCTTAGGCTTGTACACCCCTTCCCACACTAAGTTTTCCCTACCCAGGATCTCTAGAGTCACAGACTTAGCATTATAATTAAGCACAAAATAATAAGGGGACAACCAAGTCATACCTAAGATTATATAAAAGTTAGTCATATCCAAAACAACCAAATCAACCCAAGTCTAAAAACTCATAAATAGAACTGGACAAGCATGATATACATAGGTGACTATGAGAGACTCTCCAACTAAGGTAGAAACATTGATTTGGGCATCAAGTATATCATCAACCACATCAAATCCCAAGGCAAACTTAATTCACACATATGAAAAAATAGAGCCTGGATCAAACAAAACAGTAGCCATGCGATCATAGACAAGAATAGTATTTGTGATCACTACATCAGACGCCTCAGCCTCGGTCTTTCCCGGAAAGGCATAACACTGAGCCTTGTCATCTTGACGGACCACCTCCTTAGCAGGATGTACTGCTCCTCTACCTACATTAAAATTTCCTTGGCCTTAATGGCCTCGCTAATTCCCTCTTCTCCCACCTTGTGGAAGTCCTCTGCCATTATTATCATTGCCCATGGGTACCACTGGTCTAGTCTGCTGTTGCGTGGGGTCAAACATGCGAGGATGGGGACAATCTTTCCTTATATGGCTAGGTTCTCCACAATTGTAACTGCTTCAGTCAAAAGACGGCCTCCTGGCCGCTGAAGGTATGGCTCCTTAGCTATTCTGAATAAAATTTTGTTGTGCTGTTCCCGAGTAACCACCTGTAGAAGTGGGCAAGGATGACTGAATTGGCAGGGTTGCAAGTGTCAGTCTACTCCAACCTATGGAGTGGAAGTTACTTATGCTCTTGGGCTTCTTAGCCAAAGCCTTGACCAGCCCATTAGGTCAAACTCCTTCCACTATCTTCACAAAGTCTGTCACCACATTAAAACTTTTTCATGCAGAGGTCTTGTGAACAGACAATACCTATGATTTTGGGTTCAATCCCTTGACGAATAGACAAATCCTCTCCTCCTAAGTAGTTTCCAAATGTGTAGCATATCTAGACAAGGAATGGAACTTAGCCTCATAAGCATCTACAGTCGTGCCACCTTGCTCAAAAGTCATGAACTCATCCTTTTTACGATCCCTAAAAGTTCAGGGAACATAATTTTCTAGAAATAAAGCATGGAACTGTGTCCAAGTAAGTGGGGTTATGACCGGTGATCTGCATTCCACATAAGCTCTCCACCATTGCTTAGCCTCACCTTAAAGATGGAAGGTAACGAGCTCTACTCTATGTTGATGTACAATACCAAACTTTTTAATCCTCTCATAACATTCCAAAATGAACTCATAGGTGTCCTCACTCTCAGAACCATAAAAAACGAACGACTTCAACTTCAGAAACTTAGTCAATATCTGATGCTCAGTACTAGTCATCACAGGACCCAATAGAGGACAAAAAAAGGCATCAGTTCCTAATGCTCATCCCATCTTGGGAACAGTAACAACAATGGGGGATTGGTTGGGGGTTGAGACACTTGCACTGTGGGAATGACTCTAGGGCCAACTAGTCCCTTCAGAAAATTCATTATATGTTGAGCTAACACTAGGTCTAAAGAAGGAATACAAGTACTCTCAGCCTATACCTCCCCCTCCGGTCCAATATCTTCCTCATTTTCGATTTCCACATTCTCTTGTACCTCTTCTTGGGGCACATGAGGGGCCTCTTCCCTGTTTGAATTTTCAACTTAGGCTCCACTCCTGGCTGGTGCTACTCTTCCTTGACCTCTACCCCTTCTTTTTCCTAGAAACCTGCCTCAACCGCGGCTTCTTGATGCGGGCTCATCAGTTGCCTTATTGATGAGGGCTACAGGCTTCACGCCATTGTAGCACGGGTTAAACATCTATGGATAGAAAGTGAAAGGAATTAGATACCAATTTGGATCACTAGATACCAATTGAAATCAAGTAATAGCACGAAAGGAGAAGAAGATAGAGAGCTTTCTTAAAGTCCTATAGCGTCTTGAAGAAAAGTATAAACGTCTTTGTACCATTTCGCAAGAATCTATTAGACTCATTTTGGTACAATGATATCAATGAACCTAGGGCTCTGATACCAACTTTGTCACGACCCAGACCGTCGTGATTGACGCCCACACTAACCCACTTGTGGGAGAAGCACTACTATAGCCCAACTAAGTAAAGTAATGAACACTAGAACAGTTAAAAATACGAAAGAAAATTTAAATGATGAATAATAATGGAGTTCCCATAAACTCCAAAGCTTTAATAAAACAACTAAACAAAACTACTGCCGAAGTCAACCCCTACAACCTGAAAGTCATTGCACCGAAACTCTACTAATCAATAAGTCTAAGAAGAGGGTACAACACTGAAACTAGCATACGAATAAATCTAACTATAGAGTCTGAGTCCGAAAAGAATGGACTGAATAATAGAGGACCCGTGATAGCCTGGAAGAGCTGGCTCACTCTTGAATCCGATCTTGATCAGTGATCTCCTAGCTGAGGTCTATCAGTAACCACCTTAAGATGCCTTGTACTTAATAAAGAACGAGCAAGTGCAGTATGAGTAGACAACCACAGTGTACTAGTAGGAGCACATGACTATTCCTATAAACATAATATAGGCATGTAATTACAACACGGTAAACACACATATACATGATACATAATTTAATTAAACTTTCAGGAGCAATATACAACTTTCTAATATCAATGAATGTTAAACATAAATATAATAATCACAAGTGGTCCTCTCATGGAACCCACGCTCAAACTGTTCGTTTGTCGGAACATGACATCCGATCCAATATACATGTGTTGGAACGTGACACCCAGTCCAATTATGTGTCAGGACGTGACACTCGATCCAATGTATGTCGGAACGTGACACCCTATCTAGTCAGCACAACCACAATCACAATCACACCCATAATGAACAATGCTTGTAGTCATATAATCAAGTAATGGGTTCATGGCCTGTAATTGTTCATACATACTCATCTTCATTAGATTCGATTTACATTTCCTTATTCATATACATGCATGCATACAATGAAGCAATTAACCGACATATATCCCACAAATAGGAAATCAAACCATTATCTACCTCAAAACCAAGCTTGAATCCTCCTAAGACACTTGAGTCTTCCCTTTTCAAATTCTTTTCGCTTTTTCTTGGTCTAAACACAAGTAATTAGCGCAAGAATTAATTAACAAGTCCTAATTTACCCGTAAAATAATCAAACTATCAATCCTAGGCAAAACCCAAGATCCCAATAATCAACAAGGGCTTTTTCCACCATTAATTTCAGACCAAAACCCTCCCCCAAATATAATTACTCAAAATTCTATGTTTTAAGAATCGAAACACGGATTAGGGGAGTAATTATCTTACCTTTAGAGCTAGAAATCATGGAAAACAATCAAGAATAGCTCTGGGTCGTCCCCTAGATCTCAAGAACAAAATTTTACTGAAAATAAAGAAATTGGAATTTTTCCCTAACATAATTCGCGATTGTCCCACAACCGCACTGGCGGAACTAACCCCGCCCTAGAGGCTTGCACAAAGACAGAGAGTTGGAAGTTGAGTTTCAAACTCCCATTTAACAAGACACCTTCAACCCTGGACATTCTAATACTACCCTTTCACGCCAAGATCAGTTTCAGGAGTTCTACTCACCTGAATTATATCCCCTAAAGATGTACATGCTCCTGTATGTCTTGGATATCCACTTATGTGATCAAATTTATAATTAAATCCCCAATTCATTAATAGATTTCCCTATACCTCGCCTGACTTAGATTTCGTCCAAAACTGGACTAGGCTAGTAATTTCCAAGTCACTACTCAAAAGTTTTCTGGCCCAAAATCTTTCCCCATTTGCTTTTCCATAACGATGGAAACAAGTCGTTACAAGTATCCATAAGTTGAGGTTGAGTGTGTTTCCTTCTTTCAAAGTTTAAGCTTTGATGTTATATTAAGTGTTCCTCTTACATGCTTGTACATTCAATGTAATGATGCCATTTAGCATGCATCATTTAATGATGTAGATGTAGGTAAAAGGGTCATCAACAGGTGCTTCTTTGATAGCACTTGCAGTTCGAGTTACCTTTGGTGAGCCTTCTTGCTTTCGCAGGATTCCATTTACTTTTCAGTCTTGTTAGGATGTTGCAAGACTTGTATCAACTTCCATCTTTGTCATTTAGTAGCTTCATATATAGACAATAGCAATTGACAGGTATTTTTATTATTTTATTAAAAGTTTTAAAGACTTGAGTTTCCTATTTCTGGATAGGTGAATACTCTATTATATTATGAGTTATTCATTTGAGACATTTGAGTTATAGCTTTATATTTGAGTTCATCTTTTGTTGAGTAAGTCTTATGCGGAGAGTTGAGCCAGGCTAAGGGTTTGCTTTAGGCCAATAATAGTTCTCGAGTGTTGGCCATGTCCAAGGTAAAGGCTCGGGGAATGACAAACTTCGTATTAGAGCACAGAGTTAAACAATCATGTATAGAAAATTGTATCTGTAGAGTCCTAGTTATTAGTGTGAAGCACACCACATCTATAATTAGTTGGCTGAGACATTTAGGAACTATGTCAGTTCTTTCATACTACTTTTGTGAGATAGATTTTAACTCAATAAAGTTTCTTTTTTAGTCATTCTTATGCGTATCTTTCAAATCATGCCTCCAAAAAGAGTTATTTGAGGTTGTCTTGCTAGGAGGAATGTTGATCCCTAGGATCAAGGGGTTCCCAATGAACGAGAAGTACAATCCCTAGGAGAGGTAACTAATGTTGAGTTCTGGGATAATATCTAGATGTTGAGTAAATTGTGACCAACCAAGTTAGGGAACAAATAGGGGTTCGATAGGATGGAACTGATACATCTTGAATTCGTGACTTCTTGAGAATGAATCCTCCAGACTTCACTTGTTCAAGTTTCATTGAGCATCCCAAAAACAATGTGGAAGTTTTGCAGAAAGTGTTTGAGATGATGCATGTTGCAGATGTTGAATGTGTGGAGCTAGCTGCATACCAACTCATGGTGTTGCTAGGATCTGGTATGACCAATGGAAGAAGAGTAGAGCTGAAGGAGCACCAATTGTGAGCTGGGCTGTGTTTGAAGGTGCCTTTATGGGGCATTTCTATCCTCGTGAACTAGAAAGAGGCAAATGTAAGATAATTCCTTACTATTAAGAAGAGATCCATGAGTATGAATGAGTACAACCTCAAGTTTACAAATCTGTCTCATTATGCTTCAGAGATGGTTGCTAATATGAGGAGCAGGATGAGTTTGTTTGTTTCTGGGTTGTCTCGTCTATCAAGAAAAGAGGGTAAGGCTGCTATATTGATTGCAGATATGGAAATATAAAAGCTTAAGATCCATTTGTAGCAGGTTATGGAGGGCAAGCTGAGAGATATGGAAGAGTTCCATAATAAGAAGGCTAAGGCATCAACTAATGAGTTCGAGCAACACAAAGTTAATGCGAACAGGTCATGTTTTCAGCAAAAGCCAAATGGACCTACTCCATCGTCTCATACTGCACCTGCACAAAAGAACAGAGGTGAGTTCAAGAATCAGAATTCTCAAAAATTCATAATTAGACCTATACAATTGCACGGTAGTATGGCATAAGGAGAAAATTAGACTCATGCATGTGCTAAGTATGGTAGAAACCACCCAGAAGTGTGTCTGGTGGTTGCACTAGTTGCTTCAAGTGTGGTCAGAATGGCCACTTTATGAGAGAGTGCCCAAAAAACAAGTAGGGTAGTGGTAATGGGGGCTATAGAGCCCAATTTTTTCAGTGGCTCTGCCAGATAGAGCTACACCTAGATGAGCTACTTCAGATATAGGCGGAGGAGAAAACCATTTCTATAATATAACCAATCACCAAGACCAAGAGAATTACCTGATATTATGGCTTGTATGATCAAAGTCTTTACTTTAGATGTATATGCATTGCTTGATCCAAGTAAGAGTCTATATTTTGTGACATGAGATTTGATGTCCTTCCTAAGCAACTTGTTGAGCTGTTCAGTGTTTCCACACCTGTTAGTGAGTCTATTCTATATATGAGAGTTTATCGTGATTATGTAATCTCTGTCAATCACAAGGACGGCATGGATGACTTAGTTGAGTTAGATATAGTGGACTTTGATGTTCTTCTAGATATGGAGTGGCTTCATGCTTGTTATGCCTCAGTTGATTGTAGAACTCGAGTTGTAAAGTTCCACTTTCCTAATGAGTGAGTTATTGAGTTGAGAAGTAGTTTAGCAGTTCCTAAGGGTCATTTTATTTTGTACCTTAAGGCTTCAAAGTTAGTTTCCAAGGGTTTCATCTATTACTTAGTCTGAGTTAATGACTCTAGTGTTGAGGCACCACTTATTCAGTCAGTTCCAGTTGTGAGTAAGTTTCCAGAGAATTTTCCCAAAGTCCTCTGAGAGAGAAATAGACTTAAGTATAGATATTGTTCCTGATACTCGACCTATTGCTATTACATTATATAGAATGGCTCTGGCTGAGTTAAAAGAGTTAAAAGAGCATTTGGAAGACCTTTTGGATAAAGATTTCATTCAACCAAATGTCTCACCTTGGGGTGCTCCAAGCTTATTTGTGAGGTAGAAAGAAGGTTCACTTAGGATGTGTATTGATTACCACCAATTGAAAAAGGTTACGATGATGAACTAGTATCCCCTTCCGATAATTGATAATCTTTTCAATCAACTATAGTGTGGCACTTGATTTTCTAAGATAGACCTCCGATTGGGCTATCATTAGTTGAGAGTAGAAGAGAGTGATATTTTAAAGACACTAGTCAGGACGCGCTATGGTCATTATGAGTTTCTAGTTATCTCTTTTGGATTGACTAATGTCATGCAACATTTATAGATGTTATGAACAGAGTGTTTAAGCCATATCTTGATATGTTTGTTATCGTTTTCATTGCTGATATTCTGATTTATTGGATAAATTAGGATGATCATGCTAATCATCTCAGAGTAGTTCTTCAAACACTCAGAGATGGAGAGTTGTATGCTAAATTTTCTAAGTGTGAGTTTTGGCTTGAGTCTGTGGCCTTCTAAGGCCGCATTATTTCTGGTGAAGGGATTCATGTTGACATTCAGAAGATTGAGGCAGGGGGTTTTCATCTATTTCATCCCCGTTGAAAAGTTGACTTAGAAGAAAACAAAGTTTCAATGGCCTGAAGCTTGTGAGAAAAGCTTTCAGGAATTGAAAAGGCGTTTTACTACTGCCCAATGTTGACCCTACCAAAAGGTATGGAAGACTTTGCGTGTATTGTGATGCGTCCAGATTTGGACTAGGTTATGTATTGATGCACAATGGCAAAGTTATAGCTTATGCCTCCAAACAGCTTAAGATTCACAAGAAGAATTACCCAACCCATGATCTAGTTTGTTGTTATAGTGTTTACTTTAAAATTATGGCATCACTATCTTTATGGTGTAACAATACCTCAACTCTAAAGTAACAATACGTCTTTGTGAAAATAGAATAGATAGAGTATCTGGAGTTATTATGGCATAATACAATACCTCAACTTTAAATTATGGCATCACTATCTTACCCAACGTATTGTTACTTTAGAGAGGATCAAAGTTATAGCTTACTTTAGAGTTGAAGAGATAAACACGTATTGTTATAGTGTTACGGAGGAATCATTTCGTTGAGGAAGCTACATGGGAGGCTGATGAGGATATGAAGAAGAGATAAACACAACTCTTCCCTTAAAGAGAAGTTCCTAACCAAGGTAACGACTTTTTGTAAAACAGTTTTAAAATTGATATACTATGATGTGTTATAAAATGCATGTTGGGTATTTGAACGGCGTGTTAGATGTTGCCACCCTCAGTCTATTTAGGGTGATCTCATTCAAGGATGAATGTTCCTAAGGGGGAGATATTGTAATATCTCGGCTATAGAAAGAGCTAAATCTAGAGAGAACTAATTTGAAAAAACCTAATTGTAGAGTTTTGCACGTTATGCTTAAGTTGTGAGTTTTGGGTTAACTTAAAAGGACCATAACATTTCGTACATGATGAGTTATTTCGCCCATAAGACATCAAATGAAAGATCTTTGAGCCCTCTTTCCAACCCCACTAGGTTTGTAAAATTTCAAGTTTGGATGAGGGAGATATGCGCATTTGAAGTCAAAATGTCTAGTTAACTAAATTTACCCGAATTAATGAGGGGTATTTTAGTCATTTCCTTACCCGATCATCTTTAAAATTTTTTGGTAATATTTTAGAGATCAAAACTAACTTAGATCAGTTTTTATAATCCTAAAATACTTAGGGTTTAGAGAGAAGTTAAAGAAGAGGAAAAGAGGATAAAAGATGAGAGGTTCAAGGCGTTTGTCAAGATACTTAAGATTTGTCAAGGAATTTCTCCAAGCTTATTGTCCCTAAGAGGTACGTAAGCTTCCATAGTCACCGGTTTGTCTACCCACACACCAATCATGTGGTTTTATCCGTAATTTCCTTCTTGAGGTTGAATGATTTGAGTTCTTAATAAGTTTCTTAAAGTTTTGTTTCATCAATATTTATTAATGAGGTTTGATGAATTCTTGAGATGAATGTTAGGAGTTTGATGGTTGTTTTGGAGTAGATTTTTGTGTACTTATGTTGGGTATTCGAATCTAAGCAAGTTTGGAAGAAACCATTAGATTTTAGGTGAATAGGGGTCTGAAAATGAGAAAGAAAATTCGTCGCAAAATTCTAGGCAGAGGCTAGCATAAGTACTGCAAAAAGAGAATTTATAGTTTAAGGGCTAGCGCCCCGTGCCACGCAGTGCGCCGGGTCACGTGCCCCAGTCTATTTTGTATCATTTGAACCATCTGAGTTATATTAAAATGTACCTTCACTCCTTTCTTATTCTAACTACTCTAAACTACATCTAAACATCAAGAAATCCTTCATAACATGAATCATAACCCTTGAATTCATAATTTAAATTCAAGGTAGATTTAAGAGTAAACTAGTTCTTTTAAGTCATTTTGAGAAGTCTTACTATCTTTTAAAACTTGTTTTAAGACTTGAGTACTTGAGTAGGAGGATGAAGAGAGTTGAGTTGCATATTTCAAAATGAATATATGGGAACTAAGTATTTCCAACAGTAAATGTTCTTACATTTAAAATTAGTCGAAACATCGATTTCCAAATTAGTGCATGAGAGGTTTTGAGTATAATCTCTTTTAAGAGAACCTTTTGAGAAATAACCCAAAGTATGAGGATGAGGAAACATTTTTAAACATATGAGATGAGTTATATTATTGGGACAAGTATTGAGCACCGATATGGGGATGATTTTAAACAACTCAAAGTCATCATAAACTATGTAGCCAATGTAGGTAGAAAGGGTCAAACTTTTTAGATGATTCCTTATTGTTGTTAAGGCATAGCTTAGTGGATCCACTTAGTTGAGTATGTCTTATACTCCTACAAGGTATAGGATAGATTTGGCAGCATGGGCGAGACGTTGTTTCATAACATAGCTCATAGTGATAGTTCTTGGTTAGAGAATCTCCCAATTAGGAGTGAAAGAGTTATTTTTGTATTTTTAAGTACATTGAGTTATTATATACTGTTTTAAAAGCTTTCTTTATAATGCCACTTTATTGTTTATTTTACACAGAACTGAGTCGAGTGTTCTTGAGTTGAGTATCCTTGAGTTGAGTTGAGTATCCTTAAGTTGACTTAAGTATCCTTGAGTTGATTTGAATTGAGTTAAGATGAGGTGAGTATGTCCTTCCTTTTTTAATTAGTTCAAGCTTATGTTTGTGCTTTAGGGTTCCCCTTGCATACTCGTACATTCAATGTACTGATTCCCCTTGGCCTGCATTGTTTGATGACGCATATACAGGAGATCACGATCATCAACAGATGCTCCGTTGATACCTTTTAAAGTTCAAATTAGCTTCGGTGAGCCTTCTTGTTTTTGTAAGATTTCCACTTTTAATTTTCAATTTTGTTAGGATACCATGGGTCTTTTTCCCACTTTCATCATAGTTGTTAGAGGCTTCATAGAAAAACAGTAGAGTTTTGAGAAGTGTGTTTCATTTTCAATTGTTAATGTTCTAGACTTTAGTTGCCTCTTTTGATCAGTTTAATGTTTTTTTAAAAAATATATTCTAAGTTATTTACTATAACACATTTGATTTAAACCTCTACATTTTAGTTCATATGTTGTTGAGTAAGTCTTCCGCTAAAGGTTGAGCCAGGCGAAGGGTTCATTTGGGGCCAACAATTATTCTCGAGTGTTGGCCACGTCCGAGGTGTAGGCTCGACGTGTGACAAACTTGGTATTAGAGCACAAAGTTCAAGAGTCCTAGGGTATCTATGATGTTGTGATTGTAGATTCCTATTTATTTGTGTGAAGTGCATCACATCTATAATTAGGTGACTACAACATTTAGGAACTATCGAACTTCTTTTATACTCTTTTTGTGCGGTAGAGCTCAACTCTATATAAAGCTTCTTTCTAAGTTGTGCTTGCACGTATCTTTCTGATCATGCCTTAATAAAGAGATTTTCGAGGTCGTCCTGTTAGGAAGTTGATCTTAGGATCAAGTGTAACGATCGGGTTTCGTTGTTATATAAAAGCCAACGGGGAAAAATTTTGGGCAAAAAACTTTTTCGTAGTAAATTGAGATTTTCAAACCTAGTCCAGATTTGGATAAAATCAGAGTCTGTGAGGTCTAGGGAAATCTGGTAGCAGTTGGGTGATCTAATTATGAATTCGATCACATAAATAGATAGCTAAGATGTAGAGGAACACGTACAATTTTACGGAATTGAATTCGGGCGAGTAGAACTCCCACAATTGATCTTAGCGAGAACAGGTACTTTCTGAGTGTCATTGGTTGAAGGTGTGTTGTGAAATGGGGGTTTGAAATTCATAAAATTTCTTACTATTTCCGTACAAGCCGTTGAGGTGGGATTTCTGCCGCCAAGGCGAGGCCGATGTAGTGGGGTGAGTACCGTTGTCGCGGGACAGACGTGAGTTAATGTTGGAAATAAAACCTAAGAATGTTTTATTTTGCAATTTTCAAACATGGGAGTTAAAGAACAAACCCAGGGGATTTCTTAACAGTTTTCCACCATTTTTGAGGCTAAAGGTAAGATATTAACTCCCCGAATCCATTTTTGGATCCGTAGAATGTAATATAATGGGTAATTATCAATCAGGATGGGTTTTGGTTTGTGAATTATGGTGGATAAAGTCCTAATTTTCATATGAGGATCATGGCTATGAGCTAGGATTGATAGAATTGTTGTAATTCAGGTAATTAGTTATTGTTTATTGATTCCCATGTTAAATTAGTTGTTTGTAGACCAAGAACAAGTGAAACAAATATGGAAAGGGAAGAATCGATGTTTTTAGGGAATTCAAGCTTGTTCGAGGTAGGTTATGGTTGGGATTTCATGATTGTGTGATATATGTTTGTTCTTGCTTCATTATAATATGTGTATGTATGTGAATATTGCGTTATGGATCACACTATTGTAAATGAGACAGGGGAATAATGAATGTCATGAATCATGACTTGATTGTATGATTTGAGAATATACTTGTGATTGTGAATATGGCTTATTGAATGGATCGGGGATTGCATTCTGACACACTAAGTTAGATTGGTTGCCACGTTTTGGCATAAACATGGGATCAGTTGCCATGTTCCAGTATAATCATTAGATCGGGTACCACATTTTGGTATGCTAACAGTTTGGGTTTGGGTTCTATGAGAGAACCAATGACTTGACATTATTGTTTTTCTTGAGAAATGTGAATTATACGTTGTTCGTAAATTGTGATGATATTGTATATGTTTGGTATATGCAAGTTATTACTATGTTGTATTGACCTATGTATGTTGCACTTAGTGAGATAGCCGCCTGATCCTACCAGTACACTATGATTGTGTACTGATACTGCACTTGCTCTTTCTTTGTTGAGTAAAGGGCATCTTTAGGTGGCTTTTGACAAACCTCGCTTAGAAGATCAGTGATCGTTCGAATTCAAGGGTGAGCCAGTTCTTCTAGGCTATCATGAGTTCTCTTTTCTTTTTATGTCCACACTTCAGACTTACACTAGTTCTTTAGTTAGTTTTATATTAGTTTGGAGGTTGTACCCCTTCTTGTTTAGACTTATGGATCATGTTAGAGTTTTGGTACATTGACTTTCAAGTTCTAGGCGTATTTTTTGCATTTGTTTAGTTGTTAGACTATTGGTTTGGAGTTTATGGGAACTTCATACTTTATTTCCTTAGCATTTAACTTGCTTCCGTAACTTTAATGCCTTAGTATTTTGATTAAGTTGGTTAGCTAATTAGTATAAATGGTTCTCCCACCGGAGGGTTAATGTGGGTGCCAATCATGATTGTTTAGGTCATGGTATCAAGGATTACCCAATGCAATAGAAGTGCAACCCCGATGAGAGATCACTAATGCCGAGTTTTGGGATGCTATCAAGATGTAAAGTTAAGTTGTGACCAACCAAATTGGGAATCTGAAGGGTTCGACAGGATGTGATTGAGACGTCCAGATTCCATGAGTTCTTATGGATGAATCCTCTAGACTTCACTGGTTCAAGTATCACTGATGATCTGAAAAACTTTGTGGAAGAGCTGCGAAAAATTTCTAAGGTGATATGTGTTACAGATGTTGACCATGTGGAACTAGCTAATTACCAACTCAAGTGTGTTATAGGATCTGGTATGACCAATGAAAGAAGAGTAGAGCGGAAGGAGCACCAATTCTGAGCTGGGTTGTGTTTGAAGGTGCCTTTATTAGGCATTTCTTTTGCCGTGTGCAGAGAGAGGCCAAGGTAAGAGAATTCGTCACTTTTAAGCACAAATCCATGAGTGCGCATAAGTACAACCTTAAGTTCACTAAACTATCCCGTTATGCTCTAGAGAAGGTTGCAGACATGAGGAGCAAAATGAGTTTATTTGTATCTAGGTTTTATTTGTTAATTAAGGAGGTAAAGGTAGCTATGCCTATAGGGGACATTGACATAGAAAAGTTTATGATTAATGTGCAAATGGTTGAGGAGGATAAGCCGAGAGATAAAGAACAGTTCTGAAACAAGAAGGCCAAGATAACACGTAATGAGTCTGGGCAATAGAAGGGTAATGTGAACCACTCCTCTTTTCATCAAAAGCCAACTGGACCTGCTCCATAATCTACTAGTGTACCTGCACCAAAGAACAGATATGAGTTCAAGAAAAAGAGTTCTCAGAACTTTATAGGTAGACCTGTAGAATCTCAAGGTAGTGTGGCACAAGGAGGTAATTGGAGTTTTGCATGTGCTAAGTATGGTAGGAACCACCGAGGAGTGTTTTGTGATTGCTCCACTGGTTGCTTCAAGTGTTGTCAGAATGGTTACTTCATGAGACAGTTCCCTATTATTAGGCTGGGTAGTAGTAATGGGGCAATAGATCCTAGTCTTCTTTAGTGGCTCTGCTACACCTAGAGGAACTACTTTAGGGACAAGCAGAGGAGCAAACCGTTTGTATACTATCACCAGTTGCCAAGAGCAGGAGAATTCGCCAGATGTTGTCACTGATATGATCAAAGTCTTTACTTTTGATGTATATGCATTTACTGATCCAGGTGCGATTCTATCTTTTGTGACTCCATATGTTGCAATGAGGTTCGATATTCTTCACATGTTGGTGAGTCTATTTTATCTTAGAAAGTTTATCATGATTCTGTCATCTCTGCCAATCGAAAGGACACCATGGCTGACTTAGTTAAGCTAGATATGGTGGACTCTGATGTTATTCTAGGTATGGACTGACTTTATGCCTGTTATGCCTCAGTTGATAGTAGAACTCGAGTTGTAAAGTTTCAGTTTCCTAATAAGCTAGTTATTGAGTGGAAAAGTAGTAAAGCAGTGCCTAAGGTTCGTTTTATTTCATACCTTTATGCCAGAAAGTTAGCTTCCAAGGGGTGTATCTATCACTTAGTCCGAGTTAATGACTCTAGTGTTGAGATACCACCTATTAAGTCAGTTCCAGTTGTGATTGATTTTCCATAGGTCTTTCTAGATGATCTTCCCGGAGTCTCTCCTAAGAGAGAAATGGACTTCGGTATAAATATTCTTCCTCATACTCGACCTATTTCCATTCCGCCACATAAAATGGCTCCAGCTGAGTTAAAAGAGCAAAAACAACAGTTGAAAGACCTTTTTGATAAAGGTTTTATTCAACCTAGTGTCTCACCTTAAGGCGCACCAGTCTTATTTGTGAGGAAGAAAGATAGTTCTCTTAGAATGTATTTAGATTACCATCAGTTGAACAAGGTTACTATCAAGAATAAGTATTCTCTTTCAAGAATTGATGATATTTTTGATCAACTTCAGGATGCCACTAGCTTTTCTAAGATAGACCTCAAATCTGGCTATCACCAGTTAAGAGTAAGGGAGAGTGATATTCCAAAGACTGCATTCAGGACCCCGCTATGGTCACTATAAATTTTTTCTTATGTCTTTTAGCTTGCCCAATGCTCCTGTAGCATTCATGGACCTTATGAACAGAGTGTTTAAGCCTTATCTTGATATGTTTGTTATTGTGTTTATTGTTGACATTCTTATTTATTCAAGGAATGAGGAGGATCATGCTAGTCATCTTAGAATAGTATACAGAGTTTTATGCAAAATTTTCTAAGTGTGAGTTTTTTTCTTGATGATGTGGCATTCTTAGTTCACATTTTATCTGGAGAAGGAATTCGAGTTTACACTTAGAAGATTAAAGTAGTGCAGAACTAGCCCAGACCTATATCTCCAACTAATATATGAGGATTTTCTTGGGACTGACTAGTTATTATAGGAGGTTTGTCGAGGGTTTTCATCTATTTTATCCCCATTGACAAAGTTGACTCAGAATACAATGAAGTTTGAATGGTTTGAAGCTTGTGAGAAAAGCTTTTACGAATTGAAAACGTGGTTAACTATTACCCTAGTACTGACCTTATCAGAGGGTATACAAAGGTTTTTCGTGTATTTTGATGCATCCAGAGTTAAATTGGGTTGTGTATTGATGCACAATGGCAAAGTTATAGCTTATGCCTCTCGCAAACTTAAGATTAACGAGAAGAATTACCCAACTGTGATCTAGAGTTGGATGTTGTGGTATTCGTTTTGATAATATGGCATCACTATATCTATGGTTTTCAAGTCGATATGTTCACCGATCATAAGAGTCTCCAGTATTATTTCAGGTATAAAGAGATTAATCTAAGACAGAGGAGCTCGTTGGAGTTACTCAAAGATTATTACATGAGTATTCTCTATCACCCAGGTAAGGCTAATATTGTTGTTGATGCTTTGAGTAGGTTATCTATGGGTAGTACTGCTCACGTTGAGGAGGGCAAGAAAGAATTGGCCAAAGATGTGCACATACTTACATGATTGGGAGTCTGGTTGTTGGATTCCAATGAAGGTGGGGTGGTGCTGATGAATAGGGATCAATCATCACTAGTGTCTGGAGTGAAAGAGAAACAACACCAAGACCCTTTTTTGCTTGTATTGAAAGCAAATTTTCATAAGCAAAAAGTGATGGCTTTTTAACAAGGGTGAGATGTAGTATTGAGGTATCAAGGTAGATTGTGTGTACCAAAGGTGGATGAACTTCAAGAGAGGATCATGGAGGAAGTTCATAGTTCGAGATATTCCATTCATCATGGTTCCATAAAGAAGTATCGTGACTTGAGAGAAGTCGATTGGTGAAGTAGTATGAAGAGGTGTATTGCAAATTTCGTCGCTAAGTTCCAAAATGGCAACAAGTCAAGGTAGAGCACCAAAGGCCTAGTGTATGGCTCAGAACATAGATTGGCCAGAATGGAAGTTGGAGATAATCAATATGATTTCATTACTAACTTTCCACGATCTCGTATGCAGCATGATTCAATTTGGGTGATTGTAGATTAGATGAATAAATAAACCCACTTGTTGCTAGTAAGGACTACTTATGCAGTAGAATATTATGCCAATTATATATTCAAGAGGTAGTCAGACTTCATGGAGTTTCAGTGTCCATTATTTCAGATAAAGGGGCACTATTCACCACAAATTTTGGAAGTATTTCCAGAAAGGTTTAGGTTCGATGGTAAATTCAAGAACTACTTTCCATCCTCCGACTGATGGTGAAGCAGAGCAAATGATTCAGACTTTAGAAGATATGTTGAGGTCTTGCGTGATCGATTTCAAAGGTAATTGGGATGATCACTTACCACTCATAGAGTTTGCTAACAACAATAGATATCACTCTAGTATCCAGATGGCTCCTTATGAGGCTTTTTATGGGAGAAGATGTAGATCTCTAATTGGATGGTTTGAGATTGGTGATGCTAGGTTGATAGGACCTGACTTGGTTCATCAAGCTATGGAGAAAGTGAAGCTCATTCAAGAATGTTTGAAAACAGCGCAAAGTCATCACAAATCCTATGTAGATGTTATTAAGAGGGACTTAGTGTATAAGGTCGATGATTGGGTTTACTTGAAGGTTTCACCCATGAAGGGTGTTATGAGGTTTGGAAAGAAAGTCAAACTTAGTCCCAGGTATATTGGTCCTTATAGGATATCCAAGAGAATTCACAATGTAGCTTATGAGTAGGAGCTATTACCAGAGTTAGCAGCGGTCCATCCGGTGTTTCACATTTCTATGTTGAAAAAGTGTACGGGCAATCCTTCACTTATTGTACCTAGTGAAATTATTGGTATTAAGGAAGTCCTATCTTATGAGGATATACAAGTTGAGATACTTGATCATCAGGTTTGCATGTTGAGGACCAAAGAGGTAGCATCAGTGTAATACTCCGAAAACTAATAAGCTAAACTAGAGCTTAACATGAGGGTTAGAGTCATAAACATGCCTCCTCATACCCAAAAATATAGGATTTCATGTTAGAATGTCAAGGTACGACCCGCAAGGACCAACCTTGGGTCCTTGAGGAAAACCCGTAGAAGGCTACCTCGTAGTGACCCAATGAGGTAACCGATGACTCGTGGGTCAGCCCACCCCATGGGTGAGTGGTCGTGGGTCAAGACTGCAAAAACAAGCCTCAAAACCCCAACCCATGGTTCACCATCACGCCACGTGTGTCCATCCACATACCGTGGTCGTGTGGTCATGGGTGCGGCATGAAACTGCATTTTCGCAGTTACACTTAGGGGCATTGAAGGGTATTCTGGTTTTCATTAATATTAAGTGACGTCATTTTACACTAAATTATACTAACTATATAAGGTTTTTTAAGTCACCAGATTAAGTCATCTATGCCATTATTCTAAAAAATCCAAAAGAACTCATCCTCTCCAAAAATTCTCTCTCTAGAACTTCAAGGAATAAGAAGAAGGAATTTGGAGCTAGGGTTTGAAGGAGCAAGGTTTTCTACTCAAATTTTTTGGAGTTTCATATCTAAGTTATGGCAGTCCACCCATGGAGTCCGTTCAAAACTCAATTTCAAAGATAGAAATTTCCCAAAATCTATGGTTTGACTCCTAGTCATGAAGTCCTTTCGAAGATGATTCTAATTCTTTAATTACTTTATATTATGATTGAATTGATGATTTGTTATGGTATTATGTTTGAAATCTCCAAGAATCCATGAAATCCCCAGATTCCCAACATATGAACTTGTGATGTGGGTGAATTGATGAAAGAAGGATATATGAGATTATGCTTGTAGTAATTGAGCTATTTGAATTATGTTATCATTCATGTCTAATTTAGTAATTCTAGATGTGTTGATGGATTATTATAAATGGTCCTTGAAGGGCAATGTTTGAGAATTATATATGATTATGAGGTTTATATATATGCTTTAAATATTTTGAGAGTAAAGTGAATATGATTATGATCTAGTTGTTATTGTGTTGGAAGGTTATCCTAATGTACACGGTTATGTATGATTACGATATGATGTGAATGGTTTTCTCACAATATGACGATTCTAGGGTTGAAAGGCTATTCTCATCTATTGAATCTATAAGCTACAGTATGAATTATTTTGGATTGAGTGTCAAGACATTCTTCCATGAATATGAACTTCAGTCAAGACTTAATAAGAACTTAGTGGAAATTAATACTTAGCACTGAGTAAATATGAATATGAGATGGAAGCTTGTACAACATTTGAGTTTGGCTTCCCAATGAAAGCTTTTACACTAGTTGAATTCGGCTTTCCATATGGGTTCCTTTTACCTTAGTTGATTCTGGCTTCCCAAAGTATGTATCTCATGATATGGAAACCTTCTACCTTAGTTGAGTCTGGGTTTCTAGTAGCCATCTCCTTATCCCATAAACTATGTGCCCATATAGGTAGTTAACTAGTGGATCCACCTATGCTAAGAGTATGGTTCTACCTTAGGCAAGTAGGACAACCCCTTTTCGATTTGGGGTAGACACTGGATTCCATTATAAGCTCACATGGTCTATGTCAGTTAAGGCTTATTCCCCATTATGACAATTGTATGAACAAGAGTATGAATGATTATTTATAGTTACTCAAGAAGCTATACTTAGTATGGGTGAGATCATGGGATCTTATTCATGCATTGCAAAAGTATGCTTTGAGGGTATTTATGATATGTTCCTCTTATTGTATGATGGTCTGTGAGTTGATTATGCTTATGACTTATGCTTTTCGTTATCTTCAAAATGATGCTTTAACTTAGTAAATTCCATACATTCAACTAAAATGTCCCTTTAAGCATGTTTTCATGATTTTATGCATATCTATAGTGCTTTCTTGTACTAACCCATATTTTCCTACATTTCCCCCAAGTGCAGTTTTCGGTTCTCAAGGTGGTCATCATTGTGACTAGCGCTTGGATTTACTCATTTCTCCTTGCTTCTTGGTGAGCCCTTATGATTTGAGGATGAATGTTTTAATTTAGTAGTTTAATCCTTGTATTTCCTTTTCGTATTATGTTGTATGGGCTGTGTGCCTATGGGATTCAAGTATTGTAATAGATGGATAATTGAACCAAGTCTAGACTTCCGCTTTCCTTTATGTATATTTTAGAATTGAAATGTGTTTTTACTCTTTATTGTTCTACGCTTATGTTATGATATGCTATTTAGTTTACATGGGCCTTTTGGGGTTCTATGTGCCTTGTTACGTCTAGGGGGTGCCCTTAGGATGTGACAATCAGTAAAGTCTTGTGGTGAAATCAGTTTGTTGACGAAGCTACTTGGGAGGTTGAGAAGGATATGAAGAATATATACCCGCATATCTTTCCTTATGGAGAAATTCTAGACCAAGATAATGACCTTCTGTAAAACACTCTTTAAATTGATAGGTTGTGCTGTGTTAAATTGCATATTGGGTGTTTGAGCTTGGTGTTAGATGTCTTGCCCTTAATTCTACTTAGAGTGATCTCATTCGAGGAAGAATGTTTCCAAGAGGGATATATTGTAACACCTCGGTCTTAGGAAGAGTTAATTTTAGAAAGAACTAAATTGGAAATAGCTAATTTGAAAATTTTGCAAGTTAGTCTTCAATTATGTGTTTTTGGTCAACTTCAAACGACCATAACATTCAGTCCAGGAATATTTAGGTGGTCTATAAGATATTAAATTAAAGATGTTTGAGTCCTCCTTCCAACTCGACTGAGTTTGCTAAATTTCAAGTTCGGATGAGGGAGATATGCCCATTTGAATTCAGCCTGTTCATTTAAGGAAATTCATTCGAATTAAAGAAGGGTATTTTTGTCTTTTTCTCACCCCATTAGACTAACTCATTTTTAGTAATATTTTAGGGGTCTAAACTGACTTAGATTAGTTTTCACAATTCTAAAATACGCTTAGGGTTTTAGAGATAAGTTCAAGAAGAGAAAAAGGGAGAAAAGATTCAAGCGTTCAAGATTTTCCTGTAATCATCGAGGGATTTCGCCAAGGATTCAATCCCTACGAGGTATGTAAGTTTCCATAGTGTTGCATTTGTTCAACCACACTCCAATCATGAGTTTATTTTATGAATTTTATCCATAAGATTGGGTATATTGAGTTTCTTGATGTTTCATTCTTAAATCTTTAATATTGGAGTTTTATGAGTTCTTGAGGTAAATGATATGAGTTTGAGTATTTTTATTTAGTGTTTATGAGTTGATTTTATTATAGTTATGTTGGGTCTAAGAATCCAAAAGATTTTGAGGGAAATCATTTGATTTCGTGGGAGTTTGACATGAAATTGAAATAAGAGAATTCGTCAAAAAATCTAGGCATAGGGGGGTGGCATCGTGCCACTCAGTGCGCCTCAACTAGTGTTCTGTAGTTAGCGACTGGTGCCTCCCACCACTTAGTGTGTCAGGGTCGCCAGGTCCCTTACCCTACCGATGTTCTTTCTGTGTGAGTTCCCTTGAATCGTACCTATGTTTTTTAGTTGATATACGCACTTAAAATCTTCATAAATCCTTGAGATATCATGCATATCCAAGTCATACCTATTGAATTTACAATTCAAATTCAAGATAGAGTTAAGAGTAACGTTTGAGAAAGTCCTTTGAGTCATTTTGAGAAGTCTTTTGCAAACTTTTAAAACTTCTTTTATGACTTGAGCACTTTAGTATGAGGATGAGGAGAGTTGAGTTTCATCATTTAAAATGAATATATGGGAGCTAAGTATTCCCAAGAATGAATGTTTTACATTTAAAATGAGAGGAAACTTTGAATTCCTAATGAGTTTATGGGAGTTTTGAGCACTGTCTCTTTTAAGAGAACACTTTTGAGTAATAATCTCAAAGTTTGAGGATGAGGAAATGTTTTTAAACATGTGAGCAGGAGTTATTATTAGGAGTAGTATTGAGCATTGATATGGGGACGACTTCAAACAACTCAAAGTCCTCATAAACCATGTATGCTAACGTGGGTAAATGGTCATACTTTTTAGATGATTCATTATTTCTTTTAAACATAGCTTAGTGGATACACTTAGTTGATGATGTCTTATACTCGGGCAAGGTATAGGACAATTTTGGCTGCATGAGAGAGACACTGTATCATCACATAGCTTATAGTTATTATTGTCAGTTAATAAGCTATTGTTGTCAGTTAGAGAATCTCTCAAATAAGAGTAAAAGAGTTATTATTGTACTTTTAAATACATTGTGTTATTATCTACTAATTTTAAAAGCTTTCTTTATAATGCATCTTTATTTTGGCTTTTATAATGAACTGAGTTTAGTATTTTTGAGTTGACTATCTTTTAGTATCCTTGTGTTGATTTGAATTGAGATGAAGTGAGTATGTTCTTCCTTTTTTATCAGTTCAAGCTTATATTTGTGCTTTAGAGTTCCCCTTGCATTCTCGTATATTCAATGCATTGATTTCATTTGGCCTGCATCATTTCATGATGCAGATACATGATATCATGGTCATCCGCAAAAGCTTCGTTGATACCACTTGTAGTTCGAGTTAGCTTTGGTGAGCCTCCTTACTTCTGGAGGATTTCCACTTTTACTTTTCAGTTTTATTAGGATGTCGTAGGTTTGGTCCCGACTTCCATCATAGTTGTAAGAGGCTGCATAGATAGACAATAGAGGTTTGAGAAGTCTATTTTATTTTCAATTTTTAATGTTCTAGACTTGAGTTGCCTCTTTTGGCCAGTTGAATGTTTTCTTTAAAATATTCTAAGTTATTTACTTTAAGATAGTTGAGTTAAACCTCTACTTTTGAGTTCATATGTTGTTGAGTAAGTATTTCGCTGAGGGTTGAGCCAGGCCAAGGATTCTCTTCGGGCCAACAATGGCTCTATAGTGCTAGCAACGTCCGGGGTGTAGGCTCAGGGCGTGATAATGATCCACCCCAAAACTCCATCCGCCACATCTTCTTATAGTGTTTGTCTAAATCACGTATAAAATTGTTTTTGATAATATATTTTACTTACTTATTAAATAAAGTTAATGGTAAAAATCACACATGAATATCATGATTTTTGCTAGTTTTGTACCTAAACTATCAACTGTTCATATTTTCTACCTCAACTACATTAACTATTTATCATAACACACCTTAAGTTCAACTATTAGTTGTTCCTATTGTTTTTTTTACTTGATAGATCAACATCGTTAAGATAGTAAGAAAAAGGAAAAATTGATAATTGAAGTGTGTTTAGAGAAATAATTTGTGATAGATCATGTAGGAAACTCATACACATGATAGTATATTACTAAACTAAAAAAAATGATGTGCTTTTACCCTTCACTATTTTCTACCTAAACTACATCAACTATTTATCAAAACACACCTTAAGTTCAACTATTAGTTATTCCTTTTTTTTTACTTGAAAGATCAATATCGTTCAAATAGTAGGAAAAACGAACAACTGATAGTTGAAGTGTATTTCGAGAAATAATTGGTGATAGATCATGTAGGAAACTCATATACATGAAAGAACATATATAAAACTAAAAAAAATGATGTGTTTTTTTACCCTTCATTCTATCAAATAATTTAAATAATTTGGATAAACCTGACTCTAAGACGAGAAAAATTATAAAAACATGATATAAAATGAGTATATTGTGTGTCATACCGTGAGTTCAGGACTGTAAGAGAGGAAATAATTCCCCAAATAGTTGAGGAAATATTGTTGCTAGAAGAATCAACCATTGCTATACTCATTTTAATTTACTCATATTTTTCTATCTTCCTATTTTTCCTAAAGGGGCATGTGAATATTAATGTCGTATTTTGATTGCTGTAGAATGAGAATTATAAGATAGAAAATCATTTCCCTAAAATGTTGGTTGAGCATTTCTCAAATGACAAGAAATGGTAGAAATAATCATAGTCTTTATATCCTCTCTTTCTATACAATAAAAAAGTACGCTTTGTGAGATCTATTGTTCACATATGGTGAAGTATTTTATAGTGCAAATTGGTTAGTTTCAAGTTTAGAAGGTGTGACATCTATACTACTATATTTTTTCTTTTTCGGTTTCTATTTGGTGTTTAGAGTCCACTTTAGAGCTCCGATTAAATTTAGATTGTTCACTACAAGGCTCATTTGTGGGTAGCGCTCCAAACAAGATTTTCTCTATAGTCAAGGTTCAAACCCGAAACCTATGATTAAGGATGAAGCAGTTCCACCACTAAGTCACAACCCATGTTGGTTATACTACTATACTGGTACTAGATGTCTACTATCTGATGGTTGTTGTTGTTGTTGCTGCTACTACTAGGTCAGATTTACTATTATTATTGACCTGTTAAGTGAAATTTCTAAAATCGGCTTATTTTAAAAGATGGTTTCTCTACGTTTTTTAAATGATATTTTTTATCTTAAATTACATGAAAGGGATCCACCTTCAAAATACAACTAAGATTGATTACAAAAGGGAACAATATTCAGACCTATAAGCTCTAAAGGGAAAAAAATAGTATCTTAACTAATAAAAAAAAGTAGTTTATGTAGTCGACTTCCACTTATTTGAAATTGAATCATAATTATTACTATATTGGTGTTGTTTGGCTATAACTTTCTGTTGAATTTTTATTTTATAGTGGGGGAGTAAGGAGGGGTAAATGAGGGAGATAATTACAATATGAGTAATCAAATCCTCACCTACTTAATTTTTATTCAGGTAATCAATAAATTGAACTACTAAGATCTTCTTGTTGAAAATTTCTTTATTGAGTAGCAGCTAATAAAAATCCTACATTTGTTTTTGATTATTAATATTCTAGTTTAATTTATTTATCTGATTTTATCTAACAATGACTCAAGGAGTCTCAACAAATAAAGAAGATTTTTGAATCTTGTTGTCTGAAACTAAAGATACATAAGAATATTGTACTAAAATATACTTCAGTCTTGTGTTCATAAACATGTTATATATTATGTGAAAATTAGAATTACAGTTTCCTAAAAAAAAATCTTTTTTTTAAAATGGACTACAAAAACTAATCTAAATATATTAAAATGGACAAGATATAAATATAATATAAATAAATTAAAATGGACAGGATCTTATTATCTACTTGAAGTGTTGTGTGTAGAATTTGCAAACAATTGTACTTATAGTTTATTGCTGAATAAAATATTAGGTACCTATTAATTGCTTGAATAAAAAATTGTGTGCCTATTAATTACTTCAACAAAATATAATATACATATTAATTTCTTCAATAAAATATTATTCACCTATATGTCAATCAAATGTGATTTAATGAGATGTTTCTTTGTGGGTGATAAATGAGACTTGAATTTGAATTGATTTAAATGGGTTAAAATAATAAATAAATTGTTTTTTAATTAGGTTAGAAATGAATCTTAAATTTAAATTTACTCATAAATTTTAAATTTTATAAGGACTTCAAGTGTAAAAAGATGAGTTGAAAATATAAAACTAAAATAAATTAATGAATTTCTAGATACAAATATAAAGTTTAAAAAAAATTGATAAAATTCGGGAAAACAACAATGGTTCTAGGTCCACATTTATCCAATCATACTTAAGACTTAAAAGCTATTTGGTTTGTGATTGATATGATTAAAATTTGCTATATAATGGATCATCAACCAATCTACTTAATTTTTGTAAGTTTCTCTTAATATTTAATAATTTATTCAATTACCAAATAAAATTAATATTTTTTTATTATTAATAATATTATAACTACATATAACACATCAAACAAAATAAAAAATCATTCATTTTGTAATATTTTGACAAAAATTAATTTGAACTACATATCATAAATTAGCTTCACCCACATATATACAGGCTCATATTGATTGCGAAAAATGTAACACGGGTTCTTACTTCTTATGGGTCATTTGATAGCTAGTGTGAAGATGAGTTATATAGGTATTAGACTCTAGATATGTAATACTTGTTTGATAGATGGTAAAGAGTTATGTTATTCATGTATAAAATCAATATGTATTTTTTAATTTACAATTTAGAAAACCTCATTCCAAATATATGCACATGTTTTGAGCGAATTTATGCATATTTTATGCAATATAGAAGGTGGAATAAGAAATATATGAATAACTAAACTCTACTCCATACATAAAATAATGCATAAATTTTTTCATAATTAGTACATGTATTTCTAATATATGTATTGCACTTTTAGCTTTACGAGGATCTTACTAATCCTACCCAGATAGAGCTAACACATTCAAATGTGTGTCAATTAACACACTATCACCAAGTACATTAGGTAGGAAAGTATAATTTTTTTTGAATTTATGTACACTATTATCGTGTTAATATTTTAAATTATCTTTCACGTCTCTTAATAAAAAATATTGACTCAACTACCGTGTCTATTTACTTGTTCAAAATACATCTTTGATTTCTCCTTCTATGCAAACACTATAAAGTAGAGATATCATTGTGTAAGGACCCGCAACTTCTAAGTAAAGATTTGAACCATCTTTCATATGTACATAGTTGTCACAACCCGAGCCTACACCCTAGACGTGACCGACACTCGAGAACCATTGATGGCCCCCATACGAACCCTCAGCCTGGCTGACTATAAGCAGAAGACTAACTCAAGCATACATAAGCATCAATTTGAAAGAAATGTTTGAAAATAGTTTAGTGAATTTCAAAAATTTCACTGAATATACTGAGTATGAAAAATAAGTTTTAAATAAATATCTGAAGCTGAAAGACTCTCCAAAAATGTCTATCTATGAAGCCTCTTATGTATAAAGATTAGTGTCGGGAAAAGACTCACGACTCCGAAAAATAATTATTTATAACTCATAAAACGGGAGTCCTCCAGAATCAAGGAGGTCTTACTCAAAAGCTGCCGAGTGGATGAAGTGATCTCAACGGACTCTTGTTGAGGATCCTAAAAACCTGTATCTGCATTATTAAAAGATGCAGGTTGAATGACATCAGTACATTGAATGTACGAGTATGTAATATTGTTGAATAACAAATAACTGAATTAAAGGATTGCACTAGATATAGATATATACTCAACTGGATGTAAAGAATTAAAGAAGTTAAATCATTAAAACATTAAAAAATACTTACTCATCTCTGCACTCAATATATTAAGTGATATACAAAAAATATACTTTTAACTCTATTTGGGAGATTCTCTAACCGAGAACTATCACTTTGAGATACTTGTTGAGACAACGTCTCGCCCACACTGCAAAAACTATCTTATACCTTACCGTGGTATAGAACACCTCAAATAAGTTGATCCACTAAGCTATGCTTAAAAACAATAAAGAATCATCTTAAAAGTATCACCCTTTACCCATGTTTGCATACATGGTTTATGAGGACTTTTGAGTTTTCTAAACTCGTCCTCATATCACTTCTCAATACTATTCCTAATATATACTCGTGCTCATATGTTTAAAAACATAACTCTTCCTCTGGTTTTAGATAATTACTCAAATGACCCTCTTAAAAGAGGTAACTGCTCATGAAATATCTTTTGAACTTGTAACTCATTAAGAAATCTCAGTTTCTCTTTTATCAATGTAAAAATTGATACCTCTAGGAATACATAGTCCCTTTATACTTTTACTCTATTCATACTTGAAAATTATTTCTCAAAAAACATATCAAAATCACATTTTAATATGATCATTGATGACTCAGGAAGTCATACTGCATAAACATATATGGTATATCTCGATAGCATACTTCTCATACATTGATGATAGACTCGATTTTCATACTAATCATGTTTTAGAAACTCTTTTCTCAAAAATCATCTTTACTTTCTCAAAACCTAGTTTAAGAACTCTAGTGTTGCCTTTAAAAACCTTTTTAAAATTTATAACTCAAATCATAGGGTTCATGTGTAATTATGGACATGAATAACTCAACTCAGTGATCTTAATAGCAATAAGGAAACTCAGTACTCAAGACTCAAGAACTCGAAACTCATAACTCAACAATATTACTTCTCTAAAAAAATACTCAATTCATAGGGTTTATGCTGAAATATAGACATGATCAAACCAACTCAAGAATTTTAATACATAACATATAGAAATTCATTAATAAGGACTAGAATTTCCAAAAGAAATAGGATAGAATCCTAGATTACTCTTATACTGATTTGAAAGTAGATGTATGGCATGTGGATGAACTAGTCCAAAACTATGATAGTCTTATATACATTAAAGAACAATGTTCTTGATGAATCTTGAAGAATCTTGAAAAAGAACTTGGTTAGAAACGTTTAAACCCTAGCTTGAAAGTGAACAATCAAGAAAACCTTTCTTGAAATCTCTATGGCCAAGAATTATGATTTTCATTACTAATTCATAATTATATGGAGGACTTTTAGCTGGAAAGAATGAAATTGTTGGAGAAGGACTTACCTTGAAGAGGAATCTTGAAAAAGATTGAAAGAATCTTGAATGGAATCTTCTACTTTGATCTTTCCTTAGGGTTTTGCCTTCGGGTTTGAGAGAGAAAAGAATGATGGATTTAGAGATGAAATTCTGATTTTTTTGGGTCTTTAATTAGTCATGAAAGTCGTTTAGGGGTTTCTTAGTGGTAAAAAGATAAAAATGACCCTTTCTAATATTTTTCCGTCGGCTAATTTGTTAGTGCGTTGCATCATGTTATTAAAATAGTCATAACTTTTTACTCAACACTCGTATTGTTGTGAAATTGGTGGCGGTGGAAAGAAGATTCAAATACCTTTAATTTGCTAGTTAAGGTTCAGGTAACTCTTTATATTCTAGGAGATATGTTCCTTTGAAGTTAACCCAAGAGAATCTTATATCAAAACTTAATCGGTAAGGGAACTTTCAACTCAACTTTGTGCTAGGAGTTTCTAGTGACCTTAATTGATATAAAAAATTATTCCCACATTAAAGAATTTACCTTTACACATATTGTAAATTTAAGAACCACTCAATACGACCTAACATGTAAATGAAGAATAGTTTGGTTCTTAACTTAGAAATTTTGTTTGGGTGTTACAATATCTCTCCCTTTGGATCATTCGTCCTCGAATGACGGTTAAAACAATGATGGAAGGGAAAGGGGTTATTCTTACTATCTTCAAGTCTAACTCAAAATCACAAATTACTTAACATAAGCTGATTGTTCTAATTCAAATCACAAAATTCGGGTTCTCTACCTCAATAAGAAATCTCATCCAAAGAATACTTCTCCCTATAACTATTATCAACCAACCTCGACTCTTAATCAAGAACCATTTATTGCATCATGGATTCACCCACATGCTATAAACACCACATTCAAGCCTTCAACCCTAACCACTCAATGGACTCCTTCTAACCAGCATTCTAAGAATTTCTCATCATCTCTACCAACTGAAATTTCACCCATTACTATTAGGAACTAACTAACTACTCCCCCTTAGGTATAAAGCTGACACTTGAAACATATGGATCTATTCCCTTTAATACTCGAGAAAGTCTTATATCATGGGTTCAGAACTCTCCATAAGAAGGTTCTAAGACTCCTTTTAGGACCTATTGATGCTTCTACTAACCTCTTCTCATTAGCTTAGAAGACCGCTTCATTTAACTCTTAAGAAGAAAAAAATAATGCTTAACATAACCTATTTCACATTGATAGCACAAATATACTATCTAGGCACACATGGAAAATCGTTAACGTAATTAGAATCTCATCTAATTACATACATCTCGATACACCTCTTAATGCTCTTGTAAATCTAGTGAGTCAATCCTACTTCATATCTCTCATCTAAGTATCAAAATTTCTCATTTGTACCACTAAAATTCATTGTATCTAGCATCTCAATTCCTCACCTACTCTATGTCAAGTCTACCAGATCTGATCTTAAGACTAACATCATCACCCGCTTCTTGTCATTCTTTTGATCATGTAGCTCATCTCAAATTCAAGCTCAATATTTATTACTAATCCCGGATATCAATATGATTGCTCCCTTACAATACAAACTTACAACTACTAGATAAGATTACGACACACTCGCCCAATAAAACCTCATGACAAGTAGTCAATCTTTACCTCTCAGTTTTCATACTTACAATTTACCGTCACATATTCTTTCACAACTTAAGTACTATTTACCCATTCGCTATACATCATTTCATAATTAGTTCTGTAACCCTCTGAATATTATGGGCCTCTCCTTAAAAATCATAAACCTAGTTTAGAGCTATCACCTCATGAATAGTCGTGCTCTTCTATTCCACATTTACACTTGGTCATTACTAACACAATGACACATCATCATAAAGTCCTTTATAGTTAAAATATACTCTAACTAATCCATACTAGTAACTCTTACTCTACCTCCTGTAATGAAATCTTCACAAACAGATCACTTCTTAGTCTACCCATAATGGAGAACTCCTCATTAATAACTTACTAGGTGCATGACTACCATAACATAATTTGTCTCATCAATATCTCCTTTTCATAGATTACTGAACCACTGCATGCATGTTCTAACTCTAAGAACTTTTACTACTACTACTTATAGCCTCATAGCTTATACGATCTCTTCAGGTGAAAACACTAACTAGGCTCCACAATACCTCCTCATATGGATCTCAACTAAAACAAGTTTTAGAGAAGATAGTACATCTCGATTTTAGCTCGAATGCACGATTCATATGAATATGAATGCATTCATTCAAAACTCAACACTTAACTCACTCACAAGCTTCTCTCAATCACTTCTAAATTCTCATGACTTCCTCAAGACTTTTGGTGAGAGCAGCTCATCGATATTGAATTATCTTTGCTTTTCAACAACCTTGAGTATGACCGATATTCAAATGTGTCATGACCTGAGCCAACACTCTGGACGTGGCTACACACAAGAACCATTTCTGGTCCCCAACCATCATCATGGACGACTACAAGCGGAAGACTAACTCAAGTATACATAAGCATCAAATTGAAATAAACTTTTTAAAGCTATTTACTAAATCTCAAATTTCACTGAATATACTGAGTATAAAATATAAGATTAAATGAAATATCTGAAAATTGTAAGACTCTCCAAAACTGTCAATCTATGAAGCCTCTACTGTATAAAGATGAGTTTTGGGAAAAGACCCACGACTTCTCAAAAGAACAACTACTAACAACTCATAAAATAGGAGTACTCTGAATATAAGGAGGTCTCACTCATAAGCGAACGAACGGATAAAGTGATCTCAACACACTCTTGTTGAAGTTCCTAAGAACGTGTATCTACATCATTAAAAGATGTAGGTTGAATGACATCTATACATTGAATGTACGAATATGTAATAAAGCTGGATAACAAAAAAAATGGAAAGAAATAAATGCAATAGATAGCAATGAACTCAAATTGAATGTAAAGAAATAAAGGAGTTAAATCATTTACCACTTTACAAAATACTTTCTCATCTCTGAACTCAGCATAATAAGTGAAATATAGACATGAACAAATCAACTCAAGAATCTTAATGCACAACATATAGCAATTCAATAATTTGGAATATAATTTTACCAAGAATCAGGAACTCAAAAATATAAAATCAACTTATCTCAAGAATACTCAAATCTAGGGGCAGAATCCTAGATTACACTTTTACTGATTTGAATGTAGATGTAGGTAATGAGGACGAACTATTCCAACACTATGACAGCCTTACATACCTAGAAGAACAAGGTTCTTGTAAAAACTTGAAGAATCGTAAAGAAAAACTTGATTAGAAGCCTCGAAACCCTAGCTTGAAGGAACAAAAATCAAGAAAATCGTTCATGAGATTTCTTAAATTAGTTTCTTGACAATCTATTGCCAATAATAATGATTTTCATTAGTGACTCATAATTGTATGGAGGAATTTGAGTTGGAAAGAATGGAATTCTTGGAAAAAGATTGAAAGAGTCTTAAATGGAGTCTTTTACTTTGATTTTTCCTTAGGGTTTTGCCTTAGGGTTTGAAGGAGAAGAGAATGATGGATTAAGAGATGAATATGTGATTGTTTTGGGTCTCTTATTAGTCACGAAATTCGTTTAGGGTTTTCTTATAGGTAAAAGACAAAACGACCATCTTTAATGTTTTCCTATCAGCTCATTTGTCACTACGCTATATCAGGTTACTAAAATGGTCATCACTTTTTACTGAAAACTTAGATTGTCGCAAAATTGGTGGACTTTGAAATAACATTCATGTACCTTTAATTTGATAGGTTATGGGTCACGTAAATATTTATATTTTAAGAGATATGGTTGTTTGAAGTTGACCCAAAGAGAATCTTATCAAAACTTAATCGGTAAGGAAATTTTCATTTTAACTTTGTGCTAGGAGTTCTTAGTGACCTTACTCATCCAAACTCATTCCCACATTAAATAATTTACCATTACACATATGATAAATTTAAGATTCACCTAATATGACCTTGCAAGTAAATGAAGAATAGCTCAGGTCTAACTTAAAAAATTTTGCGGTGTTACTATATCTCCCCCTTGGGATCATTTGTCCATGAATTATGGTTACACTAAGGATGGAATAGAAAAGAGTTATTCTTACTATCTTTTTTAATTTTAAACTTCCCTACTAACTAACCCTTATAAGAATTTCTCATTCTCTCCTCATTTGTACCAACTTAACTTTCATGCATTATTACTACGAAATTGACTTATTACTTATCATAAAATCTTATATCCTTGATCCTCCACGTTTATAACTTTTGATGGAATAAAAACACCATCACTATCATAATAAGGAATAGCAATCCTCTTCTCTATCCTTCACACAACTACTATCACCAACATCACTCTCAAAGCAAAAAAGATTACTGAAAGAACTCTAGGGAAAAAGATCATAGCACGATTCATTCGAGATATCTGATATAAGAATATGCATGACATAACATTATGTTGCTAGCCATTGAGAGTAAATCATGAATTCTAAAAACTAAGAATACTATGAGATAGGAGTGTTTATATTAATAGGCTTATATCATGAGGCTGAAATCCATAAATTTATGGATAAGATTGAGATCAATGGGCTAAATTATTTGCCCCGCATTCTAGAAACTGAGCATTGATGTGAATCTTTTTGAAGTGTAGGAGCATAGGTCATGAACCCAATTTTGATATAAGAAGATCATCATGATGTTGTAATGACTAAACTTTTAAGGAATATGCTAGATTATGAATGGATTGATGCACCGCCTTAACTCTTTCTGAAGATATAACTATCTCATTCTCAATACTTGACTTGATTTCTAATCTTATCATATCCCCCTTAGCATTGAAGCTGACGTTTTTAAAGTTATGGATCTATTCCATCATCCTAAAATTAGTCCAAATTTACTTTACTCTAATACTAAGGAAATGCTTATCTCAGGGCTACTGAACTCTGCATAAGCAGGTATTACGACTCCTTCTAAGACCTTTTTCTAAGATGCTTCTATTAACCTCTTCTCATTGGCTTATAAGGTTGCTTCATTTAACACTTAGGGTAAAAATAATAATGCTTACATCAGCTTATTCCACATTTATGGCTTACACATACTATCTAGGCACACGTGGAAAAATCATTAACTTAATTGAAACCTCGTCTGGTTACATACAATCTCGGGTGCACCTTTCATGCTCTTGTTACTCTTATGACTTAGCCACACTTCATTGCCCTCAAATAAAAGTTAGAATCCAATACTTGTACCACTCACATTTATTTTAACTAACATCTTAATTTCTCACCTACACTATGTCAAGTCTACCAGATCAAATCTCAAGACTAACATCTTCACCCTCATGCTACCATTCTTTTGATCACGAAGCTCATCTCAAATTCAAGCCTAGCGTCTACTACAAAAATTGATATAATTTATAATATCTCGCATACTATACTAACTTATGAATACTAGATAAAATTAAGGAACACTCATCCACTAAGATCTCATGACAAGTAGTCAACCTTTACCTCTCAGTGTTCATACTTACAATTTACCGTCACATTTCCTTTCCTAACTTAAGTACTACTTACCCATTCACTATACATCATTACTTAATTACTTCTATAATCCTCTTAATATCATAGGCTCTCCCTTAAAAATCATAAGACTAGCTTAGATCTATCACCTCATGAATACTCTACTCTTTTATTAAGCACCTATATTTGGCCTTTACTAAAGCAATGTTACATTGACATAAACTCCTTTCTAGTTAAAGTATACTCTAACTCATCCTAATTCATAGCTTTTCCTCTATCATCTATCATGAAATCTTTACAAACTCATCAGTTCTTAGTCTACTCATAAGGGAAAACTCCACAATATAACTTATTGGGTGCATGACTACAATAACATAGTATGCCTCATAACTACCTCTCTTTCTTAGAATACTATATATTTACATGCATTCTTCTAACTTTGCGCAGTCTTACTACTACTACTTATAATCTCATAACTCATACTATCTTTTCGGGTGAAAATATTATCCAACCTCTAAAACACTTCCTCATAAGGATCTCAATTTGAATAAGGTTTTATAGAAGAGCGTACATCTCGCTTTTAGCTTGAACACCCGATTCATATGAACATTAGAGAATTCCTTTGAAACTCAAATGTTAACTCACTCACAGGCTCCTCTTAAGCCCCACTACGGTCTCATGATTTCCTCAAAACTTTTGCTCAGAGCAACTGAAAGATAATGGGCTGACGTTGCTTCTTAACCATGATTAATTAATGTTTCAAGCACACCTCATCCAGTTCTAGGTGTTCAATGATCGTAAATAAGTATAAAACCTAACTAATGAGTTAGGGTCAAATCCCATAGGGAGCGGTACTTGTTTCAGATTCAATTGGGAAGTATAAATGCGGTCAAATCAGTCATAGGAATAAAAATTATCAAATAAAGACATCATTCAAATCTAGGGGTGACACGAATGTCAAATGGGTATTTTGGTTTTGATTATCAATTACAAAAAACAGTCACAACAATACAAATTAACAATAATGAGATGAATTCTTGGGATCTGATCGATTATAGGCTAATATAGACATATGGGTAATTGAAACTATCAGTAAATAGCTAGATATTAGTGAATAGGCTAGCCTATTAGGGAGGTAATTTTCTCTCCAGCAATTTACCCCGAATCAAGTGATTTCTCTCGAACATCAACAAGAATGCAAAATAAGAGCATCCCACACCTTAATCCATTTACCCTTTCGAGCTAAATGTGTGGAAAAGGGTTTAGGATTCACTCTCTCGAGCTGAACCCAGATCAACCCAATGCCTACAAATTATCAATCAAAAACCTTAGTTCTAAAACATCTCTCTCGAGTAAGCCAAGAGCAAAAACATAGAACTGCATTTGCAACTACAATTCTTAGGTTAAACCACAATTAATGATTGAACTCACTTTTAAATAGAATTTAAACTAACAATTAGAAATACCCATAAGCTGAATCAGTCCATAATCACATACTCACACCCTAAGAATTGGGGTTTTAGATAAACATTATAAAAAGGTAAGAACCGTCACCAAATTGATTATCCATCAACTGGGTAAGAGTGATTTCATCCTTACAATGCTCCAATTTGAAGATTCTCAAAGACCCACTTCATAATTCTCAAAATTGAACTTTTTCAATCCTTCAACGCTAAGGAAAAACTAGAGAAAAATGTCTTTATATGCTTGGAACTTGATAATAAAAATTGTTCTAAAGATTATCTGATACTAAACTAAATGTACAAAAACATATTTATAGTTGCCAAAAGTAAGCTACGAAAGCTCATTCAGTGAAGTAAGTTGGGCTGAACCACTTGGCGAGCTTCCCTTTGGTCTCTTCCATCGCCCTTCTGCCTTGGCATTCAGCATCCTCAAGGTGTGTAACTTTGGGCGATCTATCTTGGTTTTGTAGAATCACTCAGTGATCCACCGACTGCTCCTTTTTATTGCCTATTTGGTTCTTTCCTTTAGGGCTTGGCATACTGCAACTTTATGCAGTCTAATAAGCCACTCGGTGACACATCGAGTGCTCTTGGCGATCCTCAGGCTCTGCTATCTTCATTTCTTCAGCCTGTTTTGTTCTTTTTTACCTGTTAGTGTCCTTTCTTTGTTCCTCAATACATATTCCTGAAAATTGAGGATTTAACATCAATTATTGGCACAAAATAAGCATTTCACTAAATCTATATAAACAAAGCCCTAAATGAGTCCAAATCTTGGACTCATCAAACCACCACTAGTATGAGGGGTAGTCAAAAGAATTTGAGAAATGTACGAGTATGAATAAACTCCTTATGCCATAGTTCTAGTTCACTATTTGAGTATGAAAGAAGGGAAACTTTTCTTAAATGTTTGTAGTCCCTCATATATATAAATAGGTCCCTCACAACCATGAACAAGACCCTGTTTACACGGCTTCATAGAAGCCCTCGAACACTTGAACATTGTGCTCTGATACCATGTTTGTCACGACCCGAGCCTATACCCTAGACATTGCCGGCACTCAAGAACCATTGCTTGTTTCAAGTGAACCCTCATCCTCACTGAATACAATAGGAAGACTAACTCAATCATATATACACATGAAATTGAAAGAAACTATTAAATACAATTTATTGAGTCTTAAAACTTCACTGAATATATTTAGTATGAAATATAAGTTAAATTGAAACATTTTTAAAATGAAAGACTATCCAAAGCTATCTATCTATGAAGCCTCTACCATATAAACAATGAGTGTTGGGAGAAGACCCATGACTCCTCAAAAGAACTACTACTAACAACTCATAAAATAGGAGTACTTCGAAAATAAAGAGGTCACACTCGTACGCAGACGAGCAGATGAAGTGATCTCAACAGAATCTTGTTGAGGATCCTAAGAACATGTATATTCATAATTAAAAAATGTAGGTTGAATGACATCATCACATTGAATATACGAGTATGTAATATAACTGAATAACAAAAAACTAAAAGAAAGGACCGGAATAGATAACAATGTACTCAAACTGAATGTAAAGAAATAAAGGAGTTAAATAATTTAAATCTTTACAAAATACTTTATCATCTTTGAACTCAACATAATAAGTGACAAATAAAAATACACTTTAACCCTATTGGGAGATTCTCTAACAGACAACCATCACTATGAGCTACATGATGATACATCATTTCGCCAACGCCGCCAAAACTGTCCTATACCTTGCCAGAGTATAGAATACCTCAACTAAGTGGATCCACTAATCTCTGCCTGAAGATACTTAGGATTCATCTAAAAAGTATGATCTTGTACCCATGTCAGCATATATGGTTTATGAAGAATGTGAAGAATGTGAGTTATATGAACTTATTCCCATACGATGATCAATAATACTCCCAATAATATATATATATGTGTGTGTGTGTGTGTGTGTGCGCTTAAAAAAATGTATGCTCCCTATTGTTGGCATGCTCGATTGTCATACTAATCATATTTTAGAAACCTTTTTATTATAACTCATCTTTACATTCTCAAAACTCATTTTAAGAACTCAAGTGTTGGTTTTAAAATGCTTTTCTAAAATTATAACCCAAATCATAGGGTTTATGCAGAATTATGGACATGAGCAACTCAACTCGAATATTTTAATAGTAATATGGAAACTCAGTACTCAGAACTTATTGATAGTACTCATCTCAAGAATACTCAAATCTAACTCAGAACTCATTGATACTACTCATCTCAAGAATACTCAAATCTAGTGGTAGAATCCTAGATTAATCTTTTACTAATTTAAAACTAGATGTAGGGCGTGAGGACGAACTAGTCCAACACTATGATATCCTTACATACATGTAGGAACAAAGTTCTTCAAAAATCATGAAGAATCTTGAAGAAAAACTTGATTAGAAGCCTTGAAACCCTAGCTTGAAGGAAAAAAATCAAGAAAACCTTTCGTGAGATTTCTTGAATTAGTTTCTTGAAACTCTATGGACAAGAATTATAATTTTCATTAGGGAGTCATAATTGTATGGAGGAATTTGAGTTGGAAAGAATTAATGTTTTGGAGAAAGACTTACCTTGAAGAAGAATCTTGAAAAAGATTGAAAGAATCTTGAATGGAGTCTTCTACTTTGATTTCACCTTAGGGTTTTCCCTTAGGGTTTGAGAGATAAGATAATAATGGATTAATAGATGAAAATCCAATTGTTTTTGGTCTCTAATTTGTCAAAAAATTCGTTGAAGGTTTTCTTCGAGGAAAAAAGACAAAACTTCCCTTTTCAATGTTTTCCCATCGGTTAATTCATCACTATATTGTATCAGGTTACTAAATTGGTCATAACATTATACTTAAAACATGAAATATCGTGAAATTGGTGGAGTTGAATAGACAATTTAAGTACCTTTAATTTGATAGGTTATGGGCCATGTAACTATTTATATTCTAAAAGATATGGTCATTAGAAGTTGACCTAAAGAGAATCTTATCAAAACTGAATCAGTAAGGAAACTTTCATCTCAACTTTGTGCTAGGAGTTTCTAGTGACCTTAATTGATATCCAAAATCATATCCACACTGAAAAATTTACCTTTACACATATGATCAATTTAAGAATCACCTGATATGACTTTATATGTAAATGAAGAATTGTTCGGGTCTAACTTAAAATTTTTTTGGGTATTACTGAATGAATATGAGAAACGCATGACTTGGAATAAGCTCATTATGACGCAAATCTATTGCACAATTTAGAGTATTAAAGAAGGAAAAACTTTTCTATAAATGTGTATAATGTCTCATTTATAGAAGTGGGGCCCTCACAACCATAAATAAGATCCCATCGACATGGCTTCATAGATACCCCTAGTACACTTGAACTCTGTGCTCTACTATGAAGTTTGTCACTACCCAAGCCTACACCATGGATGTGGCTGGCACTCGAGAACCATTGATCGCGCCCAACCGAACCCTCATCTTGGTTTACTATAAGCGGAAGACTACTCAAGAATACATAAGCATCAAATTCAAAGAAACATTTAAAAATAGTTTTGTGAATCTCAAAACATCACTGAATATACTAAGTATGAAAAATAAGTTTTAAATAAAATATCTAAAATTGAAAGACTCTCCAAAAATATCTATATACGAAGCCCCTACTCTATAAAGATGACTGTTGGGAAAAGAGCTATGACTCCTCAAAACTATCATTAATAACTCACAACACTTGAGTCCTTTGTAAGCAAGGAGGTCTTACTCGAAAGCTGACAAGTGGATGAAGTGATCTCAATGGACTCTTGTTGAAGATTTGAAGAACATGTATCTACATCATTAAAAGATGCAAGTCGAATGACAGCAATACATTGAATGCACGAGTATGTAGCTGAATAACAAACAACTAAATGAAACAACTGCACTAGATAAAGGTATATACGCAACTAAATGTAAACAATTAAAGAAGTGAAATCATTAAAATATTACAAAATACTTACTCATCTCTGAACTGAATATATTAAGTGATATAGTAAAAATAAACTTATAACTCTATTAAGGAGATTCTCTAACCGACAACCATCACTATGAGCTACGTGATCATACATCATCTCTCCCACATAGTCAGAACTGTCTTATACCTTGTTGGGGTATAGAAAACCCCAACTAAGTGAATCCACTAGGCTTTGCTTAAAAAGAAATAAGGAATCCTCTAAAAAGTATGACCCTTTACCCATGTTGGCATGCATGGTTTATGAGGACTTTGAGTTGTCTGAACTTGCTCCTATGTCGGTGCTCAATACTACTCCCAATAATATATACTCACACTCAAATGTTTGAAAACATAAATCTTCCTCTCGTTTGAGATAATTGCTCAAACTACCCTCTTAAAAGAGATAATTGCTCTTGAAATATCTTCTGAACTCATAACTCATTTAGAAATCTCAGTTTCTCTTTTATTAATGTCAAAATTGATACCTCTTGGAATACATAGTCCCTTATACTCTAACTCAATTTATACTTGAAAACTCTTTCTCAAAAGCATATCAAAATCATAATTTAATATGATCAATGATGACTTGGGAAGTCATACCGCATAAACATTTATGGTATATCTACATACCATACTGCTCATATATTGATAGGATGCTCGATTGTCATACTAATCATGTTTTAGAAATCCTTTTCTCAAAACACATCTTTACTTTCTCAAAACCCAGTTTAAGAACTCAAGTGTTTGCTTTAAAAATCTTTACAAAATTTATAACTAAAATCATAAGGTTCAATGGACATGAACGACTCAACTCAGTGATCTTAATAGCAATAAAGAGACTCAGTACTTAAGACTCAAGAACTCAAGAACTCAAAACTCAAAACTTAACGATATTGGTGAAATATAGAAATGAACAAATCAACTCAAGAATTTTAATGCATAACATATGGAAATTTAATAATTAGGAATAGAATTTCAAAAATAAATAGGAACTCAAGAACTCATATCGACGTATCTCAAAAATACTCAAATCTAGGGATAGAATCCTAGATTACTATTATACTGATTTGAAAGTAGATGTAGGGTGTGAGTACGAACTAGGCCGACTCTATGATAGCCTTAGATACCTGAAAGAAGAAGGTTCTTGATGAAACTTGAAAACACAACTTGGTTAGAAACCTTTAAACCCTAGCTTGAAGGAGAAAAATCAAGAAAACCTTTCTTGAAATCTCTACGACAAAGAATTATGATTTTCATTACTGGTTCATAATTGTATGGAGGAATTTTATTTGGAAAGAATGAAATTCTTGTAGAAGGACTTATTTTGAAGAAGAATATTGAAAAAGATTGAAAGAATCTTGAATAATGTCTTCTACTTTGATTTTTTCTTAGGGTTTGAGAGAGAAAAAAAATGATGGGTTTAGAGATGAAAATGTGATTGTTTGGGTCTTTAATTATCCAAGAAATTTGTTTAGGGTTTTCTTCAAGGTTAAAAGACAAAAACAACCCTTTTAAATGTTTTCCTGTCGACTAATTCGTCATTGCATTGTATCAGGTTAGTAAAATGGCCAATAACATTTTACTCAAATCTCGTATTGTTGCAAAATTTGTGGCGTTGGAAAGATGATTCAAATACCTTTAATTTTATATGTTATGATCCACGCAAATCTTTATATTATAGGAGATATTGTCATTTGAAGTTAACTCAAAGAGAATCTTACATCAAAACTTAATAGGTAAAGAAAGTTTCAACTCAACTTTCTGCTAGGAGTTTCTAGTGACCCTAATTGCTATTCAAAATCATTTCCATGCTAAAGAATTTATCTTTACACATATGGTCAATTTAAGAATCACCCTATACGACCTTACATGTTAATGAATAATAGTTTGGTTCTTAACTTAGATTTTTTTTTTTGGGTGTTAAAATAGGCCCGAACTCGATGATTTATAATTATATGTATATGTATTGAGATCAACTCCTATGTGTGGGAAGTATATTGGATGCAAACTAAAATAAAACATCACGAAGCCTTCTTTTGAATGCCTTCGACTGTTCATCAATTCAAGTTTTGTGGTAAAAGTTATGCTCATTTTGTTGGGCACAACATATTTTGTGCGGTCCACCGCACCGCCACACAACAAGCTCGGTGTTACTGTTAAGGTTGTGTGAAGTAGCATGTGAAGTAGTTTTTAGTTTCACGACCACGCACATTTCTTCAAAATTTTATTTTTTGTTTTCTCTTCTTTTACGTTCTAAGAAGGGTTTTTTTGTATTTTTCTCATCCCATAATGCTAACCCACGTCTATTAATATATATCAAAGGCCTTATTCATTTAGATTTCCTAAAATACGACAAATTTCATATCCAAGAACTCCATTGAATGGTTTCTCAAATTCAAGCTATAAAAGATCCAAGTCCAAGGCTTTCCCCCAAAAATTTCTAAAATTTAGCAATTTTATTCATTTCAAGTATGTGGGATTTCTTTGATGGATATCTTTTCATCCATTAAATTCCAAAAAAAAAAAAACCCTTATTCTTCAGTTAATCAAATTATACGAAGCCTAGGGTTCATATAAAAAGCATGAATAACATCTTATTTCAACTTTTTCTTCATGAAGCCCATAAATACACGTTTCTACCTAAAATTCAATAATTTATATGGTTATTCATGTAATCCCTCGTAATATGAAAAATTCAAGTCTTTGAAATTGTGTTCCTTAAATTACATACTTCACTCAGGATGATAGAATTTGTTATGATAGGCTATACCTTCAATCTTTCAGCTCCACATGTATATGATACTTTTAGATAAAGCATTCATTATTTAAGTCTTAAATTTCAATTATTGAGGTATCCTGTATCATCAATATTATGTAGTTTACGCGTATAATTCAGTTGGGAGTCTTTCTCAACACCGAGAAAACATAGGAATGAAGTCTCACTTAAGACTTATACCTTTAGTAGAAATCTTGACGTCTCAGGACTACGTGACAACGTAGGTTTTAAGGTCACCTTTCAGACCAGGACTAACACCTTAGTCATGTTCAGACATTTAGTAGATCCACATTAGACAACGTTCATATCCTGGCAAAGTACAATGCAGCCTTTCAGCTAGGGTACAAGTTAGACTCTGTTTAGCTCAGATGAAGTATGTCAATATATAGTATCTCCCATTGTTCAGTCTTAGATGTTTGATGACTGTGCATTTAAGTTTACTCAGCATATTGTTGAATAGTTAAATGTTTATTACTTGGTCATTGAATCAACTAGTTTATCTAAGTTTTATATTCAGTTAAACATCTTAGATTTATCATGTTCAGCTTGCTAGATTATTGTGTCTAATTCAAATATTCAGCACATTTAAAGTACTGGACACATACTATTTTGCGCTACATTGTTTTATAATATAGACTCATACTCTGAGTATCCAACTCGCAAAGAGTCAGATTGTTGTATCAACTCAACAGCACAACTTTGTGACTCATCATTTTTCGAGTACAAGATCTAGTGTTGTTTCTTAATGTTAATCTTTCAATTTCAGATACTTAAAGTTAATTGAAGGTTGTCCTGATAACTTATCTTAGTATAAGCTTTCGGCCATGTAGTAGTTTTAGCTTTATGGTTTGTTCAAATAAATTCTATTTTGACTATTAAGTTGTTTTGAATTTATCTTTGTTTAGCTTTTACATGTGTTATCTTCACTTATTATTTGTATGAATCATACTGTTATGCCAGACCATGGGTTAGCTTGGTGTGGCTTGTGGTTCTATGCATCGTGTTACAACTAGTGGAAAGTCTCGGGTCATGACAAACTAAGAGTGTTTTTGGGAATTATTTGTTCAAAAATACTTTTCAGTTAATTCATATTATTATTTTAGAAAAATAAGCTCTATCAAAATGAGAAAAAATATTTATCAAATGATAACAGAAACTGTTGGAAACAAATGGAAAAAGAGAAGTTCTAGATTTATTTGTCACACTCCGAGCCTACACTCTGGGGTGGCCAGCACTTAAGAACCACTGTTGGTCCAGAAGCAATCCTTTGGCCTGGCTGACTCCTTAACGGAAGACTTACTAAAGAAAAATTGGAACTTCAGATGCAATGATCAACTAAAAAGTGTCAACAATAGATTATTCAGAAGTGTCAAGAAATACTTAATTAAACATAAACAAACGACTCCAAGTCTCAAAAAATCCACAAAGGAAATACTGAAAAACTCTTCAACTACTAATGTCTATGAAGCATCTAAATACTACGATAAATGTTGGGACAAAACCCATGACATCTTAACAAAGCTGAAATATAAATGTGGAACCCTCTAGAAAGCAATAAGGCTCACCAAATCTAACTGGAATGCAAATGGTATCAACGAAGTACTTGTTGATGACCCTGGACACCTGTATCTGCATCATAAAAAGATGCAAGTTGAATGACGTCAATACATTGAATGTAAAAGCATGTAAGGGGAAAACTAAAACATTGATAACTGAACCTATAACATGGGAAGACAATACTCACCTCAACTCAACACTAATATGAAATCAATAAGAACGAATGCAATATATAAATCTTTAAAAATAGTAGATATCAACTCGAAATGTAAAAATACAATAAAATACTCTTTACTCTTATTTGAGAGATTCTCTAATTGACAACCATCACTTTGAGCTATATGATGACACAACGTCCAACCCACGCTTCCAAGACTTTCCTATACCTTGTTGGGGTATACAACACCTCAACAAAGTGGATCCACAAAGTTAATCTTAAAAGCAATAAGGAGTCGTCTAAAAAGTAAGATGCTTTACCATGTTGGCTACACGGTTTATGAAGAATGTGAGTTGTCTCAACTCATCACCATATCGGTGCTCTATACTACTCCCAATAATATAAAATCATGTTCAAATGTATAAAACATAACTCTTTCTCAATTTGAGGTTATTACTCAAAATATCCTTTCGAAAGAGGTAGTACTTTGAAAACATCTCTGAACTCATAACTCATTTACAAATTGATGCTTCTTTCATTAAAATGCATAAGTGCTACACTTGAGAATACTTAGTTCCCTTATACACATTTTGAAACATGAAATACAACTCTTCTCATTCTCATACTGAGTTACTCAAGATTTAGTTGAAAACTATAGTTCATTGCGAAAGAGTTCTCAAATATGACTCAAAAGGACCTCTTGAACTTTTCTCTTAACCTTACTTTTAATTGGAAATGCAAATTAAGAGACATGATTAGAATAAGTAGGATCTCTCAAGGATTAATTAAGAATTAAAGAGTTAATATCAAGAAGAGAGTGAATACACGATTTGAAAGAACACATACGAGATGAAGAACAGAAAAGAAAAGGGCCTGACGACTCTGGCACAGGGCGCGAAGCCTCAATTTACTGAGGGGACTTTTAGGCGCACTGCAGGTGTAGAGCGCCAACCCTAAACCTATAGCGCCAAGGTCATGGCGCTTTAAGGGCACCCTGCCCCACCCAAAACCAAGATTTTTGATGAAGTTTCTTGCTCAATTTTGGGTCCAACTCATCTAGAATCGATTGGCTTCTTCCAAATTCTCTATAATCCACAAACCCAACATGAATTCATTGAAATTACACCCAAATTCTATCAATAAACACCACTTAGTCTCAAGACCCTCACCTCAAGAACTCAAAACTTCTATTGTTAAAGAATGAAGCTAAAACTCAAGAACTACTCAAGAACCTCACTGTAAATGATTTAATGGACAAATTTATGGATGAAATTACATGTATGGAGTGAGGAAGAAAAAGTCCATCACTATGGGAAACTTCACATACCTGGAAAAAATGATTGTTCTTGGAGAAATTCCTCAACCCTTGAATGAACGCTTGAAACCTCTCTTTTCTTCTTCTTGAAACTTCTCCATAAAATTCTAAGTGTTTAGGAATGTGAAAAATAACTTAGCATTTGATTAGACAGCTAAATTTTGTGAGGAAAACGTGGTAAAACCTAGTGGGGAAAGGAAAATTCCAAAATACCATTTCCTTGAATAGATGAAAAACATTAACTAGACAAGCTTCACTCAAATTGACATAACTTTTTACTCGAAGATCGGAATTTAGCAAACTTGGGAGTGTTGGAAAGAGGACTCAAAGACCTTTAATTTGATTGCTCAAGAGCCTCTAGCTCTTTCTATTCTAAAATGTATGGTCATTTGAAATTGACCCAAAACTACACATTGAAGTCTAACTTGTACAGACCTCTAGTTAGTTCTTTTGAAGTGTGAGATTTTACAATATCTCTCCCTTGAGAACATTCGTCCTCGAATGAGATCACACTAAGAAGAAAGTCAATGGGAAGCATCTAATAACTCCAACCCAAGCACCCAACAAGAAATCAACATAATCTTAATGTGGCAACTTAAATAATACTTGACAGAAAAATTATTACCTTAGTTTGGAAATTCTTCGGAAGGAAAGAGATGAGGGTATCACTTCTTCATATCCCCCTTAGCCTTCCATGTAGCTTCCTCAACAAATTTATTCCTCCATAAGACATTGACCAATGCAACCTCCTTGGTTCTTAACTTGCGAACCTGACAATCAAGAATCTGAACAGGCATTTCCTAATAAGATAGGTTGTACTTGATGCCAATAGTCTGTAGGTACAATAAGTGAAGGATCTTCCAAAAACTTCTTTAGCATAGATACATGAAACACTGGATGAACTGCTGCTAACTCTGAAGGTAGCTCTTGCTCATAAGCTATATTGCCAACCCTCTTGATATCCTGTAAGGACCAATGTACTGGGGACTGAACTTTCCATTATTACCGAATCTCATAATATCCTTCATTGGTGAAACCTCAACTATACCCAATCATCAACCTCAAATTCTAAGTCTCTTCACCTACCATCTATATAGGATTTTTGATGACTCTGTGTTATTTTTAGCCTTTCCTCGCTAATTTTCACCTTCTACATGACTTGATTAACTAAGCATGGCCCTATAAACTCAACTTCACCAACCTCAAACCAACCAATAGGCGATCTACACCTTCTCCCTTAAAGATCCTCATAGGGATCTATGTCACGCCCTGAGCCTACACCCTGGGCATGTACTCAAGAATTGTTGCTGCCCCAAGCGAACCCTTGGACTAACTTAAATCTTAGCAGAGGACTTACTAACAAATAAGATAAAACTTAAATGGTAAAATTTACTGAATTATCTCAACATTTAACTTAGAATGTTTTAGAAATAAACATTCAACTAGCCAAAGTGGCAACTCAAGTCTCAACATAAACAAATCAAACTAAAAAGACAGATGAACTATTGTCTATCTATCTATGAAGCATCTACTAACTGAGATGGGCATCGGGACAACACCCGCGACATCCTAATAAAACTAGAATGATAAATCAAAATAAAGGGATCCTTCGGAAACAAGGAGGCTCACTAACAAATCTGAAGCTCAACTGGATCAATAAAACACTGGAAGTTGATCTTGGTTACCTGTATTTGCATCATAAAATGATGCAGGCCAAGTGGTATCAACACATTGAATGTACGAGAATGCTAGGGGAAATCTAACACACGACGTAAGCTTGAACTAGAACTGAAAAAAGCACTTACCTTGTCTCAACTTAACTCCATTCAATATAAAGCAGTAGTATAGAGTGCATTATAAAGAAAAGCTTCAAAAACAGGTGATAACAACTTCATGTGTTTAAAAATACAATATACTCAGTCTGTAGCAAGAATACAAAATAGACTTTGTTTGTCTAAGAAAATACAAAATAAACTATGTGGGAGATTCTCTAACAACAACTATCACTATAAGCTATGTGATGATACAACGTCTAGCCCATGCTTCTAGAACTGTCCTATACTTTGCTGGGGTATAGAAGCTACTATTAAGTGGATCCACTAGTTTATGCTAAAAAGGATTAAGGAATCATCTAAAAAGTATGACTCTTTCTACCTACATTGGTTGCATGGTTTATAGAGACTTTGAATTATCTGGACTCGTCCCCATATTGGTGCTCAATACTACTCCCAAAATGTAACTAGCTCATATGTTTAAAAACATAACTTTCTTTTTGGTTTGAGATTGTTACTCAAAAATCTTTCTCTTAAAAGAGATGGTACTAGAAGCTATTCATGAAAACTCTTTTGAAAATCCGGTGTTTCTTCTCATCTTAAATGTGAAAACATTTACTCTTGGAAATACTTAGTTCCCATATATCATTTTAAAGAAAATGAACTCAACTCTACTCTTTCTCAGACTCAATTTCTCAACTCTTCAAACAATCTAAAATGTTTTTAAAAGACTTCTTAAAATGACTCAAAGAACTCTTAAGAATGGGCTCGTAGCTCTACCTTGAATTTGAATTTGAATTATGAATTCAAGGTTATGATTTATGATAGGAAGGATATCGTGATGATTAAATGATATTTAGATAATTAATAATGAGAAATAGTTGGAAAACACTGTCTAGGGAGCAAGTCCGCGACGCGGAGATAAATTATAAGATTTGGTCACGAAATAACTCTTGAAACAATGGAGTCCTCTTTTCTCCATGATGCGGGGAGGGAAAATTCAGTCTGAGGAACAGGTCCACGGCGCGGACCTAGTACATTATTTTCTGCCCGATCTTTTCTTACTCATTTTTCAATCCTAATTTGCCTAGAATTGAATAGATTCTTTCCCAATCACTTAGATTCTAATACTCAACTTATGTACACGATAATCTATTCAAAACTACCCTCAAATCACTAACTTTTATCTCAAGAACTCATCAAACCCATCCTAATTAAAGATGGAAACAATACTTTCAAGAAACAACTCAAGAACTAAAATTCATAAACTTCAAGAATGAAACATCGCTGAAAATAACATGATTGCCATGTGGGTGAACAAACCCAATACTATGCGAAACTCACTTACCTCTCTTTGGCGAAACAAATCCTCAAATCTCGAAAACCTTGTTCATTATTCCTTTTTCTCCTCTTTTCCTCTTCTTGAATTCTCTTCTAAAACCCTAAACGTAGTTTAGGATTCTAAAACTGACCCAAAACAGATTTGACCCCAAAATATATACTAAAATAATTTTAATCTGATTGGGTAAGGAAAAGACCAAAATAACCCTCATATTTTTGGGTAATTTTCCTTAACTGGATAGCCTGACTTCAATTAGGTGTATCTCCCTCATACGAGCTCAAAATTTAGCAAACTCGGTGGCGTTGGAAAAAGGATTCCATGACCTTTTTGTCAAGACCTAGGGGTACCCCATAGATGTAACAAGGCGTACATAACCCCAAGAGGCCTCATAGAAGTATCTTAGCATATCATAACATAAGATAATAGAAATGATCGGAATTAAAACATTTTTCATAACATCAAAGTTTCATAAAATGGAGTTGAAGTCTTTTACACTTGCCTCAAGCCATCTAGTACGTGAATATATTTGGGACACAACCCATAGAATAGTTCTAAACATAAAATTAAAGATAAAAGTACATGGTTGTCAAGCCCTCAAATGTTATGAGGACTCAATGAAACTTCTCTTCTTGCTCTGTTATGGACCTAACCACAAGGATGGAAGGCAATATCACCGGATCCTACATTGATAAGGATGTAGGCAAAAGTATGTTTTAGTACAAACATGTACTAAATATGATGGCTAGCATAAATATGAGTATAACATAAGTGTTAGTCAACATAAGACATATACATAATCATAAGAGATATATCATAAGACATAAACTATAAGCATAAGAGATAGCAACATAGTCTTAGGCGTAGTCAATGCATCTAGATCAACATAAGTCATAAGCATAGTTAATACACTTAAATCATCATGACGTAAGAGAATACTTCATAAGTAACCTTAAGGCATACTTGTGCAATTCATGGATAAGATGTTATAAATCTAACCCATGCTATGTAGACAACTTTAGGCTATCATACATAGTCCTTATCTCTTAATCTCATTCTTAGCTTATCATACATAGACAAGGGAAATCACCTCAATTCATACATGTCATGTAATGCTTTTCAAACTACAATCCACTCTAGATGTTCTCATATTTCATAGTAAACATTACTCTTACTTACTCTTAAGACATGGGGACTCACCTCTGTATGTCTATTATAAAGGATAATGGGTATTCACTTCTTGCCTTAGTTGTATAGTCATAGGTATTCGCCTCCTTCACCATTTTAGGGAATCATATGTATTCGCCTCCATGCCCCTTCATAATATAATATAAATATTCGCATCCGCATCATTAACTAAGAATCATAGCTATTCACTTCCATGTCCAACATAATATGATATAGGTAATCGCCTCTACATCATTCAATAAAGTTTGTAGGTATTCGCATCCATGATCAACATAAAGGCTTATAGGTAATCACCTCTTGCCTTGACTTAGGAGTCATATACATAAAGGGTAGTCACCTCACACTCCTCATCATACGACATGGGTAATCACCTCATGTTTACTAACTTAGGAATATGGGAGCTCACCTCACATCCTTCTCATATAAGGGTCTTAGGGATTCACCTCTAGACTCATGTCGTTTGAGTTACTCATGAAAGGGTGACCTTGGCCTATCGATTCAAGGTACATCATTAACTTAACTCTTTAGACCATGCGTGAGCAACTATCACCATCTATGATCACTTTTACTCTTGGATTCATTTTAGGTGAGAAAAGCCTTTCAACCTTAGAATCTACATTAAGTGAGAAAGCCTTTCATATTAAGTTCATTATGAATTCATGAGAATAACCTTTTAGTCAGCCCACAATAACAACCTTATCATTAGCACTTCAATCTCAAAGTGTACTCATAACATTTACATAGATTTCATGAAACATGATAATCTCATACTTCATGCATTCGAACATTCATGAGGTAGATTAGGTGGGTAAAGTCCTTCCACAACAATTCTATGTAGTAGTCTACCATTTTCATATAAGCTTCATTCTCAAAGCCTTAACATTCCTAATTTAACATATTAGCCTTACTCTCAAAGCCCTAGAAGTCAACATTCATAACTAAAATCTTTACTCTCATGCAATGCTTTTCATAAGCATCTCATAGACCTAAGTCTCAAGCTATTCAACCCACATGATTCTTTCTTAAGAAATTCTAATCATATATCTTCATATAGGCTTATAGCCAATATTTATTCATCATGATTCAAAATCTATACATAAACTCATTCAATCATATATATATACCCTAATCTCAAGCAACCTACAATAGATATCATCAATCCTAGAAGATTATCTCTAAATGCTCAGCTTTCCCTTCCAAGGCATAAAACCCACTTACTTCAATTTTATCTGTCTAGACATGAGTTAGACAGTTAAACATGTAATTTCATCTTATAAACATGTTATACTACAAATTCAATCATAAGCAACCATTATCCAATTAATTGGATCAACATACAATAATACCCACACTATTGGAAGAAACCCTAACTAGAACTGGCGATTTATCTTCACACTTGGGCAAAAAACATGGGGGCTCCATGGATGGAAAGATTATATGGATGAATAAGCCATCATACCTTGATTAAAAAGCCTAATGAATAGGGTGTTTAGGCAATACCTTGATTCGCTTGTGATAATTTTTATTGATGATATTTTGATCTATTTAAGGAGTGAGGTTGATCATATGAACCATTATGGATAGTATTGCAAGTCCTTAAACACCACCAATTGTATGCAAAGTTTAGTAAGTGTGAGTTTTGGCTAAGGTCCAAAGCCTTCCTTGATCATATTGTGTCTAGCAAGGGTATTGAGATAGATCCTAAAAAGACAGATGCGGTCAAAGGTTGGCCTAGACCTCTAACTCCTACCGATATTAGAATCTTTTTGGGTTTAGGCAGTTATTATAAGAGGTTTGTTGAGTGTTTTTCCTCCATTTCTTCTCCATTGACTACTTTGACTCAAAAGAAAGCTATGTTTATGTGGTCAGAGGCTTGTGAGAAAAGCTTCCAAGAATTGAAAGATAGACTTACTTCTGCTCCTGTATTGACCTTATCGGAGAGTACCGATGGCTTTGTTGTGTATTGTGACGCGTCTCGAGTGGGTTTGGGTGTGTGCTTATGCAACATGGTAAAGTAATTGCATATGCTTCAAGGCAATTTAAGGTACATGAAAAGAATTATCCAACCCATGATCTTGACTTAGCGGCGGTAGTATTTTCTTTGAAAATATGGAGACATTACTTGCATGGGGTCCATGTTGATGTGTTCGCCGATCTCAAGAGTCTTCAATATGTGCTTACTCAAAAGGACTTGAATATCCGATAAATAAGGTGGTTAGAACTTTTAAAGGATTATGACATGAGTGTCCTTTACCACCCCGTCAAAGCCAATGTAGTTGCGGATGACTTTAGTCGATTGTCCATGGGTAGTGTGGCCCATGTAGAAGATGAGAAGAAGGATTTAGTTCGGGATGTACATTGGTTGGCCTAGTTGGGTGTCCAACAAGTGGATTCCACCAAGGGTGGTGTCATGGTCCACAATGGTTCCGAATCATCCTTTGTAATGGACGTGAAGTCTAAGAAAGACCTTGATCCTATATTAGTTGGGTTGAGAGAGTCGGTACTCAACAAGCCCATTGAGGCTTTCTCCCAAGTGGATGATGGGGTACTTAGGTACCAAGGTCGATTATGGAAAGCATTCCAAAAAGGGCTTGGTACTAAGGTGAAGCCTAGCACCGCATTCCACCCTCAAAAGGATGGTGAAGCAGAACGTACCATTCAACCCATAGAAGACATGTTGAGGGTGTGTGTTACAGACTTCTAGGGTAATTGAGATGACCCTCTACCATTAATAGAGTTTGCCTACAATAATAGTTACCATTCAAGTATTGCCATGGCTCCTTTTAAAGCATTGTATGGTAGGAGGTGTAGATCTCTGGTTGGATGGTTTGAAGTAGGTGAGATTTCTCTAATTGGTCCCGAACTAGTTTATGAGGCCATTGAAAAGTTCAGCTCATTAGAGAGAGGTTGAAGACGGCCCAAAGTCGGCAAAAGTCTTATGCCAATGTTAGAAAAAGGGATCTATAATTCGAAGTTGGTGATTAGGTCTACTTGAAAAACTCACCTACGAAGGGTGTGAAGAGGTTTTGTAAGAAGGGGAAACTTAGTCCCTTGTATTTGGGCCCATATCAAATATTGCAACATATTGGGAAAGTTGCCTATGAGTTGGCTCCGGTTAACTCGATGTTTCATGTTTCCTTACTTAAGAAGTGCATTGGAGATCTAGTATTCATCATTCCTTTAGAAGGTTTGGGAGTGGATGAGAATCTTTCTTATGAAGAGATTTCGGTAGAGATTTTAGACCGGTAAGTTAAGATGTTGAGAAATAAGGAAGTAGCTTCCGTAAAGGTGTTATGGAGGAATAACTTAGTTGAGGGTGCTACATGGGAGGCCAAGGCCGATATGAAATCCCACTATCCTCATCTTTTTCCTTTACTCCAATTCAAGCTTGAGGTAAGTAGTTCCTCTTGAGTTCCTAGTTTTAGGAGTCATGTGTGCTATATGTGTGTTCCATGATTTCCCTATGATTTTGCATGCTCTTGTGAGAATTCATGTTTAGTATTAATTTATTTTTCATGATTTTTATGTTCCTCATGTTGTGCATTTTAGTATGATGTTGCATATTTGACTTAATGAGATATGATGAACGTGTTTTGCTATGTTGTATGAGATTGCATATTAAGTCCATGATGTTGTGTTGAGCATGTTTTTATTGGAGAAGGTAGTTTCTCCTATAGACATAAGAAATGTTGAATATCATGCATATTGGGTAGATAGATGTAGTTCCTACTCCCTTTTGTTGCATTGATTTTGTTGAGATGGAGTTGAAATTCCTCCTTATGTGGTGTATTATTTTGATTTTTTATGTTTGTTGGGCTGCTAGTCTTGAGTCTTTAAATTCCATAAGGTGTCTAGATCGTCATTCGAGGACGAATATTTCCAAGGGGGAGATAATGTAACACCAGGAAAATTGATAGTTCAAACTAGAGCCTAACTTTGAGTCTTAAAATTTTATGCATAAGTTTGAGTATGAAAGAGTCCAAAAATTTGACTATGTAAAAGTTCAAGTGAGGTTTCAAGGAAGGAGAAAGGCTTCACTAGCCTTAAAAGCACTCTTGAACTCTGCCTTAGCCGTGTGGGCGAAGGGCATTGTTCAAGATAGGTTTCAAGGAAGGTGAAAGCCTTCACTACCCTTAGAAGCCTCCTTGAACCATGCCTTAGCCGTATAGGAATGAAGGCAAGTTCACGTGAGGGTTCAAGGGGCGTGGAAGGCTCCACCACCCTTGAAAGTCCCTCATAGGCTTTGCCTTTGCTGTGTGAGCAAGAGGCCTTGTTCACGTGAGGCTTCAAGGCCGGTGAAAGGCCTCCACTGCCCATACAAGTCCCTCGTGGACTTTGCCTTAGCCAATTTTTGGCAAGAGGTCAGTCCACGTGAGGGTCCAACGAGTGTGGAGGACCCTACTGCATGTGGAGCACTTCGCGTGGGGGATGCCTTGGTGTGCCTAGGTAGTGCAAGTGTGCAAGTGAAGGTCCATGGCAGGTGCAGTCCACTACCCGCGTAGACCATTGTGGATATGCCTTAGCTTTAAACAGCTTAAGGCACAAGTCAAGGTATGCTAGTTTTCATATTCCACCCAAAGAGCCCCTTCAAAACTTGATTTTCAAACTTCCAATTTCCCCAATTTCCAGGGGTTGATTCGATCACCATGGGTTCCTTTTAAAAGTGATTTCAATAGTTGAATTATGTTGGGTTATAATTGAATTGATGAATTATGGTGGAATTTGTGTGAAATTCTTCCAAGAACCAATGGATCCCCTCTATTGCTAAATGGTGATCTAAATGTGGGTTAATTGAATTTATGAGCATGTAAGTGGGTCTTGTATGAATTAATTGAATTGATTGAATTTTGTTATTACCTATATATAATTCATAATTCTTGATGGGCAAGTTATGAGAATTTGTACATGAATGTGAGTGTTATGTATGTACTTCAAGTTTTATGTTGATAATGAATTTGCTATGACTATGGTGTAATTGTGGTATTGATTGAAAGATCATTCTCCCCTATACCCTTACACATGATTATGCATGATTTATCTATGACTATGATTATGTTGTTGTGTTGATTGAAAGGCTATTCTCATGAACATACTATGAATATGATGTGGAAGGTTTACTCACATATTGATGATTCTAAGGTTGGAAGGACATTCTCACCTAATGAATCTATGAGCTATTATGATGCTATGTTGGTTTGAGTGCCTAGTCCATTCTTTCATGAACATGAACTTAAGTAAAGACTTAATATGACTTTTTAAAGGAATTATGCTTAGCACCGAGTGGATATGAAAGTTAGATGGAAGCTTTTATGTTAGAAAGTCCGGCATCCCAAAGTAAGTTATCTCATGAGATGGAAACCTTTTACGTTAGAAAGTCCGGGTTTCTAGTAGCAATCTCCCTATCCCATAACTATGTGCCCACATAGGTCTTTAGCTAGTAGATTCACCTAAAAGCTAATATATGAAGTTCTAAATTAGGCAAGTAGGATACGTCTTTTCGGTGTGGGGGTAAGATACCGGATTCCATGTACCTTACATGGTCTATGTCGGTTAAGGCTATATTTCCCTATATGATAAGAATATGAATTATGATAAGATTATGAACATGAACTATAACTATGACTTCTCAAGAGGTACAACCTAGTATGAATGGGGGGTATGGGACTCCATTTATACATTGCACAACTAGGCTTTAAGAGTGGTTGTAGTGAGGTTCTCTTATGTTATGAAGACTTATGAATTATGCATGTATGATATGTAATGTTGCTAAGAGTGACTTTACTTGCTATAAGTTATGAATATGAATATTTCCTTGTCTATGAGTATTGGCTATGAATGAGTTCAAGGTAAGATATGCATTGCACAAGTATAGCTTTGTGTTGCTTATGATATGGTTTGACCGATGTTTCTTCATAAATGTGCATAATGGCTTTTAAACTTGATAAATGCATGATTTTAACTAAAATTCCCTTTTGAGCATGTTTTAAGGACTTTTGTGCATATCTACTATACTTAGTACTTTTGGGCTAACCCATATTTCTACATTTTCTATAAGTGTAAGTTCTGGTCATTGAGAGGTACTTCTCCTTTTGAGTAGATATCAGATTGACTATTCTCCAAGCTCGGTGAGTCTTCATGGTTCGAGGACAAGACATTATTCATTTCTAGTTGCTATCTTACTTTCTATTATCAAGAGTTTATTGTAAAGGGTTGTGACCCTCATTGAATTCTCTATTATACTAGATGGTGATTGACACAAGGTCTAGACTCTTATTTTCGTTTATGAAAAAAAGAAATAGACTTCTATTGTAAAAGTTTTAAATTTCCCATCATTTCTACAACTTTATGTTTATGATTATGCTAAGGGCTTTTATGAGACCCCTTCGAGGTCGAGTACACCATGTTACGTCTAGGGGGTAACCCCGGTTGTGACAATTTCATAGTTCACATTGCTCTTACTTACTCTTAAGACACGGGGACTCACCTCTCTATGTCTATTATAAAGGCTACTGGGTATTCATCTTTTGCCTTAATTGTATAGTCATAGGTATTCGCCTCCTTGACAAATTTATGGAATCATAGGTATTCGCCTCCATGCCCTTTCATAAAATGATATAGGTACTCGCCTCCACATCATTTACTAAGGATAAGAGGTATTCACCTCCATATCAAACATCATATGATATAGGTAATCGCCTCCACATCATTTCAATAAAGATCATAGGTATTCGCCTCCATGATCAATATAAAGGCTATTGGGTAATCATCTCTTGCCTTACCTAAGGATTCATATACATAAAGGGTAGTCACCTTACACTCCTCATCATATTACATGGGTAATCACCTCATGTTTACTAACTTAGGAATATGGGAGCTCACCTCACATCCTTCTCATATAAGGGTCTTGGGGATTCACCTCTAAACTCATGTCATTTGAGTTACTCATGAAAGGGTGACCTTGTCCTATCTATTCAAAGTACATCATTAACTTAATTCTTTAGACCATACCTGAGAAACTATCACCATCCATGATCACTTTTACTCTTAGATTCATTTTAGGTAAGAAAAGCCTTTCAATGTTAGAATCTATATGTAATGAGAATGCCTTTTATATTAAGTTCATTATGAGTTCATGAGAATAACTTTTCAATAAGCCCACAACAACAACATAATCATTAACACTTAACTCTCAAAGTCTACTCATAGCATTTACATAGATTTCATGGAACATGCATAATCTCATACTTCACCTCCTTGAGGTTCACAACTTACTTTAAATCAACACATTTAGAATCTAACCATTAGACATGGATATCATCATAACTCAAGTGATTCTATTGTCGCACCCTATTTTTCTCAAAACAGATTTTGGTGCACCACCTAACAACTCCTTTGGGCTTTAGGTAAATTGAAGAGTCACCACCTAACGAATTAAGGTGTGTTAGGGCACCTATCTAACCTAACTAAGTCTAGCTAAGGTCAACAAACCAGAGATTGGGTAAGGGTTCAAATTACCTCGAGGGAAAGGCGTTAAGCATCCCTCGGGGTCCACAAATGTGGGTACCAGCCGTATCTCATGCAATTATGTGGGGATTACAGATAGCAAATAAGGTCACTTCATTATTATTTATTTTATTTAGACATGCTAGCTAGGTGATAACAATAAATAAACAATTAATATTATTTGTTTTAATTAATTAATTAAGCATGCAGATCTAGGTTATAATAAGTTATAAATAACACTTAAACAATTAAATAAGAGGAGCGAGGAGATAGAAAATATACAATAGATAAGCAAACGAACTTTAATTTATTAAACTACCCCAAATAAATGTAATTATAAACACATAAAGGGATAAAAAGGGAAGGGAGACACTGAAGGACTTTACGGATCAGCACTCGACTCTTATTTATTTTTTGATAGGCTTCCGTCTAGGGCAAACAAAACCAAAGTTTGTTGTTTTAAGCCTGAGTCGATGTCATCATATCCGTAGGGCCTAAAACTACCCCTACCCCATCCACCGCATGCTTTTCATCCTAAAAGGTGCCTAGTGCCCCCGCTTAATGTCTAGGAGGTATTGGACTACTATTGGGCTAATTTTAGACAAGATAAAATCTTAATAGGCCTACCTAGACACCAAGTCAAACAAGTTGGATGATCATTTAGTAAGTAAAGTCTCAAATTGTCCTCTAAATTTAATTATTAGCATACTAACAAACACATAATTAGTGAAAGGTTTCATGCTTGAATGAGTGCATACCAACATTGTAAAAGTTAATACAGCATCAGGATTTCATAATTGAGAGTGGCAGAAAATTATTACAAAAATGCAGATTTTATTACTTTGATTTTAAAATATAGCAGAAAACTGATCATAGATGCAAAAATTATTTTATAACAGCAGATTTTATTTAATTATTAGCGCATATCGGTCAAGAATAAGAATACATAATTTTTAAAATAGGGGCATATTTAATTGGTAATTAATCTCAAAATGGACATATTAAAATATGCAGAAAATTATTTATTTTAAATGGCAAGACATTGTTCAAAATGCAGAAAATAATTATATCAAACATATATTATTTCAGACGATTTACTGCTTGTTTCTCTTAAATTTGCAAAAAACTGTCATATAAGTTGATTTTTATTGTAGTTCAGATATGTAGAAATAGTTAGTTAATTTTATTTTAAGTGGAACAAAATGAATGTGGTGCAGAAATGACTTAACAGTGAGCAAAACATATTTGCAGATTTATCTTATTTTATAGACATACTGAAAATTATTTAATAGTTCCTATGAGCACGATTTCTAGGTGATTAGTATACTGACAAACATAAACTAAATGATTAACAGGCTGCAATTTATTAAAAGTCTATAAAATGTTATTGAAATGATCAGCATGCTGAAATTATTCAAACTATCTCAATTTTATTAGTGAAGTCGTATGAGCATAATTTCTGCGGAACAAAATCTACACCCTATAGGCATGATCTCTACACTCAAATGACATATTAAGCAAATTAGATCCTATAGGCATGCTTTTCTAAGCATGACGCGAATATTAACTTCTAAAATTAGGCATACATTATAATTATTTAAATCTATGTGCAAAAAATATCATGCTTAAAGAAATATTTAGATCCTATAGGCATGGCATCTAAATGACAAAAGTACTTCAATATAAACGTGCTATGACAATATTCCAAATTTATTCATTTAACATAAAACTTAGCCGAGTGAAATGAAACAAGAAGCAAACATATATCACTATTTTGTTATTGACTAAAAAGGTGGTTAATACCTATCCAATAACACATTATACTAAGCAATTTGGACACGAACAACTTTTTACTATAATTAAAGATTAAATAAATGATTAATGACAATGACATATTCACTTTATTTTAATTAGATATAAAATAGATTTGTTAAAATACGGATTATCAAACAAATCAAAATCCTATAGGCATGCTTTCTAAATAAGTTGCGACAAATAAATAAACAAGTAGCACATAAACCCCTCCCCCTAGATGATTCCCCAAATTTATATTATATAGAGTTAGATTTTCTACAAGATTATTACAAGCCAAAATAAATGATAACTACGAATTCAAAAAATATTAAAAAAAAAAATTAAGTAACCTCGTCTTATGGTGATTCTTCAACTTGAACTTCAAGTTCAAAACCTGTTAAACCACAAAAAGGAAAAGAATACTACAAATACATATAATATAATGAGAATGGCTATCATGTAACAAGATCAATTCATTCAAAAACAAACACATAGTCGTACCAAAGCGCATGAAAGAAAGGAGAGATAGGAAATGGAATTGGGGGCTTCCAACATAAGATAATACAAAACGATATCTAAACTAATGAAGAAAGGCTAACCGATTCTGCAGAAGGTTTATCAGCAATGGAGACCAAACTAAAATCAGATACTAGAATCGAACATAGCAAAACCGAGTAGAAGAGCACTCCACATACTGATTTCTAGCATCTCTGCCATATTGGAACGAAAGTTAACAGATTCTGGATGGATCTATCAAGATCCATCTTGTGCAAGATTTCAGAACTTCGAGCCTCACCAGCACTTGCTACTAGCTGCTTGAGTTGTTGTTGTTCCCCTCGCTGGCTGAAGCTATTGCTGTTTCGCCGGTTGCTGCTGATTTTCCGCCAGTGGTGGCTGCTAGCATTGTCTAGCGTTTGTCAGCTGTTGGTCGAAATTGCTGGTTGCTGTTTGGTGTTCTCGCCAGTGGCTATCGCTAGTTGGAACTGGATCTCACGCTAGTTGTTGTCGGCTAGAGCTATAGCTCGCTGGCGGGCCTGCGAAGAGGAGAAAGAGTGAGAGGTATAGAGAGAGAGAGGGAGAAGGCGATGGTGGCCAGCGGTTGATGGCCTCGCCGGCGATGGCGATTCTTGCTGGAAAATGGAGGGGATGAAGGAGATTGGGAGAAGAGGAGGCGGTGGGTCTTTTGGTGGAGAGGAAGAATGAAAAATTTTTAGGGTTTGGGTTCTTTTAGGATTTAGAATAGGAAGTTTGATCTGGACCGTTGGATTATAATGGAATGAAAGGTCGAGATTAATTTGATGTTAGATGGATTAGAATGGATGGATGAGATGGGAGTTGTAAAGGATTCATAATGGCCAAAATTGCAATAACTTTGGCTAGAAATAAACTAAATGTGCCTATAATCAAAATACAATTGAAATTGAATAGGCTAGAATTAGAACAAAATCGCCTAAAATTTAAATGACTTTGAAGGAATTTAAAGAAATGGTATCCCATTAAAATACTACAAATATTAAAATATTTTATATAATAAAAATCACTTAAAAAATTTAAAACATTTGAGATAAAATAATTATTTTAGGTTTTACGTTAATTTTATTAAGTATGCATACTAAAATATAATTTTAGACAAAATCAATTAGAATTTTAAAATTCGAAATATGTTTTAAAAAATACGTATTCGATTTTCTGCAATAGTTAAGAGATCGGTAAAAATTGGGTGTCAACAGCTGCCCCTTGGTTGCTTGGGAATGAAGAATGAATTGTCGGACAACCAACATTGACTTAGTAGCCGATTTTGTCCGACCGACAAAAGATGTCGGTGGGATCAATTGAACTAATAAAGTTTGAAAAAGGGTACGACCGAGACTTTGGTATTAAGACGCCTACATATCTCTGGTTATAGAGAATCAGGTCGTGTATAGTTCTGGATTCAGGAGCAAACGAAACTCCTAAAAATTGAAATGGCGATACGATATTCGAACAGGAACGATAGCTGCTTGAATGGATAAGATTATAGAAGTGAGATGAAGAGTCGCCACTTAACGAATTAAGGCGCGTTAGGGCACCTATCTAACCTAACTAAGTCTAGCTAAGGTAAGCAAATTAGAGATTGGGTAAGGGTTCAAATTACCTCAAGGGGAAGGTGTTAGGCATCCCTCAAGGTCCACAAATGTGGGTCCCGGCCGTATCTCATGCGATTATGTAGGGGTTACAAGTAGCAATTAAGGTCACTTCATTATTTATTATTTATTTAAACATGCTTGCTAGGTGATAATGATAAATAAACAATTAATATTATTTTAGTTGTTTTAATTAATTAAGCATGCAGATTTAGGTGATAATAAGTAATAAATAACAATTAAAAAATTACATAAGAGGAGCGAGGAGACAGAAATTATACTATAGATAAGCAAACGAATTTTAATTTATTAAACTACCCCAAATAAATGTAATTATAAACATATAAAGGGATAAAAAGGGAAGGAAGACTCTGAAGGACTTTACGGATCAGCACTCGACTTTTATTTATTTTTTCGATAGGATTTTAAGTAGGGACAGACAAAACCAAAATTTGTTGTTTTAAGCCTGAGTCGATGTTATCATATCCGTAGGGCCTAAACTACCCCTAACCCACCAACCGCATGCTTTTCATCCTAAAAGGTGCCTAGCGCCCTGCTTAATGTCCAAGAGGCATTGAACTACTATTGGACTAATTTTATACAAGATAAAATCCTAATAGGCCCACTTAGACACCAAGCAAAACACGTTGGACAAACACTTAGCACATAAAATCTCAAGTTGGCCTCTTAAGTTTTATTAACATGCTAGCAAACTTAAGTAAAGTGAAAAGGTCGCATGCTAAGTGTGTGCATATAAACGAGAAATATAGCCGTAAAATTACTTAATTAAGAGTGGCAGTCAGTACAGAATGCAGAAATATATTAAACATTAACGGAGCAAAGAATAGTCACACATAAATTAATTTTAAGTAGTTGTAGCATGTTGGAAAAGGATAGTTGATTTATTTTAATTGGCAGAAAAATAATTACAGTGCAGACAAGCTATATTTTAGAGCAGTGAGAAGTTTTTTTTTTTAAAAAAAGGAAAGAATACATTACAGTAGCAGAAATCGATTTATTAGTTACAGAAACAGATCAGATAATTGCTAATTAATATGTTGAGAAAGATATTAATTTATTTTAACCAGCCAAATAGAGCTTATTTTAATGCAAGAAATTACTTCTTTTGAGCAGAGAATATTCATAACAAAATTGTTTCTATTTTAAACATGCTGAAAATTAGTAAAAGCCTATAGACATGCTATCTAAGTGATTAACATGATTGTTGTTTAATCATATGCAGCCGTAACAAAAAGGGCAAATTTAAATAACATGCTCGCAATTAGATTTTACTTTTAAGTGGCAAAGCAGTAGATTTAACACACAAATTAATTAATTCAAACAAGATTCAGTGCAAGCAACAATTTTTATTTTTTTTATAAATAGTGCAACTCTTTTACAAATAACTGAAACTAATTTACAACTTAGGCATGACATCTTAACAATCAACAATTATTATACACATATATCCACCAAATTATTTATTTAGCATTTTAGAGATTAAGCATGGTACTAGTCATAAACCAAATAGTTAACAAGCTATTACAATACAATTTCAACAGGCTAGGCTTAATAATCCTATTAATTAAAGTTTGTTTTATTTTTTACTATTACGATTTTTTTTATTATTTTGAATCCTATAGGCATGGGTTCTAAGTGTGAATATGCTAAAGTCAATTTTAACATAACATGCTATCTAGTATTAAATATACGATGAACCAAAAAAGATTCTAACATAGTTACTGTACAAAAATTAGTCCACTATTTTAAATTTGATTGTGACACATGCTAATTGACTATCAATTACGTGATAAATCGACAATCAAGGATTGATTTTAGGCCAATTATTTAAGAAATTCCGATATGCTTATACCTACGCCTATTATCTGTACCAGCCACACATACTAAAATTTAAACCAAACTAGAAAAAGAAAAGAAAACAGTTAGCACATATATCCCCTCCCCCCTTTAGATGATTCCCCAATTATATTATATATATAGAGTTTGAGAGAGTTAGAGCTTACAAATTATTACAAAACATAAATAGAGATTAAATCATGTACAAAACATAAATTAAATAATATTCATTCATCTATTGTTTCCCTCCCATGGCGACCCTTCATACTTGAACTTTAAAAACAAGATCCTGCTTAAACAAAAAAAAAAAAGACATACTACCAAATATAGTAAGGTATTATTCACACACGTATACCCAACCATTTAAACAAACACACAAAATATCACATAGAAAATAGAGGTGAAGAGAACTAACCCGGATGCCTCCCCGTTTATTAAAATCCACTTTTTGACTTATGCATAATGGTAAATAATTAACGATGCAAGGATGAAAACATATGTATAAAAGACACGAACCGGTTATGCAGTAAAGCAACTCAGCAATGAAGACCCACACTAGATTCGATAATCGACCCGAACACAGCAAAACAGCAAAGTATCAAAACAGAGAGGAACTTTGAAAAAAAAATTTAACCGAAAGAACTTAATTCTTTTCTAGAGTAGTGAGCAATATATTTTTATTTTATTTTCCGAGTATTAGCAAAGTATAGGATGTCTAAACAATGAAAGGGAGCCTTGTTTATATACCAAGTGAGAGGGGCACGATAATAAGGGAAGAAATAATCAAGGAGCCAATTATATCATGTTTTCCTTAGATAAAATGAGTATAAAATTAGTCCCAATTAAATTACCAAACATAATCAAAGTAAAAATCAGTCCACAATTGATTAAGGCAAGCATAAATAATTTATGGCAATCAATAGATAGCATAAGACACAAAGAGATACACATTATATGGAAAGAAATAATTTTGAGGGGGTAAAATTTACACTTTGCCAAATTTAATAGCCAAAATCAGTCAAGACTCCAATTAAGCAAAAGAGTTAAACAAGAATAATTCATATAAGGAAAGAATTAACTAAGCAATCGTATATAATTCATTTCCTTAACAGGAGGAGGACCAAATCAGCTGTATGTATGCATACCACAAATAGATCAAATTAAACGACTTATCATGCATAAATAGGTATAGAGCCATTGACAATAAATAATTTTTCTAACAAACAATTAAAACCAACATTAAAAATTATAAATCACCAAATATACTCCATACCATTACCATGTAAGTGGAAAAAGTCAACATAATGGCAAATCAAAACAAACAAGGAAACTTTTCGATAATAATTAAAGAGAAAAATTGCAGTAGAAATAGCTTAAGGAAAGTCAATAATTTTATGCCCGATGTTGCCAACTCTACATGAAAGATCAACAGTCATGATAATACTAGTAGTACGAATCAACTTAATAAGCAGGAGCAACAAATGATTATATTCAACCCAGTATCAAACATAATGTAGTTCATGAAATCTGACAATCCCCATTAATAGTTCAAATTTAAAACTAAAATGGCCTCTAAACATGCATAGAATTTCCATATCAAAGTCACATTGAAAATAATAAGAAGAATAAAATTGCTAAGATGAGATAACTATTTTAAAAGAAATTTACCCGGACGGATCTGTTAAAGATTTGTCTTATGACCATCTTGAAACTTTCAAAAGCTTTGTCGGACTTTGCCTTATTCACTGGTTCGGCGCTGCTGGATTTTACGGCTGATGGCGCTGCTTGGGAGCTGCTGCCAGTGATGGAGGTTCGCTGCCAGTCCTCGCTGGCTGCTGGTTTTCGCCGGTGGCCTCACCTGGGATCTCGCTACTGGCCAAAACTACTCTCGCCAGTGTTCGCTTCTACCCAGAACCTGCGAAACAAAAAGAGAAGAGAAAAGGAGTAGGCAAGAGGGCGACTGCCTCCTTTGTTGCCAGTGGCTGGTTCTCACTGGTGTTGCTATCGCTGTCATGGAGCTGGGGTTGTTGTTGCTGTCTTCGCCGGAGAAGCAAGTGAATGGTGGCGCTGTTGCTTTCGACAGCTGCTGATTCCAATGGCTGCTAATTTCGATGGGGGCAGTTGTTGCTGCTGGTCTCTCGCTTGATGAAGAAGGAGAAAGGGTGAGAGGCGAGGAGAGAGAGAGAAGGAGAAGGCGATGGTGGCCAGCGACTGCTGGCCTAGCCGGCGATGGCGGTTCTTATCGATAAACGGAGGGGACGAATGGGATTGGGAGAAGAGAAGGAGGTGGGTCTTTTGGTGGAGAGGAAGAATGAAAAATTTGTAGGCTTTGGGTTCTTTTAGTATTTAGAATAGGAAGTTTGATCTGGACCGTCGGATTAGAATGTAATGGAGGCTGAGATTAATTTGATGTTAGATGGATTAGAATGGATGGATGAGATGGGAGTTGTAAAGGATTCATAATGGCCAAAATTGCAATAACATTGGCTAGAATAGAACTAAAAGTTGCTATAATCAAAATACAACTGAAATTGAATAGGCTAGAATTAGAACAAAATCGGCTAAAATTTAAATGACTTTGAAGGAATTTAAAGAAATGCTATCCAATTAAAATACTGCAAATATAAAAATATTTTATATAATAAAAATCACTTAAAAAATTTAAAACATTTGAAATAAAATAATTATTTTGGGTTTTACGATAATTTTATTAAGTATGCATACTAAAATATAATTTTAGACAAAATCAATAAGAATTTTAAATTCGAAATATGTTTTAAAAAATACGTATTTGATCGAATAGCATTTCTGTAATAGTTAAAAGGTCGGTCAAAATTGGGTGTCAACATCTATCACTTCATGCATTCAAACATTGATGAGGTGGATTAGGTGGGTAAAGTTCTTCCAGAACAATTCTATCTAATAGTCTACCATTATCATCTAAGCTTCACTCTCAAAGCCTTATCATTCATAATTAAACATATTAGCCTTAATCTCAAAGCCCTAGATGTCAACATTCACAACTACAGCTTTACTCTCAAACAATATTTTTGATAAGCATCTCATAGACCTAAGTCTCAAAGTATTCCACCCACTTACTTCATTCTTAAACAATTCTAATCATATATCTTCATATAGGCTTAAAGCCAACATTTACTCATCATGATTCAACATGTATACTAAACCTCTTTCAATTCCTATCTATATGCCCTAATCTCAAGAAACCTACAATACATATCATCAATCGTAGAAGATTATCTCTAAATCCTCAATTTCCCCTTTTAAGGCATAAAACTCACTTACTTCAATTTCATCTCTCTAGAAATGGGTTAGACATGTAAACATGTAATTTCATCTTAAAAACATGATATACTACTAATTCAATCATAAACAACCATTATCCACTCAATAAGATCAACATACAACAATACCCACATTATTGGAAGAAACTCTAACTAGAATTGGGGATTTTTCTTCACAATTGGGGAAAAACATGAGGGATCCATGGATGGAAGGATTCCATTGATGAATAAGCCATCATACCTTAATTAAAAATCTTGCCATGCTTGAAACAATGGATTCTTGACTTGACCTAGCTTGACCCTCTTCTTCTTCTTCTTCACTTTCTAGAGAGAGAAATATTTGAGAGGATGATCTTGGGATTCTTTTGGGGGTTTTGGAAATAATGACTTATTTAATTAATTTAATGGGTTAGAATAGCTTATATAGGTGTACTAAGACCATACAAAATGATCTCACCTTACTCCGACTTAAAGGGGAATTTCCCATTTTGGCCCTCACTTGGCAGCCTTGTGCTAGGCACTACGGCCACCTTCACGAACTTTCAAGGGCTCCATGGCCCGTCATGCTTCCAGTGGTCCCTTGACCAGTATCTTGGAAACACCACCCTAAACACCCCACACTTTAAGGCAAGTGCCATGGCCACTCCCACTCCAAGTAGGTACATTCGCTTCAAGAGTGAGGGATTTTATGAAAATGAACCCTCTGGAGTTTTATGGCTCCAAAGTTGAGGAATATCCTTAAGGTTTTATAGATGAGGTTTATAAGGTACTTGCCATTATGGGGGTGACCTCGGTAGAGAAAGAGGAATTAGCCGCTTACCAATTGAAAGATGTTTCTCAAGTGTGGTACAAATAATGGAAAAGGTCTAGATAGGTAGGGGCGCGTATCGTAGAGTGGGAATTGTTTAAATCAGCATTTCTTGATAGGTTCTTTCCCCTAGAGTTGAGGGAAGCAAAGATAAAAGAGTTCATTAACCTTCGTCAAGGAAGTATGAGTGTTAAGGAGTATTCTCTAAAGTTCACCCAACTCTCCAAGTATGCTCCATCTATGGTAGCGGATTTGAGGGATAAGATGAATAGGTTTTTGTTGGGTGTGTCTGATATGGTAGAAAAAGAATGTCATATGACAATGCTCCTCTATGATATGGATATCTCACATCTTAAATTGTATGATCAAAAAATTTAGGTGGGGAAACTCAAGGAAGAATCTAGGGATGAAAAGAGGTCTAGCACAAAGGATGATGATCCCTCTAATTCAAGGTACGATGGACATGGTCTCCTTAGATATAGAAAAAAGTTCCCCAGGGAAGGTTCCTTAAACATTCCTACGTTCAACCAAGAAAGGGTGTCTAACCCAAAGTTTCAAGATGATGGTTGTGAGAATATAGAAGACATGCATGTGAATACCTAGTGGATTCTAATGTATTTTTTGGTTGTGGTAAGTTGGGTCACAAGATAAGGCATGGTCATACATTTGCTAGAAATGAAGGAGATAGTCGTTGAGGTCTCAACTCTACCCTTTATCCAGTCCAATTGGTTTGGGTGGGATTGCTCCAAAGAAAAATAGGTTCTATGCTCTCCAAGCTAGAGGTGAACAAGAGTGTCCACCAAATGAGACTACTGGTATGTGTTTTATGCTTTATTAGATTCCGGTATAGTTTTTTCTTATGTGGCTTGATAGACTTGATATGATAGACTTTGTTGTTGTCTATAGTATGAATAGGTTGTATTAGTGTTATGTTTATCGTTGGTAGAACCCGATATGGTCATTATGAGTTTTGGTATGCACCATGGTTCAGAATAATCTTTTATGGTGGATGTGAAAGCTTAGTGATGACTTGATTCAACCTTAGAATTGAAAGAAATGGTGCTTAGAAAGTTCGTATAGGCTTGCTCCCAAGGGGGGAGATGATGTGCTTAGTTAGCAAGGTCGTTGAGGGTTCCTAATGTTTATTATTTTAGTTTTCCTGACTTTCTCACCTTGGAAGGGTGTAATGAGTCTGGGAAGTTTAGTCCCATCTTGTAGGCTCATGTGAGATTTTGAAAATGTTAGTTGAAGGTGCTACTTGGGAGGCCGTGGCTAAAGAGATGTCATAATATCCTTATATTTTCCTTTTACTCCTCTTTTAGCTTGAGATGATAAGTTCCTCTTAGTTGTATTATGTTTTGGAGTCATGTGTGTTGTAGATGTTCCCATGATTTCCTTATGTTATCCTTGTTCGAGAAAACTTGTATTTTGGAAAGAACATGAGTTTACATGATGTTTTCCTCATGTTGTAGTGCATTGAGTAAGAGTTCTTATATAATTCATGAGATTTGTTAATGACCATGTTGTAACTTGGAGTTGAGAGAATTCCTCCTTGAAGTATGCTTTAAGTATAGATTGCATATAGGCTCCAAGAGATTGCATTGAGCATGTTTTAGTATGGAGAAGGTAATTCCTCCTTGAACAAGAAGATTGTTGAAACTTCATGCACAATGGGTTGTTAGATGTAGTTCCTGAGTTTGCCTTATTGGCTAGTTGAACGTTTTCTTTATAGCATTCTAAGTCTTATTTGAGTTATCTTTTATAAGTTAAGTCTTCTGCTGAGTAAGTAAGTCAGGCCAAGGGTTCGCTTGGGGCAACGAATGGTTCTTGAGTGCCAGTTCCTCCTAGGGTGTAGGCTCGGGGCATGACAAGAATTATATATATTCTTTCATAGTTAGAAATTAGCTTTGAATCCATGTTGATGAGATCCAGGTAACCATTTAGTTCAAAATCTTAACTCGGATAAATTGTTAAGTTAAAAAGTATTTCAAAAACAATATTTTTCACACGTAATCTTAAGTTTTTTCATCGAAATTAGCCAAATTATAAATCAGTTGGTCAACGCGTGTTAGCGGATTCTCTAAGATACCTAAACCTTCTTTAGAGAATTATTTGAATCCTTACCTGACTCCAAAATTAATCAATTTTCTAAAAATTAATAAATTTTCCAAAGTTGCAAAATGGTTTTGAAACATTAGTTTCGAAATCGGGTCATAACAGAATGGCGACTCCGTCGGGGATTCATCTAGGTTCTAACCAAAAGGATTTTATCATTTGGCTAACTATTATTGTATTAATTGTTACTTTACCCAATTATGTGTTTAAATTTTGAATACTAATTGTCATATTGCATTCATGGTATTTCCTTCACCACAACATAAATGCAATATATTAAAAAATGTTTTGGTGAAACTGCATGCAGACTTTTTTATACTTAACCCTTTTTCAGAATGATTAGCAATTTATTGGTACGTCAGGCGTCCAATGGCTGTGGTGAGTTCCAGTCTAAGTTATCCGCTAGGGTTTTTGGTCTTTCAAAAGCCAATCTTAGTCAACTAGCGTAGAGCGAAAGCAAATCCCGAATTTATCGCATTTTTTAACTAAGTTGACCAAACACACTAGGTGTGTTGGACCAATTAGAAGACTACCTTATGTCTAATTGATCCCCGGTCAATATATGAGGATCATTCAACTATTTGTTAAATTTGAAGGGTATGTATGTCGATTTGTGCTTAACCTTATCCCTTGGGGCTGGATTTTTATTTTATAGGTAGTTTCCTTGTTTAAGTCAAAAGAAGATCCTCCTCATCCATAAGACATTCAAAAGCATCATGAAGTTCGGGAATGAAGATTTCATATCAAGCTTAGTTAGTTTACAATTATACCCCTGTGTAGGACTGATATTTACATCCCTCTCCTCTAATATGTATCCCTATTTTTTTTATTCATAAGATTTTAATAAATATTTTTGGGGCAATGGAATGTTTCACAAACGATATACACATCCTTCAAACGTTAGGCTTACCTTTGTCTTAAAAGGTCACATGTATGATAGGATGCGTTATATTGTTAACGTGGTAATTTCTACAAATTTTGTTTCGTTTGTGCTTGTTTGAACCGTGTGCATATACATATGTTTTTCTTTGGACATAATTGGTCCATCATTCCATTCCAAAGTCTTAGAACGTCATTTAACATATAAACTCAATTTTCAAGCCTTCCAAAATACTCTTTGACTCCATTATCAAAATACATTCAAAATCACTCAAGTTCTAGGTTTAATAGAGCTTTAAAAAATTATTAGGTCATCATTCAAATTCACGTTGACCTCGTTGTTTCTTGAAAATTATTTTTCACACCTACCTAGCCGGCGTTAATAAATATTTCGTCAGTTTCAAGTCAATTTTAAGACGTCTTTGTTTCTCGAAAGGGCTTTTTGATTAAACCTTCCAAAGGTACATTTGAATCTTTACTCAAATCATATAGTTTACTTTGTCCAAATTCCTTTCTTTCGTTAAAATTTTAATTCACAAAATGATCAGAGTTTTCCCCTTTTTGTCACCCTTTTAGAGTCTATTATTCTTCGAATTTTGGACTAATTTTTTTTAAGCAAAACAAATGTTATTTGTTTTATATGTTATTTTGGTTGATTATTATGATTAATGGACTAACTTTCTTATTTTTTTAGTTGTTTTTAGAAGAAGAGACTGATTTGTGTTAGTAATCAAACTTTCTCACTTCACCAAAGTACCCGCTAGCAGAAAAATCCATATTTTACACGGTCTAAGGTCAAGAAAATTTCTAAAGACTCTTCATTTCTTACTTGGACTACTAAGAGGACTCATTGAAAAATGGATTTCACTATCAACACTGTTGCTTTATCAGAAATGATCCCCACTGCATCTATCAAGGCCAATCCTGGTGCCTTGGTAGAAACCGAATCACCTATGGAAGTCATTGATCATCTATAATGACAAATTGGTGAACTGAATCTCCTGGTAACTCGATAACAAGATGCTTTTCAGAACCTACCACCTGATGCTCGCCAAAAAGTGCTCATGTCACCTTCATTTACAACTTCAAATGAGCTTAGTGATGGAAAGCATTTTACGACCTTTCAGCAAACTCAAAGTGCTTCGCTCACCCATTCAACTCAGGATACTCCTATTTTGTACACATTTTTACCTCTAAAAGATCCAATGGTAACACGTCATCCTCTGCCAGTGTACATTTTTTTCATTGGTCCACCTATTACCAAGGCTCAGGAGTTTCACCACCAAGATGTTAATCATTATGTTGAAATTGAAAATGATACAAAATCAATTGATGTTGAGATGATGAGTACGAAGATGAAAAGCTTAGAAGATTCTATGAGAGGTCTTCGTGGGTTTGATAGTAGCCAAAGTGTGAGATGTGAAGAGTTGTGCATATTCCCAGAAGTTGAGCTTCTATCTGATTACAAGATTCAAAAGTTTGAAAAGTTCAATGGAACAGGAAATCCTTTCTTCTATTTGAAAATTTACTATGAAAAGTTGATTGGCATTGGAAACAACGAAGGAATAAGAATCAACCTATTCAATCAAAGTCTAACCGAAAAAGCCTTGGAGTGGTAGTCAAAGCAAGATGTGACTAAATGGTGTACTTGGGATGATCTAGCGAATGCTTTTGTGGATCACTACAAGTTTCACATTTAGATTGCTCTTGATAGGATCTCCATTACCAAGCTAAAACCAAAGTCAATTGAATGTTTTCAAGAATATGCCATTCGTTGGAGGGAAGAAGCTGCTAAGGTGCACCCACTTTTAGAGGAATCAAAAATGATCGCTGACTTCATCCAAGATCAAGACTTATAATACTATGAGTAAATGGTGACAATGGGTGGAAAGACATTTTCTGAAGTTATCAAGATTGGAGAAATGATTGAAGATGGTCTCAAGACTGGCTGAAGAGCAAGTTATACCTCATCTCAGTTTGCTAATAGGGCCTATCAAACTAGTTCCTTTGGAAAGAAAAAGGAGAAAGAAGTTATGATGTTAACAACTCGAGGAACAACCTCATATAACCGTCAACCACCTCCAGTCTTTCCTGATTCATAATACTATGTTTGCAACAATCAAGAAACATTTCGTTGTCCACGACCAATGCAAAATCCTCGAAACAACGCACCTCGTCCAAATTTTGAGAAAAAGCCTCCCTAAGTCTTCACTCCATTATGTGAGACACGTACTCAACTTTTTGAGAGATCAAAAGATGCGGGAATACTGAATCCAGTGGAAGCCACGACTATGAATGCATCAGCAGAATTGTATGACCCAAATAAGTGTTGTGCTTATCATTTAGGAGTTTTTGGGCATGATATCGAGAAATGTATCACTGTCAAACACAAAATTCAAGATCTAATCGATAACGAGGTGGTAAACCTTGCTCAAGCTCCACTGAATGTGAACACCAATCCACTACCCAAGCAGAAAGAGTAGTTATTGGCGTAACCAGTTGCGAAGAAGAAGCAAGTTTTTTTGAAAGTCACACTTTTGGGGTCTTTTAGTTTTGCATTTGGATTTGTTATTTTATTTCCTTGTAATTGCACTTTTATCGCTTTGTTTCCTTTGTAACATTTGTTTGGATTTGATTTTCTTGTAAGCATCTTTCATCTGTAATGAATTGCGTGTGACCTGAATTCTCAAGAATAAGATACGTAGGTGGCCATTGTCGGCTTCGGTCATCCGTTTAGCGCTTTTTAATGTTTTCTTATACTTGAACTACTTTCGACCTAAATTCTCAAGAATGAGATACGTAGGCGTCCTATGTCGGCCTCAATCATTTACTTCATTAAATTTTTCTATTCCCGTTAATCCTCGAGATTGGAACTACATTCGACCTTATTCCTGCTCAACAGAATAAGTAGGCACCACACCGGTTCGGTCATATCCCCCGTAAGTTATTCATTTCCCTTTATAATGAAAATTGGGGCATAATTTGTTAGAACAGGAATTTTTCCAACAAGCCAGAATCAAGGATCACATCAGAGTTACAACTAGGGAAGAATTTTTGTGATTCACTCAAAAATTCAACAAAAAACTGCAGAAAGTTCAAAAGTTATATTATGTTTTAAATCGGAGCAGAATTTTTGCTGAGGTCCTCAAAAATTCCATCAAGCGGCATTTCATGACTAGAGCAGCTTGTAATCCAGAGGGTAAAAGAGCATTAGGATGGGAAGGGATAGCCAACATGAATCAGTCTATCAAAACTAAGAACTTTTCTTTGGATGTAGGAACTACAAAGTTACAAGGCACCATTAGACCCATAGTGGCCTCATCATAGCTCAAATGATTTCTACTCTTACTCATCTTCTAAATTTTTTTCCTTTAAATTTATTGTGACTTACACATTTTCAATTCTACAAATGGAATAGGTTGGCACAATGGCGAAGGCCATAAGACATTATCCAGGCTAATATAAGCTGAACAATTTCATCCTTAACTTATCTTTTGTTATATCATTTACTTTGATAGTTTTATTTAGTTACTAACTCATGACCGAGTTTTGCATGTATCATTAAAAGAATTGAAAGTAAAATTTCAAAAGATCTTCTGAAGTTTTGAATGATCAAATCAGACACTCACCAGAAAAATGGTAGGGGCTAACCTTTTTCAAATTCAATTATAAAGAAGTCCTGACATTGAGGATCCAATCCAACAACTCAATCATATTCTCTATTTTGCATTGATGAAAGTTGTCTTCCGTTATATCAAATGTTTTGACCCTTTTAAGGGAAATTTAATATTTTTTCTCTCCAAGAATTCTTATAAGTTTCAGGCTCAAACTACGTCAGACCTGATTTCTTGTTCCAGCAAGATACATAGGCAATCCTATATAAGGATTCAGTCTTCTAACTGTTTTTAACTACAGACCTTAAAGGAAACTAGGGCATGTTTTTGAATCAGTCATTCTTCATTTCTTGCAAATTATTTCAGTTAAGTACCCTTGGACCGGAAACAGGGGAAACATTTTGAAATAGTTCAAAGTTCTCAAAATCTTCATTAAACTTCAAGTGTCAAAGATATCTTTTATCAAACCAATCTTCTCTTTATAAGATATTCCAGTCTTAAAGTAGGGATGCACCTTATGTAACATCCTTAATCGGCCTTAGTGCTTTTTTCAACGTTATAAGTTCTCAAAGTGTTCTTCTAGAATCTCGCATTCTCTATGGCTACAAGATCATCATGACGAGTTTAACGTGGCACATTAAATTATTATTGGAGTGTCACTTCCTTCAACGCGACACGTAAACTATTATTGGAGTGTCACTTCCTTCAACATGGCATGTTATATTATTGGAGTCTCACTTCCTTCAGTGTGACACGTTAAAATTATTATTGCAGTATCACTTCCTTCAATGTGACACATTATTTAATTGGAGCATCACTTCCTTCAACATGACATGTTATTATTTGAGTGTCACTTTCTTCAATGTGCAATGTTAAATTATTATTGAAGTGTCACTTCCTTCGACGTGACACATCAAATTATTATTGGAGTGTCACTTTCTTCAACGTGACACATTAAATTATTATTAGAGTGTCACCTTTCTGAACGTGACACTTTATATTATATTGAACAATCATTGTCCTCAATGTGACACGTTAATATTATAGTGGGACATTACCTTCCTTAAGCGCAACTTATATCACATTGGGATGCCACTTCCTAAAAAATGAAACGTTGGATGTCACCTCCTCGAATCTCTTTCATCCATCCCAGTCAAACGAGGGGCAGTTGTTGACACCCAATTTTGATCCTCCATAATTTAATTAATTTTCGAGCGTCTTAAATTTCAAACAAATTGAAGTAATTGTTTTGGAAAAAATCAAAAATACTTTCGAAATTATTTTCACGGAAATTTTCCATTTTTACTATAAAATATATCTCTATATACTTAAAATATATAGATTTATATAAATTTTCAATTTGAATAAATAGTTATTAAATCGTTTTACCAAAAATAGAGTTTTAATTAAGTAGGGATCTTATTTCTTTTAAAACGGACCACAATTTAATTAAGATGCTTCTTTTAGAAATAATTTTTTTGGTGTTGTCGAGGTTAAGAAACTTAAATAATTAATTAGATTCATAATTTATCTCATTTCTGTTTTATCAAATTTAAACTAAAACAATTCAAATTTTGTGAAAATGTGAACCAAGGGACCTATTCCCTCTTGAAATTCTTTTAATTTAATTGGGCCTCTAAACCTAGAAAAATCAGCAAATACTTGTACCATTTTCAAAGTTCCGGCCCACCCCTTTATTCTTGAACCCAAGTCCTCTAGACTTTTCTCTTCCTCTTTCTCAACAAAAGAGCAAAATGTAGCAACAACCTTATGAATTCTAGGTCCTAATCGGTTATGCCTCCTTGAATTTTCATTTCTATCCTTCAGCCCCATACGATTGAGCGTGCTTGGCATGAGATTAAGGGCAGGCTTCCAAGCATTCACCAACGGTACTATCCTCTCAAAATATCGTATTCTTTTTTCCAATTTGTTAAAAAATGGTACAATCGGTACACTCTCCAGCTCATATACCTTATCCACTACAAAAATTGGAAATTTTGGGATATTCGGGTTTCTATATAAACCCGCCCCACTCACTGTTCAAAGGGAGAAGTTTTGTAACTTGAGAGAAGCCCTAGAAGGATTGGGAAATCTTGGTTCAATAGTTTAATTTTTGTGGTTGTTCGAGTTGAAAGAGGTGGTGGAGTCATCCTCTCAACTCATCGTTTTAGCTCGCTGCTTAGCGAAAGGTAATTCTTTCTTCTTTTAAATATTTTTGTTATTTCATTCTGTGTTTAATGATTGGATTAGATTAGTTTATTTCTTGTATTTTGCTAGAAATTTAGTCTTGCTTTCCAGCGTCTTAGTATTATGAAAACAACTTTTTCTTTATTTGTTGTAGATAATGTTTGACTAAATCGTTTAAGTTCATATCATTCTCTGTATTTCTCTTTTAAGTTTCAAATAGGTCCAATTCTTTGTTTTATGCTCTCTGTTTGTTATTAAATTCATATTTGTTGAAAATGGGATGGTTGCTAGCATCATATCTTCTTGTCTATGTGTAATAGCCCTTATGTTTAGCTTATTTTGTATGTTAAATTGGTTAATTTGTTTTAATCAATATTCATATGAACAGTAGTTAGAATTTTCTTATGATAAATACTTTGAATTATGTATGATTAGTATACATGTTGTTTACACCTGATCTTAAGGATTCTTTCTTCTATTCTTTAGCCTTTTCTATAACCTTGTGGTTCCATGCTTAGCTTTCTTTATCACTCATGTGTCCTTCTATATCAAGAATGTGATCCAAAAATATTATGTTTAGTTACATCGATTTTAGAGTCTCTATCTCCTGTATTGCGATAGTCTGTCTCTGTTGCTGAAATGTCATCTCTGTTTACCTATTTTATGAAATTTGCTAATGTGATTTGCCAACCAACAGACCCATTGGCTCTCAACCATAATCGAGGGCATGTTTGAGTGAGAGATAACTCATCTTTGGGGTTTCCCTTTAGCATTTTCCAAAGAGTTAGGCTCGGATGAATGAAAACTCTCAACTCTTATGCACTCCTAAACTCTTTAACTCATTATCTTTAGACCAATGTTTGATTTAGTTGAGATAGGATTATTGTGCTAACTTGTTGAAATGGTTGTCTGCTTGCTTAAATTGTGGTCTGCATTATTCATTTTTATTTTCAAAATCCAATCAGATTTATATCTATATTAAAGTGTATCATATGGGTAGTCTCTTGCATTTTAGAGTTAAGTTGTGATCAGCAGGACAACAACTTTCCGTCTTAAGTGTGATGTATGTTAACCCATTCTTGCCTCATGTCTGTACTAGTTTAAGGTTAAGTTTGCATATTTGAACTCTATTGTGTAACTTCTTCTTATTTTACTTATCAGTGACCTTTATATGATGTGAATTCAACTTTAGGTAAGGTGTGCATATTAGTGTATTGCTTCTCTTTATCTAATATTTCTTGGCAATTTAGTAGCTTTCGTATCTTATCCAGTTGTGTTGGACAACTACTAATTTTTATTGCTTTAGTGAAGTTACTCATTGTTGCCAATCTTTTATATATTTCAAGTTAAGTTGTGATTAATAAAAATAGTTATGTGGTTAACCTATTGGACACTTGTTTGATCATCGTGGAAATAAGAAAATGTATTCTATTAGAGGGTAACGTGTTAAAGATCACCTAGCTTACATCTTGTTTGAGTTGTTTAGTAATTTTAAGACATCCAATCAACTGGCCTATTTTATTAGACCTATAACTTTTTTTTCCCTTATTTATAGTTGCAATATTCCGTCCATCTCAAATGTCTAATTATTAAATTGTTTAGCATAATATGTGGTTGTTAGTATACCTTTCTGTCTTAAAATATAATTTTTGTGCTTGGCATTATTTTTATTCATTCAAGGTATCTCTGTTTTGATTACATTCCAATCTTTGAATGTGAAATAATCTACACTTCAGATTTGCTAATTCTTCTCCCTTTTCTCCTTTCTTCACATATAATACCACCTCGAGTCCTTGGACTCCTCACTCCCTTGCATTCTCCTTTCTTTGAGTCAACCTCATCCAAGTCGTGAAAGGGAAGCTAGTATTAATAGGTTAAAACCCAAACCAGTAGCAGCAGTCCCAAAGGGCAAAAAATTGAAGTTCTAGACTTCAAAGTCCAGTATAACAAAAATTAGCAGCAACGACATTAACCCAAAGGGCTGGAAATATGAAAATTTGGTCTTGAAAAGTTTGAGTGCAGTAGTAGCGGCAGGAACCAGAAAGAGGCCAAAGTCTCCTTTTTATCAAGTTCCTTATTTTATTTAGTTATCTAATCTATTTGTGAATATATGTTGATTATCGTTAATAACTCATTTAATTCTTAATTATATTAGATGAATCCTTTGGAGGTTTTTAAACGACTTTTATGTTTCGTTATTTGTTTATTCAAGTATTCAAATTTTCAAAATGCGCTAAAGCTCTTAGACTAACTTGAGAATTATCCATATTCTTTTATAGTTAGAAATTAGCTTTGAAACCACGTTGATGAGATTGAGCTAAACATTTAGTTCAAAATCTTAACTCGGATAAATTGTTAAGTTAAAAAGTATTTTGAAAACAATATTTTTCACATGTGATCTTATTTTTTTCCTTAAAAATTAGCCAACTTTTAAATCCGTCGGTCAACCGCGTGTTAGTGAATTCACTAAGATGCCTAAACTTTCCTTAGAGAATTATTTGAACCCTTACCCGACTCCAATTTTATTTAAAATATTTTATTTCAAAAGAGCCCTTTTAAATAGGTTTCTTAATTTTCCTAAAATTAAGTGACGACTCCTAAATTAATCATTTTTCCTAAAATAAATTTACCAAAGTTGCAAAATGGTTTCAAAACGTTAGTTTTCGAAATATAACCTTCAGTTACCTTCAAAACGAGTATTATATAAGGTAAAAATCTAATGATTGATTACTTTATAAAGTCACCTTATGAGGACTAACCAACTGTAACGATCTGAGTCTATATCTTTGTCATGATCTAGACCATCATGAGTGACACCACACTAAACTACCTGGTGGGAGAACCAAAGACAAATCCAAACCAACCCAACACTATACAAATTAACCAAGTTATAGATCTAAAATAAAGAAAGAAGTTTGGTTACTACATAATTATGTAGTAACTAAACTCAATCCAGTAGCTAAAACAATTATGACATAGAAATTACCCCTAAGAATTGAAAATCACCATACAAAAACTCTAAAATAGTCAAACTAGGAATGAAACCCAGATGGCTAGACATAAACTAAAGTCTATAGTTTGTGTCCAAATAAATGGACAATAAAACGTAGAAGAAGTCACTGAAGCCTCAAAGATGGAGCTCACTATTGGATTCAGAATCGACATATCTCAACTGAGGTCTCATATCATTCATTGGAAGATTTGTTGCACTGAGTAAGAAAAGAACAAGTGCAGTACATAAACCACCGTATACTGGTAGTATCATACGGTTAGTCTAAGATATAATTGTAAACCATAACTATAATACAAAAATAACACCGAACAATATACAATAAAGCAACAATTATCAGCCACACATTGACTCTCAGTCACATGTCATGAAACTATAATAACTGAATCAACCAATGCATGAAACATATCCCACGTGATTACAAATGCAAATGCCCAATCCTTTCATGAAATCACAATCACATACCTAATCATATTACGGAACCCAAACTAAATTGTTAGTGTACTAAGGTCGTATTGGAGTCATCCATCTATTATGTATTGGTGTGGTACCAAGAAAACCAACAATCAAAAGCGAACATGCACAATCACATAACACAATGAACAAAACCACTTCAAAACCACAAGTCACAATCACAACCTCATTGCATGAGATTATCTACATGATGTCATTTCATACATCTTCCCACCATGCATTGCACAAATGATACTACAAAGTAGTAGACATGCATACATACATAAACCGGAAACATATGACTATCACCTATCTCGAAACAAGGCCTCTTGAAAACTTTGAATAACCCAAACTTTTCCCTTGTGAAGTGCCTTGACTTGTTCTTTGTCTAAAATAAACAATGTAAATAACAATCAATCACTAATGACCTATTAATTAACTTAGATTATTAAAAAATCTTAATCCCAGAAAGAAATATGATCATCTTCCCCAACTTATCGCTCTTCCCACCATGGAACCATCTCAAAATCTTCTCGCAAAAATGATAACCTACATTCTAAGGCTTAAAAATCCATTTACATTATTCTAGAGCCAAATTCTTACTTTTATCAATGAATTTCATGGGAAACTGATGCAAACTTCCCAAAATTATCCCTTTCAAAGTTCAAGAACTTAAAGTACATAAAGTAGGGGTTTTGGGCTATTTTCTATATAAAATCTCAATTTTGCCGCTATAGCGGCATGAGTCTCGCTATAGTTGTAACTTACGCTGCTATAGTAGTTTGAGCTTGCTATAGAAGAAAACCTTCCACTACAGTGGTCTTGATGATAAATCTACAACTCATGATCCATAAAAAGGCCCTTTTACAACACAACTCCTTCTCTTCATCTCCCAACATATACCTTTCATGTCAAGTTCAATTACGGGGTGCTACTTACTTGAATTTAGTTCTAAAATTATGCACTCCTTAGGTTATTGGCTACAAGAAAAATAAGAATAACGCCTCAACAATAGACCCATTCCATTCTCGGATGACCCTGAATCTTACCTAGCTCAAATCCTGTCTAAGGCTAGCCTAGCCAAAAAAATTTAAATCACTATCTGGAAAGTATTATGGCTCAAATTCTTTCCCTATGGACCTACTCATAAATATAATGTCAGGTCATTATCGCAGATATCAATTTACCCATCACCCGTCCCGAGTGATCAACAAAAAAAATTGCGCTAAAGTAGAAAAGAGGGTAGTACCTAAAATCTCGAACAAGTGAGAATATTTGCCTCACATGTTCCTTTATGTCTCCTAAGTATCCTTCCTTCTCAACTGGACGATGTTTCTAGTGAACCTTTATTGATTTGATCTCATTTTCCTCAGATATCCAGATCAAATAATGCAATGGGTTCCTCTTCATATCTCAAGTTCTTGTCCAACACGATTGACTCCATTTAATGATGTATTTTCCATCCCCATGGTACTTCTTTATGATAGACACAAGTAACACTGAATGAACCCTAGACTAGTTGGGAGGTAGTGCTAACTTATAAGCTACTGCCTCATACCTTTATGAACTTCAAATAGACCAATGTAATGAGGGTGTGCAATCTTGGAGAAATCCTTAATGAGCCTTCTATAGAAGCATTCATGCCCAAGAAACTTTCAACACCTTTAACAGAGATAGGTGGTGGAAGCTTTTCTATTACATTGAATTTTGCTCTATCAACCTTAATACCTTTCTCAGAAATCTGATGAGCCAAAACTATTCCTTCTTTCACCATAAAGTGGCACTTTTTCCAATTGAGCACAAGATTGCACTCTTCACACCGTTTAAGTACCTCGGCCAAATGATCCAAACAACCATTAAATGAGTCACCTACTATAGAGAAAGCATCCATAAATACCTCAATAGTGTCCTCCACCATATCAGAGAATATTGACATCATGCAACACTTAAAGTTCGCTGGAGCATTACACAACCCAAATGACATTCGTTTGAAGGTGAAAGTCCCATAGGGGCAAGTGAAGGTGGTCTTCTCTTGGTCTTTTGAAGCTATGGAAATCTGATTGTATCCCGAATACCCATCAAAAAAGTAATACCATCCGTTGCCAGCAAGGCGCTGCAACATCTGATCCATGAACAACATAGGGAAGTGATCCTTTTCTGTCCAAGCATTTAGTTTCTGGTAGTCCATGTATAGTCTCTATCCAGTTACTGGCCGTATTGAAAAAAGCTTATTTTTCGCATTAAGAACCATAGTAATCCCACTATTCTTGGGCACACACTGAACAGGACAAACCCAACTACTATCTATAATGGGGTAACTGACTTTATCATCCAACCACTTGATAATTTCCCTTTTTATGACCTCTTGCAAAGGCAGATTCAGTCTCCTTTGGTGCTAGATACTAGGATTGTGATCCAGTATGAGTTTGATTTTATGAGAACAAATGCCAGGATGAATCCCAATAATGTATGTAATAGTACACCCAATAGCTCGCTTGAACCTCTTCAACACAGAAACCAACGCCTCTGCTTGTACGACATTCAAATCTGCTGCAATGATGACTGGTAAAGTACCTTCTCTCCCCAAAAATACATACATCAAATGTTATGGTAGAGCCTTAAGCTTTAATTTTGAAGCCTCTTCAATAGACATTTTTGCGGTTAGAGAGTCACAATTCTTCATATCTAACTCAAGCTTATTCGGTTTGGAACAAAATTGAACTTATCAAGTGTGGCGACCAATTCATCATAGTCTTCAAAACTCATCATTACCGCTACCAGTGCATTAACACCTAACCTCTCTTCAACAGACACATCAGAACCTCGCTCCATAATATGATTCACCACTGACACTGACTTGAGATCGCTTTCCTGCTTCATGGACCTATAGATATTAAAATTTACCTCTTCACCATTCACTCGAAACATCATCTGCCCCTTTTCCATTTCAACCAAGGCGTGCCCAATAGCAAGGAATAGTCTCCCAAGGATGATAGGAACCTCAAATTCAACCTTAAATCAAGTATCACAAAATCCGCTGAAAAGATAAACGACTCCACTTTCACAAGTACATCTTGGAGCATACTAATGGGCCTCTTCACAATTCTATCAGCCATGAGTAATTGCATCGCAGTTGGTTTTGGAGTCCCTAAACCCTACTTCTTGTAAATAGACAATGGAATTAGATTAATGCTAGCACCTAAATTGCACAATGCGTTAGCAAAATGCAATAACCCGATGGTACATGGAATAGTGAAGGCACCAGGATCCTCTTTCTTCTGCACAAGTGATCTCGTAGCCATAGCACTACAGTGTTGCATCCTATCATCATCTTCAAAAATAATGGCCCTCTTCTTAGTCACAAAATCCTTCATAAATTTCGCATACCCAGGAATCTGCTCCAAATCTTCTATCAACGGGACATTGATGGAAAGTTGTTTCAACATAGCGATAAACCTGGAGTATTTTCCTTTCTCATTCTTCTTCATCAACCTTTGTGGGAATGGAGGTGGAGGTCTAGGCATGGGCACAACTGTTTGAGTTATCTATGCTTCCTTCTCTATAGAATTCTTGGACTCTCCAGTAACCTCAATCTCATCATCATCTTTCTCAACTACAATTTCAACCTCAGACTACATAGGTGGATTAATGGTCTGTTTACCCCCTTGAGTAATGACTACCATACAATGCCCATCATTCTTCGATTTTTGGATGGTGTTGCTAGGAAGTGTGCCAGGCTGACGTGGTTTTACTATAGTAGACAACTAATTCATCTGGAGCTCAAGTTGCTTGATCAACACTTCATGGGCAACAACCTTTTAACCAATACCAGACAAGTCATTCCACTTCTCCTTCACATTCTCATTAGTCAAATCAAACCTCTTCATCATCTTCTGCATCATATCCTCAATATGTGACATACTACCCCCAGCTTCCTTATTGCCAGATTTTGGATTTGGAGGACGAACATATGGCCCAAACCTATCATTTTTGTTGCCATAGTCGTTCCATTTGTAGATGTTATCACGACAGAAGTTCCCATACCGAATATATTGACCTACTCGGTTGTAGTTGCCATAATTCTAACCTTGGTTTCCTTGCCCTTGGTGCCAATTATCTGAGTTGGAAACTCGGGTGTTGGCTCGGAAATACCTCGTCTAATCATTCACCAAATAAGCATCCACTTCATAGTAGCATTTCTCATCCGATGGTGGTGGATTCCTAGTCAAGTAATTCACCGCATTTACCTTTCTTAGACCTCCACTTACATGCTTCAATACCAACCCTAGTTATGTTCTTATGTGAGCCATCTCCTCACGAATATCACCAGCAGATTGACTAGGTGCAGATTGAACTGCAAAACTGCTTTTCCCAGTTTCTGACTTTCTAGTGCTCCAAGCTTTGTTGTTTCGGGAGATTTTCTCCAATTTCTCAGTGATCTGCTCAAAAGTACACTCACCGTATGAACCCCCAGCAATAGTATCAAGCACAACCTTATTATTGTCATCCTGTCCTCTATAGAAGTATTCCTTCAGCCACTCATCATCAATGCAGTGATTTGGAATACTTCCTATGAATGCAGTGAACATATCCCATGAAATACTCATAGACTATCCAGGTAGTGCCACAAAGTTGTTGATTTTATCTTTGTAGTTCAGCTTCTTTGACAATGGAAAGTACTTGGCCATGAACACCTTGTGCAATTGATCCTATGTATGAATGGAGTTATATGGGAGCTCAGAAAACCATACCACAGCATCACCGGTCAATGATAAAGGGAAGACTCTCAACCCTATGACATCTATGTCCAATTCCAATCGACCCACGCAACTCTTGCAAACACTTCTCAACTTGGCCATATGCCCATGCAGATCCTCCAATGCCATACCAGGAAACAAACCCCTCGATATAAGCATCTGCATTAGACTGCTAGTCACCACGAATGTATGCCCCGTAAGTAGAATAATAAGTCATTCGAATTTAATGATATTGAAGTCGACCCTATAGTTATCACGCAAAATTGGTTCTGGTGGATTATGTACCCTCAAACCATACCTCAGCATGCTCATATACAACCCAGGAGACTACAACTCAACTCCATCACCTAGATTTCCTCTGATAGTATTCACTTGGTCCCTTGATTATTCATCTTTCGCAAAGTTTTGGTCAACTCTGGATCGTATGGAGTCATTGGTTCGCCTCGACTCCTTGTACTTTACATACACTAGAGTAGGAACCTGAGAAAAAAAACCATAAGAAGAAGTAAAATTAGGAAATAATTGACTAAAGTTCAATAATGTAGTTAAACTTAATCTAAAAGCCTTGATCCCCAGCAACGGCTCCAAAATTTGACACGCTCAAATTACGCCTCCCTGAAGAAGTATAAGCGATCGTTGTCAAATAAAGAACCCAACATGTAGGTTGGGGTCGATCCCATGAGAAATATGGTTTAGAAATAAACTTAACTCACTATTATATTCATTTAGTTAACTTAATTTTGAGACAAGTAAGAAAAGGGTGGGGGGAAGGGGGGGGGGGTTTGTGCAACAAATAAATAATTGTTGTTTAGATAAAAAGTGAGCAACATTCAAGCTTCGGTTGTTATCAATAAGAGAGAGAAACTTGGGTGTATGTGTTCCCCATAACCTCATAATGCGGTAATCCTAATAATAGTAATCATATCTTAGTGTATCACATGAAAAGTGGTAAGTCATGTATCCCTAATTGTTTGGTCCGCCAAATAGGAAATTCAACCTCGCACCTTAGTCCGGTTGCATGTGTATAATTTAGTAACCCTTACCTTTACCTCATTTTAGACATCACATCAATATATGTCTTAGTTTTCACCCTCGCACCAATTGACATTAGACTATTAGATAGTATCACACTAAATCTCTGTTGATAATTCTTTTCATATTAACTGCCTCCTTGGTCCAGCAAGTAGCAACTAGGCAAATTCTAATGTGTGCACTCGTTAAAAAGACTTTTAAACGAAAGAATTATCAATGCATGCAGCAACACTATTCAAGAATTACTTAGTTATTTTTCATAATTTGTAAATCGCTCATGGTTCACACAACTCTAGTTGTGAATTTAGTTACTAATGCTTGGACGAACATAATTCATATTTTTAGAAGAAGAATTCATGAACTTACGTAATGAGTAGAAGAAACCCATAATCTGCAATTGAAATCAAAATTAAATATCTTTATAAACCAAATCCGAAAATCAAATTGCTAATGTTTGCAAGTTAATTCACAAGAAAATACCAAGAACTAAAAGTTAACAGTAATGTCTAACACCCAAAAATGAGGTTTGCATACACTATTTATAGAAAAACTTGTTCTAAAATAAAAGGAAACGAAATAAAGAAATAAACTGCTGGACGCGGCTTCGATTGACGAGACTGACCTACGAACCGTGGATCGACCTATGATTCGTAGGTCCCTTCCGTAGCTCAGGACTTAGAATTTTTCTCAAAAGCTGGAACCTTCAACTTTCAATCACAAATGACAGACACGTGCAGTAGGGACCGTAGGTTGACCTACAGTCTATTGGTCCCCTTCAGTGGCTACACACATATAACTTTTCCACAGGTACTGGAACTCAAAATCTTTAAATCAACCGATGGTTGTGCAGGATGACCCGTGGGTCGACCTACGGTCCGTCACTCTCTTTCATAATTCCACACTTGGTCAGATTTCCCTGAGGACCATTCCCATGCTAGCCCAACAACGGACCATGACTAGCCCTACGGTCCGTAGGTAACTTTCGTGGGTGGCCATTTCTGCAAAATTTCAGTTGTCTCTCTCTCGACCTCGTCCAAGTCTATTTCCTGTAAATAGCATAATAAACATTAGTTCTAATAAAAAATGTCCCTATACACACACAAATCTTAAGTGAAATGTATTAAAGATACTGTAAACTTATGGTATATCACTCATCGACGGATGTATAGGACGGCATGTAGGTCGACCTACACTCCTTCATTGGCCTTCGTGGTTCCACACTTACTCAGACTTCCCTAATGATCACTCCACGCCTAACCACAATGGACAATGACTAGACCTACAGTCTGTAGGTCACCTACGTGGGTGGCTCCTTCTGCAAAAATTCATTTGTCATCTCTCTCGACCTCATCTAACCCTATTTCCTGCAAATATGTCACAATAAACATTAATTCTAATACAAAATGGCCCAATACACACATAAATCTTAAGTGAAATGTATTAAAAATAACATAAAATCATGGTATCTCAACACCCTTAACTTAAATTTGTTGATTGTCTTCAAGCGATGCACTAAGACTCTAAACGACACTTGTGTAGAAGCAGACATTCAAACTCAAACAATCACATGGCTAGTTCAATCCACTCCATTTTCTTAGTGCAAATCTTTCTCTTAGACTCAACAACCTAACTCATGAGGATCAAAATCTGACAAAGATCGACCAATAGACACCCCAACATGCACTTTTCATAATCATCAAGGTACCCTTTTTCAACAATGTAACTAGTTCCCTCACTTCAAAAGAAATCCTTTTCACCCAGAAGATATGAATTTAAGAGTTTTAGGATTCATTCAACACTCACGTTCAGAAGTGAATTCAAGTATAGTTAGTGCTCAATACCATAGGCTTGCCCTTATTTTCACTACTTAGACTCTTTGCTAGGATCACTATAGGACTTTCTTAGCTTGTAACGTAGGCTCAGGGTTAGGTTACATTTGGATACTTTTTAGTGACTTTCTGCCCTCCTTGACATTACGTTGGATTTTTTTACCTTTTGCTTGACCTATTTTTGGCAACCTTTCATTTTACTTTCTTTTGGTTTACTCTTTTCAACATGGATGTGACTTTTGACTTTGTGACTCTTATTTTTATTTTTACTTTCTTCTTTTTCTTTCCCTTTATTTTTCTTTATTTCTTTCCACACTTTCACTTATCATATTTTTTTCTTTTTCGCACAAAGTCACAGCCTTTTTCTTTCTTTTCCTCTTTTCAACACACAACTCTTTTCATAACCTTTTTATTTTGGTTTCCTCTTTCATAGCCACCCTCAACTTATGAATTTTGCATTAGTTGAGGTGCACAATGTCCGATGTCGAACCAGGGCCAAGATCAAGGTAACTTTTGGTTTAGCCACCCTCAACTTAGGCTTTTGTCCTATGTCTCAAGGTGCAAATATCCAAGGAGGGACCGGGGCCAAGAAAATATTTTTAGGGAAGGTGAGTTAGGTGCATCAAAAGAAATGGACTAATTAAGGCTCAAATATTTAGATCAAAAGGGACTAATGCTTTCATATGGTTTGATCATTTTAGGCTTAAATGGACAAATTTGAACAATGGCCTATGATCACTTCCCAACTTCTAGCCTAGATCATCCTAGCAGGACCAACGAGGCAAGTTCTAGATTAGCACAAACTATCTGAACATTTAACTTTTCTTACACACTCTTGGCATAATGCTTCAATATCAGATTATCATATTATCTAGTTCAAGTTTTAGATTAAGTCAAAAGGTCAAATCAGTTTCGTATCATGTCATATTAGAATCCAACACATTCAACTCATCAAGACTATCAACCTAGCACATTTCAACATTTTTGGACAGGGATCATTTTTTTATGCTTTATATGCCATCATGCTTTCATTTTTCTACTAACTCATACACATACAATCCTAAACATGCTGGTTCGACAAAAAATAAAATAGTCTCTTGAGGAAAAAGAATACAGGCAAGAAAACCCCAAGAGAGGATTATGAGTTAGGTTACTCAGACTTTCCCCTATCACTCACAATCCATTTACCCCCCCCCCCCCCAACTAAATAGAGTGCGATTATCCTCAATGCACAAAAAGTGAAAGAGAAAGTATTCAGTGAAGCAAACTGTGGCATATATACACCGAAGACCTCTCAACAAATGGGCGGGTCTAAATTCCCGAGCCCACTGGATCAACAATCGGGCCACCCTCAGTAGTGCCCACATCTACCATCTCAACACCCTCAGTAGTTCTACCATCAACTCTCACCACAACATCAGTAGTTCTCATGCTGCTAGAGGTACCAACACCATTCTCCCTAGTCCACTGATGGCGCGTCTCTTCATCAACTATGGATTCTCTTTGGGCCGCCTTAAACTCCTAGCGCTCCCTCTTTGCTCGCTCTCCCAACCTCAGTGTCATCAAAAGTCCGACTGGAGTGGGGGCGCTTCCCAGCATGATGAGAAGAATCAGGCAGCGGCATCTCATCTTAGAATAAAGCATCCCACACTGTATTAACAATTGATGTTGTACGGGCAGACTCAGGCTCAGTCTCTGGTGGAGCTAGGAGGGCATCAAGATCATCCTGAAGCCTCGCTAACTCTGTCTAGAAAAAAGAGACATCAGTGGTGGGGGTTGGTCGCTCTAAGACGTGTAGCTCAAATGCATCAAGGTGCTGGTGAACGGCTTAAACCTTACCATCCATCCTCTGCTCCACACTAGTCGCGGAATCCTCAATCGCACGCTGCATCCAAGGCCTTACATGCTAAAGTAGTCTAGCCATCTAGGTCTCCAGCTTCTAGACATGGTCTAGAGGCACGGTAGCAAACCCTGAAGAGTGAGTGGCTCTAGAGGAGCTACAGGCCTGATGGTGGCCGAAGAATAGGAAGCCGGGGCAACCTCAGTTGTGGCTTGAGGGGCAGGCTCCTCTCCATGCATCTTCTCCACATCTACTACCAAGTCGACTCCCAATGGTGGCACCTCAACCTGTGGCTCTTTGCGAGGTGCAGCTATATTTGCCTTATCCCGAATCAAGTCTATATCAAGCGTCTTGGTCACCTGAAGCAGGTTGTCACAATGCCAAACTGAAACTCCAGCATCCTGCACAACTGAAAAATAAGAAATAGGAAGTGTAAGGTGGTGGTGGCCTTGAAGGCCTACTCGTGTATCTCCTCAATTAGCATAGGGACAAAGTCCATCTCCAACCCAGCAACTAAGGCTACAACCATAACCCCGTGGTCTTATTTGAGTACATTGTCTGCCTGAGTAGGAGGCACCCGGTTCAACACCAATAACTAGAAGAATTTGGCCACAAAAGTCAGGGTGTCCTTAATACCCAAGCTTGAGGTGCTGACCCACTCGGCGCGCTCTCCGTCTATAGCAAGGTGATGAGCTAACCAGTGCAATAGAGTCTCCCAATGATTTGCATTCCTCTGGAATGCCCCACTCCAAACAATGTCCCAACGATAGTCAAACTTAATCTTATTGACTGGCAGAGTGTGGCTCGGTCCATAAAGGAACTGCAAAGAGTAGTCTCAGATATGAAAAATGAAACCCCGCGCATTAGTATAGATGTGAGTGGAGGCTGGGCGGCGGGCTTGGTCCGTCTGTTAATCAAATCTCTGAGGGTGGCTTCGTAGGAACTGTAGAACTCCCTAACGATCTCCTCACTAAAAGACATGGGCTACGGGCTATCCACTTGCACCTATGCCTATGGAAGAGATCATGGATAGAGGGTGCAGTGTGGAGGTTGCCTGTAAGAATCCAGTGCTCCTCAGTGACCAGTAGAGCCATCCTCTCCTTCTCAATGAGCATGCAGGCATGCCTGTACATCTGGAATTGGCCGCTTACACACCATCGATTGGGCTCGTCCAGATTTTCTTGAGGCTTGGAACTAGGAGGTACAGGGACATGACTTACACCATTTTCCTCAAAGGATGAAGCGTTGGCACCATTAGAACTGGAGCTAGATGCGGAGCCAGAGTTGGAACCAAAAATAGACTCAAAGCCAGCTGGGTTTGATTCTGTGTAGTGCGTGGTGCAGTGGGGTATGTCCTAGTAGTAGGTGGGACATATGTAGGGTAAGTCTCCACATCAGTATCCTCATCGATCAGCTAAAAATTTGGTGTCACTAATTTCGACTTGCCCTTGGCGATGTTAGTCAGAGCTTTTTTGGGAGCCATGGTACTTGTGGAGGCTTAATTATGTCACGACCCAGTGGTACCCCCTAGACGTAACATGGTGTACTCAGCCCCGAAGGGGTCTCATACAAGCCTCATAACATATCTTGAACATAAGAGCATAGGAAAATAGTGCAGAATTTAAAACTTTTCTTTATAATCACAGTCTTTTATAAAATGAGAGAGAGTCTATAACACCATGTCTCAAACCATCTGTAATACTTGGATTAAAACTCTTGAATAAAATCTTAGGGACATAGCCCTTACACAAGTTTAAAACATAAAATAAAGACATAAAGGACACTATGAGGACTCACCAATCTTCTTCTTCTTGATCTACGATGGTCCTAGCGACAAGGATGGAATCCAATATCTCCAAACCCTACACTTATAGGAAATGTAGAAAGATAGGGTTAGCACAAAATGTAGTATGGAAGTCATGCATAAAAATCCTTGAAACATGCATAAAAGGGACATTTTATTTGAAACCATGCTATATGCCATTTTTGAACATCACCTTTGAAGTAGTTGGAGAATGTAGCTCATAATACAAATCATGTACAATTCATCACAACATAAAGCATATCATCATAATCACAAGCATAGTCTCCAACATAAACATAATACATATCCCAACCTTCACCAGACATAGTTCATACACATAGTCAAATACCAAGATCATTTCATCATAATAGAACTAGCACATAAGCAACCCTAAGCTATACTTGTGCAATGCATAGATAGGATCCCATAATCCCATCTACACCAAGAACTACTTTTGGGACACCATGCTCATCACTATCATGCTTTGGTCTCATCCATAGTCAACAATCATAGACAAGGAAGCATTCATGTTCATAGCTTATAATAAGTAAAGTCACTCATAACGACAATCTATATCATGCATACATAATTCATATATCTTAATAGCATAAGGAAACCACCCCATAACCCCTTTACAAGTCTACATGTGCAATATATATGTGAAGTCCCATACCCCCACTCATACTAAGTAAAGCTCATCAATAAGTCATAAGTATAGTCCATGTTCATAGTTCACATAAAGCATGGATTAACTCATAATCATCATGTCATAAGGGAAACCTACCATGCCCGCTCTCAAAGCCTACTTGTGCAATGCATGAATGAAGTCCCATACCCCAATTCAAACTAAGTAGTACCTCTTGAGGAACTATAGTAAATAACCCATGTTCATGTTCATGTTAATTGTTCATGTTCTTGTCATGTAGGGAATTAGCCTAAACTGACATAGACCATGTGAGCTACATGGAATCCGGTGTCATGTCCCACACTGAAAAGATGTGTCTTACTTGCCTAAGGTAGAACTAACATGTTTAGCCTATAGGTGGATCCACTAGCCAAGAACCTATGTAGGCACATAGTTATGGGATAGGGAGATTGCTTCTAGAAACCCCACCTATTGCATTAAGGGGAAAGCTTGCATCTCATGAGTTCACTTTAGATGACCCGGCCTATTGCATTGCTGAGAGGACCCTTACATCACTTTCATATCCACTCGGTTCTAAGCATAATTCCTTTTAATATTCATTTTAAGCCTTTACTTAAGTTCATTATTTATGAAAGGGTGACTTAACACACAATCCAATACAACATCACGGTAGCTCATGGATTCATTAGGTGAGAATAGCCTTTCAACCTTAGAATCATTAATATGTGAGTAAACCTTTCACATCATGTTCATAGTGTTAATAAGAATAGCCTTTCAATCAACAGAACAACATTAGAATAGTCCTAGACAATTCATGCATAGTCATGTGTAAGGGTAAGGGGAGAATGACCTTTCAACAACTACAAAAATTACACAATAGTCATAGGATCTTCACTTTCTAAGTGAATCATGAGTTCATACACAATTCTTGTCAACATGTACAAACCCTCATAATTTTCCCTTCAAGGGCTATCAATCAACTCAACCCAAACATCTATAATCAGCACATTAGATAAGGGGAATATCAAGATTCAATAATACAATCAATATCTTAGTTATCTTAGTCTTGTTCATACATAGATGTGCATGTGTGTGTGATTTTCCTTCCAATGACACAACAACAACATTATCATAATAGACACTTTATTTTCAAAGTATTCATAAATATGCACATAATATCATAATAATGCATACACCTCATATCTTGCATTCAAGGGTCATATTGAGTCAACACATCTAGCATTCAATACATGAAACATAGATACAACCAAGACCTAAAACCTATAAAGCCTTAAATCGTTTATGCTAAATTCTTGAAAAACCCTAAGAAACAGTTGACCCTAAATAACCCAAAAACACCTAAACCTAAAAAACTCTAAGCTCCAAACCCTATAAAGCCCTAAATTGTATATGCTAAACCCTAAAAACACACAAAAACCACTAAGCCCTAAATGTCATATCTATAATACCCTCAAAAACCTTAACCTACAGAACCCTAAGCCCTAAACCCTAAACCTATAAAAGCCTAAAAAACCTTAACCTAACAAACCCAAATCCCTAAACCCTAAGAACCTAGATAAAACCCTCAACCTAAAATTCTAAACCTAAAAAATCCCTAAGCCCTAAACCATAAACCCTAACTTAAAACCCTAAATTCTTAATTTAAAACCCTAAGAACCCTAAACCCTAAACCTTATGAAACCCTAAGCCCTATAAACCCTAAACAACATTTAAAGCCCATACAAACCTTAAAAAAAGAATCTCTAATCTATAAATCCTATAAAGCCCTAAATCCTATATGCGGAACCCTAAAAACACACAAAAAACCCTAAGCCCTACATGCTATATCTATAAAACCCTCAAAAACCTTAACCTACAAAACCCTAAATCCAAAACCCTAAACCCATAAAAGCCTAAAAAATCTTAACCTATCAAACCAAAATCCCTAAACCCTAAAAACCTAGATAAAGCCCTCAACCTAAAATTCTAAACCTACAAGACACCTAAGCCCTAAATCGTAAACCCTAACCTAAAACCCTAAATTCTAAATTTAAAATCCTATGAAACTCTAAACCCTAAACCTTATGAAAGCCTAAGTCCTATAAACCCTAAAAAACATTTAATACCCATAAAAACCCTAAAAAAACCAAAAATCCCTAAACCTAAAACCTCTAATCTCTAAACCCTATAAAGCACTAAATCGTATATGCAAAACCCTAAGAAACCTTAACCCATAAATCCCAAAGCATTAAACCTTAAAAACGTAGATGAAGCCCGTAACCCAAATTCCTAAACCTAAAAAAACCTTAAGCCCTAAACCTTATACCCTAAAAAACTTAGTTAAAACCCTTAACCTAGAACCCTAAACCTAAAAAAACCAACAGTCCTAAACACTAAATCCTAACCTAAAACCCTAAATCCTAAACCTAATACACTATGAAACCCTAAACATTAAGAAACCCTAAAATAAACCTTAAAACCCATTTAAAATCCCTGCAAAACCCTAAGCTACAAACCCTAAATCATAATAATCCCTAAGAAACACTTAACTCCTAAAAAAACACAAAAAACCCTAAACCTAAAAAACTCTAGGCTCTAGACCCTATAAAGCCCTAAATCGTATTTGTTAAACCCTAAAAACACAAGAAAAACATTAAGACCTAAATCCTAAACCTATAAAATTTGAAAAAACCTTAACTTAAAAAACTCAAAGCCCTAAACCCTAAAAACCGTAATAAAACCCTTAACACAAAACCCCAACCCTAAAAATAACCTAAGTCCTAAAAAACCCTAAGAAACACTTAACCCTTAAAAACCTTGAAAATATAAAATCTCTTAAACCTAAAAAAACTCAAAACTCTAAATCCTTTAAAGCCCTAAATCGTATATGCTAAACCCAAAAAACACAATAAACCCTAATCCCTAATTCCTATATCTATAAAACCCTAAAAACCTTAATCTAAAAATTCCAATGCCCTAAAACCTAAAAATCTTGATAGAATCCTTAACCTAAAATAAATCCTAAGCCCAAAACCCTGAACCCTAAATCTAAAAACACAGAAAAAAACCTTAACCCTAAACCCTAAGCCCTTAAAATCCCCCAAAACCCCTAAACGTAAAAAACTATAAGATCTAAACCCTATAAAGCCCTAAATTGTTTATGCTAAACCCTAAGAAACACTTTACCCTAAATAACCCTAAACAACCCAAAAACACCTAAACCAAAAAAACTCTAAACTGCAAACCCTATAAAGCCCTAAATCGTATATGCTAAACCTTAAAAACAAACCAAAAACCCTAAGCCATAAATGTCATATCTATAAAGGCCCTTAAAAACCCTAACCAACAAAACCCTAAGCTCTAAATCCTAAACCCTAAACCCTAAACCTATAAAAGCATAAAAAAACCTTAACCTAAGAAACTCAAATCCCTAAAACCTAAAAACCTAGATAAAGCCCTCAACCTAAAATTCTAAACCTAAAAAACCCCTAAGCCCTAAACCATAAACCCTAACCTAAAACCCTAAATTCTAAACTTAAAACCCTATGAAACTTTAAACCCTAAACCTTATGAAACCCTAGGTCCTATAAACCCTAAACAACATTTAATACCCTAACAAACCCTAAAAAAACTAAAAGTCCCTAAACCTAAAATCTCTCATCTCTAAACCCCATAAAGCTCTAAATCGTATATGCGAAACCCTAACAACACAAAAAAAAAAAAAAAAAAAAAAAACTGAAGCCCTAAACCATAAACCTATAAAACCCTAAAAAAACCTTAACCCAAAAATCCCAAAGCCTTAAACCTTAAAAACCTAGATAAAGCCCTTAACCCAAATCCCAAAACCTAAAAAAACCCTAAGCTCTATACCCTAAACCCTAACCTGAATCCTAAACCTAAATCCCTAAGATACCTTAAATCCTAAATCTTAAGAAACCGTAAATCCTATAAACCAAAATATAAACCCTAAAAATCATTTAAAACCCCTACAAAACCCTACCTTCTAAAGCCTAAATCCTAAAGATCTTTAAACCTTAAACCTTAAAAAACACAACAAAACCCTAAGACCTAAACCCTAGAAAACTCTATGAAGCACTTAACCTTAAAAAAAAAAAAAAACTCTAAAAGCCCCTAAACCTAAAAAAATTGTATGCTCAAAACCCTATAAAGCCCTAATTGTATATGCTAAACCCTAAAAAAACACAAAAAAAAACCCTAAGTCGTAAACCCTACACCTATAGAACCCTAAAAAACCATAACCAAAACAACCCAAAGCCCTAAACCCTTAAAACAGAGTTAAAACCCTTAACCTAAAACCCTAAACTTAAAAACACCCTAAGCCCATACCCCTAAACCCTAACCTAAAACTCTAATCCTACACCTAAAACCTTAAGAAACTCTAAATCATATAAACCCTAAAATAAAGCATAACTACCATTTAAAACCCCTAGAAAACCGCAAGTTCTAAACCATAAACCCATAAAAAAAATCCTATGAAACACTTAACACTTACAAACCCTAAAAAAACCCAACCCCCCCCCCCCCCCAAACCTAAAAAACACTAATCTCTAAACACTATACTATATGCTAAACCTTAAAAAATGTAAAAAGAAAAAAAAAACCCTCGGCCCTAAACCATAAACCTAGAAAACCCAGAAAAACCTTAACCTAAAAAACTCAAAGCCCTAAACCCTAAAACCCTAGATAAAACCCTTAACCTAAAACCCTAAAGCTAAAAAAAACCCTTAGACGTAAACCCTAAACCCTAAAATTAAACCCAAAATTGTAAACCCTAAATCTTATAAATTCTAAAACAAACCCTCAAAATCATTTAAAACCCCTAAAAACACCTATGCTCAAAACCCTAATCCTAAAAACACTTAACCCTAAAAAAACCCTAAGAAATACTTAACCCTTAAAAACCCTAAAAATATAAAATCCATTAAACCTAAAAAAACTCAAAGTTCTAAACCAGATAAAACCCTAAATCGTATAAGCTAAACCTTAAAAAACACAAAAAAGCCCTAAACCCTAAACCTAAAAAATCCTTAACCCTAACCTAAAACCCTGATTTCTAAACCTAAATCTTAAGAAACCCAAAATCCTATAAACCCTAAAATACACCCAAATAACCACTTAAAACCCTTACAAAACCCTAAACTCTAAATCTGAAATCCTAAAAATCCGTAAACCCTGAACCTAAAAATTTTAAAAAATCCAAAGCCCTAAACACTAAACCCTAAAAAACCTTAAGAAACACTTAACCCTTAAAGCCCTAAAAACCAAAACCCCTAAACATCAAAAACTCTAAGCTCTAAACCATCTAAACCCCTAAATCGTATATGCTAAACCCTA